>OY730192.1:39517513-40828055 GCA_963422505.1 Pseudognaphalium luteoalbum
ATGAGTACTAATAGTATGTACTGTGATTCATCTTAACATAAATTTACCTTGTAACTAAAGTAGATATGTGGATAAGTATTAATAGTATGCACTCTGGTGCATCTTAACAAAAATCTACATTGTAATGATGCATATTCATACATATTAACATCCATGTGGATGAGTACTAATAGTATGCATTGTGGTTCATCTTAACATAAATTTACCTTGTAATTAAAGTAGATATGTGGATAAGTATTAATAGTATGCACTCTGGTGCATCTTAATAAAAATCTACATTGTAATGATGATATGTGGATGAGTACTAATAGTATGCACTGTGGTTCATCTTAACATAAATTTACCTTGTAATTAAAGTAGATATGTGGATAAGTATTAATAGTATGCACTCTGATGCATCTTAACAAAAATCTACATTGTAATGATGCATATTCATACATATTAACATCCATGTGAATGAGTACTAATAGTATGCATTGTGGTTCATCTTAACATAAATTTACCTTGTAATTAAAGTAGATATGTGGATAAGTATTAATAGTATGCACTATGGTCCATCTTAATAAAAAAGTGCATTGTAATGATGCATATTCATACATATTAACATCCATGTGGATGAGTACTAATAGTATGCACTGTGGTTCATCTTAACATAAGTTTACATTTTAATGTTGTACTAATAATATGCATCTCAGTGAGTAATATTCAATTTCTTTCGCAAAAGCATACATAATTTGCAAGTGCATCTAATTTTTATGATTATTTTCTATAATTCATCTAATAAATAAGTACGTAAATATTTTCATCAAATTTTAGATGTGTAATATATAATCAGTAACAATCATCATCTACAACTAAATAAGTTATACATACAGTAATATTAATCAAATTCATCTCATATATTTTGTATTAATAAAATTATTTTATCTATTTACAATCATAAATACAAATCGTGTGATACGTATATAAAAAAATTATTTTACCTCATTCGTCGATTTTTTTCCCTTTTTTGTTTGAATCTTTAGTCATTGATGAAGACCTTTTCTGTTGATTGAATCGCTATTCAATACGATGTACAATGAATCAGAGAGTTTTTGGAATGTTTATGGTGATTTTACGATTTTGATTTCTTTGTTGTAAACCCTAATTGAATCGCGTTAATTGAATGAGGGTATGAGTTGCGTGATTTTAGTTGCAGTGAATGAATGAGAGTTTGAATTGTAATCTGACCAAACTACCCCTCCACCATTTTAATTAGGTTGATGAGATGGACCGCCCAGATTAACTTCCCCCTTCCCTCAATTTTGTTGCTTCCCCCTAGATCACTACCCTATATATAGCATTATAATATGTACTCTACAATCCAATAATACATGAATTTTGATGTAGGTATGAAAAAGTTTGTTATATCTATCATGAACATATATATATATATATATATATATATATATATATATATATATATATATATATATATATATATATATAACGCTTATTAATCATTTGCACTTTTTTGCTTAAACTTATCAAAAGGGATATGAGAAATACCCAACATACCCTTCAATTAATTTAGCTTTAGTCAACTTTCATTAATTTTATAAGTGTTAGTCAACTTTCACAATATATAAATTATTTTGTAAAACCAATCATTAATTAATAATAACATTTATAATAAGTCAACGTGTAATATAGAAACTATATGTAAAATCAATTAGCTCCTCCAATCATACGATAATTGATTAATGTATTGTACATAAATCAAATTATTTTGACACTACATATATATATTTAACAAACAAAATTTTTTAATTTGAATCAAACACAAAAAAGTATAATAACCTTGCCGAACATTTAAATATAAAACTTCACCCCGCTGTTATGCGCGGGCACGCTGCTAGTATATATATATATATATATATATATATATATATATATATATATATATAAGGGGGTGGGATAAAAAAATGGTGAATTTGATTCACAATTTTTTTAAGTTATGAACTTTCATTTTTTTTTCTTCACATTTTTTTGTGAACCCTTATATTTTCTTTATTCACATAAAATTTTCGTCATAAATCCTTTTTTTTGGCTTCACACAAAGTTTTAAACCTTTTTAATTGTGAACCTTATTTTTTTCACATAATTTTTTTGTAAATTTTTTTGTTAGTTTTTTTTATTGTGAACTTTTATTTTTTTTTGGTTCACGAAAAGTTGTTAACTTTTTCAACCGTGAACCTTAATTTTTTTTAGTTCATGAAAAGTTTTTAACTTTTTCAATTGTTAACATTTTTTTTCAACTGTGAACCTTAATTTTTTTTTTAAGTTCACGGAAAGTTTTAGAAATCTTCAATTGTGAACCTTTATTTTTTCAACTCTGAACCTTAAATATTTTTGAGTTCACGGAAAGTTTTTTACTTTTTCAATTGTGAACCTTAATTTTTTTTTTTGTTCAAGGAAAGTTTTTAACTTTTTAAATTGTGTATCTTTTTTTTTAACTGTGAACCTTAATTTTTTTTGGGGGTTCACAACAACTTTTTAACTTTTTCAATTGTGAATCTTATTTTTTTGTTTTGGGTTCACAAAAGTTTTTAAGTTTTTCAATTGTGAACCTTATTTTTTTTTGGGTTTCGGATTTGACTTTATTTTATTTTTTTCAAAAAAAATATTTTTTTCACACAAAAAATATTTTTTTGTGTGAATCTTAATTTTTTATGGTTTACTTAAAAAATTGTTAATCAAAAAATATTTTCACCGTTTTTTTATCCCACCCCTTTTATATATATATATATATATATATATATATATATATATATATATATATATATATATATATATATATATGTTAGATTCGATGGAGGGTGGAGATTTGTTTTCACTTATTTTTTTATCTCTTTGTTTTCACATGATTCCATTCATTTGTATGTGTATATATATATATATATATATATATATATATATATATAGGAAACGTTGATATCATATATTTGCATGACATATACGGAGAGAGATTGAATATTTAGGTGACAGATGTATAAAAATATGGATTTATTACATACCTGTTCTTTACATTACGCCTTACCATATATAGCTAAATACTAGTAGTATAATTTTCTTCATAATTACCATATCAGGAAACCGCAATCAATTCAAGGTGACTCATTTGTACTTAAAAAAGCCCCCTTGATCACATTCGTACATTGAATTTAGTTTAATAAAACTAATAATGTAAAGCAAATTGCGCAACTTGAAATCTCATTAAATGATTATTGTTACGTGGTTCTCTGCTTAGAAGAGTGTTTAAAACAGTTCGAAGTTGAAGAGATTGGTCTAGGTATGATACGATATTAAATGTTTGAGACGTGACATCAAATCAAGTACGGAGTATATGGTGTGTACTAATAATACCATGAGGTTTACGTCTTGCACCTTACCAATGAAAGTCTTAAAATTAGAGACATTGAGAAAAGTTTATGAGAGTACAATAATTATTGAAATAATAGAAATACCAATCAAATTGTATCATGTGTACAAAGAGAATGTTTTATATGTACAAAAACTCATTTACCCCAAAACTTAAATATCTCACAAACGACAAATCGAAAAATTATGAAAATTGCATCATTTGATTCAGCGTTTTATCCTCTTCGATTTGCCGTCCTTCAAGGCATACTTTCAACGAATTTTTCCCCCCATTTTTTGGTGGGTTTCACATTTTACTAACACATGTGTTAATATTTGGTTGAACATTAAATTTAGATATAAGGTTTAAGGTTTAGGGTTTAGTAGGGTTTAGGATTTATGGTTTAGGGTTTAGTAAGGGTTTATGGTTTAGGGTTTAGTAAGATTTAGGGTTTAGAGTTTTGTAAAGCGTTTAGGGTTTATGGTTTGGGGTTTAAGGTTAGGGTTTAGGGTTTGAGGTTTGGGGTTTCGGGGAGAAACCCCAAACCTCAAACCCTAAACCCCAAACCCCAAACCCTAAACGCAACACTTTAACACATGTGTTGGTAACATGTGAAACCCACCAAAAAAATGAAGAAAAAAAAAACTCGTCGAAAGTATGCCTTGAGAGACGACAAATCGAAGAGGATAAAACGCTGAATCTAATGGTGCAATTTTTATGATTTTTCGATTTGTCATTTGTGAGATATTTAAGTTTGAGGGTAAATAAGTTTTGTACACGTGGAACATTCTCTTTGTACACATGACACAATATCATTGGTACTTCCATTGTTTAAATAATTCTTGTACTCTAATGATCTCATCTCTAGAGACATTATATGGGTACTACTTTTTATACCATTTATTTATTTTTAAATTCGTTATTCTGTACTTTTTCTGTATTTTTTACATCATTCTTTCTTACATTATGTACATTTTCCATTTTTTTAATCAAAATATGGTATGAAAAGTGGATTTAAATGGTACATAGAGACATTCCCCATTATATAAGTATCTTATTGCCGACTAGCTAGTGTATCACATTATCACTCTTGAAATTCAAGGCCCGTGTCTAGCTTTAATGTAGAACTTATGAAATTGATTAGCAAAATAATTACCGAAGTTTCATTTTTAGGGGTGAGCTAGGGGTGTTCATGGTCCGGTTTGGCCGGTTTGATCCTAAAATTTAAACCAAACTGATTATTACGGTTTGACGTTTTCTCAAATTAAACTGCCCGATTTAATGTGTCAAACCAAACCAACCCAAACAATTGAAACTGGTTTGGTTCGACCGGCTTGACGGTATAAACCAATTTTATTTTTATATATAAAAAATAAGATTTTTTGTTAACTTACATTTTTGTTACATAATACAAGTAATAATGCAACTATTTTTAAAGATATAAAATATAAATACGTAGTTTAGTATCGGTCAAAAATGTTTTTAACAACATCATTTGATGATAATTGACTTTCATAACATTGTTGAAAGTTTTCCTTTAAGATCTTTATTTTTAATTTATTTGGTTGTATAAGTTTATAACTTTTCAAATGAACCATTTGAGTACCATAGGAAAAACAAATATAGAGTTTGTTTATTAAAGACAAATAATTCTTTTAAATTAAATATACATACTTAATGAATAATATAAGAAAATATAATACGGTCCGGTTTGGTTTAAACGGTCGGTTTGAGTGTTGAAACCGCGAACCAAACCATTTATGACGGTTTCGAAAAACTTAATCCACTAAACCAATTATGAACGATAAAAACCGGCCAAACCGACCAAATCACTTCGGTTTGACCGCTTTAAATGGTTTCGGATAAACCACGAACACCCCTAGTGTGAGCACCATTAACCACTAACCGATCCACCGATTAAACGAATTAACAGAACCAAATTAATCGATCCAAATTAATATCCGACGGTTCAGTTTCGAATTTCTAATTAACCGACTAATCTGGGTCGGTTACAGTTAACCAACCATAACCGACCCAAATTAACCGCAATTAACCGAACCGCCCAATTATATGTATTTATTACTTTATATATATATATATATATATATATATATATATATATATATATATATATATATATATAAGTTATATACACTTAAATGCACGAAACTTTATAAATGCAATACAACTTAAACAAATATATATGAAGGCACGAGATATCATTTATTACAAAATTAAAAGGTATCTCTATTTCTCTCAAACATTAGTGGTATAATCATTCATAATTTGCTTCGAGGCCTTACAAATACATTTAAGTTGTCGTTTTACGACTTTCAAAAATGCCGATATTAACAATTGATAACGGTCAATGTTTTATAAGCAAAAGTGATATGTTTTATTTACTTTATAAGGTTATTTTCTTACAGCATCGAGTTGCATTTTATCCTTTTTTAATTTTATAGAGACCGATGGTTTAACTGTTAACCGACCCATAACCGTCAAATTAACCGATTAACCGATAGGCGGTTTATAACACCCCTCATTTAATAAACGATTATAATAATGATTTTGATTCGGAAGCGTCGATTTTAAAACATATATTATTATTACTATACAATACCTTAAAGTGTATATAAACTTTTTCTACATATGATAAATAACAGTTTAGTTTCATTCAAACCAAAATGCTACAACATAGGTGTTATATAATTCAAAACATGTCGTTAGTTATCAAAATGGCATCAGAGTAATTCGCCTGTCAAACACTCCATCCTATTCCAAAGCTTCCTGCCCTACCCACAATATCTCAAAACCATAACCTGCAGGAAGTAGAATGGTGGGATTAGCACAACGCTAAGTGAGTAAATCAATAAACAACAATCCAACTTAGCATAACAACTTTGTATAAAACAGATAACCATATACACACAACATGTAAATCTATCAAATACAACTAGCGTCGAAGAGGACCGGTTGTTCTTGAGGGAACCCTTCTCAAAGAACACTTGAAAACCAACTGCAGGCCAATACAGAGGTTTTACAGACTACTTGGTGCTATAACTCAAACAACACAGGCTACGACAATAATACTTGTACTAAGACCCTGTGTTATCCAAACAATAGCAAACCCAAGCCCAACCCAATGCTGGCCTCTGAATCAACAATGTCCAAAGGCAATACATCTAGTAATCACATATTCACACACTCATCATGGCATCATATCAGACTAACAGTCTATCAAAGGTATTATTATTAAACCATAATAATCATGGTAACTAATTCAATAATAATATGTTTACCCGTTGTAACCAAACCTGTTACAACTAAATTACACTGAGGTTTATAGATACACTCACTGATACCTCAATTGTCCACTCAGAAGTCTAATGTTACCGAGTCTTCTCCGAATCTGAGAATTCAATAAACAACGAGTTAGTAACTCATTCATAATCAATAACTCATGTTATATTCATATAACATATCTCAATTCACAATATCTAACAATAAACACTTATTGAGTTGTAAATGCAACCATATTACCTTACAACTCAAGATCATAATCAAGTTAACTTATGTAATAAATAATTCTAATTATTAATCCATATCATAAGTGTAAAACACATTACATACATAGTGTCAAGTCAATTCAATGAAATCATTTCTAACTCTATTATCAATTCTCATATGTATTCAACTTATTATAAGGTTACAACATCAAACTACCAATAGTATCCAACCCGAAATTAAATCATAAAGTCCCAAAACGAGGTTTAAAAACTTTAAGGGTTAATGCTACAGATCGGGTATGAACTTATCACTTTTTACCGAGTTAGGGTATGAACCTAATTTATTACACAGGTACGTAACAAACTTTCAAATTATGTTTCGAGTTAGGGAACAAACTTTTTTTTCACCTAACTCTGAAAGTTCGTTACCTAACTCGAAACATAATTTGAAAGTTCGTTACCTAACTCGAAACATAATTTGAAAGTTCATTACCGACCTCGAAACATAATTTGAAAGTTCGTTACCGACCTCGAAACATAATTTGAAATGAAAAAACAGTTTGTTACCTAACTCAAAACATAATTTGAAAGTTTGTTACCGACCTGTGTAATAAATTGGGTCCATACCCTAACTCGGCAAAAAGAAAAAAGTTTGTTCCCCAACTCGAAACATAATTTGAAAGTTTGTTACCGTCGTGTGTGATAAATTGGGTTCATACCCTAACTCGGCAAAAAGTGATAAGTTCATACCCTATCTGCGCCATTAACCCAAACTTTAAATAGCCATTTTCGGCCCTAAGACAACCCCGAATGGCCAAAAACTGCCTAGGCTTTTAGGATAGAGCCTTGATTATTGGGCCATTTCTGAGTGATCATGCGAATTTCAACCTAATCCGAGTTAATAAAATTGTCACTTATCCGCCACCCTGAAAACACTTATTTGCAAAACAAAAAGTTTTAAAATCTCAACTCGCAAGGATCTCAGCTCGCACAGCCAGTTTGGTTTGCAGAATTTCGATTCGCAACGCAACATTTCGGTTCGCACAACGATTCAACTCGCCTCGCAGTGACTCGGTTCGGAAGCCAACTCGGTTCGCACCGTAGCTACTCAGTTCGCAGAAACTCCTGGAACACTTGCGAACTGAGTTCTGATGAACTCAAACCTCCGAATTTCACAACTAAAATCACAAATCTCAGGTTCTAACAAGTTTAATACAGTAAACAATCATCACTCAACATCTTACAAGCATCATATAATATAACTTAATAACTTTCAAGCTTTAATTCCATTCCTAAATCATATACCCACTTCTATGACCTAAATCCATTCATTAAAGCTTGAAAAACTTGAAGAACACAAGTAATCATCATAATCATCATGAAATCAGTTAGCAAAGATTCTGTAACATTATTCAAACATCATAAAAATCTCATAAACTCATTCACACTACTTAACTTTATAACATCTAAAGAAATTGAGTATGAACACTTACAATTTTGATTTTGATGAACACTAAGATGATGATGATAAGAAGAATCAGAGTTTAAATCATTACTCAATGATGTTATTGAAGTTGGTTTATGGTTTCCTGTGGTGTAATTTTTCAAAGAATGAAGAAGGTTAAGAACAAAATATGGAAGTGAGAAATTTTAAGTCGTTTCCCAAATTTAAACCGACTCCGTCCCATATTTTATTCCCCCTCTTGACCTATTATCTGGAACATAGATACCAATTGCGAGAATAATATTTTATTTTACCGTCATCTATAACAATTTAAAACAATTAATAATTTACTAGTCACAATAAATCCTAAGTCTCTTTTACCCACGATTCACAATCAAACAAATGATATTAAATTATTTCCAACACATTTAAATATTAATTTAAAGTTAGGAAATTACCAGACCTTAGGGAGGATGTTACACGGTTAACCGTTAACCGATGGATTTTATTTCTCATTAACCGATATGGCGGTTATGGTTGATTTTTTTTCTATTTACCGACCCATATCAGACCCATGCACACCCTTAATTTTTAGTATAATAGCCTTAATATTCGTGTACTGCGGGAAAATAGTGATATTACCTCCGTCTTAATATTATTGTGCAGTTTTGATTTTCCGAAGTAATTCTTTTTCAACTTTGACCTTAAATATTTTTGTTTGTGTTATATAATACTTGATGAAAAACATACCAATGAAAATAAATTTAAAACTAAATCCATTCATATATTTTGCATCAAGTATTATATAACACGAACAAAAAATATTAAGGTCAAAGCTAAATATAGAGACTTCAAAAAGTTAAAAGCGGACAATAATATTGGAAGGGATGTAGTAATAAAATGAGACGTTATGGGTAGTGGTTGTGATGGAATAATAAGTAGCTTAAATTTGAAAAGTAATAGTAAACACACGATATTGTTTTACATGTCTACTTATTCATGAAGTAAACATATTTCACCATGAATAGTGGGAAACAAGAACATGTAAAAAAGAGGGCAAGGGCAGCTTCAAGGTCCCCAAAATAAATTTAAAGCATTAATTTTTGAAGGGTATATATTTATGAATTTTTTTATAAATTTTGTCACCTTAAATAACTAAAAAAACTCATTCAAGTAGTAGTTCCTAGCTCTGCCCTTGAGTGGAAATAACAATATATCATCTCCGAATTACATAGATGTCCACTCAAATGGATCCATTAATGACAAATATGAACAAAGTAGATGTATATATAGTATATATGGATGTGGATGTGAATGTGAATGCGAATGATTAATACGTGGATCGGATTTGAATACTACATTGTCATCAACGGATTAATCTATTATCACCTTAAATGTATATATACTAGTGTATATATATATATACACGCATAAATATACACTAAATGCAATGTCAATAAGTCATTTTTTAAATAAGGTTCTTATATTTTAAATTCCAATATATATTTGATTTTCTATAATATTTTTAGATAAATAGAAAGGGCTACATCTCAACCTATAGAAAATATTAACGAGCTAAATATTAAAAATTTTCAGCACACAATGAAACTCAATAACTATTGACAAATAACGATCAAACTGTTTCTTGCTAAATTGTGACACCCGACAAATTATGACTATTATTAGTACCTAATCAATGTGTAATTACATGTAATTAGTTTAGTATTAGGCTAATTATGCGTATCATCATGTATATTTGTATATATACACACATATGCAATTAATTTAAATCGTGCATTTTCGATTCGGATGAAATCTGAACACCTCCAATATGGACGTTGGTGAAACAATTATTAACTAATATGAAATTATTTACTAAAATCATTATTTGCATTATATTATTTCGATAATAAATAAAATATAGTTTGTATTGCGTAAAACTAATTGTACGCGACAGAAATGCGAAACGCGTCCGACAAACAAAATAAACCAAAGTTATCATTTTATAACTCATTATTAAGTATTTCAATAAAATACTTCAAGTAAAAATATTGAGATTACACGCGTATGAATAAAACGTCTAGAAACGTTACACAAGTTAAATAAACGTACTAACACGCAATGAACGTGCAAACCGAGACCCGACAACATTTTAATAACCTAAAATAAAGTATTTAGAATAATAATTTCACTAAAAATGTCACGATTTAAAATGTTAACAAAAATTATTACATAAAATGTATAACATTTAAACGAAACACAAAATGATCGGGTAAACGAACACTGCACATAGCACAACATTAGGGAACAAGATTTGGGCTTACCATGACCTTGTGAGACCCACTATGGACCGGCCAAAGGCATGGCAAACCATGCCTTGCCTTTGCATCTTTGACAATAAACCACCAAAGATACCCTTACCCATCCTCATTCAATCAATCTATCTCTCTCTCTACCCTCAATTCTCTCTCTCTCTCTAAAACGGTTTCCACCACCACCACCATTAAGATCTACACTGCCACCATATGTTGGAATAGTGTCTAAGTTCATAACTAATGGGTAAGTATATCATTAAAAGTAGAGTCCTTTTTGGGTCGCCCTCAATGAACAGTAAGAGAAAAACATAGAGAGATAATATTAATTGGAATTAATATTATGATTAGTTTATTAATTGGATATTAATTAGAAACTAAAAAATATTCTAGAAAATGGATCCAACCGCCGGTTGGAAGGTTGAACGGGCGGTTGGAGTGTATAAGGGTAAAGGCTGTGGAACGCGAAATCAGAAAGTTCTGGAATCCAATCCAACCGCCGGTTGGAAGGTCCAACTGCTGGTTGGATGAAAAATGTTGTTGTCCCACATCGGATGGAAGACCAACCTTTTGGTCTACTCCTCTCCTATAAATAGGGGTCTACCCCTTAGCTTTCTATGTACCTTTGAATTGAATAGTTTTCAAATTTTCTTCTCTCTTTCTTACTCTTTCTCCTTGTAAGAGTTTTACGACCTAGAGTCGTGACCATAGAAGATTTGGGATTTCTCTTAGTTCTTTTGTGTGTGAGCCATTAGAGGTGTTCTAGTTTGGGCACTCGCCTCCAAGTAAGGAAGCTTTGCAAGATCGTCTACGCGCGAGAAATTATTTTCTCAAAGGTAAGTTTTTCCTTTATTTATCTTGGTTATTTTATTGATTTTATTTATTCAAGTTAAGATCCATTAGGGTTTAGTTTCCTAATTGCCCTAGATTATCTATTTCTGTTATAATTCTGCTGCGTATATTAATCTAGTTAGGGAATAGAAAACTCAACAGTGATATCAGAGCCTTAGCTTGGTAAATACTAGCATATAATTATTCGCAATAGTATGTAGGTAAAGATAAATTGGAAATAGATTATCTAAATTGGTAAAAAGAATTTACACTTTAGACCCTATATTTTGAAATATTTAAAATATAGCCCTAAATTTTAAAATGTTTTAAAATAGAACCGTAGACTTTAAGAGTTTAAAGAGAGACCTTACATATATTATGAGCTATAAGTATATGTATCATTAAAAGTTAAATACATCTTCAATCAATTAATAAATCCGCTCACCCATAGTGAACAAACTAAAAGAGAGGTATAAGGCGGGTAACTCAGCTTCCTTATAGAAGTCTGGTTTTTAATAGGCTTCGCGCTGACCTGCTTCTCTGGTTCTTTGTGCGTTCAATGGAGCTACCGAGGACTTTTGATAGGATGATGTCAAGATCAAAAGTATGACCTAAAAGTACTAAAACAAAATCCCGTTCTAGATACTAAAAAACGTGAATAGTATGCTAACCCATGAAAACTGCACATCTCTCGTATAGTCTATTAATGAAGCGTGTGTGGTTTACCGACACATTAATATGAGAACATACTGAGAGGTGATGTGGGACTCGTGATTCTCGAGCGTACTCGGGACGAGGGACCACGCGGGTTTTGCATGGTTAAGTTTATCATCTTGTTCATGATCCTCGGCATACCAGTCATGAATGGTAAATGAGCATATCCGAAATTAACATGTCATTTATAAGAATCAATGAATCTCAAAAGAACTAAGAGTTTCATAGAGAATGAAATTGAGAAAGGCATTGTCTACCTAAAATAAATTCGCAATATGATTACGGTAAACCTTTTCATAAAACGAATCTAAAATATGGATCATATCCAGCTCGACCCCAGCCAGGGGCTCTGCCCCTTAGACCCCGCCAGGGGCTGCCGCCCCTTAGACCCCGCTACCAGGGGCGCTGCCCCCGGACCCCTGTCATTAACGGGATTCACCCTTACCCTAGGGTCACGAGTAACAGTGTTACATCTAAACTTTCACACAAAGTGCTAAACTTGTATAACACCAAACACGAATGCGACATGACTTCTAAAACACATTGGAACTTACTTTTAAGTATAACACTTCAAAATCATGAAAGTAATAATGAGATTATTTATACAACCAATTCACCAACGGCCGTACACGTTTTCAAAACACAAGTCAAACAACCAAATCGTAGTAATTGGGATAATTCAATCAACCAAATCGTAGTAATTTGGACATTCTAAGTTGGATGAACAACTACAAGGGCAGTCTTTCGAGATGCCTACTCATGTTATAACCATTGTGTGTCTTGGACACCCTCAGGTTATAAGTCTTCGGACATCAATCCATTGCTATCAATTCAAGTTTATTAATTTAAACACTCAAGGCTCAGGTGAGTCTCATGGCCCCTATTTTACTGTTTTCATTAAGGGGTGTGATATTATTGCTCGTTTTATTTTACAAGTTGAACGCAAGTACCAAACAATCAAATACTACATGAGTTGTTTTCAGCTAATCACTAAAGCCCTCCATAGCATAGTCTGGTAATACATCTGTAGCGTGAATGTTAGTATATGATATCATATAGGATTGACAATTCTCGTCCGGGTTAGCACGCACTAACTGGTCAAACGGACGTATTTGGGAAGACGAGTGTAGATTAGGCACTCGTAGGAGGCAACTCAGTTAGGTTTCCTTAATTGGACCTGACGCTCAAGTTAAGCTCAGACTATGTGCTCATGGCTATATAACTTTTATTTTGCTTAATTGCATTTTAAATTCAATTAAATCTTGCGATTCATACAAATATGTGTTGACATATAAACATGTGAGCTCACCAGCGTTTTGCTGACCAATTTTAGCATGTATCACAGGTGACCAGCAGTAGGTTGGACTGCTCAATCAAGATCCATTAGCTCGAGTCAGCATGCAAAAAATCAGAGATTTAGCTGCATTATTATATTTTGTATAGATTAATTATGTACTTAAATCTCTCAATTTCAAACCGAGCTAATGTAAATAATATTTTGATGTAAACTTTGGTTTTATTAATATCGGTGTAAAACGACGCATATAGTGGTCGTTCATTATATCTTATGTGCTGTGTATATTGATTAGTCGCGCCCCGACCAGATTCGCTTCCGCAACCCGAATTTGGGGGTACGACAGCTTGCAAACCCAAACCTGGAGCATCTATCAGTGCTTTCGTATTAGAGATGAAAGGGTACTTTGATAGGTTGGAATCATTGAATATGATGTTTGACACAGAGTTTTCCATCGCCATAATTTTGTCCTGTCTGCCAGCTGTCTACAATCAGTTTTAAATATCATATCAGATGAATATGAATGAGAGAGAAGGCTCCATGATGGAACTCCATAACTTATTGCAAACCGCTGAGCAAAAAATCAAAAAGGATTATGTGTCCTCTAGCTCAACAGCTCCTGTGTTGGTAATTGGTCAAAATGCAAAGAAAAGAAAGAGGTTAAATTGGAAAGCAAACACTACGAATGGAAAGTCCAATCGTGGGTCCAAAAGAAAGACCGATTCTGATATTGCGCCAGCAAGTGATCAAAAGGAAGCAATGTGCTTTTACTGCAACACCAAGGGGCACTGGAAACGTAGCTGCCTGAAATACCTGAAAGATCTTGAAGATGGAAAGGTCGAAAAGAGTATTCACTCAGGTATGTTCATGATCGAACTCCATAATACTACTACTTTTAATTCGTGGGTTCTGGATACAGGGTGTGGTACTCACATTTGCACTGTATTGCAGGGTCTAAAGGAAAGTAGAAAGTTGAAGCATGGGAAGCTCAACCTAGTCATGGGAAACAAAAGAATCACGCTTGTAACCGAGATAGGAAAATATGAACTCGTGCTAAAGTCTGGAGTGAGGGTTGATTTAAATAATTACTGTAATTTGTCAGAAATGACTAGAAACATAATTTCATTTTATGCTTTGTTTAAGGATAGTTATCGATTTTCATTTGATAATGAGAATGGTGACATTTTGGTTTATTTAAATGGTTGTTTTATTTTTAAAGCTTCTCCTTACAATGACATATATGAAAATGTTGAATGTGTTAGAAATTTGATTTGAAATGTTGATTCATCTAATGAGCTTGATAAATCCAAATTGTGGCATTATCATCTTGGGCATGTAAACAAGAAACGCATCGGCCAACTCCAAAAGGATGGAGTGTTGGAATCATTCGACCTCAAATCGGATGATATATGCGAATTTTGTTTATTGGGAAAGATGACTAAATCATCATTCACTGGATCTTGTGAAAGAGGTGAAGGAATATTGGACTTGGTACACACAGATGTATGTGGACCATTCCGATGTGCCACAAAAGATGGAAATTGGTACTATGTTACATTTACTGATGACTACAGTAGATTTGGACATGTTTGTCTGATTAATCATAAGTCAGTTACTTTTGAGATATCTAAAAGATATCAAAGCGAAGTAGAGAATCAGCTGGGCATAAAGATAAAAGTTCTCCGATCCGATAGAGGATGAGAATACCTTAGTATCGAGTTTCTCGATCATCTTAGAGATTGTGGAATAATTTCACAACTAACTCCTCCTAGAACGCCACAGCTAAATGGTGTTGCTGAGAGGAGAAATAGAAATTGTTGGATTAATTATTTCTGTTATAATTCCGCTGCGTATATTAATCTAGTTAAGAAATAGAAAACCCAACACCATAAACCACCACTCACCACCACAATAAAACTCATCTTCATCAAAAACTTAACGTCTTCAAGAGAAATCGATCGCGAGGACACGAGGAGCATTTCCATCTTCTTTATTTCTTCATACGACCATTGTAAGGCCTCATAACCCATGTATTTTACATTTTATTTGTCTATTTACATGTATACATGCTCCCTCGACCAAGAAATGTCCAAATCATAAGCTCAAACACGTTTTTATAACATGAAGATGAAAACAATTTCCAGTCCCGAATTTCCGTGTTAGTAGAAAAATCTTAATAAATCATACACATAAAATAAACGTATGAAACTACATGGAAAAGTTTGGTATATTTGTTAGATACATTTTCGTTTAGAACTTATCTCCTAGAAATACACAGCTTTTGCTAGAAAATTCGATTTGTAGACCTATAGCTGGATTGGTCACAATTGGACCTCAGGGGCTTTCCCATTTTATTTACCCAACCAAACAACCTCTAAAAATTCTAGAAAAATGCCATAAAATATGTGAGATTTTGATGAACACTCATGAGTTTTCTCATAATTTATTTTGAGCTAAAAGTTGGTAAATATGGGAGCTGAAGTCGAGTCAAAAATCAGGAAAACAAGGTTAAGCAATGATTTTGGATACGTTTTAAAAACCGACACTTCGAGTTAACCATAAAATGTCACAATAGTTTTTACAAACTCTATAAACATATTTAAGACTTGTGTAAAAGTCTCGGATCAAACCGAGCACGTTTGACTACAAATCCGAACATGTTAAAACTGATCAGCCTCTTGTGTCGCAGATGGCCCAAAGCCATTGCGACACAAGCCAATATGTCACCATAATTAATTATGTCACAATACTGCAACACTAGACTTATGTCGCAAACGAATCCCTATGTTGCATGGTGCGACACAATCCTCTATGTCGCATATAGTGACACAAACACTTATGTCGCAAACCTTATCATTGTCGCATACTGTGACACAACACATTATGTCGTACTAAATTACGAATGTCGCACAATGCGACACTTACCTTGTGTCGCTAACTCATCAAATGATGCAGACTGCGACACAAATCACGGTGTCAGAACATTCCCACATTTAAATTTCCAATGCATTTTTATTAAAGCAATATATACAGAAATAAAAAAAATTTAAACTCGACCCAGCCAGGGGCTCTGCCCCTTGGTCCCTGCCAGTGGTTGCCACCCCTTGGACCCTGCTACCGGGGGTGCTGCCTCCGGACCCCCGTCATACAAAAGTTTGGAAATACTTTTTACTCTAAGTGTTGAACATTTACAAGAATCGAACTTTATACGATACTACTTGAACATGCAAATATATATACTTTATAAAAGTACAATGAAGCAAACATAATAATAATGTCCTTGGGAATTATTATTACAAAATCTCACCAAAAGGCCGTACATATTTTTTAAACACAAAAAACAACCAATTTATTTGGACGTTACTAGTTGAGTGGACAACTAGCATAGATGATCTGTTAAGACATCTACTTATATTATAACTTTGCGCGTTTAGGACGCTAGCATGTTACAGTCTGCGGACACCATCATTGCTTATAGCAACATTTATACATATCAGACTCAGGTGACTCTCATAGCCCCACTTTTTACTGTTTTTACCTCGAGGTGAGGATACATGCTTAACTTTTATTTACATGTGAACACAAGTACAAAAATCGATATACTGATTGCTTGAGTTATTTTACAAATCATGAAAGCCCTCCACATCATAGTTTGTTAATATTGTTTTAGCGTCAATGTTAGTGTATGGTACCATATGGGATTGACAATCCCCGTCCGGGTTGGAAGCCCCAACTGGTCAAATGGATGCATTAAATGTTGGAATAATGTCCTAGATCATAACTAATTAGTAAGAATATCATTGAAAGTGGAGTCCTTTTTGGTTCGCTCTCAATGAACAGTAAGATAATTAAATGAGAGCTAATTCATTATTGGAATAAATAAACATTCTGGAAAGTTGATCCAACAGCCGGTTGGAAGGTCCAGCCAGCGACTGGAGTCAAAAGGGTTAAGGCGGTGGAACGAGTTGCAGAAGATTCTGGAAACACGGTCAACCGCCGGTTGAAAGGTCAACCGCCGGTTAGAATGTTGTCCCACATTGGCCAGGGGATGAAACCCTAGGCCTCCTCCTCCCCTATAAATAGGGACCTACCCTATGCTTTCAAAGGCATTCCAGAATTGAATATAGTTAAGTTCTTTCTCTCTTTTTCTTATTCCTACTCCTTGTGAGAGTTAAACGACTTAGAGTCGGGACCCTAGGAGTTTGGGAATTTCTCTTAGTTCTTTGGTGTGAGCCATTAGAGGTGTTCTAGTTTGGGCACTCGCCTCCAAGAAAGGAAGCTCTGCAAGATCGTCTGTGCGTGAGAAATTAGTTTTCTCAAAGGTTAGTATTTTCCTCTTTATCTATTTATTTTATTGCTTTTATTTATTCAAGTTAAGATCACTTAGGGTTTAGTTTTTTAATTTCTCTAGATTAATTAGGTTGTTATAATTCCGCTGCGTATATTAATCTAGTTAGGGAATAGAAAACCCAACAGAGGTATCAGAGCCTTAGCTTAATAATTACTAGCATTTAATTATCTGCAATAGTATGTAGGCAAAGATAAATTGAAAATAGACTATCTAAATTGTTCATGATCCTCGGCATACCAGTCATGAATAGTAGATGAGCATATTCGAGATTAACATGTCGTTGATAAGAATCAATGAATCTCAAAAGAACTAGGAGTTTCATAGAGAATGAAATTGACAAAGGCGTTGTCTACCTAAAATAAATTCGCAATATGATTATGGCAAACCTTTTCATAAAACCAATCTAAAATATGGTTCTTAGCCTTAATT
Source organism: Pseudognaphalium luteoalbum (assembly GCA_963422505.1). Lineage (NCBI taxonomy): Eukaryota > Viridiplantae > Streptophyta > Magnoliopsida > Asterales > Asteraceae > Pseudognaphalium > Pseudognaphalium luteoalbum. Next base: position 39,535,795 of record OY730192.1, read on the forward strand.
TTGTAATTGGGTAATTAATTAAGGAATATTCAAAGTAACTAAAATTGTTTATCTTATAGATGTCTTCTACAAATGGTAATAATTATCCCGTTCCCAATCCCGCACACAACTCGAACTTCTCACTACTCTCAGTTCTTGGGAAGGAAAGACTAACTGGTCTAAACTATATGTATTGGATGTGTAACCTAAGGTTTACCTTAAGGTACGAGAACAAGGAGTATGTTCTCGATGAGCCGATTCCCATTATTGATGAAGATTCAACCCAAGAGAATATTGAGGCACACCGGAAACATTATGACCGTGGGTTGTAAGTGGATCTTCAAGAAGAAGACAGACATGGATGGGAAGGTGCATACTTATAAACCTAGGTTGGTAGCGAAGGGCTATACTCAAACCCACAGGATTGATTATGAGGAAACCTTCTCACTAGTAGCTAAGATAAAATCAATTAGGATTATGCTAGCCATAGCTGCATTTCATGATTATGAAATTTGGCAGATGGATGTCAAAACCACTTTCCTTAACGGGAAACTGACACAGAATGTGTTCATGGTACAACCGGAGGGTTTTGAAAATACAAAGTATCCTAATAGAGTGTGTAAGCTTCAAAAGGATATTTATGGGCTTAAACAGGCCTCTCGTTGCTGGAATCTCTGCATCTATGAGAAAGTCATAGAGTTTGGATTTTCTAGGAGTGAAGATGAGTCCTGTATATATGTCAAGTTCAGTGGGAGTGTTGTAGTCTTCCTAGTATTATATGTGGATGATATACTACTCATAGGAAATGATATCCCAACTATAAAAGGTGTGAAATATTGGTTGAGAAGATGTTTCGCTATGAAAGACTTAGGAGATTGTCACACCCCCAAATTCGTTGATTTTGTTTTTAGCAGAAGCATTTAGTTAAGTATGGGGGTATTGACGCCAACAATGTACATGCATACGTATAAGAGCATATGATTACACCAGAACATATATATATTAAGATTCCAAGAGTAATAGTTACAAAGTTTACGATTTATCGAATCGTATAAGTTGAAAAGTAATTAAGTTACAAAAGTAGATTTCGTAAATATGACTAAACAGTTTAGTTATATAAAAGAAATCCAGTTGTCAAAAGTTGGCATCCTATTCCTTCGTAGGTCGCCTAGGTTCCATGTGTGCAGGATGTCTTACATGCAGCTAATTCTCTGAAAAATATAGCAAAAGTCAACAACGAGGTTGAGTAAATTCACATGTTTTATGTTTTCGTGCAAAGTTTGGTAATCAAATGTGTTTGTAACGTGTTGCCATAATGTTTTAATAACGTTTGTTGGAATGTTGTCAAAAATTAGAGTTTAGTTTGGGATGATACCCATAATACGGTTTACGTGGGATGTTGCTCAAAATACAATTAACGTGGGATGCTGCCCATAGTATTGTCTAAACAGTTTGTCCAAGAAGTAGGACCTAACAATAGTTGCCCAAGAAGTAGGGACTTTCTATGTGCCCAAGACGTAGGGACTTGTATAAGTTGTTTCCAAGAAGTAGGACTGGCATCCAAGACGTAGGACCCATCTGCTCAAGAAGTAGAGCCTTCATACAAGACGTAGGATGGCACCTTGCCCAAGAAGTAGGGACTTTCTGTTTGCCCAAGACGTAGGGACTTGTATAAGTGTGCCCAAGAAGTAGGGACTTGTTGTGCGTGTGCCTAAGACGTAGGGACTTTCTGTGTGGGTGCCCAAGACGTAGGGACTTTCTGTGTGTGTGTGTGCCCAAGAAGTAGGGACTTTTCATATGTTTATGAAAATGTTGTTTCATAAAAGTCAGTTTGTAAAAGCGTGTGTGGCTGTTCGTTCTCCAGTGTATTCCCAATTTAGTTTTCGTATGAAATCTCATTTCATAAACAAAAGTTGTAACAGTTGACCGCAGTCATAAATAGTTTGCATCAAATCAGTTGTATAAAAGTTGCACCCGTGGCAATAAAGTTGAATATGCTTTCCACCCCTGTTCAAAAGTAGTAAAGCAGTAAAAGTAGGGGTTGTGAACTCACATGTTGAGTTAAGTATGTTCGAGTGCTAGCAAAGCCTAAAGCCCAGGAAGTCTAGTCGAAATCTCCTAACGCCCTAAACGTATGAGACTTAATAAGTATGTGGAGGTCTAAGTTTAACCATCCATGCTAGTGTTCGTACAACCAAGTTATGTCCAATTATTTGTTCGATGTTTATGTTTGAAGTTTTGAAAGTGTGTACAACTCGTTGGTAATAGTTCGAAATCACAATTTCATTAAAAAAAGGTATGTTTGTAATATTTGTATAGTTCGTATATCGTATCATATGTAAGTATACACTCCCTGTTAAGTTTGATACTTAGTGCAAAAACATTTGTAAAGTTTCTGTTTTATTCGACACAAGATGCGACGTTTGTTTAAATAGCGACACAAGGGTTTGTGTCGCATTCCTGCGACATCCGCAATTTAATGCGACGTAGGTAATTGTGTCGCAAATGCTGCGACATAAGTAGTTGTGTCGCAAGTATGCGACGTTCGGATTTGCTGCGACGTAATGGCTTGTGTCGCACCATGCGACGAAATTTTTTGCGACATTGACTGCGACATAAACCTGCGACATAGGCTATGTCGCAGTACTGTTTTTGGGCCAAAAGCAACATAACGAGCTGTTCGACGAAAAATTTGGGGAAAACGAGTTTTGGGTCGATTTTGGATATTTTCGGTTGTTAAGAACACTAAAACATGTTGTATTAAGTATCATAAACATGAAATATCAAAGAAAATAGCAAAATCTAAGAGTTTACGGGATTGTTGGGTTCTTTCAAAGTTATCGCATGAGAAATCCGAGAAGATGGTTGTGTAGAGCTCGACTCCATGATCGCTTTTCCCTAAATGAGTTATGTGATTTGAGGTCGTTTTGTGGTAGTTTTTGGCGGTTTTGTGAATGGTGGTTTTGAGAGAGAGAAAGGAGATGAGATGATGATGAAGAAGTGAAATGAAAAGGGAAAGGGGGAAATTGTGGGGCTGATTTATGTCATCAAAAGGGAGGGGAATTTGCCCCAAATTTTTGTGGTATTTAGCCCATGTTCGTTTACCTGATCGTTAAATGTTAAAATGTTTTTAAATGATAGGTTTTTAAATATGTTTTCGATTATACTTTTAGTTGAAATATCTTTTTTAAAATAATTTAGTCGAGTTATAAAATTATAACTTTGTTTTATTTTAGTTTTACTTATATGGTTCAAGTCGTTTCAGTTTACAAAATAAACATTATTTGACACAAAATGCTTTGTAAATATTATCAACATAATATTTAATAAACGTTAATGTTATTTAATAATTTCATTTTATTAATTAATTTTGTTCACCAACAGTCGTATATTTTTGTCCCGTTGTTGCAATCGTTCTGTACATAATTACACTAATTATGAAATGTAATACCACGCGTATTAACTAGTTGGGCTTTGCTAGACTTATCTCTAAAATGTGTTGTGAATTCACTCTAAGTTAGGGAATTAGCCTAAAAGTGCGTGCAATTAACGTTTATAATTATGTTGAAATTGCGGGGTGTTACAGAGATGCGGCATATATTCTTGGTATAAAGATTTACAAAGATAGGTCGAATCGTCTCATAGGACTTAGCCAGGACACGTACTTAGCTCAAGTTTTGAAAAGATTCAAAATGGAGAACTCTAAGAGAGGGAATTTGCCCTTACATCATGGCATAAAGATTATCAAAGATCTTTGTCCAAAATATAAGGAAGAATCGGATAGAATGAGTCAAATCCCATATGCTTCGGCTATAGGATCGATCATGTATGCCATGACGTGTACAAGGCCTGATATCTCATTTAGTTTGAGCTTAGGGAGTTGACATCAACAGAATTCTGATGAAGGTCATTGGTTAGCTGTAAAGAATATTCTTAAGTATTTGAGAAATGCTAAAGACATGTTCTTAGTGGAGAAGAGGAACTTAGAGTAACGGGTTATAGTGACGCAATTTTCCAAACAGATAGAGATGACAGTCATTCACAGTCTGGTTGGGTATTCTTACTAAATGGGGGAGCGGTGACATGGAAAAGTTACAAGCAAGATACAATGGCAGACTCCATATGCGAGTCTGAGTACATTGCGGCTTGCAAGGCTTCAAAGAAAGTCATCTGGATTAAGAATCTCATTGGAGATCTTGGAATTATTCCAACCGTTCAAGACCCTATTGAAATATTCTGTGATAACGAAAGTGCGGTCTCCTTGTGTACAGAACCCAATGATTATGGAAAGTCAAAGCATATTGAAAGAAAATAACATTTTGTTCGAAGGAAAGTAAAAGAGGGACACGTGATTCTGAAGAGCATAAGATTAGAGGATAATCTGGCTGATCCATTCACAAAGCCACTTGGAAAGTCCAAACATGATGAACATGCTAGGAGCATAGGTTTAAGAGATAATGCAAAGTTTTAGTTGTTAGTTTGATTTTGAAACATTGTAAACAATGATGGAAATTGTAATAGACTTGGTGATTAAATAATGGAGATTTATTTATTGGAAGGAGTTCTGCCATTTACTATTGTTTGTCATTGTGTTTTATTTTTGCATGTTTAGAACCCACTTCCTGAGTAACACAGTTTTTACTCAAACCTCCTCAATTGTTCATATTCCTAGAAGTAAGTGATGAATTAAGACTGTCATGGAGTGTTAGTAGATTTTCTATGGAGATTAGACATGGCATGGAGAATGCTGCAACACTCATGGGTACTTAATGGAGATTTAAGTATATGAGAGACCCATACTTAAAGAGACCACTTCATGGATTAAATCACGAGTGATTTTAAGATGATAATATCCTCTATTCTTAAATGGAGATGCATTGAGTTTCTAGTTTTTCAAGTCTGTTATACTTTAGTCTATTCAACCGTTGTGCGTAAATGCCAATTATAAAGAGTATGCTAGGTATGACATGATAAGTTGACTAGTACTATGTAGTCAAACTTTATTTGTTCCTTTTCGCATAATGGGAAAAGCGATATCTTGGGTCATCTGATAATTACAGATTGACTCTAAAGTGCTAGGCCTGGCCGGGACTAAGATTGATGGTTCAATAGTCTCATATAGTCAAAATAATCGGAAATCAGACAACAAATTAGGAATCTTGAGATTGATTAAAATCCATGTCTCGATTTATACAATATCAATAGAACGAAGGAATAGTTGATCACTTATCTAAAGGGCTAACTCTAAGATAAGATTTAGAGTTCGGCAGTTGCGTTGGATGGCGCTCTCTGCTTAGTTAATGGATAGACTTGAGACCAATAATAGTTGATGAATTGTCCAAGTGGGAGACTGTTGGAATAGTGTCCAAGATCATAACTGATTGGTAAGAATATCATTAAAAGTAGCGTCCTTTTTGGGTTGCCCTCAATGAATAGTAAGAGAAATAAATGAGAACTAATTAATTATTGAAATAATTAAACATTCTGGAAAGTTGATCCAACCGCCGGTTGGAAGTTCTAGTCGGCAGCTGGAGTCAAAAGGTTTAAGGCGGTGGAACAAGTAGCAGAAGATTCTGGAAACACGATCCAACCGCCGGTTGGAATGTTGTCCCACATCGGTTAGGGGATGAAACCCTGGGCCTCATCCTCCCCTATAAATAGGGACCTACCCTATGCTTTCAAAGGCATCTCAGAATTGAATAGAGTTCAATTCTTTCTCTCTCTTTTTTATTCCTACTCCTTGTGAGAGTTTACACGACTTAGAGTCGGGACCCTAGGAGTTTCGAAATTTCTCTTAGTTCTTGGGTGTGAGCCATTAGAGGTGTTTTGGTCAGGGCACTCGCCTCCAAGAAAGGAAGCTTTGCAAGATCGTCTGCGCGTGAGAAATTGGTTTTCTCAAAGGTTAATATTTTCCTCTTTATCTATCTTTTTATTTCTTTTATTTATTCAAGTTAATATCCCTTAGGGTTTAGTTTCCTAATTGTCTTAGATTAATTATTTTGTTATAATTCCGCTGCGCATATTAATCTGGTTAGGGAATAAAAAACCCAACATTATCATTTGTTCATACGAGTGTTGATTAGGCACTCGCAGGGAGGCACCCTCGATCGGGCACTTGATTGTGATCCCGACACCTCAGTTAAGCTCGAACTATGAGCTCATGACAATAATATACACAAATTCATTTTACTTGGTTGCAAACATTATTAAATCTTGTGGTTCACACACATACTTTATCATATAAACCTGTGAGCTCACCAGCTTTATAGCTAACCCTTTTAACATGTATTCTCAGGTTCTCAACAGCAATAGGTCTGAACCTTCAGGATACCATAGCTCGAGTCGAATGCAATTACAAACATCAAGAGATTTTCTTGCATTACTATATTTTGTATAAGTAGTTATGCCATAGAATCTCTCAAATTAGGGTACCGAGCTCTTGTAATATCATAACAGTTGTAAAGTTTTATTTAAATCAATTTATTTTGTAAAACGACTCATGTAGTGATCGTTCATTATATCTTTGTGCTATGATTACCGAATTAGTCATGCTCCGACCCGATTCGCTTCCGCACAGTAAATTTGGGGTGCGGCATAAAAAGAGTAATTAAGAATAATGTTACATTTTGTTTTTAAAAACTATATTCTGTTTTATTAATAACAAGTTGAAATTTATTATATCGTTAACATAATTTGCGACAAAGTTATACGATATTTTTATTCGTCCCTAATATTTTAGTTTCATTTTGAAATAAGAAGCCATTGGTTTAGCTCAGTAGGTAATGGGCAGGGGCGGAGCTAAAAGGGGGGGTAGTGGAGTCAGTCACCCCCTTGAAATCAAAAAGTATCAAAAAATAATAATTTGTTTAAGGTAATTAGTGACAATATCGGATTTTAACCCCTTAATGTGATAGAAAAAAATTAAATAAAATTTGCCCCCCATCCTAAAAATTCTTAGCTCCGCCCCTGATAATGGGTGGGACATCTTTAACACGATAATCACAAGGTCATGGTCAAGCCCTCGAACCCCAATAGCCAAAAAACTTGAAGTAAGAACATATTTTACCGAATTTCGAAATATCCAATGGATATTCATTAATTAGCTTAATCCAATGGATACAAATATTAGATGACTAAAAAGTAAACGAATATGTATATGAACATGGATGAAAAGTATAAATAATTATAAGTATAAATATAATCAATCCAATTAATATCCAATCCATTATTATTATGGCGGAGCTAGTAATTTTAAATGGAGGGGATAATATAATATATTTTGTTTTTGTCTAAAGTTTTGAGGGGACAAATTGTAAAAATTGTCATTAATTCTTTTTTTTAAAAAAATATTTTGCGTGATTTTAAAATTCTTGAAGCATCATATCCTAATTATCAACCCTTTGTATCCGATCCATTTTTATTTCCATCGCCCTGAGCCATATTCAAAGATTGAATCTATGAAAAGCATGTAGAATAGTATAATATAATACTTCCTCCGTCCCAATTTTATTGTCCCCAAACAAAAAATACGCAGTTTAAGTAAAACATCACCATGTCTCTTACTTTTTGGTAACAAGACAATTTTACCCTTAACTTTTTACCTACCTTTTTGTCTTACATATATAAATTAGGGGTATAAATGAACTTTATCTCATTATTTTTTTCTATTTATGGAAGTGGACAATTAAATGGGACATCCCAAAAAGGAATACTGGACAATAGATACGGGACGAAGGTGGTATATAATATAGTAATATATATATATATATATATAGAGAGAGAGAGAGAGAAAGAGAGAGAGAGTTTGGATCAAATGAGAACACTTCAAAAATAAGAACGGTGAGAACACCTCATAAATGCACAACTAGCCAACAAAAATCATTAGATTCACAATCATACATCTCAAATATGCAAAGAAAAACAAATACACACTTCTAAAAATGCATAAAAATCGAAAAAAATCATTGATGCACGATTATCTCTATAATTGTGCATCAATCATTTTTTCGATTTTTGTGTATTTCTGAAAGTTCATATCTATTCTAATTAAATTTTTTAATAATATTTGAGATGTATGAGTGTGAATCTAATGCTTTTGTTCGCTAATTGTACATTTATGAAGTATTCTAACCGTTCTTATTTTTGAAGTGTTCTCATTGGAACCTTACCATATATATATATATATATATATATATATATATATATATATATATATATATATATATATATATTACAGTATCTTTGGATACGTATAATGGAAAAGGAATCAGTCTTTCTTTTCCAAATCCATGTTGCCTTTAAAACCACTAACCGTTTACTAATTAATGTACACATTTCCCATTGACTGTACTTTACCAATTTACCATATTTTCGAACGCATGTGGCCAGTTTTATTACTGTATATGATTAACTTTATATTATAATTATAATTATAAATTATAAATATAAATAAATTATAATACTCCAATAATCACAACACAAAATTACGTGGATCGTCCCTGTGGTTTGCTCAAAATAACTAACCGAGTCCCTGTGGTTTTTTTTTGACCTGAGGCATCCCTAAACTTGCAAAAAGTTGCATGGGTCGTCCCTGGGCCTAACTTTCGTTAGTTCTGACGTTAAATGCGAGGATATAATGGTCCTTTCATTAGTTAAAGGACTACGAACGTAATTTTGCAAACCACAGGGACCGTCCGTGTAAATTTTCAAATTTCATTTAATATTTTTTTATTGTAAATCTAAATATTTTTTTTATTGTGTTTAATTAATTATGTTTTGAAAATTAAATTTATTTAATAACTAAAGATGTTCAATTTTTTTTTTAATTGTATGTATTTTTCAAAAAAAAGTTGTATTATTGTATATATGCAATTCTTTTACTCCATATTTTTTATTGTAAATTTAATAGATTTCAAAGTTTATTTTTAGGGGTGATCATTCGTACCCATAGGAACTATCCGTGTAAATTTAAAATTAATAAGCTAATTATATTGTTTGTTTTTTTAACATTTATTTTTACTTGTTGCAAATTGAAATGATTACCTTAAATATTTCCTTCCTCCGTCCCAAAAATTGTCCCCTAGCAAAAATTGTTCGAACATCGTAATTCACTTAGATAAACGTAATTGAAACGCCCGGATTTTAAATTTACACGGATAGTTCCTGTGGGTACGAATGCTCACCCCTAAAAATAACCTTTGAAATCTATTAAAATTTACACTAAAAAATATGGAGTAAAAGAATTGCATATATACAATAATATAATTTTTTTTGAAAAATACATACAATTAAAAAAAATTGAACATCTTTAGTTAATAAATTTAATTTTCAAAAATTAATTAATTAAACACAATAAAAAAAATATTTAGATTTACAATAAAAAAATATTAAATGAAATTTGAAAATTTACACGGACGGTCCCTGTGGTTTGCAAAATTACGTTCGCAGTCCTTTAACTAATGAAAGGACCATTATACCCTTGCATTTAACGTCAGAACTAACGAAAGTTAAGTCCAGGGACGACCCACGCAACTTTTTGCAAGTTTAGGGATGCCTCAGGTCAAAAAAAAACCACAGGGACTCGGTTAGTTATTTTGGGCAAACCACAGGGACGATCCACGTAATTTTGTCTAATCACAATGATATCCTGATTATTATATGTATTTGTTTCAGATCAAGTAAATAATGAGCAATACTTTTCCTGTAAAGTTTAATTGTATACGTCATGATCATTATCATATCCGCGGTTGAATTAAGGAATCATTTTGCTTGCATACGTAATTGCGCGCGTATTTAGGTCACTAGCTCGATTAACAAATAAAAAACAGGATTTGATTCTATATGGTTCATCAAATATCTTTTTGTTTGGATTGAAGCTACAATGAAACTTGTAAGAAAATGCTTTTGAACTTTCCTTTTTAACTTATAAGAAAAAGAATTATACCTCAGGATATCATCATCTCGGCTTTTTTGACCCAATGAGTGTTTGATGACGGAGTATATTTGAAACGTACCCAAAAGTCGAAAGTAATGACTAACTAAATACCTTTCAAGTTTCAACTAAAAATCATAGTGGAAAATATCTGTCAGCCACAACATTAGACTTATAAGAGACTAAAACTTTCTTACCCATATTGATATTAGATGGGTTGTTATAAACTACACCACTTAGTACCGTCAGCCGAAATATAACCATTAATCAGGATTCATATCCCACGAAATGCACAAGCCGTGTGTCCATCACACACCGAGAAGCTATAGCTCTAATACCGTACCATATCGAACACCCCATCCCCCAAAGTTAAAGCAATGGACTAATCAGATATCTTCATGTTTCAATTAAAAACCATGATAGGAGGTATCTGTTAGTCACAACTTTATACTTATAAGGGACTTAAACTTTCATATTCATACCGATCTTGGACCAATAGTTACACTATTGAAGTTAATAAAAGTTAAATTTACCATCTCTAAAAACTTATATATAAGCATTGTTAATATTATATAAAAATATAGGAACTTATTAACAACATAATCTTCTATCTATACATATAAAACAAAAAAATTCCTTAATTTTAAGATATGTCACATCATAACATTTCATTTTTTTTTTGAGGTTCCTGACTTGACACATCATCATATTATTTTTTCCTTAAAAACCTTAATTAATAATTACTAACACTAGTTTTATCAATTATACATTATTATAATAGCTTTTATAAATTCGTATATTATATATATTTAATGTATAACAGTTTTTACATACATAATAAAGATTCGACATACCACGTTATAATATTTTCTTTTTGTAGAGCCTCCTAACTTGCCACATCATTATATTATATTTTCTTAAAAATCTTAATTAATAATTACTAAAACTATTATTTATCAATTATGCTTTATTATAATAGCCTTTAAAATTCTTATATTATATTTAATATATAACAATTTTTCCCTACGTTAAAAAAGATTCATTTTCTAATCCATATCATATACATTGCAATTAACAGATATTATCATTATCAACTATCATATTTTAATAAAGATATATGAAATTGATTATTTTCTATACATTTTGGTATATATTATTATATTAAGTTTCAGTAATAAATTTTAAACTTATACAGTATTAAGATACAGTTGAAAACCTAAAAAATATATGATTTATTTTTATTTTTTTAATTACCTTTATATAAAATAAGTTGTTTCAGCAATTCTCTTTAAAATATTTAGAGCTGGTGAAAAATAAAATGATAGAACTATTCCTTGTTAAATGTATTATTTATCTTGGGTTTTACTTTGTTGTCCTTTAAGGCTTTAATTCAAAAAAAAATTACTTAATTGATTTCCAACAAGTATGTCAAATATGTTTATGAAAATTCAAGCTCTACCTATCAATTCAACGTTAGTTATAATCTTACAGCCCTAACTAGTTACAACTCTAACTAATTAACAGTTAATTTTATCAAATACTAGACATTGAGCCCGTACGATACACGACCATTTAAAAAGTGCAGTTATCATATAATAATTTGTAAGTAGCTGAATATATTAATTGGTATATAATCAGTATTATCGATAGCACAATTATTTTGTGGTGTTAACCGATTACTTTACGTTTACTTCAATATTTTTATATATATCATTCATTTACTTTTTAGAATAAAGTTATAAACCAAACTTCTTTGCAAACAATGTTCAGTATTTTGTAAATTAATAACACGTAATCGTTAACTAAAATATTACGCTCTAATATTTAATTAAAAAACTTTATTTTATATATAATAACTAAGTATTGAGCCTATGCGATGCCCGACCATTTATATAATACCATTAAAATAGTTTGTATGTTATTATATTTAAGTTTGAATACATAATACAATTAAATTAATTTGTAAGTTATTTTGTTAAGTTTTAATATATTTATTGAGCCTATGCAATGCAAGGTAAAAATTAAACATATGTTTTTTTTGGTTTTCAACTGTATCTTAATATTGTTGAAAGTTTAAAATTTATTACTGAAATTCAATATAGTAATATATACCAAAATGTACAAAAATAATCAATTTCATATATCTTTATTAAAACTAATTTTCTTAAAACATGGTAGTTGATAATAATAATATTTGTTAATTGCAATGTATAAGATATGGATTAGAAAATTAATATTTTTTATGTAGGTAAAAATTATTATATATTAAATGTAATATATGAATTTTAAAGGCCATTATTATAAAGCATAATTGATAAATAATAGTCTTGGTAATTATTAATTAAGATTTTTAAGGAAAAAATAATATAAAGAGGTGAAAGTTAGGAGGCTTTAAAGAAACGGAAATATTATGATGTGGTACGTCGAATCATTTTTGTATGTAAGTAAAAAAAATTATATATTAAATATATATAATATAAGAATTTTAAAAGCTATTATAATACTGTATAAGTGATAAATAATAGTTTTAGTAATTATTAATTAAAGTTTATAAGAAAAAATAATATGATAATGTGACAAGTTAGGAGGCTCTAAAGAAAATGAAATGTTATGATGTGACATGTTTAAAAATTAAGTATATGTATAGATAGATATATATAAACGGAGTAGACCTTAGATGTAAGATACTTGACCTAAAGTCTTTTTGTTCTCTCAACTTGATTTCATTCTAAATATATAAAAGGGATACACCTTGATAACAAGATACTTAGACTTAAAATTTTAGTTCTATAGTCTTAACTTGATTTTATTCTATAGTCTTAACTCCTAACTCCCAAGTATTGATAGTAAAAAAAATTATGATGCAACGTTAGATGACTTGACTATAGTTGTTTATGGAATTATTTTGATATTCTTCAAATAGTTAAATTTAAATGAAAATAAATTTTTTGGTCAGAATAGAAGGAACAATAGGAATGCATCATTTGTTTTAATACTCATTTTCACCAACGATTTTAAAAATCGAATATCTCACAAACGTTAAGTCGATAAATTATAATAATTGCACCATAATAATCAGCGTTTAATTCTCTTCGATTAGAGATGTGACAAGGTATACTTTCGACCACTTTTTTTTTTGGGTTATAATTTACAAATTGTACAAAATTAGTAACACATTTGGTACTCGCTGGTACAATATGTGTTACCTGCCGGTACCACATGTATTACCCGCAGGTACCACATGTGTTACTAGTTTTAAAACCCACCCAAAAAAAGTTCTCCCTGAAAAAGGTTGTACTCATTTGAACTTTAGTCATTATGTCAAAATATTGTGTATCTCACGAGTCATGATTGAGCTTATGTTTTATCTTTAATTGTTAAATTGTAAACGAATAAATTGTTGTTCTTTCAACTAGGGGCGATCGAAAAGTCGAATTGTAATCGAATAATTGATCGAAAAATCAAACCGACAGTAAAAGCATACTGTTAATAACCGATTCGTTAATAACCGACATATTTCAATTCGATTTAGTTTATACGTAAAGATCGAACCGACAATAACAGAACCGTTATTTTTCTATCAGTTATCTGTGACAACTCTCCAAATTAGGTACTGATTAACATTTAAACATGTGCATTCTTACGCTAATTTTCTGATTAAGTTTAAAACAAAACTTTCGATGTGTTGTAAGCCTAGCAAGCCCGGTACTTTTAAACCAAAAAGCATTACTTAATACGTAGTCATCTAAAGTTATGTACAAATGTATCGGAACGAACCCAACAAAAGTAAATAACAAAACTTGGTGACACAAAAATAATTAATAATTCAATTATTAATTACAAGTATTAATATATCTATACCATATAAATAAAATGATTTAAATATACCTTTTATATAAAAAGTATTATGTAACGAACAGAAACAATTGTAAAATGTTCACAGAGATCACAAATCATAAAAGTTCTATTTTCCTCATTCATTCGAAAGTATTTGGGACATTACCTCAAAATATGAATTCGAAATTCGACTGAAATTTGGCACCCAATTGGATATGCGCAGTCCAATGTACAAATTTGTACAACAGTCTAAAATAATGAAAATATCATTTTTCTAAATTTAAATAACGAACCAGAAGAACATATACAAAATAAAAATATAAAATATTAAATTTTATATTACACTAATTATACCCGTACCCAAAATAAACAGACTAAATTTTTCCACCACACCACATTATTGGTGAGACCGGTTACTGTAAATAAGCCATACCGTTTCATTTTTATATATATCCAATTCCCTCCCTCTCTTACTCAGTGACTACCAACCTACAATAATTGACATATACACACACACCCCACACCCTTTCCTTTGCTGCTTTCTTCTGAGATCACTACAACCGAACTAGCTGAAGCAACAGAAGCAAGGAAACAACAATAATCAAACTTCTTTATTAATTATAACAATAATCAACACCTCAAAATTGTCATCGTCATCATCGGTAGGAATCATCATCACTAAATCACTGTGAGAATTTAAACTTAAATTTCATATAGATATATGTCAACCTACAATAATTGACATATACACACACACCCTTTCCTTTGCTGCTTTCTTCTGAGATCACTACAACCGAACTAGCTGAAGCAACAGAAGCAAGGAAACAACAATAATCAAACTTCTTTATTAATTATAACAATAATCAACACCTCAAAATTGTCATCGTCATCATCGGTAGGAATCATCATCACTAAATCACTGTGAGAATTTAAACTCAAATTTCATATAGATATATGTCAACCTACAATAATTGACATATACACACACACCCTTTCCTTTGCTGCTTTCTTCTGAGATCACTACAACCGAACCAGCTGAAGCAATAGAAGCAAGGAAACAACAACAATCAAACTTCTTTATTAATTATAACAATAATCAACACCTCAAAATTGTCATCGTCATCATCGGTAGGAATCATCATCACTAAATCACTGTGAGAATTTAAACTCAAATTTCATATAGATATATGTCTGTTTATATATATATATATATATATATATATATATATATATATATATATATATATATATCCTTGATTATATGTGACAATTATGGAGGTAAAAGTTGCTATATTATGTTAAAAACGTTATATTGCTGTTGTACGTAACTCAATACAAGTTAAAGTGGAGATAAAACATACATATATACTAGTACTCAACGAATTTATCGAAACGATTTTGAAAACAAAACGAATAAGTGTAGATACATGCATGGTAAACCTTACTTAGTTGATAACATATGAATATATGTAATCTAAGCATTATGCTAAGGACAAAAAAGTGATAGGTTACTGGTTGAGAATGTATAGTTGAAGTCCAAGGTCACAGGTTCGAAACCTGTGACCTGTTTTTGATTCACTTTAATTTTCAGCTAACTCGCTACAAATGCATATAGGTATAAACTTAATAATTAATCCAATGATGAGAACCACAACCTAGTGGTTAGCGAAAAAGGCCAGGAGCAAAAGGTCACAGGTTCGAAACCTGTGACCTGTTTTGATTTCCATTTAATTTTTAAATTGACTTATATAAACACATATAAATATATATTGTGCAAAACATTAACAAAATAATCCTTATCTTAGTGGTTAAAGCTCAAGTAGTAGTAGTACTAACTGGTCGCAGGTTCAAGTCCTGGACCTGTGTTCTTTTTTTATATACATAGATATACATTGTTCTTTTACTTATTTATTTATTCTATTTTAACATACATACATAAATAAATAATAAATATGTATATATATAAAATAAAAAATAATTTGTATAAAATTGAAGTAACAACGTATACCAAATTTTTGTAAAATATAAATTCTTTTCAAACGAAATAAAATGTGTACAACGTAATAAGTTTACATTGTATACACCTATATATATATACATTCGAGAAATAATTAATTGCGTAATTGATATAAATAGCACAATCAACAATTATAAATGGGTAACAAGCAAATTATTGAATATCATCACCAACGATTCGTACAAATTAAGAAATCAATAATTTCTTTAATACAAGTAAACTATTAACATAAATTGATTCAACAAATCAAAGTACTTATGTTAATACACATTTTGTATATAGGTTAACATACCCTGGGCGACACATATCAGCTGCTAGCTTTCACATCGCATCTACTACTGTGAGTTTACAGCCCCTACTTTTAAATGTTTTTATGCTTTTAAACACATGGGTGTTAAACATAGAAATTGCATGCCAACACATGCAATCAAATTATAAATTGCTTTATTGCTTTTATACAACTGTTGATTGATGAAATTACATTTTCACAAACTATTTTGGGAATTAGACAACGCATCCTAGTACGGACCCAGACTTGCAATGTATGCATAAAAAGACCTTATGATCTACATACTATAACCATTAGCTAGGTGACTCTAGCCACTGAGTATACGGATAGTACTATTGCCGTGACAACCCTCCTACGGTGGAGCGTATACTTAAATGTCCATTCAGGCAAACAACATAAGTTCTGGTTTTGGTTTGGGTATAGGGTTAGGTCGCGCTACTTTAACTTGTGAGGTTTAGCTCACCTTATAGGGGATCATAGTCTAAGCAAATTCCCATATACTTTTAGGAAGAACGAATCCTACAACTGTTAAATACCGGAAAACATACCGGCAACTTATTTTATACTGGTAAACAACCAGTTATATGCTTTTTAGAGTAACAACCCTACATAACTTGTATTTTATAAATGAATAAAAATTCATTTATACAAACTTGGTTTAACTAACCACATACATATACAAACCTGTAAATTCATTCAACATATTTGTTGACGACTTTCTCAATTTTTTTCAGGAAATTAGCTGGGTAAGTAATCGCATGCATTCAGGATGGACAACCCTGGACTACTTAGGATGCCACATACTGTTGGGATCGCTTTTGGGGATTTCCTTTGTATAACTGCAAACATTGCGGTCATATTTATGAAATCTTATTTTAAACTTATGTATTATTGTTAAAACTAAAATGTTTTAAACTCTACTACTACTGTTACGACTTACATAGTCGTACTACTTTTGTAACAACTGTTAAACTTGGCATCCTTGATAAATAAAGTTGTCCGATAACCATATGCTCTGAGTGTATGTATTTGTTGGTTGAAATACTGTTCGCAGCCCCGCCACGTCACAAGACTTCCGCATATTATTATATTGATTGATTGTAATTACCGGTCGGCGGGATGTGACATTATCTATATTTATTTAGTATTTTATTTTCGATATTTTTAATATTATTATATAGTAATACCAATTACTGATAAATTATTTAAATTTTCTTTATTATATATGTATATATGTGTGTGCGCGCGCGTATATATATATTATGTAACACTTCTTATTTCTCAAATTTATTGTCCATTTTATATTTTCAATCAACCAAAACACTAAGTATATTAAATATAACTAGAAGAGCATCCGAGCATTGCGACGGTGAAGATATTAACAATGCTCAAAAAGTATTTTATTTAGGTTTGAATATTTTTTTTATATGTACGCCTTATAAATTTACTTTTTAAAGTCTTTCAAGTTTTGCTAATATTTATACAAGCATGTATTTTAAGACTAATTGTTATGTAAAAATAAAAAAAAGTGATAATTTTTAATCAGTATTTATTATGGATGACTATATTCTTGGTAGTTTCTATAGTTAGGAAAGGTTAGTTTAGTCAATATTATCAAATATAGAGGTATTTATGTCATTAGAGTTTTTTAAAATTATAACGTAATAAAGAAAATGCTTAAACAAATTTTAAGGGTGAATAATTAATTACTTTAACATTATCAATCAATTTTGATGCTTTAATCAAATTCATAGTTTGTAGTCAACCAAACTAAAACTCAATTAATAACTACAAGTTATAATTAAGCCATCAACATGCTAAAATAGAACGAACATACTACATAACGAGAATAGAAAGAAAAAAAATTGCCTTAAAAGTTTTTGTTTGATCAAAGTTTAGACTTTGAATATTAACTAAAAATAACCGAATCGAAATTGAATTTGGAATCGTACTGAAATCGAAACCGAATGGTTTAGATTGCTTAAAAACCTAAATATTCAATTCGATTTTTACCAAATACTGAATTAAACCGAATCGTAAACACCCCTACTTTCAACCATAATAATGACAATCATGATTAATTCAAATAAAGATCTTTAAATTATGTACCAAACGCTTAAAATTTGTAACATCTTGTGAAAAGTCAAAACTTTTGATGAATGGTTAATGGTTATACTCTTCGGAGATGATTACTCTGTCTTATTGAATTTTAATGGGATCTATTATCCATATCATTTTATTTCATATTTTATTCTAAACATCATGATTACTGTACTTTTTCTATACCTTTTCCCATCATTTCTTCTTATCATTCCGTACTTTTCTGTACTTTTCTGTACCTTTTCTATTTTTTAAATCAAAAAATAGTATACCAATTGGATTTAAATGGTATACAAAGAGGATCCCATTTTAATTTAATTTAATTTACTCCGTCACTAAATTATCAAAATCCAATCCGTAAACCTCATAATCAAACAGATCAACGTCAGTCAAAGTCTTTGGTGTTTGACGTTTCGGAGGATTTGAACAACACATCAAATCAACGGCTGGGGGCCATCCTGCCTACTCTGCCACTCTACACAGACATATTGCTGACTCGCATGCTCCATAATCAGTACCACTTTCTACATTTATTACTCGTTTAAATAAATCTCTCTGCACTACATTAAAAAAAAGAAAATCACAAAAATATCCAATTACCACACCCTTTTAACAAATTAATCATTTAACCAACCAATTTAACAAACAAATCCATCTTTTGACGCCGGATGGGCACCCCTGACGCCCCACCCTCAAAAAACGCACCACGTGGGGCAATTTATTAATATTTAATAACGGGGCGCCGACGCTCCACGTAGGGTGCCTGGGACGCCGGTCCCACATGCTGGCGCCCTGACGATAATGGTGTAAGCTTTTTCCATGTGGCGCCTTTTATAAGGTGTGGGGCGCCTGGGGCGCCCACCCGGCGTCAAAAGGTGGATTAGTTTGTTAAAATGGTTGGTAAAAGAATTAGTTTGTTAAAAAGGGTGTGGTGATTAGATCATTTTTGTGATTTTCTCAAAAAAAAAATCATTCATTATCTATTCTGTATTTACTCGTAAGTAATAATTAAGATATTGGTTCAACAACGCAAAATCCGTTTTGGACGGAAGTGGACGCAAGTGGAGGAATGACCAGGGTGATGCCACATATCCCTTTTCATTTCCCCCTTCAACTTTTTTCATTTCTTTAATCTTATCGTTTCTCCTCTATTTTTTTTCTTAAATTTTTTTAATGTTTTATTTTTTACATTAATTTTGTTTCTTCTTATTTTTTTTTTTTGATTTTTTTTTTAAAAAAATTTATATTTTTTAAAGTGATTTTTAGTTATTATCAGTTTTTTTCAACCTTTTCATTTACCTTTTTTTACAGCTTGTTTATCATTGGTTTTATATTTTTTTCACGTTTTCAACCTTTTTTATGTTGTTGTTTTAACTCACTTTGTTATATTTAAATACAATTTTATATATAGTATTATAAAAAAATTATGTGATGCACCATATTCATACCTTGAATAAAATAAATTCTGATATAACAAAGTTATAACTTCAATGCATTGTAAAATTAAAACTATGATGCACCAATATTTATACACTAATGATGTTTATCACATATATATATATATATATATATATATATATAAAAGTCAGAGCGTCATATTTATAATTATGATACACCATATTTTATAACTATAATGCATCATATGATATAACTATGATGCACCATATTTTATAACTATGATGCACCACCTTTTTATTTTTATTACGATATTTTATATTATATTTTGAAAGTCGATACATGCTATTAAAACACTCGATGCACCATGTTTTATAATTATGATGAAGTATGTTTTTATAACTATGATGCACCATGTTTTATAACTACGATGCACCACATTTTAGTTCAATAACGATGTTTTATAGTATATTTAAAAATTCGATGCATGATATTTTAAACACTCGATGTACCATGTTTTATAACTATGATGAACCATATTTTATAACTATGATGCACCATTTTTAATTTTATAGCGATGTTTTATAAATTTTTGAAAGTCGATGCATCATATTCAGCGAAAATCAGTGTACCATAGTTATAATATTGGTGAACACAATAATAATTTAGTTTTATTGCATATTGTTTTTAATATTAACGTGCATCATTATATTTAATATATGGTACATCACAAATTTTAAAATGCTATAAAAAAGAAAAAACTAAATAGGAAAAAAGGTTAAAAACTAATTTTTTAGATTTTTAAAGTGATATTTTTTCAAAAAAAAAAAAAGATAAAACAAATTTTATTTAATTATTTGTTAATTTTTTGACAAAAGTGTTATAGAAGATTTTATATGTTAAAAAATTTTATTATTTAAGTTTAATTTTATTTAATAATAGAAAAATTTTAACAAAAAAGTAAATTAAAAAATGAAATAGAAAAAAATTGAAGAAATAAAGAAAGGGGGAGAATTGTATAAAAAAGGTGGAGAAATGAGAAATCGAGGGGAAATAAATAAAAAGGTGGAGAAATGAGGAGACACTTGTCACCTCTTCATTGGCTTCTCTCCCTTCCCTCACTTTCACCCCTTCTTCCAGGAACCACACCCATAGTAAATTATTATTCTATTCTTTTGATTATCCAACTCAACTTTTAAACACTTAAATAAATGCAATTTATTATACAATTTAATATCTTATAACTATTTTTTATTACACATATAACTAGGCATGTAAGCGAACCGAATGTTCAACGAACTATTCACGAACCGTTCGGCGAGAAGTTCGTTTATGTTCGTTCGTTCCGTTATATGAACGAACATGAACAAATTTTTACGTTCGTTTAATTATATGAATGAACATGAACACATGTCTCGTTCGTTCATTTACGTTCGTGAACCTTCGATAACATGTTCGTGAACGTTCGGTTAAATGTTCGTTTATTAACTAATAATTTAATTAATTTTTACATATTTGTATATCTTATTTTAATGTAAGCTAAATTCTAAATATAATATAATTAAATATTTAGATATTTTCATTTATTAATATTAAACATATAAATATTTTTACCTCGCATTTCCTTCCACTCAAAACACATTTTCACTCTCTCCCTCCACTAGTTCCAGATCTGTTGCTCTTAATTACGATCGGACCAAGCAAAAAGGAGTTTATCTTCATATTGATATTGTGATCGTTTTGTAATCCCGAATATGCATTGCAAAATTTCAAGTTCTATAAATTTATGCGTAGATGTGTATATATATGTTCGTTTATGTTTGTTGAGGTTCGTTTAAGGTATTAACGAATAAATGCATTAAATTATGTGTTTGTTCGTGTACGTTCGTTTGTGTTCATGAACAAAAAATTTTTCTTAGTGAACGAACATGAACAACAAAATCCATTCGCTTATCCATTCGTGTTCGTTCGTTTGTTCGTCAAAACCTTAATGAACGAATACGAACAGACTCCGTTCGTATTCGTTCGAGTCATATAACCTCATTAATAACTATATCTATACTATATTATAATGTGTTTGAGGCATAATTTTAAAGGGAGTTATAGTAAATTATTATTCTACCATTTTGAGTATCCCACTCAACTTTTAAACACTTAAATAAATGCAATGTATTATACAATTTAATATGTAATAATAATTATTTTGGTTACACATGTAACCTCATTAATATTTATCTTTTTCATAACTTAGATATATAAACATTAAGGAATATTTAAATGTATGTTAAGATTGTTCTAATATAAGTATTAATGGAAATTTTAATATTATTTACGAATTATAACTCACTTTTATTCTTAATATATATCATCTTTTATACTAATATATAAAGAATTTGTCACCATACATTTGAAAAAGAATACATAATATTTATTTAATATACCTTCTAAATATATTATTCAACACTTAAACATCTAAAATGAATCCTAGTAATTATAAAAGTTAATATAGCGCTGTTATATAAAGAATTTGACTATTTGATAGTAGAAATTACTATATTATTGAGAGTTCCCTTGGACGTGGATCTAGATGACTATTGACTACAATTGAAAGGCGGAATCAATCAATTGCATGTATGGCTAACAAACACAAACCAAACAAAAGTATTTCAACAATGAAACCGTATATATCAGCTTGTATAACTGTTTGTGAATGATTACAAAGTTGCTTAGTCGACAAATGGTGCTAGGGTTTCGTCAACCCTAGCCGAAAACCCGTAGGTTTGTATTTATACTAAAAAGTCAGCCGACATGCGTCACTTGTGGAAGTGTCGCATGTGGCCGCCTTCATGCGTCACTTACCTAAGTGTCGCTATGCGTCACTTAACCAAGTGTCGCAATGCGTCACTCAGGCAAGTGTCGCCTAAACCAAAACACGAGTGTCGCACTATACAAAAGCTATATTTCTATTAAGTAACTGACGACACTTATTACAACTCGATAGACCAACTGACAGACACTCAAAGATGCATCAACAAACTCCCCCGTGTCTTCAGCTTGGTCTTCAAAAATCTTCAAGTCTTCACTTCCAGCCAGCTGGAAATACACCACCAGCGTGTACTCCATTGGCGACGCAGATATCCACGATCTTCTGAAATTTTAACGCTTCAGCTCTATCTTTCGTCTTGAACTCAATTCTGTTTTCATGTAATCTTTTCATATCTTGAGCAGAAAGATTGATCAAACTTAATGGGTCAAATATAAAATATTTTCCTCTTAAGACCCCATAATGACCTCTTCTTAGGCTGAACAACATCCCAAGCTGTTTTCTCGTTATTTCCCGTATCTGCATTAGAAGACTCCGAGTCTGTAGCTGGTTCTGAATTTGGAATAAATACTATCACAGCTTCACCCGTAACATCATCATATTCCCAATACACCAACCTATTCAAAAAATCTAACGGGATGATCTCCAAAGGTATCTTCTGTAGACACTTTGCTGGTGGATAGATCATCTTCACAATAGGTTGTCGGGTAATCGGATCTAGCTTCTTTTTAAACTTGTACCTTATACCCAACGCCGGCTTTATCAAGTTGTACTTTTTACTATTAATCTCACGACGTATAATCACCTGAAAGAAGTCTGCTCTTGAATCTCGTGACCGGTTGATCAAGGGTATCCGAGCTAACCTTTGAAGCTCACACTTCGGCAAAGTACTTATTTTGTAAAACTTCATATTGAAGTACTGAATGCCGTCACTCCTCTTTATCATAAACACTGAGTTGTTCTCATCGAATTTCCAACTCTTAATCAATCCCGTGTAATCAGTTCTAACCTTGTAGCATTTACACGTAACCGGTACCTCGATAATCGGTTTAAGCACAATATCCGGCTTTGTTGTAGAAGTTGATGACTCGTTTGTCTCTTTTTCTGATTCATCTTCAGACGAGTCCGATTCTATAATGGTAGCATCATCATAACATTCATCACTGTGCAATTGCTCCCCCTCAACTTCAATATCCTCATTTTCCTAAAAAAAATAATCCTTTGCTACAGGATCATCCATCACCTCTTCCTCAGACATCGGATTATCATTCATCAAGTTTTGAAGATATGTGAGATCTACAAATGAATAATCAACAGCTATAAGTCTTGCCTGACCTTGAACCTCAACAAAATAATCCAAACAGATATTTTCATTCATAGTAAAAGACGGTTGTACATTTTCAGGTTCAGGGGAAGGAGTTACATTTGTTTCTATTTCCCTGGGATTATCCTCCCCCGAAACAAGTGTGACTGACTCCAATTCTAACAACCTAGAAGACATAGTCGTTATCTGTTGCTGGAGAGAGTCCACTTCGGCAGCTTTAATCTCTAAATCTTTGATCTGTGAAGCTTGAGCTGCAATGATCGCCTGTTGATCATCAAAACGCTTCGATAAAAGCTCCAGTTGAGCTAAAACCTGCTGAATAGAAGCAATGGCAGGCTGAGGAGAAGTTTGTTGAGTAGGCTCCTCAAGAACAATCGAAGTCCGCTGGCGTCGACGTAGAGGTAAATCGGCGTAAGAGGGCGAAGACCCAGCAGGACGCTTGCCAGGATTTCTCGGGATATGAACCCGACCAGCAGAAATCCGGCGCAAAATACGCTTAAAGCGTTGGGGATCAGCTAATTGAATCCCATCCAAAGCAGATTGTGGTGGCACGTCACCCTCAGAATTAGAAGGGGTGGGCCCACCATCATCAGGCTCAACGCGGTCAAAACGCTCAATTTCGTCCAAATCGTGAGCGATATCGGTATCAACTAAGTCATCCTCGTTGACCGGAGGAACGACATCATCCAAAAAACCATCAGCGCGCGGCGCAACATAGTTTTCGTTGAAGACTCTCAATAACATAGGTGTCGGCACCAAGAGAGATCGCTGATCCGGTGCAATCTCGAGGTTCAAATCATTCAACAATAGCTGCACGAACCTTGGATATTGTAGCCATTTATCCTTACCAGCACGGATATTCTCCACCATGTTGCCGAAAATGTAACCGCTAAAGTTGTACGGTTTGTTGTAAATCAGGGCCAACATGAGAGAAAGTGTCAAGTGACTGGCAGCATCGTATCCCCCTTTCCTCGGAGATAAACAAACTATCACAATATGACACAGATACCTCCATACCCTGCAGAGGTACTGTTTCCTGAAATCGGAAAGTTGGTTTGCCGGATAACCCATCCTTTGAAGTCCTCCATAGATAAATATAGTTGGGAAGATGGTGGGCATCGTTGAGTTATCATTGAACTGTAAAACCTGTCTAATCGAGTTCTCGGTGATCTCGATTTCCTCCCCAAACATAGTCGAAACAATCCGGGGAACATCACCCTGAACCCTGATCACGGCATGATCATAGAACTCCTCTATTTGGTTCATGTATACCGGAGTCGTTGCCGTAATCGCATAATAAATCCTCGATCTGCGTAGAAATTCAATCATTGGCCTGAAAGGCGCTGAATTGGCATGCGTAGATTCGAGAAAAGCCGTGATGTTGTGTCTGGTATTTGTGCGGCGGTAATAGTTCTGAAGTTCAGCCATCTGTAAGCTAAAAATACAAATAAAAATAACCGAAATCGTTATAAAGTTAGCCCGAACATAGAAGGGTTAGAAAACGAATTTTGACTTTAGGCGTCACTTATGGTAAGTGACGCATGGCCACTACCGTCACTTAGTGAGTGTCGTATTGTACAGTAATTAAAATTAAAATCAAAGTATAGCGTCACTTATTGGAAGTGACGCTATCAAGCGTCACTGATGTAAGTGACGTTTGTATTTGGTGATTTAAATTATACGACACTTGCGAAGTGACGGATGAAGAACATGCGACAGTTATCATAGTGACGGTATCCTAAAAGAGTCACTTAAGAAGTGACGGTTAAAGTGACGTATAGGAATAAGCGTCACTTAGACAGTCACTTGGGGTAGTGACGCATATAAGAGGCGTCACTAGAAGTAGTGACGGTGTTAACAGTTAAAATAAGTTTATGCGTCACTACACGAGTCACTTAAGAAGTGACGCAAAAACAAGCGTCACTTATTAAGTGACGGTTTAAACTTTCAAAATTACCAAACAGCGTCACTTGAGGTAAGTGACGCACGAAGTGACGCAACGATGAAGATCATAGTGTCACTGTTCATACCCAGATTTCAAATTTGGGGGTTTTTGAAATCAAAGTTACCAGGGTGTGCGCATGGTAAAAACGAGGATTACACACCCTTTATTACACAAAAACATTATCAAATCAAATGTTTAATCGAACAATTTCAAAGTTAAAACCAAACCGTAACCCTAATTTAAATTTATAGCATGAATATCAAAGTAAAAAGGTTAAAATAAGTACCACTAGGTTCGTTTGAATGAGAGGAACAAGAGAAAACCACAGGAATGCACGAGAAAGCCGCAGAAAGCACGAATCGATCGAAGAAAACGCACAGAGGGAAGTGACGCAGAGACAGTATAAGTGTCGGTGTGTCAGAGCAAGTGACGCTATAGTAATTTGAAAAGTGGTGAGGTTGAGTGTCGTGGGGAAGGGGTATTTATACACCGACCCTAGTATGCGTCACTCAACCCGGCACTTATAGCGAAGCTTACCCCGGCACTTACTGCGTCACTAAAGTGAGTGACGCAATATCGTATGCGTCACTGGCAGCGTCACTTATGAAAGTGACGCGCAGTTCACTTTTAGTGAAAAAATTGCGATTTCATCGATTTTTCGCGTTGTGATTTCGGTACTCAAATTTGAAAATGTAACTGTAACTTGGATAATAACTAAAATTACACTAACTTAGAGAAAATAAGAATGTAAATTTATAACTAGAAAAATTAACACATTCTTTTTGGTGACGGAGTTGATATAGTCTGGTTAGGGATCATATCGGAATAACATGCATTTATTAGGAACAGTAAGTGTTATTTCGATCATCAGTATGTTTGTCCTCTTTAAATTTACTTGACATACTAAAAACACTTTTTATAAAAATTATTTCAAAACGATTATTAGTATGTTTATCCACTTAAACATGTTATACGCACCTCTAGGAGGTATTTTATTATTATTGGTATGTGCATTTCGCTGTAGTTCCCACCATAGATATACATCTTAACTTAAAACATAGACCATGTTCCCATTTACAGATAGAATATAAGAAAATCAATTTTAAGAATCAAGTCAGCGGTGACAGGTCTGTACTTACGTACAACAGAGCGACATAGCTTGATTCAGGTTTAAGCAAAACCAGACTTGGTCAAACCATTTTGGCGACCTTGTAAGGTATCTTATTTTGAAAGACTTTACAAGTACTTTGACTTGTGTTTGCTTAAGTTTAAAGTATATATTAATAGAAGCCAGGTCTATACTTACGTATAACAGAGGAAACTATCAATATATACCCCCAAATGATATCAAATAAACATCTTTCACGAAAGCATGTCTAGTATAAGTAAGAAATTAAGACTATTGTCATACATCTAATGACGGTGTACCACTTGAAATAGACAGTTATTGATTAAGCTTCTTAAGACTTCTCAAAGAGTTTTGCATACCATGCCTACTAATATATCGTATGATGAAGACAATGTTTATAAAAACTATTTTCAATACGTCAGATAAATCTACTGACACATCCAAGATAAACCTTAAATTTCCATTTTTATGCATGTCACCCAATGTACTATCATATCCCAAGTTGTTTACAGACACAACTTCAACGTCTATTTTAAAATGTAACAACCTTGCATTTCTTTAATACTAGAAAGTATAAAGAGTGGCAGTTGCATAGGTTGCATTTTTTTTTTTTTTAAAAAAAAAACATTACTGTAAAAACAATCCAAGTCACGAATTACTTTTTAGCAAGAAAGAATCTTAAACCAATCATGCTGATTAGTTCGTCAAATCGAGTACGCGTAAAGGCTTTAGTGAAAAGGTCGGCATTCTGCTTTAAGGTGTCTATTTGAACTAGGTCTATCAAGTGTTTTTCATAGCAATCCCGTATAAAGTGGAACCTAAGTTTAATGTGTTTAGTCTTAGAGTGCTGTACGGGATTGCGCGTGATAGATATAGCAGCAGTATTATCAATGTGAATAGGAGTCATAGAAAGAAGTAACCCGTAATCACGCAATTGATGCTGTATCCATAGAACCTGAGAGCAGCAACTTGCAGCAGCAACGTACTCAGCTTCCGCAGTGGAGAGAGAAACTGTAGTCTGTTTTTTACACTGCCACGAAACTAGTCGAGATCCTAGGAATTGACATCCACCAGTGGTTGACTTCTTGTCGATGCTGCAGCCGCCATGATCTGAATCCGAATAAGCAGAAAGAGCGAATGATTTCTCATTTGAATACCATAGACCAAGATTGGGTCTATGTTTGAGATAACCAAAGATTCGCTTTACAGCCCTCATATGAGACACCTTTGGTTTGGCTTGAAAGCGAGAGCATACGGATACCGCAAAGACAATATCCGGTCGAGAAGCAGTCAAGTACATCAAAGAACCTATCATTGATCGATAGTCCTTTTCTTTGCAATCTTTTTCATCCTCAGCAAGTCGGAGATTGTGATTAAGCTCGATGGGAGTCCCATGGGTTTTACAATTGAGCAGATCATATCGAGTCAACATGTCTTTGACATACTTTGACTGATGAATATAAATACCTTTTGGAGACTGCTCAACTTGTACACCTAAAAAAAATTTGAGCTCCCCCATCGCACTCATCTCAAACTCAGATTTCATGATTTCCTCAAAGTGCTTGCACATCGCTTCATTTGTAGAGCCAAAAATAATGTCGTCCACATACACCTGCACGAGTAGCATATCCTCTCGATCGCCAGTCCGTTCTTTGCGAATGAACAAAGTACTATCGATATTTCCACGAACAAATCCATGCTTAACTAAATGAGTAGTTAGCATCTCGTACCATAATCGCGGGGCTTGATGAAGACCATATAACGCCTTGTTTAACTTGCAGATGTATTCTGGATGCTCAGGGTCTTCAAAGCCAGGAGGCTGTTTCACGTAGACATCAGTGTCCACTTTCCCATATAAAAATGCGCTCTTGACATCAAGTTGGTGAACGCGAAACTCTTTGTAAGACGCAAATGAGAGAAAGATCCGAATGGACTCAAGTCTTGCCACAGGAGCGAAGACTTCATCATAATCCAAGCCCTCAATCTGACTAAATCCTTGAACAACCAATCGGGCTTTATTCCGAATTACAATACCCCTATCATCCATCTTATTGCGAAACACCCATCGAGTGCCAGTTAAATGAGCACCTTTGGGTAATGGAACTATATCCCACACGTGTAGCTTGTTGAACTGCTGCAACTCTTCTTGCATAGCCTCGACCCAAGATGGATCTTTTAAGGCTTCATCAACTTTCTTCGGTTCAATTTGGGATAAATGACAGGAATTTATCCGGGCGATCAAATTCAACATTTCCTGATTTGGATTTTGCTGCACTTGATGCCTTGTTCGAACAGCAGCTTCAGGATCACCGATAATGTTATCAATGGGGTGGTCCCTGTGTACACGTGTGACAGGGATACGATCGGGTGCAAGTACTAACTCCAAATTGTTCATGTCCCCTTCAGTGACAGGAACAGTGTTAGTTGCAGGAGTAGTAGAACTTTCCGGTTGCACAGGAGATTCCGTATCATCTTCATTAGAGAAAAGATGAGAATGGACCATTTCTTCTTCTTCCTCGTCTTCCTCTAATGGTGGCATGTTGGGATCATCTGGATGTTCTGTCGCATTAGTTGTTCCTGAAGACAAAGGAACATCCGAAGGTGGAAACGTAGGCAAAGGTGTGGATGTGGTAGATATTGGTGTTGGTGTAGTAGTAGGTGGTGAAGGTGACGGTGTGGGTGTTGCCGTAGGTGGGGATGCCGGTGTTAAGGTAGAAGTGTCCTGACACAAACTAATACCATGAAATAGAGTGACAATTTCGTCCTCATCATAAGTTCCTTCTGGTATGTCGAATGAGTTGAACATATCCTTGTAATTGAATAGCCAATCCGGACCCGTTCCTTGAGGAGGATCTGTGTATCGTAAGCATTTCACCTCAAAATGCTCTTCCACCTGATGAGTCGACTTGATGTAGACTCGTTTATTTGGAGAGTTGACGGAATATCCAAGGAATATCCCTTCAACTGCTTTAGCTCCAAACTTCGAGACTTTATCTTTGGAGATCATAATCAAGCATGGACACCCGAAAGGTTCCAGAAACTGCAAAGTGGGCTTACGGTTGTTGAAGAGTTCATAGCATGTCTTATTCTTCTTCTTAACCGTGAGCACGCGATTCAAAATATAGCAAGCAGTACTAACTGCTTCTGCCCAAAAGATTATATGAAGCTTAGAATCGGCCAGCATAGTCCGAGCTGTCTCGATAATAGTCCTATTTTTACGCTCAGCGACTCCGTTCTGTTGGGGAGTTCGAGGGGCACTGAACTGATGATCAATGCCTTTTGTGGCACAGTATAACTCAAGAGTAGAGTTCTTGAATTCAGTCCCGTTATCACTTCGCAGTCTTTTAACCTTTAAGTTGCATAAATTTGCCAACTTATCTAACAGATATACCAGAATATCTGGTGTTTCACTCTTCGCCCCCAGAAAATACACCCATGAAAATCGTGAGTAGTCATCGGTGACTACTAAGCAGTACGATCTTCCACCAATACTCTTGGTTGAAATAGGACCGAATAGGTCCATATGCAATAATTCCAATGGTGCCGCAATGGAATTCACTAACTTAGGCTTGTGAGGTTTCTTATGAAGTTTCCCTTTATGGCAGGCGACACAGTCATCTTTTAGTGCAAATGACTGTTTAGGGACTCCATTTACCAAATCATTATTTATCAAGAAATTCATCTTTCGAAAATGGATGTGTCCCATTCGTCGATGCCACAATAATGATTCCTTTTCTGAAGCCTTTGAAAGGAGACATGTATATTCATCTTTAGTCTCCACAGTTCGCATATTCATGATGTAGGTGTCATTTCTCCTTGGTGCCCTTAAAAGCACCCATTCCTCGGGGATAACGAAACCCGGCTTCAAAATCAAACACTCCGTCTTTGTGAACGCTGTTGTGTAATCCTTATCACATACTTGTGATACACTCAGCAAGTTGTGAGTCAATTGAGCCATGTAGTTCACATTTTCAAAGCTAACTTTCCCGTTAGTTAGCGTACCTCTTCCAGAAATAGTTCCTCCTGTATCTCCAGCAAATGCAACATGCCCTCCAGAATGTGGTTTAACATTCGTCAAAAGGGACACATCGCCCGTCATGTGTCGCGAACAGCCACTATCCACAAACCACTCGCTGTCTTTAACGCGTTCTGACTGCTGCAACACATAAAGTAGGAGATTAGTGAGAAACGGTGACCCAAGCCTTTACAGACTTAGGTCGACTACAGTCATCAACAATAATCACATCAGACAAGACTTTATTTTTAAACAGATCAGATTTTGTATCTGATGTGTTATTATTGATGACATTGGAGTCTGCAGTAGACTCCTTTATTTTCCAAACAGTAGATGGTTTGGAAATTTGCTTTGGAGTAATGTCGGGCTCTTGTTTTGGCAAATGTTTTTGCTCAACATTACTTGTTTTTGCAGCAGGTTTGGGAGAGACAGAGTGACGCCTAGGAGGAGATCTTGAAAAGGAATTTCGATAAACAGAAGTCCTAGGCATTTCCCCCCTGTAATTCTGATGAGACAGTTTGGGACAATCACGAATTAGATGTCCCTGTCTCTTGCAGTAAAAGCATGATCTATTTTCAACAACTGGTTGAAACTGAGATTTTACCGCTGGAGTTGAAGAAACATTTCTAGAACATGCACATTTCGTGCATGTCTTAGAATATTCTTGTTCCGGTTGATTAGTTGACGTAGAAGGTTTATTACAAACATCATTTGCAGATTTAGATTTATTTTGCAAAATCTTTACAGGTGACTGTAAAGTTTGAGATTTTGTATTTAAAACCTTATTCTTTTCTTTGTTAGGTTGAACTTTAATTGTAGGTTCAACCTTTAACACCTTTTCACATTTTACCTCAACCTTTTTTAACTCAGGATACTCCTCATCGGTAATATCCTCAATCTCAACAATCTCCTCAACATTAACAGGAGATTCACACTTTGATTTAACAAACTGAGGTGAAGGGTACTCTGACCGTTTAGTTTTCTCCTTCACCTGTTTGTTAACCTTATCAACCTTAGATTTGACACCGTATAGCAATGCATAATCAACCGAAATCTCTTCGGTGCCTTCCTTAACCGGCATAGGACAGTATTCAGTAGGAGGCGGGACTACATTATAACCTAGTCCCGTCTTTGTTTTGTGATCTGTCCTTTGCTTTGTAAGAATTTCATTAAAAGCAACAGTAGACGAGGAGGAACCTAGAATCTTACTCTTATAGTTGTCATATTCTTTTTTAAGATTAGAGTGTTCCTTTTTCAGACGGTCAATTTCAGCAAGATAGCTATCAATAGCATCCTGTTGACTGAAAACTTTTGACTTATACCTAAGTGTGTCCTGTTGATAAGCCTCTATCATCTTATCATACAATTGTTCATTTGCTTTTAGGTATTTGTTTGAGTCATTAAGTTTTTCGACCTTTCTTCTTAAGTCTACATTGTCTACCTGAAAGCACCTTAAGGATTCGGTTAACTTAATGCATGATACACAGCTTAAGGGTTCTTCAGGTTCATTACGTACCTCATTCGAGATGTGAGCCATAAGACACTGCTGATAGTTCTCAGCATATATGCTCCAATCCGTATTGGTTGGCTCAAAAAAAACTAGTGCATCAGCTGTAGTCTGCTTTAGCTGATCTTTCTCGGTTGCTCTGGGAGCATCAGGCTTCGTAAAACCTGATGGAGGTACCTTCTGCTTTTCACATTCTCTTGCAAAGTGGCCTAAATTTTGGCAATTATAGCAGCGCACTTTGCTTTTATCAAAACCAAAACTGGTTTTGCCATCTCCCTCCAAACTCTTGCGACCCGTGCGTTGCAAGAATTTCTGAACACGCCTGGATATCATGGCAATGTTCCAGTTTAGATCCATCTGCTCAAGATCATCATCATCAAGTTGAGCATAGTCTTCCTTGGCCAATTCCAAAGTGGCATTTGGTTGTGAAACCAAATCCTTGTAAGAACTTAGAAAGGCTGTATAGATAGTAGCCTGCTCTTGAATTGCAGGAGAGACGGGGACCTGCTGTTGTGACCCCTGGGAGGGTCCAGAAGCATATACTGGATGAGAAGCACCAGTAGAATACAAAGGAGTTTGAAGTGGAGAGCTTGTAGAAGAAACAAACGCCATTCCACCATACGCTTTACCCGTGTTGACTTTTCCTCCATATAGGGACGGGTCTTGAACAAAACCGCCTGTCTTGCATTCTTTCTTCTTCATCTCCATTGCATGAGCTTGAAGAATGCCAATTAGCTCATCCAATTTCATGGTAGCTAATTCTTGACTTTCCTTGAGAAGCTGTACTTTAACATCCCAAGAGCTAGGCAAGACATCCAGTAGTTTCTTGTTTACTTCAAGTGGAGGAAAATCGTGACCTCCCTCCGTCAACTCACTCACCAGTTGTGAGTATCTAGTAAAGACTCCTGAAGTCGTCTCATTTGGCAAAGAATCAAACAGATTATACTGTTTCTTGATGAGTTCCAACTTGGCTGCTTTGTACCTTTGATTTCCACCACATCTAGTTTCTATTGCCTTCCAAAGCTCATATGTGGTTTCATGTGATTTGAACATTCGTAATACATCTTTGGATAGGCACATACAAATAGCCGCATGTGCCTTTTTCTCCATATCATAATCTTTCTTTTCCTCTGGAGTCATGGACCTGTAGACCTTTTTCGGAGTCATATTAGGAAAGATTCCTTCAGCTAGAGGAGCTACATATTTTTCGGTGAGTGGACCCCAGAGCTCCGGACAGTGAAAGTTTATGTATTGTTCAAATCGATCACGCCAATATGCGTAATCCATGTCAGCTGTAAACAGAGGAGGTTTATTATTAGAACCAACATCGTGATTCTGTTTTAACATATCTCTGAGTCCTCTAATATCGTCTTTATCAGCAATAGAAGCCATTGAAGATATACCTAAAATTGTACGCAAAAACAAGAACTTGCAAACTAATTAGTACCAAAGGCGTCACTTGGTAAGTGACGCACTCAAGTGTCGTAGCGACTAGCGGCACTTGGAAAGTGACGCTATCGAGTGACGTACAAAGTGACGGATGTGACGAGCAAGTGACGCACTCAAGTGTC
This sequence comes from Pseudognaphalium luteoalbum, assembly GCA_963422505.1. Lineage (NCBI taxonomy): Eukaryota > Viridiplantae > Streptophyta > Magnoliopsida > Asterales > Asteraceae > Pseudognaphalium > Pseudognaphalium luteoalbum. Next base: position 39,569,658 of record OY730192.1, read on the forward strand.
GTACTTGAGTGACGTGCTAAATCGAATAGGCGTCACTAGTAAAAGTGACGCTATAGTTCAAAAGGCGTTACTAAAGAAAGTGACGCGGAAAAAATTGAACAGGCGTCACTAATGTAAGTGACGCTTAACACTCAAATGATGTGCTACAGTGACGCACTTGAGTGACGGTGTATTAGGGTAGACGACACTTAAGTTAAGTGTCGTATAAACCTCAAATGACGCTTCAAGTGACGCGTTTAAGTGACGGTAAAACCCTAATTTGGGATTAGGTAGTGCCGCTATAAGTGACGCGTCCAAGTGACGGATCGAGTGTCGCAAAACGGCTGAAAAATCCCAAAACCCTAAAAATGTCGAATTTTCGTAAACCAAACGAAAATTCCTTGAACCCTAATGGACGAAACCTGTAGATGATGAAGAATCTTGACTGTAAAACACCTTAGCAACTCCAAAAACCGTATGTAATCTCAATTAATTATTTGAACAAAGCCGAAATCAACCGAAAATCGAATCTAAACGTCAATGTATTCACCTAGTGGCTCTGATACCAGTTGAGAGTACCCTTGGACGTGGATCTAGATGACTATTGACTACAATTGAAAGGCGGAATCAATCAATTGCATGTATGGCTAACAAACACAAACCGAACAAAAGTATTTCAACAATGAAACCGTATATATCAGCTTGTATAACTGTTTGGGAATGATTACAAAGTTGCTTAGTCGACAAATGGTGCTAGGGTTTCGTCAACCCTAGCCGAAAACCCGTAGGTTTGTATTTATACTAAAAAGTTAGCCGACATGCGTCACTTGTGGAAGTGTCGCATGTGGCCGCCTTCATGCGTCACTTACCTAAGTGTCGCTATGCGTCACTTAACCAAGTGTCGCAATGCGTCACTCAGGTAAGTGTCGCCTAAACCAAAACACGAGTGTCGCACTATACAAAAGCTATATTTCTATTAAGTAACTGACGACACTTATTACAACTCGATAGACCAACTGACAGACACTCAAAGATGCATCAACAATTATTTTATACAACGTGAAATGCATAACTAAAATAATTTTATAACTATATTAGATATTTGTATACTAATTTACTAGTTTAAGACCCGCAAAATTTACGGGTTGACTTTATCATATGTCTTATATGGACGTGTTATATGGATTTAATAAGTGTTACGGTGTTGGTGTACGGAACATCGTTTATTGTTTTAATTTTAAATGAATTTTTTTTAAGGATTTGAATTGTGATATATAGATTTTGGATTGATAAGTGCAAATAAATAAATTTCATAATAAGGATATTATTGTGTATGATATCACTTTGATATTTGTATTGATATTTAATAATACTATATTATTTAAAATCGTACGGCTATGTTTTTCCAAATAAGAAAATTTACGCTGTTACTTTGTCTTTTTAACTTTGACGAAAGATGACAAAACATAATAACTCAAATGCAGGTTCTACTAACCGGAATGTCGTTAACACATTCTTAAAATATTAAATGGTAAAGTATTTTAGGGATGTAATTAAATCAAGATAGAGAAAAATTAGTGACAAAAGAATAAACTAATTAATCAATTATTGATAATATGTGCATGATACCACTTTTTTTTTTGTATTGTTCTTTAATAATAATACTATATTATGTACTGGAATTTTGAATTAGTTAATCAATTTCCAAAACCCGTTGGAAACTGACTCGTTGGCATCCATTATCCAAGCATTGTAAATTAGAAATTGATAAAAATATTCAAAAAGGTTGTAGTATAGGTACAAATACACTAAAATCCACCGGTATCCGGCCACTTGACAATCATGATTCAAGAATTGTTGATTAGAAATTGATAAAAGGATTAAAAATAGTATGTCGTATAAAAATCTAAATCATTGGGTGATGAAATGAAGTTTATGAATTTTTGGACTTGAAAATAACTTTGGGGTATCTTCAGAAAAAATAAAATAAAAAAAATAAAAGGATTAAAAATAGTAGTTCGTATAAGAATATAAATCATTGGGCGATGGAACGAAGTTAAAGGAAAAACGGAGGATTTATATTGTAAATATTGAAGGTATATTTTCTATATATAGAAGGGTACATTAGTCTTTTAGTCACATAATAATGAGATTAATGATGTCATGAAATAAATTAAGGGTTAGATCTTAATTGTTGATCTCCATCTAATGATCTATATTCTATCAAGATTTTTCTTTTAATATATAAGATAGATTTAACTTTCAAATATTTTAATTAGGGATTGCGATGTGGGTCGAGTTAGTTTGTGGGTCTAAAGCTCACAATCTAAACCTGAAAGAAATTTTTTAAACATGTTTACGAGTCAAAAGTAACCAACCTAGATATGATATGCATTATTTGGTTGACTGGTCAACTCGTTGACTTGGACTTTAACCCAAACCAAATAAGATAGATAAAACGAGTTGGGTGGTTGAGACTTAAGAATACAACTTTTCCTCATTCATTTACATGTAAATTTTCAAGTTGTCTCGATAATTATTCACCGCTGATATATAAAATTTTCAACACATAAACTGTAAAAGTGAATCCGAGTAATTGTAAATGTTAATATACCGTTGCTAAATAAAGGATTTGACATCCGACAAATTAGGGCTAGTTATTAGTACTTTATTAATACATGTAATTAGTTATGTATTAGGCTAATTATGTATATTGATATATACACACGTACATGATTGAATTAAATTGTGCATTTTACTATCGAATGGATTCCGACATGTTACAATACGGACGTTGATGAACAAAATATTAAATAATATGAAATTATTTAATAAACTCATAAATTTCTAAATATTATCTGAATAACATTTAACACGTTAAACGTATCGTATAAAACAAAGCGTTCGTGACAAAACTTTTCTAAATAATGTATTATTATAAACATTATTCATTGGGATTATATTATATCATTTAAAAATACATTTTGTTTTATTTAAAAACATATCCTACGTGATAAAAACACACGAGACACGCTTGATAAACTAATTTAAAACCAAGTTATATTTTATAACTCAAATAAAGTATTTTATGAAATATTTCGCCTAAAAATATTTCGAATACATATAAAGAAATTTTAAAACTTTATATATAACAAGATTAAATGATCGGGCTAACGAACACGAGAATAAACATCACAAATTAGGGGACAAAAAGCTACCAAACAGTATCCACCTCTTTTGGAAAAGCCGGCTAAGATCCACATTTTGCGGATCTTGCCTTTGACAAACAAGAAATTAAACACACCCTTACCTCCATCTCCTCATTTCATTTTCTTTTTCATCTATCCCTATCTATCTCAGTTCCTCACAAAAATCAACAACGACAACAACAATCGGCAACAACAGCAACAACATATCATCACCATCATCATCATCATCTACATCATCATCTTCATCATCGCCATCTTCATCATCTCGATTCCTCGTTTTCAAACTCGGTAACAACCCTATTTTACCATTACCTCTATTTCATGTATTTAAGTATTTTAACATGTTAGTATTCCATCCCTTGCTGATTATGTAATAATAATAGGTTGAAATCTGATGCACCCTAAACAATCGGTCAAAAATCGCTTCCTGTCGTTACGGACTTTACGCTTGCGGCACACCGATGGTAGTTTTAAATTAATAATTGTCGCGACCTAAACCTTCCGAACAACGTACTGATACTAGGTACGAGTACCTGATACTAGTAAGTGGCAAGGATGATCCAGGGACGTTCCTCACGATGGTAGAATTGAAACAGAGCTCATTCGAATAACTTAGTAATTAAGCTGGGTTTTGGATAGTTGGATACGTTTTGTGTTTGGTTTTCTAATTTATTAAACTACTAAAGCATAAAATAAAAGGGAAACTAGCATATATGTAACACTTAAGGATGACGGAGACGTGGTTCACCATGATTTGGGATTGTGCATTACTCGGATGATGTTCATTATGGGACACATTTAGCTAACGGACAAGTAAACTATAGGTGTAAACACTAGGACCCTACTTCTTTAGATAGTAGATTCTAAATCAGTATGTCACTGAGTACCTAGGCTATCGTGATTCTGATCAGAACAGGCTGCTCAACCCCCCCCCCCCCCCCCACTGTCTGGTTAAGACTAGTGACCCATGAAGGGTGCAGGAATAAGGTAGCAGACTACCCTCAGGTTATTCTGACATTTCTTAACACCTAAGTCTAAATGTCATTAGCTAATCATGTACTGATTATCAACTTTGTATTCTAAACTATCAGTTTTGTAGAGTCTAGGGATTTAAGAATCTTGAACCACTGCTGGGCTTGACTTTCGTTTCTAGACTCATTCTGTATTGTTTTAATAGCACAAGTACTTCTGTCATGATCTAGACCCTCCTTTGCAATCAGTCATTCATCCCTAGGTACACTAGCGATGTACAATGCATTTACTCCTTCCACAGCTTGCTAACTCTAGGTACGTTTGCGGTGTATGATACTCTAATTGTTTTCCACAATATCTTGTAACCAGAGGTATGTTCATGGTGTACTAGAGCTGTTCCATAGCTAACTAACCCTAGGTACAATAGCGGTGTACAGTGCTAGAAGCATTTCCATAGCCTTTATAACCAGAGGTAGGTTTACGATGTACTATAGCTTTTCCACATGTTTACTAACCATAGGCACAATTACGGTGTGCTTTAGTTAATGTATTTCCATAGCTTTGTAACAAGAGGTAGACCTACGGTGTACTGTAGCATTTCTACAGCATTACGGTTCCTAGACCATATTCTAGTTTTCCTAGGTAGGTCATAATGTCGGCACCAACGGCTATTTCCTGGGCTTCCACGTTTGTACTACACTAGTGGTGTTTCCACCGCTATACCAAGTACTTTAGCCGAATTACAATAACAAACATTGATTCATACGACAACACATATAACAATCTACCATAACTTAGGCCTACAGCTAAAGTGATAGTCACGTGAAGGACTGGAAAGGGTGATCTGTAAACTAAGTCTAGATGCATGATAAGTTTAGACAGATACAAGGTTTAACATTTCCATTATTCATACCTAATTACAACTATCTAAATCATGGCAAATATACAAGCAACTACTCACAAAGCATGGTAATAAACATTTCCAACATTAATAAATCACAAACATCAACACAAGAACATTATGACAAATTAATATAAGAAAGGATAGATATTACCTGTAAATAATTGCGAGCAGAATAACACTTGTATTTCGCCGAATAATATCCCAAGTATTACAATTGCTAGCTTCTACGAACTAAATTACATAACTCCTCTAAAAGCAACGGATTATCCTCCTAATCTTCCCACTAGTTCCTAGAGAGAGAGACGAGAGAGAGAACCTAGAGAGAGAAACTAAAACTAAAAATGAGAAAACGTAAAAAGAAATGAAAACGTGAAGAGAAGTGAGTTGTGTTGAGGTGTGAATGAATGGGTGGTGTGAAATGAGAAGAGAAGCCACATATATATAGAAAATGCTCAACCGTATTCTTGACCCGTATTTGGACCCTCAAACTCTCAACCGTATTGCCCACCCGTATAAAAATCTCATTTTTATCGCATGAACTCGAGATACAGTTGGTTTTGGACATATACCGGCAAATATGAGTGAACACCAACCGTATACCGGCAAACTGGGCTGTATACGGTCTGTCCAGGCCATATACGGTCTAGGTTTGGCTGTATACGGTCCAAACCACCCGTATACTGTCACACCCCTAAAACACGTTGCAGCGGAAGTAGGAGGTGTCATGAGGGCGCTGACCAATTTAAATATCACAACACAAAGATTAAAGCAAACGACCTCTATATGAGACGTTTAAAAAATAGTTACATTACAATAATTCAAATGTTTATAAAAGTTATAGGAGTTCACATAACAAAAGTAGAATTACATAACTATAACTACAAAATATAGTAATGCAATCTAGTTCCTTGATGATTTGAAAATTATCCAACTCGAGCTAAGCTTATCCTTATGCTTCCTACTGCGGCGAGTTACCTAAGAAATACATACTAAAAGGTCAACATAAAGTTGGTGAGTTCATAGGTTTGTAAACAATCGTTTAGTTATGATCCACAAGATTTCAAGCTGTATCATTCAAAAATGATAGTATAAAAAGTATCGCATCCAGCGATATAAGTATTGCACGAATGCAATATAAGTATACCATTTGCATGAGTCTCATAGTTCGAGCTTAACGTTGTTTGCCTCCGGTAAGTGTACTAATCCGATACACTTCTAATTCACATATAATATTGCGCCCGTGGGTTGGCTAGCGCGACTAGTCCGGACGAGGTTTGTCAAACCCTGATAGTACTATCCAATAATATTCACGCATATATTAACGAACTATGATGGGTATAGGGCTTTAGTGGATTATCATAAGGTCTCATGCAATCCGTACGAAAAGTTGTTGTCAGTACTTGTGATCATCACAGCAGTTTATATAAAACAGTTGTATGTATTCTCACCCCAGTGAAAAACAGTAAAAAGGGGTTATGAAACTCACCAGAGTTAAGCAGGTAGCAAGCAATATCAAATATTAGCAAGTAGTGGGTGTTCTCATCCCGTGTGCAACCTCCTAACGCCCTAAACGTATGAGGTTGTATAAGTAGATGTCTCAAAAGACCATCTATAGCGATTGTATAAGTGGGGGTTAATGTCCACTTAAGCCAATCGGGTAGGTCGGGGGTTTATGTCCACCTAAAGCTAGTTCATCAACTAGTATGTCCAAATAAGTTGTTCGAGTTCATTTATCAAAAACGTGTACGGCCCATTGGTGAAAGTTTGTAATAATAATTCATTTAGACATTATTATAAAGTTTGTTTTGTTGTATACTATACATTAGTACATATTGCGTGTTACTAACAGATTATTTAGCTCGTAAAGACCTCTAACCGTATGTCAAAGTTGGTCAACTCGTTGGTAAAAGCTGGTAAAAGTGGTCAAGGTTGGTCAAACCTAGTCAAACTGGTCAAGGTTGGTCAAACCTGGTCAAACCGGTCAAGGTTGGTCAAAACTGGTCAAACTGGTCAAGGTTGGTCAAACCTGGTCTATTTATGAGTCACTTCTCAATTTATGAGACACTTATTGATTTTATGAGTCACTTCTCAATTTATGAGTCACTTACTGATTTTATGAGTCACTTCTCAATTTATGTGTCACTTACTGATTTTATGAGTCACTTCTCAATTTATGAATCACTTACTGATTTTATGAGTCACTTCTCAATTTATGAGTCACTTCTCAATTTATGAGTCACTTACTGATTTTATGAGTCACTTCTCAATTTATGTGTCGGTTTCTAATTCGGGAAACTTTTTAAGTCTTGTTTTTGGTCAAAGACATTAATTAAGCCACCCAAACACATTTTCGTTGTTACTTTCCAAAGATAGTAAGTTTTGTCGTTTTTAGGAACCGAGCCGTTTTTGTTGACTTGGTCAAACCTACTCGGTTTGACCCGAAACTTTTACCCAACCCATATATCAGTTTATAGAGTCCATAGAATTTGTCGGTTCATGTCGGAGTTCACCAAAAGTGTCGGTTTTACAAAAGTTCCAAAACAGTCCCTAAGTTATGTTTTCGGTTTTTGTCGGTTTGTTTCGCCATAGATCTTACTAACTTCTGGTCCAAATTTGAATCCAAAATTTGTATCTAGTCTAACATATAACTTTTACAGCAACTATAGTGTCCATTTACATAGGTAATTAATTTTGCTAAGGAACCAAACTTGGTTTTAGAATATGTGCAGACCAGACTCAAAGACGGGATTATTCATAAACATCCGTACAGATCTGGAAAAAGTGTAAAACACAAAAGTTATATATCTTTTCAATACATAACGTTTAAAAAAAGTTCATTGTCTAACTCTTTCTAGAACTCAAGATATGATCATTTTAGTGAGCTGTACAAATCTGGACAGATTCATCACTTTTATATTTAAACTTCAAAAACGTATTTTAACAAGTTTTTAGGACATAATCTAGTTAGATGAACTATGAATCATTAAAATCAGTAGCAAAGGAATGATGGTGCAAAGGGTGAAGATGATGTTGATGATGATGAACTCTAACTTGTTCTTGATTTCTCCTTCTTCTTGATCTTGATTCTTGGTGATGTTAAAGGTGAATGAGGCTGATTTTTCCAGATAATAGAGAGAGAGAGAGAGACGAGTTATGTTTCGAGAGCAAAGTGTGAGAGAGTTGTAAGAGTGAAGATGGGGAACTGGTTCTTGCATGAACCTTAAGTGAGCATGTAAGAGAATCAAATGATGAGTTTTTGCATGGTTTGTAAATGGGTGAGCTGAGGGGTGGCACATGGGGTGGCCGGCCCCCATGTGGTCACACCAAGGGTGTTTTGGTCATTTTCTTGTTCTCAATTTAATTTGTTACGTTTTACGTTCATTTACTCGGTCGGTTTGGTGTTTATATATACGTTAAACGTTTAACACACGTGTTTAAGTAACGATTTAAATTTCAATATTTTCACTTGAAGTATTTATTTTCAATACTTGAAAAACATTTATAAAAATGTTCCGTTATGTTGTCGGCCTCAATTTGCGTGACCGTTTTACGGATTCTAAATTGCGTGATGTTTTATTTGGACGTTTTTCGTTATTGTTTTAAGACACGATATTTTAATTGATAGTTTTGTACTAAATGATATATTTTAAATTCTTAAAATATATTTTGACTTTCGTTCGATTGTTGGGCGCGTTTTGCGAGTTTTAGTTGCGTTTGACTTATTTTTACGATATGACTTACACGTTAAATATTATAAACATAATATTTAGAGGTTTATGATTTTTATTAAATAACTTCACATTATTTAAATCTTTTGTTCACCAACTTCCGTATTTATACTGTGTCGAACTCCGTCCGGTTGTTTCCCACAATTTCGTCAAATTGCGTAAGCGTAATTATAACCAATTACGGGAGTGTATATTCACATAAATATACAAATTGTTACATGTAATTACAAGTATTTAGCCTAATACTAAACTAAACACATATAATTAAGGTTTTTAACAGGTTAATCAGTAACCCTAAATCGTCGGGTGTCACATATACAGTCTGGTTCAGCCGTATTCGGTTCTTCATTTCTTCATTTAAGTGTAACTTCTTCGTCGTTTATCTGTTTTGAGTGATTCTCACGCTCACGAATTCGTAATTTACTAATAAAGAAAATGACATAAGTTAGAGGTCATAATTCCAAGTATAGCTCAAAATGCATTGAAATGCATGAACGAGAGATTCAATGATTATGTGTGTTCTGTTTTACTCGTTTTTAGGCCGTTTTAGTCGATTCTTGAAGAATACTCTATATTTTATCCTTCATGATGAAATTTAGTATATAATTGCTTATTTCAAATGTTTTCATCAATAATCGGGATAAAAAGGTGAGATAATAACACATGAAAACTTGACTTTTTGCGTGTTCTCAAATATCCCACACTTAGACTTTGCTTTTTCTCAAGCAAAACTCAAAATTCTCACTTGTTTCCTAATGAAAATATTTGAAAGTGCCAATGCATTTTGGTGAATCAAAACATATTAAGAGCGAACAATCCCATACACAAGTAACATATTCTTGAAAATAAGGGAAAATAAGGTATTCGTTTCAGAAACATGAAATGATTCTCTTGGGTATGCTTTTGGAATATACATCACTAGCCGATCTCACTAGGTGGTCACTCAGTTCACTCAGAATTATTTCGGGTTACCTATCAATCTAATCAAACGAAATTGCTTATAATCCAGTCATGCATCATCCATCGTCATAGGCTTGCTCGAGGATCATATCTCCACCACTTAGGTGAGGACGGTGCTAGTTATCCCAGGACATTCAAATGGGTTGTAATGTTTGGTGAGAGTTAAAGAGTAAGGATAAGTGAAAAATTTTGGGTTTAAAGGGTTTTGCTTATCTAAGGACCTTTAAATTAATGAAAATTTTTACTTAGACATACTTTTAGTTAAAACGGAAATAGATTATGCTAAGTGAGGAAGATAGTTATTTTGACTTCTATCTTTCAAAAACACACGGAGGATTTATATTTATCAAGAATTCGGGTTTTCGGGAGAATTGAAGCACTTAGCTTTATGACATATTTTTATTTTTCTTTTCTTTTTTCTTTCTTTCTTTTATTTCTATTTTTGGTTTAGAACTTCTTTGCCAAGGAACTTCTAAGGGATTTCTATATTTTTATTGTATTTTAAAAATCCTTTCTTTCTATTCATTCCTTCGATTTTTTGACAACTTTTGAATTTACTTGGTGCCAATTTTTGCACCATAAGACTCTCAGTTTTTTAGTATTAATCATGGAAACGCACACGAGAAGTTTTGACTAAACACGAATTTTGTAGTTTGGGGTGAAGACAAAAAGGATATCTAAATAGCGTTTTTCAAAAATTTAAAAATTCTAAGATAAGGTTTTTGGTAGGTATGGGAGTTAGTGGGTTTATAATGTGGGTTTTCAAGAAACGAAAATGCTAAGGCGCAACAGGTTTTTCAGGCGGATCATCAACACTAAAGATAAGTGTTGGAAGGGTTTTGGGCTTGAAAAGAAAACTAAAAATGGGGCTAAATCCTAAGGAATGTCAAGGTCCTCTAATTGCACCTATAACGTGTACGGTACTCTACCAATGTGGTCTTGAAGTGCTTACTAGGAGCAAGTTCTAATTCCGAATGCATGCATTCGACACACACAAAAAACGAATAGTGAATCATTTAAAATGAATGCTTTAGGTTCAAGATACCTCACTGCAAGTATAGGTTGTATATGCCTAGCCATGTCATGCCCCTCTTATATTGTCATTTCAATTTAAGAAATTCCTAACTTATTTAATCCTATTTTCCAAAATACAAACTCATATATAAATGATTCCTCTCAAAACATTTTAATTCAAAATTTTTGAAAAATTTTAAGCAAAAGTGAGTTTTTATGAAAATTAAGCCAACTGAATGAGTGACGTATCCACTGTCGAAGTTAGGCTTATGAATTTGAGAAACATTTTCTGAGTTTGCTTTTGGAAATAAGAATCCAACCTAAGCTATTCTATACCGCTATCCCAAAGTTAGAGGAACATTGTCCCTAATGTTCTCTTGAGTTGAGATTTAACTGAAAGTAAAATCAAACACTTAGAGTTTGAACATATTGAAAAATGTTTCTCAAGTGTTTTATTTGGGCTAGAATCCCACACTTAGTGATAAGCTTAGGACATGATATAGGTTACTTTTATTATAAAAAAATAGAACAACACGATCATATCAAAATAGGTATAAGAATGAGAAAACTCCCCTATATAGTTATGGATTTGAGCTGAGGATCTGAAAGGTTGTAACACTCCGAAAATTCATTGATTGAGTTTAACGGAAGCATTTAGTTAGTATGGGGAGTGCCACAATACACCGTACATGCATACGTATCAGAGCTTATGATCACAACAGAACATAATATATTAAGATGACAAAAGTAATAGTTACAAAGTTTACGATTCATCAAATCGTATAAGTTGAAAAGTAATTAAGTTACAAAAGTAGATTTCGTAAATATGACTAAACAGCTTAGTTATATAAAAGAATTCCAGTTGTCAAAAGTTGTCATCCTATTCCTTCGGGGGTCGCCTACGTTCCACGTGTGTAGGATGTCTTATATGCAGATAATTCCCTGAAAAACATAGTAAAAGTCAACAACGAGGTTGAGTGAATTCACGGGTTTATTTTGCAATAGTTGAATCAAGTTTGTAAACACATTTATTGAAACAAATACGTTCACAAATAGTTATTGCCATAATAGTTAAGTAAACATTTTATGGAATGTTATCCAAATATAGTTCGGTTGGGATGTTGCCCAAAATACAGTTTACGTGGGATGTTACCCAAAATACCGTTTACGTGGGATGTTACCCAAAATACAGGTTGCAATACGTTGCTGATCGTTCTCCAGCAAAACACAGTACCGGTCGTTCTCCGGTCAAAAGACGCACGGGTCGTTCTCCCATCCAAACTCAGCCAGTCGTTCTCTGGCAATAAATACTGCTGGTCGTTCTCCAGCGAAACACAGTACCGGTCGTTCTCCGGTCAATAGACGCACGGGTCGTTCTTCCGTCCATTTGGCCAGTCGTTCTCTGGCACAAAAATACGTTGTTGGTCGTTCTCCAGCGTTTACATAAAAGTATCGGTCGTTCTCCGGTTTACCAACCAAAGTTTAACAAGTTTATAGTATGAAAATGTTGTTTCATAAATACCAGTTTTGTTGTAAGGGTTCAACAGCTCAAAGTACTCAAATCGTGCGAGTAAACAAGTATGATAAACAATCATGTAAGCAAACTGATGTTTGCTAAGTATAGGCAATTATAATCACAAGTTTAATTAATGAAATACTAAATAATACTATCACACAATTCAGGCAAGTGTTATCCTGATCATAGAATATAGTTTTATAAGTAAGTCCAGATTCGAACACAGGGAACGTGATTTAATCTATAACTAACTATCTATTTATCCTAATTACAATTATTACAATTAATATATAAATTCACAATTATAAACAATAATATACAATAATATATAAGATAGGAGGGACGTTTTAGTTCCGATCGAACATATTTATAATTGATATCAATTCTTTAATAGATAAGTTTAAAGGAACAACTTAAGAATACTAAATTGGATAAAAGATTATGACTATTTAAACTATTATTTATTACACTTATTATATCAACTTATGTCTATTTGCGTGTTGGCTATTATTATTGTGATTTACTAATGTAGAAAACCTCAAAGGTCATGACAATTCTCATATAGCAATACCATCAAAGGTTATGTAAGTATCACTATTTATTAAGATCTATCAACATATTATTAATGCAATTCCAGGGTCGGTTGAATTATAATGCTACTTAACATCTAATAAAACATAATCACTTAATTTAAAAACCCAAAAGGTTAGTGAGTTTATCTATAAATAAGTTAATTATGATCATTAACATAATATAACACATAATTCTTGCATAACAATATTCAATAATATAGTTCCAACATAAACGTATAATTCATATAATAAACATAATAAACATTCATTTAAACATTCATAACGAAAATCTAACAAGTAATTAATTCAAATAAACAATACCCATAGTAACCCAAAAGGTTAGTGAAGCTACAAGGATAAAGAAACCGAACCAATTGACGAACTAGCTTTTCCTAGAGTTGAAAACCTTCAAACCCTAGCTCCTTAGCCTCCAAATTCGCACCTAAAGTCGACCTAAAACCTTAACTTTCGACTTTGTATTCTTAGAATCGTTTTTGGTATATCCCTTGAAGCTGGAATGAGTTTTCTATTTATAATAGCTGAAAATTGGTCACAACCGGTGGTTGGAAGGTCCAACCGGCGGTTGGGTACTTTATCTCCAAGTATAACACCCCGTTCTTCGAATAATCCAGATTTTTGATCCAACCGCCGGTTGAAATGACCAATCGGCGGTTGAGTTTTTCTCCAAATAATCTGAATTTTTGATATGTTGTAGCCCTATGTGTTAGCTAAATTCTCCAAGTTGAATCAACTCATTTGGACTCCGTATGAGAGAGTTATGGTCAAAATACTAACAGCGTGCAGAAAATTCAACATTTACACTTTTCTTTAGTTTTTGATCGAATTTCCGTTTCTTTCATCCAAGCTTTATTTAAAACACTTAATTGATGTTATCACTCCACTTTTGAGCCATCTTTTTCATTTCTTCAAGGTTTAAGCTACATTTTCTTCGAGTCTTCATTTAATCTTCTTTTTCTTCAATCTTTGCCTTGTTTTCGTTCCTTTTCTTCAATCCTCACTTTAAAATACATCTATGCAAATATTAACAAAATAAGTATCTAAAATCATATAAATGCACTAAAATGTATATAAATATAGGGATAAATTACTATAAAATATACTATCTATTTGATGCTTATCAAATATCCCCACACTTAAGTTCTGTTTGTCCTCAAGTAGAATACTGAATAAAATTTAAAATAAGCATCAAACTAATATTTAAAAATCAGAATACCAATACTAAAAACTTGTTTAATAAGTTAAAAATTTAAACAATTTAATTTACATGGATAACTATAATGTATAAATAAAAATTATTATTATACGTGCAATATATAGCTCATTAATGATTACTAATATATTTATCCACTTTAAACAATCTATACTTATATTTCTGAATACATCTTTATTATTATTATGTATATTACTTATGATTTCCATATATGATATACTCTTAAACTTAATCATGCAATTTACTTTTATATTCCAAATAAGTATATAAAATCCATTTTTAAGAATCAAGACATTGGTGACAGGTCTGCATTTACATGCAACAAAGCGACATAACTTGATTCAGGTAAAGTAATTTTTCAAATCAAACCAGCGGTGACAGGTCTGTACAGCCGTACAACAAAGCGACATAGTTTGATTTTTATTTTTATTCATTTTATTATCAAGAATTTCTTCTTTCTTCTACTTTATTTAAGAATACTAATTAGAAACCAGGTCTGTACTTACGTACAACAGAGGAAACAATTAGTAGACTCCTAAATGTTTTTATATAAATATAAAGATATATCTGATTACCGCATGATAAATCTAAGAATTAAGACTTTTATGTCATACATCATATTATGTATCATAAAATAACAAACAAGTTATTTATATTAATTTATTAAAATTCAGAAATCTTCATATAGATTGCCTATTAGTACATCATATCATCTAACTATATATTACTCAGTTATTAAGTAGCTTACATTATATATACAAAACAGTTAATCCATATTAAAGTCTAAACTTTTAAATACAAAACAAAACTTTTAACAAAAGTATTCTAACTAATAAATACTTAGTTATTCACTTAAAAAATTTTAATTTTAATAAAATTTAAGAACAATAGAAACTTAAATAATTAATTAAAGAAATTCTTTTTCTTACGAACACTATCCCCACACTTAAATTATACAATGCCCTCATTGTATAAAAATTGATAAACAAAAGTGAGTAAGGGAAAGAAAAATAGAACAGAAAACTCCCCTGACTGTTGAAGCAAATATTGTTGGCTAGGTCAAAATTGTTGTTGAATTCATCATCGGCTAGAAAAAATAGGTTGTTTCCTTGATCTTTGAAAATAATATACAACATCCACACTTTCGTAGTTAATCACGATTGCATTTAGCGTATGCAATAAGCCTTTAAACCCCTCGGTATCCCGAGTGGACGAGTTATAGTCTCGTGAAGGTTTCCAGGGAACACACCCACAAAGTTCATAATTAATAAACTTATTAAATTTCCAAAAATTTCAATGCATTGTTCAGTTGTACTATACTCCAGCCTCATAAGTACTTATGAATTCTAGCAAAACAAACAAACAAATTAAAGATACCATATAATATAAAAATAAGAAACACATAACCATATACTATTAAATACTGTCACTATTGTCATTCCGCTTAAGCTAATTAAGTAGCAAAATTTTAAACCATTGCTGTTTGTAGGTTAACCTCAAATAAAGTCAACCGCCGGTTGACATTATCAACCGTCGATTAAATAATTCCATCTACATCCCAAAGCAATAACCTATAAACATCTTATATATTTTAATCTTAATGGCCTGTAGTAATTACTAGTTTATTAGCACCTCTATTTTATAGCCTATTATCCTTGAAGCTATGTATTTCAATTTAATCATCTAGTGCTTAAAATCAAATAACCTAATAAAATCTAATCATTATCTGGATCTTCAAATAAAAATATATTTTTACCTCTTAGTGTTTTTAAAGATCCAAAGATATATTTAACATGTTAATCCAACAATCTTAAAGTCTACATATCATGATTATAATGAAGCTCCTAATCTGTTAAGAATTCATCTTGTAACAAGCTCAATTTAAAAATCAAAGCCCAAATTAGTAAGCTTATTTAAAAATCTACCCCAACATTTAAAAATCATAAAATCTTTTTAGCATATTGTTTGATTAAAATAGTAGTTGGCAAATTCTTTTAAATGATAAATTCAAAAATTTAATTTTTTGGCCCAATTGTAATTAATCAATGTAGTCCAAAAACTTAATTGGTCCAAATCTTCATCTTTTAAATCCCAATTTATTATAAAAGTTCATCCATTATTCCATAAAATAGGCCCAAGTAATTGTAGCTAAAAATTTTCAATTTAAAAGCCCATGTGAATCAGCCCAATTTAAAAGCAATTTAGCCGAAACCTTGAGAAACCAGCCCAACCGCCGGTTAACAATATCAACCGCCGGTTGGTTGCTTGCAGTAGTTTTCCAAAATAACGACCCTTATATCATATTTTGTTTACTCAGCCTTATCTAATTCCAATAGTGTTTTCTAATAATTATGGTTTCTTATTCCTATTCTTAAGAACAAACTAAAAATAAAAACTAATCTAAATTAAATCACACTAAAAATTAAACTAAATCCACCTAATAAGTATACATAAATATATGTAAGTCCCTAGTTCTAAGATCGATAACTTCGTTATCTGTAGTATTAAGGTGCGGAATTCCTCAATACGGTATTATCTTACTAATAACGATTTAGTTCGCGTTTAGGTTAACCAATTGCTTTACTTTATACGAATAAACGTCAAAGCCTAGCTGTTAGTCTATATTTTCTCTGAAAACTGAATTCACAGGAATACAAAATCCTGATCTCCAATTATGCCAAAAGTTATTCCAAAGTTATGTTTTTCACGTATGAAAACACATATATATTCTCGTCTCAACTCGCAGCCACTGGGCCTGCGAGTTGACTCGACTCGCTACGCAGCCCAAGCCCATAATGAACTCGGCTCGTTTGTCTCTGTTAAGTTCTGCGAGTTCAGATCTCATCTCGCATCGCAGAGCCTTGCAACTTGAGATCTCGACTCGCAACAAATGTCTAAAACAAATAACTGGACTCGCAGCATATGTATATATATTGTTAAAATCTATATTCGTCTAACACTTTATCATAATAATATATTTAACGAATATTAATATCAAAACAATATCAATTTACTAATCTAAACCAATATATCAACATGATAACAATTACACTAGTCATATCGCAAAGCTAGATCTGTTGTCACAAACTATGTCTCAACAATATACAAGCACGGGTTGCCTCCCGAGAAGCGCTTGTTTTTGTTCGAGTCACTAGCTTGACTCCAACCTTACTTCCCTAAAAATCTAGTGACTTTCCCCACACTTAGTGTAAAGCATGGATGGTAATATCGATAAATATCATTTATATGTAAATTTATTAAAAGTAAAATTCGAAGATACTTATCATTTATTGCAGGTAAATGTCCATTCTGAGATGCTTCATAATATTCCAAAAATTGCGAAAAACTTTCTTTCCGTTCGAAGTGCCAAAAAGGATCTTCATATTGGTAAAACAATGAACTTGTGCTTATAGATACTTCAATCGTTGGTTGCGTCAACTCAACCACCGTTTGAATTTCAACTGTTGACTGTGTTTTAATCCATATATTGCTTGATATCTGATTACCGCAAATTATGTTTTCTGTTTCGTTTCCAATTCTTACCATTGCTTGATCATTTTCCGCTAATTGTTCAACCTCCGGATGTAATGATGAAGTTTCATTAATAACTGGTTCCATAGTGGCTATTAATTCTTCTTCTGTCATAACCTCATCTTGGTTTCTCAATTCAACGATTTTCTCTTCATTACAATCAAGTAACGAGAGTATTTCCTCATCAGAATCATAGTGATCAGATTTTGGCAAAATTGACCAATCCATCTCCATATCTTCTTCCTGTTTAAATTCACTAAAAATTTCATTAGAAAATAAGGATTTAGAAAATTGAGGGTACTTATCGATTTGGTTGTTAATCCCTTCAAGTTGCTGAATGGAGATTCCTCCACTGTGATCAAGAGTTCGGTCTCTTCCATTCTTTTACTTGGAGTTTCCATAAATTGTGGAGCTCTCACAATCGATGGTTCGGATAAACTTGTGAAAACATCATAAGGAAATCTTTTCATATACTCCTCAATCGTCATGTTGGCAATATCTTCATTCATATGATAGTTTCTCGAGTTTTGAGAAATTAATGAAATATTATTCATGGGTTGGTACATACCTGATAAACTAAGAGAAAAAGAAAAAAGAGTAGAAAAGAAAAGATAATAAAAACTAAATAAAAATTGATAGATCCGGATATGTTAGAATCAGGTTGGTGTAGACTAATCACAATAATCTAATAATAAAACACATTCAAAATTAAATGATTGAAAAAGAATACCCAACCCAACCCTAGAAATGGTTTAATTAGTATGCAAGTTAGTTGTTATACAAACGATTTTTTTTTTAAGTTAGTTAGTTAAATTTCTTCTACAAAGCTAGTCAATAGATCTCAGTAGCTCAAAAGATAGTACACAAAAGCGGAGAAATAGGTCAGCGCGAAGCTTATTAAAAACCTATTTCTTTCGAGAAGCACCTTACCTCTTATATGATAAATCAATGAGATAGGGCTTTACTCTCCTTATACCTTTGTTTTTGTCAGTATTCTCAATGGGTGAGCCGATATTTCGTATTGATTTTGCAAAGTATTAGAAATAAAAATTAATTATTTTACAGGGAAAATAGTTAGTTTTAATTAAAGTACACCGCTCCCTGGCAGCGGCGCCAAAAACTTAATGTGTGCTAAGTATAGGCAATTATAATCACAAGTTTAATTAAGGAAATACTAAATAATACTATCACACAATTCAGGCAAGTGTTATCCTGATCATAGAATATAGTTTTATAAGTAAGTCCAGATTCGAACACAGGGAACTTGATTTAATCTATAACTAACTATCTATTTATCCTAATTACAATTATTACAATTAATATACAAATTCACAATTATAAATAATAATATACAATAATATATAAGATAGGGGGACGTTTTAGTTCCGATAGAACATATTTATAATTGATATCAATTCTTTAATAGATAAGTTTAAAGGAACAACTTAAGAATACTAAATTGGATAAAAGATTATGACTATTTAAACTATTATTTATTACACTTATTATATCAACTTATGTCTATTTGCGTGTTGGCTATTATTATTGTGATTTACTAATGTAGAAAACCTCAAAGGTTATGACAATTCTCATATAGCAATACCATCAAAGGTTATGTAAGTATCACTATTTATTAAGATCTATCAACATATTATTAATGCAATTCCAGGGTCGGTTGAATTATAATGCTACTTAACATCTAATAAAACATAATCACTTAATTTAAAAACCTAAAAGGTTAGTGAGTTTATCTATAAATCAGTTAATTATGATCATTAACATAATATAACACATAATTCTTGCATAACAATATTCAATAATATAGTTCCAACATAAACGTATAATTCATATAATAAACATAATAAACATTCATTTAAACATTCATAACGAAAATCTAACAAGTAATTAATTCAAATAAACAATATCCATAGTAACCCAAAAGGTTAGTGAAGCTACAAGGATAAAGAAACCGAACCAATTGACGAACTAGCTTTTCCTAGAGTTGAAAACCTTCAAACCCTAGCTCCTTAGCCTCCAAATTCGCACCTAAAGTCGACCTAAAACCTTAACTTTCGACTTTGTATTCTTAGAATCATTTTTGGTATATCCCTTGAAGCTGGAATGAGTTTTCTATTTATAATAGCTGAAAATTGGTCCCAACCGGCGGTTGGAAGGTCCAACCGGCGGTTGGGTACTTTATCTCCAAGTACAACACCCCGTTCTTCGAATATTCCAGATTTTTGATCCAACCGCCGGTTGAAATGCCCAACCGGCGGTTGAGTTTTTCTCTAAATAATCTGAATTTTTGATATGTTGTAGCCCTATGTGTTAGCTAAATTCTCCAAGTTGAATCAACTCATTTGGACTCCGTATGAGAGAGTTATGGTCAAAATACTAACAACGCGCAGAAAATTCAGCATTTACACTTTTCTTCAGTTTTTGATCGAATTTCCGCTTCTTTCATCCAAGCTTTATTTAAACCACTTAATTGATGTTATCACTCCACTTTTGAGCCATCTTCTTCATTTCTTCAAGGTTTAAGCTACATTTTCTTCGAGTCTTCATTTAATCTTCTTTTTCTTTAATCTTTGCCTTGTTTTCGTTCCTTTTCTTCAATCTCCACTTTAAAATACATCTATGTAAATATTAACAAAATAAGTATCTAAAATCATATAAATGCACTAAAATGTATATAAATATAGGGATAAATTACTATAAAATATACTATATATTTGATGCTTATCACAAACGTAGTTATAGCAATCAGTAAAACAGTTGACTATTTTTTCCACCCCTGTTCGAAAGTTCAAAGTACTCAAATCGTTGTTTCATGAAAATGTTGTTTCATAAATACCAATTTTGTTGTAAGGGTTCAACAGTTCAAAGTACTCAAATCGTGCGAGTAAACAAGTATGATAAACAATCATGTAAGCAAAAGTAGTTATGGCAATCAGTAAAAGAGTTGACTATGTTTTTGTCGCACCCCCAAATTCGGGTTGCGGAAGCGAATCGGGTCGGGGCGTGACTAATCAATATACACAGCACAAAAGATATAATGAACGACCACTATATGCGTCGTTTTACATTTGAAATTGATAAAATAAAAGTTTACATCAAAATATTGTTTACATTAGCTCCTTTTGAAATTGAGAGATTTAAGTACATAATTAAACTATACAAAATGTAATAATGCAGCTAAATCTCTGATTGTTTGCATGCTGACTCGAGCTAATAGATCTTGATTGTGCAGTCCAACTTACTGCTGGTCACCTGTGATACATGCTAAAATGGGTCAGCGAAACGCTGGTGAGCTCACAGGTTTGTATATCAACATATATTTGTATGAACCACAAGATTTTATAATTGATGTTAAAATGCAATCAAGCAAAATAAAAGTTATACAGCCATGAGCACATAGTCTGAGCTTAACTTGAGTGTCAGGTCCAATTAAGGAAACCCAACTGAGTTGCCTCCTACGAGTGCCTAATCTACACTCGTCTTCCCAAATGCTAATACGTCCGTTTGACCAGTTAGTGCGTGCTAACCCGGACGAGGATTGTCAATCCTATATGATATCATATACTAACATTCACGCTACAGATGTATTACCAGACTATGCTATGGAGGGCTTTATTGATTAGTTGAAAACAACTCATGTAGTATTTGATTGAATTGTACTTGCGTTCTACTTGTAAAACAAAACGAGCAATAATATCACACCCCTTAATGAAAAAAGTAAAATAGGGGCTATGAGACTCACCTGAGCCTTGAGTGTTTATTAAAATAAACTTGAATTGATTAGCTGTGAATTGATGTCCGAAGACTTGTAACCTGTCGGGCGTTCAAAACGCACAACGTTATATGAGTGAGTAGATGTCTCAACAAACCATCTATGTTTGTTGTCCAACAATTAGTTATGTCCAAATGTTTGATTGTTCAACTTTGTTTATCAAAGACGTGTACGACCCGTTGGTGAAAGTTTGTAATAATAATTTTTAAGACATTATTATTAAGTTTGCGTCATCGTATACATTGCTACAGTATGTACCCTGTGTGTTTATAAGTTGTTATCCATGTTCAATACTTAGTGAAGAAACAAATCCCATAAATTCTGTCTTTAGCGAAACTAGTAGTGACACTAGTGTCAGTGTCGCAAGTCATGCGACACTAGGGTAAGTGTCGCAGTGTATGCGAATGTCGCAGGTCATGCGACACTAAGGTCAATATCACAGTGAGTTTATGCGACACTAGGGTCAGTGTCGCATTAAGGTTAATGTCGTAGTGAGGTTATGCGACATTAGGGTCAGTGTCGCACTAAAGTCCGTGTCGCAGTAAGGTTATGCGACATTAGGGTCAGTGTCGCAGGTTCAATCAAATTTTCAATAAGTAGCGACACTAATAGCGACACTATGGTAGTGTCGCTGGTAATGTCGCAGGTAGTGTCGCAGGTCATACGACACTAGCGTCTGGCCAAATTTCCATTTTTAGCCCAAGTGTATCCAAGTGTCGGTTTTTCATTCGGGAAACTTTCTAAATTTAGTTTTTGGTCCAAGTTACTAACTAGGTCAACCAAACCCATTTTTGTTACCACTTTCCAAATATAGTAAGTTTTTCGAAAACTAGCCACTTTTGTTGACTTGGTCAAACTTACTCGGTTTGACCCGAAACTTTCACCCAACCCAAATATCAGTTTATAGAGTCTAAATAAATTGTCGGTTTGTGTCCAAGTTCACCAAGAGTGTCGATTCTTATAAAAGTTTCAAATATTCAAGATTTCACATTTTCGACTTTTTGTCGGTTTATTCACCAAGTGATATTACCAATTTCTGGTCCAAGTCAAGTCTCACAATTTTTATCAACTGATCTTCTATGTGTGTAGTGTCTAACTTATGTTTTCCAAGAGTTTTAAGTCCATAATCATAGAGAAACAATTTAATTAGTCATACATAGTTCAGTTTCTGTTTTTAGTCAGGTCAGTCCCAAAAATTGATAAATAGAGAAAAATACGTTCGGATATGGTAACAACGTAAAACATAAAAGTTGTAGATCTTTTCAATACGCAAATTTTAAAAAAAAATGCATCTTCTAAATCTTCCTAAAACTCAAGTTATGACATTTTTAGTAATCTGTGTTTTTCTGGACAGATTGTGTGTTCTTTGTGAAAAATTCATAAAAACGTATTTTAAGCTTATATTTGAACATAATCTTGTTAGATGAGCTTTATAACATATAATTAAACAATATGGAAGTAATAAATAGTTTCCTTACAAAGAGTTTGGTGAAGATGAGATGAGGTTATAATGCTTGTGTTCTTGAGCCAAAAATCCTTGCAAAATGTTAACTTTTAAAGTGGTGGTGCTATGGTGGATTGTGGTGGTGGTTGTGGTGGTGATATGAACTGAAATTCTCTGGAGTTTAGAGAGAGAAGTGATAGAGAGAAGGTGGAGAAAATGTGAGTAAAGGAGTTAGTGGAAATGAAAGTGGTCTTGCATTGTTGCATGTAAGGAAATGGTGAGTGGTGTGCATGAAAGTTTAGAGGGTGAGATGGGAGGTGGGCATGTGAGTCATGGGGTTTGTGGGGGGGCCGGCCTAGGGGCCCCACTCAGGGGTATTTTGGTCATTTTCTCATTTATTCGATTTGTGCTTCATGCGGTGTTCGTTTTCTCGTTCGGTTTGGTGTTTAAACGTTTATTACGCGTTTTTAAGTAACGATTTAAATTTCAATACTTTCACTTGAAGTGTTCTTTCTAAATACTTGGAAAAACATTTATATAGATGATTCGTTAATTTAGGGATCTCGATTTACGCGTTCGTTGTACGGATTTTAAATCACGTAACCATTGTTTGTACGATACGAATTAATTACAAGGTGTTATTATCAAAATAATATTTTGAGAAAGATATTGTCATTTAAATAATGTTATATTATTTAATAAAATTGTTCACCAACGTCCGTATTTAATTGAACCGAAATACTTTCGATTTGAAACTTGTACGATTTAATCGAATCGCATAATTATATATATTCAATAATATATATATTGGTACATTAATTAGCCTAACACAGAACTAATTACATGTATTAATAATTAATTAGGCACTAATTACTAGCCCTAATTTGACGGGTGTCACAGTTTTCAACCCCTGTTCGAAAGTAGTAAAGCAGTAAAAGTAGGGGCTGTGAACTCACCTGTTGAGTTGAGTATGTGCGAGTGCTAGTAAAGCTTAAGGCCCAAGAAGTCTATTCGAAATCTCCTAACGCCCTAAACGTATGAGATTTAATGAGTACGTGGAGGTCTAAGTTTACCATCCATGCTAGTGTTCGTACAACCAAGTTATGTCAAAGTGTTTGTTCGATGTTTATGTTTGAAGTTTTGAAAATGTATACGACTCGTTGGTGATAAGTTTGAAATCGACATTTCAATATTATAAGTGTGTTTGTAATGTTTATAAAGTTCGTGTATTGTATCGTATGTAAATATTCGTTTCCGGTTAAGTTCGACACCTGGTGGGAAAAAGATTTGCAAGTTTTCTGTTTTATGCGTCACTTAAGGGCGTCACTTACCTTGGGGGTAGCGACACTTAGGAAGTGTCGCATAAAATGGTAAGTTCAAAATTATTAGCGTCACTCGAGGAAGTGACACATATGGGGCATCACTTAAAATAGTGACGGGTACAAGTGTCGGGTAGGAGTGTCGGTGTAAGTGTCGGAAAAAGAGGGTTTGTAGCATCACTTGGCGAAGTGACACAAAAAGAGGGCTTTATGCGACACTCAGTGCATCACTTAAGTGACGCGGTACTGTTTTTGGGACTGATGCGTCACTTAGAACTGTTCGTAGCTCAGTTTGTAAAAACGAGTTTTAAGCTTCGATTTGGACATAATCAGTTGATAAAAACACTAAAACATGGTATATTAAGTATTATAAACATGAGATATAAAAGAAAATAGTAAGATTTTAGAGTTTGCGGGATTGTCGGGATCTTACAAAGTTATCGCATGAGAAATCCGAGAAGATAGGAAGGTAGAGCTCGACTCCGTGATCGTTTTTCTCTAAAGGAGTTATTTAATAACTTAAATAATAAATAATAACGTTATTTAATAACTTAAATAATTTTGACCACCAACAGTCATATATTTTTGTCGCGCTTGTTCCAATTGTTTCGTACGTAATTATACAAGTTAAGTATTATGTAATACTACACGTATTATCTAGCTGGGCTTTGCTAGACTTACCTCTAAAACGTGTTGTGAATACACTCAAAGTAGGGAATTAGCCTAAAAATGCGTGCAAATTACGTTTATAATTATGTTGAAATTGCGGGGTGTTACATTCCTCCCCTGTTAGAGAAATCTCGTCCCGAGATTTAAAATCAAGTCAGAATGCCCGTCGCGTATGCTTTCCGAGAAGTCACGTCGTTAGTAATAATAATAGTTTGCGTAGTGCTCCATGTTGCCACAAAGTTCTAACGGTTCATGTATACCCGCGGTATAGTTTGATAAGTTGTGTGTTCGTTAAGTGGTCAAAGTTTACCAAGTGTAAGGTTTGACATTCGAACAACATATGTTAAAGTGTAGTAACAGTTTACTGAGACGTACCAATGTTAGCATAGGGATCCTCTGGTGCGTCCTGTGCACGAAGGATGTATGCGCGTCCACGAGCTGGTGGAACAACGGTGTTGTTGTTGTTCTGATTGTTGTTGGCATTGTTGAGCTGTGGGCACTGGTTTCGGTAGTGTCCTGGTTCACCACACTCAAAGCAGCCCGTATTTTGTCGTCCAGGGTTTGGTTGAGCGGGAGGTTTGTTTTTACATGAATGGGCTCGGTGTCAAATTTGATTGCACTTGCCGCAAAGGGAACATTTGCCATCGTGGTGTCGCCCGCACTTATCACACTTTGGTTTGTTGCCAAGGTAGGGTTTTGATCTAGCTGCGGTGGTGGCAACATACGCTCGGGTGTTCCCCGGGTTTCTGTTTTACTGACCCTGTCAGTCATTACCCTCCCTGTTCCATTTTCGCTTGTTTTGACCTTAATCACTAGCATCAGTACGGTTAGGTTCACTTTTCCCCGTAGTAGTTTTTAGGGTTCCAATCGGGACTGCATCATCAGTCAAGCTTTGAGCCAGATCAACTGCGCTCCTAAAGGTAGTTGGTTTGGAGGACATCACCATGCCTCTGATTTGTGGGGCCAAACCTCTGATGTATCGTTTGATGCGTTCCTTCTCCGGAGTCACCATGTGGGGCACAAGACGTGCAAGCTCATGAAATCTAGTTGTATAACCGGTAATGTCAGCACCGGTCATTTGGATGTTCCACAGTTCAGTCTCGAGTTTCTGAACCTTGTTGGGAGAGCAAAACTCTTCTGTCATCATCTGTTTCAAAGTATCCCATGAGATAGAGTAAGCAGTTGTGCGTCTGAGGATTTGGACCTAAGAGTTCAGCCAGGTCAAAGCCTTGTCGGCGAGAGTACACGTGGCGTATTTCACCATGTTGTTGGTTGCGCAGTCGCTGATCTCGAAGACCGATTCCATTTTCTCGATCCAATGAATTAGGCCAATGGCCCCTTCAGTCCCGGTGAAGGTGCTCGGTTTGCAGGCCTGGAAAGTTTGGTAAGAATACCCTTGTTGGGTATTCGCCGGTGTCTCACTGTTGACGGGAGTGGTTCCACTGTTGTGCACCACATTATCACGATTGCGGCTTGCCTCATACTGGGCAATTGCTTCGGCCACACGTCGTTCGATGGTCTGTTCGGTAGTTTCAACGACAGGAGGTGTAGGTGTTTGGCGACTGTTTCGGGTCTTTCTTTATTTAGGCGGCATGATGACGTTCTGCGATGAAGGAGTGCGGAAGTCAATGCCAATGAAAAGGATGTGAAGAATAAAGTTTCACATATTTTTAGTTACAGAGTATTAAAAGGATTGACAAGATCCCCAGCACGTATCTTGCGACTATGAAACGCCATATGTACTTAGTTTAATATAATCACGTTGCCAGGCGTCATTATCTGATGCTATATACATACTTCTTTTAATCAACCGTTATATACGATTAGGTTCACATGAGATTAGAGTGAGTTTGAACGAATCGGATGTAGCACGGTTCAATAATGGATTGCTCGTATCGATGAGTCGTAACGATAGTTAGACGTATGCAATTGTGTATATGCATGTGCGTTCTAGCCAAGGCTATAGTCTAGGTCTCTAAGGTCTCTAAGTCACCTAAGAAATCTAGTTCGCTAAAACCAATGGCTCTGATACCAATCTGTAACACCCCCGAAATTCGTTGATTGAGTTTAGCGGAAGCATTTAGTTAAGTATGGGGAGTGCCACAATATACTGTACATGCATACGTATCAGAGCTTATGATCACAACAGAACATAATATATTAAGATGACAAAAGTAATAGTTACAAAGTTTACGATTCATCAAATCATTTAAGTTGAAAAGTAATTGAGTTACAAAAGTAGATTCCGTAAATATTACTAAACAACTTAGTTATATAAAAGAAATCCAGTTGTCAAAAGTTGGCATCCTATTCCTTTGGGGGTCGCCTACGTTCCACGTGTGTAGGATGTCTTATATGCAGCTAATTCCCTGAAAAATATAGTAAACATCAACAACGAGGTTGAGTGAATTCACAGGTTTTATTTTGCAATAGTTGAATCAAGTTTGTAAGCACAGTTATTGAAACAAATACGTTCACAAATAGTTATTGCCATAATAGTTAAGTAAACGTTTTATGGAATGTTATCCAAATATAGTTCGGTTGTGATGTTGCCCAAAATACAGTTTACGTAAGATGTTACCCAAAATACCGTTTACGTGGGATGTTACCCAAAATACAGGTTGCAATACGTTGCTGATCGTTCTCCAGCAAAACACAGTACCGGTCGTTCTTCGGTCAAAAGACGCACGGGTCGTTCTCCCGTCCAAACTCGGCCAGTCATTCTCTGGCAATAAATACTGCTGGTCATTCTCCAGCGAAACACAGTACCGGTCGTTCTCCGGTCAAAAGACGCACGAGTCGTTCTCCCGTCCACTTGGCCAGTCGTTCTCTGACACTAAAATACGTTGCTGGTCGTTCTCCGATTTACCAAACAAAGTTTAACAAGTTTATAGTATGAAAATGTTGTTTCAAAAATACCAGTTTGTTGTAAGGGTTCAACAGTTCAAAGTACTCAAATCGTGCGAGTAAACAAGTATGATAAACAATCATGTAAGCAAAAGTAGTTATGGCAATCAGTAAAAGAGTTGACTATGTTTTCAACCCCTGTTCGAAAGTAGTAAAGCAGTAAAAGTAGGGGCTGTGAACTCACCTGTTGAGTTGAGTATGTGCGAGTGCTAGTAAAGCTTAAGGCCCAAGAAGTCTATTCGAAATCTCCTAACGCCCTAAACGTATGAGATTTAATGAGTACGTGGAGGTCTAAGTTTACCATCCATGCTAGTGTTCGTACAACCAAGTTATGTCCAAGTGTTTATTCGATGTTTATGTTTGAACTTTTGAAAATGTATACGACTCGATGGTGATAATTTGAAATCGACATTTCAATATTATAAGTGTGTTTGTAATGTTTATAAAGTTCGTGTATTGTATCGTATATAAATATTCGTTTCCGATTAAGTTCGACACTTGGTGGGAAAAAGATTTGCAAGTTTTCTGTTTTATGCGTCACTTAAGGGCGTCACTTGCCTTGGGGGTAGCGACACTTAGGAAGTGTCGCATAAAATGGTAAGTTCTGAATTATTAGCGTCACTCGAGGAAGTGACGCATATGGGGCATCACTTAAACAAGTGACGGGTACAAGTGTCGGGTAGGAGTGTCAGTGTAAGTGTCGGAAAAAGAGGGTTTATAGCATCACTTGACGAAGTGACGCAAAAAGAGGGCCATATGTGACACTTAGTGCGTCACTTAAGTGACGCGGTACTGTTTTTGGGACTGATGCGTCACTTAGAACTGTTCGTAGCTCAGTTTGTAAAAATGAGATTTAAGCTTCGATTTGTACATAATCAGTTGATAAAAAGACTAAAACATGGTATATTAAGTATTATAAACATGAGATATCAAAGAAAATAGTAAGATTTATGAGTTTGTGGGATTGTCGGAATCTTACAAAGTTATCGCAGGAGAAATCCAAGAAGATAGGAAGGTAGAGCTCGACTCCGTGATCGTTTTTCTCTAAAGGAGTTATGTGATTTGAGGTTGTTTCGTGGTAGTTTTCGGTGCTCAAAGTGGGTGGTGGAAGTATGTTTAGAGAGAGAGATGAGAGGAATGAGGGTAAAGAGAGAGAAAGAGGTTGGTAGAAATGACAGAAAGGAGGGGATGAGGAGGGGGTTTTGTCTCCCTTTTTGGTCCCCCATGGTCCCGTTCCGTGTGGTGTTCGTTTCCCCGATTGTTAAATATTAAAATGTTTTTAAATGGTCAATTTTTAAATACATATCCTATTATATTTTTAATTGGGATATTTATAAACTAATCTAGTTGAGTTTGAAAAATCTTAAACCTTATTTTGTTTTAGTTTTACGGATATGTTTTGTCGCGCAGAATATGTTTTGTTTGATACGAACACCTTGTAAATATTATCGACATAATAATAAGTAATAACGTTATTTAATAATTTAAATAATTTTGACCACCAACAGTCATATATTTTTGTCGCGCTTGTTCCAGTTGTTTCGTACGTAATTATACAAGTTAAGTATTATGTAATACTACGCGTATTATCTAGCTGGGTTTTGCTAGACTTACCTCTAAAGCGTGTTGTGAATTCACTCAAAGTAGGGAATTAGCCTAAAAATGCGTGCAAATTACGTTTATAATTATGTTGAAATTGCTGGGTGTTACAAAGGTAGACTACCCACCAGTGTATGCTGGCTTAGACTCCGTCTTCATGAAGTGTACTCAAGCTCATGCAGTATATTCTTCATTCCAACCATCCACCAACTTCTCTTAAAAAGAACTAAGACTAAAAGGATAGATTGTAGAAAATAAAGTGATAACGTACATCATCAGGTTGCAGGCATAATCAACCAAGATGCATCGAATGTCTAATAGAGATAATGGGCAAGGATTCTAATCATCATGAGCCACTTATGTAACTTAACTGCTCATGATAATCTGAAGTGCTAAATCCAAAGACCATAAACTTCTATCACCCAGGATCTTTTCCGACGAACTGATGGGATGAATGTAATGTTGTTCTAGTAAGATGAGATCTTCGGCTTCCTTTTCAATCCCGTCTTTCATCACTTAATGTCTACTCCTTGATCAGCTTATATTCCTAAGGTTTAGCAGTGAATACTTATAAGCTGGTAAATACTACTAGTGTTGTGGTGATTCATGGTCCCCACTAGTAGTAATGATAAGTGTAAATGGGTGGATGTGTGGGTGTATGTGGTTATGGTGATTGTGGTCCTGGATTCCATGAAACGCTCTTCTAGCAACCAAGGATGTGGTAAGTAGGGATGGTAATGGATAGAATATGGATCGAGTGGAGCTATATCCATATCCATATCCATTTATTTCTCTTCATCCATATCCGTATCCATATCCACTAAATTTACAAATCATCCGTCCACATCCATATCCGCTGGATGTAGCAGTTTTATGGATATCCATTGGATATCAAAAGAATTGTAAAACATCGTGATATTCTTGACACAAATTGTTACAAATACATATAATATGTGGTTTTTACAAAACTCAAAATACTTATTTGGTGTTTCTTGGTTTGATAGGCACACTTTGATTGTTGGTTTGTGACTTCCAATTGTATAGTGGAATCAAAAATTAATTATACATTGTTTTATTTGTATAGGGATGTAGGAATTTTGATTTATTGAATTATATGATGAAAATGACGAGTGGAAAATAAATATTTGTTATAAATTTTGATGTATAAGAATAATCGGCTTAAATAGTTATAATTATATAAAGTTAATATGTTTATAGTGTATGTATATGTATATGCACATATGGATTTCGGGTTTAATGGGTGAATCCGTGGATGATACATTATCATCCATATCCGATCCACTAATCATCCACATCCATATCCATATCCGGTATACATCTATTTAGATCACACATATCCATTTTAAATGGATGGATCGGATGGATGTCCACCGGGTTGGATGTCGATTACCATCCCTAGTGGTAAGGTATGGTTAAATTATGGAATGTTGGGAACATATGGTGAATATCGAGGCCATTTTCTTGATGAAAAATTCCAAGAGAGCTGAAATGTGATCATCTTTATGAAACTTCAAATTAGATTTTGGTGATTGAATATCTCTAAATACTCAATTACAAATGTTACATATCTTCTTTATGAAACTTCTAATTTTAATTTAATTACTTGGTAAAAAAATAAGTGCAACATTCAAAGACCCTAAAAGTCTTACTTTTATGCCCATTCGCGTCATTTCCGTGCCATAGACTGAATCCTTAGTGTATATGTTACAACAATTAATTTGATTATTGCGACTTGGTTTATTTATTTTTAGGTTTATTATACTTTGTTTCAATTTAACCTTGTTTCATTCGCCACCCCTCTCACGAAGTCGTACGTGAACGTTATCGCTTATGCAACTCTATTATATGTTCTTAAATCATTGATCTTCTTTACGGAAAAGGTTGTTTGAGGCAATGTAACATATTGTATTGAACATAAATATGGAGCAACAACAAAAAGAACTCTAAGTTCACTGAATAAGATTTGAATCAATTATATTGTTGATTTTTTTTAGGAAAGTTAACTTGTCAAAGAATAGCTTATTAAATATTTTGAGAGCACTTGAATCTTTTTGGAGTAATTTTTATATTTGTTTAAAGTAATGTAATGTGCTTGCTTATGGATTTATTGATTGATAAAATACGAATATAGTTTTGTTGTTTTTAAAGTAGCAAATATTATAGATATCGAATACTGAAATGAAGTGTTGGTTGTTATTAATATCTCAATAAGTTAAATAATCTAGCTAGTTCATGTGTTCTTATCAGTATATTTAAAATTGTTTTTCTTGCTTACGGTTACTAATTTAGGTACGTTTTTGTGCGTAGTGTGAATATTGTTAAAGAAATATTGATTAAAATAAATAAATAATGATATGGTTAAAAGAATATATATGATGGTTAAAATAAAAAAGATGAAAGAAATAATTTATATTATTTTGTAGGCACATATTTATTAGGGGTGAGCATGGGTTGTTCGGGTCGATTTCTGGTCAAAACCGAACCATAATTTTCAGTTAATATGGTTCCATTTTCTCGATTTTGAATTCAGCTTTAGGTTAGTTTTCGGTTTTTTCTAGTTTTGACACTTTTTCGGTTTGGGCCAATAAAGCCCATTAACTTTTGCTAGTTTTTAATACCCCAACAAATTAATTAAACCAATCATAGTATCATTCCATATCTTTACAATTTTTTTTAAATGATCTATTGTGATTCAAGTTAAATGAATGGAAATTCCATAATATTTGTAAAATACAAATTATAAAGTTATAATCGAAAGTATAAAATTTTAAATATATATTTTTCTACGTATGGTTTGGTTTGGTTTTTGAAAAGAAAACCAAAACCCAAACTGATGCTTCAGTTTTTCTAAAAATAAAAAACATTGCCGTCGGTTATTGATATGGATCAGTTTTTTCGATCTCGATTATTTTGGTTTTTGGGTCGGTTTTGATTTTTCATGCTCAGCCCTGATATTTATAAAGAAGATTTAATGTTTTGATAAATATACTTGATGTATATAATGGTTTGGTCAAAAACCTCAATTTTATAAGGGATGTTGACGTAAAATTTGGCTAACAATTGATTGACATATAGGATATATCCTATGTTGCATATGTTAGAAGTTGACAAATATATTGAAGTCTTCTTCTTTAGTTATAAAGAGAGTTGGATTAAAATTAAAATATAACTTTGTTAAACATGAAACATTTATTATATATATTATATATTATAATTATAAGGGAGTAAATAATTTGGCCTTGATCATCTAGTAACATCATATACTTCGAACATATTTACGCTACGTTTAGTTTGTAAAATATATTTAATGTAATTGGAGTTCATCAAGGTATTTGAATTTCATGCAATGATTTAAGTGAAGGAATTTGATTACTTACAAATCAATTCAGTAATGAACTATATACTCTTATGAAATGAAATTGAGATTTCAATTGAATTGAAATTGAGATTTCAATTGAATTGAATTCAACTAAATTTCTCAAATCCAAACACTACCCATGGGCAATTAAGATATCTTCATCCGGGTCAATTAGTTGTTCTTTTTTTTTTATGTGCCAAATAAGATAAACTGTAGTTATTTAAAATATTAGAGTACAATGAATGGTTCCTATTGTGCTCGGTGTTCAACTCGATGTTCATATGAACACTGAAATTTAACACATATACAATTTTAGATAGAGTGGTTCAATGTTCAATTTAATGTTCAAATAGGTCCAAAAATGGTTTTGACCAATCAAAAAGAATAAAAAGAAAAAGGAAATAATACAAAAAAAGGTTAAAGCCTTTGCCTCTACATTATAACTTGAACATTGACCTTAAATACCGATATTGAACGTCCGTGAGGAGTGGTTGAACGCCAATCCCGACGTTCAAAACCTTGAACACTAAATGTTTGCCCTTCCACTCCTTATGGTCAAGGAGCGTCGACCATCACCTATTTTTTATATCCGCCTCTGCGTCATATTTCTAACTTTAAAAAAGATAAACAATTCACATTAAGTTTACGAAATTATCAATTGATAATGGGTAAATCATTTTCTTGAATTTTTGATTGCAACCTTTCGTGAAGGGTGTTGATAAATACAACAAATAAGTGGATTTAAACATTAAAGTTATACTAGAGAGTACTTGTACTGTGAACTTAAATTCTTGTGCAGTGTGATGTAATAAACAATAATGGTGCTGTGTGTTCCCTTCGTGAATATATGTATGTCCTGTTACGAACCGGAGACCGCGTCATCCACGTGCATGTGCGGGAGTGGGTACGTGTCAACTGTCAAGTCACCATCACTTTCCATCATTCAACGCCACCTGTCCCTTTTTATTCATCACCAAAAAGCACGCACATAGCATAATCCGTACATAGATACAAAAGATTTACTTTAAACAAAGTATATCCTTACAAATATTCTCGTAACGTAAAATGTTGGGATGATCAATTTCCGACATAATTCGAAATTCAATAGAAAATCAATTTGAAAAAATTAAGGTTGAGTTGAAGTTTTCTGGTCGGATTTGGGTCACCTAATAAGTTTTTGGGTTTACCCGACAACCACAATAACTTTTAAATGTAGCTAAAAATTGAGAAGACTTTTTTTTAAATAATAATCCGACGTATTTAATGGTGTTTTACTAATAAGTTTTAATAAAACTTAATAGGTGATACGAGTTTTTTGAATTTTATAAACAACTTTATGTTTATTAATGTGATTTATTTGATCCGAAATTAATCCGTTAACATAAAATGATCCGAAAACGTGTTAATCTCACTAGATAAATGGTAATCTGGGTCGGGTAAGGTTGGGTCAGTATTGAGTTGGGTTGAAATACTCAACCCAATTATAAATTCAGGACGGATTTGGGTCGACTACTTCGGACCTACTAACTTGATAACCCGAGTAGGTCAACTCGACGAATTGTCACCTCTAATCAAATGTGTTTGCAAACGCGTATATCTTGTTTTTATAACTAATCTCTGTTGATTTTTCACTAGTAACATATGTTAAGAGATGAACCACACGCAATCCTTAAATTCAATTTATATGTACAAAATGATAACCAAAATATACGAGTTAAATTTGTTCTCAATGTTTCATTTTTGTGAGATCGATTTAAAAGAATCTGTGAAAAAGAAAAATGTTCTCATTATATTATATTTTACAAAAAGAAATAAAAATAAATGTCGTCCTTTACAGGGATGTTCAAAATCGGATATCTGAAAATTTGGATATTCGAATTTCAGATATTCAAAAATTCGGATAGTGGATTATGGTATCCGATATCCGTATCCGAAATTTCAGATATGATATCGTATAATCCGAAAAATCCGAACAGAAGATCAAGAATATAAAAGTTATAGTAAATGAGAAGAATAAGAAGTTTAGAACTCGAAAAGTAACAAGTAACTCATCAACTAACATTAAAAGTTGTTTAATAATTCAATCGATATATATATATATATATAGGTGGGTAAAAATGAGAAGGCTAATTTTCGTGAGAACGTGAGAAACATTTTAAAATCACTTTTTAACTATCCAAAACATGTTTTTTCACAAAATTTTCTCCGTAGCTAAATTTTTAAATAACTTTTTGAAGTTATTTATCAAATAAATTTTTTTTGACGTTTCATTATTTTTTTAATTATTTTTTGTTAAATTTTTTATTCATAATAATCACATTTTATAGCTTGATAATCACATGAATAATATGTGATTATCAAGCCATATTTTGTGAATATCTCGAACACATGATAATCACATTATAATAGAGAATAATCACATGTAATTATCATGTTATATTTTATGATTATCTTAAATAATTACAACAGTAATGACTGTAAAATAAATTCAAAAAAAAAAGTTAATAATTTTTATTTATATTTATATCATAGCTTCCAAAAGTTATTTTTATAGTAATCATTGAAAAAGTTTTATAAGAAAATGTGTTTCAGATAGTTAAAAAGTAATTTTAAAGTATTTCTTACGTTCTCACGAAATTTAGTCTTCTCATTTTAACCTGGACTATATATATATATATAATAACGGGATCTAAAAAGAAGAAAAATTATGTGGAGAAGAGGGAGAAGCAATATGATTCAGTATTTTTATTACTATGATTCATTTTTTTATTATTATAATTTATGTAATAAAAAATTGAATCATAGTAATAAAATATTGAATCAATATTGCTTCTCCCTCTTCTCCACCTAAATATCTTTCTCCCTTGATGCTAATCCTATATATATATATATATATATATATATATATATATATATATATATATATAACAATTATTTATGAAGAGTTGTATACTTTTCTTGTGTGCTATTTTCAGTGGGTTCTTCACGATAATCAAGTGGGAATCTCTTATCTGAGACTTTGAATAGTATTTTCAACAATTACGCATGTCCTTCAATATCTATCGAAGGGTGAGGTTTAAATAAGAATAAAAATTTGTATAAAACTGAGGGAACAAATGATATCGTGTCATGTGTACAAAAAGAATGTTTCACATGTACAAAACCTATTTACCCCCAACATCAATTATCTCACAAACGACAAATCGAAAAATTATGAAAATTGCACCATAAAATTTAGCATTTTCTCCTTTTAGATTTGCAATCCCTCAAGGCATATTTACGACGAGTTTTTTTCCATCTTTTTTGGAGGGTTTCACATTTACTAACACATGTATTAAAGTATTGCGTGTACGGTTTGGGGTTTAGAAGTTAGGGTTTAGGGTTTGGCGAAACCCCAAACCCTAACCCCTAAACCCTAAACGCTTTACACAACTCTAAACCCTAAATCTTACTAAATCCTAAACCTTAAACTCTGCTAAACCCTAACCCTAAAACCTAGCCCTAAACCCTAACCCTAACCACAAATCAAATGTACAACCAATCACTAACACATGTGTTACTAATTTGTAAAACCCACCAAAAGTGAAAAAAAGTTGTCGAAAGTATGCTTTGAGCGATCATAAATCGAAGAAGAGAAAATGCTGAATTTTATGGTGCAATTTTCATAATTTTCCGACTTACTGTTTGTGAGATATTTGAGTTTCAAAAATGTGGAAGAAATGTGTATTTGATAAAAAATAGTGACTGAGATTGATTTCCCTATTTTCACTCATAATTGATGTACTCATTTGAACTCTACTCTATCTATTGAAAAAAATATTTACGGCAAATAGTGTATTTTACAACATAATTTCTAAATGAGCACTCCAATCAATGAGAAAGAACTTTAGATGGAGAGCTCAATTTATGGTTGAGAAGTGCATCTGGACTTGAAGGAAGTTGACTTTGATTTCCAACCAGGAGACTCACTTGTGTTGTAGTGTCTTTAAAGTTTAGATCTTAAAATGCAGATCTGGTTAGGGTTGTGTAAGAATGTGTGGTCACTTGGAACTTAAAAGATAAAGATATATAAAATTTACAATTTTCGGATATTTATTAAATTTGCTATGCGAAGCCAAATCTGAAAATTCGGGTATCCGAATTTTCAGATAATTTCGGATCGAATAAAAATTTGGATTTCGAATTCGGATATAGATATATTTGAACACCTGTAGTCCTTTATGCTACACAACTTTATTTATGTTTAAAAGTTAAAACTATCTTAAATAAAAGTTGGATTAAATGGAAATAAAATGAATGTTCTTTTCTAATCCTCCCATATTTAAAAGGAAAGGTTTGAGAAAAATTGAACCAATTGCTTCTTTCCTCTTTTCTTGTGTTCCTTTCATTTTTCATCTTAAAAAGTACAAATTTTACTTCTTTTCTTTTATTTCGTAACCTAAATTCGAGAGTACAACGTAAAGTATAGTGTATGTAAAGTAGTATAGGAGTGGGATGAGGTGGTCAATAGTGGAGTGGAATATAGAGTGGGTATATCCAACTTGGTAGACTTATACCATTTCCAATGCATCAAACTCTAATTAAGTTCAATACACTGACACATCAGCATTTCATCATTTTCAATAAAACTTCTACAATGCATTGAACTTACATAATTCATTAAACTGACACATCAGCGTACTTTTATAATTTTCTTACTTTTTATATTTGACACAAATTTTGCACTAAAAGTCTAATCAATATAAATATAACTCAAATTAGAGACTATGTTTCTTATAAATTTTAACCAATCTCATTATATCATGTTGCATGGTATCATCGTAATTTAGTTTTTTTTTTAAATAGCAAATAATAGTTTTTTGTAACAAGAAGACAAAAAATATAATAATAATAAAAAAAAATTCACTTTATCAATTAAATAGTGGAGCTGGATAAAAAATTCATGTAATATGTGAAAGTTGTACTTCAATGCATGTTAACACGGGTATGAACAGAGACGATCGATGCTTTATGCGTGGTATGACAAGTACAACCTAGGATTCATTAGACACATCCCAACTTGCCATCTCATCTCTATTGGACTTTGCCACATAAGAACATTGTGAATGCTCTTAGGCCTTCGCATACTTCAAATCATCTTTTACTTCAAATATGGAGATTTGGGAAGAGATATTTGAAGAAATTTATTTTCAATGGGTACCTCAAATATGAATTTTTTTTTTGAAAAATTGAAATTTTACTTTATATTTGAAGATAATACCATTCCTTCAAAATCACTTTATCATTATATATTATGGAGTATTATTTTAATGAATTCAATAAAATTTACATACTTATATTATATGTTAATTTCTATTAGTCACTAGTAACATATACATAAATAATAACATTACATTATATAATCACGTCGTACATTATAATGTACAATATGATTATCGAAGATGAACGTGATACTGAAGCAACCATCACACATTGGAAGGAAGCGCCAATACTCGAAGTTGAAATGGTTAATGATGATAACCTTAAAGTTTTTTTTTGGCTATACATAAGCAAATTAGATATAAAGATGTCCACCTTAAACTTCAAAATGCACTTATCGAGCATTTATAGGATCAATATGGCAATTTAGTAATACAAAATAATGTTGTAATATAATGTAACAGTTATTGTTTGTATTCAATTTCGTCATTAATTATAAACTTGAAAAAATATGCAAATGTTTATCCTTTTCTTATTAAGGTATTATAATTGTATACTCCGTATTAGTTAGATTATTTTAATTTAAAAGTTTTTGGAGTTGGAGTATGATGGTTGTAGAAACAAATTTTTTAAGGGAGAATATTTCTAAAAAATTATATTTTTTTGCGTATTTGAAGATGGGAGGTGAGTTCTTTTAAGAATGTTAAAAAAGTAGAGAATGTGAGAACCAATATGATTCTTCCATTTCTCTACAAAACCCACTTCTTTTTTCTACCCCTTGGTTAATTATCTCATAAACCGTAAGTCCATAAATTATAAAAATTACATATTCGGAACTAGCGCGTTTTTCTCTTCGATTAGAGATGTCATAAGATATACTTTCGATGAATTTTTTTTCTTCGCTTTTTTTACCGGACTTCACAATATAATCACATGTGATTTATGATAAAAAAATTAAAATTTGTTCACGATTATTTATTCATGGTATTTGCTACTTAACACGTGATTATAACTTAATATTCACCTACATTAATAGTTATAAATAAAAAATTAAAAATTGCAATAGTTTTCATTAAAAATCACATGTGATTGTTATTTGTACACTTGATCACAATTGATTTGTTATATAATCACATATGATTTTGCATATAATCACGTATGATTTTCATTTAAAAATTAATATTTGAGAAATTTACCGATATATAATAGTTCATGTATGATTTCAACTTGATTTTTACTTGATTGTATAATTCTTAGTCAATGATTTGAAAATCCGTATTTTATTACTCTTTAAACATATGTGATTGATAGTTTGATATTCAATCGTATGTGATTACACATTAGTTTATCATGTCTTAATCTCTTTACATCATCAATGATTTGAATTTAAAGTTTAATCGAAAATATAAGCGGGTGTGATTATTTTTTAGTATTAAATTACATGTGATTTCATATTAAAAGTTTCTAAAACCCAAAAAAATGGGTAAAAAAACTTCGTCGAAAGTATATGTTGTAGAATCTTGAATCGAAGAGAAAAGGCGTTGATTTCGGATATGTAATTTTTATAATTTGTAGATATACGGTTTGTGAGATATTTAGCTTTGAAAAAAAGGTGGAAATGAGTATTTGAAATGGAGAAATCATATTGGTTCCTCCATTCTCCCTTAACCATTCTTATTTTTTTACCATTCTTTTCTAAACTTTTCTCATGAAGATGATTGAATGATACCTTATTAACTTATTGCTTCTTAAAATTCTTCATCGATGCCTAAATATATTAGAGATTCACTTCGTATTTTATCATTGTCATTCTTACAAAGTATATAAATGATTACACCCTACATTGTACACTTAAAATCAGGCATATATTAAAATTTAATTGGTGTCTAAAACTCTAAATGTTTAAATAATTGGTGAAATAAATAAAAATAATTCAAATTCATCTATATTGTAATGTATACGGTCCACTTACATTTAGCAAAATGCTCATTTGTTAATTACATATGTTGTTTGATATTTCGCTTTCACCACGCATATCATTCATTATTCATTTATGTATACGCCTTTGAGTTGACATATCTTTCTTTTATTTTATATATATTTATATTATACATTGCAAAAAATTGTGTTATCGAGGAACTCGTTATGCGCATATGCTTCGATTAATTTGTTTTATATGATAACTCAGCTTTGAGTCCGTGCTATCTACGATCATTTGAAAAGTGCAGTTATATAATTAATTTTTATAAGTATCCAAATACATTAATATTGTTAACTTAATTGTGCAATTATCAATGAAAAAAATAGAAACATAAATTAAAAACGAGATCTTTAAATAATATGTTTTTCCTTTCATTTATTAATTTGTTGAAAGAACGACATATTGACTCTTATTAATGGTAATTATGAAGTACGAATGATTTAACTAACGATGATTTATAACATTGAGAGTCAAAACTTATTATTATTATTATTGTTATTATTATTATTATTATCATTATTAATTATTAATAATTACTAGTATATAATTAATTAATAATAATAATAATAATAATAATAATAATAATAATAATAATAATAATAATAATAATTAAGTATTATTATTATCACATTAAATAAGTTGATATATGGAAAGCCATGTACCGTGCTTAAAGATTGAGATTAATTCAAGAATTTGTAAATTAACAACTCGTCATCGTTAACTAAAATGACACGCTCTAATCGGCAATTAACAAACTTTGCTTTATATTTATAAAAAAACATACTGAATTAGAGTTATTAACTTAAAATGTTCAGTTATCATTGAAAATAAAAAATAAGTAATAACATAACTTGTAACACCTGCCTAATTAGGATGATTAATTATGCCTAATTACGTGTAACTATCTGTGGTTAGTATGTAATAGGACTAATTACAGACCCTATTTGTATATATATAATGAGATATATATATATATATATATATATATATATATATATATATATATATATATATATATATCCGTACGCGACTTGATTTAAATAGTGCGACTTAACCAGATTGAGTCCGACACGAGTTAAATTGGACGTTGGTGACAAGACCTTATAAATAATGTGGAATTATCCAAACAAACATTATTTACATTAATATATTGAGAAAATACATTACACATATCCCGTATTTTTCTAAAACGCTCTAAACGCAACGAAAGCACACGAAACATGCCCAACAAAGGAAAATAAATCAAATCATATTTTTATAACCCATTATTAAGTATTTCGATAAAATACTTCAGTTAAAAATATTTCGGATACGCTTTAACACATGACTCGAAACGACCTTTAGGCGACTAACGAACGTAACGCAAATTTAAGAAACGAATCCACGAGCCTAAACCCGCAAGCGGGTCGGCTCTAACCCGCGGACCCGACCCGAGACCCCTTTTCCCTTTTCTTCCTTTCTCCTCCTTCACTCACCTCATTTCACACACAACCTCCACCAAAAATCCTCTCATCTCTCTCTCTCTACTCATTTTCGTACCTCTCTCTCTCTAAAAACTGAGAAAATCAGCAACACCACCACCATTAAATCGGCCATCATCATCACAAGGAAGCAAGGAGTATCTAGACTTCATCTTCATCTCCCCCATCTCCTCCATTTTCGATTTCTTGGTAAGAATACTTGAAAGCCCTTTTAAATTACTTGTAAAGCTATGATTTACATGCTAGAATGTTCACACAACAAGTTTATGTCCAAAATTCCATGGAAAACGCTTTAAAAATCGAAACCCATACAAAAATTCACAAACAGCTCAATCTGCGAACTGAGATCCAATTCAGTTCGCAACCCGTATCTGCGAGTCGAGTTTTAGCGAGTCGAACTCGACTTGCGAGCTAAGATTTTTGCGAATTGACCTGCGAACCGAATTGACCTGCGAAACGAACTGACCTGCGAATTGAACTGCGAGTTGACCTGCGAACTGACCTGCGAGTCGAGTTTTACGAACCGAACCTTACGTTGCGAACCGAATTCAGTTCGCAGCCTACTGCCTTGAGAGCCAAACTCAGTTCGCACCGCGAACTCAGTTCGCAACACTTTTTAGTCCGCAGCCAGACTGGGTAAAAGTTTCCCGATTTTTAAACAACAGATGCGACTTTTAATAAACGATGTAGTAGGAATAAAACAGTGAAAGTGTTGTCCGAACTTGCATTCGGACAACACCCTCATGACGCAATATGAATGACAGACTTACAGATACATTTTACAAAGAACCGACATAACAAAATACAACACAATGATAATACGTAAATTATTATTACACCCCGTCACCAACGGACCCTAATTGAGTACAAACAAACACTTGGACATTTTCTAGTTGAGTGGACAACTAGCATGGGTGACCTTTCAGGACACCAACTTATTTACTTATGTACTTACAACCTTGTGCGTTCCGGACGTCAGAAGGTTGCAGGGTTCTGAGAACCGATACACGGACTTACGACCGCTTTACTTACTTGATTTTGCCTACTCGCTAGGCTCAGGTGAGTCTTACAGCCCCAATTTAGTGTTTTTATACCTTGGGGTGAGATACTTAGCAACTGTTTTACGTATGAACACAATGTACTAAACTGATTTCATTGCTTTATACTTACAACACATGAGTTACTGTTTATCCACGGAAAACCTCCTATCATAAGTTGTTAGTTATATACTTAAGCGCGAGTATTAGTAGGATGGATCCATTCGGGACTGACAATCCCCGCCCGGGGTAGTAGCGCTACCACGAACCGTTCCGTAGAAACGGGCGTTTGATACTTGTTATATATGGGTGTTCGGATAGCACTCACGGGGGTACGTGATGCTGTACTTAACTGTACCATTCACACTACACTGTTAAGCTTCAACTTGTTAGCTCATGGCACTTGTGATGATTTACTGATTTACTTATTTTACTGATAGCAATACTGGTACATACTGTGGTTCATAATAATTACTTATTACTAAACCTGTAAGATTCACCAACCTTTTTGGTTGACGTTTTTAACTTTGTATCTCAGGTACACAGACGGAGTAGGTTTACCCCTGGACACTAGCTAGAGTCTCATGATTTCTACATTGCATATAATGGAGATTCTCGGCATTATCTTTTGTACATTATGATTACGTAATAGAATCTCCCGCTACACGCGTGGACTCTAGAGTACCACATTTTGTAACCGAAAACACTATGTTTTCAAACTTTGTAATCTATGAATTGTAACTATTTTTCAAACGTTGCATATATATGTCGTTTGCTTTATCTTTGTGCTGTTGATATTTGATTAGTAGCACCCCAAAGCTTTCTTCCGCTAAATATATAAATTTGGGGGTGTTATAGATTGGTATCAGAGCCTAAGGTTATAGCGAACTAGGTTGCATTTAGCGGGCCTAGACTATGACCGTTAGGCAGTACTCCCTATTAAGTATGATTAGGTTCAGTGACCACATGATATTTGTTTAATTTAACATAGCTTGATCAACTATGTACAATTAAAAGAATATGATGTGAGACCTGAAAGGAATCATGACTAAACAGGATACACTAGTTGACTTTGACCACGAGAGAAACCGGGACACAAGCATGTCTGTACTAGACACTCTATAGGCTATTATGTGATATATATATATATATATATACACACACACACACAGGTTGATCTCTCTATGAATTCTAGACTATGTTATATGTACGAATATAGCCCTCATTCTCTCTAACACTTTGTCTCAGAATGGCAAACACACCACCCAACTCATCACGCTCTCATCCGCATGGATCGCGAAACCCAAGGGTAGCTAGGAGGAACACCAGGTCGCCTCGAGCCGACCCATACCCCACTCACTCCACCTT
Organism: Pseudognaphalium luteoalbum; assembly: GCA_963422505.1. NCBI lineage: Eukaryota > Viridiplantae > Streptophyta > Magnoliopsida > Asterales > Asteraceae > Pseudognaphalium > Pseudognaphalium luteoalbum. The sequence goes on from OY730192.1 coordinate 39,613,447, forward strand.
GTCGGACTTAGCCACTAGGCTACACCGGCACGAGCAACGACTTAATACTATGGATATTGAAATCCAAGAAACCAACAAAAACTGGAGACTCACGTCACTCGAACGTATCAATCAAGTCTCCGAAGATCACGAAAATACCGTCCACCGCATGGACACCCTTGACAACCGTCTGGGTGAAACCATCGAAACTATGGAGGTTGTCCACAACCAAGTGATTGGCAACCGAAATGAAATCTCCGTCCTACAATCAAGGCTAAATCAGTGCGAGACACGTCTAAGGGAAACCGATGATGCCCTCCGAATGGTTAGCAGACTTGCAGAATCTGTAGACCGTCTCACCGCACTGTTGCCGCAACTCAATTTATGCCAGGATTAGCTTAGGCTAAATTTGTACTTTATCATGCTTTCCTAGGACCTAGGTAATTCGACCGGATGTAACAATTCTCGACACTTTTGTAAAAATTCCTAAGTCTATAAACTTTTGAAACTCGTACTCGAAATTGTCTGTAATCATTTAACATCGTAATATCAATCGAAAATTTCTCTCAGCTATCTTGCATTGTTAACTTTCACCTTGTGATGTTGTATATTACTGTTTTAATATATGTACATCTATCGAATTTTCATTCTGGTATAACTTCTTATGTGTGCCTCTTGTTCTTTCTTGAAGAATCATGTCGCCGAAGAAGAAAAGTTACAGCGATGCTGAAATCGCTGCTCTCGTTTCCCGAGCTGTGGCTGAAGCCCTGGCTACTCGGGAATCACCACGAACATCTAGGAGAAGTGATGACACTACTCCTGTCATCAAACCTTGCTCTTACAAGGACTTTCTCAGCTGCAAACCATTATATTTCAAGGGCACGGAAGGCGCCATTGGCCTGATCCGATGGATAGAACGTATGGAATCTGTCTTCAGTCTTTGCAACTGTATTGAGGGTAACAAAGTTAAATTCGCTGCTTACACCTTTCAAGAAGGTGCACTTACGTGGTGGAATACCCACACCAACTCTGTGGGCATTGAGGTTGCAAACCAGCTTCCCTGGGCTGAACTAAAGAATAAGTTAAGGGAGAAGTACTGTCCTGAAGAAGAACTGCACCGTCTAGAGGAAGAGTTCTGGCACTTGACAGTGCAGGGAACCGATATTGATGGATATACCACCAAGTTTCAGCAGTTCGCGTTGTTATGCCCGGGATTGGTTGATCCGGAGGTAAAAGGCATCAAGAGATACATCCGCGGCCTCCCGGAGAATATTCAAGGGAATGTCGCCTCGTCAAAACCAACCACGGTTGAAAGTGCAATTCGGCTAGCTCATGAACTCATGGCAATGGTTGTCAGCCGTGAGACATCCAACACACCCACCTCCAACAACAAACGCAAATCCTCTGATCACCAAAACCAACAACCCAACAAAAGGCCTATGACTGTTAAGGCCTATGCCACCGGCTCTGAGATAGGAAGGAGTATAAGGGGAACAAGCCTTATTGCTCTAAGTGCCAACGACACCATGATGGTTCTTGCCCCTGTAGCAAGTGTAACAGATTTGGACACTTGGCCAAAGATTGTAGATCAAACACCACTGACACCAATACCTCTGCACCAAAGACCTGTTATGAGTGCAACGGTACTGGGCATTTCAGAAAAGTTGCCCGAAGCTGAAGAACAACAACAATGCTCGAGGAAGAGCTTTCGTGCTGAAATCTGGAGAAGCCCGTCAAGACCCGAATGTGGTCACGGGTACGTTCCTTTTCAACAACTTGACTGCTTCTGTATTATTTGATACTGGGGCTGATAAGAGCTTCATTTCTGATGAGTTTTATCCACTACTTGACACTACACCTGTTACCTTAGACTCTAAGTACACAGTAGAATTGGCGAACGGAAAACTTATTGAGGCCGATAGTGTGATACCTAATTGCACTTTAAACTTACCTAGTGAGCTCTTTTCCATTGATTTGATACCCGTAGAGATCGGCAGCTTTGACATTATCGTCGGTATGGATTGGTTATCCAAGCTCCAAGCTGAAATCGTCTGCTATGACAAACTTGTTCGTATACCTCTCGTCTCCGGTGGAACCTTAGTCCTACAAGGGGAGACCGGTAGACAAAATCTGAATATTGTATCGTGCATGAAAACTAGAAAATACCTACGAAAGGGATATCAAGCCATCCTTGCGCATGTCACCGGGAAGAAGTCGAAGGAGAAGCGACTTGAGGATGTGCCTATCATGCGGGATTTCCCAGAAGTTTTCCCTGAGGACTTGCTTGGACTTCCACCGCCCAGACAAATCGAATTCCAAATCGAACTTGTGCCGGGAACTGCGCCCGTGGCACGAGCTCCGTATCGTTTAGCACCCTCCGAAATGCAGGAGTTGTCTAACCAATTACAGGAACTCCTGGATAGAGGATTCATTCGACCAAGTTCCTCGCCTTGGGGAGCTCCGGTCTTATTCCTGAAAAAGAAAGATGGATCATTCCGTATGTGTATCGATTACCAAGAGTTGAATAAGCTAACCATAAAGAATCGGTATCCACTTCCTAGAATCGATGACCTATTCGACCAACTTCAGGGATCGAGTGTTTACTCGAAGATTGACCTACGGTCAGGTTATCACCAACTCCGAGTTCATGACGATGATATTCCAAAAACAGCTTTTCGAACACGCTATGGGCATTACGAATTCCAAGTGATGCCGTTCGGTTTAACCAATGCACCTGCAGTATTCATGGACCTTATGAATCGGGTGTGCAAATCATATCTTGACAAGTTTGTCATTGTGTTCATTGATGACATTCTGATCTACTCTCGCGATGAGCAAGAACATGTACAGCATCTGAAAACTGTTCTGGAACTCCTCAAACACGAAGAGTTATATGCCAAATTCTCTAAGTGTGAGTTCTGGATTCGAACCGTTAAATTCCTTGGGAACGTCATTGACAGCCAGGGAATCCATGTTGATCCACCCAAGATTGAAGCAATCGAGGGCTGGGGGTCACCGACCACTCCAACCAAAGTGAGACAATTCTTAGGTCTCGCTGGGTATTACCGTCGATTCATTGAGAACTTCTCAAAAATAGTTGTTCCTCTAACGACACTAACTCGGAAAGATAAGAAATTCGATTGGACTGACAAACAAGAGTCAGCCTTCCAACTACTGAAACACAAACTCTGCAGTGCACCAATCCTGTCCTTACCCGAAGGCAATGATGACTTCGTGGTTTACTGTGACGCCTCACACCAAGGACTTGGTTGCGTGTTAATGCAACGGGGGAAAGTCATTGCCTATGCCTCACGGTAACTAAAAATTCATGAGAAAAAATATACGACACACGACCTAGAATTAGGTGTCGTGGTATTCGCGCTAAAGATTTGGAGACATTACATTTACGGTACAAAAAGTACTATCTTTACTGATCACAAAAGCCTCCAACACATATTCGATCAAAAGGATCTAAACATGAGGCAACGTCGTTGGGTCGAGTTACTTAGCGACTATGACTGCGAAATCAAATACCACCCAGGCAAGGCGAACGTAGTTGCCGATGCCTTAAGCCAAAAAGAATGAGTGAAACCCCTTCGAGTCCGAGCCCTCAGTATTACCATCCACAACGATTTCATCACCTAAATTCTTGCCGCTCAACTCGAAGCACTCAAACCCGAAAACATCGTCAATGAAGCCTTGCGAGGCATGGATAAAGAATTTGAAATCAAACCTGATGGAACTCGATACTTCTCTAACCGGATATGGTTACCCAAACTCGGAAACTTGCGAGATTTGGTGATGGCTGAAGCTCACAAATCTCGATACTCTATACATCCTGGTTCTGACAAGATGTATCATGACATCAAAGGATTGTATTGGTGGCCTAACATGAAAGCTGACATCGCCGTATACGTTAGTAAATGCTTAACTTGTTCCAAGGTCAAGGCCGAACACCAAAAACCCTTAGGATTGCTCCGACAACCTGAAATCCCTCAATGGAAATGGGAACAAATTTCCATGGACTTTATTACCAAACTACCGAAAACTTCGAGCGGTTACAATACCATTTGGGTGATTGTAGACCGTCTCACGAAATCTGCCCATTTTCTAGCCATCAAGGAAACTGACAAGATGGAGCGTTTAGCTCGCATCTACATCAAAGAAATTGTATCACGACACGGTGTACCTACCTCGATCATCTCGGATAGGGACAGTCGCTTTACTTCCAACTTTTGGCAATCATTACAAAAATCCCTCGGTACTCGTCTGGATATAAGTACTGCTTATCACCCGCAAACTGATGGCCAAAGCGAACGAACTATTCAAACACTGGAGGATATGTTACGCCCTGCGTAGTTGACTTCGGTATTTCTTGGGAAAACCACTAACCATTGTGTGAGTTCTCATACAACAACAGCTACCATACCAGCATTAAGGCTGCACCTTTCGAGGTACTCTACGGACGAAAGTGCCGATCACCTATCTGCTGGACTGAGGTGGGGGATACCCAACTCACTGGTCCAGAAATCATTCATGAAACCACCGAGAAGATCGTTGGTATCCAAAACCGGCTGAAAGCCGCACGTGATCGTCAGAAAAGTTACGCTGACGTGAGACGCAAACACCTTGAGTTCCAGGTTGGGGACAAGGTGCTTCTTAAGGTGGCACCATGGAAAGGTGTCATTCAATTCGGAAAGCGAGGAAAACTGAACCCTAGGTACATTGGACCATTTGAAATTCTCGAAAGAATTGGTCCAGTGGCGTATCGACTGCAGTTACCTCCCGAACTTAGTAGCGTGCATCCTACCTTTCACATTTCTAACTTGAAGAAATGTCTGTCTGATGAGACACTGATTGTACCGCTCGACGAAATACAAATCGATGATAAACTTCACTTTGTCGAGGAACCCGCGGAAATAACGGACCGGGAGGTCAAACGTTTAAAACAAAGTCGTATTCCCATCGTAAAGGTCAGGTGGAATTTGAGGCGTGGTCCTGAATTCACTTGGGAACGGGAAGACCAAATGCGACTGAAATACCCACATCTCTTCCCAGACAACGCACAGACCCTGAACTCGAGCTAAATTTCGGGACGAAATTTATTTAACATGGGGAGAATGTAACACCTGCCTAATTAGGATGATTAATTATGCCTAATTACGTGTAACTATCTGTGGTTAGTATGTAATAGGACTAATTACAGACCCTATTTGTATATATATAATGAGATATATATATATATATATATATATATATATATATATATATATATATATATATATATATATCCGTACGCGATTTGATTTAAATAGTGCGACTTAACCAGACTGAGTCTGACACGAGTTAACTTGGACGTTGGTGACAAGACCTTGTAAATAATGTGGAATTATCCAAACAAACATTATTTGTATTAATATATTGAGAAAATACATTACATATATCCCGTATTTTTCTAAAACGCTCTAAACGCAACAAAAGCACACGAAACACGCCCAACAAAGGAAAATAAATCAAATCAAATTTTTATAACCCATTATTAAGTATTTCGATAAAATACTTCAGTTAAAAATATTTCGGATACGCTTTAACACATGACTCGAAACGACCTTTAGGCGACTAACGAACGTAACGCAAATTTAAGAAACGAATCCACGAGCCTAAACCTGCAAGCGGGTCGGCTCTAACCCGCAGACCCGACCCGAGACCTCTTTTCCCTTTTCTTCCTTTCTCCTCCTTCACTCACCTCATTTCACACACAACCTCCACCAAAAATCCTCTCATCTCTCTCTCTACTCATTTTCATACCTCTCTCTCTCTAAAAACTGAGGAAATCAGCAACACCACCACCATTAAATCGGCCATCATCATCACAAGGAAGCAAGGAGTATCAAGAACTTCATCTTCATCTCCCCCATCTCCTCCATTTTCGATTTCTTGGTAAGTATACTTGAAAGCCCTTTTAAATTACTTGTAAAGCTATGATTTACATGCTAGAATGTTCACACAACAAGTTTATGTCCAAAATTCCATGGAAAACGCTTTAAAAATCGAAACCCATACAAAAATTCACAAACAGCTCAATCTGCGAACTGAGATCCAATTTAGTTCGCAACCCGTATTTGCGAGTCGAGTTTTAGCGAGTCGAACTCGACTTGCGAGCTGAGATTTTTGCGAATTGACCTGCGAACCGAATTGACCTGCGAACCTAACTGACCTGCGAATTGAACTGCGAGTTGACCTGCGAACTGACCTGCGAGTCGAGTTTTACGAACCGAACCTTACGCTGCGAACCGAATTCAATTCGCAGCCTACTGCCTTGCGAGCCAAACTCAGTTCGCACCGCGAACTCAGTTCGCAACACTTTTTAGTCCGCAGCCAGACTGGGTAAAAGTTTCCCGATTTTTAAACTACAAATGCGACTTTTAATAAACGATGTAGTAGGAATAAAACAGTGAAAGTGTTGTCCGAACTTGCATTCGGACAACACCCTCATGACGCAATATGAATGACAGACTTACAGATACATTTTACAAAGAACCGACATAACAAAATACAACACAATGATAATACGTAAATTATTATTACACCCCGTCACCAACGGGCCCTAATTGAGTACAAACAAACACTTGGACGTTTTCTAGTTGAGTGGACAACTAGCATGGGTGACCTTTCAGGACACCAACTTATTTACTTATGTACTTACAACCTTGTGCGTTCCGGATGTCAGAAGGTTGCAGGGTTCTGAGAACCGATACACGGACTTACGACCGCTTTACTTACTTGATTTTGCCTACTCGCTAGGCTCGGGTGAGTCTTACAGCCCCAATTTAGTGTTTTTATACCTTGGGGTGAGATACTTAGCAACTATTTTACGTATGAACACAATGTACTAAACTGATTTCATTGCTTTATACTTACAACGCATGAGTTACTGTTTATCCACTGAAAACCTTCTATCATAAGTTGTTAGTTATATACTTAAGCGCGAGTATTAGTAGGATGGATCCATTCGGGACTGACAATCCCCGCCCGGGGTAGTAGCGCTACCACGAACCGTTCCGTAGAAACGGGCGTTTGATACTTGTTATATATGGGTGTTCGGATAGCACTCACGGGGGTACGTGATGCTGTACTTAACTGTACCATTCACACTACACTGTTAAGCTTCAACTTGTGAGCTCATGGCACTTGTGATGATTTACTGATTTACTTATTTTACTGATAGCAATACTGGTACATACTGTGGTTCATAATAATTACTTATTACTAAACCTGTAAGATTCACCAACCTTTTTGGTTGACCTTTTTAACTTTGTATCTCAGGTACACAGACGGAGTAGGTTTACCCCTGGACATTAGCTAGAGTCTCATGATTTCTACATTGCATATAATGGAGATTCTCAACATTATCTTTTGTACATTATGATTACGTAATAGAATCTCCCGCTACACGCGTGGATTCTAGGGTACCACATTTTGTAACCGAAAACACTATGTTTTCAAACTTTGTAATCTATGAATTGTAACTATTTTTCAAACGTTGCATATATATGTCGTTTGCTTTATCCTTGTGCTGTTGATATTTGATTAGTAGCACCTCAAAGCTTGTTTCCGCTAAATATATAAATTTGGGGGTGTTATATAACTACTTAAGTTTCAATAAGTCGTAACTAGAAATATTGTTTAATATTCATGGTCATGCTTATATTAGATATAGTACTCTTTGTCAAACGGATGAGAATCTCATATTTAATTTTTAGACTGCTACTCGAAATTATCGGCATCTCATTAATTGAAGTGTTTAATTTATATGTGATTATATAGATGAGAGTTGGAAATTCACATCTGATTACAGGGCTCTTTATTTACAGCTTAATGAACTGTATTGAATGTAATGTCTGATTACCATTATTTTACTGAAAATTCATCAGATCTACCAATAAGATTTTGATGCAGGAAATGCACGCCTCCAACTCCTATGGCTTAGTCATTGGTTCTTCGGTCACGATGTGAAGTCGGGTATCAAACCATCCAGGAAGATTGATGGGTTTCAATGACAATTTACAATTGTCGTTATCTAATCATATCTATTTAGTTGGGTTAAGATATTTTATTATTTGTTTACTTATTTGTTTGGAGTTATCTTTGAAAGAGATTTATCTTTTCCTCCTAGTTAATGTAAGCTATATAATCGCTTTTAGTTGCTAGGTCTTTACTCTTTAGTCAGTTGACGCTGAATAAGAAATGTTAAAAAGAGAGTGATTCTCGAGAAGTCCCGTTTCGGGCACCCTTTTAAAGTTTATTGAATTTTCGTTCATTGTTTTATTGGGTGATATCTTTGTTTCACAAACACCTTTTCATCATTTGGTATCAGAGCTTAGGTTAGGGAGAAGATATAGCACAACTTGTTGACACCAATCCGAGAAAAACAAGAAAATCTGTTCATGTTCGTCATAATCGGCGCAACTGTGTTAGAACTGACGGTATGGATTGGTTTTCCGTTGGATCTATGTGATTATTGGATATGTGGTTCAAAACACATTGACGCAGGATCTGACCGTACAGATTTCCAATTGGACGTTTCTACAAGGAGATATGTGCTTCCGAAGTTGTTGCAGTTTCTGCAGAATTTTGATCCAACCTAATGTGTTTTGATTTTGGTATTTTCATATATTTTCCAAAAGAGGCAAAGATGTGACCAACCAACGATGCCTACATGTTGTAGAGAATGAAGACCTAATGAACAATTGGAGGAAGTTCACACAAATTCCAACAATGAGTGATCCATAGAGTCACCGAACGAGGCAACGGTGATGTGAGTGAGGATGAAGTTAAGTCACCTGAAAGACTTTTTCAAATGGTTGAACATGATTCTCTTTTGAGGAGCTGTGAAAAGAAACCAGGGGGTTTAGAAAGTTTCAGAGTTCGAGACTTGAGAAAACAAAACTCGAGGACGAGTCTTTTTAAGATGGTGAGAATGATGGAGAGAATGCACACCTCCAGCTCCTTTGGCTTAGCCGCTGGTTCTTCGATTACGATGTGAAGTTGCGTATCAAACAATTTAGGAAGATTGACGGGTTTCAATGACAATTTACAATTATCGTTACCTATCCTTTTTTATTTTAATATAATATCTATTTAGTTTGGGTTATGGTATTTTATTATTTGTTTACTTATTTATTAGGAGTTATCTTTGAAGAGATTTATCTTTTCCTCCAAGTTAATGTAAGCTATATAATCGCTTTTGTTGCTAGGGCTTTAGTAAGTTGAAGTTGAATAAGAAACATTAAAAAAAAGTGATTCTCGAGAAGTCCCATTTCAAACACCTTTTTAAGATTTATTAAATTTCCATTCGTTGTTTATTGTGTGATTTCTGCGCTTCACAAACACCTCTTCATCAGATTCAGTTGAGGTTATTAGAGCATACTTAGCTCATTTATTAAATTAATAATTATCAGTACATAACCATGAAAACTCCATACAAATCCGAAATTCAGAAATGACCCGTTTGTATATACAAGTTTAATATACAAGTTAGTAATGAATATATGTGCATGCTCTATGAAGCTCACAATCAGTCATATCAGTCGTTGTATATCTAGATAAATGATTAAACCTATATATTAATATGTAATCTACGCTCATAAGCTAAGATTAAAAATTGATTTGAGAAGGATATAACCACACATTTTTATTAAAAATTAAATTTAAGTGCAAAGGGTCCTAATCATTAACCAAATACTTTCGACCAAATATATTAAAAATTTAGAAGTTTCGGCATCATTTCATAAAAAATAGAAAATGCATAGGGCCACCTCATAAGATTTAGACGGGAAATATAAACAACCCCAACTCCTTTGGAAATTATAATTAAATTACACTCTAAACACATCATAATACGCAATCAATTTTAATTGGTGCGTAAAATACACTCTACCTTCCTCCTTTCTTATTTGATGCTCTTGGCTGCGTAGTGGCGTAATTCGCTATATTTTTTTTCTATTTTTTATACGAATTATTATTATTATTACTAGTTTAGGATCCGCAAAATTCGCAAAATCGTTAATGAAAAATACTTATGTCGTATTATACATGTGTACGTTCTGACTAAGTTTCATTATCAATGTACGTTAACGGTTAATTAGTCACGAATTTTAGCATATGAAGAAAAACGTAAGATATAATTTGAATGATATGAGTATATGTATTGTGAATGTGTTTATGGATCGCATTAGTACATCAAACAACTTGAGACCAAAAGACTGTTTAAATTTCACCGTCTGAATTTAACGAGATAACTTAATTATCAGTGAAGCACGACTATCTTATGAACCATTTACCTTGATTTTTGTTAAGTATAATAAGATACATTATGCTATTTTATTTGTTAAAATTCTAATATTATTTTCATTCTTCGTTAATTTATTTGGTTATGCTTGTTACAACAGTGTAAAATCGTTTGAGCAATTACATGAACAATGTAAGTTTTATTCGAGAAGTTAGTGAGGACTTTTCGGATATATTTTTCAAGAAAAATGTAAGTTATATCCGAGAGAATCGCTAAAACTATGAGATTTTAATTATATTTTTAAAAACTTTAACATACACTTCTTTTAAAAAGGGTTAATTGTTTCGTTATGTTTTAAACTTTGCATTTTTTACTATTGTATAATTCGAACTTTAAAACTTTTATTGTATGTATTGAACTTGTAAATATCGTCTATTTTATGTATACTTTCATTTTTGGGTAAGGCTAAAAATGTAAAGTTTTCGTTTTTGTCAATGCCAAAGAGGAAAGTGTGCATACAATAGACGACATTTACAAGTTCAATACATACAATATAAGTTTTTAAAGTTCGACTTATACAATATTAAAGTGTAAAGTATAATACATAACGAAACAATAAACACTTTTAAAAATAGATCCACGTGATATTGCGTTGATATAATTGAAAAAACAAAAACCAAAAACTTAATATTTCGAGACAGAAGTTCATATCGAAACTTCATAACACTTCTATTGGCAAATCACGTGATGTAATAAACCTTATTTGTGCCATAATCATTATTAATAAGAGCATTATTATAATTTGTTTAACAGATTTTACCCTATTTGACTTTACAATTTAAGGGGTTGAATCGTGACCAAAGCTAACTCAAGAAGATATCTATTCAAAAATATATATGGATGCGGGTTAGTGAGTTTGGATGAGGTTTGAGTACAAATTTCTTTATTTCGTGGGTATGGATATTGTGATGGGTTTTGGTAATAACAAATCAATTACATGTACATGCATCCATAGCTATTTCCCCGTTTTCATATCCGCATATTGTTGTTTTTAATTTGACTTGTATATGATACTCCATCTGTCCCATTTTTATTATCTTGTTTTGACTTTTTAAGTGTTTATTTTTCAATTTTGATCTTAAATATTTTTGTTTATTTATTTAATAGTTGATGCAATATATATAAATGGATTGAGTTTTAAATATATATACGTTGGGTATAATTTTCATCAAGTATTATATAATACAAAGAAAAATATTAGTGAAAGTTGAAAAAGAAAGACTTAAAATATCAGAACATGACAATATAAATGGGATGGAGGGAGTATATATTATTATATATAAGAAGATAATTTACATAACAACCGGTGAACCTTATATTATAAACTTTTATATTTGAATTTTCATGATTATTTCATTTTAATTTCGTATGATATGAAAATATGAAATTGATCGCTATCTAGAACGTACCGAAACTTTGAATAAATTAATTAAATAGTTAAATTGTTAGCTATAAGATTTGAAATTTTGAATATACTATAGTTGATAGTATTTTTGTTTCGTTTTTTGCCGTGTTTCAAATTTGTATCGTAGTTTCAACAGATATACAACTTTTTGTTTGACCAAAGTTACATAAATGGGAATAACCGAAACCCGTGAATAAATACTAAAAAATCAATGAGTAATACTAATTGGGTGCCAAGCGGGTATTGGGCCGGGTATGTGTACGAATATTCTAAACGAGTATGGATACAGATACAATAAAGCCTGCCCAAATTAGACCAGTTGTCGTCCCTAATACAAGAACTGGAAATTAGAAATTGATAAAAGAAATGAATAATAAAAGATGATCGTATAGGAATTTAGATCACCGGGTAATGAACGAACCTAAGATTTTTTTGAAACTGAAAAATAACGTAATAAAGTTATTTTGGGAAAACAAATATAAAAGTATGTAGGAATAGTGATATAGAATTAAGGGGAAAAATAAAAAGTTTATATTGTAAATATAGAATGATCGATGTACGAGTATATTGTAAATACAGAAAAACATATTAGTCTTTAGTCACACAATAAATGAGATTAAGTAAGTTATTATTTTTATTAATGTTAGATTTTTATTGTTGATCTTCTTCTAACGACCCTTATTCTCTGGTAATTTTCTTATAATGCATAAAATGAGTGAGGTTCAAATGAGAATAAAATATTTGGTAAGAATGGAGGAACCAATAAGAATGTGCTACGTGTCATAAAATCCGATTTCACTCACGATTTTTAAAAATCAAATATCTCACAAACGATAAGTTGAAAGATTATTAAAATTACACCATAAAAATCATCATTTTTTTCACTTCGATTTGAAATCTTACAAGGTATAGTTTCAACGATTTTTGTTTTGTTTTACAAATCGTATAATTAGTAGGAAAAATGTGTTGCTACCTGGTATCACATATAAAATATTTTATCATTGATTTACTTGAGGTTTTTCGGTCTTTTATATTATGCGTGTACATAGATATATTTTACTTTTAGATATAGTGATATACCATTTTCATTGTCATTAGAGGTGCACGAAAACCGGGTTGGGCCCAACCCGACCCAAACCCGAACCCAACCCGGTTTTTAGTCAAAAAAAGTCAAAACCGATTTTTTCCAACCCGAACCGGATTTTTTCGGGTCTTCAACCGGGATTTTGACCGGGTTTTTTGACCAGTTTTCGGGTTTTTGACCGGGTTTTTGATCGGTTTTTCAACCCAACCCGATTCCAACCCGATTTCAGAATTTAAATATCCAACCCGGGTACCAACCCGCCGGGTTGTCCAAAAACCCGAACCGGGTATTCAAAAACCGGTTCCAAATCGTTTCCGGTTCCGATTTTTAAATCGGGTTCGGTTCCGGGTTCGGGTTTTTTTTTCACCCCTAATTGTCATTAACTCATTATAAGTCAAAATAACATGACCAAGAGAGTACAAGGTTCGTACTATCAGACCTATGAGACTATGATATATTCCTGTGGATATACATCTTTTTCATTCGTATTAAATCAATTAAAGACAAGTTGCTTTAAACAAGGTATCATTGAACTGGTAAAACAATATATTTGGTCGAATTCTAAGAAACACAGGAAGTTATTAATTTCTAAATGTTAGTTCTTTCAAAGATCAAGACATCCCACGGTCGACTTGGACAAAATAAAGTAGTAGTAACTTTTCACATTTCATTGTCAATTTGACATCATGGTTGAAAGCAATAGTTATATCAATAAACGAATGAGCGTTTTCTTTTCGAGTTGTTCGAGAAAGATGAGTGTTTTACGTTTTAAATGTATACTGCTTGACCGAGGTATTACAATGACCATATATGAACCCTTTTCATAGCTGCCCACAATATATCATTTACATACAAATATCTGAATATGAGAACTTTTACAAGGATATGCGATGCATTTTCACTACCCAATAGGTCACTTTGAGAACATGTAAAACGATGTAACTAAAAACTATATGTAACATGTTCTCTAACTATATAAGTTTTAAACTTACTTATCTCACAATACGAGTATAAAATTTCATTATTTCACCATATTATAAGTAACGTTTTTATTAAAGTCATTTTTTTTAGTAATCAAAGGATACATGGCAACAAATAGCAAGTTGAAGGGCTTCTGAAAACTACTTGACCAAGGAGGGTCTCTAGAGTTTTCTTTTATTAATTTATAATTATATATATACTCGTATTATATTAACCACATATCACTTATAAACCTAAAAAATTTCCAAAAAAGTCGCCAAATACACCCTAATTGCAATTGTTGTCATAAGAGTAAGCATTATCTATTTTCAACCAAACACCAAATAATTGTATTGAGTATGATGTTGGTTATTAATCTTAGATAGTCATTCGAATTCATTAGATTTGCTCTTGACCAAAACCGAATAATAATGTTGTCGGCGGTTATAACTTGAGGTGCTTTCCTATAAATACCTACACATCCCTCCTCTAAATTTCCCCAAAAAAAACATCAACACACACACACACAAACACAAACACATGACAACACACATAGACACACTCTGGCTTTTTGCACTCGCCTCAAAATCTAAATGTACTTCAATCAATTTCCTCACTTTCTTCACCATTTTCACTGTCATTTACTTCGTTAAATGCTTGTTTAAATGGGCTCATCCGGGCGGCCCGTCTTGGTCCAACCATCACAAATCGAACATCCCTGGCCCTAGAGGCTTCCCTATCATCGGTAGCATGCATCTCATGACCGGTCTCGCTCATCGTAAAATAGCAGCTGCCGCACACTTATGTTGTGCCACTCGGCTCATGGCGTTTAGTTTAGGTGAAACACGTGTGATTGTCACGTGCAAACCTGATGTCGCAAAAGATATACTTAATAGTAGTTCTTTTGCTGACCGCCCGGTTAAAGAGTCCGCATATAGTCTGATGTTTAACCGGGCGATAGGGTTTGCCCCTTACGGGGTTTATTGGCGAACCTTAAGACGAATATCCGCGACACACCTTTTTTGTCCTAGACAAATAAAAGTGTCCGAAGGACAAAGAATGGTAGTCGCGGATCAGATGGTGGAAATGTTTCGTAGTTCACGGACATCTGTGTGCGTTCGAGATGTGTTGAAACGGGCTTCATTAAGTAACATGATGTGGTCGGTTTTTGGGAGGAAGTATCGAGTTGACTCGAACGATGTCGAGTCAGTTCAGTTAAGAAATCTGGTGGATGAAGGGTATGAGCTTTTAGGTGTACTTAACTGGACCGATCACCTACCTTGGTTGACTGATTTTGACCCGCAGGGTGTTCGGTCCAGATGTTCCAAACTGGTTCCTAAAGTGAACCAGTTTGTGAAACGAATCATAGATGATCATCGAGCGGAACCAGCTCAGCTTAACGGTGATTTCACCGACGTCCTTCTATCACTTCAAGGTTCGGATGAATTATCCGAATCGGATATGATCGCGGTTCTTTGGGTAAGCAAATATATTTATTTGTTTAACTTAAGGTAGAAGAGACTAAAAATATTATTATTACAAAAAAAAAAATACAAATAAAGAAAGCCTTTTCTGAGAAACAATTAAATTCCAAAACTTGACTCTTTTAAAGTTATGGTGTCAATGTTTGACTAGCTCCGTTATCTTTTGCTATATTTAGAAACTTTAATGTTTTTAATAGTAATATTTCTATAAAAAGAAGTTTAACAAAAAATATTATTTCACAGGAAATGATATTTAGAGGAACCGACACGGTGGCAGTATTGATCGAATGGATACTAGCAAGATTAGTGCTTCATGTCGACGTTCAATCAATGGTTCATGATGAGCTTGATAGGGTCGTGGGGAGGTCACGTGCGGTGACGGAAGCAGACGTCACTAGCTTGGTGTATTTATCAGCAGTGGTTAAAGAGGTTTTAAGGCTACACCCACCCGGCCCACTTCTCTCATGGGCTCGTTTAGCCATCACCGACACAATGATCGATGGTCATGTAGTGCCAGCTGGGACGACCGCAATGGTGAATATGTGGGCCATATCTAGGGACCCGCAGATATGGAAAGGCCCATTAGAGTTTAGGCCCGAAAGGTTTCGGAATGAGGCAGAAGGAGAAGGGTTAGCCGATATGTCGGTCATGGGGTCGGATCTAAGGTTGGCTCCGTTTGGGTCGGGTCGAAGAAGTTGCCCTGGGAAGAGTCTTGGGCTGGCAACGGTGAGCTTTTGGGTGGCGACTTTATTGCACGAGTTTAAGTTGGAAAGATGTGATAGGTACGATGTGGACTTATCAGAATTATTAAAGTTATCTTGTGAAATGGCGAACCCACTTCACGTTACTTTGAAACCAAGGCGTAGACCAACGGCCCCTACTTCATTGTGTTTGTCTTGAGGTTCAAAAGTTAATACAATATTTGAAAGGAAAGAAGAATGTAAATTGGTTGATAGAAACTGTGCTAAGTTGCCTCAAGTGTGTAAAATAGTCGATTTCGGATAAAGAGACTTTTGGAAAGTGTTACGGATTCAATCCTCGTCACCTGAAGCAAGGAGTCTAAAATTTTGTTGGTATCTTTGGTGCTATTGGATGATTTGGTTGGACCACTATCTAAGCGAGTCGCTAGCTGGAGTTGGTCTACTTACACTACGGGTATGAAGCGGTAATATAACTTGGATCGATGGGATTGTTGGTATCTTAACATTTGCAAAGTGTGCTAAGTTATGCACTTTTGGTTTTGTTATTATGTGTCATAAGGGTTTTTCTTATTTTTAAGTTTTTGTAGCTTGATTATATTTGTGGATGTATATAACCCTGTAAAATCAGCTAGATATATTGTACGTTTGATGAAGCAAAACCCAATGGGCCAAATGTATAGTAAAACTCACAGTTATATTTGTCGACACTCAATAAAAAAATAAAAATAAAATATAAACATGTGTTAAAGTTTAAGTTGGATGATAGTGAAGGGTGCATAACGATGGAAGCAGTATAATCAACTGATAATAACGGAAAATGACAACTCCGTTAGTGGGTTGGAAGGTATTTCTTAATGGTTTTGACACAAAAAAACAAAGCATATGTGTTAATTCATAAGTTGTATGATTGTGAAGGGTGAATAAAGATAATGTATTAACTGAGTATAACGGAAAATGACAACTCCATTAGTGGATTGAATGGTATTTGAAATAGTTTTGAAACATACATATATGGATACACTCGGATCCCCAAATAATATATTTCACACAAAATGCGATAAAAATTAAATTAAAAAGAAAGACGATTACTCGAATGCAAATGTTGTATACGTGTCACGTTCTCAAGGTAGCTGCATTTTAAGGTGAAGAAGGGACAAATGATCTAAACCATTAATTTATGTGGTCAATTAATGGTTCAAATTTGATGATTTTTTTTAAATGTAGAGCACACATAAAATGTTGCGAATCCAAGTTGTTAATAATAGTTTCAACGACTAAGATTGGTTGCCATCTTTCACCTCAAAATGCAACTGTACTTTTGATCTCACACTATCAACTTAGAGCGTGTAAATTCTAGTTTGGTGGTTTTCAATGTTAATTTATGTAACTATAGATACAAGTTGAACATATTTTATACGAGATAAAGGTCACAAAATTAAATACCTCCTTCCTTCCAATTTATATGTCCATCTTTTAGTATGTCTTTAAATTCTAATTTGGTTGTTTTCAATGTTAAGTTATGCAACTTTAACTATGCATAAACTGTACATACAAGTTGAGCATATTTTATACTACATCCGTCCCAAAACTATTGTCCACAAACAAAAAACACACAGTTTAATAAAAGTCGAAGCGAACATCTTTCAACCAATCAAATAGAATCTTCACCCACTAAAGTCTCATCCTATTGGTTGAAATGAGTAATTGACAATTATTTTGGGACATCAAAAAAGGAAAGATGGAAAATAATTATGGGAGAGAGGGAGTACAAGATAAAGTCACAAAATTAAATACTCCCTCCCTCTCAATTTATTTGACCATCTTTCTATTTTTATAAGTCCTAAAATAATTGTCCACTTTCAAAATCAACTAATTAAAATGCTTGAAAATTGTAAAGTTGAAATTATATTGGTAGTCAACAGTAATAAATGTAGTTTTCTTAAATTATGTGTTAATTGTCTGGTGATAATAATTTTGAGAAATGTCATTAAACATTATTTATATATATTGTGTGATTATACCATATGTGTCATTTTATATAAGGTGGACAGTCAAAAAGGAATGAAAAGAAAAGAACTTAAGTTCATAATCAATCATATTATACCGGTGAAGTTATAGTTTAATTAATTAATGTGTACTTTCTTTTACTTGATTTAGTTAGAAGCTCAACATTAGTAAATTTATTTGATAAACAACAAATTCAATTTCAATTTAACAATAAAGTAAAATTGTAGAGAAGGATATTACGGAGCATATATTGTGCACCTATAATTATTTAAAAAGATATATATTTTTTATTTTATATCATTAATTTAAGGATCAAACATCTAACTTAATTGTCATCATATTAAGAAATTTATGAAGATTATAGATAACTCAGCCAAAAAAATGCCATCTTATGATTTACTCCGTACTATGATAGTACAATGGATAGGCGAAAAAAACTAAATCAAAACTAAATACATTCAATAATCTGATATCATAGCATGACCTATTTTGAGTAAATTATATGTGTAAATACATAAAATTTTGTAATCTTTCAATAAATGAGAGACTTAGAAAATAATTTGAAAAATCAACTAAAGATATATAGTTAATACTAGCAAATAATACCTGCGCAATGCAGCGGAAATCGAGAACAAAATTTCATAAAACTTTTAAATTTTAAAAACTAAGATACCATCTTTCGCTGAACATTCTGAATTATTTTAAATACATATTTTTGTATCAGCATCCTAACTATTTCTAGGTGAATGTATTATAAAGTTTTGCATATATGTTTAGTACAATTACGATACTTTCTTTTCAAATAATTAATTCAGAGTTAATATGACGTATTAATTAAAAGGAAAATTGAGAGATATTAATGGCGTGCATTGAATTATTACCATATTAAACAAAGTCAAATTAAGTATGTGTAATAAGTCTTAGAGGGCAATTTAGTCATTAGACAATGTTAAGTTAAATTTTAAGACAAACATAGACATGCATTATATGTAGTTAAGATAGTATAAATATAAAGGAGTAGAATGTAAAATTTGGTACTTTTCGTTAAAAAACAATTTTTCTCTTCCTTTACCTCATTTTACAGATCGAGAGTTGATATATACAACACATAAATTACTTCATACAATAAAATTGTGCATTGCTATACTTGTATCCTGTGCTATAATCATTGTACATATGTTGTTTGAATCAACTTTTTTGTTGTATGTATCACTACCCTTACAGATCTGATATCAGATCTCCTTCTTCTCCATCTCATCATCCTCATCTAGTTCCTTTTCACTTCATATTCTACATTTCATCTACTCATTTTCGTATCTTTTTAGCTATCTATTGCCAGAATAACTCATACATCTCGCTGGAATTTTTCAATTTGTCGGATTTGACACACTAAATCTGACTTTGACCGTTGTCGACCAGCATTGACCGACGTTGATCGACTTTTTAAGGCAACTTTGGCCTAGTCGAGTCGGACTACTTCCAAAATCCGACTAGTCGACCTGGTCGGCCGACTTTTACAACCATGATTGTAACTACTAGTATGATGAATGGTTAAAATTCATTAATTAATCTCAATATTAATTGGAAGTTGAATACATTAAATAGGAATAAGTGAAAAGTATAATAGATTGTTCCTTATTGCCAGATATGATTGTTATGTTGAAATTAATTTTTAACAATCTCAAGTTTTTGTTGTATCTTGGTATATATATAACGAAAACAAGTTTTCTTGAGATTGTGATATCTCATCATGCATTTTTAATTAAATATTATATTGTTTAACACACTCTTATTAAATTATATATTGTTAAATCAATTTTATTATTTTGTCAAACCATTAACTATCTAACATGAATTTTTATACAAACCAATTTTTTAAACGTCATACAAATAATTTGTTTAACCAATTTAGTAACCATCCAATACACAAAAGTAACATATAAGAGCATTCACAATGAAAAATAAATAAATTAAAAGCTTATTTGTAAATCAAATAAATTATAACTAGAAAAGCTTGGTAAAAGAAATTCTTAATATATTGATATTATGTTCAACAAAAGTCTTACTTTTAAACACCACACATATTATCTAATGATCATTCATGTTCTGTTCATTTATGTAACATATAAGAGCATTCATGCTTTGTTCTTCATGTATGTAAACATTACGCTAATGATATTTCCCCCTATAAATACATTATACCTAACCTTAAAATTAGTGAGATATATACTTTTTGTCTATATTATATTCGGGCTTTTTAACTTCCTTAGTTAACATGATGATAAGACTAAATTATCAAAAGTGCTTGTGTTTGAAAATATATAGTTCTATTTATATCAAAAATTAATTTTAAAGATGATACATGTAACATTGTAAACACCAACGATAATTTTTCTAGAGGTGGATTAGATGTGGGTCACCCTATATAATTACTAGTATATATGATAAGAAAACATAAGGAAACTAAGGATAAGTAGAAGCAAACATTAATATTTTATTTTATGTTGTGGGATTGTAAATTTAGGTACTTGTGTCATTATGCCTTGTATAAATAAACAAATGAAATTGTAGTAAGTAGACAAAATTTGTTAAAAAGTATTATAAATGGGTGATATATACAAGGCAATGAGGACATGATGGCGAAGGAACTTTATGGAATCTATTACGGAGTATAATCCAAAATTAGTAACATAATCCTTGAAGTTCCAGCCTCTTTGGGACTGGATTACATTTTGGCAGACAACTCCTAACCTTTTCTAATTAATTAGTATTAATTTTATTAATCTTTAATACTATTTCATTTTCAAGATGACACATTTCGATATTTAATAGATGCCAAATGTCGTCATCACTCGGAGACAACTTTTAATTAAAAATGTTCGATCAAATTCAACAGTCAAGTATGATTGTTTACTACAAAGACCCGTTCTTAGATAGTAGTCCAATTTTCATAAATTTTATTAACGGTTGATGATCCCTGAATGTTTTAACAACTTTAACAAGTTATGATATAGGGATTAATTTGAGAATCTAAGTGAATGAGAACTTTACTGGCTTAGAAATGTAACTAATTATAACTTAATGTGGGTATTCAACTTCGTTTTGATTTATTGTATGTGTCAACTTTTTAGTTATTGCTATTGTATGTATCATATGGCTTGTTTATTGCAGTCCAATTTTTATGATGTGATAACCGAATATGTCTTCACGTTATCGTCACGTCATAAGAAAACAACTCACACGTCATTGGTTACACACAATAATACGTCGCATATATATATATATATATATATATATATATATATATAAGAGCAACAACCGAAAGTTTGATAACACGATATACCAAAGTAACATTGTATATACACAATAAACATTGAATCATAGTTAAATACACTTAGATACACTTCTCTCTTTTCAAATTAAGTTTACATGCTTAAATAGTATATATGTTACTAACATAACTTCCAATCATTAAATAGTTTAAACATTAAAACAACGTTTCTAATAACAATGAAAAGCATAAAACATCTAGCATAATTTAAAAAAGGCGAAACCACCCAGATGGGTCTGTAAGATGCTGGAATTTGTCCCTTAGCTTTGGTCTCTTTCAGGAGTTTCCCTGATCTTTCGGATATCCATTGGCCACCACCACTAATCATTTTCATCATTTCTTTAATGTCTAATCTCTAACTATAACTAAATATTATTCTAATTAATATCCTAATTAATTAGGATAACAAGCATCAACTCTCTTCTGTATACTTAGATTATAAAAATGACTTTTTAAGTCAATGATTGCTAAAAATAATATAAAATGATCAAATAATTGATTTAATTAGTTATTACAAGTTAGAACAGCTCATAAACCAGTTACAAGGCTCATTGTTTTGAGGTACCAAAACCACTAACAACATTTAGAATTATGGTCAAAGTAGACCAAGTGATTGATCATTTGCTTTAGGTTTCTTGTTCCTTGGCTTTAAAGTTCATAACATGTATAAACAACAAGTTTTTTCTAGCTTGTCTACTACTCCGTACTTCCTAAACTACTCCATACTTCCTAAACTTACTGTCCATCAACAAATAGGTAGAAAAAACGCGCCATTTGAAAAACATTAAAAAAAAATTATTCCTAATTTTGAATGAAATGGTTTAGCCCTTCCAATTTTCTTAAAATATAGTAAGTTTAAAGTTAAAGTATACTAATAACTTACGTCACCGTTTTAGGTTGTGATTCGAAGTTATTGGGCTAAGCCATGACTTTGGGCTTTCAAGTGTTAAATACCAAGTCGCCGAGCGTCCGAAAGCTGAATATAACAAACCGATTAATGCCCAGGATATACGAATATACGGTTGAACTCTCTTGCAAATCAAACACGAATTTAAGAACTTAGAAAATTCAGAACCCTAATTGGTGTTCACGAAGTTGTATTATTCAGATTATCAAAAACTGCATAAACCCTAACCCAAAAAGTGTTTAAATACTCTGGGTAGGAAGTTAAACAAAGCCCATCCAAAACGGATTAAGGCAACAAAGTCCAAAACGAAATACGTAAATAATAAAAATGGCGTTTTCGGGCCCTAAACGATCTCGAAAGGCCAAAAACTGGCAGGGCTCATGGCGAAGCGAAGAGCCTTGATCGTTGGCCCATTTTTGAGTGACCATGTGAATTTCGGCCCATTCCAACACCGAAATCAAAATCGTCAAAATTTAGGAGGAATGATTTGTTGATGACATCATGACTAGTAGGAATCAAATCTTGATGACATAAGCGCGACATTGCTTCCTCGACATCATCCTCCCCCGCTTGAGAAAGACTCGCCCTCGAGTCTGTATCATCTTCAGAATCCCCGGTATAAGGTGACAGATCAACAACATTAAAAGTAGCCGAAACATTATAGTGACCAGGAAGCTCGATCTTGTAAGCATTATCATTGATTCTCTTCAAAACAAAGAAAGGTCCATCCGCACGGGGCTTTATCTTGCCAAAACGTCCAGCAGGAAACCGTTCCTTCCGCAAATGAATCCAAACCAAGTCGCCTTCCTGAAAAACAACATGTTTCCAATGCTTGTTTGCACGCTCAGCATATTGCTTATTATGCTTAAGAATCTGCTCCCGAACCTGTTGATGCAACTCCTTGATCTGATTAAGCCTCACCATCAACACTAAACTGCTCCACTAAAGGAATAGGAACCAAATCAAGAGGAGTAACCGGATTGCGACCATACACAATCTCAAAAGGTGTTTTACCAGTAGTGCGATTAGGAGAATGATTATAAGCAAACTCAGCCTGAGGAAGAGCAAGATTCCATTGTTTCGGACTGTCTCCTATTAAACATCTCAGCAAATTCCCCAAACTCCTATTAACCACTTCCGTCTGCCCATCAGTTTGAGGATGATGAGAACTACTAAACTGCAATTTCGAACCCATACGAGCCCACAAGGTTCGCTAAAAATGGCTAACAAACTTAACATCACGATCAGAAGTTATGGACTTTGGAATACCATGTAACTTGACAATCTCAGCAAAATACAAACGGGCAACCTGACTAGCATCAAAAGTCTTGGAACATGGTATAAAATGTGCCATCTTAGAAAAACGATCAACCACAACCATAACAGAATCCTTATGGCCTTGAGTATGAGGTAAACCCAACACAAAGTCCATACTCACATCCTCCCAAGGAGCCTCAGGTACAGGAAGGGGCGTGTATAAGCCAACATTACTACCATGAGTTTTAGCAATGTGACAAACTTGACACCTATCAACAATACGATTAACATCCTTGCCCATGCCAGGACAATAAAACTGATCATGAACCAAAGCTAAAGTCTTATCACGACCAAAATGCCCCGCTAAACCTCCAGAATGAGATTCCAAAATAATTGCATCACGTAAAGAACTCACATGAATACATAGGCGAGAACCCTTAAATGAATACCCATCATGCTTAGAAAATTGGGGAAACGAAGCTGAAGGACAAGAACTCCAAATAATGTGAAAATCAGGATCATGAGGATACAAACTACGAAAAGAATTCAAACCCACGAACACGAATCTGCATAGTAGTAATGCATAGTAGTAACAAGGAATGACGCCTACTCAAAGCATCCGCAACCTGATTCTGTACCCCTGCTTTATGCTTGATAACAAAAGAAAAAGCCTAAATGAATTCAACCCACTTAGCATGCCTCGAATTTAGCTTATGTTGGCCATTAAGATACTTAAGGGCCTCATGATCAGAAAATAACACAAATTCATTAGGTAGCAAATAATGACGCCATGTATCCAAACTACGCACAATTGCATAAAACTCCTTATCATAAGTAGAATATTTCCTCCGAGCTTCATTCAATTTCTCACTAAAAAAGGTAATGGGACGCTGATTTTGGCTAAGAAGCCCACCAATACCAACACCCGATGCATCACACTCTACCTGAAAAACCTCAATAAAATTCGGTAATGCCAAAACAGGAGCTTGTGTTACCTTAGCCTTGAGCACAGAAAAAGCCTTAGCAGCCTCCTCAATCCATGTAAAACGACCACCCTTCAAACACTCGGTTAACGGTACAATAATGCTACTAAAATTGCGAATGAACCGACGATAAAAAGAAGCCAAACCATGAAAACTACGAATATCAGAAACAGTTGTTGGGGTTGGCCAATTAAGAATCACCTCAATTTTAGCCGCGTCCATATTAATACCCGAACCAGAAATCACATAACCCAAAAGGTAACTTCTTCAACCAGAAAATGACACTTCTTACCATTAGCATAAAGTTTTTGCTCGCGCACAACAGAGAAAATCTGACGAAGATGGGAAAGATGCTCCTCAACACTTACACTAAAAATAAGAATGTCATCAAAATACACAACCACAAAATGACCAATAAAAGGTTTGAAAACCTGATTCATGAGTCGCATAAAAGTACTTGGAGCATTGGACAGTCCAAATGGCATGACCATCCACTCATACAACCCATTGCGTGTCTTAAAAGCGGTTTTTGTAACACCCGCCAAATTAGGGCTAGTCATTAGGTCCTAATCATTTTGTACTGTGTTAGGCTAATTTGTGTATCAAATAATATATATTGTTGAATATATAATTACGCGATTTGGCTAAACCGTGCGTTTTCAATCGAATGTAATTCAGTTCAATTAATACGGAAGTTGGTGAACAATTTTCATTAAATAACATAACACTATTATATTCAAAATATTATTTTGATAATATTTCGTATCTATTTTGGATCGTACAAACAAACGTCTACGCGATTAAAATATTAAGCGCGCAAGTAATCAAAATAAAGTTAAGTTATATTTTATAACTCAATTATAAAGTATTTAGTAAAATACTTCAATAAAGATATTAAATAAATGTTTGTATTTTAAAATCCGCATTTAAATGCGTATTAAATTATTAAACGTTTAAACAATCGGGAAAACGAACACCGCAAGAAGCGCAAACGCGGGGAATTAAAATTTGGGAGATCCTCCCCTCCTTTCCCCCCAAAACCGGCTCCACCCTCCCCACTTTCCCCCTCTCATTTCATTTTATTCTTTCTTTCTCTCTCTCTCTCTCTCTCTCATTTTCTCTCAAAAAATCACAACACCACCACCACCAAGAAAACTACCTCAAAACCACCTCATATGCTTTCGGGTTCATCTGATATGCCGGTTTGTTTGGAATGGAAGAACCTGGAAGAAAATCAATGCAATGTTGAATATCACGAATCAAAGGTAATCCTGGTGGAATGTCATCAGGAAGGACATCCAAAAACTCTGCCATCAAAGGTTGAACCGGAAGGGGAATCTGTTCAACATCACTATTCTGCTCGCTAACATCCAATGCAAACACAAAAGGAACACGTTTGGCATTAGCCTCAAAATCTGCACGTTTGAGGAACAACGTGGAATCCGAAACAGAAGCAGGACTAGTGCGCGTATCCAAAGTCAGAAGAGTAACACTAACACCATCCTTATGAAAACTGTACGTATTGCGAAAACCATCATGTTTCATTTTCCTATCAAACTGCCAAGGTCATCTTAACAGAAGGTGATCCGCATCTATAGGAATAATATCACACCAAACCTCATCCTGATATTTCTTCCCAATAGAAAACTGAACTAAACAACGTTTGCTGACTTTGATGAGGTTACCTTTTTTTAACCACGTACGCTGATACGGATCTGAATGATCTTCTGCTTTCAACCCGAGCTTATCAACCATATAAAAAGACACCATATTCTCACAACTGCCACTATCAATAATAACAGTGCACACCTTACCCTTAGCAGTACACTTAGTACGGAAAATATTAGCACGTCATCATCCAAAGATTTGGAAACATTTAAAACACATTGAACAACTAAAGACTCACCAAGATCAGGAGGTAATTCTTCATACACCAACTCATCCCCATCTGTATCATAAACCGGAACAGTCTCTTCATCAACCAAAGCAACAACCTGATTATTGGGACATGACTTGGCAAGATGACCAGAACCACCACACTTATAACAACATGCAGGACGGAAGCTACTTCCACTGCCACTAGTACCCACGTGGTTGGAGTTGGGTTTGGGATTAGAACCCGAGGTGACAGTAGGCGGAGTGATAGTGGATAAGAGTGCCATCCATTTTGGCCAGGGAATAAGCTTGATAAAACGTATGATCGTTTAAGCTCTAGACTTTTTAGGTCTAACCTAGGATATAATGATAACAAAGATAATAATATGCAGCGGAATAAGAATAAATCAATGTTATCATAACAAGATTTCAACATATATCATTCAATACAATCAAACCAAGCCCCAATTCTATTCGATCACAATAAAACGGTTAAACAACTATAACAGGATCAAGAAACATTTATCTTGAGGCTAAACAAAAACTCTTAGACATCTACATTATGTGTGCACACTTTTTGCTACGCCCAATATCTCTTTATATACTAGAGATACTAGGTTTACAAGAAACCCTAATTGTATAAGGAAACTAATTTAACAATCTTCAATTTTAGTCCATCATCTTTAAATATTTTGTATCATCAAATCTTAAAGTCCTTACAATCTTCCCCTATTTGATGATGACAAAATAAACATCTTCTCGCATAAACTTCCCCTTAATTCTTGATTTCTTGTAAACATCCCATGTCATGCATAATAAGCTGCAAATCTTGATCTTTAATGATTCTTCCCCTTTTTGTCATAATCCAATAGGGATCTTCTAGAAGATAAGCAACTTGAAGTATTACAACCACATGCTATATAGTACACCACTAATCCAATCTTCTAATGTCTCAAATTACCCTCCATGACGCATAATAAGAATAATGAATTTGAGCATTAGAAAATTACACTAGTAGTAGTAATATACAACTAGCAGTAGTAATGAAACCTTTTTCCTCAAACAATGTATGAACATATCCTGATGGTTAAACACTTTGTCAATAAGCTTCCCCTCAAATCAATATGTTAACCATCTCTTGAATCTCAAACTTTGTAGGCTCTATGTAATGATCACTGATGAAGAAAATAAAGTATAACAAACTTAATAAAGAAGTTAAATCTTCCAAACTTGTACCTTATATCTTGTACTAACTACGACTTCGAACTTATAATCCTATGTATAAGTAGACCGCAATCTCTTTGACAAAATCCTTATTTTCCATAATAAGTCACCGAGCAACCCAAACTCTTCCAAGTGATAGCAAATGTGAGCACTGAGCATCATAAGTTTGTGAATCTCACACGTTTGCTAGATTCTATCAAGTCTTCGTCATCACCATACAAATCAAACAAGTTATCTTCAAAGTTCTTCATCCTCCACTTTGAGATATGATAAGATAGAAACCCGTCAAACTCAACTACAATATCAAATAAGCCATAATCAACCTTCTTCGTAATCACATCTTAAAAAACCAACAACAGTAGTAACCACTTTGCATTAACAGTGGTAATGTCCTTCAAATTCCACTAACAGTGGCAACAATGATACATTACGCAAACAGTGGCAATCATCAAATTTTGTACTAACAGCGGTAAGGATGTGCTAACAGTGGTAAGCTTGTTCTAACAGTGGTAAGCTTGTACTAGCAGCGAAAAGTTTGTACTAATAGCGGGAAGAACCTTCTAGCAGTGACAACGTTTGTACAAACAGTGGCTGAGCAGTGGCTAGCACATCTAACAAGCAGTGGCAGGCAACTTCAGAATTACATATCTCCCTGATTACGATCTGATCATGCTCAAATTTTTACACGAAGTTCATCAACGTTTCATTAACCACATATCCAAAAATCAAGTCGATCCAACGGTTAACGAACACACAGCAATTAAAACACAGCAGCTGCGCAAATAGAAACCTCAAACGTACTGCAGTAACTTCAAAAATATGTATCTCTATGTAGACACATCCGATCACGATAAAATTTTTACACGACTTAGAAATCTGTGTCTTGAACAACATATCCAAAAATCATGAATATTCGTTGAATAACAAAGACACAATGATCGATTTACTACTGCTGTTCGGAAAAACCATACGGTTTCAGCAGCAGATTTCGAATTTAAATATCTCTCAATCAAAAGCTCAGATCGAAAATTCCTCTGGTCATTGTGCGTCTATGTGTTATGAACCTACGGTTCAAATTTCACGACGATTGAACGGTTAAAGAATGAGATCCGGATTTTTTACTATCACCGTGCAGAAAGTGACGAACAGAAAATTGAAAAACCCTATTTTTCAAAATCTTCTTTGTAAGCCTCATAAACTTTATAATCCTAGATCATAAGCCACCATGGCTCTGATATCACTTGATAAAACGTATGATCTTTTAAGCTCTAGACTTTTTAGGTCTAATCTAGGATATAATGATAACAAAGATAATAATATGCAGCGGAATAAGAATGAATCAATGTTATCATAACAAGATTTAAACATATATCATTCAATACAATCAAACCAAGCCCCAATTCTATTCGATCACAATAAAACGGTTATACAACTATAACAGGATCAAGAAACCTTAATCTTGAGGATAAACAAAAACTCTTAAACATCTACATTATGTGTGCACACTTTTTCCTACGCTCAATATCTTTTTATATACTAGAGATACTAGGTTTACAAGAAACCCTAATTGTATAAGGAAACTAATTTAACAATCTTCAATTTTAGTCCCTCATCTTTAAATATTTTGTATCATCAAATCTTAAAGTCCTTACAAAGCTCCATTGCCATGGGCATCTGTCACTTGGTATTCCTAATTTTGACTAAGTTTCCCTATATCATCAACTCTTGAGGCGTCATTCCTACGCTAAAGATAGTCTCATGTCGTATAAACACGAAACAGAACCTTCCTGTTGTAATACCTAACCATCTTGTGCTTGTTTCTTGCCTCTTAAATGACCGCCATTTCCCCAACTTCTTCAACCATGTTGTGTTTTTCTTTCAGAGACACCATGTTTGCTTCTTTCTCAAACTTCAAGACCCTTTAAGTGGGTACACTAATCTCCGCAGGGATGACTGCCTCAGTTCAATAGACCAGGCTAAATGGTGTCACCCATGTACTATTGCTCTTAGGCATGGTGCGATGGACTCACATGACATTTGGTAGATCCTCCACCCATCCTGTCATTGTAGTTCCTAACCTAGAGTTGATTCCTGCAACAATGTCCCTGTTAGTAACTTCTACCTGCCCATTGGCTTGGGGATGAGCGACAGAGGTGAAAGCTTGCTTGTTGGGGAGCTCGATGCACCGGGACTTGAATGGATCCGACACGAATTGCATTTGATTATCACTGAACATCTCATGGGGAATGCTAAACCTGCAAAAAATTCTCCCAAACAAAGTTAACCATCTTTTTTCCTGATATCTGGGCCAATGGCCCAGCTTCCATCCACTTCGTGAAATAGTCGATGGTGACAACAATGAACTTGACTCCTCCTGCAGCAGGAGGGAAAGTGTGACACCCGCCGAATTAAAAATAGTGATTAGTACCTAATCCTCTGTTAATACATGTAATTATTTCTATATTAGGCTATTTATCATTATATATATTGTTGAATATATATCTATGCGATCTGGCTAAAACATACTTATTTCAAATCGGATGGAATTCGATTCAATTAAATACGGACGTTGGTGAACAAACTTATTAAATAATATGACATTATTTAGTAACACTAATATGTTCCAAATATTATTTTGATAATGTTTCATAACTATTTTGCATCGTATAAACAACGTCTACACGACTAAAATAAATGAAAGCGCAAATAATTGATACAAATCTAAGTTGTATTTTAAAAATCAATTATAAAGTATTTGTTACAATACTTCAACAAAAATATCGAATAATTATTCGTATTTTAAAACGTAGATATAAACGTGCATAATATTAATTAAACGTTTAAACGACCGGGGAAATGAACACCGCACGAAGCGCGAATCACAGTTGACGAAAATTGGTGAAGTCCACACCTATGTACCCCACCATAAACCGGCTCACATGGGGGAAACCCCTCCCCATGTCTTTGACCTCAACAACAAAACCCACACCCTCACCATTCCACTCCCACACTCTACCTCAAACACCCCCTCCCTCTCTCTCTATTTCAGTTATCACCACCACCCCAAACCACCACCGAAAACCACCACCAAATCACCTCATATTGCAAGACTCCTTTGGGAAGAAACGATCACGAAAACGAGGGCTACAATTCTATCTTTTCGGATTTCTCTCACGACGATTCGTAAGATCCCGACACTTTTGAAAACTTTTATATTATGGTTACTTTGCATGTTAATTGTTTTTCTAGCAAGTTTATGTCCAAATAACACGTTAAAACTCGTTTTTGAAACATTGTCGGAAAGTCATAGTTTTGGTCATCTTTAAGAAAATGACACCTCGAACACACCCGACACAAGATAATAATTTTTACAAACTCTATGAACTATTCTAAGCATTGTGTAAAAGTTTTGGGTCAAACCGAAGTCGTTTAACCACTTTTCCGACACGTAGAAACCTGATCAACCTGTTATGTCGTAGAGGCTCCGGGCCGCCTGCGACACAACGCTTTATGTCGCATTACATCACGAATGTCGCATAGACGCAAAACTCTATGTCGCAGAACTCATCCTCGTCGCACATAGCGACACAACACCTTATGTCGGATTGAATTGCGCATGTCACACAATGCGACATAGACACCTATGTCGCAATGAAGACCTGCGACACAACAGCGTATGTCGTACCTAGTATCTCACAAATTAGAACCTTGAAAACAAAGATTTTTATTAAGTATCACGACTCGAAATTTTTACCATTTAACGACACCTGAATCCAAATTTTGAGGCGTTTTCACTAAAGCAATACAGTAGAAATAAAAAAAAATCGAGCTGATTTGCCAGGGGTTGACACCCCTGGAACCCCGCTACTAGCCAGGGGCTTTGCTCATTAGACCCCGCCAGGGGTTGACATCCCTGGAACCCCGCTACCAGGGGCACTGCCCCCGGACCTTCATCACTTAAAGTTTGAAATTACTTTCTACAATGAATGTCAAACATTTACAATGGCCAAACCACATGTGATGTACTCGTACATAATACATATATATTTGATAAGTATACGGTACAACGAAACATATGTACTTTTATAAGTATACAAACAACTCAAGTATACTAATAGTGGAGCTTATTATTACGAACAATCACCAACGGACCGTACACGTTTTCAAAACTCAAACTAATCAACCAAATCTGAGTCATTTGAACATTCTAGTTGGACGAACAACTAACATGGGTGATCTTTTTAAGATACCTACTCACGTTTATAACCATCACGCATCTTGGATGCTCACAGGTTACAAGTCTTTGGACATCGCTTACTTAACTCGTAGTGTTTAACGCTTCAGACTCAGGTGGTTCTCATAGCCCCTATTTTACTGTTTTCTCAGGGGTGTGATACATTGCTCATTTTATTTACAATATGAACGCAAGTACGAAATTAAACTTCATACTACATGAGTTTTCACAACTAATCATTTCAAAGTCCTCCACAACATAGCTTGGTAATACTGTTGTAGCGTGAATATTAGTGTATGGTACCATATAGGATTGACATTCCTCGTTCGGGTTAGCGCGTACTAACTGGGTAAACGGAAGCATTAGTATTTGTTCAGGCGAGTGTAGATTAGGAACTCGTAGGAGGCACCTCGATCAGGTCCTTGAATGTGGATCTGACACCTCAAGTTAAGCTCAGACTATGTGCTAATGGCTGTATATTCTCTTTTATTTTGTTGTTGCAACTTAAATACAATTAAAATCTCGCGGTTCATACAATATGTTTTGACATACAAACCTGTGAGTTCACCAGCTTTTAGCTGACCATTTTTAGCATGTATCACAGGTACTCAGCAGTAGGTTGGACTGCCCCTCGGGATCTTTTAGCTCGAGTCATTATGCAAACAATCAGAGATTTTATTGCATTATTATATTTTGTATAAAGTAATTATGTAATGTAAATCTCTCATATTAGAATTTGAGCTAATGTAAACAATACTTTTGATGTAAACTTTTGTTATATCAATATATTTTGTAGACGATGCATATAGAGTCGTTCATTATACCTTTGTGTTGTGGTTACCGTAATTAGTCGCGCCCCGACCCGAACCACTTCCGCATCATAATTTGGGGGTGCGACATAAAGGACCCGCAATGTCAATCCCTCACTTGTAGAAGGGCCAGGGAGAAGTGATCGGGATGAGATCGTGCTTCGATGATCTTAAAAAGAGAGCATGAATTTGGAAAGACTGAAATTTTTGAACAACTGCCAAGGTGTCCTGTGCATGGATGGCCAGAAGTAACCATGTTGCATTATCTTTCCAGTGATGGCCTGTGGCCTTGCATGCAAACTGCAAGAGCCCTTGTGTACTTCCCTAACTACATTCTCAGCCTGTTTAGACCTATGCACCTACATTGGCAATTTCACCATGATTTTCCTTGCCAGAGCCATGTCAGCGGGAAGTGTTCCATTTAACAAGTATTTCCTGATTGGAGTCATCCAATTATCTCTTGATTCCTTAACATGACTTGCTTAATAGTTCGTGTCGATTGATTTGTTCTTCAAGACTTCCACCATAGCAAAGGTCAGGGATGCCAGCTTGCTCAATACATCATCCTTTTTGTACTGTCTTCTTGGTACTTGGTCAATTTTGAAGTGCTTGAATTTCTTTGTCATCCCCTATACAACCTCCATGTATTTCTTCATTGTCTATTCTTTTGCTTCAAAACTACCATTAACACCAATTATGAATCTACAAATAATTGATGGACATTATGTCCATCTATCCTACTATTCGTAAGCCTGCTATTAGTGCCTCGTACTCAGCTTCATTGTTGGTTGCTGGGAAGTCGAACCTCAGGGCATAGGTATGCTCTTCCCTGGATGGGCTTGTAAGAGCACACGGTGTGCATCTAGGTGGCATCGACGTTCCCCATTGAGAACGATGTACAACGGCATTCTGCCGCCCCGCATATGCGTTCTCGCCGGTATTCTCACCGGATTTTCGTTCCAGCATTCCTGAACCATTCGATGTTCTCACATTTTTAATTGTTTTTTGTTCCTTTTTTCTGTTTGATCACACGAGCTAGCATAAAATATGTGAGTAAATTTTCAGTTTTGGTTCCTGATTTGCTTGGTGGATGGTGGCATTTAAATATGAGAAAGAAGGAGAAGAAGAAGATGGGTTACTGCAGGTGCTTCGAGAAAGAAGGAAAATAAAAAGATTGATTTTACAATAGACTCTACATATATATATATATATATATATATATATATATATATATATATATATAATAATAATAATAATAACAATAATAATAATAATAATAATAATAATAATAATAAAAGGGAGGTGGTACAGTGGTACACGTTGCCACCTTGGGTAGTAGGTATCATGAATGAAATGTTTTGTTTTAATTTTATTTATGTATTTTTAAATATTAATTTTTATATTTAATTATTTCCTAATTTTATTTGATTTATATATTTTTAAATGTTAATTTATACAATTATCATCATTAAAAAATCAAATAATATAAATAATATAAAACTTCAAGACACTGTGAATTCAGTTTCACCACACCACGGAATCCTCACTTTCAACATTCTCTAGAACATTGTCCAGAACATCGTGTACCACACCCTGTGCTCTAAGTATCAGTCCTACTCCAGGACCCCAGAGCTTGTTGTACCATTAGTGTAAAGCTCCCATATGTCCTTGGGTGGGGCAATGATGGTCAGCGAGGTCTTGCCTTCAAATTCTCCTAGTAATTCGGCCAAAAAATCAGTCATAACTTGACCCTTTACTGCACTCCTAGGGCAAAAAGTGATCTCATGTCCTCCCAGGTCAATCGCCCATTTAGCCAACCTTTCTGACTTTTCTAGCTTTAAGAGTACCTACTTGATTGGTTGGTCAGTT
The DNA here is from genome assembly GCA_963422505.1 of Pseudognaphalium luteoalbum. Taxonomy (NCBI): domain Eukaryota; kingdom Viridiplantae; phylum Streptophyta; class Magnoliopsida; order Asterales; family Asteraceae; genus Pseudognaphalium; species Pseudognaphalium luteoalbum. The sequence continues at coordinate 39,647,907 of OY730192.1, forward strand.
AAGACAACAATCGGGTGAGCTTGAAAATACCTGCGCAAGGGCTTTGCTGAATGTACAAGAGCCAAGATGAGATTTTTGATTGGTGAATAGTTCAATTTCAATAGGCAGGCATCTGCACTTTGTTTCTTTTGGCGATTAATAATGAGCTCACCGCCTCCTTTGATGCTACCAAGTATAGCGTCAGGGTCTCCCCTGGTATTAAGGTGCACAAAGCCCGGGCCGGGCTTAGACTGGGCCTTAAAATCCCGAGCTTTTTCGGTTTAAAAAATACCGGGCCTAAAAAAGCCTGGGTCGGGCTAATCCCGGGTCTTGACAAATAAACTAGGCCCGAAAGGGCTAAACGGGTTTAGCCTAAGCAGTTTCGGGCATTTTTAAAAAACTAATTTGTTTATTACTAATTTAGTATTGCATTTATTTAGCACTATATAAATACTAATTTCATATATATTTGGGTAAATGAGTTATTGTTGTAATTTATAATTTTTTAAATATAATGTAATACGATATTATCGTAGTTGTTTAAGTATTCATCGATAAAATGAATATATACTTGTATACGTACTCAATGAATTGAAAATTATATATATTCAAAAGGTATAAGTTATATAGTATATCAAAGATATTTTTTATATGAACAAAATATATGTAATATACATATTATAGGTGTAAAAACTAGATATAATTATTCAAAACATGTAATTTAAAAAAAGCCTGGGATTTATCCTAAAAAAATCCTAGCTTTCAGGCTTTGTGCTTTTTCGGGCTTTGGGCTTAGCCCGGGTTCGGGCCGAATCGGGTTTTTTTAAATAATTCCAGACTTCTTAGGACTTTCAGGCCAGGCCGGCTTTTTCAGGCCATATTTTTTTGGGCTATTTCGGGCTTCTTCTAGGCCCGGCTCGGGCTAAAGCCCATATGTGCAACTCTACCTGGGATGGGTGCCATGAATGTAGTGAGTTCAGCTATAAACGCCTTCATCTCCTGAAATTCATGTTCAGCCTTTTTCGTCCACTGAAAATATTTTTTGCCTACAACCCCCTTCAAAGTTTCAAAAAATGACAGGGGTGTTCAACTGCTTTTGACAAAAACCTGGTCTCCCAACTTCCATGACAAACATTGAACGTCCTACTTTGTCTTTTGCGATGGCATACTGGTGACTGCATGAACCTTTTATGGATTTGCCTTGATTACTCCTATTGTTATGACATGGCCTAAGAGCTTTCCTTCCTCCATTCTGAATGTGCACTTGCAAGGATTGAGTTTCATGTTTATACCCCATAGTGTAGCAAACGTTTTTGAAATGTCAGCAAGCATGTTTATTTATGTCATGCTTTTTATCACCAGATTATCGACGTAGGCCTCAATGTTCCTGCCTATCTGATGTCTGAAGGCCCAGTCAATGACACGATGGTAAGTGACTCCTGCATTCTTGAGGCCAAAAGACATTTTCCCGTAACCAAATATTCCCTGATCTGTGTGAAATCCAGTTTTATCTTCGTCATTCTCAGCCATCTGAATCTGATGGTACCCCTTGTAAGCATCCAAAAAACACATAAGTCTGTAACCTGCCAAAGATTCCACCTTCCAATCTATTTCTGGCAGTGGATAATTATCCTTTGGGCAAGCTTTGTTTAACTCTGAGAAGTTGACACACATTCTTTACCATCACGTCTGGTATTTTGTTTCCCTTAGGATTCTCGTCTTCACCAAATCCCCGACTTCATTTCGCAGTAACTTAATTTTGTCAGGCGCCATTCCCATCTTCTTTTGCCTGATGGGTGTTACATTAGGCCTAATATTCAACGAATCCTCTGCTATGCTTCTGGGCACCACTGTCATATCCGAAGGCTGGAAAGCGAAAATATCATTTTTTTCCACCAACAGATTCTTCAAATGTTTATTAATTCATGCAAATATTTACAGTTGTTTCTGGAAAGCGAAAACATCATTAATTGTGAAAAAATTGCCTAAGGGCATTTCCAGTCTCCTCAACAGAGGGTTGAACCTGGAAAACCTCTGTTGTTGAAATTGCTGCTGGAAAGGCTGTTGCACAGGCTGTTGGAACTGCTGCTGGAAAGGCTGTGTAAATGGTTGTTGTGTTTGTTGCTGGAATGACTGGTGAAAAGGCTGCTGGAACACCTGCTAAAATGGTTGTTAGAATGGCAGTTGGAATTACTGTTGGAAAGACTGATTTGGGGCTTACTAGAATGGTTGCTTGAACACACTCTGGAATGTTGTATGGGGTCTGCTATAGAACGTTGGGAAACTGCTGCTGACCAATACTCGACTGAGCTTGTTGACCCCCTGGAGGCCCCATCCCCATGATCGTCTACTGCTCAACAGAAGGCGAATGTGCTTGTTGTTGAGAGCTTTGCCCTCCTGTTGTTGAAAATTCTAGCTATCAGCACGATTGTTCCAGCATCTCTTGCTGTTCCCATTTGTTCACCGAAATTAGTAAGTAGTGTTTGCGTATTCTGAGCAACAAAATGTTGAATGTTTTCTCCAGCCATCGGTGTAACATCCTCTCGAGTGGCCTGGTAATTTTTATTTTATTCGATTATTTAAATAGTGTTAGAAATTTACTTGATATTATTGTTTATTTGTGAAACTTAAGTAAATAAGTCACATGACTTATTGTGAATAGTAAATTATTACTTGTTTTAAATTGATATAGTTGACGGTAAAATAAAGTAATAGTTCTCGCAATGAGTATTTAGGTTCCAGACAATAGATAAAAGAAGGGTATAAAATACCCAAATAGTTGGGGTCGGTTTATGAGGGGAGTCGACCTCCTTTTGAAGTCAAAATCCCCAATTTCTTGTAATCACTTGTAATTTCAATTTCCTTTCAAGAACTTAAAATTAAAGTAACCAAAATCATCTACAAGATTAATTAGAAAGTTGTGATTCTTGTTCTAGCTTTGGAATTCATCATCGTCTTGTTTCTTTTCATTTGAAGGTAAGTATCCTTGTTTGATTACCATTGAACTTGGTTGAGTTGAATTATAGGTAACAAGGATATGAGTATGAATCGATTTACTAGTTGAATTTGAATGATGATATTGGTATTACATGATATTAATAGCCTTACTTGCTTGATTGATTCCTTAATCTTTGAAAGATTTGAATTGTTAGGGTTAGAACTAGGAATGTGAAATTGAAGTGAAATGAAAAGTTATCGTTTTGTTTGATGTAACTTGATGCTATAGTATGTATATAGTTGATAGATAATGAGTTTAAGTGACTAATAAAAAATTGAAGTGTTTTGAGGTTTGAGCTCGGAGTAGGTTGTGCACAAAAAGTGCAAGTAGAATTAAACTGTGATACGCGATTCCAGAAAACCATTCCGGATCGCGTACCGTAGTGAAATTCCAGCACAGCCGAAATTAGCCTTGGATACGCGATCCCATACTTGTTTCTGGATCGCATAAGATAGTGTAAATCGGTTACAGAAGAAAATGAACTGTGTTACGCGATGCCACATATGTTTCTTGGATCGCGTAAGCTAGTGTAAATTGGTAACAAAAGTTTTTCAACTGAGTTACACGATCCGGCTTTGATTTCCAGGATCGCTTATGCAAGAGTAAATCTGAATAATTGGATTTACATGATAATTGGTGGATTAATAATATTGGTGTGATATAATAATCCATTATAATTAATAAATCACTATGAAAGTTGAATTTTAATGACTTGATTATAGTTAATAGCTTAATGTTATTTGTATCTTAAATTATATGATTATGAACAAAGTTGCTTACTTGTTTAAATACTTAGTATTTAAGTTTATGTTAAACAAAAAGAAGTGAGTTATTAACTTGTTGAATTTGTATTCTCAAATCAACAGAATACTCAGTGATATAGAAATCCTGAGTGTGGAGACGACAGAGGTAACGGCGAGTGGATTTGTAACTCACTCTTTGAATTAGTTGTAACTGTTTGGTTGCAACAAGTAAACGTAGATGTGTTTATTAGACTGTTTAGTCTTAATTACTGAATTAATCTACGTGATATGTGAACCTTTGTGTATCAGTGTTATTGAGGTCAACACGTTAGTTGGGCTATTTGGTTATTGTGTGAATTACACAGGGTCTTGAATCATTCGTTGTGTACAGAACCTGTGTTTGATTATAATAACCACTAGCTACCGGTCTCGTCCGTAATGGCCATACGGATATGTACGATAAGTGTTCTTGGGGAATCCCTGGGTATTATGATATCCCATGAGCCACCGATCCTCATTGAAATATGTGTGTTTATGATTATTTGATGTAAACTAATAGTTATGCTAAGTTGAATTGTGTGTGACAAGTTCATTCACTTAGCTATGTGTTAGTCCCTCATTTTACTTCCTGCAGGTTTTGTTAATTATGGGGTGGTCAGGAGGTGATACTTTGATAGCAATGAATGTTTGACTACTCAACTCTGATATAGTTTTGTTATAAACTAAGTTTGGAATTCTATAACACTCCGTTTTGTGTAATCCCTGTGCAGTAGTTTACTAGTTTTTAACTATGGTATATTAATGAAGTAAACAGGGTATGTACATTATCGTGAATGTACAGTAATGATATATATATATATATATATATATTAAAATATACGCTTCCATCATAAATAATATATAATATTTCTATACTGAATGAGGGGTGTTATAAGTTGGTATAAGAGCATAGAATTGGGTGAATTGAGCATTGTAAAGTGTTCAATCCCAATTCTAGGCAGTGTTATGTCAAACATTCCTAGGTATGGGAATTAGCATAGTATATGAAATTGTTAGTAGATAGGTACTAACGATTAACAAATTTCAAGTGTTGTGTTGATGACAGATATGGCTGATAACGCGTAACCGACCACCAACCCTTACAATGCCTCCAGGATCGATGTTCCTCCTTCGGATACTCATAATGAGAGATATAATCATGAGGGTACTGCTATTCCAGTTCATGAATAATCAAATAGAGATGATTATCTTTTTCAACTAGAAGATGAGGTGATTAATCTCAGAGAATTTAAAAGACTAACTAAGGCTGCATCATCTCAGCAACGTTCTCAACAACAAATACCTATGTTTGGTACTGTTCCTCCCTTTCAGTCAAATAAAATGTGTTCATTTAAAACGTTCATGGCAAGTAAACCACCGGAGTTTCATGGAAGCACCAATCCGTCGGTGACATTAAATTGGTTAAGAGATATGGAATGAAAATTTGATGTAACACATTGTGAGGAAGAATCTAAGGTTTCATATGGAGTTCAATGTCTTAAAGATGAAGCTATGGTTTGGTGGGATTCTATCACTGGTCATTTAACTTAACAACAGAAAGAAGCCATTCGATGGCCCGATTTTCATCAAGCAGTTTGTAATCAATATTCTTCAGATTTTGACATGGCTCGAATTAGACGAGAGTTTACAAATTTGCAGTTAACTGATAAAATGACAATTGTTAAATTGATTTCACAGTTTTCAGAAAAGTTGAGGTTTGTTCAGCAGTGGGTTCCTGATGAGAAAACCAGAGTTGAACAGTTTGTTGGTACTCTACCTCCAAATTACCGCATTACAATGAGGTTAGTTGGTTCTTTATCTCAGGCTTTCACTTTGGCACATACTGTTGATAGTGATATGAGAGCTTCAGGTTTTCAAATTAAAGATACTTCTTCTCCGGGTTTTAAAACAGATTCTTCAGGTAAAAGCAAGTCTAGATGGAAAAGTAACAGGCAAGGTAAGAAATTTAATAGTAAAAGTGGTTCAACTGGGAGTTCCAATTGGTGTAGTTCTTGTAGATCTAAATATACTGGTCCATGTACTGTTCAGATTAATAAGTGTGTTAAATGTGGAGAACTGGGCCATGAATTTAAGAATTGCAAATTTCCGAATTTTGTGTGTTGGAATTGTAAGAAAGAAGGTCATCGGGTTGGAAAATGTCCTGAGGCGGGGAGACAGGGTTCGGGTTCGGTCGGGAGTTCATCATCTTCCGGGAAAAAGCGGAAGAATCCTCCGCCAGCTGTGAGTAGGGCATTTCAGATGACAGTCGATGAGGCTGTCCACACAGATGATGTTATAACTGGTTCATTTCTTATAAACTCTATGACAGCTCGTGTTTTATTTGATTCTGGAGCAAACTGACACAGATGATGTTATAACTGGTACATTTCTTATAAACTTTGTGACAGCTCGTGTTTTATTTGATTCTGGAGTAAACTGCTCTTTTATCCCTGTGTGTTTCTGTGATAAGTTGAAATTAATCCCTACTGTGATAACCAAGCCTGTAGAAGTAGAAATTGTTAGTGGCAAGTTAGTTCCTGTTACCACCTCGGTGACTGGAGCTAGTATTGTGATAGATGACCATACTTTCCCAATCTCATTTTCGTTGATGCCGATACCTAATTTTGATGTGATTATTGGTATGGATTGATTGAGTCAAAATAAAGCGAGTATAGATTGTCACCAAAACTTGATAAGAATCCCAATTTATGAAGAGTCATATATCGTGGCTTGAGGAGAACGGGATAGTGGCCATATTCCTCTGATTAGTATGATGAAAGCTAGGAAATCTTTGTCTAAAGGTTGTGAGTCATGCCTAGCTTATGTGATTGATGCTAAGTTAGAAAAGAAACCCATTTCTGATGTTCCGGTTGTTTCTGAATATCCGGGAGTATTTCTCGATGAATTACCTGGTTTGCCACCGGTCAGGGAAGTTGAATACCATATTGATATTGTTCCTGGCTCATCGCCTGTAGCCAAAGCTCCCTATAGACTAGCTCCTTCTGAAATACGTAAAATGATGAATCGGATACATGAGTTATTAGATAAAGGGTTCATTAGACCGAGTTCCTTTCCCTGGGGTGCACCAGTTTTGTTTGTGAAAAAGAAGGATGGGTCTTTTAAAATGTGTATTGATTATCGGGAACTGAATAAATGAACAATAAAGAACAAATATCCTCTACCTAGAATAGATGATTTATTTGATTAGTTGCAGGGATCTTCCGTTTATTCTAAGATTGATTTAAGATCAGGTTATCATCGGGTTCGGGTTCGTGAACATGATATTTCTAAAACTGCTTTTCGTACCAGATATGGTCATTATGAATTCATGGTCATGCCGTTTGGTTTATCAAATGCTCCAGCAATTTTTATGGATTTAATGAACCACGTGTGTCGACCTTTTCTTGATAAATTCGTGATTGTCTTCATTGATGATATTCTGGTATATTCGAAATTCGAATCAGAACATGAAATGCATTTGAGATTAGTTCTAGAAACCTTGAAAAGAGAACAGTTATATGCAAAATTTTCTAAATGTGAATTCTAGATTCAGGAGGTACAATTTCTGGGTCATGTAATTTGTAATGATGGTGTTAAAGTAGATCCGTCAAAAGTTGAAGCGGTCATGAATTGTAAAATTCCAAAGAATGCTTCTGAAATTAAAAGTTATCTAGGTTTAGTGGTTTATTATCGGAAGTTCATAAAAAAAATTCTAAAATTGTCGGTCCATTGACTAGATTAACTCGCAAGGATGAGAAATTTCTATGGAATGAACATCAAGAAACAGCTTTTCAAACTTTGAGACAAATGTTGTGCCAGACCCCTGTGTTGGCATTACCTGATGGGTCTAAACATTTTATTGTATATTGTGATGCTTCATATTCTGGTTTGGGTTGCGTGCTTATGCAGCGGGATAGAGTTATTGCTATGCAGCGGGATAGAGTTATTGCTTATGCTTCTCGTCAGTTAAAACCTTATGAAAGAAATTATCCCACTCATTATCTAGAACTAGAAGTTGTTGTATTTGCATTAAAAATCTCAAGACATTATTTATAAGGTACGAAGTGTATTATCTGTACCGATCACAAGAGTCTTCGGTACATGTTTTCTCAGAAAGAGTTGAATATGCGTCAGAGACGATGGTTGGAATTAATCAAAGATTCTGATTGTGAGATTAGATACCATCCAGGAAAAGCAAATGTGGTTGCAGATGCTTTGAGCAGAAAAGTAATTTTTGACAGAATTTATTATATGAAAGTGAATGTTTCCTCGGATTTGGTGGATCAAATTAAAGCTGCACAGTAGGAGGCTTTATTAGATCATAACTTGAAACTAGAAATCATGTTGAAAAGAAAAGAGTTGTTGGTTGATGATTCTAGAGGATTAAAAACTTTTCAGTCTCGTGTGTGGATTCCTCTGATTGGTGGTATTCGGGATGTGATTTTGACTGAAGCTCATAAGTCTAGATTATCTGTTCATCCTGGTAGTACACGAATGTATAATGATTTGAAGCCTTTGTATTGGTGGCCTACGATGAAAATGGACATAGCTCGGTTTGTTGGTAATTGTCATATTTGTGCACAGGTCAAGGCTGAACATCAGAAACCATATGGTTCGCTGAAACAGTTGGAAATTCCAAAGTGGAAATGGCAACATTTGACCATGGATTTTGTGACTAAACTCCCACGTACATCTCGAGGTAATGATATGATTTGGGTTATCGTTGATTGGTTGATCAAAAGTGCACATTTTCTTTCTACAAGCGAAACTACATCTTTGAGTAAGCTTGCCCAATTGTATGTTAATGAGATTATTTCCCGACATGGTATTCCGTTGACTATTGTATCGGATAGGGATTCTCGGTTTATCTCACATTTTTGGCAAAGTTTACAACAAGAGTTGGGTACACGTGTACATCTCAGTACAGCCTATCATCCTCAAACTGATGGCCAATCTGAGAGGACGATTTAGACACTCGAGGATATGCTTCGAGCTTGTGTTATGGAGTATGGTGGTTATTAGGATCGCACCTGCCATTAGTTGAGTGTGCTTATAATAATTCGTATCACTCTAGTATCGGCATGCCTCCTTATGAAATGTTGTATGGGCGTCGATGTAGAATGCCTACGTGTTAGTTAGAAGCCAGAGAGAAACATTTTGTTGGGCTGACATTGTTCAGATGACAGCTGACAAAGTGGCAGTTGCACGTGAAAACTTGAAAGCTGCATGTAATAGACAAAAACAGTATGCAGACCCACGTAGACGGCCAGTATCATTTTCTGAAGGTGAATTGGTTTATCTTAAAGTTTCTCCGTGGAAAGGTGTGATCCGGTTTGGAAAACGAGGAAAGTTGGCTCCTAGATACATTGGTCCATTCAAAATTCGTCAAGTGATTAATGATCAGTCAGTTTCATTGGATCTTCCTCCTGAGCTTACGGGTATTCATGACACGTTTAATGTTTGTTACTTGAGAAAGTGTAATGTGGAGGATCAGTCTCAAATTCTTCTGTTACAAGATTTGAGAATTGATAAGAACCAGAAAATAGTTGAGGAACCTATTGAGCTTCTTGATCGAAAAGTTACTAAACTTAGAAAGAAAGAAATACCTATGGTCTTAGTAAAGTGGAGACATAGTTTAGGTTCCAACTTAACTTGGGAGACAAAGGAGTCTATAAAATCCAGATATCCTGAATTGTTTGATACTGGTGAGATTTCGAAGACGAAATCTTTTTAAGGAGGGGAGATTTGTAACATCCTTTCGAGTGGCCTGGTAATTTTTATTTTATTTGATTATTTAAATAGTGTTAGAAATTTACTTGATATTATTGTTTATTTGTGAAACTTAAGTAAATAAGTCACATGACTTATTGTGAATAGTAAATTATTACTTATTTTAAATTGATATAGTTGACGGTAAAATAAAGTAATAGTTCTCGCAATGGGTATTTAGGTTCCAGACAATAGATTTAAGACGGGTATAAAATACCCAAATAGTTGGAGTTGGTTTATGAGGGGAGCCGACCTCCTTTTGAAGTCAAAATCCCCAATTTCTTGTAATCACTTGTAATTTCAATTTCCTTTCAAGAACTTAAAATCAAAATAACCAAAATCGTCTACAAGATTAATTAGAAAGTTGTGATTCTTGTTCTAGCTTTGGAATTCATCATCATCTTGTTTCTTTTCATTTGAAGGTAAGTATCCTTGTTTGATTACCATTGAACTTAGTTGAGTTGAATTATAGGTAACAAGGATATGAGTAGGAATCGATATACTAGTTGAAATTGAATGATGATATTGGTATTACATGATATTAATAACCTTACTTGCTTGATTGATTCCTTAATCTTTGAAAGATTTGAATTGTTAGGGTTAGAACTAGGAATGTGAAATTGAACTGAAATGAAAGGTTATTGTTTTGTTTGATGTAACTTGATGCTATAGTATGTATATAGTTGATAGATAATGAGTTTAAGTGAATAATAAAAAATTAAAGTGTTTTGAGGTTTGAGTTCGGAGTAGGTTGTGCAGGAAAAGTGCAGGTAGAATTAAACTGTGATCCGCGATCCCAGAAAACTATTCCGGATTGCATACCGTAGTGAAATTCCAGCACAACCGCAATTAGCCTTGGATACGCGATCCCATACTTGTTTCTGGATCGCGTAAGATAGTGTAAATCGGTTACAGAAGAAAATGAACTGTGTTACGCGATGCCACATATGTTTCTTGGATCGCATAAGCTAGTGTAAATTGGTAACAAAAGTTTTTTAACTGAGTTACACGATCCGGCTTTGATTTCCAGGATCGCGTATGCAAGAGTAAATCTGAATAATTGGATTTACATGATAATTGATGAATTAGTAATATTGGTGTGATATAATAATCCATTATAATTAATAAATCACTATGAAAGTTGAATTTTAATGACTTGATTATAGTTAATAGCTTAATGTTATTTGTATCTTAAATTATATGATTATGAACGAAGTTGCTTACTTGTTTAAATATTTAGTATTTAAGTTTATGTTAAACAAAAAGAAGTGAGTTATTAACTTGTTGAATTTGTATTCTCAGATCAACAGAATACTAAGTGATATAGAAATCCTGAGTGTGGAGACGACAGAGGTAACGGTGAGTGGATTTGTAACCCACTCTTTGAATTAGTTGTAACTGTTTGGTTGCAACAAGTAAACGTAGATGTGTTTATTAGACTGTTTAGTCTTAATTACTGAATTAATCTACGTGATATGTGAACCTTTGTGTATCAGTGTTATTGAGGTCAACACGTTAGTTGGGCTATTTGGTTATTGTGTGAATTACACAGGGTCTTGAATCATTCGTTGTGTATAGAACATGTGTTTGACTATAATAACCACTAGCTATCGGTCTCGTTCGTAATAGCCATACGGATATGTACGATAAGTGTTCTTGGGGAATGCCCGGGTATTATGATATCCCAAGAGCCACCGATCCTCATTAAAATATGTATGTTTATGATTATTTGATGTAAACTAATAGTTATGCTAAGTTGAATTGTGTGTGACAAGTTCATTCACTTAGCTATGTGCTAATCCCTCATTTTACTTCCTGCAGGTTTTGTTAATTATGGGGTGGTCAGGAAGTGATACTTTGATAGCAAGGAATGTTTGACTGCTCTGCTAACTCTGATATAGTTTTGTTATAAACTAAGTTTGGAATTCTATAACACTCCGTTTTGTGTAATCTCTGTACGGTAGTTTACTAGTTTTTAACTATGGTATATTAATGAAGTAAACAGGGTATGTACATTATCGTGAATGTACAGTAATGATATATATATATATATATATATATTAAAATATACGCTTCCGTCATAAATAATATACAATATTCCTATACTGAATGAGGGGTATTATAATCGGTGTCACACCGGAGTTAGACACCATTCTTATTTGTTAACTGTAGTGTTTTGTGAGTGTTATTTAGAAATTACGTTGGTAGTTGTACATCAGATTAGGGTTTTTACAATGGGATGACGCCATTTGATCAAGCATAATTATAGTGCTTGAGTGCAGGTGGGTTGGATCGATTCATTACTCTCCATGAATTACGTGGATAAGCCATTAACTTGTATAGAACGAAGTTAAGGGTGGTGTGAATCGGCTTAGAGAAGATAAGTTTGTTATCTTCCCTTGAAATTAGAGTTTTTAAGGTTTGTGGAATGAGGGTTTATTTGGAGGTGCTTGAAGAGAAGTAATGCACATACCCCTGTATTTATAGTGATGCTTTGATCACCTTGATGGGCTAGTTTTACCACATGTTATCATTCGGTGATGCGAGTGGATGGATGCGGCTATTTACCCTTGCGCGTGGGTCCACTGTGCTGAAATGGACCAATGGATGTGTGGGATTTTAACCCTTGTATGCGCCTAGGAGACCATCACTACCGTTGGTGGTGCATCCGTACTAGGTGGTCCCATATATCAAGGGGACATAAACCCTAGCATGGTGGGCTTGCACATGCCTTGGGCTTGGTTATTGGGCTCCTGCATAAATGTCTTAGCATGGGCTCGATGGCCTTTTCGTGGTTTCACTTGGCAAGCCCAATAAGGGGCTCACGTGGTACTATACACGATTAGATAGTATGTTGATTATCATTAATAAACCATTACAAATGCGATAGCATGTTGATAAGTTGATTATCATTAATAAACCATTATAAATGCGGAAAAGAGCAGACAAATATAGACTTGTCATCAGCAATAAAGTTAGGATGCACAGGTTCATCTTCAAGTTATAATTTGAGTTCCAAATGGGTGGGTTCCTGTTCATAAACACAATAATGCCCAAGCATCATGACAAATAACACCTCAAAAGATAAGAATGGAGAAACATAAAATCAGATTTAATGTCCCACTTTTAATTCACAAACATCTATCCCTACCACTAATACTATGTCAACTCAAAATATCAAGCATATCCCCGAGATCATGCCTGACTCGTACACATCATTCGACCCACCAACATTTATAATTGATTACATCTTTGATCTCTCGACTCATCATCGTTCAAATTAGCAGGTACACGCTTTCTCAGGACCCACATTTGTCACTTTTTTTCGAGCGTTTACAACCATAAGAACGACACACGTACATAACCAAATTTGAACACGAGTAATATGCTGTTTTTGATCAATGATAACACCTTTCTGGTCCTTATTGCACACAAATGGACAGATTCAACAGCATAGTTAATTTCATCCATGTTACAAGTTTTAATGCAAATGACATACATGATAAATTGGAAGTACCCATTTGAAGCTGATTAGACATCTTTCTTGGCAAAGTAATAGAGAGCATATGCTAAAACCAAGATTAATATCGGTAAAAGAAATGTTAAAATGTTGGTAGATAAACTTCCAGAAGTTTGGTTGGGTGCAGAAGCCGTGTTGAAAGACGATTCGAATTTGTTTCTATGATGCATAGTATTGGTGTCGAGTTCACCAACGTAGTAATCTTTCAGCATGTCTTTTGCATCTTCACTGTGGCCCACATCTTCGAAATCTTCTGTTGCATCCTTCTCTATAATTTTTTGTAAGATGTTAAATGGCGCACAATAAAATGCGTGCAAGCAAATATTCAAGGTAAAAAATAGTTCAAAGATGTTTTAGTCTTACCGGTTGCTAATACTAGTACCTCATCGCCTCCAGGATGGTCATCCAGAAAAGGGGTTACATCATACACCTAGTTTACATAGAAAGACATTCAGAAACAAGATAATATATTTTAATATATGTAGATTCAACAACTAACACAATTCGCTTCATTCCTTAGAAGTGAACAAAAGACTTGAGTAATCTTAATTTAGATAATAAGCATCGAATCAATTTAAGGTACATCATATCGGATATAAGCCTATAACTAACATCATCACTAATGGCTAACAACTTTGCACAAACTTAATTGATGGTTTTGATTGTATGTCCTTTAATTATAGATACATTCAAGCAAGTTAAATCTTACACTTATTAACTTTGAATTATCTAGCTTCTCCTCTTGCATACGGAAACTTTTAGGTATGTGAAAAGGAATTGCACCAATTTGCAATAAGGATATATAAGTAGCCAAATGATTGGGTCGGGTTGGGTTGCATCACGGCCTTACAGGTTTAAATGGTTTGGGTTTAAATGGGTTCGGGTCTAAATAGGTCAGTCCAAACAGGTCTGGGGCAAATGGGTCTCAAGTCGGGTTGACTCATCGGATTTCCGTCATTTTTTTTTCTTCTTTTGTGTAAAAAAAATAAAATGAATGAGGCTTTTGAATAAATAAAATAAAAAGTCACCCCTAGACCCATTGGTTAATTGTTATACAATTGGAGGTTATATAAGAAACCCATTTAGACCAATCTAATAAGATAGAGGGAGACCCATCAAACTCATCATCTCATAAATATTATCCAACTTGACCCATAAATAACAAATAGGTCTAAAATTGACACATTTAAAACGATACATCATATAAAAAGGCAAAACAACATTAGGTGATAACCTCAAACGAAAATTATATAAATCAATAGTGAGCTTTAGGATAATTATCCGGACCATTGAGATGATAAAGATGCAAAAGAAAAACATCAATATGTAACTTTATATCATGTTTAAAAAAAATTAAATGATATCATAAGTCCCAACCACTTGAACAAGCCAACTCAAGTTATTTCTTATATGTTATACACTTATCCAGAATCGATAGAACAGTTGATGTTTTATGTATGAAATTAGTGGTAACAATTTTAGATCCATTGGTTATATTTGAGTTTACTTGGTTAATATTTATGAGGGGATGAGTTTGTTGGGTCTCCCTCATTTTTTTGAATGAGTTTAAATGGCTATTTAATATAACCTTCAATTGTATAACAATTAACCAATGGGTCTAGATGGGTTTAGCAGTAAAAAAAATCACCTCATTTCATTTTTTTCATTTTTCACTCAATTTAAAAATAATGTGTGAAAACCCGATGGTCGACCTGACCCGGACCCATTTGGACCCATCTTCCTAAATGACCCATCTAGTCCGGACCCATTTAGACTCAAACCCATCTAGATCCGTAACCCGACCCAACCTATTGAATTTCACTTATATATGAAATGTGAGAGGCACGTGAAAACTTTAAACTACCTGGGCCTGCAACTGGTTAGTGGAAGGATTATATGCCTTTTGGTAGCCCAAGTTCTTTCCTTTTGGGCTTAAAAGTCAACTATTTGCAACCTCCAAGATTTTTATATGTTCCTATTATTTGATACTGAATTGAATGTGAATTGCTTGAAATCCAGACTGTCTTTATTCCATGATCTATTCTGGGCAAGGAGTCTGACTTAAGAAGGTGTGATTTTGATTTGCGAAATTCACCAGAAGTTCTTAATCTACCAAATAAGCAAATATCTTTAAATTATATGAAACGCTTCTTAATGATCTACTAGAATCTACAAATTACCATTATATGTTGTGCACAGTGTGGGTGATTCTTGTTAAGGAATTAAAACACCATAAGTGAACTGTATGCAGATAAGTAGTACTTTTAGAAAACTATTGGTTGGATACAAACCTTTGCTCGTCCAACTTACCGACAAGACTCTTCAGCCGTAGCTCAAAGCAAAATCATATATGTCCTACAAACATCTACCATCCATTTCTCTTATTTTCTAAAGTTCTATTTTTAACAATTGTCTATTTGAGACTAGCATGTATATAAGATGTTAACTAATTAACAACCTCTGAACATAACAATGAGTCAAACAAAATATGCTTTAAATTCTAAAATACTTGAAATAAATAGGTGTTCTAAACTCCAAAGATGCCATGCTACTCTCCTAGATCACAATATAGAATAGACTGTGTTAGTGATGTATATTATTATATATCGGCCCGTACTCATTGTGACCCATTGACAACTTTGTCCTTGACTAAATGGATATTTTCACAACTTGTATATCACACAAGGACTTTACAGAAGGTCACCCGTCCTAATACAATATTCATATGAGCACGCTTAAATGGGGAGTTTTCGTGTGATCAGTTGTGCTTGTGGCTCCAAACAACATTGTGTACGTCTACTTACTGATGAACCCCACATGCCTCATGTCCCCAGTCAAGTACGATTTGCCTAATAAGTTGCATAAGATTTCTCAAATCACCCTATTATCTCTTCGTATTATAAACAAACAAACAAATTGTAGTATCTAGCTCCAATACGTACCTAAGTTGAATATTAAGCTTTAGCTGATATTGCTTGTGAGGTTACGTGGCTCATATCCATTCTATCTATTTAAACACAATATCTCATCACATGAATACAAAATATATTGATCTTGACTACCACTGTATCATATAAAAGACCACCCCTTTTTCGGATAGAATATCAGTGCCAATTCAAGTTCGGCATATGTAAATCCTTACGTGTTGTCTGCTGTTGGGGAGACACAAACAACCCTATGGTACATCAAGTCCAGTCTAACTACATCAAACTGAATTAACAACTTGCACAACACAGCTTGCAGTTGCAGCACAAGTTATAATCAAATAATCAACAAATATCCGAAAATTTCCGTTATCTGTCTTTCTTCTATGCATGATTACACATAATTCAATCAAATCCCGAAAAATCATAAAAATAAAAAAGTTGAAGATTTAACCTTTCCAGAAATAATAAGCCAGCAATCAGTTTTCTGGTTGTGCTTTGAAACCTCTTCAAATGAAAGAATTTTGGCATCGGATGTCATTTCTTTGATCTTAACAGTTAACACCTGCAAAACACAATAATGAAACTTCAACTCTTACAATTAAATTAAAACAAACACATCATAAAACCTCTTAGTTATATCCGCAGTATATAAAAATAATAATTCAATTACAGTATATATATTAAACGTGATAAACGATGTAGTCTAATATTTTTGGACCTGGCGGCCTACAACTTAAACAAATTTTTTTAAAAAAAATGATGATTAAAGTTTGAAAGGAACTTTTTTAACCATATGAAAATGTTTTTTAATGTATTATACATCATTAACGTCACCATCGACTATTATTTGCAATATTTTTTTGAATGTGACATTATTTGTAGATAAGGCTTTCATTTCATCGTTATAAGAACATAATGGAGTAGAAAAAATCATCTTATATGGGTGTCATGATAATCAATCATGTCTATAGTCATTAGAATTGTTACACAACCTCTGTTAGGAGAAATGTTATAGTGCTATACCAATAAAACAAATCTACAAAATTTGTATAAAATACCTCCATATGTGTTAACCATATGACTAGAGATCATTAATAAGAGAACATAAAAGTATTTTTATTAGTGCATATGCTACACCTATCATTATTTATATATGGTAAGATTGTGGGCATTTGCATTTTGAAGGGAATGAAGGGATCATATCTAGGGGTATTAATCGGGTTAACCCGACCCTAATAAGGGTTAATCGGGTCGGATAAGTCGGGTTTTTGGAAAATGAAAACTTACCCACAACCCGAACCTATTATGTAATCGGGTTTTTGAGTTCGGGTTAAATGAGTAGCGGGTTAATCGGGTCGGGTTAATTCGGGTTTCGGGTTACCCGTATAACTAACAAGATAGGCTACGAATTACCATTCGTACCAAATGCGATTCACTAAAAATTGTTCATTAAATACTTTTTCTGAATAAAGCTTTTAAGAGCAATCAAGATGTAACAAAACATCTATAAATACTATATCAACTCCATGCCATTATAAAAATAACTTTACTCATCTTCTTACGACAAAGTGACAACTATATATATAACTTACTATAAGTTACATTTGTCTATCTAACATATGAGCATGTCTATTTATAAAACACATTTATGATATTAGTACGTACAAACAATATGTTGTAGTTTGGACATGTATTAAAGCATATTGTTATGGACTAATTTACATGTGTATAAACTAATGAATTAATAATTATAAGTTTAATCGGGTTATTCGGGTAACCCGTACCCGATTAAGTTTTACCGTACTAACCTGTAACCCGACTCTAATAAGTATTTGGATTAATCGGGTTGACCCGAATAACCCAATTAATTTCTAAAACTCTATTTAACCCAATCCTAATAGGCTGAATAGGATTCGGATCGGATCGGGTGCAGATTGGGTGCGGGTTTTTTGACACCCCTATTTGTAACCGTTGATTTATTTAATTAACAATGTTAGGCTGTTAGCAAATGTGTATGTATCTTACCTATATACTAATTGCCTATCCCCTCTTACTTTGCAAATTCTCCTTTCAACTCATGAGTCAACATCCTACTTGGCATTATCATGTGAAGTTTTATCATTGATTGTGCCAACTCAACAACATTAATGTGTTAAGTTTTTACTTAATAAAATATTTAATAGAAAATTAAATTATCTTATGAAAGTATTCTAATAGTTAAAGTTAACCTTTCATCTTTTGATAATTAATACATTCATTCATTCACTCTTATTTGTAAATTTAAAGCCAACAAATCATCATTATATGATAAGTGAAACATAAGTTTACTCATTGTGGTTTAAGTAATTTACATTTTTGATGAAATTTTTAAGAGGTGGAAGAATATTGTATAAAGGTGAATATTTCATATCTGAGTTATGATGTTTTAATGTACATTTAATATTGTATAAAGGTGAATATTTCATATCTGAGTTATGATGTTTTAAGTACATTTGTTATACTTATCAAGCCACTTTTAGTAGCTCAAAAAAGGTTCATGCACAATTTAAATGCTATTTTGTTTTCTGTGTTCCTATTTGATTATAGTATAAAAGATCACAAAATGGTTTAACAAATGAGAGAAAGTTAAGTATTAAAGTATCATTATAGCTTCTTGGTTAAGTAATTACATCAATAAACGTTCAAAGAAATCATTAATTTCAAAAACTCAAAATTTCAACATGAAAGTGATCATTTGCACCATTTTCAACTATAAGAGATTTAGCATCTATACATTTAGCTACCTCATAGTTGATACATGTGTTGAATTGGTTTTAGTATATTGTATATAGGTTCTTCACTAACTAAATTTTATCATAAAGAGGTTTGCATGCATATTCATACAATTTGTATTCATGTCGATAATTCTATACTTATAGATAGTATATACATGATATATTTCACGATTTCATGCATCCACGGGGTCTAACACTAGTTGTATATAGCATCCCTAGTACATGACAGCCCTTGTATTTGGTATATATACCTTTTAGTGTAATCAATTTATTCATGGGAAATCAATCAAATAATTTATAGCTACATAAAATGTACTATGTACGTACATAAAGTGCAGTGTTTTTGTATAAGTGTTGGACAGACGAGGTGGGTTATCTTCATGTATAAGTGTTTTTGTATAGGTGTTGCAAATATGAGCCTTGATCATAGAAATCAACATATGAGATTGTGTGTCAATCTTCTCCTCAAAACAATGCCGCTCCTCTTAGATCAGTCCCAATGGTTGTTAAATTGGACAGACGAGGTGGGTTATCTTCATTATTATTATTATTATTTTGTTTTTTTCAATTGTTATGGTCATAATACCGACAGTGACGTGCATCATCAACTTACCAAAGCTCTTATCCAACACAACGCGACCATCCTACCAAATTTTCATCAAAGACTTAATTAGTGGTATTTTATTTTCAATAAATGCAACTTATTAATTATTGTTATGTTTTTAATTTTTAATTAATGCAATATTTTTAATTTTAATATAAGTGTTTTATTTAATTTTGTAATTTAAATAATAAAAGTAAATAATGTGTTGGGTTTAGTACAAAACTGAAGTGCTCACTATTTGCAGTAATATATTCAGTTTTGTGTCAGTTTTCTGAACTCTGACGTGACGAATATGTAACACAAACGAAAGTGTTAACTATTGGAAGTAGTCTTATCGATCTAAATATATAAATAAATTATTTGTAAATGTAGCCTTTCTCTTTGTTAAGTACACTATCACCGTGATTCTGATAATTTAATAAGGTCGTCGTGAGAATTTGGGCTGTAATTATGGTTAGGCTAACTAAAATAGTTACATGTTAGATTTAATTATTTTCTCTGGCCATCCCAGCTTCATATGAGCTTTTAAATCTATACATAATTAATAGAGAGAGGTTACAAACTATAAAAATAAAATGAAATTTAAATTTTATCCAATACAAAAATAGTTGTCATAAACTACGATTTCCCAGTGAATTGAAGTTCGCAATATAAGAGGGTGTCATATGATATCGCTCAATTAGTATATATTTATTTCGCGCGATATCATTGGTTTTGTATTTGTTTTGAGTCTATTTCATGAACTTTCGGTACTTAGTAGGTTGGAAATTGAATTCAGGTAGTATTATTGAAGAAATGATAAACGTATCGAGAAAGGTGAAGTTTTTGGTAAAGAATATAGTTTGTGGATAAAAGCTGGTTCTTGATAAGGGGCATGGATCGCGTACAAAGCATTAATACACGATCGCGTAAATCATTATGAATCGTGTAAGTCTTGAAATCACAACTACGTGATCGCGTGGCCATTAGAAGGTCGCGTATGTTTAACTAAAATGAAGACGGTAGGTTCGAGCTAATCAATACGTGATATGTAACTTTTAGAGGATCGGGTATAGAGTGAATATACGCGATCGCGTATTGCGTAGTGGTTCGCGTACTTTGACGGTTTCTGTAGTTTTTAAGTTTGGTATTAATATGAATTTTATTTAGGTTAAAATAACTTTTGGATACTCAGACTTAGGGCTACGAATTTTAGAGCTTTTGTTAAGGGTTTTCAACAATATGAAGAGCTTTAACTCTTTTTAATCATTCGGCTATTACGAATCATCGTTTAATCATTGTAATCATTCGTTCAACACTTTTATTTAATATAATTATGTTTTCGTTGGTTTCAGTCTTTATATGTGTTTGTTTTAACATGATTATGTGTAGCTAAATATCCTAACACTTGCTTGGATGAAATAACTAGTGATTATGGGTGTTATCTTTTGATGTTTATATTAATTTAATTACGTTTAGTCGATAACCTTATGTATTTAGGTTTAGTTAATGATTCTAAATTATTTAATGAATGAATAAGTGATCTAGCGAATGTTTGTCACTTATGTATTCATTATCAATTGTTTGTCGAATAATTAAATTTTGATTGCAGAGGTAGATAAGTAATAAGTTATTAACAATTAAACTGGAATGTATAAGTTAGTGATTTTGACGAATGTCTTTCACTAGATTAAATTGTAATTAGTAAATTTGTCTTAAGGTGTAGGAAAAGTGGACACTAATCCTAGCTTAATAAGATTTACATTTACAACATAAATAAACCGGTTTCAACTAAGCACCTCGAAGTTATTAGTGAAATAATCCAAGTAAGTATCATTTTTTAATAATATCTGAAAGTACACTATATCAATTTAGTTCTTCCTGAGTCCACTTGCCTTTCAAATATAAGTAGTTTTAAGCAACGTGACAATTCGATCACAAAACCTCCCAAATTTACTTTCTTGTTTAAATTAGTTGCATTTTCATTATAATTCTTAAATACATAGTCCTTGTGGAACGAACTTAGACTTACTGTAGCTATACTATACACGATAGGATATACTTACCTAGTTATGTAATAGTTAAAATCGCGATATTTCTTTGTTTATTTTTATAACTAGATTTTACACGTCATCATGCAAGCAGTGACTATGGATGGCAAAAACCCTCGCACCCAACAAGCAAAACTCGGAACCTTCCGTCGGATGACTTATAGGGTTTGGGGCTGATTTTGAAGCTCAAACAAAAAATTTATGGATACAAGCATTACTTCATATAAACTAAAATAAATGCTGAAAAACAGAAGAACGTAGACATGAATACGAGAAACCAAACATACAACAATGTGTCTGAAGTAAAAAAAACAAGCAAGCTAATCGATCAATAACTTTTCCAGCAACTTATAATCGCAAAAGCCTTCCTCCATAGTAACTGCAACAAAAACAAAACACGAATCACTCCACAACAATTTTTATCACAGGATCTTGTGTTTATTTCTACCAGCAAATATATATATAAATAATACTCCAGAATGTCACAAATGTAGCTGGATCAAAAGTTATGAATACATACGTACAGAGTTACTACGCGCTCATAACTGATCCAGGTATGCGAACGGGCTTTGTACGCACAGTCTCCTTTTGATTCTCATGGTCAGGATGGATCTTCTTCTTCAGCATTTTTCTCATCATCTTTTAAATAAAAAAAATCATAATAATTACTAACCCGGATTACAATAAGCATGACATTTAGTTATATAGCAAGAGAAAGAGATGAATGTTCACTTGATTCATTTTCTTCAAGGGACGGGCTGCATGGTCTTTTTTGAGCTTCTTCTTAGAGATCAAAGAAACCCTATCATCATTTGATTCATGTTTCATGTTGGATTCAGTAGAATTGTATTCGACATTGACATGATCTTGATCATAAGCCAAACTCTTGTTCTTTAATAAGTTGTTTTCAGAATCACCCCAAAATAAATCAGCAAGAGTGATTCTTTCTCCAGCCTTCTTTTCCTTTTTCACCTCATTAGTATCCTCCACACCATCTTCAGTATCATTAGATTTAGTATCTTTTTCACATTGTAATTGGTCATTCTTCTGATCATGGGAAAACCCATGCTTAGAAGCTTTTAATACCAAAGGAAATTCCATTTCTGCTTTTTGATCACACTCACATTCATTGTCCAGATTAACATTTTCACCGACAGATAAGAGATTTTTATGACTGATATCACACAAGTATGTGTCATCTTCCGGCTCGAAATCTTTGGATAATTCAGGATCAAACCCAAATGTCCCAATAGCGAATATGCCTTCCTTCCAACCATCAAACACACTATCCAATGTTGCATTCTCAAGCAACGCTACCTTATCCTTCCTAATTTCGTCAGAGTCAGCCTTCGTGGCATCTTGGTCAACTTCATCTGATAGAAATGAATTATAAACATAATTCAGATAAACAAGTGGATAAGGTAAAGCTAGACGAAAATACGATAACTAATTAAGGAATGAGAATCTCACTGTTGTGATGAAACCTACGATGAACCCAATTAAAGATCTGTTAACAATTTTTAAGAAAAACAAAACGGCCGGTTAAAACTGGTCCATGCATACATAATAAAATGCTTATGATCGAAGCTAATATTTAATATGAAAAGCCTAGGTATCTAACCATCAACATACCTTCATTTTCTTACTTCTTAACTCGTATGAGTCGATTAAAGAGATGAATAGACAATGCTGAGTAGTTTTATGTAAATGTGGGTGAACGACAAAAGATTATAGTCAATGGAATTTCCATTATGAAAGAAAATATAGTAGAGAGGAAGGAGGGGGGCTAAACTTGTGCGAGGTTCATATGGTAACACGTAACACGCTCATAATCAAAAGGGCCCGTCAACATAAGGTATGTTTTCCTTTTACATTTCTCCATACATGATCATACGAAACATTTATTATTCTGTTAGTATTTTTCCATTTGTATCTTAGTGCAACTTGAAGACATTAAGTTACATCATCTTTAGTTAGTATTGTTCCATTTGTGCCTTCAGTTCACTGATGACCCATCTCAAAAACGAGTATCCAATGCCAATTTATGAAAGTAACCAATTAGGACTCAAATAATATTGTATATGCATAGAATAACTTACTACGGGGTGGATAACAAATGCAAATGAATGCAAAAGAAAATCTTCTAGCATCCTTCAAACTTCAGTTCTCTACAATTCAAGAAAGCAAAGCTTGAACGTTCAGGCTTCAATTGCTCAAGTATTTTATTTGCTCGATATGATCATTCGGGTGTTACTTGATTAGCACAAATTAGTTTATCAGAAATTTTGAGCTTCCATATGACATATTTGATTTAGTGCATTTATACGGATTGAGTAGTAGTTTGGGTAGCATTTCATGTAAGTTGGTTTTTTGCAAATATAGATAAAAAAAATCAATTGTATGCCTTTCACCTACATCTGTTACCTGCTGAAGAAACTATGAGCATGCATGTTGGAGATTTCTAATTGTTATGATATGCAGGATGGAATAAGCTAGCTATCACTGACACTATGCATCATCAACAAACACAAAGTTGTTTGAGAAAAGATAGAATTATACCCAACTCAATAGTCGACCCGTACGTGTGGACCAAGCTTGCATATGTGCTGTAGATTTGACTACTAGTCCCATGTCTTCTACCATGAATAACTAAAAGCCATGAGCAATAAAGAGTATAAGTAGTGGACTGACTACTTCTGTGAGGTTCTAAATTAATGTCTTACTTTAATAATACCAAATATAGGGAGCAATCTATGTCCCGAAGACAATTTAATAACCAATAGCGTGACTAGAGGGGTTGTAAAGCTATCCTTCCCTCCCTAAGTATACACTTATAAAATCTATGTTTTAAAAAAAAATTTAAGCTAGATAACTCAAAATAGTAATATCGACACTTAAATTTGGACAGAGAGAGTATTATATTAATTTGGCCAGAGAGGGTATTATATTTATTGTCTGTAGGAGTAGCTAGATTCGCAAAAATTAAATATGCATGCAAGTCAACATGACTTTTAATCATGATTAGGTGGGAGATCATAATACCTTCCCTTTTTACCATCACTATTTAATTTAATCAAATCAGGTTACATCAGATAATCAGGCTAAAATTTGTATCTTTAGGGGTCCTCTCTCTTTTAATCATTATATTGATTTGAACTAGCTAGTTATTAGCCTATGGTCAATTATGCATTTTTTCTATAGTGACTTCCTAATTAGTCTAGACAAAATTACAATAGTTCACAAGCTACGATATAATAAGACACCACATACTGCGTAACGTGATCAAACTCTCATACCATTTAATCAGTTATCAATACAAAGTTTGCATTGTTAATTATACCATACGTATACACGCGCAAATATATTAAGAAGTTTTAGACTAATTAAGATCGACCTATTGTTTATATATGTGATTCCCTATATATATATATATATATATATATATATATATATATATTTTGTTACTTTTGCAAGGATGGTGAAAGATGTTGAAAATTTGGTAATTTGATGGTGGGGAGAGTATGTTATATATGTATTTTGGTCATAAAGAAAGAAAGTATTTTAATTTATCCAATAATGCGCATGCAAAAGGATTAGCTGAAAATGGAATGTGGGTTGTCTGATTGACATATTTAAATCGTTTTTTTCCTTCTGTTTTTTTATAACTTAATTCAAACAATATTTACAAAGTTATATCCACAAATTTAGATGGACCAATGAAATAAGGAGAGAGAAGGATGAGAGAATTATTGAATTGTTTTGATTGATACATATCACTTGTTACATTATTTTGTACAACTTTTTTTTAAACATAACTAATTTAAGACTCGTAAAATTTACGGATTGATTTTAAATTTGTTTTATAAATGGATGTGTTGTATGGATATAATAATTATTTTGGTATTTGTGTACAGTACATCGATTGTATTGTTTAAATTTTAAATGAAAAATGCATTAAGGGTTTGAATTGTGATAGATTTTGAATTGATCAGTTCAAATATATAAACTAATTAATAGGGATAATATTGTGTGTGATATCACTTTTTTATTTGTATTGATATTTAATAATACTATACTATTTAAAATCATACGAGTATAATTTTCAAATAGGCGTATTTACTGGTTCAACAGGTTAATACTATTTTGTACATAAAAAATAACGTTCTTTACAGTGCATTGGTAGTTTTCGTTCATCTAAGTTACTCTCTGTAATTTAAAACTAACAACCTATAATGCATTACTTTATCTTTTTAACTTTGACGAAAGATAACAAAACATGACACCTCAAATGCAAGCTCTACTGACCCAAATGACGTTAACACATCCTTATAAGATTAAATGGTGAATTATTGTAGGGATGTAAATCGAGATATAGAGAAATTAGTGGCAAAAGAGAAAAGTAATTAATTAATTATTGATAATATTGTGAATGATACCACTTCCCTTTTTGTATTTATATTGTTCTTTAATAATAATATTATATTATGTATTTTTGAATTAGTTGATTAAAAAGTTAAATTGTTAGCTTTAAGATTTCAAATATTGTAATTCGGTATCGTTTTTTTTTCGTGTTTCAAATTTGCGTCGTAGTTTCATACATGAGGATAACCGAAACTTGCGAACAGATATAAAAAACCTGTATGGCAGTATGTGTACAAATACACTAAACCCGTCGGAAACTGACCCGTTGACATCCATAATTCAAGCATTGTATATTATAAATTGATAAAAGAATTCAAAAAAAGGCGGTTGTATGGGTACAAATATACTAAAATCCACCAGAACCCGAGCCATTGACATTCATGATCCAAAAATTGTAAATTATAAATTAATAAAAGGATTACAAAGAGTAAGTTGTATAAAAATTTAAATCACGATAGAATGAAGTTATAAATTTTTTGAAATTGAAAATAACTTATTGTGTTTTATTCATAAAAGATAAAATAAATAAAATTGTAAAAGAGTTTAAATTATAGAAGAATAATAAATTATAAAATATTTGAATGGGAAAAGTAGAGGATTTTTATTGAAAATATTAAAGGATGTATATTGTAAATATAGAAGAGTAAATTAGTCTTTTAGTCATATAATAATAGGATTAATGATGTCATGAAATAAATTAAGGGTTAGATCTTAATAGTTGATCTCCATCTAATGGTCATTATTTTCTCAAGATTTTTCTTTTAATATATAAGATAGATAGATAGATAGATGTTAGTGTACCATATCTCTTTTTTATCTACAACTTAACACCCTTGCAAATTAATTAGACGTTGATTCGTACATCACTGTTTTTAGCCATACACCATCAAACATGTTATAATGTTTTGTACTGTACAATACTATAAAACACATTTAATGGTGTATAGTTAAAAATAGATGATGTACGAATCACTTCCTTTGCAAATATGTCGATCCTATTCCTTCAAATGCAAGTCTGTGTTAATTTTCTGCGTCAATTAATCCTTCTCAGCTCCATTATTATTATTATCATTTCAATTCAAACATAGGATTCTATCGACATTTTCCGTATCATTTACAGTTAAAAGAACTAATATGCCCCTACGTACGTTTATACAAAGATCTAGCTAGCTAGTCACTTGACCAGTCACTGTATATAAGGATCTACTACCAAGTAGTTAAAAAGTGTAACCGACCCTTTGGTGGTGATCATCGACGGGTCAAACAGTCAACACGAGAGAGTTAAATCGCACAGTTATCTCATCATCAAGACTCAAACTCCTAACCTTTTAGTTGGAAGGATCAGTACGATACGTCCTAACCTATATACTTAACTTATTGTTCACTTTTCAACGTCAGTTACCGAAATAAAATTTAGCCATTTTTTATTCTTGTTACACGAGTGAACGTTTTAGATTTAATTATTATATATTAGCCCTTTGAGTAATGTTTCCATTGGGCCAAGTACGTTGAGTGAGTTTCCTATTAACATATAATGGAGCAAAAAGATCATGACAATTCGTATTAATTATATCAATATATTGTGCTTTAGAAATAAACGGGAAATAAAATTATATAGTCCTAACTTATGTAAACAAAAATGGTGGTGATTTGTACACCAGTAACTTTTAGTCATACACCACTATATATGTTTTAAACTGTTATATTGTATAACATACTAATGCATATTAGTGATGTATGAGTAAAAATTAGTGGTGTACAAATCACCACCCAGACAAAAAGGTTACTTCCATACAAATTTTCCTTGCAACAAAAACTATATATCATGTCCAACAAAAAGAAAAAGCTGTAGTTCATGGTAGAAAAGAATATGTTGCCTCCATATGGAGGCCATCTTAAAGCAACATCACAAAAAAGCTATCGTACATATATTTTTCTAAGTGTCACTACAAAGCTTCCATTTTAAATGTAATAATGAGTGAGGGAAACCCCAAACATAAGACATATTTTCTCTTTTTTACTCTTTGTGAATGAAAGAAGCTACCTTAGATTTTATTCCAATCTTGATATATTATTTGCTAATGGTCATGTTTCTCGTTGATTCCTTGATCACTTCCATTGCTAAACTTGTCTATTTATACATTGTTTCTTTACCATTCTTTTACCACCTTAATTGTTTCTTTTTACAAAATGTCCAGTCAACAAGGGCCTCCCTCACGTCCATGGTTCCGTTTAACCACCATGGTTCGGCCACCACCACCACCGCCACCCGCACCTACCCCACAATCAAATCAAGGTCCCCCACCACCAAGGCCAACGTTCATTCGACCTACATTTACCCCAACAGCTCCACAACCAACCCCAACCCCGCCTCCTCCACAACCTACCACAATTCCACCAAGCCAACGACCCATCCCAACCCCACCACCACAACAACCCAACCCAATCCCACCTCCTCAGCCACCTAGCCTAACCCCATCCCCAGTTCCAACCTCTAATGTGGTGGAGCCACCATCACCTCTAACTCCACCTCCAACTCCACCACCAACAATTAGTACTCCACCTACAACTCCACCGCGTAAATCACAACAATCATCGCCCCCTATGACACCTCCACCACAAAAATCTTCACCTCCTAAGGCGGTCATTGGTTCCCATTCACCATCGTTAACAGGTACTACCAGTCCCATCACAACCACCCGCAATGTCACCCCACCATCCTCCCCACCTAAATTTGTCAAGCCACCGGAACAAATCCTACAACCACTACCACTCCCACCAACCAATGTGGTAACACCTCCAACATCACCATCATCTTCTAGAGTTCGCAAGACTTCATTTGCAGCTCCACCGCCATCTCCACCCACGAATTCTAGTATCATTCCTTCACCACCTCACTCTCCTCCAATGCAACTATCCGAACATCCATCACCACCATCTTCCCCTCCTAAAATTATCAAAACCTCACCTATCATAAAACCTCTTTCTCCACTAGTCCTTCCTTCACTTAAACATGGATCATATAACGAGACCCCTCAAGAATACATGCAAAAGACCATGCATGTTCAAGAAACCAAAGAAAAACCAAAGATCACTCCAACTAGTGGCTTTAATGGAAGGCATGTTGGTGGGATTCATACTCATAACTCTACCAGAAGACATGAAACTCATAAGAAAAATTCGGAATCAGAAGATGCGGGAAAGACTATTATAACAATTTCAGGTGAAAACAGAGGAGCAATCATGAAGATTTCCCCTTTTAGTGACGACAAGAGACATGAGTTTGGTAACAACATTCACATCAACAGAAACAATCCTTCCACCTCAAGCAATGCAGAGACCTCACAAATGGACTCAAATGAAAAGAACAAGAAAACTAATGAAAAATCAAACTCACTACTAAAGACCGCATTCCTTAACAATAATGTACAAGCTGTTAACAATTCTATACTTTGTGATAGCTCCATTAATCATCATGATCCTGGAATCCATCTCACTCTTTCAACAATTTCTGACGGTGATCGTGGGATTCGCTCCAAGGAAAGCAAGAAAGGCGAACATGATATCATATAATCTAAAGATGGAGCTGAGGGAAAAGGGTCAGATTGTGTGTTATTTGGTTGTCCTATATCTATAAGGTGAGTGTGAGTGAATAAGTTGAGTAAATCTGACTCCTTTTTGTTGCACTTTATTTTCGTTGAGACCACTAATAAATTTAATGTAGAATGTTTGTTTAATATCGGGAACAAAATTGCTAGATTATAAATAAATATGAACAAATATATTGAAGAATTTTTTTTAATCCTTTCCAATGAGGAGTAATCGTATAGCAGTTATCTTTGTTATATGTATGAAATAAAATTTGGATTTGAAAAGAACAGTTTGTAGACTTGTAGTGTATCACTTATAGAAAATTGAGAATAGTTGCATATAAAGTTTAAAAAATTACATGTTGTAGTGTATCACTCCTATGATATACGTGGTAATTAATAATGGTGATTTGTACAACATTAGATAAGTAATTTTGGCAAGGATAAAATGATGAAAACAAGTAACTAGTAGTGTAATAATGGTGATTTGTACAACATTAGATAAGTAATTTTGGCAAGAATAAAATGATGAAAACAAGTAACTAGTAGTGTATGACTTAATTGTGATAAACCGTCACCAAAAAGTTAGTACTCTCTTCCTCTCAATTTTAATTGTTCAATATATCTATTATGATCCTTCCTCTCAATTTTAATTGTTCAATATATCTATTCTGATCCTTCCTGAAATAGTTGCTCACCTATTAGTTATCAAAATAAATTGCATTATAGTTAATGCACATTACCCTGAATTATTAAGGATGTTCATTTTCGGATATCCGATATTTTGGATAGGAAATTTAATTACCCAAAACCTTATATTAAATTTTGGATATCCAAACTTCGGATACTCAAATATTCGGATACGGATATCGGATTATCCAAATACCCAAATCAAGAAGAAAAACAAATTTAAGTTTTTAAATTTTCTAAAGTCAAGTATATCTACATTTAGAAGTATTTAAATAATAATGTTACCATTATATAAGTATAAAATATATGTATATTAAAGAATTCTCAAACTTTTAATTGAAAATATTTAAAACATATTAAAATCTACGATATTTTGGTCTTTAAAGATACAAACAAAGCCCATTTAACAAATCTTTCACATAATAAACAAAATTATTATAAGATTTAGATTTTAATACTAAAGTTTAACAAAATAACTAATATAAATCTAAAAATTATATATTAAAATATATTATTCGCATATCTAAATTACTCAAGATTTTGAAAACCACTACCAACTTTGGAAACCCGCATTTCGGATATCAAAAAACTCGGATATCCAAATTTTCGGATAATTTCGGATCGGATATTTAGACATTGAATTCGAATACGGATATTTTGAACACCCCTTTAAATTATACTATGATAAATTTATTTTAAAGGATTATAAATTTGAACGGAGGTGTAGACGTGTAGTTGCGTATATGCATGCACAAAAACCAGTTCGAGGCCAACCCGAAACCGAACCAATTTTTAGTCAAAAAAGTCAAAATCGGTTTTTGACCAACCCGAATCAGGTTTGACCGGGTTTTCAACCGGGTTTTGACCGATTTTTTGACCGTGTTTTGACCGGTTTTTGGGTTTTTAACCGGGTTTTTTCAACCCAACCGATTCCAAACCGGTTTCAACCCGGTTTCTAAAACCCTAAAGTCCAAACCGGTTTGGACCCATCGGATTGTAGAAAACCCGAACCGGTTTTGGTCAAAACCCAAACCAGTTTTGATCAAAAGCGGTTTTGACCGGGTCGGTTTCGGGTTATAAACGGGTCAGGTTTTAAAAACCGGTTTTAATGTGCACCTCTAGTTGCGTATAGTAGGGCATGTTGGCCCCAAACTCTCGGATCTTTAATGTTAACTTTGTTCAATCATATACATACATGAATTTGATATAGAAACAAAGTTGTATTGATATTGATAATTTACAAAGATGTTTATTGTTACATAACTTCTACATATATATACATAATGAAAAGGTGCATTGAAGAGTTGTGTTGGTTCGTTGATGTCCTTTTTGTGAACCATTGCATCCTTTCATTGTTCGGTTATGTCTCTTGATTCCTGCGATTGTGTCTCTTCACCAATAGTCATGCCTTTTCATCTATTTATATAATACACACTTATACTTTAAATATTTATAAGTTTAGTTTAATATCCAATACTCCCCCTTAAACTAAACTAGTCCAAGGTGAGTCTTCGACTTGCTTGCTTTGTGATCGCGCCCAAACGGTCGGTCGATTTTTACACCGGTCGTTGGTCCAGCTGTCGAGGCGCGGATCAGGAAGTTTTAAATTTATAATAGTCGGGGGAGCCTAAACCTTCCGAATTACTTACTATTACTGGATACGAATACCCGATATTAGTACGTGGTAAGGATGATCCAGGGTCGTTCTTCTCGACGGTAGAATTGAAACAGAGCTAGTTCTGATAAATTAATATTTAAGCTAGGATTTAGATAAGTGGATAGGTGGTTGTTTTTGGGTTTTTATCTATTAAACTATTAAAAGTAATGAAACTTAAAAGTAAAGGGGAGACTAGCATATATAACACCTAAATGATAACAAATACGTGGTTCACCATGATTTAGGGTAGTGTATGATTGGGATGATGTTTATTTGGAGACACTTTTAGTTAATAAACGGATGCATTATGGGTGTAAACACTAGGACCCTACTCTTTCTAGTTAAGTACCAGAATTAGTATGTCACGAGACCTAGACTATCGTGATTCTGATCAGAACAGGCTGCTCAACCCCCCACACTGTCTTTATGGACAAGTGACCCTTGAAGGGTGCAGGAATAAGGTAACAGACTGCCACACAGGTAATTCTGATCGTTCTTAACACCTAAATGTAAATGCCATTTCCTAAACATGTTCAGATTATTAACTTGTTATTCTAAACTATCAGTTTTATAGAGTCTAGGGGTTTTAAGAATCCTGAACCACTGTTGGGCTTGACTTTCATCTCCAGACTCATTCCTTACGTTTGATTAGTTCAACTAATTCTGTCATGATCTAGCCTCTCCTTTACAATCAGTCATTCAGCCCTAGGAACACCAGCGGTGTACAATGCATACTCCTTCCACAGCGTACTAACCTAGGAACCGTTTACGATGTACTGCACTTAAACAGTTCCACAGATTTATGTAACCAAGGATGTACTTGCGGTGTACTATGATGTTTCCACAGCTTTTCATCCCTAGGTACAGATACGG
This sequence comes from Pseudognaphalium luteoalbum, assembly GCA_963422505.1. Taxonomy (NCBI): domain Eukaryota; kingdom Viridiplantae; phylum Streptophyta; class Magnoliopsida; order Asterales; family Asteraceae; genus Pseudognaphalium; species Pseudognaphalium luteoalbum. The sequence continues at coordinate 39,680,522 of OY730192.1, forward strand.
TGTACAATATCAAAGTGTTTCCATAGTTTCAGTTACAGGGGTAGATAGACGGTGTACTGTAACATTTCCACAGCTATATTGGTTTCTAGGCCATATTCTAGGGTCTCTAGGTAATCCACAGTGTCGGCACAGACGGCTCTTTCCGGGGCATTTGCCCAGTACTACAGCCGGATTACAGTGACATACATGGCTTCTTTACTATAACACAGATAACTTCCTATTGTACCTAGAGTTGATAAGGTTCTAAGCCTAAAGTAGTAGTCACGCGAAGGACTGGAAAGGGTGATCCATAGCTAAGTCTAGATGCATGATAAGTTTAGATATGACAAATATAACAATCCCCAATTATATAGATAACGAATTAATGTAACATCATCTATAACTATCTAAATCATGGCAATCATACAAGCAACTACTCACAAAGCATAGCAGTAATCATTTCTAACATTAATAAACCACATACATCAAACAAGAACAATATGATAAATTTATATTAGAAAGGATAGATAATACCGATACGAAATGCGAGCAGAATAACACTTGTATTTCTTCATAATATCCGAGCATTACATAAGCTAGCCTCTACAAACGTACTTACATAGCTATTCTAACAGCGGCGGATTCTCCCCTTAATCTTCCAACTAGTTTCTAGAGAGAGAAACTAGAGAGAGAGACTAGAGAGAGAACCTAGAGAGAGAAACTAAACTAACTAACTAAAAGAACGAAAACGTAAAGAAAATGTGAAGTGTAGAAGTGTTGAGGATTGTTGGTGTGTTTGAAATGATGAAATGAGGCTTGTATTTATAGAGATCGCACAGCCGTATCCGTAGACCGTATCCAAACCTTCAAATGCACAACCGTATCGCAAAGGCGAATAAAAATCAGATTTTTATCACCCAAACGCACAATACGGCTGAGCTGGACCGTATACGGCTGAACTGGACCGTATACGGCTGAGCATAGGGTGAATACGGCTGAACTGGGCCATATACGGCTGAGCACAGGCCGTATACGGTCTGCACAGGCCGTATACGGTCTGTGACCTGCCGTATACGGTCTGGTTCAGCCGTATACGGTCTGGTTCAGCCGTATCCTCGCCCTTCGGTTCTTCGTTTCTTCGTTCGGGCGTAACTTCTTCGTCGTTTATCCGTTTTGAGCGTTCTTTATATCTACGCGTTCGTATTTTCCTAACGAAGAAAATGACATAAAATAGAGGTCATAATTCTTTGTGTAGCTCAAAAAGTGATAAAATACGTGAACAGAAGATTCAATGATCGTTTGTGCTCTGTTTTACTCATTTTTAGGTTGTTTTTGCTGATTCTTAAAACATCGTCTATATTTTAGCCCTTATGATGAAATGTGATGTTTAAGTTCATATTTTAAGTGTTTTCATCAATAATTGGGCCAAAATGGTGAGATAATGATACACAAAAACATGACTTTTTGCGTGTCATCAAATATCCCACACTTAGACTTTGCTTGTCCTCAAGCAAAACTCAAAATTCTCACTTGCTTTTAGGAAAAACATTTTGAAAATACGAGTTTAGTTTGGGTGAATCAAAATGTATCCAGAGCAACCATTTCCATATACAAGCAACATATCCTGGAATTTATGAGAAAATAAGGTATTCGGCTCATAGATTTAAAATGATTCTCTTAGGCATGCTTTCAATTCTCGTGATCTTGAAATGTATATGACTAGGCGATCTCACAAGGTGGTCACTCAATTCACTCAAAAGTATTTCGGGTTACCTATCAATCTAATCAAACGAAATCGGTCATAAGCCAGTCATGCAACATCCATCGTCATAGGCTTGCTCGAGAATCATATCTCCACCACTTAGGTAAGGACGGCGCTAGTTATCCCAGGACATTCAGAATGGGTTGTAATGGTTGGTGAGAGTTTAGTGGTATGGATAAGTGGGAATTTTTGGTTTTAAAACGGGGTTTTGCTTATCTTAAGACCTCTATACTCTTGGAGAACATTTATTAAAACAACCTTTTTAATGAAAACGGAAACGGATAACAGTGAGGGAAGAAGATAACTATTTTGACTTCTATCTTTTTGAAAATACACGGGGGAATTTATCTTTATAAGAGCAGGATTTTTCGAGAGATTTGAAGCACTTAACTTTTTTTTTCTTTTTTTTTTTGGGCTTTTCTAGGGATTCTTATTTTCTTCCTTTTTGCCCTTTTTGAGATCCTTTCTTTCTTTCATATTTTTCATCCTTTTGATGACTTTGCATTTACTTGGTGCCAATTTTTCGCACCATAAACTTCTTAACTTTTGATTTTTATCAAGGAAACGCACACGAGAAATTTTGAGTAAACACCAGTATTTGTGATTTGGAGTGAAAGCAAAAAGGGTATTAAAATAACATTTTCCACTAGTTTAGATTTTTAAGATAAGATTTTTGATGGGTGTGGAATAAGTGGGTTGAAATTTTGAGGGTTTTGAAAGAAACGAATAGGCTAAGGCTCAACAGGGTTATCTAAGCGGATCATCAACACTAAAGATGAGTGTTGGAAGGGTTTTGGGCTTGAAAAGATATGATAAAAGGGGTTAAATGCTAAGGAATGTCAAGGTCATCTAACTGCACCTATACCGCGTACGGTACTCTACCAATGTGGTCTCGAAGTGCATACCAGGAGCAAGTTCTAATTCCGGATGCATGCATCGGCACACTCAAACAAACGAATAGTGAAGCATTAAAGATGAATGCTTATACTGGCTCAAGATACCTCACTGCAAGTTTTTGGGTTTGTTTGTGCCTAGTCATGCGATGCCCCTCTTAGATTATCATTTTAAGCCTAAGAAATTCCTATCTTATTTACTCTTATTTCCCAAAATACCTTACTCATATACGAAAATGCTCCTTCTTAAGACATTTTAACTCAAAAAATTTTGAAAATTTTTAGCAAAAGTGAGTTTTTATGAAAATTAAGCTAACTGAATGAGTGGCATCTCCACTGTCGAAGTTAAGCTTATGATTTTGAGAAACATTTTCTGAGTTTGCATTTGAAAATAAGAATCTAACAAGCAAACCTAAGGTATTCTATACCGCTATCCCACACTTAGAGGAACATTGTCCCTAATGTTCTCTTGAGTTGGGATTTGAGGAAAATCCCACACTTAGAGTTTGAACATATCTGAAAATGTTACTCAAGTGTTTATTTGGGCTGGAATCTCACACTTAGTGATAAGTTTGGGATATGGTATAGACTACTTTAATGAGAATTTAAAGCTAACAATCATATCAAAAACGAGGATGAGAACTAGAGAACTCCCCTATCGAAGTGAAGGTGGAAGGTGGAGATTCTTGAAGATGCGCCGAAGAGGAGATCTTGCCAGGAATTCTTTTTCGGCGGCTCAATGAAGATCTTTTGGCGTGCAAATCTCACAAATAGCAGCTTTATTTTCCATCTTAACACTTCTTTCACTTTCATGTGAAGATATCTCGTAAGTGTGAACACGTTGGACATACTTTTTACCGACTTCTCATAGCAGCTTTTTACTAAAAGAGTGACTTAATCCAAGAATGCCAAAGATGTTTGCTAATACAAAATGAGTTTAAGTCATGCGTTTTTAAACGAGTTCGAGCATAATGCGTGAAAGTAGCACGCAAGTACCTCAAATGCTCGAAACATATGACTTATCATTTTCCTATTTTCTTAGATAAGTGATGTGGTAAAAGTTATCAGTGAAAATGAAGTGGTGTATATCCAAGTGTGAAAGCTAGTCAGAGATAATTCACTTCTTGGAATTTAAAAACAAATACTACTAATACTAAAGGATATTCATTGCACGGGTTGCCTCCCGAGAAGCGCTGCTTTTATAGTCGAGAGCTTGACTTGGATAGATTGTAGAAAATAAAGCAAAGTGATGGCGTCCTCTGGATACAGGAAGAGTGAAGGCCTCTCCTTGATGAACTAGTCATAGAAAACTAGAAATCATATATGTGTCTGAAAACACCATCTCTTCCCCTGCAAAGAAATGCTCCAAAGATTTCCAAATTTAATAAACTGTAAGCTTCCCTTGTTGCCTTTCCATCATTCTCAAAGTTTCTTCATCCATAGGCATAAATCCCTGCTTGTTAGGCATTTGTACAAGTAGAACAAGCAAACGTGATCTAACAAACAAGTGATTATCCTCCAAATCAGAGATTCACTGGTTTCTGAAAAGACTATCGAAGTGAGTACTTTGAAGATGAAACAAACCAGTATATGACTTAGAGTCTAATCTCACACTAAAAGTGTTAGTTGCCTAAAACTTCACCGTAGCAGATATGGAAATACTAGTGTTATTAGTTGAATTAGGTAGCCAAGAATAGAGATATCCAAAGCACACATTTTTAATCGAGTTCAAGCATAATACACATATTGACATACAGATCAGGATATCAGATTAAGAATTAGTATCTCATGTATGTTCACATAAATATATGTAAGTACCTCAAACGCTCGAAACATGCCAGTGGTTATGACTAATGCTCCTAACTCCTAGTAGGTTTCCATGAGAGTGAAAGGGATACTGAGAACTTGAGATCTTAGATTGGATTTTGCAATAAAGCTCAAACAAGTGGGAGTAGGAAGTTTTAAGGTTTTGACAAAAATTTCATTGAAGTAATTTCGCAAACCATCCTTTTTGTTCATAAAAATAAAGAAAACTTGAAACAATTTTTTTTAGGGATCATTTTCTACTTATTTGGGTTAGCTTACGACTTATCCTACTATTAAAACTACGTTAGACACGGGTTACCTCCCGAGAAGCGCTTGTTTTTGTTCGAGTCACTAGCTTGACTCTAGCACTACTTATCAGGCAATCCTAGCGGCTTCCTTGCATCCATCAGTAGACACAAGGGGTAATATTGGTACATACTTAAGAGTTTAAGGCACGTTAAGGCTAGGGTATGTCCAATATAAGGAGATGGTTCGAAGTGAGGGAATGGTTCTATCAGAGGTATCACAAATCTCTCAACTTCTAACACCTCCTTGGGTTGGATTGTCAGAATGGGTTGGTCGAAGGAATCCTCATCTCTCAGTGGTTTATAAGACATTATATGGTGGAGAGATGGTTTGAAAGGAAGCCATGACGCAGAACCCATCTTGCTTCCTATGGTCTTTTGGTCAATGATAATGTTGTACTCTGGGCATGGAGGTGGGACAGTATCCATTTTCGTCTCCAATCTCGTAGCAACATTTTTATCGACTACTTGGTCTAAGGCAATTGAAGGTTCAACTAGATCAAGGGGTGATTCATCCTGAGAGATATGTGGGATATTATCAACCACAACTAGTTGCGGGATAGCATCAACTATGTTGGTTGGGATGAGATCACTTCTCAGGGTCGGCGCACATTCCTCTCGTCCTTCTGAAGCTGAGTCTTCTATGTAGATCTCCCACGCCGGGTTCTCCATTTCTATTTCCTCGTCTACCTCGTCATACTCGTCACCCCGGCCGGAAGTTTCAAGTTGCAATGGTTCGGAGAGCTCCTCTAGAATGAACTCTTTGTCGGTCTTGGACGTTGATAGGTTAAGAACGGGTGGAAGTGAGGGTTTAGCAGATTGTGTGGGTGTAGGATTTGAAGGAAGTTTGCAACCAGACTCATGAGAATGAAAGTCTATGTCGAATGAAATAGATGTGGTAGGTAAGTGCCTATCATCTTCCTGTAGCCAATTGTCGGTTATAACTTGATTCCTAGCTTCATTACTACTCACTTGGACTCGTGTTTGTATTTCAGACAGCTTATCAGTACATCTTCTAAGCATGTCTTCTTGTTCCTTAAGTAGTTGCTCAAGTGGGTTGTAGGAAAGTGAGGAAGTATTTCTACTGAGATAAGCTATGGGCATATCTCTCGAGTCAGAACTCTCATATGGTGATGTTACAGGGTAAGATGAGTGTGAGTAGACATTGGATGGTTCAGCATAGTAAAGCTGGTATTGATATGTTTGGTAAGCATAAGGGTCATAATGATATTGTAATTGGGGATCTAAGTACCCTATGTTATCCGAATAAATCATACTATTCCCTTGACATTCGTTATCTACATGGGCATTACTCCTACATCTATCCTGGATTGATTTATCAATACTTTCAATTTGATTTATTAGTTGTTGTTGAGTTGCCATTTGCACAAGTTTTCAGAAAAAGACAGCACACGAAGAAGGTTTAAGAATTAAAGTTGGGTTGAGAAGGGAAATTAATCTAAACTACGCTAAGCTAAGGTAATCTAATCTAACTACACTAATCTACGGCACAAATAACTTCTGACAGGGATGGTGAATCCAAGTCAAAAGGATCGCTTAAAAACTAATTTATCTAAACAGGCTCCGAATCGTACTACCGTCCCTGGCAGCGGCGCCAAAAACTTGATCACGCCCAAACGGTCGGTCGGTTTTTACACCGGTCGTTGGTCCAGCCGTCGAGGCGCGGATCAGGAAGTTTTAAATTTATAATAGTCGGGGGAGCCTAAACCTTCCGAATTACTTACTATTACTGGATACGAATACCCGATATTAGTACGTGGTAAGGATGATCCAGGGTCGTTCCTCTCGACGGTAGAATTGAAACAGAGCTAGTTCTGATAAACTAATATTTAAGCTAGGATTTCGATAAGTGGATAGGTGGTTGTTTTTGGGTTTTTATCTATTAAACTATTAAAACTAATGAAACTTAAAAGTAAAGGGGAGACTAGCATATATAACACCTAAATGATAACGAAGATGTGGTTCACCATGATTTAGGGTAGTGTATGATTGGGATGATGTTTATTTGGAGACACTTTTAGTTAATAAACGGATGCATTATGGGTGTAAACACTAGGACCCTACTCTTTCTAGTTAAGTACCAGAATTAGTATGTCACGAGACCTAGACTATCGTGATTCTGATCAGAACAGGCTGCTCAACCCCCCACACTGTCTTTATGGACAAGTGACCCTTGAAGGGTGCAGGAATAAGGTAACAGACTGCCACGCAGGTAATTCTGACCGTTCTTAACACCTAAATGTAAATGCCATTTCCTAAACATGTTCAGATTATTAACTTGTTATTCTAAACTATCAGTTTTATAGAGTCTAGGGGTTTTAAGAATCCTGAACCACTGTTGGGCTTGACTTTCATCTCCAGACTCATTCCTTACGTTTGATTAGTTCAACTAATTCTGTCATGATCTAGCCTCTCCTTTACAATCAGTCATTCAGCCCTAGGAACACCAGCGGTGTACAATGCATACTCCTTCCACAGCGTACTAACCTAGGAACCGTTTACGATGTACTGCACTTAAACAGTTCCACAGATTTATGTAACCAAGGATGTACTTGCGGTGTACTATGATGTTTCCACAGCTTTTCATCCCTAGGTACAGATACGGTGTACAATATCAAAGTGTTTCCATAGCTTCAGTTACAGGGGTAGATAGACGGTATACTGTAACATTTCCACAGCTATATTGGTTTCTAGGCCATATTCTAGGGTCTCTAGGTAATCCACAGTGTCGGCACAGACGGCTCTTTTCAGGGCATTTGCCCAGTACTACAGCCGGATTACAGTGACATACATGGCTTCTTTACTATAACACAGATAACTTCCTATTGTACCTAGAGTTGATAAGGTTCTAAGCCTAAAGTAGTAGTCACGCGAAGGACTGGAAAGGGTGATCCATAGCTAAGTCTAGATGCATGATAAGTTTAGATATGACAAATATAACAATCCCCAATTATATATATAACGAATTAATGTAACATCATCTATAACTATCTAAATCATGGCAATCATACAAGCAACTACTCACAAAGCATAGCAGTAATCATTTCTAACATTAATAAACCACATACATTAAACAAGAACAATATGATAAATTTATATTAGAAAGGATAGATAATACCGATACGAAATGCGAGCAGAATAACACTTGTATTTCTTCATAATATCTGAGCATTACATAAGCTAGCCTCTACAAACGTACTTACATAGCTATTCTAACAGCGGCGGATTCTCCCCTTAATCTTCCAACTAGTTTTTAGAGAGAGAAACTAGAGAGAGACTAGAGAGAGAACCTAGAGAGAGAAACTAAACTAACTAACTAAAAGAACGAAAACGTAAAGAAAATGTGAAGTGTAGAAGTGTTGAGGATTGTTGGTGTGTTTGAAATGATGAAATGAGGCTTGTATTTATAGAGATCGCACAGCCGTATTCGTAGACCGTATCCAAACCTTCAAATGCACAACCGTATCGCAAAGGCGAATAAAAATCATATTTTTATCACCCAAACGCACAATACGGCTGAGCTGGACCGTATACGGCTGAACTGGACCGTATACGGCTGAGCATAGGGTGAATACGGCTGAACTGGGCCATATACGGCTGAGCACAGGCCGTATACGGTCTGCACAGGCCGTATACGGTCTGTGACCAGCCGTATACGGTCTGGTTCAGCCGTATCCTCGCCCTTCGGTTCTTCGTTTCTTCATTCAGGCGTAACTTCTTCGTCGTTTATCCGTTTTGAGCGTTCTTTATATCTACGCGTTCGTATTTTCCTAACGAAGAAAATGACATAAGTTAGAGGTCATAATTCTTTGTGTAGCTCAAAAAGTGCTAAAATACGTGAACAGAAGATTCAATGATCGTTTGTGCTCTGTTTTACTCATTTTTAGGTTGTTTTTGCTGATTCTTGAAACATCGTCTATATTTTAGCCTTTATGATGAAATGTGATGTTTAAGTTCATATTTTAAGTGTTTTCATTAATAATTGGGCCAAAATGGTGAGATAATGATACACAAAAACATGACTTTTTGCGTGTCATCACTTTGTCTTCACAGTATCTTTGTATCTTCAACGGAGTAATAAGCGAGAAGAAATTCTTCCTTCTTGTCATTTTCTTTCAATTTAGTGCACTCATATCCAAGGTATCCATAGTTATTACATCTATAACACTTCATATCTTTCTTGTCTCGTTCTCCTTGATGTATGTCTCTTCCTCGGCTTCTTCCTCCTTTGTTGAAGTTTCTTCCTCGTCATCGACCGTGGTTACGATTATCATGCCATTTTCCTTGCCAATTATCAGAATTAGTTTCTTTTGTCATCAGTAGCCTTTCTTCATTCTTTGTCTCTGTTTCATCTTGACCTTTAAGACGTTTTTCATATGCTGTTAATCTTCCAACAGCTTCTTCAAATGACATTTTGTCTAAATCTTGATATTGTTCAATAGTTGCTACGATCGGTAGAAACTTTTTTGGAACGGAGTTAAGTAGTTTCCTTACTACTACCTTATCTTCCAAAGTTCCACCAAGGCCTTTAAACTTGGCTTGTATACTACTTAACTTTCCTCTAAAATCACTTACAATTTCGTTTGGTTTCATCCTTCAATTCTCGAGTTCACTGCTCAAGGTTTGTAGTCGTGCCTTTTGAACTAAGTCGGCTCCCAAATACTTGACTTTGATCGAGTCCCATACTTCTTGTGCAGTTGTGTATTGAGCAACTTGCATTAAAACATCTTGTGGCAATGTTTGAAAGATCATTGCCTTTGATGTGTTTTCCATCTTCTCATTTGTTGTTCCTTTTCCTTCATCTGCAACTATCGTTTCTCAAATACCATATGCCTTCAATATTGTCTCCATCATAATCGCCCATGTTGTGTAGTTTGTTTCAGTCAGTTTCAGGCATTGAAGTGCTATATTCTGTTCACGGATTGGTGTAGATGTTTCTCCTGTCTTCATGCTTATGATTGGCTGCTCAGTTTCTGGCATTCTTTGAAATACAAGGATTTTTCTTACCTGAAAATACTAGGTTTTCTCTTCTCTGAGTCCACTAAGGTTTCTTTCTTTCCTTGAATCCACGAAGGTTTCAATTTCCCACTAAGGTCTTAATTGCCATGAAGGTCTTACTTGCCACTAAGGTCTTTATTTGCCACGAAGGTCTTACTTGCCACTAAGGTCTTTATTTGCCACGAAGATCTTACTTGCCACGAAGGTCTTTGCTTGAATAATTTAAGGTTGCGTACTCCCTAAATTATTCCTCTAGTATAATAAACAGTGTACTCACTAAAATTATTATACTATTAATAAACTTGGAAATAAATACCTTTTATAATATGACAAAAAGAAAAAAGAGGGGTTTTTATTATTATTTTAGATGGAACCTGTCGGGATCCTTTGACCCGATGGCTTTCTTCTTTGGTTCCTATGTTCGATGCCCTCTCTAATCCGCTTGCGATTGTCGGTGTTGGTGGTTCTGGTTTGACCGGTGTAACTACCACTATTCTCTCCTCCTTCTTTTTGACCGGTTAATTGGTTCCTCCTGAACCGCTTGAGATCCCCTGATTTTGATTGTGAAAAACTAGGGTTTCACTAATTGGGATTCGATGTACCGGTTCTACTTTGGGCCTACTTTCTGGACAACTTTGAACCGTCGTGATGGTTCAATCGAGGGCTTTTTCGCTTTGCAAACAGGTGTGTTCTTTCCTGTTAATCACACCGTTTCAATTGCTTGCACTTTTGTTGTTGATGCCTAGTTTGTTGTCCTTGCGTCGCTTTCTGTTTGTGAATCTTTGATTGAAATTGTAACCGTGCCTTTGAATGATTATATGATGATAATCTTTGATTTCCCTTTTTCGGTTTTGATCTTCGTATGGAAATTTAGCAAATTGATTTTTGGAACCTTTGATGTCGGTTGAATCGATCACCGTGTGTGATTGATTTCTTGGTGACAAAATGGATCCAAACTGATTTCCTTTGAACACTTGTTGTTGATGATGATCGATTAGGTGTTCAAACTTTGCAGAATTTTCTTGACCGAAAATTGTTCTTCACGGTTTCTTGATTCCAACAGAAATCTGTAAAACTTGGTATATGATGAACTTGGTTTGAATAAACCTGCTCTGATACCAATTGTTGGCACCAAACTCTCAGATCTTTGATGTTAACTTTGTTCAATTATATACATACATGAATTTGATATAGAAACAAAGTTGTATTGATATTGATAATTAACAAAGATGTTTATTGTTACATAACTTCTACATATATATACATAATATAAGGTGCCTTGAAGAGTTGTGTTGGTTCGTTGATGTCCCTTTTGTGAACCATTGCATCCTTTCATTGTTCGGTTATGCCTTAATTCCTGCGGTTGTGTCTCTTCACCAATAGTCATGCCTTTTCATCTATTTACATAATACACACTTATACTTTACATATTTATAAGTTTAGTTTAATATCCGGGCAGGCCAAATAACATGATCCAATTGGACAATTTTCTGGCTCAACAGTTGGCCCAAATATCTTTATAAGGTAATACTTATTAGTCCAATTAGTTTTACCTTTGGTTGGGCTGAAAGATACAATTAGTCATTTGAACACTTATTTTTACAATACGGTGTGTTTTTAAGGCTCTTTATATATAAAGGCAGAAAAAAAGCCAGCATACTGCATACCCAATCGAATATAAATGTAAAATGCCCACAAAAGTATGATTATAATAACATACTACTAATCAACATTAACACTAATCAGGGTGTAACTAGCGGATAATGGCTTTCTACCTCACACTTCTAGTTTGACTTTAGGGTAAATGCATCGAGCTAAAATCATTTACGTTGTACCATAGTCACGTCATTGTTGTGGCATAAATAAAGTGGTACCGCTCCGGCCTGCTTATATGATCAAACTACAACAATATCTTTTTCCTGATAAATTTGATTTGTCGGTTAGGGAAATTAAGGTGATTTGATTAGAAGTTTAAATTTCATTTTTCTCATTAAGTTACTTCAGCTGTACGTAGTTTATGGATTACCGTATAATATGACTTGTGACGTTGCTAGATTAATCAATAAAAATGTAAAGTGGCCGGATTTATTAGCAATGAAAAACGACACCCATTTGTCATATTTTTCACTAAAGTAATACGTGGATGTGACAATTATATATGATTATACAAAATCACACGATAAATAAGATCGGGAAGGATTTTTGATCGATGTGTCAATGTGGGCAGTATCCAAAGATTTCCAGAAAATAATATAATTAAAATAAACCGGCCTGTTATTAATTCACAAAATTTTGACACCTCTATATATATTGCATATAAGATATGATTCAGATGTATTAAATTAATTGTATAAAACCATAAAGGTTTACGAATTAGTACGTATTATTTATGATATAAAATAGTACTACTATAGATGAATAATTATCAATAGTTTGGAAAATTATTAGTTAATCATCAATGAAAGCATATATCATATTATATATTGGATCATTGTCATTTTAATGATAAATTTTTGTAAATGTATCATTAATCGGTTTAAAGATTGAAAATGATTCGAGGGAGAATACCAAACCAGACAAAACTTGAAAATAATTAAAGATTTATTTATGGATATCAAAATATCAGTCTTTGCTTTTATTGTCTATTTATTCATTTAGTAATTTTAATCTAATTGATTTTTGTGACTCTTGTTCCCTTTCCATAACCTCCTACTATACGTATTACATCTTTTTGCCTTAACATCTTTTGTGGTAGTTATTTTAGGGTGAGATGCTATAGCTTACAATTAATCTAAACGACAACATGCAAAATTATTACTTTTGTCCGATAACAAAAAGAGATCGAGAAACACTTAATTGGAACATCGTCTGGCGTGCATTATTACTTTTAAACTCTATTTTTGTATAACCGGCCTTTATTATTTTTCTTAAAAAATGTTTATATATTATTAAAAATGTATATTTTTAAAAATTATTAGTAATCAGTTGCGTGCTAAAATAGTTTGTATAGTTACTTTCACATAATCAGTAACGTGTTGAGCAAAGCCTTCAATTTGCATATATACATCTAGCAATTAAGAATATGCATGCCATACAATGAATTTCCGTCGACGTATTTTCTGGAGAATAATGCTTTGATTCGTTTCTACTAGCGTGTACGTAGTAATATATAATGTTTTGAGTTTAGGGTTTAGGGTTTTAGCCAAAACTTTAAACGCTAAATCCTAAACCCTAAACGCAATACTTTAACGCATGTGTTAGTAAAATGTGAAACCCACCAAAAAACGAAAAAAACTCATCAAAAGTATGCGTTGAGAGACGGCAAAATGAAGAGGAAAAAACGCTTAATTTTATGGTGCAATTTTCATAATTTTTCGATTTGTTGTTTGTGAGATAATTGATGTTAATTGAAGGTAAATGGTTTTCTACATGTGGTATCTTTTCTTTGTACAAATGGCACAATATTATTAGTACTTTCATTTTTTTAAAAATTATTGTACTCTAAAGACCTCATCTCACAAAACAGTTTCAATACAATAAATGTTAGCATGTTTAATTTGGTGGTTGAGAAGTGAGTTTGGTATTCAAGAGGTCCAAAGTTGGATCGCTCCTTACTGCATTAGTGTTAATTCTTTCCCCTTTATGTTTTCCCATTCTTTCTTACTATCTTTTTCATGTATATATGTAATACTATTTTAAATCAACATAATTGTTAAACTATATATCTTAATGATTACAATTTTTTCCATTTCTTCGTAATCTACATATGATAATGGTTTACACTTTTACTATATAAAGATGTTAAACATAAGCATATTCGATTTATAATTTACTATCACTTGCTAAATATATGATTATATGTTATATGTTGTCCATGTAATTATAAATTGAGTTAATTACGTTGTTTGTCCTTATGGTTTTGTCAAAATTACTGGTTTAATCCTTTTAATTTTTTAATTACGTCACTCATCCTTTATTTTGAAATTTGTTGCGTGAATAATCCTTTAGTCTAACATCGTTAGTTGTTTCCGTTAAGTGCACTCAAGTGCTATGCATGTGAGGGTACTTCGGTCATTTTAATCCCCTCCCCTTTCTCTATAAGTTGGTCATTTCCATATCTTTTCTTCTTCTTCCAACATGTATTATCCTCTGCAATTCACACAGTAAAACACACAGTTTTTATCCTATGCAATAACTGTGTATTTTTGTACATAAAACATAAACATAAGACATGAATGGGGCTTCTTCACTGTTGTTTCAGTGGAACCACCACTCAAACCCTTAATGTATTAAATCCTTCATAATCACCATATATCATCTTCAATTTCTGGAAAGAACCATACAGAAACAAACATCGGGTGCAATCGATGAAAACGATGAATGACATAAAAAATATAGAAGTAAATTAACATCCTGCAAATTGACCACATACCCACCTTCTTTTTACGGAATTCACCACCATCTCCACCTTCGTCGGATCGATATCTGCAACTCCGGTGACAACGAACACTATGCAAATCGAGTAAAGAAAGATCAATAAAAATAATGATGATAATACTTAGAAATAAAGTGACTTCAATCTCGAGCACTTTTTGAATATCACTTCTTTGATCGATCTCTTTCATCTTCATCTCCATCATTAATCCTCTTTCTCTCAACATCTTCTCCGATTTCTCCTTATCCAATCTCAATCTCTCCGATTTATCTCGAATCGCATTAAGGTCGTCAGCTAACAACACTTCAAATTGCTCAATTTGAACCGGATTTGAAGTAACAGCAGCAACCAGAGATCGACTTTGATCTGGATTAGTTGTAACATTTCGCTTCTGATTTGGATTCTCTTTGTTAACATCTTCGGTGATTTCGATTAGGTTAGGTTTTTTATAGGTTTTTTCGATCAGCGACGACGGTGGTTGTATGTTAGTAAGGGTTTTGAGAAGTTGGCGGCTAGATTTTGGCCAGTGGCGATTGTTTCCAGTGACCCTAACGATGCGTTGAATGATGAAATGAAGGTGATCGAGGTTGTGGATCAAGCGGTTTCTGGACTTGTTGGTGTTGAGGTGTTGAATAGTGGTGATGGAAGTGGTAGGGTTTTATATAATGCTGCTTGTTTGTTGAAAACAGTGATTAGAGATAGGGTTTTTCTATTGAAGAAGATGCAGATCATGTTGACTGGGTTAGGTGAGAGAGGGAGTCAAGCAGGTGACATACAAAGGTGAAAAGACTATTATGCCCTCACATGCATAGCACATGAGTGCACTTAACGGAAATAGCTAACGATGTTAGACTAAAGGATTATTCACGTAACAAATTTCAAAAGGGAAATTAATCAAAATGTCACTTTTAAATATAGTATATTTCGTTTTGCCCTCGAAAAAAAAAAGTTGACAATATGCCCCTAGAAATCGCAAATCGCAAATTTACTTTTGCGATCCAGTAATTTGCTTTTACGACCCGCGCACCTCAATGCGCCGTTCTCGGGAAGACTATGCCATCGCAAATTGCTAATTTGCGATTTGCGATTTACCTCCGCCGAATACTTTGCATATGTATCGTATTTCATTTAATATATTATATGTTTATATTTAATTTACTTAGTATATATGCTTTTCTTTAATAACTTTTTCTATACAATATCTAATTTTCGAATATATATTCATGATCAGTGTAATATTATCTACATTTCGACATAAATTTTATCGTCATATATTATGTATTTAACAAAGGTATTTTTTAGTCTTGAAACCAACTTTTTAAATATATCAAAATGTAGATCAAAATAAGCTGGTCATAGTTATATATTTAAATTTAAACTATAACCCATGTAAGAAAATTTATTAGTCAAAAACACAATAATGCATTAATAAAACAAATTCCCATAATTGAAACCATTATTGTGCGAATGCTTTTAGTAATGCATTATTGAATTTTTTTACTAATAAATTTTCTTAAATATGTTATAGTTTGAATCTAAATATATCACTATGACCACTTTATTTTTATCTACATTTTGATATATTTAAAAAGTTGGTTCCAAGACTAAAAAATGCTTTTGTTAAATGCATAATATATGACGATAAAAATTATGTCAAAATGTAGATAATATTACACTGATCATGAATATATATTCAAAATTATTTTAGACATTGTATAGAAAAAGTTATTAAAGAAAAACATATATACTAAGTAAATTAAATATAAACATATAATATATTAAATGAAATACGATACATATGCAAAGTATTCGGCGGAGGTAAATCGCAAATCGCAAAATAGCGATTTGCGATGACATAGTCTTCTCGAGATCGGCACATTCAGGTGCACGGGTCGCAAAAGCAAATTACTGGATCGCAAAAGTAAATTTGCGATTTCTAGGGGCCAATCGTCAACTTTTTTTTTCTGAGGGCAAAACGAAATATACTATATTTAAAAGTGGCATTTTGATTAATTTCCTGTATTAAAATAAAGGATGAGCAACGTAATTAAAAACTTAAAAGGATTAAACCAGTAATTTTGACATAACCATAAGGATGAACAACATAATTAACTCTTATAAATTTACTATTGATATTGAACCAAATTCACTTTAGTTCAACTAGAATAGTTTTGGTTAAAGCAAAAAGATCGAGTTGATAACCCAGATCCAACGTGAACTATTAAAATTAATTTTTTTTTCTGATACCGCCTTTGTATATATATTAATATACAAATACTTGTTTAGTACAAGATCACTCTTGTATACATTTTGATCGAAGAATGAATATTACGCAAACGAGCAAGTAGCCAAGTAGGTGTACCACTCACAAAAACTATATACACGGCCCATAAAATTCATGCACTTGATCAATCCAGCTTTATGCTAACTTTTTTTTTACTACGGGATATTATCAAACAAGCAAACTTTATCATGTCAAACAAAATAGGTTTTGGGATTAGAGGTGATGGTATATAGAGGTGGATGATTTCAACTTTTAATTTTTTGATCTACTACTCAAATTCATTATCATGCCCTTATAAGATGCGGGTGTTTCGTAAGACTCTTTTTACCTTTCTAAGCCACATGTCCATCTAAACTATACTCAACAAATTAAAATTAAAATTAGATTTAAATATAAACTTAATGCTATGAGTATTCATCATCAAATTATTGGTTGGTGGTGTTTGGTATTTATTCTATTTAGAAACAATAATGATTTAAAGATAATGAAATTCAATATCTTGTTGACCTTATGTTCTACAAATTGAATAGTAGTAATATTAAAAATAAAAAAAGTGGATTGCATATGGCAAAGTGCTTTTCTACTACAGTAAATAAAAAAGACATGAAGCCTTCGTGATTTAGAACATGTTTTTTTAATCATAAAGTGATGGAAATATACAAGCTAAATTAGTCGTATGAAGTATGAACATTCTACATACATTGTTGTGAAATTTATTCCGTTGTTTAATTAAGCCAAGAGTTAAATTAGAAATCTAGCTAGTAGGGTAAACCAGATTATTTGTTGGTCCCCATCGACTGGTCTCACGATCAACATAAGGAAGATAAATCGTGTAATATGCGGTTAAAAGCATGGGGATGGTAATTGAACCCGTGACCTCCACATTTATACTACATGTCCCCATCACTCGGCCACAATCGCGAAAGACAAATGACAAATCTAGCTAGCTAGTATAAGTTGTTTGAGTGACTAGAATGTTCCGAGATATCCCTTTTAAGTAAATATATTAAGGTGGTAAAGGAAGGGGTTGAAAAGGGATAATATAGATTGAATATATACCCTAGTTATGTTGCAAATGTCTTATCTTACTGGGAAGAAAAAAAAAACATAAATTTTTTGATTAATCTAAAAAGAAAAAATCCCTTTCGATTATATTAGCATAAAATAATATATGGGGCTGGGAAATGAGAATACACAAGGCCTGGACGGGTGTGTGTGGAGTGTGGTCAGTCACTTGACATGTATATTTTGGTCCATACAATTTCATACCCACCTCGGCCCACAAACCAATTAATATATCATTTTCCTATCGTATATTTTTTGTGTATCAATTTGCTTATCTATATTTCAAAAATTATATGTTCACGATGTGATATATATGATCTAGTATATATTGTCTTTTGGAAATAAAACAAGCCATAACAACTTTTACAATCTATACATTTTGACATAGTTGTTATTTGTTAGAATTTTACGAGTCGATTTAAAAGTTCAAAAAATAAGTCGACTTCAATCCCAATTCGTAAATGAATTTGACCCTCAATAGTCGTTTATTGACTCTTCCAAGAATCGTGTCTTCTGAGTCTTGTGTGACTCTTAAAGCATGCCCAACAATAGTTTTTTACAAAGTTATTTTGTTAAAATGGTGTAAGAGGTTTTTTGGAGAAAAGCTTTTATAATAGCTTTTGCTCCAATGACATAAAACTTTTTATCTATATAAAACTTACAAACTTAACAAAGAAAGAGAAAGTAAATTTTAATTAAAAAAATATTAAAAATTACATTTTTCATTCTCTCACTTAAATATTTTAATGAGAAATTTCTATAATGGTCAATCAACGCACCATTTTACTCTCCATGGTCCTTGTCAGAAATTTTTTCCTAGATAGTAGACTCTGACCCGATGGATAAAAATAGCGGGACTGCGAAAATCGAAATCCAATTAAATCGCACCACGTGTACACCAAATCTTGCAATCAATAAAATATCTGCGGGTCAACCTAAAATTCCGCTGCCCTTTTAAGATCACAATACCCGCGACATTTATAAAAATTCCCGCTGTTTTTCTAAAAAATCCCGCGAGTATTTTCAATTTTCTAAGTTAAAGTGTTTTCTAAGAACAAGTTTGTGACCACTTTCTCAATTACTTTCTCCACCCACTATATTTTGAAGATTCCTACGGTATTTTTGTTAAACCCACGAGTATTGTGATTTTAAAAGGGCGGCGGAATTTTAGGTTGACCCGCCAATATTTTATTGACCGCGAGATTTGGTGTACATGTGGTGCGATTTAATTGGATTTCGATTTCCGCGGTCCGGCTGTTTTTATCCTGCTACTCAGAGTCCACTGTCAACGAAAACTTTATGACACGGACCATGGAGAATAAAAGGGTGCATTGACTGACCATTATAGAAATTTTCTTCATTTTAATTATATTTAATACTTTTCAATTAGTGAATAGCTTTTCTTTGATAGAGTTGAAGTTTTTTCTAAAAGCTTTTTTAAAAAAACTGTTAAAGAAAAACTTTTGATTTTTTTTAAAAAAATTACTCATTGAAGATGCTCTTATGAGTTAAAAAGTCATACAAAGTTTTATGTAATGCGATAAAAAAATGCCAAAATCTATTCTATTAAATAAAAGAAAAACATTGGATTAGAAAGAGCCATTAATGATCTGTAACATTATACCCATGCCATGTAGCGGTGAAAGTGGTAACGGTAGGTGGAGATGCGAAAGAATGTTTTAAAATAAAAACATATTGTATTATGCCCGTCCCATTTTAAATGTCCACATAAATATTTGGGGTGTCCCATTATGGACTCATTTTAAATGTCTTAATTAAACTAGTATGTAGTAAAAGAAATTACACTAATCTATTTAAATCAAATCTTTGCGATGATTACCGATTAATGACTTCACTATCGACTCTCACTATGTTTTACTTCTTTTAAGAAACATAAGTTATAGATTATATATATATATATATATATATATATATATATATAGTGGCATGATCCAGAGGGAAGTGCATTTTTGGGGGGAAGGGGAAAGCGTTAGTATGCATCAGGAAGCATATTACCTTCACCCATACAAACCTCGAAAAAAGCAAACTGAAATTTAGTAAATGTTAATCAGAATCGATGCTATGAATGTTAAGCTTCCTTGATAAATTCTTTCTTCAAGTTATAGCATCGATTTATGAATATTTGATCCAAATCCATTAATATGCATCGCGGTGCATATTAGTTAATATGCATTGTGATGCATATTAACAATAAAAATATTTTTTAAATAATGTGAAGTTTTAATATGCATCGCGATGCATATTAGTTAATATGCATCACACTGCATATTAACAATTTATTAAATAAATGTTCATTAATTAATGTTATAACTTAAAAAAATGAAATTCACTCGTTAAAATATTCTTTATAGCATCGATTTAGATTACTATTTACCGATAAAAATAATTTTTTGTTGACGTTTTAATTGATAATTGTAATATGCTTCTTGACGCATACTAACGCTTTCCCCCAAAAATGCACTTCCCTCTTGATCACTACCCTATATATATATATATATATATATATATATATATGTATAGACTCTTACAAGACGAGTTAAGTCATGAATCGTGAGTTAAAAATTAACATTAGGAGTCAGAAATTAACAACTATGAATTGTGATGGTAGTTAAAATGCTAAAGGACAATCCTCCAAAAGCATTGCAAATTTTTAACATAGTTTGAATCAAAAGATGTATTATTATAACTCTTATTAATTATATTAAGCTTACAAACAAGAAGTAGTACGTAAGGCTAGTAAGTTCTCGTTTATCTCATTTTTACTAAAATATTGTCATTTTATGGGAAAAGTGACTTTGAGTAGTCATCTACTAATGCTTACATAGTTACATGCGTATGTAAAGATGTTTAAAGGTTAAGTAAATTATACTCCATTTAATTTGATTATCTAGCTTTCTGCCGTGTAGCTTATCCTTTTTGGATTGTCATGATAACTTTAATTAACTGTGATTGGAAATGACAAGTGATTGAATACACATGTACTACAATTTGTGACGACCTACAAGAAACCAAAAATCATTTCACGATGTAACTTTATTACTGTAAATTAAAAGATGATGATTACTTGTGGGTGGTTGGAGAAAGGGTCCCTTGCAAGCATATGGCGGAGAACGTTCATTTACTAGTAGGGTAATCGTGTAAATCAAACACAAAATCATTTATTAGATGACAAAAACTAAATTTAAAGATGGATTCGGTTCGTCATTGTTATTCAATTCGATTTTAGATAAACTTAACGGGAGCGCTATATATCGAGTAGTACTTAAATTATAAGAGATAGCTAGTCACATTGCGTGATGAGTTGATGACTAATTAAGGCGAGTTAGATATGTATCGTAATGATCAATATAGACTAACTAATCCTAACAGATTAGTTATTAAGTAAGCATTATCCTAATATGCAATTAAAAGTAAGGTTATGGGTTGATGACTTGATTCCAGTAAGCAAAGGAAAGGTGCTGGAATCTAAAAAAGCAGATCACCCCTTCACCACTCATTTACCAAATCTTGTTTTCTGCCTACATTTAAACAACTTGTAGGTTGTAATACCATCCACACGTATTACTCCTATCTTTGATTGGAATCATTTGTTTATTTAAATTTATTTGGTTGTAGAATAACTTTCGGGTAATAACTATCTGTAATCTAATATTTAGCAGCCGATATTTTATTCAAGATTGTGAACAACCTAAGAGTAGAATATGTCTTTATTTCGTAAGAGCACAAGAATTTGTTAATAGTTAGTTGACAATGTTGTTAAACAATACCAAAACACTAACTTAAGGTAAGTAAAACAATGTTAGAACTAGCAGGGGTGTTCGTTTTCGTTTGAATGAATTGGATCAGATCAAATCCGATCCATTTACATGAATTCATTTGGATTTTGTTTCTCGAAATGTGAATCAAATTCATCCAAACATATATTGAATTTGAACCGAACCAAAATACTACAACGTTTAGGTTTTTTATGGAATACATGAGGGTATTATATTGACTCGTTAAAGGTGACGTAATGAGTGATATTAACAACTAATATTGTTATATTACGTAAGGGTTTATAAAAATGTAAAGCTAATGTGTATATCAAAACTTAAGATATCTTATAAAAAATACTCAATGGAAAACGCATATGTTAAATCATCAATTAAATAAACTTCAATTGATCAATTGGATAATTTAATTTCACTTGAATTTAAAAATATTATCCCTCAAATTTCTCAATTTTAATAAAAATGACTTGAACATAGTAATTATCAACGAATTCTCTACGATGTATAATTCGAATAAGTTGAGTATATAGTTTTGATACATGTTTAAAGTTAATATGTTATTATTTGAGTGTTATAAACTCTTAACAGTTACTCCGTAAAACATTCTTATATGCTAGTTATTATTAAAGACATGATTTTTTTCATCTTCTTTTTATCAACCTTTTTTATGTCGGATTCTTTTTATCAAGTAAATAACCAGATCTTTTATATGGACTTGCTTAATATATAGATACAACCATAAATAACTCAGTTTCAAGCTCCATCACAAATATTAAATCTATAATAAAATGATAGAATTTAATCATATACATTTTTTCATACTTATAAAAATTAAATAAAAGTTTAACGATCCATGTGTATACACGAGTTTAAAAGCTAGTTACGTTATATACAATGATATATATTAACAATACTGATTATGTGATATGGTTTTATATATAAAAATAACCAAATAAATGTTTAACATATATTTTGATAGATAAATAAGAGTATTATATAAACACATATATTGTTATTAGGCCACTCCTAACCATTTATCAACCACTTTCAAACCACTTCTACCACTTCAGCGTCACGTCAGCTTTCCACTAACTGATTCAAAACTAATTCACAACCAATTACCTACTGCAATTAATGACTATCAACTTTATTTTTCTGGGTCTCACATGTACCAATATAACACTAATTCTATACACCAAACAAAAAAAGTTACTATACGTGGACCTCACTTTTTCCAACCGATTCCGATTGAAGTCCTAACTTTTTTGGAAGTGATTACATGGATGGCACAAAAATAGCAAAAAACCAACCGGTTGTCAACCGGTTCCCAACCGATGCAACCGTTGGGAGTGGCTTACTATTCTGTATTTTTGGATAAACTGGTTATAATATACTAATCAAAACCAATCTAAAAATCAAAATACTAATTTGATTTTTGTCTATCCAATTCAAAAAATCAACCATTAGGAAAATTGATGATAGTGAACACTCGTAAGAATGAGCATTCACGGGCTAAGTTGAAGGCGTTAATTGAAAGCTCCTAACTTCCCCCTTCTCAAAGGAAATACTTGTGGAATTGTACAAGCTATATGTATTGGTTGTTCACCAACTTTTATACAGGTAGGATATTTTGAGTTCTGTCATTCAAGTTCTAATGCCAAACCATTTAGTGCTTTTTCTCCCTCCTTAATCCTTATTACAAAATTAACTACTATCAAATGAAAAATAATTCAACCAAATTGTACAAATAAGTGTTATAGACAGAGAAAGCGTTTATAAAACTTGCAAGGATTTATAAATTAATAAATTTATATTTACTTTTATAGATTTTCTAAAATATGTATAAATTAATTTATGAGTCACAATTTCATTTCAAAATTTACTAGCTGATACCAAAAACATGAATAGTATTACCTAAAAATAAACAATAGTATCAAATGTCAATTTGCTTAAAGAGACGGTACACACACACAGGGGCGGAGCTAGAATAAGGGCAGTGGGGGCAGCTGCCTCCACAAAAGTTTTGAAATTACGTAAAAAATAAAATTTTCTAAGATATTAATGACAATTTTAAATTTTTACCCCCTTATAACTAAGAAGAATTAACAAACAAATTTTTTTCCCCCTCAATTTATATATCCTAGCTCCGCCCCTGTCCACACATATATATGATATGTCTTTCAATTCATTAAAAAGTATGTGATGGAACGAACTATTTTCTTTACAAGTCATCAGGAATCAATTCTTCTTCTTAATCTTTCTTAGGAATATAATGATCGATAGTTAAAAATCAATAACCAACTCATAGTATTGGTATTTTAGTTACTTCAATAGAGACGACCACCTACATATATTATTTCCTTAATACCTTAATTACTCCGTATATCATACTCCCTTATAAAGAGTTTAGAACATTTCTTTGTAACCTTAAATTTTAAAGAATGAAAAAGACTTAAGTACACCTATTTATAATAGAAATGACAAAATTACCCATTATTAAATTTGGAAAAAATATGAGTTTAAAAATAGATGGGCAAATTACCTAAAATAGAAACGAACTTTGATTGAATTTTGCGTTTTGGAAATGAACTTTCAAAAGTTTTAATATTAGAAATGTACTTTCAATTTAGTTTCTATTCTAGCAACATGTTAACTTTTAACCCAACTTCTGTTTACCCAACGATGATATGGCAGCTGACGTGGTGATATCGCTGATGTGTCAATCCTCGTGGCTGCTGATGTCAGCGAGAGAAAAAAATTATAGGAAAAAACTTAATTACTTTTGTTTAAAAAAATAATTTATAATTTTTTTTAATGGCTTCAAATCAAAGATCTTGAATATTGGATACGAGAGCTTCTTCACACCTTACTTCAGATGTAGATAATCTCAATTCTTCTTTCAACTCTAGTTTTATTCAGTCTGATATTGTAGGTGATGAATCTCAATTCTTATTACCCAAATGGGACATAGCCAAAAAAAAATTTTTAAAAAAAATAATAAAATTAAAATTATTTTTTTTAAGAAAAAATTTATTATTATTTTTTTAAAAAAATGTATTGTTAATGACAACCCCAAGGACTGTCAATAACGTGCATAAATGCTTGTACTTTGATTGATATTTATGGGTATAAGTATTAATGCGTGTTTTAATATCCAAGATCATTGATTTGAAGCCATTTTTTAATAAAATTAAAAAAATAAAAAAATTCTCTCGCTGACGTCAGCAACCACGTGGATTGACATGTCAGCGATATCACCACGTCAGCTGCCCTGTCAGCATTGAGTTGACGGAAGTTGGGTTAAAAGTTGACAGGTTGCTAGAATATAAATTAAATTGAAAGTACATTTCTAATATTAAAACTTTTGAAAGTTCATTTCTAGAACGCAAAATTCAGCCAAAATTTGTTTCTATTTTAGGTAATTTGACCAAAATAGATCTATTTTAGGTAATATGCTTAATAGATAAATCTGTAGGTTTTGTAGAAATAACTCAATAAATCAAATACTTTTACCTACAAGATTGATAATTGATGTTGACATATAGTTAAACTTCAGTAATACCAAACTAACAATAGAATATATCGTATCAACTAAACTGTTAATCACAATATTTTTTGTTGATTTCATAAATAATTTACGCCGCATAACGCGGATTATGTTCTAGTTTTATTATATTTGATACCAACAAACCACCGTCTTAATCATAAAATGTGTAAATTACAGATTTAACCACTTACTTAATTTTTGTCTTTATTATTATTATTATTTAAAAGATCCAAATTACCCTAAAACTAAGGTACCATTGAAATGTGGTATGGTGTTAGGGATGGGTTACAAATTACCCTTAAAACCCCAAGTTACGCCTTCAATTATACCTTCTTCTTTTTTTATCGGAATTATACCTAATTCGGCTATAAGCAATTCTAATGTTGTACTTGTATATTTGGAAAGTAACCCACTATCAATAGTTGACAATCTTACATGATCTTGAAAGAATATTAACATCATCTTCATGACTCATGATGGAACCATGTAGTCTACAATTTGATATGAGCCAAAAGGAATCATATCGCCTCCAAATTAACTTCTCACGTAACTTTTGTTTTTTATTATTTTTTAAAAAGCATATATATGAAAAAGGTAATACTCATGAAAAGAAGTCAATGTTCACTTGTTTATAATCATAATCAACTCGAATCTTTACTTTACATAGTACTCCATAGTCCATACAAAATTAGGGTTTTTCTAAAGACACCCCGTCATGTATCTGGGTACACCCCAAGGTCAATTCAGTCCCCATCCAGTTATTTTTTAGTCCAGTTTTATCGAAGTCGATCTCAATTCAGTACAGAATTAGTTTCAGTTTTAAACTAACCAGATGGTATGAATTAGAAAAAGAGGGGTATACCTAGAAAGTAAAAAAAAAAAAAAATGATGTAATTGATTAAATAGGTGGGAGGGGGTATGAGATGAGAAAAGGGAAAAAAGTGGTAGCTTTACATATACCCCAAAACTAACGTCTAGTATAATCAAAAGCTTCTAATCAATAATTTAAGGTGATAATTTGTACATCAATCATACACCACCAAACATGCTACATGGTGATGTACTATACAACACTATAAAACATGTTTGGTGGTACATGACCAAAAATATGTGGTGTATGAATCACTCCCCATTAATTTACTAAATAGATAAAGTAGAATGAAATAGTTATAATATTGCTAAGAAAACTTAAATTCCTTTTGTCGTACTTTTGGAGTTTTGGTCTCTATCGGTTAATTAATCTTATTATTTGTGTATAAACACTAGTTGTATATTCAAATTATATTATTAGTGTACTTAAATCCACATTCATACATTCATATATAGATAGATAGATAGATAGATAGTAAAAGGATCCGCTGAGAACTCTGTCTAAATGAGAACTCAAGGAACTGTGTATTGACTAGCTTTCAAATTCGTTTTTTCAGCGCGGACAAATCTTTAACGGTCAGTGGGAATTGTTGTCCAAATCCTTTTAATTTCGTGACCATTCTTTGTGAAATCATCAATTCGCAACTTGATGATCATTTAAAAGTATGATGATACTCTAATTTTTTCAAGATGAAAACTGACTACTCAGTATAAACATACCAAGTACTCAGTATAAACAAATTGAGTACTAAGTTCACACTTGAAAGCCTGCTAAATTCACACACAATTTATGTAGTATATTTAAGATGCATCTTAATATGGATCTTACCTGGACTTACATCTCCATATACAGAATTTATATGAAAATTGAGATGCATCTGTATACAAAATTCACATGAAAACTGAGATGCATCTCTACTTGCATCTCAGTTTTGTTACATACTGAGTATTCAGTATAATTTTGTTTTTGAATGTTTATGATTTGCAGCAAGTCCCATTTCCTTGAATTCTTCTTTTGATGTAATGAGACAAGAAATGTTTGATCTTGACTCAATAAAGTAATATTGTATCATTCTCTTCGACCAAAAATCCTTTTTTCCTATTTTATAACAAAAAGTACAGTTGTACTTGACGCATTAACACTTGTACCTACCATATAAACTTTCGGAAATCAATCAAACCTCATTCAACTTGCAATCGACATTAAAATCCTCGCTGACTAAATATATTTTCAGCATCTGTAATTGCATATGCAATACTGAGTAGTCAGTATCTGTATGCATCAGTAAACGCATATGCAAAATTAACAAAAACTGAGATGCATCTCCACATGCATCTAGTATTTTTACTTTACAAATTGATCTATAACAACTCAAGGAGAATCATAAACTGAAAGAGATTCAATAACTTAATATGATGATATGATTTGTTTGATTTAAACGTTTTTTAGATAAAAGTAATTTCAAATTAAAGGTTATGGGTTTCCATAAAAAAAATGGCAGTATGAGAAGAAGGCGTGTGAAGTGGTTATCGTGGTGATTATCATAAATTAAATTAGAAAGCTAATATATAATATTGCCCTTGTCCGGATTGATACTATTAATAGCGCTGACTTTATTTTAAATGGTTCTCACAGTGCTCACGTGTATCTGGTTCTCACGCATCCGCTCCCTATATATATATATATAGACACACCGATACTAATGTATAAGGTGTGTTTAATTTGGCATACTAATTTATTGTAAATTATATGAGTTTAGACTTATTTTTTCATAATCTCAAGCTAACAATGTTGTTGGTTAATAAAAAAATTTAGGAGCTTGTTGACAAAATTAAGTCTTACAAATAAGATAAATGAAGTGATTATTAAGGGTGTGTTTGCAAAACTAGCTCGTAGCTTAATCTAAAAGCTTATATTTACATGTGTTTGGTAAAACTAGTTGAAGCTATTAATGTGAATTGACATAAAATGATAAAAAATATATAATAAATAATGATATAAGGGGTATTTATGTAATTTATACTTTAATAAGCTTGTAGCTTAATTTTTATAGGGAGCTAATTTTGTCAAGTAAGTTTTTACTTGTCACAAGGAAACAGTACAACTGTTTATGCCTATAGTACAACTGATTAATGCACTGTTTACGTGTGACAAGTAAAAGTTTACTTGACAAAATCAGCTCCCTTTTTATAAGCTACTTCAAGTACGGAGTATTTTTTTTCCAGAGCTTATTTTTTGATAAGCTACTTAAATTTTGTTTGTCAAACGATGCGAGAAACTTAGTCTTATTGAAAAAAAGTTTAACCTCTAATAAGCTCTAAGAGCTCGCGTGCCAAACACACCCTAAAAATAAGTTTGAAGATTATTAAAGGAGAAATGACATAACTACCCCTAATATAATAATTTATTACTAGGTGAAAGACCCGCGACAACGTGGGTTTGTTAAATTATTATGTGTAATCTCGTTTGTTGGCTTTGTAACCACGATTGAATTAGTTGCATTATATAAGTTCAAATAAAATGAAACGAAAGCTACATAAGCTAAAGTTATTTAATGTTCAGTATCGAGAGCTGAAAGTAAATGAATCATATGCGTTGTAAAAGTTGCAACCGGGTGGGAGAGATGGTTCTCTTTTTGCATGACGTTTTAATATATAACCAATCAATATGATATAATAATCAACGTCAAAAGATGTAATTGAATTGATTAGAATCTAATGAATTTGAAAGAAACGAAAACGTTACTTGAATGAATTGATGAAAAAATAGATTGATTCAAAGTCTTGAATTAAATTAAAATCTTTTAAGATATGAGAGTTTTTGATGTTCTTAGAAGTCTATCATATAAATATTAACTTAAAGGATTCGAAAAACACTTGAAGATATTTTTAAAATTTGAAGAATCGAATTTCTGTTTACTAAATTTAACTGTCTTGTTTCATAATAATTTTTGGCTCATTTTCAAATAATAATTGAATCTTTCACTGTTATTATAATGGTCTTATTGATACATTTAAAAAAAAAAGTAAATTGCAAAGGTAGGAAAAACTATAATTTTTTTTGCCCATTTTCAAATAATAATTGTACTTTTCACTGTTATTATAATGGTCTTATTGGCCCGTATATGTTAAGATGTAATCACAATACATTTTTAAAAAAGATGAGTTTAATGAAATGAATGTGGGTATCAAAGTTTAATATTAATATTGAACAACAAAATTAATAACTTTGCAAAAGTAAAAAAAACTATAAAATAGATATAATATTACTTGAGATACATAAATAATAACTCAAGGATTTGAATAACACTCGAGGAATTAAATTTATGTTCACTAAATTTGACTGTGTTATTTTATATTAATTAATAATTAAAATAATACTTATTTTGTAATTGATATATTGATTGGGGGAGGAAAGTGTAATTATGATAATTTAATATACACCGTTAGATCTTAAGAGATGAATTCATCGAAAGGTCCAAAATCCTCCATGGTATTCTGTTTTTTATATATATAAAGATGTGTAGGGGTGTTCATTAATTGGTTTGAACAGAAAAACCACCCAATCCAAATAGGTTTGGGGTTATTTGGATTTGATTCGGTTATAGTTTTAATTCATATTATAACTGGTTTTTTGTTCGGTTTTGGATTAGAAATTGTCAATTTGGGGCCCACCCGAAAACCATGAATCCATCACACACTTCTGATCTCATGATAAATCTTCTTTCTCATTGTGTTCAATTTTGTTAGTAACATGTTTATATTTATCAACTTATACATATCCATTGTTATAATTCACTTAAAATTTTAAGTAAATTCACATTTTTTATTTCAATCAGTGTCAATAAAAATTAAGTAAGACAATAATTATTAAACAATTAAACTACAAAACTCATGATTCATCTCTTAATGATAAATGTTACTTTAATAAATATCATTATTAGTAAATTATACTTCCATTTTTGAAAAAAATTGAAGTTATTTTCTTAGTATTCTTCAAACCTTATCATAAGTTCAGATTTACGGGCCCCAAACCGATTAACCTAATTGTTATTCGGTTGGTTTGAATTGGGTTTGTGTATTGGGTATTGGCTTGCTTTTATTTTCTTCAAAAATCGAACAAACCAAACCGAATAACTCTACTAAACCGAAACCCGACCGTTTGAACACCCCTAATTATGTGTTGTTTGTCCTTTTATATAAATTCACAAATTTATACTGCGACTACTTTTATCAAACACTTACAAAAAATAAGCTTCAAACCTTCGGTTATCATGTTCAAATATAAGTTACAGGTACCAGTTTAAAACATAAGCTCCTTTTTCAAACACATTATATTGGTATTTTTGTAAATTTGAATAGGTATTTACGAAACACATATATCAATTTAGCCTACTAAATTCGACACACGTCAATTTTAACGAAAGACAAAAAAGAACTCAAAAAATATGTAAAATTGTGGCTGGCCACATGAATGTATTCTTCCTAGATCCAACTACATAAACCTAGTACACACGTTGCATCCGCCACCATTCATTATAAAATTAATCGATTTAAAGTATTTGTTTTGGGTTTTTTTTTATTATTATTTGAAGAGAAATAATTATTCTAAAATTGTAGTGTGTTGGTAATTATAAGTATCAATTTTAAGAATCTGCCGGGTGTTCGACTACACAGGAGATGACATAGCGTAACCTAGATATAAACGAGCATATATACTTTCAAATCATTCATCGTCATCAAACGAATAATCAAATATCCAAACTCCAAAGTATTATCGCATCCAATTTCATGTTTCTCACCACTTTCGTCACGTTCTTTCAACTTTTATCTATTATCTATTGCTTTTTAAAAGTGGTTTTTGTGTTAAAATTAAAATGCCAAATTTACCCTTTTTACATGTAATTATTATCCTTTCAATCTAACTTATAGCTTAGGCAACCAAACCATTATTTCTATATATACGGATTTTTTTCAACTTTATACATAAAGTTCATATTTAAGAAATTTACTCAAGCATTTGATCATTTCATTTGTGTCACGACATTGTTTTAATCAAATTCATCTACAAACGTTATATACAATTGAATATTTTATCGACTGAAACATAATATAATCGAATATTTTGTCATGTTATTTTAACAAAGTGAAATACAATCTATGAAAGATTGAATTAAAATGTTATATTACAATTTAACGATGCTATTAACGAACATAATATAATACATAACAATTATATATAACTTAATTGTTACAGTCACATTAAGCGGACAATATACTAGTATTGTGTTGTATGCAACTACTTTTTCACCATCTTTAATCTTTATTTCCTTTATTAATAACTACATATATACGGAGCTTGGTTTAAAAAAGCGCGCCTAGGCACCACTAGGCATAGTGCCTTGTTTCTACTCTAGGCGATAGTTGGTTATGAGGCCCTGCTAGGCGATGCCTTAAGCGCTAGGCAGTGTGAGGTGGTGCCTTGGGCGCCTTGTGTAACTACTGGAAAAACTTGTGGGTTCTTGACTTCTTGTTATCTCAGAAGTTGTATTAACCCATTTTCATTATCTTCATACATGAACTTGGAGTTTAGATGCCATTATTTTAACATAAGTTCGATCTTCTTGCGAAATACCAAGTATAAAGAACAACAAACAGATGTGAGAAAAGAGTAGAATGGAAATGACATGACTTTTAAATTGCAAGATGAAATGACGAACACATATATATAATATTTATAAATGTAAATTATAATTATAGTATTTACGTGAGGCTCTCTCCTGACGTCTAACGCCTCGGCTTTCGAGCCCTTAGCGCCTCGGAGCGCCTATCGCCTTTTTAAACCAAGATACGGAGTAATATATAAAATTTGATACACGGACGAAGAATGTTAAGTTGGAACATGTGAACCTAATTCAGATAATTAATAAGAGAGTTTAAGTCATGAATCGTCAACGTACTTTCTTTTTTGTTCCAAGATTACCAACCTCCTAGTTTTATTACTAGGATCACCAACGTACTTAGAAAAAATAAAATTCTTTGTAATTTTTGTTGGTGATCTTAACTCCGTACGTACTAACAAGTATGTTGACGATCTCAAACACGTATGTAAAATTATATTGGTGACTTCAACACGACATTAACAAGTGAGTTGGTGATCCTAATAATAAAACCGGTTGATTGAGAATCTCGGAACAAAAAAGAGAGTATGTTGACGATCCGTGACCTAAACTCTTAATCAGATTTATTTGAGTTCTCCTCACGATGTTTATTGTAAATTTGTTATATCAATGACAAGAGCTAGAATTCAAAAACACAATGAATGGCCAAAGTTTATGTATCAATGATACCTGACTTATTATTTCTTCTCACCTACGATTGGTCAGTTTCAGATTATTTTTATAATCAAACAATGGAAAACTATTGGGTTACGGAGTATTTCTTAACCTGATATATTTAAAAAGGGTTTATTGTTTCGTTATATACTAAACTTTACACTTTTACTTTTGTATGAGTTGAACTTTGAAAACTTCAATCGTATGAATCAAACTTTAAAAACTTATATTGTATGTACTGAACTTCTAAATATAGTCTATTGTATGTAATATTTCATTTTACAGGAAGTCCCAAATTGAAAAGTTTTTTTTTTGCTTTACTCAAAAAAGAAATTATACATAGAATATATCATATTTACAAGTTCACTACATACAATACATTAAATAAAAGTATGTCGCATACAATAGCAAAAGGTGTAAAGTTTAATATATAAAATAAACCCATTTAAATATATATATATATATATATATATATATATATATATATATATATGGGCATGATCAAGAGAGAACACCCAACTTTGGGGAGAAGGGGGGAAGTGTTGATTTAACCATCCATCTCATCTAATCAAATTAAGGTGCATCATATTATTGTGGTATGCACTTCATGGGAATTTAGCAACAGCATGAAAGTACCAATGAGAATACACCACATGTACAAAGAAAACTCATTTACCCCTAAAACAAATTATCTCACAAACGACAAGTCGAAAAATTATGAAAATTGCATCATAAAATTCAGCGTTTTCTCCTCTTTGATTTAAGATCACTCAAGACATACTTTCAACAACTTTATTTTTTTTGTTTTTTGATGGGTTTACAAATTAGTATGCATCAAAATGCATAATATTAGTACTTGTAAACATAAATGTTAAGGTACATCAATTTAAAAAAGTAGAATATAAACTTAAATTAAAATGCATCACATTGCATGTTAATAATATTTATCCTCATGAGCGTTAACAAAACATCAATATACATCACTTTGATATAACATGCATCAAAGTACATACTATTAATACTCATAAACATGAATGTTAATTTGTATCAATATACACCGCTATGATGTAAACCTAGGTTAACACGCATTTATGTGCATACTATTAGTAATCGTCATCATTAATATTAACATACACTATTAAAATGTAAACATAATTTAATATGCATCCATTTGCATACTATTAGTACACATTCAAACCAATGTTAACATATATTTAACATACGTAACTCCGATGTAAAACTAATTTAACATGCATCATAATGCATATTATTATTAATCAACAAAAAATTTAAAATACATAAATATACATCACTACAGTTAATATGAATCACGTAATGAACTATAACAAAATATGAATATAAACACTAAGATGTAAGAATAAATTTGCATGCATCACAATGTATGCTATTTGTACACAACAACATGAATATGCATTGATGTAAGAATAAATTTGCATGCATCACAATGCATACTATTATCCCACCAAAAAGCGAAGAAAAAAAATCTCGTTGAAAATATGCATTGATAGATCTTAAATCGTAGAGGAGAAAATGCTGAGTTTAATGGTGCAATTTTCATAATTTTTTGACTTGTCGTTTGTGAGATAATTTGTTTTAGGGTTAAATAGGTAAATTGGTTTTGATTATTATAGAGATGATCACATGTGTGCACCCCCACACTAATTATTATAGAATTTATGAGATTAATGGTGGTAATTTACTTCCCCATTCCCTCATTTTTTGCACTTCCCTTATATATATATATATATAGTACAAAGATCTAGTGAGAATTCCAACAGAATGAGAACCATGAGAACTAGCAATTTAACCCGTTAACCTTCAGATCAACTGACTGAGATATCTGCCATAATTTTCTCTCATTAAAATTCTTCAAATTTTAATTCTCCTCTCATCAAAATCCTCTCTAATTTTCTAATATATCCAAACTACGAGTGGATAATTGATGACGGCGTATTATCGTCGGAATCTTACAACGAAGAAGACATGTGATTTTAAGGATTATAGGTGGTTGTCGAAGAAATAAAGGAATACGTAATCAATTTTTGGTGTGTCCTTTACAAAAAATTAATATTCTAATTCATAGGCCTAAAACAAATTCATTGTTTAAATCACATTCGGCAGTTATGTTTTGATATGCAAGTACTGGGTACTCGGTATAAACAAACTGAGTACTCAATTCACACTTAAAATCCTTAGATGCATCTCTATTCTGAACATGTATACTGTAGTGAATGGCTGTAGATTTTGTTTACATGTATAAATAAGATGCATCTTAAATGTATATATGTTCTGAACATGTATATTCATATGAAAACTGAGATGCATTTTCACATGCATCTCAACATGCATCTGTATACAAAAACCACATGAATCCGAACATGCATCTACAAAAACCACAACAACAGATATACTGAGTAATATAAAGTATACTCTATACTGAGTACACTGAAAAAGTATGACGGGTTACGTACCCGGATTCTTTTAAATTAATTGTCCGCTAATAATTGAAGTAGTTCTCATGGTTCTCACAACTAATTAATTCTCAGGGGATCTCTACCCTATATTATATATATACTTGGTGAGGTCCCGCGACAACGCGGGGTTTCGACATTTGATTTTATAATTGTGTAACTAAAAGGTTAAGTCAAATGAAATTGTACCATGAACCGAATTTTTATATAATATAATCGTCAACCAATAACATATAGCATATACTTTATCGGTTTGATATTGTTCAGGTTTTTTGATTTTTTTAGTTAAGTTATTAAAAATACATGTCGCTTGTAAATTATATATTATCTAATTTGTAAACATTTTAGTTATAACATTTACCTATTTTATGAAGGGGCAGATAGTCAAACATTTATTAATATAATATGCATTTAATAAGAAGGTAGTATAGAATTATTGTAACCCATAAAACAGTTTTTTAAAATTTAAATTAACTATGAATTCAGTGTAACTCAAATACCTGTATTTTGTATTTGTAATTCAAACCTAGAAATCTATCCAAATCGTACATTGTTATGATCATACATACACATATATATAACCAATAACAATTGATTTTGAATATCGATAATAATAATCCATATTCGTCAACTTGATCTTTGTAGGCGTTAATTTTTAGCAAATTATTAAAATGCTCAATAGCATATTTATTATCAAGTACATTTAAATCTTGTTATTATAAATTTAAAGATGTGTGTATGAAAAGGAAAAATAATATTTTAATATGAAAATGTACATTTATTTTAATACCTTCAAAATTTATTGAAGTTTCATGATCTTCAATAGGGTCTTTATCATTTGCTAGTTTTATAGTAAAATCGAAATTGTTTCTGGCAATGCTTTAAACACACCTTGTAAAAATATAAAATCTATGATTCACAAAAAGAAAATAGAACAATATTATTATGGTTGAATATGACATATGTTTGTCTATTTTTAGCTTATTATTTAGCATATTATTTGCTAGTTTTTGTTTGTGTTATATAATACTTCATGTAAAATATACGAATGGATTGAATTTTATATGTATTTTCATTGGTATAATTTTCATAAAGTAATATATAACACAATCAAAAAATATTTAAGGTCAAAGTTAAAAAAGAAAAACTTTCAAATCTGATTCAGGTAACTTAAATTGGGATGAATGAAGTATTATTTAAGGGATTATTAGTTAAAAATAATAAAATATTTTAGTTACATTATTTAAAGGATTATTAGTTAAAATCACAAAATATTTTAGTTACGATTTTAATGTATTCTTGATATTACGGTTGTTTGGCTAAAATGGTTGACCAGTTTTTAGTTTCATAATGTTGATAAAAAAAAATTAATGTAATTAATCACTATAGATAAATATTTCAAATACGATTGATGTATTTATAAATTACCACTTGAAATGTCATGATATTTAAATTATAAGGACTAAAAAAATAGGGAAGTATTGAAAGTGTCAATTACAATAGTTGTTGGTACACATTAAAACTTTTTTAAATAAATGATAGGAAATAATTTTAACTGTAGGATTTTTAGAGATGAAACTAATTTAAGATTCAGATTGCTTCATTGTATTCTGTTTTTTATATATATATATATATATATATATATATATATATATACACACGTCTACTAGAGTGCTACCGGTACGATGTTGCGGCATGACTAATGTTACATGAAAGTTGATGTACTTAGTTATTTCTAACGGTGTATTTTAATTTAATAATTAAATTTGAAAATAAGACTTTTGAAATGAGAGAAAAGTACAATAAAAGGTACTATACTTGTCACCTATATCTATTTAAGGTAAATAACTTTATATTTTTAAATTTAAGGTATCGAACTTTCAATCTGTAATCAAGTTAATGACGCAAATTTCACAAATGACGAGTTATCATTGATTTTTTTTATATAAATAACAAATTTATTTAATCGATTAATATTCCCACATCAATTTTAAAAAATACAAGGAGAAAGAAATCAACAAATACTCATTACCACTTTCAACTTTAATATCTTCCATTATACTCAATATTTTTTTAAAATTGATCGGGTAATATTAATCATTTAAATAAATATATTACTTATAAAAAATAAAATTTGGTGACACTCGTCATTTGTCAAATTCGTGTCTTTAACTTGATTAAAAATTGAAAATTCGATAACTTAAAATTAAAAATTTAAAGTTGTGTACCTTAAATAAAAAATAAATGCTAATTATGATACCTTTTCTTATATTTTCCTCTTTGAAATTATTGGGGATGTTGTGTTGATAGAGTGTTCTTGATGTAGACGTACGTAGTATTTCATTGGTGTACATATCTAAACTTTATTTGTAATAAAAAAAATTCATATGTAAAATAGTATGGAGAATTAGGTTTGAATTATTGATCGGCGAAATGCATTGTAATACCTATAAAGATGGCTAGTAATTTAAAAAGTTGTTATTTACCATCTAACTTTGATTGAGTAATAGAGAGTAAATGAAATTATGAAATTAATTGGATATAAAGTTAAAAAAAAAAGGATCATGTTTATTTGAAGGACAAATAGGTAATTATGGATATTTTCATTTGTAAAATATTAAGCCATTTGGGTAAATGGTTTATAATAGTGTAAACATAATACTCGCTCATATGCATTAACGTCTAAGTATATATACTCATTAAAATATATTTTTTAAATAAATCACCTTAACATTTTATATTTAGAAAACTTTTAAGATTTAAGAGTCAAAATTACTATATTTAACTTATGTAATTCTAATCTTATAACTAGTTTACCATTCGCATATTTGTTTACTATTCATTAATGTATCCAGAATTCGAGAAAGCTAGTGTTATATTGAGTCACAATCATACATAGACGGTAAATAACAAACATAATATACGTTGAGTCATTATTTATAATAAAAGTTGCATATCTGCTGTATAAAGCGGCTATTATGCTAGTCCTTCTACCAAAATATGTTCTAATTAGGTGAAATTGTTAGTTAATTAAATTGAAATATATGTGAACCATAAAATTAAGAGGAGGATAAATATATAGCAAATTTGGACCAAATCAACTTGTTAACCGTCAAACGTTCTTCAAATGTAAAAACACTTGATTACAATGATGATGATGGTGTGTGAGGAATCAAGCTTGTCACACTCCGATTAACGTACAAATCCAGTATCGAGACTTAGTCAATCGAGGGTGGTGAAAGTTTAATTCTTGGAGAGCAATAGTTTATGGATTACTCTGTGATTTTAAGAGGTGTTGTCTTTAAACGAAAACAATGCACTAATATTTATACCAAAACCCCAAGCTGACGTGGAAGGTTTTGCCATGGGCGGGGGCGACATTCTTCGTGTCCATTGCTGACGTGGATGCCCGGTCATGGGCGAGGATGACAATTACTCTACACAAGCTGACGTGGACCAATCGGGCGAGCCGGTCTGGTTAATGGCCAGGCCATGTTGATAGTACCTGGATGTAACAGTCACATATTGTACTTTTGTTTGAGAATGTCGGTTTTGCATGGGCGTGACATGCAGCGTCACTCTGCTGTCGTACTGGTATTAGCTGACTATTGATAGGACTGTGCCTGACCTTGCCTTGTATTTTGGCGATAAGGTCCGTGGTCCGGGTACGGAATAGATCCAACCTCGTGCTTTACTCGGACATTGATTCTTGGACCACGGTCTACATTGTCTAATCACGGGTGTTATTCGCGGTCAGGGGCGGTAGGATGTACATCATTAAGTCACCCCAGTCTATTATTATATTCCGATCCGTGGATATGATGGCGGACTTAATAATCAGTAACGTGGCGTCGTGGTGGTGATCTTTTTGAACGGTACCGTGTAATAAATGCTACTGACTTGCTTTAAATGCACATCGCTTTGACCTCGACGATGGGACAGAATGCGGCCGCATGGGGACGTGACATCACTATACAGGCTGTCACGCAACGGATTACTCCCCAGATCGTGAGATCTGGCGACACGTGGAAGGGTAAAAACGTAGCCAGCGGGTGGTAACTTCCCAAAGCATGAGATCTACTGACACGTGTAGGACTGTAGATGAGGCCCATGAGGCCTGGCCCATTCGAACTTTTCTATAAATAGGAGCCTTTCAACTTCATTTACCCTTTACGCGAGGTAAAAATCTTGAGACCATTCTGGCCACATTCAAACATTCCGACAACTGTTCCGGCTTCTCAACCCAGTTTCCGATCAATCACCAAACAAAAAACCCTGGTCCATTTACTTATCCTTCCATCTATTTTGAATATATACCATGGCTTCCGTCGAGGACGTTGCTGAGGTGCGGGCGGCGGTGGGGGTGCCGATCCAAGTAGAGTGGGCCCGAACGTGGCGCATGAGGCCAGTTCGGTGAGGCCGGATATGATTCCGACAATATTGAGGAATTTTAAGTGCCTGGAAAGGTACAACCTGGCGACACCCTGATTGAACGTAAAAAGTCACGTTTTTGCGTACATAATTCTCACCTTTTTAGCCCCAAAATGGATGAAAACATTCAATATCAATACTTTTTCACCATAATTCATTATTAAGGCTAAAAATAAGGCATTGCTTCAAAAATCAAGTTAAATGGATAAATAACGTACAAAACAAAGCATAAACGATACGGTCACGTTCTACGAGCATTTTTTAGCATATTACCTTGAAATTATTCTTTGATTATTTCATTATGATTTTCAGGTAATTACGATCGCGTGGATATAAAGAAAGCTGAAAACGGACCAAGAATGAAGAAGTTATGGCTAAACGAAGTGCGACTAGGCGACCAAGACTTACGATCCAGTGCACAAGACCACGACCAAGGAGTACACCACCCCACAGGGGCCGTATACCCCCCTCTAGAGGCCGTATACCCCTTATGGGGCCGTATACCCCCCTTTTGGGGTGGTTTACCCCCTTGTAGGGGTGGTATACCCCCCTTTTGGTGTCGGATACGCCCCTTTTGGTGCCGGATATGCCTTATTTGCTGTCGAATACGCCCTATTTGCTACTGAATACGCCCCTTATGGTGTCGAATACACCCTTTTTGGTGTCGAATTTTATAGCTCAAGGGTGTATTTCAGTGTAAATAATGGATCAGGGGTGCTGTATGTAAATTCGGTTACTTGAAGCCTATAAATATAGCATCAACCTCCTCATTCTCAACACACCTCTCAACACACCACATTCATCTCCAACACACACAGTTACTTTCTCTCTCTAGTCTCTCTCTATCTTTCTTTCTCTAGGTTAGTGCTAGGTTAGTAGTCAGCTAGTTCTTGGTTAATACTTAACCAAGACTAACGGAGGGGTAATATTGTAATATTGTTATAGATACATGGTAGTTTTATTATTGTAATATTGTAAAAGATATTCCGAAGTTCCGCTCGTTGTAATCTCTCAGCATATATTCAAACTACGCATCACCCACGGTTATCTCTTTCCTTATCTATTATAATGATGATTGCTATTGTTATTATGCTAGATGTAGGATTTATTGCCATGATTAGTGAGTAGTTATATTGTGTGTTTGTTGTGATGTAGTTAGTCGTTAATTGGGGTGATATCATTATGAAACAATGGAGGTAATGTTAAACGGCTTTCATTTGTATAGCGCTGGAAACACCAATATGTGTAGTACAGAACGTGGAAGCTATGAAAGTCGTGGGCACAATCCGTTGTGGATTAATGTTCCAACTTACTATATTTTATTAATGAAAACTCGGTGCTTTGATTACACGTTTCATCTATGAATTTAAACCACATTTTCAACTAACGCCTTTCCGCCAATAGACGTGGTTAAAACCTTTTTGATAAGATGTCATATCAGGGGTAATTAATTCTCTGTGTTCAAATAACATTGTCTGGTTTTAAGCTATGGAACTACTAACCAAGTATTGTACACCGTGATTAAACTACAACTTAATTATATATGTTGAATGGCATGGTCTGGTTTTGAAGCCGTGGAACTACGAAACAAGTATTGTACACTGTGAATAAACTAGGGATTTATTGGTTAATTCTAAGTGAGGGCTGGTTTAAATCATAAATGGAGAATCTTTGGTCTAAAATACAAACTTAGTTTATAAAATCCAGAAAGGAATTCGAGGCATCATCTAGTATTCCAAATTCGTCTATCACCCCTGGATTCCATAACCATTGATAGAACGTAATCAAGCACCAACCAAGTCTTAAACTTAAATGTTTTATTCAATTGAGTATCACTGTGGTGTTAAGAACGGTCGGACAATTAGTCGGTCTGTTACTCTATACATGCACCCAGGAGTTTTCATATTCCAAGAAGGGTCACTGTTCCGTAATAGGGCAGTGTTGAGAGTTGAGCAGCCTCCTCCGATCAGAATCACGATAGCCTAGTTACTTAGTGACATACTGATTGAGCATCAATCAGTAGGGTACTAGTGTTTACACCACAAATACTTGAAACAAATAAAATACAAATCTTTAGAAAGACGTTTTCATAACTTAAACTAAAACATCATCCCAATGCAAGACTAACGAAGTCACAACAAACACCCCCTCTATCCTGACTGCTACCCCTTATTTGATTTTATTGTTTAGTTTTAATTAGTAGTATAATTTAGAAAACAAAACAAAAAACAAACTCCCAATCATTTTTTAAAAATTCCATCACTAGCTAGAAATGAACATCCTGATTACTCTTGAACTTCCGAACGAAGCAAGTTAAAGAAAGACTTAAGAGATTGCTTAAAAGATGTCCAAACAAACATCTTAACAAAGTACTTTCCCCCATCCAAACGAATCAAGTTAAAGAAAGATATCTTGAACTTCCGACTGTTTCAAGATGAATCAATCTATAGTGCGTAGGAAAGATTTAAGAGATTGCTTAAAAGATGTCCAAACCACCAAATCAAATGATCAACCCAGTTATGCAAGTTTTACAATGGTCTTGCTCCTCAACACAAGCCAATGCTCGATATCGCTGCTCGAGGCAACTTCACAATTTGCACGGACGACGAAGCCTGGAACCTGATTGAGAGCATGACCATGAATCACAATGATTGGAACACTGATGCGCATCCCTCATCATCGGCACCACTTTACGTTCCCAATCCCATGCAAGCTGAGGCGATCAAATCTCTTACGGAACACATCGGGACGCTAACCGATGAAATAGGAAAGCTGAAGAAACCTCCTCAATAGGTCTACCATATTCAATCCGACCAAAACTGTACCAATCAGCAAGTTGAGTACAAGAACCCTGTTGATAGTACAACCTACTATGACCAGTTCCGAACTCATCTACGTCCACCTGATGATACTCAAACCTCTACTCCTCGACCCAGACCAAATCAATACCTACCAATTCGACCACTCAACCAATTCCAATACCTAACCTACCCACAACAACCTCAACTTAATTATACCAACCACCATTGCTTCCTGGAACCACACCTGAGTTGGCCCAACCTTATGAACCTACGAGGCCAATTACTAGTCTAGGAAATACCATTGCACAAATCATCCAAACGATTACGGCTAGACAAGACGAAGTTGATCTCTTCTTAAGAGAACAACTAACGTTACTAAATACCCTAGTAACCCAAATAGGTCGACTAGCTGAACGTATCGATACGAAAACACAGGGTAGTCTACCTAGTAATACCTTCCATAACCCACATACCGAAAAAGCCAACCAAGTAACCAACCAAGACTCCAAGGTGGCACCGAGCCAACTTTCACTTCTTTCTCCGGTTAAAGAACGATCTCCTATCACGCAGACAGTTGAGAAAAAATCTTCTCCAAACCCTATCATTCCAGGACGTCTCAAGCAGCGACCTGATGAAACCAAAGCCTTCAAATATACCAAATATGTTAGGAGACTTATGTCAAACAAAGATAAGGTACCCGAAGTACCTAATGTCCCGCTAACCACTGAATCTTCAAATGTCCTTCAAAATAGTCTGCCGGAAAAACTAGGAGATACCGGACGTTTTACCATTCCTTGTTCCATCAACCAATCAGGTGATATCCGATCTCTGGCCGATCTAGGGGCGAGTATCAACCTAATGCCACATTCATTATTCAAAATACTAGAATTAGGAGACCTAAAACCCACCAAAATGAGTGTTCAGCTAGTTGACCAATCCATTAGATACCCTAAAGGAATAGCTTCGAACATCATGGTTAAAGTCGAAAAACTCTTTTCCCCAACTGACTTTGTGGTAATGGATATTCAGGAAGATATAAACATCCCTATAATCCTAGGTAGACCTTTTATGAACACAACTAGAGCACTCATCAACGTGCACTCTCAGACGATCAGCTTACGCGCTCACGGAGAAAGTATCACATTCGAGATCGATAAGACAGATTGCGCTTTGATGGAGAATGTTGAGCTATATACTATCTCTGTTAGCAAAGTTACATCAAATGACGAAACCTCTGAAACAGCAGTTAAGAAGGAAGAAGAGATGAAAGAAGAAAATGAGCCTCTTGCCAATGATGTTTTTGATTGTACTCTTGAAGGAATAGTTAATCCTTTCTTGGATCC
The DNA here is from genome assembly GCA_963422505.1 of Pseudognaphalium luteoalbum. Lineage (NCBI taxonomy): Eukaryota > Viridiplantae > Streptophyta > Magnoliopsida > Asterales > Asteraceae > Pseudognaphalium > Pseudognaphalium luteoalbum. The sequence goes on from OY730192.1 coordinate 39,723,680, forward strand.
AACAAGGCCAATCACCTGCCATCAACTCTGCAAACCAGAAGTCATTGAACGAACTCTCATATGCAATCTGAAGAAGATCTCGGATTTCAAAACAAGCAGACTTACAAATCTGGAGCCGCCTATACCTTCTCAAGGGATTCAAACCCTTGTTTCATCTGAACCTCAAACACAGTTTGAGACAGGAGTTATACCTGGGTCCGATTATTCTAATTCATGTGACAAGAGAGATATTCCAAAGCTATCTTCTTCTCTAATATCCCAGGTCGCTAACAACGTAGTTGAGCTCCCTGATCTACATAAGGTTGATATTCCTGCTTTGGATGGTGACTCGGGAAACATACCTGTGGATATTCATCCTTCTCTAGAACTACCTGATTCACAAACATTATCTCAAGAAATCATCTGTATCCCAATTGTCTCATCTCATGAGCAAATGATTTCTATGATAAACGAATATGATGGAGACCCTCACATCATAATAGCGGCTATTAGAAATTCCACCAATAATTACTCTATACATCAAAGATGGCTAATAGCAGTTATTGAAGCAACATCCACTATCCATCTCTTTAGCAAAGGAACCCAAGATACGCTCATCCTTAGATATTGCATCAGAGTATTCACTGATGCACTCAAATCTCAGTTCAAAGAAGAAAAGAAAAACGTAAAGGAACTATATTTCTACATTGAGCAGAGATAAATATACCGCAAGGTATATGACTCTCTCATGGGTTTAGCTTTTCCTTATTCTTCAAAACAAAGAGAGAGGTTGGGTGTTATCAGAAGATTTATCGAAGAAGCTACTGGAAATCCCAGTACCTACGCTGACATGATGATAATGAGCAATCTTCGGGCATTCCTTGACTTACTAGCTGCAAAAGATCACCGGAGTACCAAAGAAAGCAATCGATTTGTCATAAGGTCTATTTTAGAACATCATATTAAGTGGATAATCGAAGAGCTTAGGTATATCACTTGGGATGAAAGGAGGCGTAATCACTCCAAAAGTGTTAAAAATATGTCAACACTAGATGTCGTCACTTATGTGATAACTCGATTACATGATATATTAAATGCAGAAGACGCCGAGAAAGCAGAGTTTATCTTCCACGATAGATATCGTGAGATATTCAACAAATTGATTCATATCTTCACAAACTCTGGTTTTCCTTTCACCCTTCAGCAACACCAGCTAATCGAAGGCTTGTGCAAATCTATAGCTGTATTCAGAGGAAATCCTCACACTGAAGAATTTAAAGATCTGAAGTTGAAATTAGTGGCATTTATAGAGTCCTTCAAACTTAGGCATCCGATGAGGGAACTGATCAAGACAAGAAAAAACACGCCGATTGATCCCAATGGGCCAGTCACCAAGGCAGTTGATTACATCACCCAAGGATTACTAGGTCTCTCCATAGCTGCCCTAGAACAATTTCAAAACTTCAAAATGGATACCATGGAACTATCGGATCTAATCTCAACCATGGACCCCCATTTGGAGATGCGAGAGTACCATTCGTACGTGCTTGTCATCGACTGCGTTAGTTCTTTTTGGTCGTTTGGGAGGCAAATACCCGTCATCAGGCAGGGTGGCCATGGTATGGGCTGGGGTGGTTTTACTTGTATTAATTTTTTAACAAACATGCTTGATTAACTAAATAATTGTTTTTCCATTCTTGCAGATATGGATTTGAATTCCGTTTCGAGGGCGCCTAGCTTGTCCGGCCTCAAATACATCAGGAGGTTCGAGGATGATGCCTATGGGTCTGATGCCGGAGTAACCTGGGCGACGATCACCGTGGCCAAGCCTGGGGTATCTGTCGCCGTTCCCCTGGTGAAAGTTTCCGACGTAGAGGCGTCGGATAGCCAGGCGCTCCCGAAGCGCAAGGTTGCCGCTGCGGGGGAAAAGGCATCAGGGCTGCCCCCAAAGAAGAAGAAAACGGCGAAGGAGGTCGTCGAGGCCAACCTGGAGAATTTCATGTCCGTGCCCAGCACAGGTGGGCGCAACATTATACCTGAGGATGGTTCGTGACTCTGCTTATTTCATGCAGATAAGTGTTGAGTTTGTACTGACTTTTTGTTGCTTATGTTTAGCTGAGGTGGACCAACACGCTGCCGCCATGGAGCAGGTCAGCAGTGAACTTGTTCTTCAGGATGAGGTGGAGGAGGAGGAGGACGGCGGGCTAATCCATCACATCCGGTCTGGCAGGCATCCTGCCACTTATTCTGAGGCAGCCCAATCAGGTGGCGGTGCGAGTTCACGCGCTGATGAGCTAGTGATGCTCAAGGATAGCCCACGTCGATCATCGCCGGTTCGGGCTCAACCACAGAGTCCCCCCAGGGCACCTACACCTCCCCACTCAGACAGCATGAGGTAACGATTCAAAATCTTCGACGCGTTCTTTGGCGTGTATATATATTTTTTAACTCGGTGTTTTAACCAGGGTTGATAGAATGGCTTTTCTCAGGTCGATGCTGCTTGAGCCGTTCGTCCCAGAATGTTTTTTGAAGGTCCCAGCCACCGGACCGTCCAGCTACGGAGGCGCAACATTTGTCCCAGCTTGGGATTTTAAAGTTGACAATCTAGCGGTGGACGCGAGGTCCCTGCGCGAGTTTGCCCAGCATTCCATCCCGCCAACGGTGGTGGAGAAAACCGCTAAGCTCTCCGATGTTGACGCCCTAAATAGTTGGGCGCGGGAGCTGGAGGAGGAGCTCAGGTTGGCCAATGAAGCAAAAATGAAAGCTGAGGCCGACCTACAAGTTGAGAGGCTTCGGGGAGCAGATTCTGAGGCTGCTCTTGTTCCGAACATCAAAGATTATAATGACGTCGAGACCAGGAAATCTGAGTTGGTGGATGACTTGGAGCGCCTCCAGAGAGGGATCCCCGACCTTGTTAAGCTAGCTATGGCGTCGGACAGCGTGACGGCTCCGTTTAAGGAGTTTCTGATCGCTTTCCAGGAGGTTGAGGTACTACAGACGGTAAATCTTATAGCGGAGCATGTTCCTGACCTCCCAGCTCCACTTCCTGACGCCATAACGTCTAAGGTCAACCCGGACTGCTACGAGCGGGCGCAGCGGGCTGGTGAGCCCCTAAAGAAAATCTCCATTCTGTTCATAGAGAGAATAGGTAATAAGATGGAGTTGTCTGCAGATGAGATTTTGGAGATGCGGCCATAGATTGATGGTATGGTTGTAAGGCCTGAATTATCGTATCTTTGTAAATATTTATTTTGATAAATGCAACGTTGTTCAAGTAATTGCGTGTGTTCAGTTTTTATTTTTTGCGTGCGTATTATGTATATGTTGTTATGACTTAGTAGATTTCTTGACTACTTTATGAGTTGGTGTGTGAGTTCACTAACTTCGACAAATGTGATTCTGGTCGCACCCCGGCGATAAGCGCCAGCTCGGGGGACCTCTGCCTTCGGGACGCTAGAAGGCATTCCCTTATGGGGGCAGGATAGTGACGCTCCCGGGATTAGCTGACTTTTATGGTCATAGGCCGGAGTCTTGACGACGACACCTGAGAAGGCATTTTTTTAAAGCACAACGTAATATGTGAAAGTGGCAAGCTTGCGAAACAGAAGAATAATATGCAATCAAAACTTTTTATTGATAAAGGTAGGTGCTACGAAGGCGGGGGATCAGTCCAGCCTAAGCTATTACAGAGTTTGATTACATATAACATTTCTTTAAGTTGGTCGTGTGCCAGGTGCGGGGCACGGACTTGCCATCCAGAGTGGCCAAAACATGAGAGCCATTTGCATTAGCCTCTACGACTTGATATGGGCCCTCCCACCGCTGCCCAAGTTTGACTGTATTCTCAGACTTGATAGCTTCATTGTTGCGCCAGACCAGGTCTCCGACTTGGAAGGAGAGCAGGCGTATGCGCTGGTTATAGTAGCGGGCCATTTTTTGCTTGTTTGCAGCTTGGCGGATATCTGCCATCTCCCCGCGCTCCTGTAACATGTGAACGCTCTGTTGCTGAGCTTTCAAACTTTCGTCTTCAGTGAATTTTATGATTCTTTCACTGGGAAAGCTAATCTTTGCCGGGATGACCGTGATGGGGCTCCGACCGTCGCATACGCGAGTGATCACAATGCCTATTGGTGGGTGTTATAAATTTGTAAATGCTAGGTTCTAAGTGTGACTTATTACTACTGAACCAAAGGCTAGTATATGGTAAGTATGACCTAGAGTCGTTCTTAAAGAGAAACTGAATTGAATACTTTCTAGTACAGGTTTTTATAAAAGTGCGTTGGGGGTTTTGGTTCAGTTAACTAAATAAACTAAATAAAGCGAATAAAAGATAATAATAAATTAGATGATGGAAAATAGTATTTGTGGTGATTACATTAGCTCATAATATGGAACGATGACTTTTCAGAGAAAACATTTATCTAAATTGGGATTGTTTACTAGATTTGATAGCTTATGGTAGAACCCGTAAATTCCTTATCAGTCGGTTATCAACTGATATGTCACAAGGAACTAGGGTATCATGATTCTGATTAGACAGACAATGCTCAACTCTCCACACTCTCCTGCAAGGGAGTCAGTGGTCCTTATTATTGAACGCCTTCACTCATGGGCGAAGGAAAAGAGTAGCAAGTCCATAACAAGTCTAACCGTTCCTTATACCACAAGGACTACAAATCCGGCAAACAACTAACTTAGAAACTATGTTCGAACTTATTTGATTAATTTCTATTAATGAAACTCAAGCATGGTAAGCGAGGGAAAGTGTTTAGGTTTCTTGCGTACCTTACTTTAGGTTTAATGGTTTAAGGAAATATATCATTTTAAATTGGATTTTAAACTTGTTTTTCTTAATACAATTAACAAATCCCTAGGTTTTCGTGAATGGTTATTTAGCCTATAGCCTACCTACTCTAATCTAATCTAAACTAATCTAATTAAAATGCTGGCGGCTTTTGCATAAAGTTAAACCCAGACCATATCGGAAAATACTACAGTAGTTCACAACGTATTTAATCATTAACCGATGTTTCCATTGTGAATTTAATTGCTTCGTAATGTTTTCATGATAAGTACATTGTGATTGGAGGTGTACTATACTCATGGCAATTCCACGTAATCATATTACATTTTATGATGAATGCATGACGTTACAATTAAACCGTAGTTTTGACACATATAGTTATTGACCAAGTATTAAGGTTCGCGACTCCTCTTTACAAGGTTACAATCACGTTTGTTAATCGAAGGGCGAATATAAGCTTTAGGTTTAAAATCACAAGATAAGTCCGTTCATAAAGTTTCCATTTTTATAATGTCGATCCATAATACAACTACCTTCAGTCGTTTACGACTTCTTTACATTTGTACTCCGCTTAAGAGCGTTTCCAGTACTATATCAAGTAAACAGTCGAATAGGGCCCGTCATATTACTTCATGACATATTTAAGATCATCCCATAATTATTTACGCTATTTACATCACAACAAATACAATAGTAATCTACTCGCTAATCATAGCACATACTTTCTCTAGCATAATTAAAGTATACATATTTAATTAAGATAGATAAGGATAGAAATTACCGATAAATGCACGAGAAAGAATAGACTTGAATTAATAAGAATAACTCCAAGCTTACACCAAAGATTACAAGCACGTTCCTTGCTTTCGTTCTATTCTAACAACACTTCTTAAACTTATACTAATTTAGAAAGTAAAACTAGAGAAATGAGAAAGATATGGAAGGTGTAAGTGTGTGAAAAGGTATGTGAAGATGTTATGAGGTGTGTCTTGAAATGAGCCATGGAGCCTCCTATTTATAGGAGAAAATGGGTGCATTTTAGAAACTTGGGGCATATGTTAGCAAAAGGTGGAAAAGTTGCTAGCACATGTACCCTAAAGCGCGTAAAGGTCTAGCACGTGTACCTTAGAGTTGCGGAAAACACCTAACACGTGTACCCTGCGAGTATGGTCGAGGATGAAAAAGTGGACGGGGGATGGGGGTAGGTGGTCGGCAACGGCTGTGGTGCAGCCGGCGGCGGTGGTGGTGTGGCCGGCGGCGGCTGCCCTACCCCCGCCCCGGTTCGCCGTCTTTCGCCTATTTCTTGATTCGTGTGTATCTTATTCGTTATGCGTCCGTTTTCATCGATTCTTTTTACGTTGGATTCGTTTTTTAAAAACGAAGTCTTTGATGAAAATAAATCTCAAAAATATGTCTCTGATCTTTGGATGTCTCGTACGAATCTTTTGAATTTTCCGGCGTAGGTAGAATCTTCATTCTTCATCCGTTTTTGTTGATTCTTCTTCTGTTAGATTCGTATTTTGAAAAAGAATATCTTGGATAATAGGAATATCAGTGATGGGAAGTTTTTTCTTTAAATTTTGTCTCGATGTCTTGAATCTTCAAACGTGTGTGAAATCTTCATTTTTCGTCCGTTTTGCTTGATTTTTCTTGTGCAACTCTATTTTGACCTTCTTGGAAAAGTTTCATTGATTTGAACATTATCTGAGTTTATTTGCCAAGTATTTTTCCAGAATGAGAGAGATATCGGTAGTAAAAATGTGACTATTTAATCGATATCAGACCGCCTCGCAGCCGTAGACAAGGCTAAAGGGGGTCTCGTTGGTGCTTTCCTTGGGTGTGGTATGGTGGGACCACAGCACCTTGGGGAGCTTATCTACCCAACCTGTACGGCTTTCACCGAGCCTGGTCTTGATGCCGGCCACCAAATCCCTGTTTGTGACCTCCATTTGGCCGTTAGCCTGAGGGTGGTAAACCTAGGTCAATGTTTTCTTGACATTGAGTTCTTCACACCAGGCTTTGAATGGGTTCTGCGCGAATTTCTTCCCATTATCAGTGATGATTTCATGTGGGATACCAAACCGGCACACAATGTTGTCCCATACAAAGTTACGAACTTGTTTGCCGCTGATGGTAGCCAATGGCTTGGCCCCAGCCCATTTTGTGAAGTAGTCGATGGCAACAATCAGGAATGTGACATTTTCGGGGCCCGGTGAAAAAGGTCCCACATTGTCAATAAACAACTTGAAGAAGGGCCACGCCGATGAGATCGGGATCAGATCATATCTGGGAGACCTAGCTATTGGAGCATGGATTTGACAAGAGGTGCAGTGCTTTGTTATTCCTGATGCATCCCTATACATGGATGGCCAGAAATAGCCGATGCGCATGATTTTTACCACCACTGTCTTGTGGCCGGAGTGCAGGGCACACGACCCTTCGTCTACCTCACGGATAAAATTCTCGGATTACCTAGGAGCCAGGCATCTCAGATTCGGTCCGAGGTAAGATTTTTTCATGAGTTCACCTTTTTCGATGAAGTACATTGGGGCTTTCATTCGAATTTTCCTTGCTTCGATCGGATCCTCTAGAAGGACGCCGGATCGGATGTAAGACATGATTGGGGTCATCCAGTTGTCTTCCACTTCCTAGACTTGAGCAATAGTGTTATCCGGATCAATAGATTTTTGCCCTAGGACCTCGACCAAAACTTTCTTGGTGAGATGGGTGAATGTTAGGGATGCTAGTTTTCTTAGCGCATAAGCCTTCTTGTTCTTGTTCCTCGGGACCTGCTCGATTTCAAACGATCTGAATTATTTTTCCATGTTCTGAGTGAGCGCTAAGTACTGCTTCATTGTTGGGTCCTTTGCCTCAAAGGCACCGCTAAAATGGTTACCAACCAATTGTGAATCAACGTATGCCCGGAGATCTTTAATCCCCATTTCTGTTGCGATTCAAATACAGGACAGCAGCACTTCGTACTCAGCCACGTTGTTGGAGGTGGGAAAACCAAAATGGAGAGCGAATGTATGCTCCTCCCCGTCAGGGCTTATGAGTATGAGTCCGTCTCCAGTGCCCTCTGAGCTTGAAGCTCCATCAGTAAACAGTTCCCAAATAGCTTTTTTATGGGTAGGAGTGTCCGAGGTGTACTTACCCTCTACTCCCCCCGGAAGTTCGGTGATAAAGTCGGTGAGAACTTGTCCCTTAATCGCACTCTGTGGACAAAATGTAATTTCATGTTCACCAAGCTCTATTTCCCATTTAGTTAACCGGCCTGAGATTTCAGGCTTCGATAGCACTAGTTTAATTGGCTGGTCTGTCAGGACGGTGACTGGATGACCTTGAAAGTATCTGCGAAGGTGTTGCGCTGAGTGTACGAGCGTCAAGACTAATTTTTTAATTGCTGAATAGTTCAACTCACCCGGCTACAGAGCACAACTGACAAATTATGTAGTGCTGTGGATCACGAATCGCAACTAGAACATGTACAACTTGTGCGGAATACAAGATATACAAGAAGATAGAAATTAAAGAACAAGAAGTATTCAATCAAAACTGCTTTTGTATTTCACGAAAACACATAGAGAAACTGTGTGAATTGTTACGAAAGACTTAGCTCAAAATGAACTAACAAAAGCCTATTTATAGACTTACTTCAAGCCTTTGTGCAACAATAAACCATCACTTAGTCAACCCGATAATAAGTATTCACGGATTGACCAAAGTGTGCGACAATGACACATTGTCGGACTTATACCTTACGACAATAGACTTATTGTCGGACCTAAGCTATTGTCGGACCAGACTTCAACACTTAAACAAATCAGAAAGTTTTTACAACATATAAAAATCAAGCGTTAGACAATTTGCTTCAACAAACTCCCCCTTGGATAATGCTTGATATCTTGAAACTTAAGCTTTATGTATATACAGGCAGATTGCAACCAGCATGAACACCTTGAGCATAACATACTTCAACTACTCGTTGGAACTTCAAGGCCATGGCTTCATCATCAAATGCATCATCATAGATAATCGGATTCACTAGTAGAACTTCAAGATCATCTTTTGAGAGATTTATCAAACTCAAGGGATCAAACACATACACAATTGTTTCTTGATTCCACATAATGTCTCCCTTGTTATCTCTGTCATAGCATCCAATTTCTGCTTCTCCCGTGTTCCCATTATACTTCCAATAGCTAACGAATTTCCAAAAATTAACTGGAAGTTTTTCAAGTGAAATTTTCCTTAGACATTTTACCCATGGATAAGTAGTAATCACTCGTGGTTGATTTGAGAAAGGTTCAATGTCGAAGTAATCCACAGTTCTTTTTGGAAACATCTCTTTGACCCACGTGTATTTTCCTTTATTGCACTCACGAGATAGTACTTCAGTCATCCAATCCTAGACCATTTTTAGAATGATTGATAATGTCAATTGAAGCGATATGATTGACTTCACACTTTGGAAGTTTTTCAAGTGCTTTAAAACTTGGATGAAAATATTGAAGCCCATCCGTTCTCTTGATGATAAACACTTTGTTATCATTATCATACTTCCATCGAATAATCCTTCCAACACACTCATGTCTTGGAATTTTAAAGAACTTTCTGGTCTTTATTATCAGGCTCAGGTTGTTTAGAAAACCACCATGGAAATTTTTGTTCAGGTTCTTTTTCTTCGTCTGAATCAACCCAAAATCCTTCTTGAGCACAATATCAGACTGAACTTTTTCTGGGTGAAGTTCATCTTCTAAATCTTCCCGGTCTTCAACATGAACATTATTAAAATCTGGCTCAATCCCTGGAGGAAATTTTGGATCATCAAACTCATCAAAATCATACTCTCCGTTATTACACAACTCCACAAAAGGAACCAAATCTTCAATGATAACATTCAAAGGAGTAGGACATAGAATCTCTTCTTCTTGAACACTATCTGATAACTCTTCTTTATCTAATCTGCGTGAAGATTCTCCAAGCTCAAACATAGAAGTTTCACCAAGATCATCAAACATATTTCCAAGGTATAAAGCATTTAAGTCTTTTTCACCAAGATCATCAAATTCCATATTTTCAAGACTTGGTTCGGGAGTCAAAACCATAGCAGGAGGAGGAACAAAACTGATTGGTTCAACATACAAAGGTTCTTCCATATCATCATTTTGAACCAGTACCATTGCTTGATAAAAATTTGGCTGATCACCATTACCATCATTTTCACCAGTATTATCAGAATCATCAGATCTTTCAACATTTTCTTCAATATCATCATGAAATCCTTCATTACCTTGATCATTTAATCCAGCATTTCCTTAATCATCATCATCATTATTCTGATCATTTGCATTATCATCAATATCAACAACATCATGCACATTCTCCCCCTGATCACCTAATTTTTCTTTCAGAAGAAAGATTTCTTGTTCAAGTGATTCAATCCTTAAAGTTTGAGAATTAATTTGTTGACCTTGATTGGCAATAAGAACATCCTGAGTGCCAATTCGTTGCAAAGCATGAAATAATTCATCTCTCAACTTATCCACCAGAGTCAATAAAGGATTCACAACTCGTTGAAGAGAAGCATCAAGAGCTGCCATACTCACAGTAGGAGTAGCTGTTGTTTATGAAGTTCCAGCAGCTGCAGAAGATGAAGAAACAGGTATTGATGAAGTAATAGGAATAGAAGTAGAAATACCAGGTTCAGAAGAACTAACAGGCATAGATATAGAAGAAGAAATTTGTGACACCCGGTCAAAAAGGGCCAAAATTAGCCCCTAATTTAAACCTAAATCATTCGTACTCAATACGTGATTAAACAAAAAATTTCGGATATTATATATATAAATATATATATAACATTAAAATGATTATTTAATAATCACATATCATCAAATCTGAAAGAACACGCAATCTCAAATACGGACGTTGGTGCAAAGCATTTTTAAATAATGTATTATTAATGAGAATAATAATTATTTACTTGGTTGCGAATTTAAACGCATTTTGTACACTGAAAACTATCCGTCAAACCAAAGAGAAACAAAGATATAATTTTATATCTCATTAAAAGTATTTTTATAAAATACTTCGATTAAATATCTGTACGATTTCATATTTAAAATTTTATCATTGAAAATATTATACTAGTTATCGATCGGGTACAAAAACACGGGTATTTTGTACTACGAATGGGAGCCAACCAACTCCAATAATTGGAGCCGGTCGACTACACCAAACACACCCCTCACTTTCATTTCATTTTCTTCTTCATCTCTTCCCTCCATCTATCTCTCGGTCTCTCGCTCTATCCCTCTCGGATTCAAAATCATCATCATCTTGATCATCAACAACAACAAGATTCAGTAACAATCATCATCATCATCACATTCATCTTCATCTTCTTTGATCATCATCACCATCCGGATCATCATCCTCCTCCTCACGGGTTCAAATTTTAATTTGTAAGGAAACTCAAACTTTACTTTAATTTCGCGTGTATAATACTTATATTATCATATACTAGTGTTTTATATATGAGAATTTGGTTTTAAATGAATTTAAAAACTGGGTTGGGGATGAACTGCACGAACAGAACTGGGGCTAGACTCGATGAGCCGAACGGCTGGACTTCCTTAGCCGAACGGCTAGGTCTTCATAGCCGAACGGCTGGAATACTCAAACAGAACAGTTTTTGTAAAAATGCCGAAGAATTTCACAATTGTTTTCAGGGTAGCTTCTCGATGAAAAATTTATTATAACGGTTTGGGCTAAAAGTCACACGATCACTCGAAAATGGCCCAATGATCAAGGCTATGTACCATAGCGTAGGCGGTTTTAGGTCTTTCGGGGTCGTCTAGGGGTCGAAAATGACATATTTCAGTTTTTGGACCTCGTACCAAATTTCGTAACTTATGAAATAAAATATAACGAATATAAGGATAATTGTAAACAATACGATATATCCATGAACGAGTTATATAAATGCAAAAACACACGTTATATATCTTTAGAATATAATTTCAATCCGTCACCAACGGGCCGTACATTTTATAAACTTTAATCGGAAGTACAAATATAATCACTTGGACATAATCAAAATGGATAAACATTAATACAGAGAAATATTAGATAATCAAATGCTCATTAGAATCTCGCGTGTTTAGGACACTAGGAGATTCGGGGATTGTCTATTCCACGTCGAACATATTCATTGCTCGGATAGACTCAGGTGAGTCTCACAGCCCCATTTTTACTGTTTTTAAATATTGGGGTGAGATACAATGCTTAGTTGTTTTCGTGATCACTGTTATTCGGTTAGTTAATTTAATAATTAACTCTGTTAAACATGTTGGTTATCATTGTCGGTCTTGATTTTCATTGTTCGGGTATTGCATGAGTGTTTTAATACGGGAAAGTCCTCATCATTGCATGGTTCGTTAACTTAATAAGGCGCGATTACTGAAAGATAGATCTATCATGGGAGTGACGTCCCTGTCCGGGTTGCTAGCTACAACCATGTACAAACGGGCATTTTAGAAATTGTTATGGGTGTTGACACCGTTCGGGAGGCACAAATCGGGTTAGGCCTCGAACCATGGCTTAATGTAATAAAAAATGTCATTGTCGGTAAATCTAGTCGGTAACCTTAATTGGTTAATCATAGTTCGGTAACCTTAATGGTTTAATCATTGTTCGGAAACCTTAATTGGTTTATCATTGTTCGGTTGTATTATTTAATCTTTATCGGTATTAAATTGTCGGATAATCATGTTGATCACATCAATGTTTATGTTAAACCTGTGAGATTCACCAGTTTTATAGCTGACCTTTTAGTGTTGTATTCTCAGGTGATCAGTAATAGTAAGATGGCCCTCAGGATAAGCTATCTACTTACGATTCGCATGCATCTATATGGACCTGAAGATTTTCTTGCATTATGTTTTGTATTAATGGTTATGTATTAAAATCTTCAAAATCAAATGTGAACTCGTTGTTATTGTAAACTCATAACTTATGACTTAAAACTTTTTACTACTTTTGTAATATATTTATAAACGTCTCATGTAGAGTCGTTTGCTTGTAACCTCTGTGTTTGATTATTGATTAGTCACGCTCAAAAACAATCGCTTCCGCAAAGCATGAAATTGAAGGTGTGACAAAATTGCTGATGAAGACATAGGCAGAGAAACAAAAAAAGGCATTGCTGAAGAAGATACAGGCAAAGATTCAGAAAAAGACATTGCTGAAGAAGTCAGTAGGAATGAAGAAGAAGAAGTTCCAGTTTCAGAAGAAAAGGTTCTATTTACAATCAACTTCCTTCTTTGAGTAGGTCTAGGCTCAGGTATATACTCAGGATCCTGGGTCTCTTCTCTTTGTCATCTCAAATCTTGTCTTTCCTTCTCTATATTTTCTTCAGTCTGCCTTTGAGAAGCTAATGATTCTTCAAAAGTCTTAGGACGCATAGGTTCCTCATCCTCAGAACTAGATGATTCAATCTCATAGCATTCTTCTATTCGATGTGATGCCGTGTTATAAACTCTTTTGTTTTGAGAATTTGCTGAGTAACCTAAGAAAAACCCGGATTCAGATTTCTCAGCAAATTTTGAAAGACGATCCTTAGTTTTCATCAATAAACATGGGCATCCAAAACGTACCAGAAAGTGAATATTAGGCTTCCGATTATTCAATAACTCATAGCTCGTTTTCTTCTTGTCTTTGACCACAAGAACTCTATTTAACATGAAACAAGTCGTATTAACTGCTTCTGCCCAAAAAGTTGTTGGTAATTTTGCATCCGAAAGCGTAGTTCTTGCAGCTTCGATCAATGTTCTGTTCTTTCTTTCAGCAACTCCATTTTGCTGTGGTGTTCGAGAAGCACTGAATTGTTGTGAAATACCATGTTGAAGACAGAACATTTCCATGATGTATTTCTTAAATTCCATTCCATTATCACTTCTTAACCTCTTTACTTTCAACGAAAATAAAGTCTCTAATCGTAAAATCAGATACTTAATTTTCTCAGCCGTCTCATCTTTGGTACTTAGAAAGTAAACCCATAAAAATCTTGAGTAATCATTAGTGCTTACCAAGCAATAGGATTTACCACCAATACTCCTCACACTAACTGGGCCAAACAAATCCATATGGAGAAGTTCCAATAGAGTGTTAATTGAATTCACCAACTTAGGTTTATGAGACTTTTTAGTTTGTTTTCCCTTTTTACAGGAAATACAATGATCATTTAGTGAAAAAGTCTGTTTAGGAACTCCAATCACTAAATCATGTTTGACTAAAAAGTTCATTTTCCTAAACTTGATATGACCCATCCTTTTGTGCCATAAAACTGAGTCCTTCTCTGATGCTTTTGACAACAAACAAGCATGCTCCATTGTAGGAGTTATAGAATGCATATCTAGGATATACATATCTTTAACCCTAGGAGCCCTTATAAGAATCCATTCTTTTGGCACAACAAATCCTGGTTTGAGAATCAAACATTCTTCATCATTGAACCATGTTGACAGCTTTTTGTCACACACTTGTGAAACACTAAGTAAATTATATTGAAGTTGTTCAACATAATTCACTTTGTCAAAACTTATTTCACCATTCGTAACAGTTCCTTCACCTGAAATCATTCCTCCTTTATCTCCCGCAAAAGCAACAAACCCTCAATTTTTGATTTTAACATCTTCAAGTAAGGAGAGATTCTCGGTCATATGTCTTGAGCAGCCACTATCAATGTACCACACATTATCGATAGCTCGGGATGACTGCAAGACATTTGATGGAAACAATTAGTTGCTAATGGAGACCCAAGCCTTGGAGGCTTTGGGTCGTCCAGTGATTTCATCTAGGATGAAAATGTCAATTTCTTTGAAATCCTTTTTGAAATCTTTTGAATGATTAATTGACGCATCATAAGATGATGATTTCTTCTTGGAAAAAACAAAAGTATTGATTCTCGGTTTTTGTGGATTTTCGTGAAGTGATTTTGAAACATTTTTTTTCTTTGAAAATTTATCTTGCTTCAAATGTTCTCTCGAACTTTTTCTAGCAAGTTTATGACAATCATTCAAAAGATGTCCACGAATTCCACAATAGAAACAACTTCGTATATCATACTTTCTTCGAGAATGAAAACTTTTATGAGAACCATGATATAAAGTTTTACTTGTAGAACCATCACATTTAGAATATGAGCTTAAACTAGTAGAAGCATCACATTTTGAAGATTCGGGTTTGAAAGCATGATATTGACTTTTTGTTGATGAAGAAGATGATTGTGATTTGTTTGGAGAAGAAGTTCTTTTCAAAATCTTGGTAACTTGTTTTGGAATTTCACAAACTTTAGATTTTTCTTTATTATTTTGGTTCAAAACACACTTCTTATTCTTTTCACAATCATCACAATCATTGTTCTTCATTTTTGAAGGTTGATGAGAAAAATCTGGTGAATTGTTTTCATGTGGTGATTCAGAACTCTCATTAGAAGAAACCTTTTGAGTTGCTTCATCTTGAGGTTTTGAATCTTCAACTTTTCCCTTCCCATACACAAACTCGGATTCATCTTTAACTGGCAATTGAAAATAAGATTTTGGTGGTGGAACAAAATCATATCCAATTCCAGCGTTAGAATCTGCTTTTGATGCTTTGTTTTTTGCATTTAAATCATTTTGATATCCAATACCAAATTTAGATTTGGTATCTAAACGCTGTTTATGGATAATTTCATCAAAAACCACTGCTGATATCGAAACATTCAACAATTGTCTTTCAAGATCTAAAATTTTAGAATCAGCTTCAGATTTTTCTTGTTTAAGTAAATCCATCTCAACCAAATAACTGTTTATGATGGATTGCTGATTTAAAATTTTAGCTTTCAAATCATGAGTCTCAACATCAGTTGACTCAAAACGTTTATTTAAAAGCTTGTTATTTTCCATCAACTCCTTATTTTGATTTTTAATCAATTCAATGTCAGTTAAAAACTGTTGATTTTGAGTTTTGTAAAGATTGAGTTGATCACTCAAGTCAGTACATTTTGAACAAATTTTTTCAAATGGAGAAGAATCAACCTCAGAGACATTTGCCATGAAAGCTTAGTTATAAGAGTATTCCTCCACATGCGCACTCCAATCATAGATTTCATCTACTGTTGAAACTAGTGCTGATGATATGGGAGCAGGAGATGTATCTTTTCCAGAAGATTGTAGTTGAGCAGAAGAAGAATAGGTTTCGTATGTAAAAGGCTTGGTGAAATCAGATGTAGGTGCTTTGCTGTTCTCACATTCCCGAGCAAAGTGTCCTAAATTCTTACAGTTGTAACACCGAACCTTCCATTTATCAAATCTTGGTTTACCCCCCCAACATGCTTTTTCCAGTTCTTTGAAGAAACTTTTTAACTTTTCTTGTTAACATAGCAAGATTCCATTGGAGGTCCATTTCTTCAAGATCGTCTGGATGTAACTGATCGTAATCCTCTTCTGTCAAGTCTACATTACCAACCTTTCTGGAAATAAACGCTTCATATGAAGAAAGAAAAGCTATGACAACATTTGCATGATCTTCGGTAATCTTTGAAACATGTTGGTTGGAATTTTGTTGTTGATGACTGGTAGCTGAAGCACTTCCAGATCCATAAAATCCATAACCAGAATATCCACCTGTGGCTCCACCAGAATTCCCACCATTGAATGTCTCAGAACCAGAGAACAAGGCTGTTTTTTATGAAGTTTTCCTAGAACCATATTGAGAATATTGCATCATCTTTCCAGTCTCCTTTTTCTATAAAGAAACATCATATACTTGCAACTTGTTGATAAAATCTTCAAATGCATATTCACCCAATGATTCATCTTCCATCAAAATATTAGCCTTAACATCCCACCTTGAAGGTAAGGCTTCAATCAACTTCTCATTGATTTCAAGACGTTCCAAAATCAAACCATGTCTTTTGATCTCACTTATTAACTGGGAATATCGGACAATTAAGTCATTAAAAGATTCATTTGGCATGCATGTGAATACATCCCATTGTTTCTTTAACAAGTCACGTTTACTTTTCTTCAACTTGTCGTTACCAGCAAAGCGTTTCTCCATTGCTTTATAGAGCTCATATGCCGTATTCAAATCTTTCCATCCACCAAGAACATCACTAGGAAGACTCATAGAGATAACCGACTTAGCTTTCATGTCTCGATCATATTCTTTCCTTTCATCAGAAGTCATCATTTTGAGTGACTTGGGAGGAGGATTATTATCCCTATAAATTCCTTCAGCTCTAGGATGAATGTATTGCTCCAAGATAGGAATCATTAGATCTGGATCATATAGAGCAATAAACGACTCAAACCAATACCGCCAGTCATCATAATCGTTTTGACATAAGAACTTTGGTGGTTTGGTTGTAGTTCCATTCTCTTGTTCACTCTTCATCATAGCTTGCCAATTCACATGAGCCATCGTAAACCCTTAGAAAAATTCGAGAATACCAACGTCCGAGAATAAGAAAATCCGAGAATAATAGCTTCCGAGAATAACACTCCGTCAATAACAAACACTCTGTCAATATCAACTGTTCGTGAATAACACTCCGTCAATAACAAACACTCCAAACACTGTTTATACGACAATAACACAGTCAGTCCGTCAATGAGTATCCGTCAATGAGAGTTCGAGAATATAAGTCCGTCAATAATCAACTACTGTTCATGCGACAATAGCTTATTGTCGGATCACTAATCACGCAAATGAAATCACGGAGAAAACGGTTATCACTATTGTCGGAATTACTTAATCACAGATGAAATTTCCAGAAATGAAAAAGTGTTGTAAAATCTTCAATTTTAGCTCGTTTTTGCTAAAATGGGTATCACTGAGCTCGGAATTCAATTTCTGATACTCGTATCTACTCAATTTGATCTTTTACCGTCAAGTTTATGAATCCGTACAATTTGACGATAAGAACGTAAACAATCAAAATAGCAAAATAAGAGAATCGGATCAAATTCAGATGAATTATAATCACAGAATCACGTACAGCAATAATCGTCTTCTGATTCTGATAAAGCTCTTCAAATCCGAAGCAAATTGAAATCAAAAGATATCGTAATTCGTCCAAATCAATCAAACAGTGTTAAACAGCAACAAAATGCTCAAACTGAAGCTTCTGAGTTCTTCGAATCAATCAAATACCTCAAAATAAATCTTTAATTTGATCAAACAGTCCTAATTCTATTCGTACGGCTCTGATACCAGTTTGTAGTGCCGTGGATCACGAATCACAACTAGAACTTGTACAACTTGTGCGGAATACAAGATATACAACAAGATAGAAATTAAAGAACAAGAAATATTCAATCAAAACTGGTTTTGTATTTCACGAAAACACAGAGAGAAACTGTGTGAATTGTTACAAAAGACTTAACTCAAAATGAACTAACAAAAGCCTATTTATAGACTTACTTCAAGCCTTTGTGCGACAATAAACCATCACTTAGTCAACCCGATAACAAGTATTCACGGATTGACCAAAGTGTGCGACAATGACACATTGTCGGACTTATACCTTACGATAATAGACTTATTGTCGGACCTAAGCTATTGTCGGACCAGACTTCAACACTTAGACAAATCAGAAAGTTTTTACAACATATAAAAATCAAGCGTTAGACAATTTGCTTCAACAAATTATACGGGCATTTACGTTTTGTCTCGCATAGCGATGAGTACGGAGCTAACGGCGCTTTGCGATGCTGCTAGGTACAGAGCGAGTGTTTCCCTCGGAACGGGTGCCGTGAGAGTTGGTAACTCTTTCAAAAATGCTTTCATGTCCTGGAATGCTTGTTCAGCCTTCGGCGTCTAGGTGAAGTCTTTTTTGCTAATACATCCCTTGAGAGTGTCGAAGAATTGTAAGGATCGCTCAGCGGCTTTGGACAAAAAATGGGCGAGAGCCGTTAACTTTCCGTTTAGACTATGTACGTCTTTCTTGTCCTGCGTGGATACCATGTCGGCGATTGCTTGTATATTCTTCAGATTGGCCTTAATACCTCTCGGGGTCACCATGTAACCGAGGAACTTCCCTTCCTCCATGCCAAAATAACATTTGGCGGGATTTAGCTTCATGTTTATCTTTTGGAGTGAGGCGAAGGTTTCAAGAATATCCGTGAGTAGCTGAAACTCAACGTTGCTTTTGATGACCATGTCGTCAACGTACGGTTCCAGATTGCGACCAAACTGTGACTTGAAAGCGCCGTCGATGACGCGTTGATAAGTTGCCCCGGCGTTCTTAAGACCGAATGGCATTTTGGTATAACAGAAGATGCCCTGGTCCGTGTGGAACGCTGTTTTTACTTCGTCCTTCTTGGCCATTAGTATCTGATGGTATCCGTTGTAGGCATCCAGGAAACATTTGAACCTGAATCCGGTCAGAGACTCAATTGTCCTTTGGACATGCCTTGTTGATATCTTTGAAATCCACACACATGCGCCATGAGCCGTCAGACTTTTTTACAAGGACCGGGTTGGCTACCCAGGTCTGGTATTGGACTTTGCACATGATGACAGCATGCACCAGCTTGTTTACTTCGTCACAAATGAACCGGGATCCGTTAGGGGCCATGCCTCCTTTCTTCTGCCGGACCGGTGTGATGTTGGTGTTAACATTTAGTTTGTGTTCTGCGATTGACCGCGGCATGCCGGTCATTTCTAAGTCTTGCTAGGCGAACACTTCCGTGTTTCCCGCCAGTATATCGCAAAGTTTGAGCCTATTTGGCGCGCTTAGCGCGAGACCAACTCTTATCTTTTGCTCCGAGAACCGTAGGTTGACGGCTACCATTTCATCGTCAGTCGTGTTAAACGGCCCCGGGGATGTTTTGGAAATTTACGCACACACTGGTGTGACCATGCCTGCCGTATGTAGCGTGGCGACACCAGCTAGGGTTGGGAATTTCATCAACCCATGAACTGTTGATGTAACGGCTCCAAATTTGTAGAGAGCTGTGCGGCCAAGTAGCATGTTAAATCGTGAAGCGGCGCGGACGATTACAAATTCCAGTTTAGCCGTCCGGCAGCACGGATAATCGCCCAGCGTGACATCCAAGGTGAGCCTGCCAAATGGCCACCTGGAGTCATTAGCATAATTGGGCAGTGGTGACAGTGGCTCCTGCAGTTTGTTCTGTATGTGGGGCGGTAAATGTAGGAAACAGTGCTCATACAATACCTCATCGGCGCTGCCTATGTCAGTGTATACCCTTGAAACCTGGCAGTTACCAATACGAGCCGTGATTATGACGGGCTCTGGAAGCGCTGGGCTTTGCAGGGGTGGAAATGATATTGGTACCAGCTGATAATCTTGTAACATGTTTGCCTTCCTTTTTGCATGCGCAGACTGAATCATATGAATGACGGTGTCCGGTGGATCACGGGGGTCATCCTTCTACTGCCAGCCATATGTTTTTGCACCGTCTATCTTTTTAAGATTCTTTCCAGGCAATAAATGATTGAGCTTGCCACCCTGAATAGTTGCCTTGATTTCCTTCTTTAATTGCCTACAGTCGTCAGTGTCATGACCGTATTCTTCGTGAAAGTCGTAATACTTGCCATTTTTTGGAACGCGCGATGCTCCATCGGTGGTGGAGGGTTAAACGCACTCCTCGCCGCCGTTTCAGTAAGCAGGATTTTCTTTGGTGACTTTGTTAGCGAAGTCAGTAAGGAGTTCTTATCATATGGCTGGCGATGGGTTGCCTGGCAGTGGTCACCATGGCGATTCTCATTCCGTGTGTCATGATGGAAGTCCCGTGGTTGATTGTTGCGCCGGCTGGATCCAGATCCACCCTCATGCTGGCGTCCGTGAGACCGGTCATGCTCGGGCCGGTGTGACTCCCGGGACGGTACCTTGTGCAGATCAGTGTCTTCCCCGGACTGCATGTAATCCCGAACCATAGCAACGGCCTCGGAATACACAGTTGGTAACTTCCTCTTCAACCGATAGTAAAGCGTGGGATAGCGATCCTTGTTGATGCCATAGATGAAACCGGCGATATGCTGACTTGAGGGCAACTCATTGATTTGTTGGCATTCCGTTGCGAAACGAGTGATGAACTCGTTAAGCGATTCACTACTCCCTTGATTAATGTCGAAGACGTCAAGATGGGTGAGTGTGTGCTGCTTCAAGTTATGGTACTATTGTAGAAATTTGAACCTGAGGTCGGCGTAGCTGACAATACTGCCCGCCGGCAACTTCTCGAACCATCCGCGGGCATTGCCACAACGTCTTCCCAATGTTCCATTTTGATGGCACCGTCAAACCATTGCAAGAAGTCCTCCGGTTTTGAGTCACCGGAATAAGTGCCAATGGCCAGCAGAATGGTAAGCTTATTTGGCAACGGATGATTTGCTATCTTAGCATTAAACCTAACCGTGGTGGTGGACACGGGCACTGGTTTCTTCACTTTTTCACCTTGTATGGTGGAATAAAAGTTTGCTATTAGAGTATCCGTTGTTGACTCGCTTAAGCCTCCTGGGATTGACCCCGGTGGTGCCGCGCTAAGGATCAAGTCGACTAGCATCTTATGACTTGCTGCCCTATCCATTGTAACATGTTGAGTGAGAGGCTGAGAGATAGGCCACCGTGGCAGAGACGGCGGTGGAGCCTGCTGCTCAGGAGCTATCACGAAACCCATCTTTGGCAATAGTTGTTGGGCTTCGGCACTGGAAATGGATTTGGGCGTCGAAATATTTCGTGGAGTATTTTCCGGTTGGGGGTGATTCCTGATTGAATTTCCAATAGCAGAGTCAGAGTCTTGTTAATAGAAAAGTAGTTGTCGTAGATTAATCCTGTGAAACACCGGTGGAGTTTGCTGATTGACGGTGGTTTGAGGAGATTGATCGGTGGCAATCGGTGGTGGTGGCAGGTTAGCATTAGCGCCGGCGTCACTACCGTCGCCTGATGAACTGGTAACCATCGTAAACAGTGGTTTTCTGGTGTAGAATGGTGGTAAAGTGGTCATTTTCCGGTAATCAACCGTGGATAGCGCCAATTGTTCAAGCGTAAAAATACTTGATTACAATGATGATGATGGTGTATGAGGGATCAAGCTTGTCACACTCCGATTAATGTGCAAATCCAGTATCGAGACTTAGTCAATCGAGGGTGGCGAAAGCTTAATTCTTGGACCTCAATTCCCATCCCTATCCCCAAATTCTAGTTCAAGTCCCCATCCCCATCCCCATCCCCATCCTCATCGGGGAAGATGATTTAAGCCCCATCCCCAACCCGAATGGGGATCGGGGATCTCCAATGGGGAATCGAGGATTTACCCATAATGAATATGTCTTATACTTTAGCCCATGATGATCGTATCTTATGTATTTGTCTAATGTATTTGTCCATATTGTGTACATAATGAAGAATTATGATGGGTATATCACGTAAAATATGATTACTTAAATTTTAAGAAAATCATAATTTTTAAATTTTTATAATACATATATCACATGTTACATACAAGATAAGTATACATATATAATATACCGGGTATGGATACGGGTCCCTGGTAAATTCCCAATCGGGTACGGGTTCGGATACGGGTATGGGGACCCGTGTAGTATTCCCATCCCCTGCCCCATACCCGGTTTTTAGTTTCGAGAATTCCCCGCCCCCGTCCCCATCCCCGGTCAACTCGAGGATTCCCTGGTCAAATGGGGTTTGGGTATCGGGTTCCCCATCGGGTGTGGATTTTTTTGCCATCTCTAATTCCTAGAGAACCGGCGGGTTCTCATTGGAGCCGACGGGTTCTGTATGTATTTTCAATATTTTGATTTTAAATAGTTAAATGAGTTTCTTAAAATATAATTTATAAATAACAAAGGAATACCTTGATGAGACTTATAGAGTAGATATTCAGTGTTATAACATGTTTGATGTTCGATAAATATTGGTTTCGAGTTTTGTGGTACGATAGGTCACATCATATTATATTTGTTTATACTACGGGATACGTATTTATTGAGTTATAATGTTCAAAGCTTTGTGAAGGCTACAACAGCCGGATAGCCTATTGTTAGAAAATGTGAAACTGTGCCTACGAGAAAGGTGAAATATTATGAAAAATAATGATTAAAATGTATGAAAATCATTGGGTATGTATTTATGATTAGCACATTTTGATAATGCAGTACGTGTACTGATATAGCAAATTACCCATTGATGGAGACTTAGCATCTACCCACTATGATTTGGTGCTAAGTGATTTTGGGATTATGTGGTTATGGTTTTAATCATAAAATTCAACCTCTACTTTGCTTCTTAAATATTTAATTAGGGTTATATGATTTCGAGATACTTTTAAGTAAAAGGGTTTCATGTACCTAAGTGATATGTGGATACTAGCGTGGATTCTAGTTATGAATTGAAATTTAAATTTAATTAATGATATGTGTATAGTGGTATTATAATCACTTTTGATGTTTGTTGTTAATCGGAAAAGATATAAATGCTTATATTGATTTTAAGATTCTAGCATGACGCTAGATTAAAGTTGTAAGAGTATTTTATTATAGAGGGTTATGTGATTATTTTATGCTAAATGATTACATGTTTTATAGTGGTTAACTATGATTAATTCACGTAAGTGATCATTATATATGAGAATGGGAATTAGGTACAGTGTATGTGCATGAATGAAAAAAAGAAATATGTGCATGTGGAAAAAGAAAAAAAATCATATAACAACTATTATAAGTTGCTTGAAAGGGGTAAGGTACGTTAAGTTACCGGATCATAAGATGACTAAGTTTTGTAATAAGCAGATGCTTATGGTATAAAAAAATGGAAATATATTATGGGTCAGAACCTCACGTGAAAGAAAGGGGTTAAGTGATTAATTACACTAGATTATTTGAGTGTGGTTAGATTTCGAGGACGAAATCTCTTTAAGGATGAGAAATTTGTAACACCCACTTTTGGGCCTAGTAGTAACGTAGTATTTTTCTTAGACTTTACATTTTATTTAAAGTGTTAGGAATTAATTCCGTATTGTTTATTTGAAATAATTGAAAAAATGGTCAAATGACGAATTATGACGAATAAATTATTAATTATTTTAAATTAATATAATTGAAAGAAAAATAAAAGTTTTGAAATCGTAAATGGTTTTAAATTCCAGACAATAGATTTAAAAGCGGATAAAAACTTAAATTAAATGCCAAAGTCGGTTGTGGGGTAGCCGACCTAATCTTTTATTTTTCCTAAATGAGTTGACCTTCTCATTTCTTCACTAACTAAACTCAGTAACATATAAAGAAAGGAGGAACCAAAGTTAAGAGATTATAACTTGTGAATTGATTCTGATTTTCATCATATCGTCTTCATCTTATCCTCTTAAACTTGTAAGTATAGTTTACTTGGTGTATTCTACTAAAAAGAATGAATTTAATTGAGTTGTGATGGATAATTGATTTTGTATAAATTTGAAGTCTGAATTGAATACATGTGATGATATTGTTACTTACATGATAATAATAAGTTATGTATTTGGTGTTCTTCAAGTTTTTTTGAATTTGGTAAAATGGTTGTAGTTATTAGGTAGATGATTTGATATGAAAATTAATGTTAAATGAAAGTATTGTTGTTATTTAATGTTAGTAGAGGTATTAGAAACGATAAGGAATCTGATCTGATCTTAAGGTCTGATGATTTAACCGGACTCTAATATACCTTAAGGGTCCGGTCATTTATTGTCTAACTGGACTCTATTACCTTAAGATTGTCTCGGATTCTATTTCGGACTTTCGGGTCCGTTTGTTTAGTGTTGATGACCGGACTCTACGTATGTAATTTTGGTTCCAGTTGTTACTTGACCGAACTTTATCTAATTTTGGTTTACTAGACTCTATTACTAATTAGCCGGACTCTATGTAATATTGGTTACTAATTAGCCGGACTCTATGCAATTCTGGACTCTATTACTGGTTATAGTTGGACTATATAATTCTAGTTGTTTAGTACACATTACTAATTATAACTGGACTCTATTTAATTGTACAATAGGACAATTATGTTTCAGTTGGCTGGACATTTTTATTTGAAGCTATGATCATGATAATTATTTATTTATTATTAATGAACAATTTATCTGCTGTTAGAGAAGCTTGCTTTTAAAATGTAATTATGTGATTATAAGTTCGAGATAATTTAAGATATAAACTGAATATGGAATAATGAGTTGTTTATCATTATTAACGTATGGTTTGATTGAGTTGTTATGACTGTTAATTGTAACCTGGTTAATGTTGTTATTTTGATACTCGGTATTGAAATAAGTTATACGATTATGAAATGAGTACTGACTCGTTGTTTATTTGTATTCTCAGACCAGGAAAAGACTCGGTAATATAAGACTTCTGAGTTAGCGGCTGAGGTAACGGTGAGTGGATATGTACCTTCAGTGTGATTTAGTTGTAACAGGTTTGGTTACAACAGGTAAACGTATTATTAATGTCTTATTTTGCCATGATGATTATGGTTTAATGGTAATAATACTGTTGATAGACTGTTTAGTCTGAAATGATGAGTATGTGAATATGTGATCACGTGATATATTGCCTTTGTGCATTGAGTTATTGAGGTCAGCGGGTGCTGGGCTTAGTTGCTATAATTGGACGACAAGAATTTCCTTGTACATATCGTTAATAGGAAATTAGGTCGTTTGAAAATAGTAGCAAGCTATCGGTAGATTTTGTATAGGCCAATACAGATTGTTGATAAGCGTCGCTTGGTGGGCCACCGCGGCTGAGGGTGCCACAAGGGTCACCGATCCTCATTGAGATTACGTGCTTACGATTATTTGTTGTAAGATTTGTTATTGCTAAGTTTGACTGTTGGTTACATGTCTACTCAATTAGCATTAAGCTAACCCCCCCCCCCTTTTAATACTTTTTGCAGGTTATGATTAAATAATGGGCTTAGCAAGAAGTTGTTGACTGAATGGAATGTTTGACGATCGAATGTTACTCTGATATCTAATTTGCATAAATAAGTGTCATCTTTTGTTTTCATATAACACCCAAGTTGATTAATTATGGTTTGAAATAGTTTGATTTTAGGTTTATTAAATAATGTAGATTATTAAAATGTTTATTTGGACTTGCGCTTCCGATATATTATATTTAAATGACTTGAAAAGGAAGGGTGTTATAGTCCAGGTACGGAATAGATCCGGCCTCGTGCTTTACTCGGACATTGATTCTTGGACCACGGTCTACATGGTATGATCACGAGTGTTATCTGCGGTCAGGGGCGGTAGAATGTACATCATTAAACGTCAAATTGAGTTTTGATTTTCACTAGAAACAAATTGAAATGATATGGCCCTCCTCTTTAATGGTTAAAATCACAACCTTAGAGTTGTTTTAATCGAATTAGTATAAGAGCACACGATATGGGTCTAGTTGGCATCAACGTTTTCCGACGAGAACGCCGTCGGATGACATTCTGCCGCACCGGGATGGCATTCTCGTCACCGTTCCCGAAGACGTTCCCGTCCGGCGTCCGATTTCAAACGCCGCTTCACCTCAGCGTTTTCTATATCTTTTTTGTTTTGTTTCTTTCTTGCCCTTTTCTAGATGCAAACATTTATAATATGTGAGTAAATTCTATTTTGGTTACTGATTTGGAGATGGTAGATGGTGGTGTTTAGAAAGAAAATATGAGAAAAAAATGATAAGTCAATGAAGAAGATGGTATATATTTACATTTTTTACCCTGAAATATTTTCAGTTTTCATTTTAACATTTAGGTGTTTTAATAAAGTGGAATGATTTACCACTTTGATATAAACAAACAACAAAAATATTTTTAATTTTAAGATTTGTAATTTTTTTATTTTTGTTTTAATGAATTAAACGTTGTTTATTTAATTATTTATTTTATATATATTAATTTATATAATTATCTTTATTAAAAAATCAAATAAAACAAATAAAAAAGTCTCCAGAACACTGTGAATTTGGTTTCAGCACACCACAGAATCCTTACTTTCAACATTCTTCAGAATACTGTCCAGAATACTGGTTACCACACCCTGTACTCTAAGGCTATCTCCAATGTAGGTAATTTTGCACCAAATTTGGTGTTTTAGTGTAAAAAACCCTCTCCAACCAACTCATCAAATTTGGTGCAGATTTTAGTGTACACTAAATTTTTGAAGATTTTGCACTATATTTGGTGCAACACTAAACTTTGCACCAAATTTATAATGTTTCATTTTAGTCCCTATGTGTGAATTATTGTTATTATTTAAGTACAAAACTTGAAGAAACTTATTTACATGTATGATTATTTTAAGTACCATATACTTAAGATTATATAATATGATTATTGAAACAATAACATATAATTTTCAAACAAATTATGGTAATTTAAACATTGATTTATACAAAGAACTTATGTAATTGAAGTTTTACGAAAATAAATAAATAAACTTAACATTTAAGTTAATAGTTTGGAAAGTTAATTGATCATAAAAATAATGAACCCACGTCAAGTATAATGTAAAAATAGTTTAGGGGCCAATGTGTAAATGCTAAAAGTAGTTTTATTGCAGAAATTTAGTGCATACGTTGGAGATGAAACATATATGGTGCAAATATATTCCTGAAAGATTCCTTTATTACACCAAATTTGATGTAGTGTTTAGTGCATACGTTGGAGATGCCTAAGTGGACTATAAATACCAATTGATCATCATCTAAACTCAACGCCATTCAATTTGTTACATGACTTAATACGGATCATGAATCATGATGTCGACATTGTTACACATAATCTAAACAGTGCATACATAATAGATTTACGTACCATACATATTGACATTAATTATTATTATTATTATTATTATTATTATTATTATTATTATTATTATTATTATTATTATTATTTGTTGTTTGCTATATACTCGTATCACCTTTTGATTACCAACTCCCACCAAGAAAAGCAAAATTTGAAAGAAAGCTCCCTTTAGTCTTTTACACAAAGACGTTTCTTGAATTCATGAATTGTATTCCTTTTAATCGATCACAGACTTTTTAATTGTGATTTGATTTGATTGAAGTTTTCCCCCTGTTCAGATTTACCTTTCACTTCCTTTAATTGTTTCTTAATTCGATGACAGACTTTTTAATTGTGATTTGATTTGATTGAAGTTTCCCCCCTGTTCAGATTTACCTTTCACTTCCTTTAATTGTTTCTTAATTATAATCGTACAAGCATTAATTTTTAACGATGTCTTAATTATTTATATGGTAATATGTAGGGGTGTTCAAATGGATGGATTGGTTTAAAACTGATCCGTATACATGAATCCAAATGGATATTGGTTTCGAAAATATGAATCCGATCTGTCCAAACAAATTAAAAAACCAAAAATCCATCCGAATTATTATTTAGATGGATCGGTTTGGTTTTCCGATATCCAAAAACATATATAAATATATATATTATCTAATACAAAAATATGTTAAATATTATAATAATAATATTATACAAAATTGATAGTTTTTATTTCAACCTCCCAATATATATACATGTGTGTGTAATATATTAGTAAAATGCATAACAAAACTATAAATTTCTAACATATATAAGTAAACAATTTTGTTAAGGTTTTTTTTGCCGAAAAAGGAGTTGATAATTCTCATTTTTGTTTTTTTGGGTATCAAATATTCTTAACTTTTTAAAATGAATAACTATTTGAAAATTATGATTAAATGGTATAAGACTAAAAATTTCGGAATATTTGATACCCGAAAACACGCTAATGTCGGTGAATCGGTTAATATAACATAGATTGGATAATGGTAAAATGCTTCTTTGGGGAAAACAAGAATTATTGACTCATTTTTCGGCAAAGAACGGTTGATTAATTTGGTACCGATACCCTTTAATCCTAATTTCTAAATATGTTGTTCATTTAAAAAAGTTAGGAATATTTGATACCTAAGACACAAAAATGATAATTATTGAGTCCTTTTTGGGCAAAAAACTCATTTTGTAACTATAAACTACCTATTATATTTGGATATTTGTTGAATATTAATAATTTAGCAAACTATTTTGAATGTGCATGCATATATATAATGTTTGAAAAATAGATATATATTTGTTATTTGATTTTTTTGGATAATCCGGTTTGTAATATACTAACCAAAACCAATCCGTGATCCAAAATAATAAGTTTAATTTTGATCCGAACCAATCCGAAAATCCAATTATTCAAATCATATGGTCCGATCCGAGTTATCCAATTGGATAATTCAGTTTTATTCGAAATGAGAAAACCTCTAGTAATATGGTAAAGACTTATCAATTATTATTTGTATATCCTAATTCGAAAGAAAAACATAAGGTTTAGAGAAGTAACCCCTATACTAGGGGCAGGAGGGCCAACCAACTCCACATCTTAGTCTTTGATTTCTTTAATCAACGGTCCAGAATCATTGTAGTTCAAATTCCTTGCATTTTGAACATTAAATAAGATGCATTGAAACTAATGTAAAATTAATATAGCGAATATGAAACGTTGGTCGAATAAATTAATGGCTGCTCCTCCCACACATCATATAGGGGTTGCTCCTTATCTACAACAAACATTTTATTTATACTTTTGACCTTTTTCTTTCTTGTAAACTATCATTTTGAAACTAATTTCCTTACCAAATTTCTTGTCTGAAAAGTGAAAACTCATTTTATATCTCTAGAATTTAGAAGGAACCCTCCCATGCGCGATGCGATATCCATCTAAGACATGGGAGAGCAACCCCTTTAGAGCGTCACCGAGATTTCAAACTATGGAGTGGTTCTCATATCGGGGAGTAACCGCTTGTGGGAGATGAACGGGTGGATCAAAATAAGGTCCGTCAGTGATTTCACAACTGCCTTTCAAAATATATATATATATATATATATATATATATATATATATAGGGTAGTGATCTAGGGGGAAGTGACAAAATTGGGAGAAGGGGGAAGCTAATCTGGGCGGTCCATCTCATCAAACTAATTAAAAACGCAGAGGGGTATTTTGATCAGTTTACAAATACATTAATTAAAAAGAAAGATAAAAATATCAGGGAAAGAAGATCTAATGCATTCCATAATAACCTAAATTAGTTCTTCCAAATATGATTTTGAAGGTGAGATTCATCAAAATCATTACATAAACAAGATCTGATTCATTTCCAGTTAACTTCAAGCGGGATTTATTCAGCAAAAACGAGATTCATCAATGGCGAAAGATTCGAAAGAAAAGGGGGGAAAATTGACGAACGGGGTAAAACTAATTCGTAAAATTAAATATTACTGACTGCAAATTGCTTAAATAATGTTATTAATTGATTATATGATCTGAATTAAATCAATATTAGTGTACATGTAAGAATTATATGTTAGTTGTAGATGATGACCGTTACAGATTACCAATTACAAATTTGATGAATAATATTCACTGTGGTGC
Organism: Pseudognaphalium luteoalbum; assembly: GCA_963422505.1. NCBI lineage: Eukaryota > Viridiplantae > Streptophyta > Magnoliopsida > Asterales > Asteraceae > Pseudognaphalium > Pseudognaphalium luteoalbum. Next base: position 39,753,983 of record OY730192.1, read on the forward strand.
TTGTTATATGATTAAATACTAAATAGTCATAAAGTTAAGATTTTGATATATTACGAATTTCAAATTATTGAATATTATCCACCGTGATTCTTAATACTGATTATATATTAGTGATTTAATATGGCCACTGAACTTAATTTCAAACAAAATATATATTAGATGGTTATAATTTAGTACTCATCCACATGGATGTTAATATGTATCAATATGAATCACTACAATGTAGACTTATGTTAAGATGCACCAGAGTGCATACTATTAGTATTCATTCACATGGGTGTTAACATGTATCAATAAACATAATTATGATGTAAACCTATAAAAAAGATTGGTTAAAAGATCTTATCAGGCGTGAAAGTTTTGATGTTGTTGGTGTTCAAGAAACAAAGATGGAAACACTTGATGACAAATTGGTCAGATATTTAAGGGGTTCAATTGACATCGACTTCTGTTTTAGTGGCTCAGTTGGCAGATCTGGGGATACACTCTTGATGTGGATGAAATCTTTTTTCCTTCAAGAGAAAAAATTAAGTGGGAGATACTTTTCTGGAGCTTCAGGTAGGTGCGTCTTCAATGACTCTCAAATGATGTTTGTAAATATATATGGTCCTCTCCTTGGATGGCAGAAAGAAATCTTATGGAATGATTTATTGAACCTTATTCAGGATTTAAGCGGAGTTAGCATTCTGTTTGGTGATTTTAATGTTGTCAGGGAGAGAGGTGAAAGACTAGGCTCCAATTTTGTTGTTAAAGAGGCGATAGCTTTTAACAATTTCATCGCCACAGCTGGGCTGCATGAATTTTCGTTGGGAGGTCGTAAGTTTACTTATTATAATAAGTTTGGTTCCAAGATGAGTAAAATGGACCGCTTTTTGCTCTCTATTAACTTTCTCGACTTTTGGATAATTGTCGGGTTATATCCGACCACTCGCCAATTACTCTTTCGGTGGATCAGACTAATTTTGGGCCAAAACCATTTAAAATATTCAATTCATGATTGACTCTTCCAAATTTTGATTCAGTTGTACAATCATCTTGGCAATCAGGAAGTTACAGGGGATCCCCTGACATAATTCTTAAAAATAAAATAAAGATACTTCGGGAGGATATTAGAAATTAGCACTCAAATTTTATAGTTAATTGCCAGAAAACACGTATAGATCTATTTGATATTTGGGACAAGAAGGCTATGAATGAGTGTTTGATGGAGTTAGATGTGCTTTCTCGTGAAACAGCGATAGCGGAGTTACTGAGAATTGATCAGATAGAAAAGGAAAATTTGAAGCAGAAAAGTCATATTCGATGGGCAATCGAGGGAGGTGAGAACTCAAAGTTTCTTCATTCTCAAATCCGGAAAAATAGAAGCAAATTGAATATTAATGGGATATCATGGAATGGGAAGTAGGTTACTGATCTTGTTTTCATCAAGTCAGCTACATTTGATTTTTTCTCATCTCGCTTCAAGAAAGCATCTTCCATGAAGACATCTTTTTCGAACTCTTTATTTCGACGTCTGGATCCCTCAGATGTGGCTTTCTTGGAGGCTTATTTTACAATGAAAGAAATTAAAGAAGTTGTGTTTGGCTGTACAGGATCAAAGGCTCCTGGGCCTAATGGGCTCAATTTTGCTTTCATTAAAAGGTATCAGGATTTAGTTCAATTCGATTTCTTAAACTATTTTAAGCATTTTGAAGCATCGGGTAGATTGGGTAGAGGGTGTAATCCTTCCTTCATCAGTTTAATTCCAAAAAATGGTGATCCTATATCCTTTAATGATTTTCGGCCCTTACACCTATATCATATATACTAGGATATATCAGTTTGATTTGCATTACCTGCTAAACGATTATCGGAACTTGTGTTTTCATTTTTACAAGAGTTAAACCAACAAACGGAGAGGCAATGATGGGGTCAAATGCTATAGTGATGGGCATGGTTTTGGTACGTATATATGAGTTGTTTAATGTTTTTGAGTATCTAACCCTTTTGAAATTTTCTACATGTGCTTATGTGCTGACGTCTAATGATATTGGTAGGTTGGATTGACGATGGTGGTGGTAGAAAGTGCAGATACATTGTTGATATACATTTGTTATGCAGAAGATACATTATTAATACACATGAGATCATAATTGCTCACCAAGATGCCAAAGATATTACACCAACGTCTCCAACACAGAATTGCACCAGTACATGAAGGATTGAATGTATATCATAAATAACCTTCTTAGAGTGTTTTGAAAATGTAATGGCTATATAGTTTAATCAATGATATGCATCGAGTTATAGCTTAATTATGTATCGATTGGATTCGACTTAGGTTAAGATTGGATTCTATATAGCTTAAATATGTTTCAATTTATCAAAAATATGTTATATTATTCGAGTTTTGATTGTAGAAATTAAAGAAATGCATCTGCGTTTATATATTATTATTCCGAAATATATTATATAAATCATATCATATTACTTCAGATCTTCATCAAGACATAGTTTATTATGATATATAACTACAATGCATACTATTGATACTCATCAACATGCATGTTAACATACATCGATATACATCACTACGCTGTAAACTTATGTTAAGATGTATCACAATACATACTATTAGTACTCATCAGCTCGAATGTTAACATACATTGATATACATCACCACAATGTAAATTATGTTAAAATGCTTTACAGTGCATATTGTGAGTATTCATCAACTAGAATATTAACATTAATCGATATACATCACTACGATGTAACTTAGGTTAACATGCATCACTGTGCAAACTATTAGTACTCATCTGCATGAATATTAACATACATCGATATGCATCACTACAATGTAAACTTATGTTAAGATGCATTGCAATGCATACTATTAGTACTCATCAGCATGCATGTTAACATACATCGATATACATCACTAAAATGTAAATATATGTTAAGATGCATCGCAGTGCATACTATTAGTAATCATCGACATGAATGTTAACACACATCAATATACATCACTACGACGTAAATTATGTTAACATTCATCACAGTGCTTATTATTAGTACTAATCAACTCGTATGTTAACATGTATTGAAATACATCACTACGTTGCAAAACAATGTTAACATGCATCGCAGTGCATACTATTAGTACTCATCACCTCGAATGTAAGCATGTCTCAATATACATCACTACAATGTAAACCAATGTTAACATGCATCGCAGTGCATACTATCAGTGTTCACCAGCTTGTATTTTAACATATATCAATATATATCAATACGAATTAAACTTATATTAAGATGCATCATAATACATACTATTAGCACTCATCAACTCCTATGTTAACATGTATCAAAATACATCACTACATTGTAAATTAATGTTAATATGCATCGTAGTGCATACTATTAGTACTCAAGACAGCGGAAACTATGAAGGCAGAGGAAACTTTGTATCAACAGAAACTATTGCCAGCAATTAAACACTTAGAGCAGCAGGAAATAGACCAACAGGAGAAATATAGAGAGCAGCAGAAACAAGATGATCAGCATAAACTTTATAGCAGTTGAAATAACACAAGCAACAGAAAACAAGAAGATCATCGTAGTGATGTAAACTTATATTAAGATGCATCACATTACATACTATTAGTACTCATCCGCGTGAGTGTAAACATATACCGATATACATCACTTCGATGTAAACCAATGTTAATATGCATCACAATGCATACTATAAGTACTCATCAGTTCGAATGTAAACATGTATCAATATACATCACTATGATGTAAACTTATGTTAAGATGCATTCTAATGCATACTATTAGTACTCATCAACATCCACGTTAACATACATCAATATTATACCTAGCAAACGGGTTGGTTTGGGTCGGGTTGGGTCATGGGTTAAATCGGGTTTGGGTCGAAATGGGTCATGGGTCCAACGGGTCATATTTTGAAGAACGGGTTGGGTCAAACCTGGGTTGGGTCGGGTCGGGTTGGGTCTTCTTTGTCTTTTGAAATTCAATTTCAATCTTTTTTCCACCGATTAAATAATTATAAAATAAAGTTATGAATACTTGTATAGGATATACGAGTGGTATATGTTTTAAATCAAATTACTTTGAAAAAAGTAGTAATAATACATAAGTATTAAATACATTGTGTTAATCAATCAGGTTATTAATCACAACATAGTTTTTAATGAATGATAATAGCAATGTCAATATCTTTTTTATCGTTGTTTAATTGTTTTTTATTAATTATTATTATTATTATTATTGTTATTATTATTATTATTATCGACAAACTTTAATAAAGATAATACGAAGCATCATTAAATTATTAATAGAAGTAGATATTTTTATCGTAGATCATGTCAAACTTTAATCTCTTTCTCTACCAATAATATCTATCTCTATCACTATACATCACTACGATGTGAACCAATGTTAATATGCATCGAAGTGCGTACTATTAGTACTCATCAACTCGTATGTTAACATGTATCAATACATCAAGGTAAACTTATGTTAAGGTGCATCACAGTGCATATTATTAGTACTCATCCGCGTGAATATTAACATATATCGATATACATCACTACGGTGTAAACTTATGTTAAGATAAATCACAATACATACTATTAGTACTCATCAGCTCGTATGTTAACATGTATCGATATACATCACTATATTGTAAACCTATGTTAACATGCATCGCAGTGCATACTATTAGTACTCATCAGCTCGAATGTAAACATGTATATATCGATATACATCACTACAATGTGAACCAATGTTAACATGCATCGAAGTGCATACTATTAGTACTCATCAGCTCGTATGTTAACATGTATCAATATACATCAATACGATGTAAACTTATGTTAATATGCATCACAGTGCATATTATTAGTACTCCTCCGCTCGAATATTAACATATATCGATATACATCACTATGATGTAAACTTATGCTACGAAATCACAATACATACTATTAGTACTCATCAGCTCGTATGTTAACATGTATCGATATACATCACTACATTGTAAAACAATGTTAACATGCATCGCAGTGCATACTATTAGTACTCATCAGCTCGAACGTAAACATGTATCGATATACATCACTACGATTTGAACAAATGTTAACATGCATCGAAGTGCATACTATTAGTACTCATCAGCTCGCATGTTAACATGTATTAATATACATCAATACGATGTAAAACTTATGTTAAGATGCATCACAGTGTATATTATTAGTACTCAGTCGCTCTAATATTAACATATAGCGATATATATCACTACTGTGTAAACTTATGATAAGATAAATCACAATACAGAGTATTAGTACTCATCGGCTCGTATGTTAACATGTATCGATATACATCACTACGTTGTAAACTAATGTTATCATGCATCGCAGTGCATACTATTAGTACTCATCAGCTCGAATATAAACATGTATCGATATACATCACTACGATAACAACTAAAATGAATGTTATTTTATAACAGCTAAAAGTGAATTATCAGTGAATGTTATCATTTAATATTCATCAAAATAAATGTTATCAGTTAATATTAATCAAAATGCATGTTATCAGCTAATATTCATCAGTAGAAGAAGGAACATATGAATTCAATTCCAAATGAACATGAGAACTAAAAGACATCGCATAGGCTACAAAAATATCATTACAAACACTAACAAATTAATTAAATACAAACTTCTATTATAATAGATAAGATTCATCACAAATAATATTATCATTATTTGTAACTCCCATTTCATCCGTAGTAGTGTAGTCTTCCATCTTTGAGCTAAAACTATTTCTTGTAACTCCCCTAAAATCCATCAATCCAGGTGAGATATTTTAACCGGATCCATTATACAAGATTCACACGTGAATCAATAAATAATTACTAGAAATTATCAAATTCTCAATAAGGTTAAAACACAATTTCTCAACAAAAAAATCTTATTAGTATTCATCAGCATCCATGTTAACATACATCAATATACATCACTACGATGTAAACTTATGTTAATATGCATCACAGTGCATACTATTAGTACTTAACAACATGAATATTAACATTTATCAATATACATCTCTATAATTTAAATTATGTTAACATGCATCACAGTGACATATTATGAGTACTCATCAGCTCGAATGTTAACATATATCGATATACATCACTATAATGTAAACTAATGTTAAAATGCATCACAGTGCATACTATTAGTACTCATCACGGTGCATACTTTTTCACTCAAAATCTTCCTACTATAAATAAAAAATAATTAAAAGAAAGCAATGAAGAAGCCTCAATCATCACTCCATCACAATCATCACTCCATCACGGCAACACCTCCAGCGGTTTTAATTTTCTTTATAATCTCATTCGCATCTTCTTTGGTGACCCCTTGTTTGATTACGACAGGAACTTTTTCCACCATATCTTTAGCTTCCTTCAATCCAAGATTTGTAAAAGCACGAACCTCTTTGATTACCTTGATTTTAGAAGCTGCATCAAATTTCACATATAGTACCCACAAACATTTATTAATCTACTCTGTCCCTAGTAAGTATGTCCAGTGGTACCACAAAGAATCACTTCCATAATATCATATTTACCAAATATATACCATAGTTTTAGCAAAATAATATGTAATTCAACTACAATACACCATATATAGAATAGAATGTTTACATATTATCATTAGAAACACATAATTATAATTATCAATAATAGAACAAACTTGAAATTCAAACATACCGGTGACTCAAGAACACTAGAATCGGTAAACCGGAACATTCGAGATGGAAGACTTTACATGAGCAGCAAAATAACATTGTAGCCTTTTATTCTGATTATTTACTAAGGGACATTACTTAATGCTCTCCGATTGTAGATGCATAAAAACTAAAAGTACTAAGTACTTACCGAGAATCGACTGACATATTATCATCCGTACTCAACAACTCCTTTGGTTAGCAATATCAAAATTTACTAATATGATGAAATAGATAATATTCGTTAAAACGAATATTAACTAAAACACTTCATTCAGAATGCAAAAAAGCATATCATTATATAACATAAAATGTAAAAACCAATAATTCATAAGAAACAACAAAATTAAATTTAAGAAATATGATAGTAACACTTACTTGAAACATCTCTATGAACTTACGATTGCAAGTGTACACTAGAACTAGCAGACAAACACAAATGTGAAAATAAGAACAGAAACCCTAGAATTGAAATTTTCAAATTTAAAAACGGAATAAATTGAAATTAACGCAATTGAATGAATAATCAGAGTGAAAAACATGAACATATTGGAATTCAGATTGTTATAGATGAATATGATACAAAATCGAGATGTAAGTACAATTTTGTATACGATTAAAATTGAATTGTAAATATGAAACCCTGTAATTAAATGAATGTAAGAGAATCCAAATTAGAAAATTTGAGCTTGGTAATATGAAACTAGTAATTTGATGAAGATCGACTGAATTGAAATTGGAGAGGAATTGATTCTTGATTACCACCGGTCTAAATTACAAGGGATATGTAAGCTGATGAGATACAAGTGCTAAATGACCAAACTAACATTTTCCCTGTAAACACAATAAGACGCAAGAACATGGTAAGAGCATGGGCCGGCCAGTTTTAGATCAAATTGATGGTGAGATGGACGCTTTCCCCCTTTCCCCCAAAAATATCTTTTCCCTTTGGATCATGCCACTATATATATATGTTTAGGTTTGGTAAGTTTGACTTAGCTCGATTGTATGAATGAGGTATATTCCATTAAAGTTTAATTGGATACTTGTACTCTATAATATTACTATGTAATTATAAGTTTTTACGTGTTTATGTTATTCAAGTGAACAAAAGTAGCCCGTTTCCACTCGAGTTGATTTTATGTGATTATAGTAACATTTGAAGATATCACGTGTGTCGTGTGTAATACTCTGTTCGATGTTCCAAAATGCAACATAAACATAGACACAACATATATTCCAATCGAGTTTTGCTTATTTGTTTTACAAGTTTTAACAACCAAAAAAAAAATGTAGAGTTTTTTTCATGATTATATATCATAGGGACTAGGGAGTATAGAATTATGAGGATCTTTGCTTTCAAGCAATACTTTCACCTCAAATTGTTTTTTAATTCATGATGCATCATACTTTACATCTTTTAACCGTCCTTTTCAAAATAAAATTTACTTACCACTTAAACAAATGTCAACCCAACATATTTCTCTTAATATATATTGAATACTATCTAATATCTAATACTACTTATAAAGAGTGTTGATGTTTGAATCTTACACTTCTTAAAATAATTAATATACCAAAATTACCCCTCTAAAAATATAATAACTATCCATTTGTAGATCACTTTCAAAACAAGAAATATCTTTGACCATGGACTTACTAGAAATATAAACAAAATCTCAATTTAAATGTAGGTCAATAACAAGAATTTCTAGAAAAAAATCCATTGCATTTACATCTTTCTTTATGAAAGGATCATTTCTACAAATCATAAGCAATTAATCTTGACACAATTTCAAATATACAACTTTTAAATTTGATCATCATAAAATGAGATTTTCTTTTAAAAACTTCACAAAGCAATTACTTGAAAATCATATTGTCGAAAAAAAGATAATAGTTCCCGCTGCATTGCGCAGGTTATATGATCATTACATAAATAGTGACCCCTAACTAAGTTAAAATTGAAACAAATTAGTCCGTAATTGACATTCAAAATCATCATTGAAATATATTTAACTAAATTTTCATTAAATAAAATGAAAAAAAAGTCATCAAATGAAGAGATGGTTTGTATATAGTAGTTATTATACACGTTATTTCGCATCCTCAAATGATAATATGGAAAATGATTGTTAGACTTAAATATACAAACCTAAATCTAGACCTACAAATATGATTGGTAAATTAAAAAAATGAATGAATAAAATTAATAGAGAGAAAATAATCAACAATTAGATCCATTTTTAGGTTCATGTGTTTATGCATGTGTAGCATTACATCTTTGATATAATTTAGAATTAAGTATCTGGAAATGCATCCAACTTGTCCCGAATGTCTATTGTATGTATCACACTTACGAGAGGTGTATTTAATGCATCCAAGTTTCAAAAATGGTTTATTGTATGTATTTTGATGATGTGTCGGCCATTTACGATGCAACATGGCGTCCCTAGAAGATGACATGTCATCAAAATACATACAATAAACCGTTTTTGAAAGTTTGATGCATTAAATACACCTCCCGTAAGTATGATACATACAATAGACATTCGAGACAATTTGGTAGCATTTTCAGATACTTAACCCTTTAATTTAGTCTAAAACATGCAAAGATTAATACTTATTGTTAGGCCTTATCCATTTTTTCAATCTATCTATATCTATTTACAGATGATACATCTTGAACTCGATTGTTGTACATGCAAGTTTCATGGTTATTCATCATGTTAAGCCAATTGTCCGTTTACTAATTATTACTCCATTTTATTTAACAAAAGAGCGAAGCCTGAAATTTTATTTATCACATTAATCACTCCTCAAAAATGAGATACTTTTAAATGGAATATCAATTCACGGATTACAATAGTAGCTACAACTTCAAAGTGACAATGAAAAATAAACGTACAAAACGTATGGAAATAACTCAAACTGCCGACGAGAAGTTGAAATTATATCTAAAGAAATCTGAGGATATGAGGCTTTTACACAAATGTAGCATGACTCTATTGCCTTAGACATCACATTAAGAAAAAAACACGCAACAAAATATCACTTTGATAACGTGGGGGAATTCGCCTAAGTGAATCGTGCAATTGCTGGACTTCAATCTGAAAGGTTATTTGAAGATGACATTGAAGTTAATACTCAAACCAACCCCGTTTCTATTGAAAGATCCAGATCTAGCTGCAAGAAAACCTTGAGATAAATATTAGTCCGTAATAAATCAAGTAGGTATCTCGTGTGGATAATTTCAGGATCCCAAACTTTGAACTTGTAACTAGTCTTTTTCGTAGATTTGACGGAAAGAAAAGTCACGAACCTTTCAGATGAAAGAATAATACTCACAAAGGAGAGAAGAACCGACATATGCGGTAGTTGATGTCTACCATAAATGGAGAGAGAAATGATCACATCGAAGAAAATATGAAAATTAAGGTTTTTCGAGTCGAAGAAAATATGAAAATTAAGGTTTTTCGAGTCGTCAAGGTGTGAGGTAGACAATATTATTTTTTTACGAAAAATTATTTATATACAAAATAGTAACTTTAAATATTTAATTCACAAATATATATACATCTTTGTCTTATCACAGGATTTAAACCTCCAAACTTATGATCGGACGCTACATGGCCAATTCTCATACTATCGAACTTATTTTTGATTTTTAATCAAATTTATCTTGAATAGTTGACAAAAAATAATACTCCGTATATGCTTGTTTTGTTTTAGAAAGAAAGATTGATTGAGGCTAAAAGAAAAATGCATTGACATTCACGATATTTCACATTTCACATAAAGATTATCGGAGGAGTAATTATTTTCTAGTATCAAATTACACTTTTCTTGCCGTTGTAATATGATACTTCATCCATTTTAAAATAAGTGTTCAAGTTTCCATTTTCACCTTCAAAAATAACACAGTAACTTTACCATTTAACCCTCGATATAATTTTTTTCAAAACTGATACCTAAAAGTATTTGCAAATATCAAGAGTAAAAGTGTCATCTTCATTACCATACAATATAATTTTTTAAACTTCATACAAACATAAACAATACAATTATTTTGTGACGGAAAGATTAACTATAAGAATAATGATGATGCCATAATATAATCCCAAGGATATATCCGTTCATCCAGTTTCTCAACTTGGAAAAATTTGCATAACTACCCCTTTAATTTGGAAGTTGGTTTCCATATTTAATTAATCCCCTTTTCACTCGTAATTTACGCGGATGACTCATTCTCCATACTCCCATTCTTATTATTTCCTAATTCTTCTCACTTTTCAGTTTTCTCCTAACAATAACATAATTCTCTCCGACCGCCGGCCACCACCACCCACCACCACCGTCAATTTCCTCACTTAAATATGCCCACAACAAACGTCCGCTAGTCAATTTCCACAATCACTTTCTTCTCATGGGGTTTTTCTTGTTACTGTTTGTTGTTATTCTGTTGTTGCTATGTGTTCGATTGTTTCTATATCGAACGACGTTAATTTACCGGTTAAAAAAATGGGGCCATTGGATTGAAGACCGGATTCATGTCCATCAATCCCTCAAAGTTCCAGAACTCAACGAAAACAACCAGGAAAATATATTCTACCGGAAAGTTTTTACGTACCTGAGCTCTCTTTCCACGATTGAAGACTCCGATTTTATAAACCTCATTTCCGGAAACAAGCCAAACGGCGTCGTTTTGAGCCTCGATGACGATCAAACGGTTCACGACACGTTCCTTGGTGCTAGGGTTTCCTGGACGAACAGAATCGAACGAATTGAAGAAAATAGCATCTGCAAAAAATCGTTGGTACTGAAATTGAAGAAGAAGGATAAACGCAGGATTCTGCAGTCGTATATTCAACATATCTACAGAGCTTCAGAAGATATTGAATTAAGATGTAAAGAGCTAAAGTTTCACATCAATACGACGACGTTTTCACACGATAAGAACTGCAACATTTTACGGTGGAAATCGGTTCGGTTATCGCATCCGGCGACGTTAGAAACGATAGCGATGGATACGGATCTGAAGAAGAAAGTTAAATCCGATTTGGAATCATTTCTAAAATCCAAACAGTATTATCACCGATTAGGTCGTGTTTGGAAACGAAGTTATCTGTTGTACGGACCTTCCGGTACCGGAAAATCAAGTTTTATCGCAGCGATGGCCAAGTTTCTGTCGTATGATGTTTACGATATCGATTTAACGAAAGTCGTTAACGATTCTGATCTGAAATCGATTTTACTTCAAACCGCGAGTAAATCGTTAATCGTTATCGAAGATCTCGATCGGTTCATCACATCGAATACGAAATCGGTGAGTATATCAGGAATATTGAATTTCATGGACGGAATATTGAATTCATGTTGCGGTGATGAGAAGATAATGATATTTACGATGAACAGTAAAGAAAAAATCGATCCGGCGATCTTACGGCCCGGTAGAATCGACGTACATATATATTTTCCGTTATGTAATTTCAATTCGTTTAAAACATTAGCGAGTAATTGCTTAGGTTTAAAGGATCACAAATTGTTTCCACAAGTTGAGGAGATTTTACAGACCGGCGCGACGATGTCTCCGGCGGAGATGAGCGAGCTGATGATCTCGAACCGCGGTTCGCCGGGCCGTGCGTTGCGGTCGGTGATAACGGCGTTACAGATTAACGGTGACGCGAGGTTATCTACCGGAATGCGGTTACATCATGACGGTGTGATAACGGCGGATGACACGTCATCGTTGGCGGAAACATCGAACGTTTACGTGATGGATAGTAACTGTAGCGTACCTGTTGTGAAAGAGATACAGAAGTTGTACGGTTTATTGAGGATGAAAAGCAGTAAGAAAATTGGACCGTCGGATCAATTCTCCGGGTCATTTGAACGGTCAAGATCATGAAGATGATGATTAGGGTAGTCGTCCGTATTTTTTATGGGTCCCGGTCCATACTGTTTTTATTTTTCTTTTTGTTATTTTAGGTTTGAAGATGAAAATAATTTGTGAATTCTTTTTTTACTTGGTTTAATTATATTTTCTACGATTTATTATTGTTTTTTTAGATATTTTTGGGTGCAAACTGGTATAGAAATGAATATCTTTTGTATGTATATTTTTTTTATACTAATTTGACATTTTGTATGTATATGCGAAAAGTAATTAAGATGCGAATTTTGTACGATTTATGGTTCTTGTAGGGTGGCAAGTCCATTATTTAGTTCAGAGAATTGATGCCATAGCCACTGTCCTGATTACAGCAATTAAAAGAAAAAAACAAATAAGTTTGTTTATATTTATAGGTGTGTTAAAGTCTAATAACTCATTAATTTGAAAATTTGAAGCCGTCAACGTTGTTCTTTACGCCAAATAGACACATTTACGGCATTCGGGTTTAATACTTTTGAGCATTGGGACTGGACCAAGATTGTTAGATAGTGTTAACGATAACATGGTCAAAACAAATGGCTCAACAGACTATTGAGCTCAAAGACGACCCTCATCAACACCCGAGAGTGGTCGAATATCCCCTCTGCGTCATCTAATATTATGAGTTATTTGTGTGTTTCTAGTAGGATGTTCTTGGTATCTATTACGTACAAAGAAACATTAATAAAGGTATACACATTAAAGAAGAAAACAACTACACATATATTAAAAAAAAATGGAAATAACTGGTATAGAGTATAGTGATGGTTTAATGTTGGTTGGACAGCGTTGATGGGGGTAGTTGTGCAAGTCTTGTAGATTGATGTGGGTATGTAATAGTTGGTTTGATATTCAGGTACAAATTTGCCAACTTTAAATCACTACCCATGGATAATAGATAAACAATGATGATTGACTTGATAATATAGATGGTAGGTATGCCCAACCACAAACTAAAAATTTAATAATCAAATCTCATTCAACTTCAATCTAAATGACTAGTTTCATCATATTTTATGTTTTTTTGATATATCTTTTTATTCGTTTTTATCATTTAATTGTCGGTATATATTATTTTAATCTATCTTTGATATGTTTTTAATAGCAAGGTACCTCCCTTAACCAAATCCAAATGAAGAGATATAATAAGATACATGTTTTTATTTTGTACCAACTATCATTAACCCAAGTATCCCATCATCAATCACACACAACCAACAAAGCAAAAATCGAATGGCTAATCACTTTCGATTTTATTTAATCCAAACTTTACTATGGCAATATTGACAGATTCAACGCTAACCCCCTTTCATTACAACTCTTCAAAAGGTGTTGGGATTGTGTTTTGAATAGATTATATGATTATTTCATTTACAAAAAACGCAAAGATAATTAACACACTTTCAAAAAGTAGGAACATACTTATTAATTCGGTACAAAATCTGTTTCGAAAATGCAATCCTCATCACTCTCCTAGTTCATTGTATAAAGTAAAAGGTTATGCTTAGCTATACATGTAAATAGAACTGAATTTTACCCAAACAAAGACATCACTTAAAAAGGTTAAGGGTGTGTTTGGTCGATGAATTTTAGGAAATTACAGGGAATTGTAATTGTAGCTTTAATAATCACTCTCTTATAAATTAGATTCCACGTTTGATAACATAAAAAGGATGGACTATTGGGGAAAAAATCTCATATAATCTCTTGAAATAAAAGCTAATACATGCACCTTCTAAACAAAAATATATATCTCTAACCACTAAAATCCTCCACTCGCAGTTTCACAAGCCTCAACTAGTTTGTTTCCGAACACATTCTAATTATAATAAATACAAGTCCGGTGGTATTGTATCGTTAAAAATATGAGGTTCTATACAAGATTTTAGTTTTATATCAAGAATTGTTGCCACTAGTCTATAAACAATCAAGAATTTAATGATTTGTTGACAAAAACATATTGAAAATCACGCATGGTCATAAACCCAATTTGGACGTTTACTTGAAAATGTCTAACACTACCTAGTAATATACTCCCTCCATCCCAAAATAACTGTTGACTTTTTGAAATTTTTTTTTTTAACTTTGACCTTTAATATATTTATTTGTGTTATATAATACCTAATGAAAATTATACAAATAAAAATACATTTAAAACCGAATCCATTCGTATATTTTGCATCAAGTATTATATAACACAAACAAAAATATTAAAGGTCAAAGTTGAAAACGAAAGACTTCAGAAAGTCAAAAGTGGACAGTTATTTTGGGACGGAGGGAGTAACATAGTATATACTATTTTGCATGATATAATATAACATAGTATATACTATTTAACCATTCGTCTTAAATGGTTAAATATGTTCACCTTAAGTATAAGCGGATTATTCGAAAAGGGTAAATGATAATATTTAAAGTAGATTAGTAAAATACAACATTAGAAGTATAATAGTAATAATCTCATTTGAACGTGAATAAAAAAGATCCTACATTTTATAGTCAATTTCTTTATACAAAAACACCTTGTAAATATAAATATTAAAACTTGAAAGGAAGGTTTAATTATTTTGTTAATCCCTGAAGCGAAAGTCTAATAATATAATTGTTTAATAATTAAGTCACACGATGTGAACGCATGCTCCATAAAGTCTCTAGATGCTTTAAAGCCAAGCCGCAAGCCTAATATTTAATGGATCACACATTCCAGATTCACAAATTTCATATCACATATAAACTAATTTATACTATAGATTATTATTGTTATCATTTTGTGTTTAATTGGCTATTATTGACTTGGATTAGATTTAATTAACAAGTTGTTTTTGCTAATATTTACAAGTTGTTAACTTAAGTAGCGTTTGTTAAATCATGAATAATAAAATTGAAAATCCTACATTTACCAGGAGTGGTAAATGATACTAGTATTATATGATAGTACCAAATAGTAGCAAGAATAATATTAAACTAGCATTATACCCGTGCAATGCGGCAGTGAAAGTGATAACGGTGGATGGATGTGCGAGTAACGATTTTAAAATAAAAATCAATGTAAATATTTTGTTGAATTATTATTTTATTGTATGATGTTTGTGTTATATATTATTTTATCTATATGATAAATATAATAGAAACAAATCTGATTTATTTATAGTAATAATCTACATATTAGTGGAAATAATTTGGTCAAATATTATATGTTATATGTATTAATTAATAGGTATAAATGTGATAGGGGTATATTAGGAACTTCAATTATTTTTAAGTATTCTAAGATTCAATATTGGACATGCTTTATACGTAGTAATAGATAATAGATAATCAAATGTGAAAATAGAAAACTAATACCAGAATGAACTGTTTTATTTTCTTCAGCTTTGTACTTTTGTACGCCACTATAGTGAGAATGGTATGGGCAATGACCAAAAACATACTCTGTACAACATATGTGAAATGGTATGAAACAAAGATAGTGATATATCCACCACCCATTTTAAGGCATTTATTGCAGTTTTACTGTTTTCCGCTACTAAAATAATAGTAATTCATACGTGTCTACTTAAACCATTTGAACTATCGAATATGACTGCATACAAAACATTGTGTGTTCACACATTTATATTTTTAGTGGTATATCAATTTATTCATAGAATTATATATGCGTTTTTGTTCCGCCGCAAAACGTGGGTAAATACTGCTTGTTAAAATACATTACATGGTAGAAATGTATTTTATTTAGTTAGACTTGCATTATAACGCAAATAAAACCTAAAATAACCTCAAGCTTTTAGTTGAATAAACCTAAGATTATTAGCAGTTAATTGTTATGCAAAGAAACGTCACTCAATAACTAAAAACTAGTACAGTGTCCGCGCAATGCGGCGGCGATACATGACAAAGAATGATTGTTGTCGATTAAGATTTAACGATCTTAAGGTTTCCATGTGATTTTCGATGTGATCCGATAATTACCTTGAGTGCATTGTAAGAGGTAATGTCGATCAATCTTAAAATTCAAAATAGATGAAATACCAAAATGTTTTATAGTGTAATAATAACATTTATTCAACTTCCTAAAAAAAAATTAACCATAGAAATGTTGGAATTATAAAGTTACTAAAAATAAAAGGGTTATTAGACAAAGGTAAATAAGTGATTTCCGGTATCTCTTTTTCTAAACGGTAAACCCTTTATAAGGGGTTATAGATAATATAAATTTCTTATAATTATTTTCATCATTATTACGGCAAATCCAAAAGGGTGGCCAAACGATAATTTCAATGGGCATATCTGAGTTCGACTCTACCAGGTATTAATCACCTGTCAATACATATAAGTATAAATATATATTATGTCTAACACTTTTTAATTGTAAATCAAAAAGCTAGTCGTACGATTACTTTCATCACCACATTATTAATCATATATGTACTGAAAATTGTGATTTTAATAATTTAATTTAGAATACAAAATATTATAACTTGGAAAGGTTTTTCTAATAAGTTCACCTACGATTTTTTCAATATAGACGAATGGATTTACTTATTCACCGAAATTAATCTCATATGATTAATTAATTATTTTATATAAAATTAAAATTGCATAAAAATATGATGGTCCGTAACATGGGCCGACATTAGCACTTATTCAAATTTTACAAAATAAAAGATGGCGTCACATAACACAAGAAAGTTACCTTTAGGTTAGGAGATGATTATGTATGGGGTTGGACCACTTAAGAACGTTAATTATATATTATTAAATCACAAAACTTAATTATCCTAACAATTATTATTATTAAAATATTATACCACTAAGATACCACTTTTCTAAGACGCGTACATATTATTATAATAAACTACTATACCTTTTTACCAAACTAAATTAACATTACAGTTAGGATAAGGAAGCCAACGACTCTTGGGTTGAAGTAATCTTTCAATACCCTTTCTCTCCAATACTTATGAGTTAATTTCTACTAGCTTGGGAATTTTAATTGATTGGCTATTTTAATCTTTTCTTTCATTAAAAAATTTTTTTACATATCCTAGAGCTTGGAAATCCCAAACTAGATCTCTCGTTCTCATGGGTTAATCGTAATTGTAACTTTGCGGCTCATATTGTTGCAAAACTATTATTCGATTCCCATGAATCTTTCTTCTGGGATGTAAATTTTTCGCTACAAATTACCTCAGTTGCGAAGAGTGATATGATATACTCCGTAATAAACTTCTTCAGCTTCGGCCTTTATTGATAAAAAAAATCTATTACTTTATCACATTAACCAGTCAAATCTTTATTACTTGTATATTTTTAGATTTACAGATTTCAACAAACGTAGTCAGTACTCAGTAGTCTATCTCTCAAACAGAATTCAAGCTTACTATCTATAGCCAAGAGATTTTAATGTTTGTTTATGGGCTCCCTTTTGAATTATACGGATTAATTAAGCCTAGTACTATGTATAATCAGGTAGCCATTCTTCTACTCATGACTCATCCATTAGATGGCCCATATATTGCTTTTGATTCTGAATCTTACCAAACTACTATACGTTAAGCCCGGTAGTTATATATAAACATGTAATGTAGCCACTTTTATGTTCATCCATTGGCCCATATATATTGCTCTTAAATT
Organism: Pseudognaphalium luteoalbum; assembly: GCA_963422505.1. Lineage (NCBI taxonomy): Eukaryota > Viridiplantae > Streptophyta > Magnoliopsida > Asterales > Asteraceae > Pseudognaphalium > Pseudognaphalium luteoalbum. The sequence continues at coordinate 39,772,353 of OY730192.1, forward strand.
TGATTATCTCTAGATATTCTAATTCAGATCCAGAAGTTTTTTTTCCTACGTGGATAGCTTCTCTTTGTGACAACTAATATTTTATCCTACGTGTCGACCTATTATTAACTTTCTAAAATTTATTTGACACCTCATCATGATATATTATTTTTATAAAGTCAATCAAAGAATCTATTTTTTTAAAATAATGTAATTAATTTTTTCCTATTATTTTTATAAAGTCAATCAAATCTATTTATTTATTAAAAAATGTAGTTCATTTTTTCCTATAGTATCAAACGGAGTATTACTTTTAGGAAGTGAACCAGAAAATAATTAAAAAATATATTTTCCATTAATAATAGTTATAATATATACAATAATAAAATATTAAAATTAGAATAATAATAATATAATAATAAATAAATTATAAATATATACAATAATAAAATATTAGAATTAGAACAATAATATAATAATATTGTACGAAGAAGTTATATTAGACGTAGTAATAATAATAATAATAATAATAATAATAATAATAATAATAATAATACGGAGGTTAATATTTATTTACAATATTTACCGAAAATAAAAGTAGAATTATATCTTCTATCATTTTTAATTTCTGTATATATATATTTCTCACCTTCAATTCTTTTCCTCTATATATTTCTCACTTCTCTCAAACTCAATTTTTATTTCAACCACTCATCTTTTTATATAGAAGGTATTTTACCTACATATCTCCCTATGATCTTATTAATTTTTCGATTTAATTTTTATTTATTCTTCTTTTTAACGTGTGCATCTTTATTTGATATTATTACTCTTCTTTTTAACGTATATGTTTTTGGTTGAACATTTATATTTCGATTTAATCTTTATTTTGATGTTATTATTTGATGTCATTGCTCTTCTTCTTAACATGTGTATCTTTATTTGATTTTTTTTTAACGGTAAAATATCAATATCAATAAAAGAGGACAAACTAGCAAGATGCTAAAGACCAAAAATACAAGCATGATGTAGAGAAATGCGATAACAAATAATACAAGTTCAATCAGTTTTTTTTTATGTTTAGTTTTTTTTATTTGATGTTATTAGTATTCCTTTTTAACGTGTAATGGAGTATATTCTATTAAACGAACATGATATATTTAAATTTAATGTAACACTTATTAAAATAATAAAAAAAAAAGTTTTAATTTAACTATGATATGACTTATCTATCTATTTATTTCATTAATTTTTTCATTTTTGTTTTCGCAGAATGACTGTATTCAAGCATCAGTAAAGTTAAGGTTGCTGCCGAATGTTCAAAACAACAATTTCTTTACTCAATTGTTACAGTTTGTAAATTTAAAAACATTGATAATAATTTGATAAAAAAAACTTTTTGAACAAAACCGTGGTGATGGTACATCTAAATTTTATGAACATTTCACTTTAGTATTTAATACGTTGTTATCGTTAATATGTTATATTTTTAACCGTCCAACGGACGAGTTCAACACTAATTATCAAATAAATAATTAATCCCATCTTTTCTAAACATAAAGGGCGTAACATTGCGTTAAAGGTAACCATATATAAACTTAAGAAGACTAAAAGCTAGACTTAATTCATTTTAGACTATTTTCTCTTTTTTGATTTAATTTTACATGTGGCATGCGTATATTGTTAAGTCTAGTTTTAGGTGTATTTATACACTGGAATAGTACATGTAAGCCGTTTCAATAATGCAAATTCTTAGAAACTCAAAAATATTCCTAAGCTTCAATCATAAGTTCGTCAAATATAAGTTGTACTCCATCAGTGAAAAATTATTGTCATAAGACAATAAACACATAGTTTATAAAAAAAAAAGTATATTTATTACCGTTAATCATTGATATGTAGTATATCATATTTATCTTTTAAATCATTTTGATTGATTAATTTTGAGAGATGACAATTGAAATCAAAACATAAAGATGGAGAAATAAATTGAGCCGCAAGGGAATGATACAAACATCTTTTTATGTTGTCCAAATCTCTACCTTAACTAAATTTGAACACGTCGGTGATCCCCCAAGTGATATACTCCGTTTGTAATCTGAATCTATCATTAATTATTAAATACATTCATTCTACAAAATAAATAAATAAAGATAAAAAATAATATAGAGTACATGTCCACCACTAAAAATCACCAGTAAAATAAAAGTTATAGACTTTCAAAAGTTTGAAATGCGTGTTTGACTGTTTATTCCATTTTTTTTCTACACGTCAAATTTAGTGGCAACAAAACACCAAGTACCCTTATCTCCACCACCGCCGCCGACCACCATGGAAGCAATCTCAACCTCCGTTCCTCCGTCCATCAACCTCCCCAAAACCCATCACTTCCACCATCTCAAACCACCGCTTCTCCACCACCAAACCCACCACATCTCCACCACAAAACACCACACTTCAATCTCATCAACCAAACCCACTACTCTCTCTTCCCACCACAAATTCACCCCACTTCCAACCACCTCTCAACAGCCATCGCCACCAGCTATCCGCACCCACCGTAACGCCGCCACCGGATACGCGGCGGCGTTGGTGGACGCCGCAATGTGTAGCAACTCCCTACATGGGGTTTATAAAGATGTGAAAAAGTTGCTGAAGTGGTTGAAGAGTAATGAAATGTTGAAGGATGTGATGAGTGATGTGATGGTGGATGATGGTGTTAAAGGGAGAGTGATGAAAGAGGTGGTGGTGAACGGTAAGTTGCGACGGCAAGTGGTGGCGATGGTCAAGATGTTAGTGGCTAAGAATAAATATGGGATGGTGGAACAAGTTATGGTTGAGTTTCAAAAGATTTACTTTGAGTTGAATTGTACGAGTAGTAGTAGTAGTAGTTTAAAAATGGTTGGTTAATTAATTAAATTATGTTAAGTTTATTTGATGTTTGTGGTTTGGAAACATTGATATGGTTTGTGGTTGTGTGATTTATGGTTTGATGATTGACTTCATTGATGCATTTTGTTGATCAAATGAAAATCTGAGTATGTATGTATGTATAAAATGTGTTTATGTATCGATCAAAGTATCAGGTGAAAGCCAAATTTATTGAAAGTTCTAAGCATTTTTTTAGTTAGTATGTAAAGGTAAGATTCTTATTAAAGAACAAGTAGCCTTAAAGCATGTTTAAGGTAAAGATCTAGTTTTGCCTTTACAATCATGAATTGTGTGCGTCCCTTTTAAGCATCGACCTAACCTTCACCGGCGAGAAGTTAGCGAGTTAAGGAAACCGCCGAAAACCCATTGAATTAGGGATTTTTCCTTCTCCCCAACTCATGTGCTCTATAAAATTGAATAATACTTTTATCTCCATCTTTAAGCTGCTGTAAATCATGGTTAATTTCATATTCATATGATTAATGATTTGATGTTCAAAGACAGGTTTGTATAAATGTACTTGTATATGAGCTTGACATATATAGCCTTTAATAGTTTGAGGGCTAATATTTGTCTTAGACCAATGCCATCGGCTTCATCGGTTAAAAACCAATGAAGGCCTTCAAAGTGACCCACCGATAGCACCCATTCTTCAGTTGTTTCATGATTTGGAACGCGTTGGTTTGGCGATGAAAGGGAGAGAGGTTGGAAGTGGAACCTGTATTGTTATTTTTTATTAAGTGTATTAAGTGTACATAAATGTAATAAGTATATTAGTAAATGAGAGCTTCAAAAATTTAAAGTGATGAAAGATTGTTGATAATGTCTTTCATCCGTTTTGAGTGTGCTGATGTGACGTTGAACTGACAAAACTGAAGAAGCAACAGTTGGGAATGGTGTTTATATCTGTTTTCCAATTTTCTTTTAAAATAACCTGAGATAAGCAAAGACGGGTTTAAGTCTAGTTTAAAACATTTCAGTTTTTAACAGAAAATTAAAAATCATTCTTTCCTATCCAGTTATTCGGTTTTTCGTAGATTCAGTCGTCTTAATCCAAGTCTTTTCTAAGACGTACAGAAAAAGAGCCCGTAGAAATATCAGCTCCCAAACCTAAACCGTTGCATTTCTATTCTTTTTTTGTTCCTCTGCTTCGTCACTGTGCTGTCGCTCGTTTATTTCCCGCGTCAACCAGAGTTTACTCGACCGCTCTGCAGCTTCTCCACAGAATCAGAGCGGCAGATTTGTGATTTCTCTGTCATGGCCTCGTAATCGGTACGTAAATTAGGGTTTCCGATATTATACTTCGTTCGTTCATCACTACCCTGCGTTCAAATCAAAGCCTTTCATGATGTCTCTGTTGTGTGTTTTCAGTGGAATTAGCCTCCAAAACTAACCGAATTTACTTTGAGAATTTATTGACGCAGTCGTTGAGAGATCTCTGTAGCATTAAATTGTCACTGGCGCATATTAACAAACAGTTGGTGTGCGTTCTGAAAAGCACATATAAACACATATTACTTTATCAACTCTACCACTATTTAGAGTAAATATCATATACATTCTCCCATAGCTAATTATTGTTATTTGTCAACTTGGTATGATTATGTGTTAACAAAGCCAGTTAGCTAATTGTGAACTCTTTTTGATAAAAAAAAATATCGAACAAATGAAAGTTTATTCTGTGAATTCAAAAAAGAGCAACAGAAACGAATTAGTGAAGAGAGTTGGTGGTTATCCCTTGCACTAGTTATTATCACAAATGAAAGTGAGAATGCTTATCTAGAACCGGTTTACAACGCTATGTTATGGAAGTTACAAGTGGTGAAGGTGCATCAATAACAATTGTAATTCTACTTTCATGTATGATTTATAGTGTTATGGTTATATTTTGCCTTTTGTATTTGTTGTAGACACCCTGCTTCAGATTCTTGGATGGAGTTGCAAGCTAAGTAAGGCAATGAAGGGCTCTCAACTCTCAAAAGTAGCTAGGAAACTCCATCGTCACATCAATTACATACGTTATTACTCAAAAAAAAACTCAGCCGTAGATCCCTTCTCTGCCCACCCTTCCCACCACCACCTCTCAACAATCGAATCTAAATCCCAACTCCTTAAATCGTACACCATCACACCCCCGATCAAGCCCTGGCCCCAAAAGTTGTACCCAAAACGCCTCGCGTCCATCATCACCCGCCAACAAAATCTCGATCTTGCCCTCCAAATTTTTGACCATGCCGGGAAGTACCACCCTGGCTTTGAACATAATTACGAGACCTACCACTCAATCATCCACAAACTATCCCGTGCTCGTGCCTTTGAGCCGGTTGAAACCCTTCTTTCGCAGTTACAAAAATCAGGCATCAAGTGTGGTGAGAATCTTTTCATTGACATCTTACGTAATTACGGACTCGCTGGACGTCCAAAGGACTCGTTACGCATGTTTTTGCGGATAGAGGACTTTGGCGTCACTAAATCTGTACGGTCTCTGAACACGCTTCTTAATGTTTTGATTCAAAACAGAAAATACAAATTGGTACACGCTTTGTTTAGAAGTAGTAAAGAAAAGTTCAATATCGTACCAAATGTGTTTACCTGTAACATTCTTTTGAAAGCGTTTTGTAAGAACGGTGACATAGAAGGCGCCCTCAAGGTGTTAGATGAAATGCCTGCAATGGGAATGGTGCCAAACGTTGTGAGTTACACCACTATATTGGGAGCCTATGTTTCCAAAGGAGATATGGTCAGTGCAAAGAAGATGTTCGACCAAATACTTGATAGAGGTTGGATTCCTGATGCCACGACTTACACAATTTTGATGGATGGATTTTGTAAGCAAGGGAGATTTGTTGATGCCGTGAAAGTGATGGACGAGATGGAGGATAATAAAGTTGAGCCTAATGATGTTACTTACGGGGTTATGATTGAAGCCTTTTGTAAGGAGAAAAAAACTGGTGAAGCTTTGAATTTGCTTGATGATATGTTTGAAAAGAAATACTTGCCAACTTCCGCTCTTTGCTGTAGATTGATTGATGCTTTGTGTGAAGACGGGAAGGTTGAAGACGCGTGTGATCTATGGAAGAAGCTTTTGAGAAAGAATTGTACTCCTGATAACGCCGTATCGAGTACCCTTATACATTGGTTATGTAAAAAAGGGAAGATCTGGGAAGCTAGAAAGTTGTTTGATGAGTTTGAAAAGAGTTCAATTCCTAGTGTTTTAACGTATAATACGCTGATTGCTGGTATGTGTGAAATGGGAGAGTTGTGTGAGGCTGGTAGGTTGTGGGATGACATGGTGTCCAAGGGGTGTATTCCTAATGCATTTACGTATAACATGTTAATTAAGGGTTTTTGTAAAGGTTGTAATGCAAGAGAAGGGATTAAGATTCTGGAGGAGATGTTGGATAAGCGGTGTTTACCGAATAAAAGTACTTATTCTATATTACTTATGGGACTTTGTGACTTGGGGGAGGAAGCTGAAGTAATGAAGGTACTTGATATGGCTAGTTCTAGTGGACAAGCGATTGATGCAGATGTTTGGCAAGCTCTTGTAACCAAGTTTGGGAGTAATGTCAATAAGAAACGAGAAGCTGCGTTTAATTCAATGTTGGTCAAGGATGCTGCTTAAATGTCAACCTACATTATTACATTATGGTTATGAGTCAAACAATGCCAATTTTAACATAAAGGTATTTTTCATCTTTTGTAATCATTGGGATACTGGGCTCCTAAGTTACTGATTTCGGGTTTACTTGGAAGTATTCAATCTACATGCAGCTTCAGAGTTTGATGCATGTAAGTACTAACTAGTTTTTTTTGCTTTTCTAGTTATGTAAACTTTGCTTCTTGGTATAAGATGTTTATGGATTTTAATGTAAGTCATACTTTCTATCAAACACCAATTAGCTTTTAAGTACTCGGAAAAATTGCATACACGCTGGGTGCAAGTGATGTATGCAGCATTCAGGTTTCTGATATGATCCAAATTGGGGCGCGAGGTAAGTTCACGTTGGTAGGGTAAGCATGTGGATCAGTTTTTTAAGATGGGGGTGGATAACATTTCATGGTCAGCTTCTATCAATGGACAGACAGGTCTGATTCCCCTATATAATCAACCAGTGAAGGGGTTATGAACAGTAAAGTTAGAAACTTCTATTTTGTCTATTTACAGTTTAGTATATATATTTTTAATGAAATGATGTAAACCGATGCGTTGGCAGCTCTGTTGTTAGAGCATTTCCAATGTATCATTTTATAAAGCTTTTTCAAAAGCTTTTCTTTCAAAGCTTTTTACAAAAAAGCTTTTTGTCAATTTTATACAATATATATTGGATGAAAGAGAGTGTAAAGACTTGAGATTTATCAAGTCATTGTAATATCTCTCCTTGTAAATATATTATATAAAATTGACAAAAAGCTTTGTAAAGCTTTTTATTGATGGAGCAAAAGCTTTTTTGTAAAAAGCTTTTGAAAAAGCTTTGTAAAATGATACATGGGAGATGCTCTTAGCCCTTCATATTTGACATTAACGACTGAAGAGCTCAGGTTCGAGTCCTTCGTTGTGCAATCCCATTTTTTTTTATTTAACGGATTATTTCAATATATATTGTACATGTGACTAAAACAAACAAATGCAATATTGGCTGGATGGATAAGCCATCTAATTTTTTCCATTGGGTCTTGAGTTCCACTCTTACAAGGCCAACTAATTTTTAGTTTCTTTTATTTTTAAAGTCAAATGAAATTGTATTCATTTTTATTAAAATTTGTAAATAGGTGGCTAAAATTATTGTTGATGTATACTTTTATAATTTAAAATTAGATGTTACTTTTTGTTCTTATCATTGAAGCTTATAAAAAAATAATGAACTTATTATACCAATAAATAGGTAGCAAATATGATATTATTTTAGTTAAAGTATGAAATTTATCTTATTTAGTATAGAAAGAAAAACCAAGTTCACAAAACATAGACAGGTGGACAATTATCATGTATCTTCTTTAGTTCCTCTGCATACGACATGCGAGTATCTTCTTACCCTATCTTAGCTATCAGCCTATTAAATTAGGCATGCGAGTTTACTCTGTAAATTTTTTAATATCATGTCCATATTAGCTTATTAGAAAGTTTGCTGTAAGAAGGTTAACACCGATGGTATGAAGTTTAAGCATTTTGTTATTATTTTTCATACAACGTCGCTGCCTTACTTTTTTTTTTCTTCAAAATCATAATCTTTTTCCGTTTTCTTTAGCCAAATGATTTGCATAGGACATGTTCAATGATCTGTACTGTTTGTGATTGAATTTGTTGTCGTTTTATTTTTCTTAAATTTCTTTCTGATTTAATTATTTCTGGTAATATAACATATAAAATCAAATCAGTTTTTCAAATTTATGGCCAGATGATAATAGAGTGTTTTTAGCTGTTCAAATTTGTATTTCCAGGAACTGGTCAATGCTCAAGTTGAAGTTACAGATTTACAGGTGCAATTGCATCTCACACACAACTTATACCACATATCATCTTTACCAAGTAAACGAAGTTGCAGTTTACTGGTACCGTACTACCGTGCCTTTCCACTGCGCACAATTTACTGGATGATTCCGCGATATGAACTTTAGAGCTTAAGCTCTACATGGGTGATCACTTTTGTATAATAAACTAACTAGCGTTCTTGTTCGTATTCATTTTTGAATAAAAAGGCTGATGAATGATATTTATAATCACATAATGCATATTTGCTAGTAGTTTTAACTTCTAAAGTTATTTTTGTATACATCACTGATGTTAGTTATACATGGTCATTTCATTCCTTACATGGTGATTAAAAGCAAATGCATATACTGGTATTCTCTTGATGTGTTAAGACATACACCGAAGATGATTATTGAGCAACATTTTAAGTGCAATCTAACCTGAAATCAAAGCTTATTGAGTAACATTGCGACGCGTTCACTTATTTCCAATCAATGTCACTGAGAAGTCCAGGGCTAATCTTTCGGAGCCATTTCAGTTCCAATTCGTCCTCTTCGGAAGTGTTCCAACTTGGCTTTCGATCTACGACGTTAGACCAGTTCGAAGCCAGTCTGGTTTTGGTGCTAGTCTTTCTCTTTAAGAGTTTCCATGTCCACGGTAACCAGCAAAAGGCTACGATTAAATATGGTATAACGAGCATGTTGGGCAATCGATATCTGCTGAAAAAACTAATACGATCTAAATTCGCTAATTATTAACTCCGTATGTAAATTACATTGATGTAGCTATGTCTGATCCTCTTCTAATTGATTTTATCTGTGGCCATTATATCTGGTTTAATTTCTTTACAAAATACAAAAAAACTCATTTTAAAATAAACACCTCCGTGTAAAACTACCACCTCTGCTGTAATTAAAATTATATACCCAAGCCTTTTGGATCCTTGCTACATATTTGCATTCCCAAACCTTATGAAGGTTGATAGAAACATATACTTCTGTTATGAAACAATTGAAACAAATCCATGCCCACACTCTACGTACCGGCATAGATTTCAACAAATTCCTAATAACCAAACTCCTTGAAATCCCTAACATCCATTACGCCCACCAACTGTTCGACCTTATTCCTCAACCAACTGTTTTTCTCTACAACAAACTCATTCAAGCTTTCTCTTCACATGGACCTTACCACAACTGTTTTTCACTCTACACCCAAATGTGCTTCACTGGTTGCTCCCCTAACCAGCACTCATTCACTTCCCTTTTCACTGCTTCTGCGAAACTCAATTCGCCTAGCCATGGACAGGCGCTCCACGCACGTCTTGTTAAATCGGGCTATGAGTTTGATATTTATGCGTCGACAGCGTTAGTTGATATGTATGCGAAACTGGGGGTTTTACCTTCTGCGCGCCAAGTATTTGATGCAATGAAAATTAGAGATGTCCCTACATGGAACTCTTTGATAGCTGGTTATGCGAGAAATGGGGATATGGAAGGTGCAGCGAAACTGTTTGCTGAAATGCCGGTTAAGAATGTCGTTTCTTGGACTGCTATGATATCTGGGTACTCACACAACGGCAAGTATGTGAATTCTTTGGAGCTGTATTTGGAAATGGAGAATTTGAAGGATGTGCAGCCAAATGAAGTGACGATAGCTAGTGCTCTTCCGGCTTGTGCGAGTCTTGGAGCATTGGAAGTAGGAGAAAGGATTGAAAAGTATGTAAGAAGAAAAGGGTACTTAAAAAATCTATTCGTTTGCAATGCATTGCTAGACATGTATGCCAGATGTGGTAGGATTGATACGGCTATGACGATGTTTGTAGAAATTGGTGAAAGGAGGAACTTGTGCTCGTGGAATACTATGATCATGGGTTTGGCTGTTCACGGAAAATATAACGAAGCTCTTCAGCTTTTTCACGAAATGCTGGTAGGGTTTCTCTCAGTAACCCTTTAACTGTTTGGGGATGCTTCGGATTGCTTATTAAAGCGTTTAATCTGTTTATTCCTTATATTTACCAACAGATGAGCAAATCCATACACTACTGAAAAGTGCTTATATCTGTTCTTTTCTTTTTTCAAATGAGCACGTAAACTTTTAAATAAGAAATCACATACCCCTCTATATGTGTGCGAATGATTTTAGAGAACATTGTTAAGATAAAACTAAATAGCTATTGAAATTTTAATCTGTCAAAAGTTGGTTTCTTAGATGCATCTCATTCTTATAATGACACAGGGGGAAGGCACCCTACCAGATGATGTCACATTTGTGGGCGCAATCCTTGCATGTACTCATGGTGGATTGGTGAAGAAAGGCAGAGAAATCTTCAAATCAATGGAGAAGAAATTCTCAGTCACTCCCAAACTTGAACACTATGGATGCATGATTGATCTCCTTGGGCGTGCTGGAGAACTACTTGAAGCCTACAATCTTATACAAACTATGCCAATGAAACCGGACTCGGTGGTTTGGGGAACTCTGCTAGGCGCATGCAGTTTTTATAACAATGTTGAGCTGGCTGAAATAGCAGCTGAGCATCTATACAAGTTAGAGCCGTGGAACCCAGGCAATTATGTAATTTTATCCAATATATATGCAAATACAGGGCGGTGGGATGGAGTTGCAAAGCTGAGGAAGATGATGAAGGGTTCTCAAATTACAAAGGCAGCAGGGTATAGCTTTATTGAAGAAGGAAGTCAGGTTTATAAGTTCATTGTGGATGATAGATCACATCCAAGATCGAATGAAATATATTGGATATTAAACGAAGTATCTTCAAAGATGAAGAGCCATCGCGAAGATGAAACTATTTTCGAATATTTAAGCTGAGAACAATACCTTAGGTATGATTAAGGACATTTACATTATTATTTGTTCTGATTTTTGCATACATAAAATTGTTCTTCAAAAACTTACAAACTCCATTAAACAAAATACTAGGTGCAAAAACCTATTGACATAGGAAAAAAAGGGTGTTAAAATACATGTGTTATGTGTGCTCTCTAACTTTATGCCGTCTTTACCTTTGTGGTCCATTTTCTACTCCTTGCAACAATTTTCAGCACTTCATCGATAAGGATCACGGGTGCTGAAACCAATATGACCAACACCCATTCGTTTAAACCCAATGGGACGATACCAAACACATTTGCTAGGAAAGGAACGTAAAGGATTAAACAGTGGAGCCCAAAGGAAACTACCATTGCAACAAGAAGGTAAGGGTTTCTCCACGGTGGCATTGTTAACAAACTATTGTCTTCTGAAAGGGCATTAAGGGAATTAAACATCTCGATAGCCACCAACACGGAGAGTGATAAAGTCATTGCTTTGACTTTTCCAGTGGTGAAATAATCACAAGGGTTGGAGAAAGTGATTACTCGATTGCTACCAACTGTAAATGGTGTCACTGAGAAATTCGTCCAAGAAGAGCACTCTCCCCAATTTCTGAGCTGAGATACCGAAACAAGTGTGTGCCCGTCTCCTAATAGATTAATACCCATGAACGACGGTTGTGTGTACCATAAAATGAACACACCAACAGTTGCAACTCCCACATAACAACCGATTACCTGCCAAATAATGCAAATAAAACATTCAACAGACCGTGTTATTATAGATGGCCGTTTTGATCCATTTGGTTATGCTTGAAACGGTTCGGGTTACATTGTAACTTTAACGGGACAAATAGGTAAAAGCAAGCTATTTTTGCTTAGAAGGAATCATTTTAAATGGGCTGAACATGTTGAATTTTGCCGGAAGTGTATGTCTAGCATATAAAACCTCCTTAATGTTGAAATATTATATATATATATATATATATATATATATATATATATATATATATATTTGTAATCATATTTGACACAAAGATTACTTAATAAAAAAATTCAAAACTATCAACAAAAAAATGTTTCAGTGTCAACCCGGCCTAACCCGTACAAAAACCAATGTGTGTTGACCCATTACCGAACCCGCCCATTTTGCTACCTCTGGTGTTCATGGAAAAGACAACCCATACATCTTTTATGAAAGATCGGAAAAGTGAGACTAACCAAGTAGCGAAACAAAACCCATGAATCTATGAGAGGGTCAGTGCTTTTACGAGGTGGTTTCCTCATTATATCAACATCCGCAGGGTTAAAACCAAGAGCAGTAGCAGGTGGACCATCAGTAACTAGATTAACCCATAGAAGCTGTACAGGTATCATGCATTCAGGTATCCCAAGTGCAGCAGTTAAGAAAATAGATATAACCTCCCCAACATTTGACGATATCATGTACCTAAAAGCTTACAAAATCATGTTAAATGAAAAATAATATGTACAAAATATCATTAGAACAAGATAATACCTGATAAAAGCTTTCATGTTGTTATAAATTGATCTACCCTCACCGACAGCAGAAACAATTGTACTGAAGTTATCGTCTGCTAGAACCATATCTGAAGCCTCTTTAGCAACCTGGTTAAATCAAGATATCCAAAGGGTAAACACTAAACACGCTCAAAATTACTAAATACGTCAGCTGTCAGTCTGTCACGTGGTATTTTGGAAGAGAAATAATATTTACACTAAAACATGCTTCATACATCACAGGTACAACACCAATATAGTGCATGTACAATATCAATAAAGCAGAGATTTGATGTATATTTTTGTTGTTGTAATTATCACCTTTCGTTTTAAAAAGGGTAACTATGTGAGATTACAAACCAAAAGGTTTGATAGTTGACAATGCGAAAACAAATATGGTTACCCAAAAAAAGTACTATTTGAAGGCAATTTTCCCTTTCTAAATACAGTAACAGAGTTACGTAAATAGCAATTAATACCTCTGTTCCAGTAATGCCCATAGCAATTCCAATATCAGCAAGTTTTAAAGCTGGAGCATCATTGACACCATCTCCGGTCATTGCAACGACTTCACCCATCTCCTTAAGCGTCCTCACTATCTCTTGCTTGTGCCTCGGCTCAGCCCGAGAGAAGACTTTTCCACCTGGTTTTGACAAAATATCCCTTTGTTGCAAAGGGGACAACGCCATGAATTCTTTACCGGTAAAACTTTTTCCTCTTTTATCTTCACCTTCATAAAATAATCCAATTTCTGTACAAATGGCTTCCGCCGTTGACTTATAGTCTCCTGTTATCACCATCACTTTGATACCAGCTCCCTGACATTCTTCAATCGCGGAATGCACTTCTTCACGAGGAGGATCCTGCAAAGTTATTTTAAACAACTTACAAATACAAGAACCAAACCGTAATAATGTTCTAATAAATAAAGGTTTTGCATTACCCTTAGACCAACAACCCCAACAAAGATAAGGTCGGTTTCAATGGAACTGTAGCAATTTGGATCGAGCAACTTCTTGTGGCTTGGGTGATGTTCACCATCATAATCAGAAAGCTCACCAAGTTCGTCCTTATAAGCCAAACCCAAACACCGTAATCCTTTTGAACTCATCTCCACGTGTCTTGAAAGCAGTAGCTGTCTACATGGCTCGTCGATTGGGACAACGCAACCATTCGCAAGTTGAATGCGTGAACTTCGCTCTAGTACACTCTCAACCGCACCCTGAGTCGAGTAGCCAATGCAAATTCTTGTAATGTTAATCAGTCCAAAATAGAGGTGGCACTTTCGACCCATTTATTATGAATGGGCCGCTTCAAGTTATGCTTTATCTATAACAGGTTAGATAAAACATAGCTTATAAGGAAACTCGTCTAATAGGTTGTACAGGTCAAACAATTCTAAAGTCGCACGAAGCATATCTTTATAGCTTAAAACCTCCTGAATCATATTTATTTATCGTAAGTAGACTATTATTCAAACAGTCTAAATTTAGTAATATTACTATTTGAGCATACGGATTACTTTAAAATAAAGTAGACACAAAAATCTGGACAGATTGTTTTGGGTCAACCCAATATACTTCTGACACACAAAAATTACCCATTTGACCTGTTGCCCGCCTTACCCATTTTGCAACATATGCTCCAACATTCTAACAAAATTTACCGTGTTACCTTGACAAGCAATCGATTTTGCCCAGTTGGCTCATTGACAATAACGCTCATGGACTTGCGAATGCGATCTAACTCCAAGGTGCCAACCCTCTTTGATCTTTTCGTCCACCATTGGCAGCACCCTGCATTCCATAAAACAAGCACCAAGATATTAAAACTCAACATTTAATGAACAAACAAATTATCTGACAGTAAACATATAGTAGCAGAGTCTCCAACTTGCCTAATTTGACGCTATCATTATCAATCAGATAACTTCCCATAACTTGCGAGTCACGAATTTTGTTTTTCGCTTTAACATCAGGAACACCCATCTTTTCCACCAACACCTTCAAAGCAGCTTCAGTTGGCAACCCTGTAACTCTGAAAACTCGACCATCGGAATAAATTCCAGCATCGTTACAAAGCGCACATATTTCAGCCACGGCTTGCAAATTAGCATCCATATTAAAACAACTCCAATCAACAATACCACCATCTTTAGGATCATAAGTGGTCCCCTCCACACGAAACATTCTAGTAGCCGTTGTTTTCCCACCAAACGTGAAAATTTCGGTCACAGACATTTGGTTGGTAGTCAACGTTCCTGTTTTATCCGAACATATCACAGTTGTGCATCCTAATGTCTCCACACTCGCAAGTTTCCTCATGATTGCATTCTTTTGCGCCATTTTTCTTGTACCAAGCGCTAAACATGTTGTAATAACAGCTGGCAGACCTTCAGGTATTGCAGCTACTGCAAGTGCCACAGCTATTTTGAAATAATATGTGCATTTTTCAAACGAAAACTGAATATTTGTTGGCCACCCGTTAACTGTTTCCCATTTCAAGAAATACTTGTAGTTGATAACCCAAACAGCAAGACAGATGATACCAATAACAGTTGTTAAATTATTCCCAAATTCATCAAGCTTTTTCTTTAAAGGAGTCTCGGATTCTTCCAAAGAAGCTTCGTGTATTTGTTTCTGTATTTCCCCAATTTCTGATTTCATTCCAGTGTTCACAACTATGCATATACAGTTCCCATTCACAATCGTTGTCCCACCAAACACCATATTCTCTTTGGCCTGCAAATCACAATCTTTTACTAACACCGGCTGAGTTCCTTTTAAAACAGGAACAGATTCGCCAGTTAACGAACTTTGTTCAACTCTTAAAGTAGATGTTTTTAAAACCGCGACCCTCATGTCTGCAGGGACTTTATCACCTACACGCAACTCCACGATATCTCCTGGTACAAGTTCTCTAGCAGGCAAATCTGGAACTAAGTACCCATCTCTCATAGTCTTACACGATTCACATTGCATCTCTTTCAATGCCTCAAGAGCCTTCTCCGCATTACTTTCTTGCCAAACGCCCACAATGGCGTTTAAAATTAGGATCAAAAGGATGACAACTGGTTCAACGTAGGCTTCAAATCCAGATTCATTACTTTCACTATGTTCAAAATATGCTAAAATGAATGAAATGAAAGCTGCAACAAGAAGGATCTTTACAAGCATATCGTCAAATTGTTCAAGGACGAGTTGCCATAAAGGTTTTCCCTTCTCTTTTTTAAGCTCGTTCCAACCATGAACTTCTCGTTGCTTCTCTACTTCGTATGAAGATAAACCTTTTTCAAGCTTCACATTATACTCTTTCAAGCATTGATCTACAGTCCATGACCAAGCAGGGAACGGTTTCTCTTCCATCATTGCTCGAACTTAACACTTGAATAGCCAACTCGAAATCAAACCTACACAGAAATAAATCACAATCCCAACTCAAATTCTACACTTACAAAAATTAAACTTAATCACCCTTAAAAAAAATTTAAACCCTCAAGTGAAGAGTGTATGGCAGCAGAGGGTTTAAAAGTGATTATTCCATACTGAATAATCAGAATCAAATAATCAGTTTTCTAAATGTGTTTGACAAATTCCAATTATGATTCTAATTATTAAAAGGGTAAATTGATTATAAATTAACTAAACTCAGTTTCATTATACACACACACACTATGATATTGATCACCTATGTTCTACCAAACTGAACAGACTGGGAAAATAACCTTAGACCATAAAATTACACTCTCTTCTTGATTATACAAACAAGAAATCAAAATAAGGGTACAATAATACAATTTACTAAGTTAAGCTGTCATGATCACATAACAAACCATGAAAAGACATTAATTATAGCATACAATAATGTGTAAACAAACATATATGAACAAGAACAAGAATTCTAACCTTTTTTTTTTAGATAATAATTTGAAATAAGGAACACATGAGCAGTTTACATTTAAAACTGAAGTAAATAGGGAAAACTGGAACTAAAGCAGTTACCTTTGAAAGTAGAGAGTGGAAGATATGATGGCTTTGAGATAAAGCAATAATATATATACTGTCAAATAATGATGAAGAAGAAAATAGCTAAATTCTTGGGAAGATTCTTCAAAGAATTTCCAAACTCAAAAGTCATTTAATTTGAATACTTAAAAAGCTCTGTGATTTCTGTATTTATTATTGATATTGATTTGTTTATGTTTGCAATTTTTCTTCTGATTTTTTGGGGTAGTTATCCCATTTCAAAAGAACTTCTTCACACAGTTGACAGTTGCTGCTTTGTAAGCTATCAAAAGTTCCCCTTGACTTTCACCATCAAACAGAATTAGTCCATTTAAATTCGTTTTTTGCATTTTTGCCTTTAAATAATTGATTTGTTTCATCTCAACCACCAACGTCCTCCTTATTAGTTAGTCAATCGATGTTAAGTGAAAAACATATTCACCCTTTCAATAATGTTATGTTTGGCAACAACTACGGGTATGTGTACTAACAACTACGGGTATATATACTAACAAAATAGTAATGTGGACATTTTAAATGAAACGGGGAAAGTAAAAGATTGTGACCGTAGATTCTTTTATAAGCTACTAAAAATATTTATGTAAAATAGATTTCTAGGAGATTTCAAATAATCATTTTTCAATAATTCCTTATATATTGTATTTATCAAATACGGATAGGTGATTGAGACCGTTAAAAACTAAAAGCTCAATCTACTATAATCTTCCAGAACTCTTGTGCCAAACACATCCTAGATGTAGTTTGAAGTTTGTGATTAGAGCTGAATTCATAGCGAGTTGGAGTTTATGATACTAGTTGTAATTAAGGGTTACGTATTAGAAAATGCATCAAACTTATCTCGAATGTCTATTGTATGTATCATACTTACGGGAGGTGTATTTAATGCATCCAACTTTCAAAAATGGTTTATTGTATGTATTTTGATGATGTGTCGGCTGTTTACGATGCCACGTGGAGTCCCTAGAAGATGAAACGTCATCAAAATACATACAATAAACCGTTTTTGAAAGTTGGATTCATTAAATACACATTCCATAAGTATGATACATACAATAGACATTCATGACAAGTTGGATGCATTTCCAGATACTTAACCTTGTAATTAACTAGTATTTAACCCGGACGTTGTCCAGTTAAATGGATGCCATATAAAAACCTTAGTAATATCATAAATTTAATGTACATATACAACTCTATTTGCATGGAAGATGTTAACATATAACTAATGTTTGGGCATAATAACGTGTAACAATGTGTCTGTGTGTAACAACACAATAATGCTCATTTAAGTTTTTAAATATTTAACAATGTTGGTAAATACCACCACGATCACAGAGAAAATTGACAGCTGAATTATGTTTGAACTACATACACCTACAAAGTTTGAAATTATAATAAACTTTTAAAATATATTAGAGCATTACCATTGACATGATTACATATGTAAAAAAATGATACGTGTAAACAGACCCTTAGTTGTTGTTATTGATAATGGAGGTTTGAAAGTATGCAGGTCGAATACAACCTAAAAAACATACATGGGCATTAATATCAAAATGTATATTATATTCAAATAATGTTATTAACGTACTATTGTGCTTTTCGCTGTTAACATTTCTTATATAACTTTTTGTATCAATTCAAACATACCACTACAGTCAGTTTATTTTTATCAATATTTTGATACAAAAAAAGTTGATTTCGAGACAAAAAAAACGTTCGTTAAATATATATCATATGACGATAAAATTTATATCGAAATGTAGATAAAATTACACTGATTATAAATATATATTCAGAATTATTCTAAACATTATATATAAAAAGTTATCAAAGAAAAGGAAAATATTTTCTAAATTAAATAAGTAACCCATAATATATTATTAAAACTAACTCCTTGTGTGTAGAGGTTGGAGAAGGTCATCTGAAAAAAAAACTGACACAAAAAAACCGTCGAAAACCAACAAATACAAGTTGCAACGGTCAAGATTAAAAGTTGGGTAGATCTGACGGATGCAAACGAAAGTCAACATGTATCCGCCGATTCAATTCACCGGCAACCATATATATGGACAATTACAAGAGCTTGTATAAATTTAAGAAAAACACAGTTCAAAGGTTTTGCGTGGACTTCTTTTCCCAACAAGGCCTCTTAATTTTGTTTGTGATACATAAACAAGCTTTTATAAGAGCTTGAACTTATAAAATTAGAAAAACTTGAGGCCTTGTAATTTTCAAGAAATCTTATTTTTATAATTTTATCTTTATATATATATATATATATATATATATATATATATATATAAAGTTGAATGCTATTAACATCACCTAGGATTTTTCACCTATTATTTAAATAACATTAAAACTTGATGAGTACATGTTGCAGGTAAAGATGAAACTTCTTGGAACTAACCAGATAGCTTTATTCAAAGGTAGTAAAAGATATATCTACCATTATTAAAATCGACTTCAATTCTTAGTTTTATTTTTAAAAAAATAAAATTTTATGTCCGCATGCATGTCATTGTCACCCACATTTTAAACTCGTAATAATTAGTATTGCTAGAGTTTGATTAATTAGTATTACTCCGTCTCAAATAATTGTTTAGTTTTGACTTTTTGAAGTTTTTTTTTTTCAACTTTGACATTAAATATTTTTGTTTGTGTTATATAATACTTGATTCAGAATATATAAAAAAATTGGATTTTAAATGTATTTTCATTGGTATAATTTTCACCATGTATTATATAACACAAACAAAAATATTTAATCTCAAAGTTGAAAAAGAAAGACTTCAGAAAGTCAAAACTGGACAATAATTTTGAAAAGAATTTAGTACCTAATTTGATTAAATTAAAGTCGTCGATTCAAAATCACACATACAAATTTAGTTTTTTTAAAGTAAATAAAATTAGTGTTAGCTTGTTTTTTCAGTTGAAATTGTTAGAATTAAAAAAAAATCAAATAAATTTACAGAGCATCTTTATCTTTATATATAAAAGTAAAACAATATACCATGGAGCAATCTGGACCTTAGATTGGTTCCATCCATAAAGATCCTACGGCTAAAATTATTTCCTACATCCTTTTTCACCTTTTAAAATATTTACCTACAACTACTGACACTTCAAGTACTTCCCTATTTTTTTCCTTATAATTTAGATACCATGACGTTTTAAGTGGTAATTTATAAATAAACCAATCGTCTTTAAAATATACATGAATTTTTTTTGTTGGTACATTTAGTGTGTCAGTCAGTTGGTCTATCGAGTTGTAAGTGTCGTTTATTAATTGTAATAGAAAAGTCATTTCTGGATTAGCGACACTTAGTTTGGTCTATGCGACACTTGCTTTAGTGTCGCATAGCGACACTTAGGTAGTGTCACATGAAGGCGGCCACATGCGTCACTTACGAAGTGTCGCATGTCTGCCGTTTAGTATAAATATGAACCTACGGGTTTCAGGATAGGGTTGACGAAACCCCCTAGCATCATTTGTCGAAATTGCAAGTCTGTAAACAATCTAATAGGTTATAATAATCAATACAAAGTTGATCTTGATTCGTTTATTTGATTTCGGTTTGCAATTATATTTGTTTAGTGTGATTGTTTGTTTCCGCCATTCAATCGATGTCATCAATCATTTAGATCCACAGCAAGGGGCACTCACAACTGGTATCAGAGCCTCAAAGTGGGTTGATTGACGTATTGATCACGTAATCGTTTGTTTTTCGGTTTGCTTTGTGAAAATAATCAAGAACAATCGAGTTATTTGGATCAATTGGGTGCTATTCAGACGATTTTAATCAACATCTACAGGTTTTGTTCGATTGGGATTGAAGAATTTTTGTTACATCTACGAAAATTTGAATTTGAGGGTTTTTGGGACATCACAGCTGTTTTTGCGTCACTCGTTGCGTCACTAGATAGTGACACTTCGTGCGACACTCTGTAAGTTCCATTTAGGGTTTTACCGACACTCTGGTGCGTCACTTTGTGCGTCACTAAAAGCGTCATTTGTGAGTAATACGACACTTGCCTCTAGTGCCGTGTGCTTTAATCTAGCGACACTCACGTGCGTCACTTCAGCACGCCACTTGTTTGTCACGCGTCACTTCCACTAGTGACGCCTGTTTGATTTACTGCGTCACTCAAGTACGACACTTGAGTGCGTCACTTGCTTGATTGAGCGACACTTGCTTCTAGTATCATCAGTCACTTTATACGTCACTCGATAGCGTCACTTATTGAGTGTCGCTAGTCGTTGCGACACTTCGGTGCGTCACTTACCAAGTGACGCCTTTGTTACTAATAAGTTTTCTGGTTCTTGTTTTTGAGCTATTTTTCAGGATTTTCTTTAATGACTGCTGCTGATAAAGAAGATATTAGGGGAATTAGAGAAATGATCAAACAAAATCACGATGTTGGTTCTTACAGTAAACCTCCTTTGTTTACTGCGGATATGGATTATGCATATTGGCGTGACCGATTTGAACAATATGTAGATTTTCATTGTCCAGAGCTTTGGGTTCCACTTAGAGAAAGATATGAGGCTCCAGTAGCCGAGGGAAATTACCGTGGTATCCCTCCAGCCAAGACGTATAAAGCTATGACTCCTGAAGAGATAAAGGAGTATGACATCGAGAGAAAGGCTCATTCTGCTATCTGTATGTGCCTAACTAAAGATGTTTTACGACTTTTCAAAACTCATGACATCACATACGATCTGTGGAAGGCTATTGAAATAAGATGTGGAGAAAACGAAAAGTATAAGGAGACTAAACTAGAACTAATCAAGAAACAATATGATTTGTTTGATATTCTTCCTAATGAAACTGCATCAGGATTATTCACAAGGTACTCACAGTTGGTTAGTGAGTTAACCGAGGGAGGTTACAATTTTCCTCAGATTGAGGTGAATAAGAAGCTGTTAGATGTTCTGCCTAGTACTTGGGACGTAAAAGTACAATTTTTAAAGGAGAACCAAGAGTTAGCAAGAATGAATATGGATGAGTTAATTGGCGTTCTTCAAGCTCATGCAATGGAGTTGAAGAAAAAGGAGTGTAAATCGGGTGGGTTTGTTCAAGACCCGACATTATATGGAGGAAAGGTAAACACCGGAAAGACATATGGTGGAATGGCCTTTATTTCTTATACTAGTTCTCCATTGCAGTCTAGTGGTGCTCATCATCCAGTCTATGCTTCTAGACCTTCACTAGGTTCACAACAGCAAGTTACGATTTCCCCAGCTATTAAAGAACAAGCTGCTATCTATACAGCTTTTCCGAGCTCTACAAGGACTTGGTTTCACAACCAAATTCTACACTAGAACTTGCTAAAGAAGACTATGCTTAACTGGATGATGATGATCTTGAGCAAATGGATTTAAATTAGAATATTGCCATGATCTCAAGAAGAGTTCAAAAATTCTTGCAAAGGACTGGACGCAAGAGTTTGGAAGGAAATGGCAAAACCAGCTTTGGTTTTGACAAGAGCAAGGTCCGTTGCTATAATTGTCAAAATTTGGGACATTTTGCAAGGGAATGTGAGAAACCCAAAGTTCCTCCATCAGGTTTTACGAAGCCTGATTCTCCTAAAGCTCAAGAGAAGGATGAAGTGAAACAAGCGACAGCTGAAGCTTTAGTTGTCTTCGAGCCTACAAACACGGACTGGAGTATGTTTGCTGAAAAGTACCAACAGTGTCTTATGGCTCACATTACTAATGAGGTACGCAATGAACCTGATGAGCCTTTGAACTGTATTTCATGCATTAAGTTAACTGAATCTTTAAAGTGCTTTCAAGAAGAAAACATAGAATTAAGAGAAAAAGTTGCAAAACTTAATGAGTCCAATAAATACTTAAAAGCTAATGAACAACTTTACGATAAGAAGATTGAGGCTTATAAATAAGACACTCAAAAGTACAAATCAAAAGTTTTCAGTCAACAAGATGCTATTAACAGCTATCTTGCTGAAATAGAATTGTTGAATAAGGAACTCTCTGATTTAAAAGTTGAGTATGATAACTATAAGAACAAGATTCTAGGTTTCTCTTCCTCTTTAGTTGCCTTCAATGAAATCCTTAATAAGCAAAGGACAGATAACAAAACTAAGACAGGACTAGGCTATGCTGAAGTCCCGCCTCCCACTGAATACTGTCTTATGCCTGTTAAGGAAGGCACTGAAGAGATTCCTGTTGAATATGCATTCTTATATGGTATCAAGTCAAAGGCAACTAAGCAAAACAAACAGGCAAAGGAGAAAACCAAGCGGCCAGAGTATCCTTCGCCTAAGTTTGTTAAGTCTGAAGCTGTATCTCCAGTTAGTGTTAGTTAGTGTTGAGGAGATAATTGAGATTGGGGATATTACTGATGAGGAGTATCCTAAGGTTGAGAAGGTTGAGGTCAAATCAGAAAAGGTGATTTTGACAAATGAAGATGTCCTTAAAGTACAAAATGATAAGGGCAAGAAAAAGATTTTAAATGAGAAAACTCAAACTTTACAGACACCTGTAAAGATTTTGAAAAATAACTTAAACGTGAACAATGAAAGAGTTTTGATGTGACCTAAAAAGTCATGTTTTTAAGTACATATTTCCGCACTTTTTGGACTATTAATTGGTAAAAACATTTCCAAACCATCATTATTTACTAAAAATCACCAAGGTAGTCTAAATATAGACGTTGCTGCAAAAATCGGTTAAAACGTCCAAATAATACGCAAACCGAGATAAAACTATCACCTTAAATATCCCCTTCTTGATTTCCTTATGTATTTAGATCTTAATTCATATTTTATAATTCCATTGGAAAATAAAAGATCGGAGGTGAAAGAATCAGAAGAAACAGACGAAGAACGGAGAAGATATGCAGTTCGGAAGCTCGCCGATCGTCATCCGGAACGCGAAGAAGTTAAACATCTCCAAAATTGGTAAACTTAGTGTCATTAGAAGCGTAATGGAAAAACGAATCCAACGACGCAAGAATCAAACAAAACGGACTCCAAACGAAGAAGATACGGACGAACCAAGCAACCGAGGAATCAACAGAGGCCAAATGGAGCACCAACCCCCCCCCCCTACCACCAAGGGTGCCGTATACGGCACCTTAAGTGCAGTATACGGTACCTAGGGTGCCCTATACGGGGTCTTTTGCCTTGTGAGGTGCCGTTTGACCCCCCTTGGTCCGCTTGTCCCGTATGATGCTTTGGTGCTTGTTCTTGGTGCTTAAGGACTTGTACCATAGCTACCTCCTTTCTCCTATAAATAGTGGAATCATTTCTCATTTCCAACACACCTCTCATTCCATTTCTCTCATCTCTCTCTCTTTAGAATTTTCTCTCTCTAGCACTTCTCTAAGGAGTTAGAGGAGAATTAGTCTTGTAGTAGGTTCTCTCTCTAGTCTTTCTCTCTAGTCTCTCGCTAGGGTTTTAAACCCTTGGAATAGTGAGATGATTAGGGAGGGAAACCTTTACTTTTCTTTTAGATTAATTATGTAGTTAATTAGTAGAGGATAGCTTATGTAATGGTTGGATTTAATGAAGAAATACAAGTGTTATTCTGCTCGCAATTCCTATCGGTATTCTCTATCCTTTCTATTATTAATTTGTCATATTGTTCTTGTTTACTGTATGTGATTTATTAATATTAAAAATGTTTATTGCTATGCATTGTGAGTAGTGTGCTTGTATATTTGCCATGATTTAAATAGTAGTAATGATGTTACTTTAAATATATAGTGATTGGGTTAATATCGTTATGAAACAACGGAGGTAACGTTATACGGCTTTCATTTGTATAGCGCCGAAAATATCACGAATGTGTGGAGTCCGAAACGTGGAAGCTATGAAAGTCGTGGGCACAATCCGTTGTGGAATAATGTTCCCGATTATTATATATTAAAACTTGTGGTGCTGTTTAACTATACATTTATGATTTCAAACTAAACTATCACCTTTCCTCCAATAAACGTGGTTAGAACTTTTATGACAAGGAGTAGCTAACCATTGATCAAACGGTCACTACCTATCTATGTTTTCCCAAAATAAACATGGTCTGATTTTGAAGCTGTGGAAATACTGTCCAACTTATCGTATAGTACACCATGAATTAATCAGGGATTTATTGGGCTAGGATTTATAAAGTGAACGGGTTGTTTAGCTATCATAGATGGTTTTACTGTAATACAAGCTTAGATATATTGAGTTCAGATGGCTGTAAAGTATGTAATCCAGGATAAAGCCCTAAAACGTCCGAGTATCCGGTAAGCTGTGGAAAGGATGTAGGCTGAACACTGTATTACATCTTGGTGTAGTCTGTGATCTAGGAAAGACCGTAAAACGGGTGATTACACAATGTAACGGTGGAAAACTCTGTAGGTTGATGACTGTATCACATCCGAATAACTCTAAACTCAATCACAACCATCAATGTATAAGTTAGCAGTCACCAACTGTCTTAATCTTAAATGCCTTGCCCAACTTAGATATCTCTATATGTGTTAAAGAAAGGTCAGTGGATAAATTGCGGACTGTCGCCTTATTTGTAACACCCCTTGTTCTTCTTATTATTATAACACGATTTATGACGGAAGCGTATAATTTAAAATATACTTCATTATTAATTAACACAGATAATGTACACAACCTGTTTAAAACTTTCATACATAACCATTTTAAACATGAAAATCATCATTACATTATTACACAAATGGGGTATTATATTGTACCAAACATTGGTTTATAATAAAATTTTATCAGAGTAGCACGGCTGTCAAACATTCCCTGCCAATGGCAGTAGCTTCCTGCAACCCACATTTCCAAAATATAACCTGCGTGAAGTAAAATGAGGGATTAACACAAAGCTAAGTGAATGAATTCATCACACACAACTCAACTTAGCTTAACCACCTGTTTACCCCAAACAACCGTAAACATGTATTACAACTAGTCAACAATATAGTAATGAGGATCGGTGGCTCTGGGAATACCATAATACCCGGGTGGTTCCCAAGAATACTTATCCAACCATATCCGTTTGGCCATAACGGACGAGACCGATGGCTAGTGGTTACTATACTCAGACACATGTTCTATACACACAACAAATGAAGCAAGAACCTGTGTCATTCACACAACAACCAACTAGCCCAACCAACCAGTTCAACCTGTTGACCTCATTAACAACTGATGCCCGAAGGCCACACATAGCACGCAGATTTATAATCAACTATGAATAATAAATACAACAACTTGTCTACGTTTACTTGTTGCAACCAAATAGTTACAGCTAAATCAAATGGTGAGTTCCAAATCCACTCACCGATACCTTTGTCTTCAAAATCTTGAAATCCAGGTATCACTTATCTTTTGAAGGATCTGAGAATCAACAATCAAATATAAGTTAGTAATCTAAATCATCAATACTTAACTTATCTAATATCCAGCACAAGAAACTCAACATAATTCACATAATAAGTATAGCTTCCTAAATATGTTCTTGTAGTCATCAACATACTCATTATTATGCTATAACACTAATTTATCAACAGTACAGCATTTTACAAATCATTTAAATCAACTTCTGAAATATAAAGCTGATATGCTGACAGGGCTGAGAAGCCGCCGGCTGGGCATCATGACCCGCCGGGTTGACCATACAAGCCGCCGGCTTCACCCTTGGGCTGCCGGGTGAATTAGATTTTGAGCAAACAGAAGCTAATCGAGTATTAAAGGCTGTAGGAGCCACCAGCTGGACCGACAACCCGCCGGTTTAGTGGCACAACCCGCCGGCTTGACTCTTCGAGCCGCCGGCTTCCCTTTATTCGAAATGAACCCGCCGGGTAGGGTACCAGACCCGCCGGCTTGTTCTTCAGGTACAACAACAGCAGCAATTTAACCAAAATCTGCACGAACCATAATTCACCAATTCCTATCTTTCACATACCAATTCATGCAAACAACATTTTCAGCACTTAAAAACACCCTATTGCACCTAACTAACTTCACAACACCAATTAACACCAAACAATGTCAATTTTCAAGGAATTCATTTGGTTCACTTACTTGAAATCAAAATCACACTTCAAGAACATATATACACTAATTCAACTTATGTCATTTAGTTCATAACATCATATAGTACCAGAAATCATCATATATCATTTAAATATAAATCAATTCATCCAATTCTTATTTGCCCTAACTTTGAGTTTATGAATAATAAAACACTTACAACTTTAGGTAATTGATATGATGATGAAGATGAACTAAAGTCACAACAATTCTGTAGATCACTCTAATCACAACTTCAATCTTGTTAGTATTTAGGTATAGTTTCCTTTGTGATTTGATAATGAGGTAAGAGTTTAGTTCTAACAAGGATTTGGGAAAGTAATAAAAACAAGGTCGGTCTCCTCATTTAAGCCGACCCAATTATGCGGGTATTTTATACCCGTTCCAAATTTATTGTCTGGAACCTAAAATGCATTTGCGAGAAAATTATTTTATGATACTGTCGACTATAGTAAATTAAAACAAACAATAATTTACTATTCACAATAAGTCCTAAGACCTATTTACTTAAGTTTCTCAATAAACAAATAATATCAAATAATTTCTAAAATAATTAAATAATCAATTTAAATAGATTATTACCAGACCCGGCGAGAGGATGTTACATTATTCCTGCACCCCATCTGGAGGGTCACTTGGTCTCGTCACAAGAGACGGTGAGGGAGGTTTCAAGGCAGTCCGATCTGATCATATTCTCGATAGCCTAGTACTCAGTGACATATTGATCGGTTCACCTGATCAGTAGGGTGGTAGTGTTTACACTACAAGATATCTACGTGAAAGCAAGACACAAACCTTTAAAAGACATTTTCAAACTAAAACATTATCTCAACTATTCTAAGTAATGGTGAACCACGTTTTCATTATCCTTGAGTGTTATATATGCTAGTCTCCCTTTAGTTTTATGCTTTATTAGTTTCAGTAGTTTAGTTTAATTAGATATAAAAACCAAAACAAAACTCTTCCAACTTATCAAAACCCCAGCTTAATTACCGACTTATCAGAACTAGCTCTGTCTCAATTCTACCGTCGTGAGGAACGACCCTGGATCATCCTTACCGCTTACTCGTATCAGGTTTTCATACCAGTTCCAGTAGGAAGTACGGAGGATTAGGCTCCCCCCGACTATTATAAATATCAAAACTACCCTGCCGTGTATCTCGGTGGCCGGACCAACGACCGGAGTAAAATCCGACCGACCGCTCGGTGCACGACAAGTTTCATGTAAAAAACCTTCACCCTCAACCAATCAACCGAGGCAAACATCTTCTCAAACTTGCACACACTGTGCTTGTTCTAAAACTGCCTCACCATCTACTCCGGTAAATCCTCAGCCTCAACCGATTGTTGAGAATCATTCCTGTTTCTACTGCAAGAAACAGGGACATTTAATTCGTGATTGTCCCAAGCTTTCTCATCAGCGCTATGGGAGAGATATGCCTAGAACTTCTTTTTATAGAAATTCATTTTCACCTCCTAGGCGTTATTCCAACTCTCCCAATCTTGTTGAAAAGCAAAGTAATGTTGGGCAAAAACCTTTACCAAAACAAAAGCCCGACATTACTCCCAAACCAACTTCCGAACAATCTAAAGTTTGGAAAAGAAAGGAGTCTAGTAGTGACTCTTCCGTCATCAACAATAACACATTAGATGAAAAGTCTGATTTATTAAAAAATAAAGTTCTATCTGATGTGATTATTGTTGATGATGTTAAACCATTTCTCACCATTTCTCACTATTTCTCATTAATCTCCTTACTTTTAGGTGTTGCAGCAGTTCGAACATGTTAAAGATAGTGAATGGTTTATGGATAGTGGCTGTTCGCGACATATGACTGGCGATGTGTCTCTTCTGACGGATGTTAAACCACACGCCGGAGGACATGTTGCCTTTGCTGGAGATACTGGAGGAACGATTACTGGAAAGGGAACGCTAACTAATGGGAGAGTTAGCTTTGAGAATGTAAATTATGTGGCTCAACTCACTCACAACTTGCTGAGCGTTTCACAAGTCTGTGATAAGTATTATACCACATCATTCACAAAAACAGAATGTGTGATCTTGAAGCCGGGTTTCGTTATATCTGAAGAATGGGTGCTTATGCGGGCACCACGGAGAAACGATACCTATGTGATGAACATGCGGACTGTGGAGACTACAAATGAGTACACTTGTCTCCTGTCAAAGGCTTCAGAAAAGGAATCACTACTCTGGCATCTACGGATGGGACATATTCATTTTCGCAAAATGAATTTTCTTATAAATAATGATTCGGTAAACGGAGTTCCAAAACAGTCCTTTGCTCTAAAAGATGACTGTATTTCATGCCACAAGGGGAAACTCCACAAACAGTCCCATAAGTCCAAGGTAGTGAATTCTATTGTTGCACCACTGGAGCTCTTACATATGGATTGTTTGGTCCTATTTCTACTAAGAGCATTAGTGGCCGATCCTACTGCTTAGTAGTCACCGATGACTACTCCAGATTTTCGTGGGTATACTTTCTTGCTGCAAAGAGTGAAACATCAGATATTTTGGTGTACCTGTTAGATAAGTTGGCAAATCTGTGCAACTTAAAGGTGAAGAGACTGCGCAGTGACAATGAAACTGAATTCAAGAACTCAACTCTCGAGTTATATTGTGCCTCGAAAGGCATTGATCATCAGTTCAGTGCTCCAAGATCTCCTCAACAGAATAGAGTTGCAGAGCGTAAGAATAGGACCATTATCGAGACAGCTCGAACTATGCTAGCTGATTCTAAGCTACCTATCATATTCTGGGCTGAGGCAGTCAGCACTGCTTGTTACGTTCTGAATCGAGTGCTCACGGTTAAGAAAAAGAACAAGACCTGTTATGAACTTTTCAATAACCGTAAGCCAACTCTGCAGTTTCTAGAGCCGTTTCAGTGTCCGTGTCTGATTATGATCCCAAAAGAAAAAGTCTCAAAGTTTGGAGATAAAGTTGTTAAAGGGATTTTTCTGGATTATTCAGTTAATTCTCCAAACAAAAGAGTCTACATTAAATCAACACACTAGGTGGAGGAGCATTTTGAGGTAAAATGCTTGCGTTACACGAATCCTCCTCAAGGAACGGGTCCGGATTGGTTGTTCAACTATAAGGATGTATTTAACTCTTTCAACATGCCCGAAGAAGAAGATGAAGAGGAGGAGTTGGTCACCCTACTTCATGGCATCAGTCTAAGTCAAGACACATCTGATGCAACACCCACACCATTACCTACTCCAACACCCACACCATCACCTCCAAGACCCACACCATCACCTACTACAACCGAACCATCTCCTATTACCCCATCATCGAATGCTCCTTCAACTTTAGGAATGATTAATGCAAAAGATCTTCCTGATGATCCTAATATGCCTCCTTTAGAGGAAGCCGAAGAAGAAGAAACAGTCTTCACCCATTTTAACGCTCATGATGAAGAAGATGAGGAACCACAATAACCCGCGCAACCTGAAAGTTCTACTGCTCCTGAGACTACAACTGTTCCTGCCACTGAAGGGGATATGAACAATTTGAAGTTAGTACTTACGCCGGATGTAATCCCAGTGACACGTGTACACAAGAATCACCCCATCGATAATATTATTGGTGATCCTAATGTTGCGGTTCAAACAAGATAACAAGTGAAACAAAATCCAAATCAACAAATGTTGACTCTGGTTGCTCGGATAAATTCTTGTCATTTATCTCAAATTGAACCTGTGACACCCGACAATTTAGGTTAACTTTTAAACTTAACCGAAACCCTAATTACGTGTATTTAGATGTGATTTAGGCTAAATACTTGTAATTACTTGTAATTATATGTATATTACTGTGAATATACACCTACGTAATTATTTTATATTACGCTTACGTAATTGGTTATAATTACGCTTATGCAATTTGACGAAATTGTGCGAAACAACCGGACGGAGTCCGACACGGTATAAATACGGACGTTGGTGAATAAAATATTAAATAATATGAAATTATTTAATAAACTCAAAAATTCCTAAATATTATGTTGATAATATTTAACGCGTAATTTATATCGTATGAAGTAACAGAAACGCGACGAAAACGCGCAAAACGCGCCCGACAATTGAACGAAAACCAAAATATATTTTAAGAATTTAAAATATATCATTTAGTATAAAGCTATCAATTAAAATATCATGTCTTTAAACAATAACGAAAAACGTCCAAATAAAACGTTACGCGATTAAACCTTCGTACAATGAACACGCAAATCAAGACCGATCAAAAGACGGAATATTTTTATAAATGTTTTCAAGTATTTATATTAAATACTTCAAGTGAAAATATCGGAATTTAAATCGTTACTTAAACGCGTGTATTAAACGTTTAACGTCTAAATAAACGTCCAAACGAACGGGTAAACGGGTACCACGCGTAACACGAATTGGGGAATTAAATTAACACAATCACTTGGGGTGGGGCCCATGAAAAATCTGCAGATTTTTCCCACTCACATGCACCACCATGTGAATTTATTTGACTAAACTCTCAAAACTCAGTTTACACTCAAACACACTTCCAATTTCACACTCCAAACAACCACCTCTTTTCCCTCTCCCCTTCCCCATCACTTTCATCAATCATCAACACCAGAAATCAGTCTCCCACCCATCTAATATCATCATTCATCATCATACAATAAGAAGAATCAAGAACAAAAACAAGAAAGTGCAAGAATACAAGCTCAATCTCACCATCCTCCTTTGTTGTTCATCGTCTTTGTAAGAATCACACCACTCTCCCTCTAAAATCAGTGGCATGTTGTTCATTTATATGTTATAATATTCATCTAACACTAATATGTCCAAGTATCATAATAAAAATCGTTTTTTATACATTATACAAGAACATGCAATAATCTGTCTCAAAAACTCAGTTTACTAAAACAGTCATAACTTGAGTTGTAGGAAGAGTTAGACAACGAATTTTTTTTAAAATTTGCATATTGAAAAGATCTACAACTTTCGTGTTTTACACTTTTTCCAGATCTGTACGTATTTTTGACTACGAACCGATCTTTGGGTCTGATCTACACTTATTCGAAAATCGAGTTCGGTTCCTTAGCAAAAATTAATTAACTATGTAAATGGACACTATAGTTGCTGTAAAAGTTATATGTTAGACTAGAAACCATGATGATCAGTTGTTAAAATTTTTGAGACTTGATGTGGACTAAAAATGGTAGAAATCGAATGGCGAACTAAACCGACAAAAGTCGAAAATATGAAACTTTAAAGTTTTTGAATGCGTATTAAAAACCCACACTTCGTAATGACTCCGACACAAACCGACAATTTATTTGGACTCTATTAACTAAAATGTGGCTTGAGTAAAAATTTTGGGTCAAACCGAGCCCGTTTGACCATGTTACCAAAACAAAAACACAACTGTTAACTTTGCGAGTTGACTTTGACTTGCAAGTTGACTTTGACTTGCAAGTTGACTTTGACTTGCGAACTGAAGACTTGCGAGTTGAAAGACTTGCGAGTTGAGTTGACTTGCGAACTGAAGACTTGCAAGTTGAAAGACTTGCGAGTTTAGTTGACTTACGAACTGAAGACTTGAGAGTTGAAAGACTTGCGAGTTGAGTTTGACTTGCGAACTAAAGACTTGCGAGTTGATATTGACTTGCAAACTGAAGACTTGCGAGTTGACTTCGCGAGTTGACTTTTGCCTTTGCGAGTTGACTTTTCAAGTTTACTTTTTGACCTTGAGAGTTGACTTTTTGACCCTTAGTTAATTTTCATAAAATCACATTTTAGACTCTAAATTCGAGCCTTAACACGTCAGACATATATATATAAACATATATATAAAAGCAATAAACACCTGCAAAGATCAAACCTTTATGATGTAGAATCATATATGAAACTCATATGCTTCGAGAAGTATACAACACGATGAACATAATAATAATACTTTGAATTATTATTACATAACCACACCAACGGGCCGTACCTGTTTTCCAAAACTCAAACAAAATAATCAACTTATTTGGACATACTAGTTGATGAACTAGCTTTAGGTGGACATAAACTCCCCACCTACCCGATTGGCTTAAGTGGACATTAACCTCCACTTATACAATTGCTATAGATGGTCTTTTGAGACATCTACTTATACAACCTCATACGTTTAGGGCGTTATGAGGTTGCACACGGGACGAGAACACCCACTACTTGCTAATATTTGATATTGTTTGCTACCTGCTTAACTCTGGTGAGTTTCATAGCCCCCTTATACTTGTTTTTGAATTGTTTTGGGGTGAGAATACATACACATGCTTTTACAGATTTTTACTTAAACTGAAGCAGAAACTTTTACAGATTTTACTTGTGATTGCTAAAAACATAAACAGAAACTTAAACAGAAATAGAACATATACTTATTGCATGAGTAGCAGAACTAATCCACCAATAAGACCTCAATTTCATGGTTCGTTAATTTCATAAAGCGCGAATAATTGTGAATAGTACTATTGGGATTGACAATCCCGTCCGAGCTGGTCGCTCCAGCTAACCCACAGGCGCATAATTATTTAAATCAGGATGTGTCCCGGATTAGACACATAGAGGCAGCAGAATTTGTTAAAGCTTCGAATACTTGAGCTCATGGCAATAGTATACTAAATACAGAACCGGATTTATTAATCAGAACTTTATTGTACAGAAACTTTACAATTTACAGAACTTTATCTTGCAGATCCTTTTTTTGTAAAACAGGAAATCAGGTGTTTATATTATTACTTTACAGAACAAACCTATGAATTCACCAACTTTATGTTGATCCTTTTAGTATGTATTCTCAGGTTTACAGACGCAGTGGGACTACCCTCAGGAAACAGGACAGTAGGATGCTTTTAGAAAGCACAGCTCGAGTCGCATATTTTCAAACAGGAGATTTAAATTGCATTACGATATTTTGTATCAACGATTATGTATTATAAATCTTTAGACTATGTTTGCGAACTTTAGAATCTTATGTAAACTTTTATTTATGGAATGTAACATTTTCAAATGTCTCATATAGAGGTCGTTCGCTTTAATCTTTGTGTTGTGATATTTGATTTGGTCGGCGCCCCCGTGACACCTCATACTTCCGCTGCCACGTGTTTTGGGGGTGCGACAGAACCCAAGAAGGTTGATGAGGCCTTAAAAGA
Organism: Pseudognaphalium luteoalbum; assembly: GCA_963422505.1. Classification (NCBI taxonomy): domain Eukaryota; kingdom Viridiplantae; phylum Streptophyta; class Magnoliopsida; order Asterales; family Asteraceae; genus Pseudognaphalium; species Pseudognaphalium luteoalbum. The sequence goes on from OY730192.1 coordinate 39,806,391, forward strand.
TCCATCCTGGGTCGAGGCCATGCAAGTAGAATTACAGCAGTTCAACAAGCTACACGTTTAGGATGTAGTTCCGTTACCCAAAGGTGCTCACTTAACTGGCACTCGATGGGTATTTCGAAATTAGATGGACGATCGAGGTATAGTGATTCATAACAAAGCACGATTGGTTGTTCAAAGTTTTAGTCAAATCGAGAGTTTGGACTATGATGAACTCTTTGCTCTTGTGGCAAGATTGAAGTCTATTCGTATCTTCCTTGCATTCGCTTTTTTCAAGGAGTTTCGTGTTAACCAACTCGATGTTAAAAGCGCCTTCCTGTATGGACAAGTGGATACGGATGTGTACGTTAAACAGCCTCCAGGTTTTGAAGACCCTGAGCATCCAGAATATGTTTGCAAATTGAACAAGGCGTTATATGGTCTTCATCAAGCTCCGAGGCTTTGGTACGAGAGGCTCACTACTCACCTAATCAAGCATGGTTTTGTTCGAGGGAACATTGATAGTACTCTGTTCATCCATAAAGAACAGATAGGGGATTGAGAAGATATGTTACTTGTGCAGGTTTACATGTACGATATTCTCTTTGGCTCTACAAATGAGGCAATGTGCAAGAACTTTGAGGAAATCATGAAGTCTGAGTTTGAGATGAGTGCGATGGGGGAGCTCAAATTCTTTTTAGGTGTACAAGTTGAGCAGTCTGCAAAAGGTATTTATATTCATCAGTCAAAATATGTCAATGACATATTGACTAGATATGACCTGCTCAATTGTAAAACCCATGGGACTCCTATCGAACTTAATCACAACCTTAGACTTGCTGAGGATGAAGAAGATTGCAAAGAAAAGGACTATCGTTCAATGATAGGTTCTCTGATGTATTTGACTGCCTCTCGATTGGATATTGTGTTCGCGGTATCCGTTTGTTCATGCTTTCAAGCCAAACCCAAGGTGTCTCACATGAAGGCGGTAAAGCGAATTTTTGGTTATCTCAAACATAGACCCAATCTTGGTCTATGGTATTCAAATGAGAAATCATTAGCTCTTACTGCCTATTCGGATTCTGATCATGGCGGCTGTAGTATAGACAAGAAGTCTACCACTAGTGGATGCCAATTTCTCGGATCTCGCTTGGTCTTGTGGCAGTGCAAGAAACAGACTACAGTTTCTCTTTCAACCGCAGAAGCTGAGTATGTTGCTGCTGCGAGTTGCTGTTCTCAGGTTCTATGGATTCAACATCAACTGCGTGATTACGGGTTACTTCTTTCTATGACTCCTATTCACATAGATAACACTGCTGCTATATCTATCACACGTAATCCCGTACAACACTCTAAGACTAAACACATAGAACTTAGGTTCCACTTTATACGAGATTGCTATGAAAAACACCTGATAGACCTTGTCCACATAGACACCCTAAAGCAGAATGCCGACCTTTTCACCAAAGCTTTTTCGCGTACTCGATTTGATGAACTAATCAACATGATTGGTTTAAGGTTCTTTGTAACCAAAAAGTAATTTGTAACTTGGAACGTAACTTACTTGCTTTTATGCGTGTTATTAAAAAATAATAAATAAAAAAATAGGCAACAGCCACTCTTTATACTTTTTAGTATTAAAGAAATGCACGGTTGCTACATTTTTCAAAATAGACGTTGAGTTGTGTCTGTAAACAACTTGGGATATGATAGTACATCGGGTGACATGCACAAAATGGAACTTTAAGATTTATCTTGGATGTGTCAGTAGATTTATCTGACATGTTGAAAACAGTTCTTATAAATATTCTCTTCATCATACGATATATTAGTAGGCATGTTACGCAAAACTCTTTCAGACCTATTAAGAAGCCTAAAATATAATTGTTTATTTCAAGTGGTATAACACCGTTAGATGTATGACAAAAGTCTTAATATCTTACTTATGCTAGACATGTTTTCATTGAAGAAGCTTATTTGATATCATTTGGGGGTATATATTGACAGTTTCCTTTGTTATACGTAAGTATAGACCTGGTTTCTGTTAATATATACTTAAAAATTAAGCAAACACAAGTCAAAGTACTGGAAAAGTCTTTAAAAAATTAAGATACCTAACAAGGTCGTCAAAATGGTTTGACCAAGTCTGGTTTTGCTTAAACCTGAATCAAACTATGTCGCTTTGTTGTACGTAAGTACAAACCTGTCACCGCTAATTTGATTCTTAAAATTGATTTTCTTATATTCTTTCTGTAAATGGAAGCATGATCTATGTCTTAAGTTAAGATGTATATCTATGGTGGAGACCCCAGCGAAATATACATACGAATAATAATAAAACTAGCTCCTAGATGTGAGTGTAACATGTTTAAGAGGACAAATATACTGATAATTATTCTGAAATAATTTTTATAAAAAGTGTTTTTAGCATGTCAAGTAAATTTAAAGTGGAAAAATATATTGATAATCGAAATAACACTTACTGTTCCTAATAAATGCATGTTATTCCGATATGATCCCTAGCCAGATTAAATCAACTCTGTCACCAAAAAGAATGTGTTAATTTTGTATTTGTAATTTTACGTTAATTATATGTTACTTTATCTTATTTTATTTTACTTCATTTAGTAAGTATGACCAAGTTATAGTTACCTTCAAATTTGAGTACCAAAATCAAAACGCACAAAATCGATAAAGTCTCAAAATTTTCAAAATTTTTGACTAAGTTACTTTATGCGTCACTCACTAAGTGACACCCTTAGTGACGCTACAAGTGTCGGGTTGAGTAACGCTACAAGTGTCGGATTGAGTGACGCATACTAGGGTTTTGGTATAAATACCCTTTCAAACGACACTCAACTCCATCACTTTCACCATTAAATTAGCGTCACTTACTCTGGCATAGCGTCACTTCCGTTTGTGCATGCGTCACTTCGACTGTCGATTTGTTTGAGGATTTTCAAGCTTTGTTTGTGCAATCGGACGTGATATTCTTGTTCCCCACACTCGTACGCTTCATTAGGTATAACCTTTAACCCTTTTAATCACGTATACTTGCTTTAATCGTTTATTAGGGTTACGGTTTTTAGGGTTCGTAGAAATCACACGAATTGGGGATCGATTTGTTAATGTTTTCTGTTAATAATTGGTGCATTTTACTCGTTTTTATCATACGCACATTGTGGTAGCTACGATTTTCAAAAACCCTAAAATTTGTTCGATATGATTTCTGGGCATGAACAGTGACACGATGATCTTCATCGTTGCATCACTTCATGCGTCACTTCCTGTAAGTGACGCTATTTGTCAATTTAGAATCCTTACCATCACTTCTTCCGTGATGCCCTTCAATGCGTCACATCCTTAAGTGACTCCCTAAGTGACGCATATGCCTGTATCATTAATTAGCCTATCACTCGTATGAGTGACGCCCATCTATGCGTCACTTCCTTAAGTGACTCCCTTAGTGACGCCCTAATCTATACCGACACTTATACTGTCACTTTCTAAGTGACTCACCTAGGTTACCGTCACTATGCTAAATGACGCATAATTTTGTACCGAAACTTCCTAAGTGTCGTTCTTAACGATGCATGATTTGGCCACGTCACTTACACCAGTGACGCCTGATAGCGTCACTTACCCTAAGTGTCGCTATACTTAATTTCTGATTTTTTAAACACTGTTCCATGCAACACTTCCTAAGTGTCGGTAGTGTTTATGCGTCACTTCCTAAGTGACGCCTAAATCAGAATTTTGTTTAAATTTTGTGAATATTTGTGCTAATTCTATAACGATGTTTCTGGTTATTTTTTCGGTATTCTAGCTTACAGATGGTAGGTCTGCAAAATTACTATCGCCGCACTAACACACGCCACAACATCGTTGCATTTCTGGAGTCAACGCATGCGAACTCAATCCCATTCCGACCGATGATTGAGTTTTTATGCCGATCGAGGATTCACTACGCTATCACCGCATCTACTCCAGTGTACATGAATCAGATCGAGGAATTCTATGATCACGCATTTATCAGAACTCAGGGTGATGTGCCAAGGATTGTTTCCACTATGTTTGGCGAAGAGATTGAGATTATTGAGAATTCTGTTCGTCGAGTTCTCCAATTCAACGATACCCATGCGATGCCGACTATGTTTGAGACAACATTTATCTATGGTGGCCTTCAACAGATGGGTTATCCTGTAAATCAGCTCTTCGACTTTCGGAAACAATATCTATGCAGGGTTTGGAGATATCTATGCCATATTTTGATTGTCTGCTTATCTCCAAGGAAAGGAGGATATGATGCTGCAAGTCATTTGACTTTATCATTGATGTTGGAACTGGTCTACAACAAGCCCTACAATTTCAGCGGATATATCTTTGAAAATATGGTTGAGAACATTCGCGCTGGGAAAGATAAGTGGCTGCAGTATCCGAGGTTTGTGCAGCTACTATTGAATGATTTGAATTTGAACATCGCTCCCGATCAGTGCTCGCTATTGGTTCCGACGTTAATACTCTTACGAGTCTTCAATGACCGTAACTTAGCGCCCAAAGGTGAACAAGTGTTGGCAGATAGGGAGCTATTTGGGCACATAGTAAACGAAAACTATGTTGTGCCACCAAATGATGGGTTTGAGGATGTCGTGATCCCTCAGATGAATGAGGATGATTTAGTCGATACAGAGGTAGCTCAAGATTTAGATGACATTGATCAGGTCGAGAATGTTGATGCCGAGGATGATGATGATGGTGGACCCACACCACCCGATTCTGAGGGTGATGTGCCTCCTCAAGAGGCTTTAGATGCAATTCACATGGTTGATCCGAAATGCTTTAAGCGTATTTTGAGACGCATTTCTGAGGGTAGGGTTCACGTCCCGAGGAATTTGGGAAAACGACCAGCTGGGTCCGCTCCTTCTTACGCTAACTTGCCCCACAAAAGGCGCTAGCGCACAGGGGTGGTCATTCAGGAACCTGGTCAGCAAACAACTCAGCAACAACAACAACAACAACAACCACCATCTCAGCCGTAACTTTCTTCGATTCAACAACTTTTTGCTCTGATTGAACAGATGAACAAACGTTTTGAAGATCAATCTGCGATTATTCAAGTTAAGGCTGCATAGATCAGGGAATTAAAGTCCAAGGCTGATACGGTTGATGACTTAAAGCTTCAGGTGAAAGATCTACAATCTAGGTTGTTAGAGTTGGAGTCTGTTACGATTGTTTCAGGGGAGGCTGGTCCCAGGACCTTGGAAACAAATGTAACACCTCCCCCAGAACCATAAAATGTACAACCTTCTTCAATCAATGAAAATATATCTTTAGATTACTTTGTTGAGGTTCAAGGTCAACCGAGACCAATTACGGTTGACTATTCGTATGTAGATCTTACATTTCTTCAACGTATGATGAATGAAAATACGTCAATACCTGAGGAAGAAGTGATAAATGATCCAATGGCAGAGGATTGTTATTTTGAAGGGAACGATGACATTGAAGTTGAGGGGGGGGGGGAGCTCCAGAGTGATGAATGTTATGATGACGCTCCTATTATTGAATCGGATTCTTCTGGAGATGAAGCGGATCATGTATCGGAGGCAGAAACCACTGAGCCATCAGTTTCTACGGCTGAACCCTCAACGATAAAACATGATCTAGTGTTTAAACCTAGAGTTGAGGTACCCGTTACTTGCCAATTTTACAAAGTCAGAACTGACTATACGGGTTGATCAAAAGCTGGAAGTTCGATGAAAATAATCCAGTTTTCATGATCAAAAGGAGTGATGGCATTCAGTACTTCAACTTGAAGTTCTATCGAATAAGTACTTTGCCAAAATGTGAACTTCAAAGATTATCTCAGATACCCTTGATCAACCGCGCTTGAGATTCACGAGCAGATTTCTTTCAAGTTATTATCCGTCAGGAAATCAACAGCAAGAAATACAATATGATTAAACCGACGCTGAGTATGAGATATAAGTTTAAAAAGAAGTTGGATCCGGTTACACGACAACCGATTGTAAGGATGATCTACCCACCAACAAAATGCTTACAGAAGATACCTCTAGAGATCATTCATTTGGATTTTTTTGAATAGGTTGCTATATTGGGAATATGATGATATTACAGGAGAAGCTTTGATCGTTTTTGTTCCTAATTCCGAACCGACTACGGATCCAGAGTCTTCAACAGATGCAGATTTGGGAGCTGAAGAGAAAACAGCATGGGATGTTGTACAACCTAGGAAGAGGTCTATGTGGGGTCTGAAGAGAAACAGATTTTGTGTATTTGACCCTTTGAGTTTGATCAATCTTTCTGAACAGGATATGAAGAAACTACATCTGAACAAGATTCAGTTCAAAGCAAAGGATAGAACTGAAGCCATTAAGTTTCAGAAGATTGTTGATATCTGCGTAGCCAATGGGATACACGCTGGTGGTGTATTCCCAGCTGGCTGGAAATAGTTTGAAGATTTGAAGACTTTTTGAAGACCAAGCTGCTGACAAGGGGGAGTTTGTTGGTACATTTAGTGTGTCAGTCAGTTGGTCTATCGAGTTGTAAGTGTCATTTATAATTGTAATAGAAAAGTCATTTCTGGGTTAGCGACACTTAGTTTGGTCTAGGCGACACTTACCTTAGTGTCGCATAGCGTCACTTAGGTAGTGTCGCATGAAGGCGGCCACATGCGTCACTTAGGAAGTGTCGCATGTCTGCCGTTTAGTATAAATATGAACATACGGGTTTCAGGCTAGGGTTGACGAAACCCTAGCACCATTTGTCGAAATTGCAAGTCTGTAAACAATCTAATAGGTTATAATAATCAATACAAAGTTGATCTTGATTCGTTTATTTGATTTCGGTTTGCAATTATATTTGTTGAGTGTGATTGTTTGTTTCCGCCATTCAATCGCTGTCATCAATCATTTAGATCCACAGCAAGGGGCACTCACATTTTTTATCAACATCATGAAACTAAAAATTGATCGTCCACATAGCCATACAAACATAATATAATATGCTGAGCGTTTTATTGATTAACTAAAAATTAACGTCTACAAAGATCAACTTGACGAATATGCTTTTAAAAACCTTATGAAAGAAAATGTGATGACTGATATACAAATTAAACAATTTCGATCATTTGGACATTAAATTGATGATAAAAATGTCGTGGATCTCAACTTCTTTGAGAAAAATTAGAGATTAAAATCTATTTTTTTACAATATATGTATTCCACTTTTGTAGTCCCAGATAATAATATTATCTTCATCTTTATTATTCATTATGTTTTAAAGACTATTATTATATATGCATTATTATTATTATTATTATTATTATTATTATTATATTATCGTTATTTAAAATCTATTGTCATTGCTTATCTATATGTGTATATGATCACAACAATGTATGATTTGGATAGAAATATAGATTTACATTCCAAACTGCAGTATCTGACTTAGACTGAATTCATTGTTAATTTGATATTTTAAAATTTTATAAAATCAAATGTCTATTTTAATATCTTGTGAATTTGCTAATTTGTTGTGGTGCTTCATAAGCTCTTGGTGTAAAATTTCTCCCATTTATGCATATTCTGTTCGGGAACTTTTGTGTTTGCTGGACAAGGATCTGGGAAAGAACAACACTATCATTCAAGCAATAATACTTACGGGATGTTGGTGTTTATGGAAAGCAAGGAATGAAGTTTGTTTCAATGGTGACACTCCCTCCTGGCTTCGACTAAAAGATGAAGTACAAAGCCTTGGCTACCTTTGGGTCAAGAATAGAGCTGGATGGAAAGACGGAACATGGAAGAGTTGGCTCGAGTTCAAGTTTTAAGCATTTGAAGATCGCATATGAGTGGCAAGCGGTTTGACTTATTTTAAGTCTCCAATCCTACCCCATGTGGATTTGTAATATGTAATTAAACTCAAGATATATGCGTTTTATTGTAACTGTAATAGGGGTTATCAAAAATCCGGGTTCATTTGGGGTACTATCAAAAACGATATAGGGTGAAAACCGGTGGCTCGGCCCCTATATTCGGGGATTTTTTCCTGAACTCTTCAGGTTTTTTTCATCCCTTTTAGTACCTTAGAAGCTTGAATCCGGATTATAGGAGTTTAATAATTGGGGTACATTCTCTGGGTTTGTAAAAGTGTACTTTATTGACTATTTAGCACCTTGCTAGTAGTCGGTTTATTTAATACATCTCTGCCGTTCAAAAAAAAAAAATCACGTTGTTGCGGGACCTCATCTAGTTAAACTAAATTCCAAAATAATGAACCTTAAAAGTAGTGCTTGGGAGTTGAAATCGCGAAGAACATGAAAAAACATTTCAGAAGTCTTTAAGTAAAAAGTCAACGATTAACAACAACACTACATGACACGAGGTCCACGACCGTACATTTGGTGAAGGCGAAGACTTTCTCTTTTGCAAAAAGACACAAGACACATAAAAATCCACATCCTCCACGTTACGTAATATATTACTCAATTAATTAACACAAAAGTAAACTAATTTCGTACAAGTTTAGCCCCTCAACTCTTGAATATGTTAATTTTGTAACCAAAACCTTTATTTTTTCGAGATTTGACACAAAGGGGCGGTATCGTGGTAAGGAAATGTAGCTTATGTATATGTACAATTTAATCATCGGTGTCACAACAATTTTGAAGCTCCATTGACTTGGTAGTTTATTAAGTTTATTTAAATATGAGGTGCACCGCCTAAATATGAGTGGTGACATTCTTAATATATCAATAACTTTTCAACTAAATTTACAATAAGTCGACTTAATTATTGACTGGTGTCACGTGTCACCGCTGACTATAACATGGGTCCGCCCCTTGTTAGAGTTATAATTTGCGAAACTTGAACGAAGGAGTTAGTATTAATTTAACGAGTTAGTATTAATTCAACTCAAAAGTTAAGTTTCTTAATATCATATCGCTTGGTATTTCTACCCAAATTTTAAAATCTTGAATCCTTCAACGAATAGTTTCCACTTCATTAAATTTTATAAAGAACGGTGATATTTTCACCATTAAGTCTAATAAACTCAATAACTATGCATTAAGTATTTGTACTATACACACAAATAATACCAATTATAGTGGATTTATCAAAAATAACAATTATAGAAATATAAACACCATTTTTAAACCTCTTGACTTTATTCAACAATCTTTTATATGGGAGCTATATATCATCTTCCAAGTCAAACATTTTCATGTACCCTTCTTTTTGTGACTATATCCATAAACCTTTGTTGGACCTTACATTGATACCTTCTTAAGCTTGCTAGTTTTGTTTAGTACTATTATCATATCAATGCCACAATAGTTTCATCAACCATACATACTTTTGGATTGTGTTAATTAGGAATGGCAACGGGGCGGGTTCGAGGCGGGAAGTGATAACCTCATCCCCAAACCCATTTATAAAAAATATCCACATACCCTCCCCAAACTCCAACGAGAATTTTATCGGGGCACCCCATTGGGGATATAAGTTCCCCCAAACCCTAATGGGGATCAGAGTACCCTACCGGGGACATCGATTCCTTAAAGCTATTTCCACATTTATACTACTTTAAATTAACCTGAAGTTCTTATTGATTTTCTTTACAATATTATCTAGCTATTCTCACAAGTATTTTTTTTTCTTCTTCTAAAAACATATTTACACAATTATCAAGATAAAATATAGTAAAAGGTGTACAGTTAAAAATTACCAAAATCATTATAGAATGATCTTAAAATATTTCGACTAAATCACAATACCAAATCAATACAACAACAATAATCAAAACAACAAGAATGATTTCAGGTTCATAAGAATACTAATCATTTACGTAGTGACTAGTGAGAATAATAATAAATATAAATGAAACACACACACACACACACACACACACATATATATATATATATATATATATATATGTAACACCCTGTTTTAGGGTCTAGAAATAAATGGTATTTTATTAAGTTTTAAAATGATTATTTAAAGTAATGGGAAATAATTTATTTGATTTCTTGGAAATAAATAGGTAAATGAGTCACAGGACTTATTGTGATTAATAAAATGGTACTTGTTTTAAAATAATAGAGTTGACGGTAATATAAAATATTTTGTCTCGCGAGTATTTTAGGTTCCAGACAATAGGCTTAGAAAGGGGATAAAAATTACACTGCAATATATTAAAGTCAGTTGTGTGACCGACTCATTTTCTTCACCTACTTTTCCCCAATTTGCTTTACTCTCTTATTAACTTCAAAAACACTTCAATTAAACCTAGTAAGAAATCAAAAGAAAGGAAGCAATTAAAGTCTACATCAGATTAACATCATCATCATCATCCTTATTCCTTTCAATTAGTAAGTGTATTCTTGTGTTTATGAACTTATTTTGATGATATAACCAAATTCTTGTTATTTAATGATTCTTGTGTATTTGTAGAGGTTTAAAACCAAGTTTGTAACATGTTTGATAATCTATTTTTATGAGAATCATTGATTTTGATTATGAACTCAAGAAACTCCATTAATGGAGGAAAGTGAAGAACTTGGTGAAAGCTTTAAAGTGGGTTTTGATTGATAGTATGAAATCTTAGGATTCTTAATATTCTTCTATGTTTATTGATGATTATAATGAAGGATGTTATTGTTTGGGGCAAATAATTTGATAGAAATCCTCGAATCAAAGAATCAAATAATAGAGGTTTGGCAAAATCTGCACTAAGACTTCAAAATCATCAATCAGGTATTGTGAATCAGCAATAAGGTCTTCAAAATCTGCAATCAGGTCTCTGTCTGGCACTAGGCTTCTGTCTTTGTTTAGGCTTTTGTCTAGAAAGAGGCTTATCAGCATTCAGGTCTAGAAATCAACAACATGGTTATGAAAATCAGCAATCAGGACCTTAAAATCAACAATCAGGTGTTGTGTCTAGAAAGAGACCTCCGTCTTTGATTAGGCCTATTTCAATGAAAACTAATAGTAGTAATGGTAGTATTAGTGTGTTATAATGATAACTTAGTATTTATATTCTAGCTTGATATATATATGATGATGATTTGGGATTAAGTAATGAGGTTAGTGAGTTTTAAACTAGCTAATAAAAATGATACTTAGTTAAATAGTATGAATGATACTTAAAACTTGTTTATTGCAATTGGATTGAATTCCATATATGTATATAAGAGATGTAGGTTGTATCGACTTGTTAGATACATAACTAAAGTGATATAGTGTTTATAAGTTAGATGTTATAAACTTTTGGAATGAGTTTCATGTTGTGGAATATGTGTGTTATTATGAAGGGCTTACTTATTTGATAATATATATATATATATATATATATATATATATATATTGAAATATGTTATATGATTATAACATAGATTATTTGTTATGGATGAATTACTGACTTGTTATTATTTATATTCTCAGATAAGCAGAAGGACACTCAGTGATATTAGACTACTGAGTGGATGACCGGGTATTTTGGTGAGTGGTAATTGTATTCCTCAGTTCAATTCCGTTGTAACAGGTTTGGCTGCAACGGATGAACATTTGGTTATTGAAATTGATTGTTTAATCATTTGAGATATTGCTATACTTGTTGATATTGCTGAATTGGGTTAATTAGTTATTATGATTGGCATGACGATTATGCACTATGTGTTTCTTGGGCCATTGGGCATATTTGAATTCAGAGGTCAACGTTGGTTGGGTTTGTTGCTATTGTTTGGCTGGCGGGATTTCCGATACATATAGTTGATAGATGAACCCTAGTCAGTGAAGATAGCTTCAAACTATCGGTAAATCACTGTTATGGTCGACAGTGGTTTAAGGGTTCTTCGATTGGCTAATCAGGAACCGCTGGTCCTCTTTGACGCTATGTGTTTATATGTTTGCGAAGCTTTATGCTGTAAACATATTTTGTTGTGTTTATTTGTTGTAAAACTTGTTATTTCTGAATTGAACTGTCGGATACAGTTCCATTCACTTAGCAGTTGAGCTAATCCCACGATATTTAACATTTTGCAGATTATGTTTGGGTTATGAAACGGGTGTTGGGATACTGGATGGGATGTTTGACTACTACTGCGACTACTCTGATCTTTTGGGATTTAAAGTTATGTTTTGTAAATTTATATAACACCCGGTTTTCAGTAAATGGTTTTGTAATTATATGTTTATAATTGTGATGTTTTGAAAAGTTACACATTTTGGTACATGTAAATATGGTTTGTATATATTGGGACTCGCTTCCAAAGTAAATTAATATAATATATGGTTTTAAAAGTGGGGTGTTATAATATATATATATATATATATATATATATATATATATATATATATATATATTATTATAAGTATATATTTCGGGGCGGGGCGAAGCGGGGATGATAGTACCCATTCCTCAATCGGAACCCCATTAGAATCTCCATTTTGTGCCCCAAAATTCACCCCAAAATCCGAAATGTCATCCCCAACCCGATTCAAAAAGTACGAGGTTCCGGGATCCCCATTGGATGCGGGTCCTTTTGCCATCCCTAGTGTCAATTCTAAGGTGATATATCGGCTAGGTTAAGTTTGGCGTGTCATACTACACAATTTTTTTGATATATACCTTTAATTAACTAATAAAAAGTTTGTAGTGTAAACATAATCGTTGTTACATTTATGTGTAATTTACCCTTTCAATAACGAGAAAATAATCGACACTACTAACCCATAGATGTCGTTGTTCATTATGCGAAAAAGGACTTGATATTTATATATGAGAAAGTTTAGAGGTACAAACTACAAAAAAAGGATTTATTAGACAACTAATTTAATTGGTTAACATCATATATAAATTGTACGTAAACAACATTTATTCTATCTCCAATCTCCAATAATTATATATGTATTTCTCTATGCATGTTTTCGTATGTCTCTATGCAGGAAACGTATTTCTCTATGCATATTTTCTGCCCCGTGTGCTATGGGCATGTGTCACTCGTGAGAAGACGCCAATCCTTTTTTAAAGTTTCTTATGGGATTGTGTGTGGAAAGTTCACAAATTATTTTTAAATTTTAAATTTAAATATATAATCTGTAACATTTATATCTACGGGGCAGAAAATAGACGTTTATGAAGCAAAGTCAAAAGGTTATTTAAAATTGGAAGTGATAAACTTATTTAGAGTACAATTAAGTATCTTGCCCATGCATGATGTCATTTTTATTTTTGAAAAATTTAAAACTAAATCACAACATGCTTAATGTTATTTAAGTTGTCTAATTCCATTTAACAATACTATTATCAATCTAAAAAATTTCCACTTTTACTAAATGTATCCTCAATCCAAACTTTACATACAAGCAAATTGCCTCTAACAAATTCTCATCGTGAGTCATCATAAGTCTATAGTCTGGTCGCTATTTACAATAATATATTATATTTCGCTACAAATCACGGATACTATGCTAATTGCAATAATATACTCATTCGATCCCACTCAATTTGATGGCCTGAATTAATTCAGACATCAAATAAGTCAGGATGTTTAGTTATCATCCCACACAAGAGTTAGGGCCTGTTTACTTTCCTCTTATTGGAGTGTTTTCATATACTTCTTAATCCAGACAGATTAATTGTTGTTTCTTTTTCACTTAGGGTGTGTTTGGCAATCATATTTGAGGGGATTATGGGGGATCCTAGGAGATTGAGATTATCATTTTAAGAATCTCAATCCCTTGTAAATTGATAAGCCTTGTTTGACATGAAAGTTAAAAGAAGGATTATATAAAAAAGAATCCCCTAAATTATAAGCTAGTTAAACTAGCTTATTTAGATAATCCTCATCCCCTATATATTAAATTACTACATTACCCTTTTTATAATTATTAAAATTTTAAAGTTATAATATATAATGCCCTTTTATGTCATTTTACATCAATAAACTTCATCTCCGGCTAGTTTGCCAAACACTTATCAAAAAATAAAAGCTCCAGCCCCAAATAAAAACTCCATCTCCAGCTTCTAACTTCTAGTTCCATCTTCATCTCCATCTCCAACTCCATCTTCATCTCCAGCTAGTTTTGCTAAACACACCCTTAATCTGAAAGAAATGTCTGTTTTTGAAACAAGAAGAAAAATGAAGCCCTTACCAAAAAGAGACACTTAATGAAAAAAAAGATATATTTTTCACTATCTTTTTGGTAAAAAAAATTATATTTATTTAAACAACACTTGTTATAAACATATATTTTTATCCAAACAGACATCACATGCAAACATCACTTAATCTATATTATTACTTAAAAGAACAACCATAAATTAGAAATCACCATTAGATTAAATAGCAACTTGATTGATCTCACCATTAATTCTCTTAATGACATCATATATCTAACCTTCTTAAAGGAAAGTTTAATCTACCATTAATGAAATGTTCTTACATGTCCTTTATGATTCCTAATTTTATACAATTAACCCCATGTATTTATATATAGTTACAACCATTTTCTAAACTTCTTATTCATTCAATATTTCTATCACAAAAACTTTTAATATTAATTAAACGTCACACCAACGTTTTTTCCTTATTATTATTTGAGCTATGCTTTTGTGTTTATAATTTTAGTCATTAATAATATACACATACAAATTTATATCATATAATATATATATATATTGTATATAGTAACACAATATATATAGTATAGCTAGGCTTTGAGCTTGTGAGATGCACGTTTATTTGAGAAACACAATAATATATATTTTGTAGGTTTCAAATAAAATGATTTTTTTCAAAGATCCAATTACTATTGACGATAAATAAAATTACTCCGTCCGTCATACTACATATGTCTCAAATTACTATTTTTGATTCTCCTACATAAATATCCATTATCATGTTACAATTAATCAAAAGAGAATTTAGTGGGTTGATATGTTATTAAATTTGATAAAAAAAGTAGTTGGTGAAGAATTTGAAAATTATGTGCATAGTTAAAGCTCACATTCTAGATGAGACATATGGAGTAATTGTTACTAACAAAGTGTATTGGAAATAACATATATCATAGTATTACACAAACTAATGATAAAACCACGTAGCGATGAGTGATAATTCAAACAGTTGGTTATTTTTAGATGAAGTGTGGCTATTTTTTAATATCAATTATAAAGTGTATTTGAAATTTGTGTCTATCAAGGAATAAAATTGAATCAAAACCACAATAAAATGGAGGGCATTCTACTTTTACTTGGATATATAATGGGCTATCTTATGAAACTTTGTGCAATAATTTATTTATATCTTTTATTACTCGAATTGTATGCTCTTAACCTGTTTGCACTCCTTTGTGCGATCTGAATAGTGATAGAGACGATTGGGTGATATGTGTTAAAGTGTATCACGTTTAGAATCATATGTACAAAAATAGTTCAACCGAAGTATCTGGCGTGGGAATGATCTTGCTTGACTATCAGGTATACAATGTATTTCTTTATGTGCATATATACACTCATAAGAAAGCACAATCAAATTTAAATTATTCTAAAAAGCATCTATATAATAACTTATAGAAATATCTATTATCTCACCTTTTAAGTGCAAGCATGAAACATGAACATAATGTAACACATAATTTTCTCCAATTGTTGAAACTTGCATTTTACTATTGTCCAATATGAATATACAACTACTTCTCTCGACTAAGTGCTCTTAGCACACTCTCGGTTACTCGCCACTATAATTAGTTCTTTCAGATGTTGAATTGCTACTTTATATAACATATTTTATAGTACCTATTAAAGTCTGAAAATATTTTTCCAAGTCCAGACATATATTTTTGTAGTACTCATTCATCAGATTTTATACTCTATCTATGTTAACTTATTTGCAATTAAAATAAATTTTTATTGTTAAAATTCGTGAATTTCGCGGGTCTTAATCTAGTAGTAAATAAAGTAAACAACCTCTTAGTTTTTCTAGTTTGTTAACGGTGCTATGTAGCGGAAATAAATATAAAACATGGTAGTTTTTGGTCACAAGTTATTTATGAAGAGCATGAAATTGATGCAACTGAATACGAATTGTTGAATAACACGCCTGTTCTTTACTCCTTTTACAAAGTAGTAGATTCATTTAACAAAGATTTTTTTTTATATAAAATAAAGTAAAGAGAAATTAATAAACATTGTACTTTACATCAATATTCTACATAAGAGGGGGAAAAAAAATCTGTTCCCACACTACCAAAAGTCCAAAACTATGAGGATTGTTTGTACCTTGACTTGACTTTTGGATCAGGTTAGGGTAGCACACTTATATTATGACTCGTTTTTTTGGAGATTTTCTACTTGGAAATGGGAAAACTCTGCCTTTTTGTGCAAGTAATTCCACATGACCAACAAAAAAGCCATAGCTAGGAAACTTCATTGGTGTTAAAGTTACTATATCTATAAGTCTACTACACTACTTTATTGAATGGTGGTTGCTTTTTTTACTAATACATTATTCCGTTTCTAAAATTTGATACGAATATATTTTTTTTGAATTTATGGAGACATTGAATTAGTCTTGTAGAAATAGAAGGCATAAATTTTATGGAGTAAATTTATTTTTATTTGACATGTCAACACTTCTTTTGTCCATCTTATGAAACCTTATAGATCAAGCATGTCCATATACCCGCAAATGACTTGTCCCTTAACCTAAAGTTTGAGAGAACGACTATAACTGCTCATACCGAAACATATCATTTTGTTTCCCTTTTTCATTACTCGACTTAACACGAGCATGTCCTAAGTTAAGAATTATTATATCCTATTGAGAAAATAAATGAGGAAGAGTTGCATTTTCAAGTCTCAACCCACCAACTTGTTTATCATATCCTATTGAGTTTAGGTTAAAGTCCACGTCAACGGATTGACCGACCAAACAGCACAACACATGTTGTATATGGGTTGGTTACTTTTAACTCATGAACCCATTTATCAAATTAGTTTCGGATTTATAATGTGAACTTTTGACCCACAAACGTAACTCGACCCACATCGCAATATCTAATTAGAATAATTGAAAGTTAATTAAAATCAAGGCACAAATATCTAATATAGCTATACAATGTTTCCTATTATGCATTTGACGTTGTATAAACTAATTTAGTAATTTCTACTATTTTGTTTCAAATAAAATGGGAAAATTCTCTATATAGGATTGATATGTTAACTTTTATAATTATTTAACTTTTTACCTGCAAACCTAACTCGACCCACATCGCAATCCCTAATTATAATGATTAAATGTTGATTAAAATTAAGAAACAAATATTTAATATAACTATAAAATGCTTAAAGTTATGAATTTGACGTTGTATAACCTAATATAATAATTTCTACTATTTTGTTACAAATCAAATGGACAAATTCTCTATACAACATTAAAATATTAACTCTTATAATTATTTGGAGTCACTTCAAATGTTTAAGTGTTGGATAACTTATCTAACAGTATAGTATATAAATTTTAAGTATTTTTTTTATGATTTAAAAATTTGGTAGTAAATTCTTTATATATTAGTATAAATGATAAAAGATATAGAAGATTGAAGTGAGTTATATTTATAAAAAATATATGACTTTTCATTAGTAGTTATATTAAAATAATCTTGATACATTTGATTTAAATAGTCATTAATGTGTCATATAAGTTATGAAAAAAACATATTTATGAGTATACATTTGTAACCAAAAGTTAGTTATTAGATATTAATTTGTATAATAAATTGCATTTAATTTAATTTAAGTGTTAAAAATTGAATGAGAACATTAAATGTTGATTAGTTAATAGGATTATAATTGATTGTTTATCTAAAGGGTATGGGCAATTTAGACTTTTTGTCACTTAATCTTCACTATTTAGGTAATCATGATTTTCAACTTAAGATCAATAATTCATATTTAATTGTTTAAATCATTTAAAGGTTGAGATTAAGTTAGATTACCTAATTAACATTTTTTTTAATATATAAAAAAGAAGAAAGAAGATTATTCCGTTTCTAAAATTTGATACGAATTTTCTTTTTGAATGTATGGAGACATTAAATTAGTCTTGTAGAAATAGAAAACATAAAATTTATGGAGTAAATTTATTTTTATTTGACAAGTCAACACTTCTTTTGTTCTTCTTATGAACCTTATAGATCAAGCATGTCCATATACCCGAAAATGAGTTGTCGCTTAACCTAAAGTTTGAGAGAACGGCTATAACTGCTCATACCAAAACTTACCAATTTGTTTCCCATTCTCATTACTCGACTTAACACGAGCATGTGCTAAGTTAAGAATTATTATTATTATTATACAACTTATATCAAACAGTGAATCAACATGATCATCATGAAATTAAAGGATAAAACCTATCTTAATTCAATCGAAAGTAAAAAGTACTCAAAATCTGATTAAGCAATACAAGGTTATAATGTTTTTAACCGAGTCATTTAATGAACTCTAGCTTAGGGCTCATTCGTATGGTATCAAGTTTGGCCCAATCTTTAACTGGACCTTAGAGTTAGCCCATTTTATAAATCATCTATTTAAGCCCATCAAATCAACGGATAAGATGTACGCTACGCGGCTTGATCCAACACGCCTTTTTGCGTATATAATATTCCCAAATCCCCTAATTCCGTCCTCAACCTCCTTTCAGTCTTCGCTTTTAGTTTTTTTTCTTTCTCGTCAATCAAGGTAAGTTGTTTAATTTTTATCAAACCCTAAAATTGAACATTATGATTTTAGTTCTACAATCAGAAATTAACCATATGTATGTTGGTATTTTAATTTGTAGGTTTAATTGTTGTGGTTTGTGGTGGTTTTTGTGAAAAGATGAAGCCGGTTTTCGTTGGTAATTTCGAGTACGAAACTCGTCAATCGGATCTTGAGAAGCTGTTTGGCAGATATGGGAGGGTTGATCGCGTTGATATGAAATCTGGTATGTTTTCTTGTTACACTATTTCATCATTAGGTCATATAGTTACTTATAAATTCCTAGGTTAATTGTTAGGGTTTGAGGAAGTTTAACTAGTTTTCCCTAGGTTATTGTGTGATATTTGGTATCAATTGTCATTACAGAGCTCTATTTGTTATTATCAGGTCTTGAATGTGTGTGGCTTAATGAAAGCCAGCTGACATAGGAATGAATTTGCTTTGCCTATAAGTTTTTGAGTAATAGTTGTTTGATTGGACTGTAGTTGGCTGCAAAATCTTATGGATTCATAAAAACTAATAGGCAGCGATAATGCCATAGTGGGGATTGGGGAACCGCGTAATTTGAATTAAATTGGAGAAGGGCTCCATATTTAAGTGTTTGTTTTGACGCAGGAACATCAATCAACTAAAGGAAAATTATCTACTACTACTACTACCTGCCTGCTCTCCTTCTAGTTGGAATCCTTCTACATTTCATTCACTCATGCCATCCTATTCACTTACATCATTACATGCCATTTCAAAACGATTGTCATGGTGGGATCTGTATCATGTCATGCCTTCCATCACTTATCCTGAGGGGGTCATGTTCTATCCTGCCATGTCTTCCATTTCTGAACACCAACACGTGCTGTTTTAATGGTGAAGCAAATACTTAGCATTCTCATCTCAGAAACTTGAGACATGGATTTAATCTTATATTGTTCCATCATCATCATGATTTACTTGATCTTGCAAGGCCTCTACTACATCCTTATGTTGCAGGTTTTGTATTTTTATCTCTCTAGTGAGGGAAGAGAAACCTCATTGAGATGCATACGACTTGTGCAGTGTTTAATGAACTTGTTTCCTATCCTTTTTTGGTCGCCTTACTATTTTTGCTCTTGCAGGATTTGCTTTTGTTTACTTTGAGGACGAGCGTGATGCCGAAGATGCGATTCATGCTCTTGATAATTCCCCGTTTGGATATGACAGGCGCAGGTTGTCTGTGGAATGGGCTAGGGTATGTTAGCTTTTCATAAATATCATTTTTTATGGCTTTCTTTTACTATGAATGGCCACTGTTCATGTATTGCCTTATACTGCAATTGGCTAGTATAAGTCCTGAAATTGACATGTGGCAGGGTGAGCGTGGTCGGCACCGTGATGGCTCTAAGTCTATGGCGAACCAGAGACCTACTAAGACATTGTTTATAATCAACTTTGATCCAATCCGCACAAGGGTTCGTGATATTGAGAAGCACTTTGAGCCATATGGAAATGTTCTCCATGTTCGCATCCGGCGCAACTTTGCATTTGTGCAGTTTGAAACTCAGGAAGAAGCCACAAAAGCTTTGGAGTGCACCCACATGAGGTTTGTGCATATGGAGCTGTTTCTTTTATTGGTATAGTAACTTATCAAAGGTTGCTTTTTTGGGGGGGCTGATGTTCTGATATATTTTTGTTTGTTTTGCAGTAAAATATTGGACAGGGTGGTATCTGTAGAGTATGCTCTAAGGGATGACAGTGAGAGAAGATCTCGGTCTATCAGCCCTAGAAGAGATTATGGTCGTCGAGGTGATAGTCCTTATAGGTCACCGAGTCCATATAGGAGAGGACGACCAAGTCCTGATTATGGGCGTGCTCCGAGCCCTGTGTATGATAGGTACAGTGGACCATCTTATGACAGGTCCAGGAGCCCTGCATATGGAAGGTACCGCAGGTAATACTTATATCTTTTTCTTTATATTAGTACATTTACGGCAAATGCTTTATTTAACGATCATGCTTGACACTTGTATCCTTTTGTTTTATCTTTTTACAGCCGGTCACCTGTTCGAAGGTCAAGGACTTGAGAGACAATAGCTATTACTTTCATGGGCGTACAGCGGGGAACTTGATTTCATGTGTTTAATCTTGTGGAAGTTTGCAGTAGTTTTATGTTCACTATGTAGGGTTTATGGAGCTGTTTAGGGTATTATCTGAAATTTGTATGCGAATGTTATGGAAGTCTTTGGAGATGGTTGAATGCAATTTTAAACTTGGTCCTCGAAACAATTTTTATCAACATTTGTTCATTATTTGGCTTGCTTGAGGTTTCTGATTTGTTCTAGTTTTATATTTCTCTAATGGGAATTCAAGGATCAGTTGAAAAAGGTCCTAACTTGGACATCATCCAGCTATGCCTGTCAATGGGTAGGAACAGCTCTAATCCCGTGATCCGACCCATGACCAAGCTAGTGCCTAGTGACCCATTAGTTGACGGTTGTGTTCTGTTATTGTCTTCTTGGCGTTGTCCGCCATTGTTTGTCAGCTTTATGCGACTGGATTTGTACGTATCCATTTCTGAGAGCTTCACCAACTGCTAAATATCCAGTAATTTGACCTGCGCTGAGATGAGTGGTGGATCTTGCAGTAACATCATTTTGGTGTTGAAGTTGAATAAACACTAATATCAGACAACTGAAGTTGAAAAAACACTAATATCAGACAACCTCACTTACTGAGTACAACACAATAATCACGAGGTTTATGTTTAGAAAAAATAAACTACAATGCACGAAATTACTCACGACTCAAGAGCATAAACTAACATTCAGAATATTGGTGTCAAGAGACGTATATATTGGACATAACTTCACTAACGAGTATAACATAACAATCAATCGGGACGTAATATGTTCAACACGTTACTATTTTTCAAGTTAATATACAAACTATGTATGTTACATTATACTATTATCGTACTGTCTTCTTTGTTCTTATGCAAGTTGTTGTCTTATCACCATCAATTATATATGAATGCTTTTGAACAAATGCAGAGTTGCAAAACAAACCTGAAGGTACTGTTCTAATTTCTTAATTTTGGGTCTGAACTGGCTTATACAGACTCGAGTTTGAATATTGTTATTGCTCTGTTTCGTTATAGAGTACTTTTCAGTGAACTGATTTTCAAGTACAATTTGCTTGTTTAAAAACCTGAGCTACATATACCTGTTTCATAGCTCTAGTTTGGGTTCAAATAAGTTAATTATTGTTTAAGGTATTGAATTTTCAAATCTACTGCTCCCCTTCGTCTCATTTAAAGTGTCCACTTTGACTTTGCACACGGTTTTAGAATTCTCCACTAACTACACTCTTACCAATCAAATAACAAATCTACCCATTAAAGTCTTTTTCGATTTGTTAAAACATGAAAGTCGACATGTATTTGAGACAACCCAAAATAGTGATGTTGTAAAATGAACACTTGTGGTGGAACGGATGGAGTACTTTTATTATAAAATTTAAATATACGTAATTCTTATATAACCTAGGCTCACTTGACTCGTTGGATCGATTATTTCGTTTGACTCGAAACTAAATGAGCTTTTGTATGAGCCGAGTCAATAATAAACTTTGAAACTCACACTTAATGGAACTAAATAAGTAATAGTAATTGCTATTCGAGCTTCAGAACCGGTAAAATATCAAACTTAAACTAAATTACACAAGCTCGAGTAGCCTGTCAAATTTCCACTCGCTAACCTTATTCCGAGTAGTAAGTATCTACTACTACAGCCACTAGATACTTTTACTCGCAAGTGCCTAGTCTCACATTTAATTTCTAAAATTGTCAAAATAAACAAAAAGGTTTCGTGGTGTAGTTGGTTATCACGTCAGTCTAACACACTGAAGGTCTCCGGTTCGAACCCGGGCGAAGCCAATACCATTTTTAATTTTTTTTGATTTCACCAATTTTCCGTTTACCGCATTCGTTTTTCTTCTGCACTCCCCATTCATCATTTTCCTACTCCATCACTGCCGACAGAACATGAACAACAACAAACATTTAGATTTAGAAGGAGTGTTGAGGAAATCATGGTACCGTTTACGGTTATCAGTTCGTAGTCCATCTAGGGTTCCTACTTGGGACGCTATCGTTCTTACCGCTGCTAGTCCTGAACAAGCTGCACTTTATCAATGGCAACTCAAACGAGCTGTCCGGATGGGCCGGATCTCCGATTCCACCGTTACTCTTGCTGTACCCGACCCGGACGGTCAACGCATTGGTTCCGGTGCAGCTACTCTCAATGCCATGCTTGCCCTAGCCAATTACTACAATAATTCTCAGGTATATGTTCTGTTACTGTTGATACACGATCAGCATACCTGATGCAAATTTTCCTATAGGTAGAAAAATTGTAGATGCACAGATCAAAAATTGTGATTTTGTTGATTTGTATGCTTCATAATGTCATTAGATTCTTCAATAGTGATTTAAAAGTTTAAACTACGATAAATTTGTCGACGTATATGATTCGATTTAGAAAAAAACTGATCGTTCTTCCCGTTTTTATGTGATCATGACTCTATATGCGTCTGTGTGTAATGTGGACATGATAGATTTCTTCCAACAATGGTTTCGTTTTGACTTTCTTAGTCAAATAGGCATGCACTGATCATTACAGTGATACATGTTTTTGCATAATTTGTTGCTGGATAATTACAGGATAGTGTACTTTAGCTTATGTTATTGTGATCATGAAATTGTTCTGTGTATATTACCCTATCATTTTCTGTCATGTTTTCAAGTGTCTGTGTAAGGTGTTTACACCTCTCTTCTGTATAATCAGATTCCAGAAGTTTGATCCTTGCTACTGCGTAGCAGCTAGTTTTAATTGGATAACATTTATGCTCAGCAGGTAGCAAACGGCTCTGAAAATGAAGTGTCTACATCACTGATCAGCTTCTTAAGTAAAAAACATATATTACTGCTTCATGCCGGTGGTGACTCTAAGAGGGTCCCATGGGCAAATCCTATGGGAAAAGTCTTCTTACCGCTTCCATATCTGGCAGCTGATGACCCTGATGGACCAGTACCTTTGCTTTTTGACCATATACTTGCAATATCTTCTTGTGCCAGACAAGCTTTTAACAATCAAGGTTACTCCTCATTTTAATATCAAAGGGCTAATGCTATTCTACATTTTAGACATATCTCTCTATAAGTTCTGATGCTTCAGGATTGATGTTCCATTGTTCGATCTCCAGGTGGGTTGTTCATCATGACTGGTGATGTGCTTCCATGTTTTGATGCATCTGCTATGGTGCTTCCGGAGGATACGTCTTGTATCATCACTGTTCCTATCACTCTTGATATTGCTTCCAACCATGGTGTTGTTGTGGCATCAAAAACTGGGAATCCGGATGACATATGTTCAGTTAGTCCTGTTGCAGATCTTCTTCAGAAACCTAGTGTAGAGGAGCTTACTAAGAATCATGCGATTCTTTCTGATGGTAGGACATTGCTTGACACTGGTATCATAGCAGTTAGAGGAAAAGCATGGGAAGATCTTGTTACACTTTCTTGTTTGAGTCAACCGTTGATCTCAGAACTTCTGAATACTAGAAGAGAGGTAAATCATGCTAATTTAGTTTTAATCAGTAGCCAACGTTATGATTCTTTTCATTCAATCAAAGGCAGACAAATCAGACTAATTATGTGTCCTAATAGTAATGACTAATTTATGATCCTCAATGGTCATCAGATGAGTTTGTATGAGGATCTTGTTGCTGCTTGGGTACCTGCAAAGCACGAGTGGTTACGATCAAGACCTTTGGGTAAAGAACTTGTGAGCAGATTGGGGAAACAGACAATGTATAGCTACTGTGCTTGTACGGTGAATCTTGTTTGATTCCATAAAGCTTTCAATCTTACCATTATCAGTCAACTTTATGGGGTTCTTTTGGATATTAATTATATTATGATTCTTCAACCATCTCGAGATCTTATAGAGATTTTCCTAAATTAAAAATGCAGACGATTTGCTGTTCTTGCATTTTGGGACCTCGAGTGAAGTTTTAGATCACTTGAGTGGGACCGGTTCAAGACTTGTTGGCCGAAGGCATCTATGTTCTATTCCTGCTACCACAATGTCTGATATTGCTGCATCTGCTATTATAATTTCAAGTAAAATCTCACCTGCTGTATCAATCGGTGAAGACTCTCTTGTATACGACTCATCTATTTCAGGTGGAATACAAATTGGTTCCCTCTCTATAGTAGTTGGTGTTACTATACCAGAAAAAAACGATGGAAATACAGAAGATTCGTATACATTCCTCCTTCCTGATCGTCATTGTCTTTGGGAGGTTCCTTTGATAGGATGCACCGAAAGGGTTATTGTGTATTGTGGTCTTCACGATAATCCGAAAAACCCTGTTTTAAAAGATGGTACTTTCTGTGGAAAACCGTGGGAGAAGGTTATGGATGACTTGGGTATTCATGAAGATGATTTGTGGAGCTCTCAGGAAAAATGCTTGTGGAATGCAAAACTTTTTCCCATCCTTCCATATTTTAAAATGCTCAGCCTTGCAAACTGGCTTATGGGTTTGGAAAATCATGACAAAAATGACGCTTTTTATAATATATGGAAAATGTCACGGCGTGTTAGTTTGGAGGAGTTACATCGATCGATAGACTTCCCACAGATGTGTTCAATCTCTAGTAACCATCAAGCAGATCTTGCTGCTAAGATAGCTGGAGCCTGCCTTACTTTTGGCTTGCTTGGGAGGAATTTATCTCAATTGTGTCAAGAAATTATGCAAATGGAAGGCTCAGGAGAGAAAATATGCACAGATTTTCTGACATCGTGTCCTAATTTACACGCACATAATTCCAAGATTGTCCCTAAAAGTCGAGCTTACCAGGTGCAGGTTGATCTTCTCCGTGCATGCAGTAATCATGAAAAAGCAATTGAAGTCGAGCACCAGGTATGGGCTGCAGTTGCTGATGAAACCGCTTCTGCAGTGAGATATGGCTTTAAAGGTGAGCACATTTCTGCTGTGTAATTTTTCGGTCGTACCTAAGGTGTCAATTTCAACTCATTTACTTACTTATGGATTGATTTGGGTTATGCTTCAAATTGTGCTTTAAAAAAACAAAGTTAAAAGGAACTAGGTCAAATGGGTGGTGATTTGTACACCACCACTTTTTTACCATACACCAGCAAAATCATGTTTTGGACATTTTTTCCCTTGAAGTTGTGAAGGATTGTTTGAAGAATTTAAAGTAGCAAGGGGTAAAAGGGTCTAAAACTCTAAATTATATTTTAGTGGTGTATGGCAAAAAAATGGTGGTGTACAAATCATCATCCAGGTCAAAAGGGTTGAACCGGTCGGTCGAAAGTTCCCTGCAGTATTCTTATTTTTGCATGCAGCCTTCTAATCATTTTGTGCAAGAAATTAGATTAATGTTGTAATGATATGTATTTCTTTGTAATCATATTACAGGGTAATCTAATACCAAAAAAGTGTACATAGGTTATTTGTGGTCATTCCAACCTGACCTAGCCTTATTGGAGTCCTTTGACCTGTACAAAAAATGAACATTCTGACCCATAACTCTCTGCCTGTTTTACTGCCTCTAGTCACTTTCTATTTTCAATAGTTGGAGTTATTCTTGTGTATTCTTGGTACCATGACAGTCAACTAGTCTTTATTTGTTTTCCTGTCTGTATTGCAGAGCATCTTTTTCAATCCTCCAGTAAAACAGCTTCCAATGGACATGGAAACAATAATGTTGATGGTCACTCGGATCAAACTTTCTGCCACAAAAAAGTAAAAGTCGAGTTACCTGTTCGAGTTGACTTTGTTGGTGGTTGGAGTGATACTCCACCATGGAGCTTAGAGCGTGCTGGATGTGTCCTAAATATGGCAATAACTCTAGATGATTCTCTCCCAATTGGAACCGTTATACAGACCACACAAACACGTGGATTATCAATTAGTGACGATGCTTCAAATGAGTTATATGTTGAGGATCTTTCCTCTATTGCAACCCCATTTGACCACAATGACCCTTTTCGGCTCGTCAAATCTGCTTTACTCGTTACAGGTATTATTCATGACAAGATCTTGATATGCATGGGTCTACGAGTCAAAACGTGGGCCCGTATACCTCGTGGAAGTGGGTTGGGGACTTCTAGCATTTTAGCTGCAGCTGTTGTGAAAGGACTTCTTCGTATTACTGATGGAGATGAAAGTAATGAAAATGTTGCTAGACTTGTGTTGGTACTTGAACAGATAATGGGTACTGGAGGAGGCTGGCAAGATCAAATAGGAGGTTTATATCCAAGTATAAAGTTTACCACCAGTTTTCCAGGAATACCCTTGCGTCTTCAAGTCATTCCCCTTTTGGCTTCTCCTAGATTAGTTACAGAGTTGCAGGATCGGCTGCTTATTGTCTTCACTGGTCAGGTAAATTATTCTTGCATTTTCCATCCGAATTGTGATATTACTAAATGGCAAAATGGGCGTATTGGGTCATTGGTCAATTTGAGTTTGTGTTGAAACTGGTCATATTTACTACGGATTGGATCAACCTACAAACACTTTTCTTCTATTTTAAAGATTAAATTACCACTGCTTTTCATTATAACTAAAAAACAATCGCACTGCAATGATAATAATGAATCTTGACGCTAAATGATTCAAGAGGTTCTATGCATTAATATGAATCAGGCGCCTTTTCACGTGTTTGACTCACTCCCCAAGTCCACTTTCCGCAAATTTTATCTCAAAGGACCCGAATATAAGTAAATTGGTTAAAGATGTCACCTCTGGTAGCTTAATTTGTTAAATAATTGTTGTAAAAACATAATTTATTATTATCTTTTTTTCCTGTTGATATGGACTTGTGTTATATACACATCTACGAATGCTACCACACATTTAGAAGTTCTTACAGTCTGAATCTTGTTATTGATTTATTGGTTATCACAGTGAATCGCATTATGTATATTCTGCAAAACCATCATGCAGGTTCGTCTTGCACACCAAGTGCTCCAAAAGGTAGTCACTCGTTACCTGCAAAGGGATAACCTCCTTATATCAAGCATTAAACGCCTTGCTGATCTGGCAAAAACTGGGAGAGAAGCTCTAATGAACTCCAACATAGATGAGCTTGGAGACATAATGATGGAAACTTGGAGGTTACACCAGGAACTCGATCCTCATTGCAGCAATGAGTTTGTTGATAGCCTCTTTTCTTTTGCTGACCATTATTGTTGTGGGTACAAGCTTGTTGGTGCGGGGGGAGGAGGTTTTGCACTACTACTAGCTAAAAATGTTGAAAGTGCCCTGCAATTGCGAGATGCACTTGAAGAAAATGACAAGTTTGATGTTAAGGTTTATAAATGGAGCATATGCTTAGAAAGCCAGTGAAAAAGTATATCAATTTATGTGTAAGTACATATATTACAGATACTATATAAGATAAGATATAAGATGTTTAGGTGTGTAGTATTCTGTAATTTAGTAAACGTGACTACGTGAGGTATAATGTCGTAAACAAAATAAGCTTTCATAGTAAGGATGAGATCTTTGGGTTTTCTAATATCATTGTCAGGAACAAAAGTATCATTCGTGTGGTTAGGCTAAGTCAGAAATGATTCAAAAGCTCCAATGTGTTATTCACACACGTGTACTTTACATGGATCAACATATGAACAAGAAAGAAACTCATATGTCAAAGACAGAGAGCAATAAGTTACAAAAGAATGAACCATAGAGTATATATTTGTTACGAAACCTAATAGTACGTGCATAATTCGTCAACCCAAAAGTTATGCGTTTAAGTCTTAAGGCACGTTTGACTTGCGGATTCGGTGGGATTTTGAAGGATCTGTATCTTAAAACCCATAAAATCCTATGTTTGGTTTGAGGATTTGAAATACCTATACATTTTTAAATCCTCCAAATAAGGGATTTTAGAATTCTTTCAATATGGGAGGGATTTGAAAACACGGAGAACATGTACTTGATATGGAAAAAAGTACCCCTTGGCCAATCTCATTCACAAAATTTGAAAACAGTGTTAGTTTCTCTTTGTATCATTTAGTTTTCTTACCCTCTTCTTTACAGTCGGCTGCGTTCAACTTTCAATTCAATTTTGAAACAAACATAAGATTTTGTAAATAAACCGAACCCAATGTCAATCCTTAAAACTGTTCATACTTTATACAAGTCACATGTGATATGTCCTCCCAAAATCTCTTTTTACAGTTTATATACTTTATACACAAATAACCACTCTTTCTTGGATACCCAAAAAAGAATCAGATTTCTGATCTTTTGGGATGGGTAAAGAATATGGTTATCATACAATTTCATAAATATGTCTCTCTAACATCATTATTACTCACTAACATCATAACATCTTGCATTCTGACTTGTAACCCATTCATAACAACTTGTACATTTCCTTAAATTAATCAATTCCAACCCTGTACTCCGTAAAAGAAGAAAAACAAAAACGTCATCAACCAAAAAATAACAATCGAGGGGGGTTTTGTTAAGATTTTAAAATCATAAAACTCATCTGCTACATTTGATTATTGATTATCCCTACTAAACCCTAATTATTATAATCAAGCTCTTGGTAATGGTTGTTGATCGGTGTTTTCGCCAGCCAATCATATCTCTCCAACTGTGCGTGTGATACAAAACACGCGCGCACAAAACGGTGGTACCAGTTACTACAATTTTTGTGCAATTCGTTATAGTTATATCATAATGTGGTTGACTGAAACACTCTATTTTGTGCAAAATTGTGGTTTCAGGTGACTAGAGGAACAATAAAATGGGGTTGATTTCTAATAGAGTTGAAAGAAGTGAGATTAAAGCAGGCGATCATATCTATACTTACAGAGCTGTGTTCGCGTATTCGCACCACGGTATTGAATCGATCACTCTCTGTTTATGTTTGTGAGTGATAAATCATGTTGTTGATTGTTGAAGAAATTATGTAATTGCTCAATTTTATGGAATGTAGGTTTTGTTTTGTTATGATGATATAGATTGAATTTGCTAATTAGTCCTAATTTTGCAGAGTAATTCTGATTCAAAGTAAGAACATTTAGGGTCTGTTTAGGTGTTCTTAGTTTGGGGAGATCATCCATGCATCAAAGTGCATTAATTGTTATGTATAAGCCGGGGACTGATTTGGTACAATTCTAAAAGTGAATTGAATATGTTAACTATGTTGTATTAAGCCTCTGATGCACTTAATTTACATGCTGTCAACTAATATCTAAAGAAACGACTTCCGTATCCCGAGTTTTCCTTTAACTTATGGGAAAGTGTTCCATTTTTCTAGAACTAAATTGGTGTGTGATTATTGTAATGTGCAATTACTGATCATGATAGACACTATGCCAAATTCGTAAGACTGTATATACTTGCTTGCTTTCAAGTTCATGTAGCTTTAAGCATATAGTATTTGTAAATCTAGGGTTATAAGATAAGATGTTATGCTACTTCAAGACTGGGATTCATTTCGATATATATTTATGATATAATCTGATAAATTTGATCAAGAATATTGAAATGGTGAATTCTGAAAATTTAGTATTCGATAGAGAACAAACTTTATTACCTAAAAGATTTGTTATATGCAGGTATCTATGTTGGAGGTAATAAAGTGGTACATTTTACGCACTTTACCTCTGATCGTGAAACGAGTTCAAGCACTGACACCCCTTCCAGTTCTAACAATGAAATGTCTCAGATACCCTCCCCATGTCCGACATATCCAGACTGTGGATTTAGACAACCCAAAAGTGGAGTTGTTCTCTCATGCTTAGATTGTTTTCTACGAAATGGGGCCCTTTATAGCTTTGAATATGGTGTAACCCCAACCGTTTTTCTTGCCAAAGTACGTGGTGGCACTTGCACCACTGCAATGTCGGATTATCCTGACGTAGTTGTTCATCGAGCCATGTATTTACTTCAGAATGGATTCGGGAACTATGATGTATTTCAGCGCAATTGTGAGGATTTTGCTTTATACTGCAAGACCGGAATATTGACTATTGAGAATTTAGGAATTGGAACTAGCGGTCAAGCTTCTTCTCTCTTTGGTGCACCGTTGGCAGCTCTTCTCTCTTCCCCTTTTAAGTTTTTAATCCCGAGTCCAGTTGGTGTTGCTACGGTGACAGCTGGAATGTATTGCATGAGCAGATATGCCACTGATATTGGAGTCAGAACTGATGTTGTTAAAGTTGCAGTGGAAGATTTGGCGATCAACCTTGGCTGGATGGATGGTATAAATGAAGCATTGCAAGAAAATGAAGCTTCAAGCCGCAAAAATAAAGAGGTAATAATTATTGATTAACTAAATGTTACATTTGTTCCATTTATTTTTACTTGTTCCGTTTGTTTGATGATACTGAGCACTTGTGTGATTCTGGTGTAATGTGAAATATTAGTCGTTTAAGATGAAAAGGGAAACAAATTCCCTAGATACACATTATTTCTGCTAACAATTTACACCCTTTTTAATGGCTTGTCATGGAAATTGTATGACCTTTATCAACTTTTGAAGATTCATTTACTTTACTTTTCTTGTAAACAACGACCTCAAATTCTGCTTGTGCTGCCACCTCATCTACTTCAGTGACAATGCTTTCTACCCTTTCTGCAATCTCTATCAGTAATGATGCCATTGTAGCCACAGGGAAAATCTCCACTATTGGCACTGTATGAGTTTTCTGCACCGTCTCTCCTTTGCAAATCTTTAAATTTTTTTCATGTTCCGCTAGTAAGATTGCTTGCTTTGATAAATCTCTCAACAGATTTTGGAAACTTTGCACTGCAGCATTCATCTCTTGTATGAAAAACTCAGTTTTAGTTGACTTTGTCATGGTTCGCATCGTCATAGCTAATTCTTTTAAGACGTTTGAAGAGTTTGCGCTTAATGTCATACATACTTCTTTCAAATGCCTCTTTACCAACTCTGGTGCCTGTACAATGTTTTAAGAATTTAAATCAAATTTATGAAACTAAAAATACTAGACTAAACTTCTAAAGAAAGTATTCAGGATTTCTGTAATTCTGTATACCTGATCTTCTGAATTTATGAAACCACTTAGAGTCTCGATGCAGTAAGCACATCTTCGCATTGAGGCGCCAATTTTGAGGTACTGTTTCCATGGATGTTGAAACTTGAAACGGCCGTGAGCAGGCTCCCATCTAGCCAAATTTGCCTGGAGAATTGTATATAAAAAGGTTTGTCGTTAAATATAAGAGCTGAAATGAAAAGGCATAATTCATACCATAGCTTCTTCTGATGCCTTTGAATTGAGCACACTTTTGTAACCCTCTTGTTTTCTACCCAATTTTTCTTCATTGTCTTCAAAGTACACTGTCACACATTCTGCAAAAAAAAAAACAAAAAAAAAAAACTAAAAATAAACACTCAGTTCTTTCCGCATGGTACGGCCCAAGATTCTAAAGCACAAGTGAAAGATCTATTAGTAGGAGAAAACGAGTTCGAGTTCTTACCATCCAAGGAATCTGCAAGTTTTTCTAAGTTCTTATACATTTGGTTGTGGAGCTCTTTGCCAGCCCAAACAGGGTAGAAAAGCATGCTTGTGAAAATGCAAATGGAAGTTCCTATGGCAATGGTCGACACTCTGTTTCTAGCTAGTTCCAACAATTTATCCACTCGGTAACCCGATACTGACACAAAGCTGAAGGTGAGTATGAATATCATGACCCCATAGTCGAATCGAGCTTTTACAGATGGTATAAATCTTGAGAAAGTAGCTGCTGCAGCTGCATAAACTCCACATCACCTACACATTAGTTTCTACATCTTGCAAATTCTTGGGCATCTATATTATTAAGAAAGTTGTATGAAGAAACGAAGAAAGCTCAGTAAGTTTGACCTCACCTAGAATTAATACCGAAACTTGAAGAATCACGGGTTCAAGTTCTTCTCCACATTGATGGGCAATCCAGTGCACACCGACCCCTATTGAGCCCGCTAGAAAAGTAGCACTAATTCGATTAAAGGATTTAGCTATTGTTGCACCTGCATTAATCCAAGGAATTCAGTTTAGATCAATTTTATGAGTATTAATGACGAAGAATAAGAAATGTATTCTCTACATACCAACAGAATATTCAAAAGCTACGACGACGGTCATGACTGCCCACATGGCATTTCCACCAACACCGTCGTAAAGAGGTCTCATGTAATAGAAAAGCGACACCAAAGAAAGAGCCAAGCCTACTTTCACACCATGGATTGCTTTATTTGGTTCGCTTGCTGCTATATTCCTCGCCTTCTCTAAAAACCTCCCAATTGTCATCAAACATTTCAATATTTTCTCTTGTAGTTGTAGACATGTTCTTTTAGCTACCCGGGGTTCCACGAATAAAGTTTCTGGTGAATCTCCATGCACATTTACCTTCCATTTTAGTCCATTAGATCCTTTTTCCGACCCCTTTGTCATGTTAAGCCAACAAGAGAAACAATGAAACTAGAATGATAGTAACTTTGATGACAAATGCTCCTTTTCGGTCTAACCTCGTGTAAAAGATTATGGATTGTTAGTGTTCCTATTTCGCGGGTAAGGATTAGATTGACTTGAGAGTGGTGTACAAGAAGATTTGAACTATGGAAGATGGATGCTATGTTTGGTATGGGTTACCTATATATACACAACACTAACACCTTTTAATAATGATAAGATTAGGGAAGTAAAGATTAATTTCATGGTCTTCCTTTATAATATGTAGGACAATATAGAGACGCTTTCTGCATGACCTTAGTAAAGAATTTTTAGGATGTACATTGAATATATATATGGGAAATTAAAAAAAAAATCCACTTATTTTTAAGGAATATATCATGAACGAGCTCGTTGCCGAGTACAGATGCCATCACAAATCGCAAAATTGAGTTTTGCGATTTGCTTTTTGCTACTGCACTATATATTTTGCGATGGCACGTGTGTTTTATCCGATATCGTGGTTTTTATGCCATCGCAAATCGCAAAAAATGGTTTTGCGATTTGCTTTTTGCTACTGCACCATGATTCTTGCTTTTTGCTACTGCACCATGATTCTTGTTTTTTGCTACTGCAGAAAGAATTTATCAAGAAAACTTAACATTCATAGCATCGATTCTGATTAACATTTACTAAATTTCAGTTTATTTTTTTTTCGAGATTTGTATAGGTGAAAGGTAATATGCTTCTTGATGAATACTAACGTTTCCCCCTTCCCTCAAAAAATGCACCTCCCTCGGGATCATTCCACTATATATATATATATATATATATATATATATAGACACACTAGGCCTTGAGCCCGTGCGATGCACGGATATTTATAAAATACAATTATATTTTGTAAGTTTAACGTTGTTCATTAAAAGAAGACAAGTATCATTGATAATGAAAATGATTAGTAACGTAAATCACACTATAAATGATGGACTTGTATTTATTCTTTCACCTATTGATACATCAAATATCATGTAGTCTCCTTCCTTCCTTAAAATCAGTTGAAATTTGGACATTTGCCCACTTCTCACGGCAATACCGATCTTGTCACTGTGAAAATGGCAAAAGTAACAACGATTATTTGCAAAATTGTGTTAAGTTTTAATACATACGCGCTTACGATACATAATATATTGTTGAAAGTTGAAAATTTATTATTGAAACTCAATAGTAACATATACCAAAATGCACATAAGAAAAATAATTTAATATATTTTATTAAAACTAATTTCATTAAAACATGATAGTTGATGATGGTGATATTAGATAATTGCAATGTATGAGATATCGGTATGAAAAAATTATTATTTATTAAATGCAATACATAAATTTAAAAAACTATTATAATAAAGTTTAATAAAACTGGATTAGATAGGAGACAATAGTTTGTTAGGAATTTAGCATTTTGAAAACTTTTAAAATGAGAGTGTTAATAATTATGAAGATTTTTATGGAAATCTAATTTATTTAAGATTATATGTTAGTAACTATGAAGATTTTTAAGAAAAAATAATTTGATGATGTTGCATAACTAGAAAGCAAGTAATAGGCTTTAAGCCTGTACGATGCATGATCATTTATAAAATACAATTATATTAATTTGTAAGTTTTATTTTGTTAATTAAAAGACACAATTATTATTGAAAATGAAAATGGTTATTAACATAATCAAACTATAATCGATGAACTTGTATATATTTTTACAGTAGTTGATACTTCAAGTATGATATCCTCTTTTCCTTACGAGTGTTTGAAATTTGGGTCTTTGCTCACTTCTTACAGTAACACTGATCTTGTAATCGTGTGAATATCAAAAGTAACAACCATCGGTTGAAAAATTATGTTACTTTTTAATACATATGTTGATCCCTTATGATGCACGGTAATCAAAAAAATTAAATTAATCATTTTAAGTTTTCAATTGTATTAATATTGTTGAAAGTTAAAAATTTATTACTGAAACTCAATAGTAACGTATACTATAATGCAAAATAATCAATTGTTTGTCCCTTACTCAGGATCTGATCGAATCGAGTCAATCCAATTGCTTGTGGAATAAACAATTGAATCTTAAATAAATTAACCAAACAACCAACACTCAAAATTGAATAAACGTAACGTTATTTTATTGATTGTAATCGACCAGCTTACAGGTAATTTCAACAGATTGCGTTTAGGGTTTTTCGTCAACCCTAAAACTGATTACAAAACGTGTTTATATACTAAACACAGATTCCTGCGACATTACATGCAATGTCGCAGGCCCAAGCAGTAACCATTTTCATTGAGTGTTTCATATGCATCCTTTGGTGATTCAACTAACTTCCAGACAGAAAGCTTTTCAAATTGTTGAAGTTCCTCCTGCATAGCCGTAATCCAGTGAGGGTCTTTCAACGCTTCTGTAATGTTCTTGGGTTCAATTTGAGATAGAAAGCAAGAATGAACCCCCGTTTTAAGACTCGAGAGTTGTTGAGCTGCTTGACTACGTGTAAAAATACCTGCATTAGGATCACCAATGATATTATCAGTGGGGTGATTCTTATGCACACGAGTCTAAGGAATCGCATCAGGCACAATGACCGAATCCAGATTTATTGAATCTCCCCCGCTTTCCGAGACATCTTCCTTATCAAAGATAATGTTATATTTAGTTAACGATAGTCTCTTGGGGGCATCATCATCTTCTGATTCTTCTTCCTCTTCTTCAGATATCAGGAATAATAGGAATATCACTGTAATCCGGAACTGTTCTGGAAGTAGAAGGTGCTTCAGTTGAGATAGGTAAAGTATTAGGTGTTTGTAAAGGAGCAGGTGCATGTGTCGGTGTTGGAGTAGGGTCCGATGATGGAGTAAATGAAGTTTTATGTGATGGAGATGAACTATCAGTGGCAAGATCAATTCCATGAAGCAAAATTACTACTTCTTCAACTGGATCTTCCTCAGAAAGATGAAAAGAGTTGAACACATTCTCGTAATTGAAGAACCACTCAGGACCATGTCCTTGAGGAGGATCAGTGTAACGTAAACATTTGACTTCAAAATGTTCCTCAATCTGATTTGTCGATTTATTGTAGACTCTTTTGTTTGGTGAGTTGACTGAATAACCGAGAAAAATTCCTTCAACAGCCTTAGCCCCAAATTTAGAGACTTTATCTTTTGTGATTAGAATCATACATGGACACCTAAACGGTTCAAGAAATTGCAGATTTGGCTTACGGTTATTGAAAAGTTCATAACACGTTTTGTTCTTCTTTTTCACAGTGAGAACCCGCTTCAAAACATAACAAGCAATGTTGACTGCTTCAGCCCAGAAAATAATAGGTAACTTCGAGTCGGCTAGCATAGTCCGAGCTGTCTTGATGATAGTTCTGTTCTTGCGTTCTGCAACTCCATTTTGTAGAGGAGTTCTAGGAGCACTGAATTGATGATCAATACCCTTTGACGCACAATACAATTCGAGAGTCTTATTCTTGAATTCGGTGCCGTTATCGCTTCGTAATCTCTTAACAGGTAAGTTGCTCAAATTTGATAACTTTTCAAACAAATACACCAAAATCCCTGCTGTCTCATCTTTAGTAGCAAGAAAGTATACCCAAAAAAACCTTGAGTAGTCATCCGTTATGACCAAACAATACGATCTACCACCCATGCTCTTAGTAGAGATAGGACCAAACAGGTCCAAATGAATCAGTTCCAAGGGAGCCTTAATGGAATTCACTAACTTAGACTTATGGGATTTCTTACGAAGTTTGCCCTTGTGGCATGAAACACAGTCATCTGTTAACGAAAAAGACTGTTTTGGAACTCCGTTGACCAAATCATTCCTTATCAAAAAATTCATTTTGCGAAAATGAATATGTCTCATTCGTCTGGCAGTGATTCCTTTTATGAAGCCTTTGACAAGAGACACGTATATTCAGAAGTAGTGTCAATGGTTCGCATATTCAAAATATAAGTATCATTTCTTCTTGGTGCACGAATAAGCACCCACTCTTCCGGTATGACGAACCCAAGCTTCAAAATTGCATACTCATTCTTTGTAAAAGCAACAGTGTATTCCTTATCACAAACTTGTGAAACACTAAGCAAATTGTGCTTTAACTGTTCCACATAGTTGACCTTCTCAAAACTTACTTTTCCATTAGTAAGTGTTCCTACACCAGAAATCATCCCACCAGTATCTCCTACAAAAGCAACATATCCACCGTCTAAAGGTTTAATATCCGTTAGAAGGGACACATCGCCTGTCATGTGTCGTGAGCAGCCACTATCCATGTACCATTCACTGTCGTTAATGCGTTCTGACTGTTGCGACACATAAATAGAAGAGTATTAGTGAGAAACGGAGACCCAAGCCTTTACAGACTTAGGTCTACTGAAGTCATCAACAATAACTACATCAGACAGAATTTTATTTTTAAACATATCAGAATTTTCATCTGATGTGTTATTGTTGACGACAGAAGAATCAACAGTACATTCTTTTCTTTTCCAAACTTTTAAAGATTCAGAAGATGGTTTAGGAATACAGCCGTGCTTTTGTTTTGGCAAAGGTTTTTGCCCAACCATACTCGGCTTCTCAACAGACTTGGGAGAGGTAGAGTAACGCCTAGGTGGTGAACGTGAAAATGATTTTCGATAATAAGACATTCTAGGCATGTCTCTCCCATAGCGCTGATAGGAAAGCTTAGGACACTCTCTAATCAAATGTCCTTATCGTTTGTAGTAAAAACAAGAACGATTTTCAACAGAGGGTTGAGGTTGAGGACTTACTGATCGAGTGGATAAAGCACTTTCAAAACATACACACATATGTGGACAAGTATTCAAGGATGCATTAATAGGTTGAGAAGTTGAAGAGGAAGGTTTTTCAACTGAAACTCGTTCATCTTTAACTATTCTTTTTAAAATTTTCACAGGAATCTGTGAATGAGATTTAGATGTTTCTTTGATAACCTTTTCTTTTCCTTTAATAGTTTGAACCTTAGCAACCGGTTCATTAGTCAAAATAACATTTTCAGGTTTAACTGCAACCTTCTCAACCTTAGGATACTCTTGATCAGTAATATCCTCAATCTCCACAACCCTCTTATGACTAAGTGGAGATGAATTCTCAGGCTTGACAAAAGTAGGCAAAGGATACTCTGACCTCTTGGTTTTCTCCTTTGCTTGCTTTTTGTTATTTGCTTCATTAGATTTTGTAGTTGGCCATGATGAATAGTCAACTACAAGATCTTCGGTGCCCTCCTTAACTGGCGTGGAACAATAGTTAGTGGGAGGTGGGACTATAGCATAGCCTATCCCAGCCTTACTCTTACTATCTGTCCGTTGCTTGTTAACGATTTCATTAAAGATGGAAGAAGATGTTGAGTAATTTGAGATTTTTCTTTTGAAATTTACAGATTCGGTCTTTAACTCAGCAAGCTCTTTATTTAATAAAGAGATTTCATTTAAGTAATTGTTAATAGCATCTTTCTGGCTAAATACCTTGGCCTTAAAGGTCTGAGTATCTAACTTATGAGCTTCCAACTTTTGTTGAAAAAGTTTTTCATTAGCTTTTAAAAACTTGTTAGATTCCATAAGCTTTTCAATTTTATTTCTCAAATTATCATTATCTACTTTGTAACCATCTAAAGAAGCAGATAATTTAATGCATGAAGTACATGAGAAAGGTTCTTCGCTAATCTCAGGAGTAATATGAGCCATTAGAGCCGTATTGAACTTTTCTGCTTGTGTAGACCAATCAGGATTTGTTGGCTCGAAAACGATTAAGGCATTATCAGCAGCCCAAGTCTTCACTGGCTCCTTCTCCGGTTTAGAGGGAATTGTAATGCCTGAAGGCGGTAACTTGGGTTTTTCGCATTCCCTAGCAAAATGATCCAGATTTTGACAATTATAGCAACGGACCTTGCTTTTGTCAAAACCAATTCCAGATTTACCCTCTTCATCTAAATTCTTGCGACCAGTCTTTTGCAAGAATTTCTTGACCCTCCTTGTAATCATAGCAATGTTCCACTTCAAATCCATATGCTCAAGATCATCTTCATCCAATTGAGCATAGTCATCATCAGCCAATTGTAAAGTAGTATTTGGTTGTGAAACCAAATCCTTGTAGGAACTAAGAAAAGTTGTATAAATTGCAGCTTGCTCCGCAATGGCAGGTGAAACTGTAACCTGCTGTTGTTGGGAAGTACCCGATAAATAAACCGAGTGATTAGCTCCATAGGATTCGATTGAGACTTGATATCAGACATAAAGGCCATCCCTCCATACGCTACTCCAGTGATAACCTTTCCTCCATACAGAGACGGGTCTTGAACAAATCCACCTGACTTACATCCTTTTTTTCTTAACTCCATATCATGAGCCTGAAGAATTCCAATCAGATCCTCTAACTTCATGGTTGCTAATTCCTGACTTTCCTGTAAAAGTTGGACTTTCACATCCCAAGCAGCTGGCAAAACATCTAAAAGCTTCTTGTTAACTTCGAGAGCAGGAAAAGTGTAACCACCTTCTGTCAATTCACTCACCAACTATGAGTATCGTGTAAAGACCCCAGATGCGGTTTCATTTGGAATTATGTCAAACAAATCAAATTGCTTTTTAATTAAATCCATCTTAGGCTGTTTATATTTTTCATTCCACCACATCTTGTTTCAATGGCTTTCCATAGATCATAAGTGATGTCATGATTTTTGAAAAGTCGTAAAACGTCTCGAGTCAAAAACATACAGATAGCAGAGTGAGCCTTACGTTCTATGTCATATTCTTTCTTTTCTTCAGGTGTCATAGCTTTATAAGTTTTAGCTGGAGGTATTCCTCTATAATTACCTTCAGCAACAGGTGGCTCATATCTTTCTGTTAGAGGACCCCATAATTCCGGGCAATGAAAATCAACATACTGTTCAAATCTAGATCTCCAGTATGTATAGTCCATATCAGCTGAGAACAAAGGAGGTTTACTATTAGAACCTACATCATTGCCTTGTTTAAGCATTTCCCTAATACCCCGAATACTATCTTTGTCAGACGCCATTAAACAAAAGTTCAATCACACTGTAAATTGCGACACAAGTAATACTGTCGCACAACGATCAACGACGTCGCATAATACGAACGATTCAATTAAGAATAAAAAAATGCAACGTTGAGAATAACGTCGCAGATGATGTCACAAAATCACACAACGTCGCAACGAGATGTCGCAATAACCAATTAAGGTCAAAGTAA
Source organism: Pseudognaphalium luteoalbum (assembly GCA_963422505.1). NCBI lineage: Eukaryota > Viridiplantae > Streptophyta > Magnoliopsida > Asterales > Asteraceae > Pseudognaphalium > Pseudognaphalium luteoalbum. Next base: position 39,846,920 of record OY730192.1, read on the forward strand.
TGATGTCGCAAACAAAGTCGCAACACAATGTCGCAAAGACCAATTTAGGTCAAAACAGATGATGTCGCAAGCAATGTCGCAACTAATGTCGTAGCTGATGTCACAAAGTCGCACACAGCTACGGCCAGAAACCCTAAACTCAAAGTTTTCAAACGCTAATTGATTTCCACGATCAACAAACGTCGAAAACCCTTGATAAATCCCAGAAAACTCAAACGTAACCTGTAATCACGAATAACAAACGTAATAATCACAAAATAATATGAATATAACCTTAAACAATACCGAAATCGATCCGAAAAGCCTAAAACGAGCCCCGAAAGCTCTGATACCACTTGTTTGTCCCTTACTCAGGATCTGATCGAATCGAGTCAATCCAATTGCTTGCAGAATAAACAATTGAATCTTAAACAAATCAACCAAACAACCAACACTCAAAATTGAATAAACGTAACGTTATTTTATTGATTGTAATCGACCAGCTTACAGGTAATTTCGACAGATTGCGTTTAGGGTATTTCGTCAACCCTAAAACTGATTACAAAACGTGTTTATATACTAAACACATATTCCTGCGACATTACATGCAATGTCGCAGGCCCAAGCCCATGCGACATAGACAATGTTGCAGGCCCAACTAATTGACGTCGCACCTGCGACATTACACACAATGTCGCAGGAGTCAGTAAACTCAAACTATTACAAAATGAAACTACGAGCTAGAACAACTGACAGACACACTAAAATGCACCAACATCAATTTCATATAGTAAATTGTAGCAATGTATGATATATCAATAAGAAAATGAATTTATTTTTTCCACAGATAAGTTCATTATTGATTTAATGCAAAGAAATTTTTGCTAAAGTACAATAAAATTTGACTTATGACTATGGACTTAATATAAGGCAATAGTTTGTTAGGAATTATATATATATATATATATATATATATATATATATACTAGGCATTGAGCCCGTGTGATGCACGGTCGTTTTGAAAAATGTAGTTATATAGTAATTTGTAAGTAGCCGAATATATAAATGGGCATACAATTAATTATATTGATAGCACAAATAATTTGTGGTGTTGACAAATTACTTTACGTTTACTCCAATATTTTTTATATATATATCATTCATTTACTTTTAACATAAAGTTATAAACAAATTTTCTTTGCAAACAATGTTCAAGAGTTTGTAAATTAACAATACGTAGTCGTTAGGGGTGTTCGTGGATGGTTAACCGGAGACTCGGTTAACCGGAGACCGGTTAACCGGAGTCTCGATTCAAAATATTTTTGAACCTAAACCGAAACTGAAAAATCGGTTAACCGTTTTTTCGGTTCGATTAATCGGTTAACCAAATTCACCATTTATTAATTAATACTTATTCAAAAAGTAATTAATAACTCACAAATGTATAATTATTTTTTGGTCTTCACTATATTCAAATTTTTTGATAATAGATGTATCAAACGATAACCATTTTACTCTTTATAATTGTGTATTTATGTTATTCGTACATAAATCGTCTTAATATATTAGAAATTAAGTAGTAATAATTACCGTATTAGACCAAAATTAAGCTATTAAATTACATTAAAATTAGTGAATAAGAAATATAAATGATTTTATCAAAATACTAGTGTAAATATCTATATATAAATATAAAATGTACAATATATATACATATATTGAATACTATACATAACATTTTCGGTTTTTTCGGTTAACCGTTTATCACGTTTATCCCAAAATCATGAACTGAAACTGAAAAACCGAAAAAAATTCAGTTCGGTTAACCGAAACCGAAAAATGACAAAAAGTCGGTTCGGTTAACCGAAATTCGGTTCGATTCTACCGGTTTTCGGATCGGTTTTCCGGTTTCGGAATATTTTGAACACCTCTAGTAGTCGTTAATCAAAATAATACGCTCTAATAGGTGATTAAAAAACTTTATTTTATGTATAAAAACTAAACATTGAACTCATGCGATGTACAACTATTTATATAATACTATTAAATTAGTATGTATGTTATTATGTTTAAATTTGTATACATAATACATTTAAATTAATTTGTAAGTTATTATGTTAAATTTAAAGGCATTGAGCCCGTGCGACGCACGACCGTCTGAAAAGTGCAGTTATATAGCAATTTGTAAGTAGCCGAGGGCATATAATTAATGTTATCGATAGCACAATTAATTTGTGGTGTTGACAAATTACTTTACGTTCACTTCAATATTTATCATATATATCATCCCTTTACTTTTCAACATAAGTTGTAAACCAAATTTATATGCAAACAATGTTAAAGAGTTTGTAGATTAACAATACATAATCGTTAATTAAAATAATACACTCTAATAGGTAATTAAAAAACTTTATTTCATATATAAAAACTAAGCATTGAATACGTGCGATGTACGACCATTTATATAGTACCATTAAATTAGTCTCTGTGTTATTATATTTAAGTTTGTATACATAATACAATTAAATTAATTTGTAAGTTATTATGTTAAATTCTAATACATTTATTGAGCTTATGTAATGTAAGGTAATTAAAAATGTAAAATTTAATCATATGTTTTTTTGGTTTTCAACTGTATCTTTATATTGTTGAAAGTTTAAATTTATTACTGAAATTCAATAGTAATGATATATACCAAAATTTATAGAAAATAATTAATTTTAAATATCTTTATTAAAGCTAATTTTCTTAAAACACGGTAGTTGATTATAATAATATTCGTTAATTACAATGTATAAGATATTAACAGAAAACGTATTTTTTTTATGTAGGTAATTTTTTATATATATTAAAAATAATATATGAATTTTAAAGGCAATTATAGTCTTAATAATTATTAATTAAGGTTTTAAGGAAAAAAATAATATGATGATGTGGCAAGTTAGGAGGCTCTAAAGAAAAAGAAAAGATTATGATGTGACATGTCTAAAAATCAAGGGAAAATCTTTGTTATATATATATATATATTTAGTGGGAGGATTCAGGGGAAACTCTTTTTTTAGGGAATGGTAAAAGTGTAATATTCATCACACGGAATCTTAAGTTCGTAAATACATTTGTCAAAAATTAAAAAGTGAAACATAATAAATATTGATCAGAATCGATGCTATGAATGTTAAGTTTGCTTGATAAATTGCTTTTGTAGGCTATAACATCAATTAATGATTTTTATATTTAAAATAGTTAATATTCGTCGTGGTGAATGTTAACTTAAAATTCATCATGGTGAATGTTAAAATTAAATTAATGTTAATTTTTAACATTCATCGTGATGAATGTTAAGTTAACATTCACCACGATGAACAATAACTATTTATTTTATATATTTCACTAAACTAATGTTATGACTTAAAATTGAATTTAATATGTGAATATATTCTTTATAGCATCGATTTTGATTAATATATACGAGTAGAATTAATTATATTTTTGATATTTGTATTGGCGAAGTTAAGATACTCCATGATAAATATTACACTTCCCTCCTTCCCTCAAAAAAATGCTTCCCTCTTGAACCCTCCCATATATATATATATATATATATATATATATATATATATATATATATATATATATATTCTTCTCATATCATGTTGAGGGGACAAAAAATATAAAACATCAATAATTACCTTAGAATTTTTTATTTATTTTAAATTTCTTTGTGAACAGTTGCCCACTTCTAGATCCGTACCTGCCGACCATTTTATGGCATGAAACACGTTATTATTTTAGTTTCATCTCGTGTTATGTCAAAAATTCTCTCACCCATGGTCTAAACATTCATTTTTAAGTATTGTCTTTAGGATGGGGTCGTAAACTAGTCAAAGGTGTTATTACGAGTTACATAATTTATCTCTTTCATGTTAACTCTTCAACCGATCAATATATAGACGCCGTCAGAAGGTCGGTTTTAACCCCACCCCCACCCCCATCCCCACCCCACCCCCACCCCTTCCTTCTTTCTTTGATATTGAGAATCTATCTATTTTGCATCTATTATTGCTTTGGTCAAAAACTATAGTTGGAGGTTCAATGGGCAAGTTCTCCATGGCCACTTTACCTGAGTATATACACACCCAATCAATTTGAACTTTAATTTTATTATTATTAGACGTTTGGTTTATTTAATCGTATATAATGTAATTAAATATCATAGCTAATGCCATCATCACATGTTCTTGTATATGTATGCACAACAACTGTGCAAACATACCATCGTATATTAAATTTCGTAAATAGCAAGTGCCATTCTATAAATTAATCAAAAAAAATTATTTGTATTTATGTTGTTTGTTTTTATTTGAGGGAGGCTAAATCTTAAGTTAGGTCACTAATCAAGTACGAGTATATCTATTTATTTTGGAAAGAAATATAATGTGGTAGAAAGCATTTCCACATTGCATTATCCAATATTATTTTAAACTTGTGCTACAGTTAGGTCATACCCAATTTTATATGTGTTCATGGATATTTAAGAGCTGTTCAAGTTTTTTTAGACCATTGAATGTAAACTAAAGTTAGTTTTGACCACCTGAAGTGCTAATTTTATAATTTGCTCTAATTTCAACCATGTATGGTGGTTGAATTCGTGTATTGAACTTGGGTGGCCTTGTTTTAAGGATAAAAGAAATCACGAATCAACTTAGTTCCACCACTGTTAACAAGGAATCACCGAAACTTAGTTGCATTTTGGAGCTTGTTCTACCAAAAAAATCGTAGGAAATCGAACAACCAACTTAAAAATGACTTCACCGGAACTTAGGTCATCAAGGCTCTTGAAATCCATCTTAAAGTGGCTGGGTAATCTCTAGATTTGCGGAGATGTGGATTTATTGATCTATCTAGTTGTATTTTTGATTCGTTAGATCCGTTTTTAGGTTTAGGATTTTTAGTAGGTGTCGATTTTTCATTTCAGGCGTTTGTCGTGGTTTATTATGTTTTTAGGTGTTTCACACTATGATTTTTGATGGAATTGGGTTGTTTCTTTTGGCTTCATGCTAGTTTTCTCTATATATAATACTAGTAAACACAACCCAATCGCGTCAAATTTTGAAGAGGTCTTAAGCGTGTGATCTAGTTAGTTCTAGAAATGGTGGCATTTGAAAAGCTCTCCGGTTCAATCCCCACCAACAGTAAGAAAGAACCTAGTTTTTTAGAAAAATAATATTTGGTGTAGTTTAAGGAAGTTTTTTGGCCGATAGGTGAATTGGATTTACCTCTTACGTGATGGGCTTAAAACGGTCTGGGTCGGTTAAGATTTTGAACATGTAGTTTCATTGAAATCTTGTTTAATAAATGTCACCATTAATAGTTACGATTTCATTTGATTAAATGATCCTAAGCAATGTGAATATACATAGACACAAAATATACATTGGATGCAAACATTTCTTTTATTATATTTCAATGTCCATCACATACTTTCGTCGGTAATCTTTTATTAAAGAGATCATTTGCCCTCAAGTACAGATATGAGTGTTTACATCTTATCTTCTTCATCGCCTCCAACCTACACAAGATGGGTGTTGTTTTTTTCGACTACAGTAATCCTGTAACTATGATTAGAAATCTTATAATTGATGGTTTTAAAAAATGTTGGAACTCAACATTAATCAAAATTATATATCTCAGTATATAAGACGACAGTTTATGATTTCACAAAATTTAAAATATCTAGGACAACCATAAAAATTCGTATACAAAATTTAAAACATTTTGAAATGTAAAATTTAAAATATCTAATTTTATGGTTGTCATTACCATCGAATTATGGTTGTCATTACCATCGAGTTTCACAAAATTTAAAATTTAATTTGTGGTAAACGTTCAGATTAGTGGTGAACCGCAATTTTTTCTGAAATCATACGATTAATTTTTTGGTAATGACAACCATAATACGATTAAATTTTGTGAAATTTGATGATGTACATATGTTACGAACTTTTTTGGTGATAACAACCATAATACGATTAATTCCTAATATCTTCAATTCCTAATAATTTGAAATCATCAAAAATTAGAAATTTTGGGTATAACTTTTCAGTTTTTATGTTGTTATTATCATCGAATAGTGACATGTACATCATCAAAAAAAATTCGTATACAACCACTAATGTTTAGCTGTCTTGTAAACGTTCAGATTAGTGGTGAACTACAAATTTTACTTGTTTCATTGTTTGTAACAATCATCCTTCCGCTTTGTTATAGTTGTGAATTTGTTGCTTGTGATATGTTACATGTTCAATTTGTCAATTATCATTCATTTTACTTGTTTGTACATGATATTCAGTTCATAAAAGTTATATTGGATACTGATAAACCTATAATCTATATATTAGTTTAATAATACTCGTATAGTAAGTATAGAGTAATCTATCCCAAATATTAATATGGGATATTAGCCTTCTAATTGTGGCAATGTTTAGGGTGCGTTTAGTTACAGAAAAATTTCTCTATTTTTCTTTTTCCATTTCTCTAGAGAATGAGAAGTGTTTTACCTCTCTAGAAAAGCATGGGAAAACTAGAAAACGTGTTTAGTTGCAAGGGTGGAGTTTTCCTTTTCCAATAAAGAGTAGAAATGGAAAATTTAAAAAACCATCAAAAGTAGTTTTCAACTTTGTAGTTATAAAAAAAAACAAAGATTTTCCATTTCCTAGAAAAGTTTTTTAGAAAATTCAAATTTGAACACGTTTTCTAATTTTTATAGAAAAATTTTATGAAAAAATGAGGAGTTTTCTGTAACTAAACGCACCCTTACATCCTCCACGTAATTAAGTTCCCGCCAAAATTTTAACACCGTTTACTTTTCCAAAAAAATGATACCTTCTACACCTTTTGATACCTTCCACACCTTTTACTTCTCCAAAGAAAGGCCACATCTTTTCTTCCACTCAAAAAATTAACCGTCATACCCTAATTCCGTCATATGCTTATATTTACTTTAATTAAACCATTAACTTTTAACTTATTCATCTTATACTAGATCCTCTAACATTCATTTCTTTTTGGGAGTTGATAAATACAACACAAAATTTGATTCATACAACACAAATATGCATTAAACAGTTGTACTGTACAACTGCTTAATGCATATTTGTTATTGTATGAATCAACTTCCATGTTGTATTTATCAGCATCCTTTCTTTTTACTCTGTATGTGTCTACATCACCGCAAGGTATAATCTTCCTCTTTCTAATATTCCTTCAACTTTAAGAAAAACCCTCAATCCAATGGAACCATTTTCAAAACGGGTAACAATTAATATCATTCTCTTCAATCTACTTCTTTTGTTTTTTCTATATGTATATAGACGTAGATAGATATCTTTACCGATTATTATAATATAAATGATTGTACAATTTCTCAAACACGTGTATTCATTGAAATCTTACTTTATATAAATGCTTAATTAATTCTTTTTCTTGGTATAGTTGTGTACATGCCCGATTAGTATAATCGAATTATAAGTCCTCCCAAGATAATTATGCAATTTCTTAACGTCATGCGTGTTCTTGGAAGTCTTACGGTATATCATAAATTGGTATACATTTATGAAAGTATATATGAACACATACATGAGAATGTATATACAATATTTTGTTAACTTGGTGTTTACATGGAGATTATTTTTTGTATTATTTGTTTGCGTTTACGTTAGGATGAAAAGAAAAGAAACCTGGTGTTTCCCAAACATTACATGGTTATTTTTTTTGCATTATGTAATACCCATGTTGTATAAATTTTATATCATGTTGAAAGTATTACCCAGAATTACATGGTTAGTGTTTTTGCAATATGTAGAACCCATGTTGTGTAATATTCTTAATTATGTTGACATATCAAACATGGAACTATAAATTCGTTTCCTTCATCTTTAATCCTACTATTCAAACTTGGACATGTGGCTGTGTACAAACTACTTTATTATTATTATTATTATTATTATTATTGTTATTATTATTATTTCAATCATTCACAGTTCACACATGATACATACAAATTAAAGGAGGTCTAACAAAATATTTGTCTTTCTATTTGTAATATAAATAATGCACTATAAATCTACAGTTCATATTTCAATAATTATTACATAACTATATATATGTCTATTTTGCTTTCTCGAATTTATTATTTCTAAAACCAAATGATCGAATATAAGTTGAAAACTTCTGATCGAGTAACAAATTCTTGAAACCTATATAACGTTAAGGTACAAAGCATGGATTATTTTTTTTACATTACTATTTTTCACTTTCATTGATCTGTTCGTGCATCGTACAAGTAAGGATCTAGTATGAATATCGATGACTATATATGTATACCGTATACGACTGTTCCATTATTTAATTGTGCCACCTTGTGTGATAAGTCCCCAAACTACCAAATAGGCCCTTTAAATATGAACATAAAAAAATGTATATTTTGATATTAACAAAAGAAAATTCAAAAATGTACAGAAAAAAAAAAGGCAGGCTGGCTTTTATAATTGCTAAGTGCTAATGGACTTGATTAAAATGGGCTTCCAATATTAGCTTATATACATATTTTATACATACACCTTATATGTTTCATACACAATACACTAAACTTTTCTACTAAATTCTTTCATAAAAATCGTACTACTATTACAAATTTGTGTTTTTTTCTTTTTGTTGCTGTAAAAATGTGCATAACATATCGAGCATAGCCTTCTTAACAGCATCATTATGGAAGGATATCTTTCAAAGGTAAAAATATTCAATTAACATGTATAACTAACTTGTACTATAATAAATAAAATTTTCCTTATTATTATTATTTATGTAACACATAACTCATAAATGATCAATATTGTTGTCTACTTAAACAATCTATATTTACCAAATGCACTCCAAATATTTAGGGCTCAATAGGCCCCATTATTTCATTTTTTTTTAGTCTAAAAGCCCAACATCACTGAAAGTAGACCATTGATGATCTAATTTGATTCTTACCAAGTAAATATGGACAAAATTTAAATATCCATTTTTGTTAAGGATTTCGATTTATCATATTAAGTTGGAGCGAAATGTAGTATACAATTATTTTTGTTAAGTCGTTTCAACTAAGTACCCAACAATTCACTCCAATTATTATAAAAATACACATGAATTCGTTCAAATGTACAATAATTCGTTGTGTTTATTAAAGAATACATACGAATCCACTCAAATACGCAATAATTTGTTCAAATCTCCCACAATTCCCTCAAATGTCTAGGAATTCGCTCAAATGCCTAGAAATTCAGTCTAACTGATAAAACACACTACATTTGCTCCAAGTCGATGTGGTGGAGCGAGATTCTTGACCAAAATAGATATTTTTCAAGATTTTGTTCATATCTTTCATTTCAAGTATAGAATGTCAAATATGATCAAATAGGTAATCTTGGCTTATCTAAAATGGTTTAAATTGAAAAAGAGAGAAAACAACCATGAAACTTGGTTCCCCGTTGTCACCACCACCACACAGCGGCTCATGGTGAGGCACAACAGGGTCTACCACGAGCCCACAACACCTCCTATGCGTGTGAAATTCGGAATCATTGTACATTCAAATTAAAGTGGGCAGTTGCCTATCTTCATATGCAAAGATAGAAAAGGAACAAAAGCATGTTCAAGTACAATGATGTAATCAAACCAATCTTAAATTATGTTAATTGTATTACAATCAGAAGTGAACATCTAACACGGTTCACATATCAAAAACGTGCCGAAACGAACATGCATAAAGAGAAAACCACACTGCACCTAAACAACGATGTAGAATCAAAACACTTGAATTTGATTAAAAAGATCGCTTATACTCTAAAACTCATTCCTGGACTCCAAAAGATACACACTAATGCCACAGTCATATAATCATCATCTAACAATAAGTACAATCTACGAATTTAAGTAATACGAAAGTTGAATTACATGTGAACGATTGATGAAATCCAACATGACTCAATTATATATTGTTGATGAACCACCACCCATAGTCTCGTTCCAATATCCAGTCGAATTCGCTTGTCCCACGCTTTGTCCACTCTCCCTTGATGCATGTTGTTGATTCAATACTCCAAAAGGTAACATGATTCTTTCGCTTTCCTCTTGATTCCCTTGAAAGTTTCCATACTTAATCCCATTCCCTTGAAAAGGGAAACCGACCGTTGGTTTGAAATCTTGAAGATTGAATCTTGGTCCATTAAACATCGTGTTTTCATCTGTTTGATCTATAGTTGAAGTCAAAGATGACAAAAAGTTGACATTGCTATTTTCAATCTTGGGTAGCTTTAAAAACTGAGAGAAACCATGATGATACTCTTCTTGTGTTCCCAAGTTAAGATCTTGGCCTTCATGTGTAGTGAAATTTTGTGAAGAAAAGTGTGAGAGATCGATTGGTTTTGAGATGGCGGACGATGTAGACGATATCGATCGCTTGTTCTTTCTTGAGCCGCCACCAACGGGAACGCTTCTAAGGGACCCGCCTTTAGTCCAATACCTCTTACATGCCTTACAAAAGTATCTTGGTTGAGTTAAGCTATAATTGTTGTAGTAACAAAACTTGGTGTTGGTTGAATTGCATCTTGGACAGTTGAGTGAGTGTTCATGTTGTGGCTTTGCCTTCTTATCTTCTTGCACTTGATTATAACTTCCATCATTCCTAACATCCTGAAAGTACAACAAACAACAAATAAACCCTTTTTATCTTTAAACGATGATTAAAAAGGGCGATAAAGAAAGTTGTACGCTTTTGCTAGAAAATAAAATTCCTACAGTCTCGATGGGTTAACGAAACGGGTTAATAATTCGTATGATCTTACCTTAACCCATTGAGCAGCATCCATGAGTTGAAATGGGTTCTAAAAGACAAGGAGAAAGATCAAGTGTTTTGTTGTGTGTAAATTTAAAGGAAGAAAGAATGTTTTTGGGAATGTATGTGTTTTGGCTTTATTGGGTGAGTAAGATATGTATAATGAGTGATGACAGAAATATGGGATTCCCTTTTTGACTTACTGTTGTGAAATCAATCTATTATAGCATTTTAGTATTTTGCTTTTTTGTTGGTGGGTTGTTTTGTTTAATATTTTGTTTAGTGGAAGTGGAATTTTGAGCTATCAACGGTTGATTTTTGTTTCTTTGACTTGTGTTGAGTGGAGGCAAATGGTTGATCCTTTCTGTTCTCATGATATATATGTCATATGGCATACTATATATATATGCATTTATTTATTCCCATAATTCTATTTACTCATTTGAATTTGAATATGCCTATCATTCACCCTTATAATTTATTTAAACTTTTTCTTTATTACCTTACAATTTCAAGAAACTTTAAAGACATAAATACCCTTATATTTGATAATATTGACTAAACTAACCTTTCCTAAATGGGTATGGATCAGAGGAGCAGAGGTCAAATAAGGAGCAGGGAGGGCAGGAACAAAATGCAGTAAATTATACTTAAAATGCAGTAAATTATGCTTAAAATGCGGTAAATTAGGCTTAAAATGTTGTAAAATGCAGTAAATTATGCTTAAAATGCAGTGAATTATGCTTAAAATGCAGTAAATTATGTGTGAGTCCCTAATCACTATTATGTTAGTGAGTGTGAATCGTTAACAGTGAGTTAATTGTAGAAGGGGGAGTTGAATACAATTAAAAACTTTTCTGTTATAATGTGTTAACTTGTTTTTTTAACCGTATTAAAGTGACAGCAATATGAACACAAACATATAAGTAAGATAGGCAGTTCAGTTGCTGATGCAATACTAGCTGAAAGATAAATTCTTTTATTGATAAAATTTATCTATTGACGATTGCGGAATAGATTAGCCAAAGCTAATCTAAATCAAACAATACAGCTCTTACAAAAGGAGATGAGCAGTAGTGGACAAACACGCTAACTTGCTCATTCGCTGAGGTAAACTAATAGTGGACAAACACGCTACTAGTTCACTCGCTGGTGTTGTTTGTATCTTAGACAGACTAGTTACTGACAAACAAGTAACAATACAAACAATTGACACAAAATGAAGTATAACATACTACGCTATTTATAGACGCTGAAATCCTTAATTTCCAGATCTGGAAGGACACGTGTTGCTGCTTGATTCGTGAGGTAGTTGAGATGTGATACATCATGGTTCGACATTCTGTCTTGGGAAATATCACCTTGTACTATAAACCAATCAGATGCTTCCACGTTACTCTTTCCAGGTTATGAGGAACACGTGCTGCGCCGTAATAACGCCGAATGTCAACTTCTTATTTAATGCGGCATTTAATGCTGCAGTCACTGATAGAAACATCAATTCTCCTCATTCTCGTTGCGAGCTAACATGCCCTAAAGAATGATTTGAAAAGCTAATCTTCAGTGACTTCTTTTATTCAGCAGAAGAGAGAACTCAAGAAGACTTGGAGACTCTCACTGATAGATGAGTATCAGCGACACACATAGTTGAGTCTTTGATCTTTATAAATTCTTCATCTACTGGTTGAAGAGATAGGATCAGCGATCATAAACTTCAGCAACAGGAGCTTGACTTGAATCATTTTCTTCATGGAACATTATTGAGAAGATCAGAGACTGTGAACATATAGCATGATCAGTGACTTCACTTATCAGGGATTAATGACTCCCCCTTAATCTTTGTGATCAGTGACCATCTTGAGTTCAGCGATCAGTGACTCAACAATCTCCCCCTAAATGGTTTAAGTCAAAGCTCCCTTAGACAAACTAGTTGCAGGAAAGTTTTAGTCTCTGATGATAAGTTGATTGCCCAGAGACTTATACTTGTAGAATTTTGTTGCTGAAAGATTTTTAGTCTCTGACGGTAAGTTGGTCGCCCGGAGACTTGTACTTGTAGTTTTTTTCTGTTTCAAGCCTCATTTATATCATGAAATAAATATTTACAAGAGACTAACTATTACAAAAGATCTAATTTATTTATCTCTCCACATCTCCTCCTCTTTCACTATGCCAAGCTCAGCTTCAAGTTCATACTTGTCTTTGGAGGGCAGGTATCTGAATTTTCTTGCCAAGGCTTCATCGAGAATAGCTTTTCTGATTTTTGAATTTGTAGGAAGCATGCTAGCTGACCTGATTAGGTGTATGAGTTGTTCTTGATCAACCTTCTCAAGTTCAGCTTCTCTCTGAAACCTAAGGGCACCATTTAGGTCCCTGTATACCAGACCCTTCTCCCCCTCAGTGACTTCATGTTCTTCAAGCTTTGGCACACCAGTAGGGATAGACAGATTTAACCTTGAAGTGTTGGGGATTCGATAGATGCTGCTAGTACCTGACCTATACCTCGGGCTTGGTGGCTGAACAATCTCTTCACCATATGTGACAGTATCTTCTGGTCTGAGAAGTTGCAGCGACACCATCTTTTGATATAGCATATCAATCTCTTTCAGGACATCAGCTTTAGCTGCACTTGTAGAGTGGTTGATAGCAAGCCTGATTTCATTCCATTCTTCTCTGTGCAGCTTGCATACTTGATCAAGTAGCATGGCTTGAGTCTCTGAACCTCTTTGAATGAGTAGCTGAGGTTGAGATTGATTCTTAGACTTCTTCAATTTTACCTTGGTAATGGGTGCAGGGTTTGATCTCCCTGTCATTCGGGCAGCAAACCTTTTTTTATCTATCTCATCCCACTTTCTATCCACTGCTATTTTGACAGCTCCCCCTTTCTTTTTAGAGCTCTTGCTAGCTGATGTTTTCAGTTTCTGTTGCTCTAGCTCACTCTCTTCTATTTCAGCAAGTACCCTGGCAATTGCAGCATCAGACTCTTCTTGATCTTGCTTTTGTTTAAGCAGTCTGGCCCTTTCATTAGCATCTTTAGAGCTCAATTTCAGTAGGTACGCTCTATCAGCATCTGATTGCTCTTTCAGCAACCTTTTCCTTTCTTATTCCTCTCTTAACTCAGCCTGAAAGGTTATTTTCATTATCATCTCCTGCTCCCTGTCCTGTCTTGCCTTTATTTTTCTGGCAATTCGCTGTTCTTTAGTTTCATCAGGACATAGGCTTTCTGAGGCTGAGTCAGAGGAAAGGCATGCTGTAAGGGAAGTGTCTGATGTGGTAGTGTTAGAGAGAGTTGCTGTGGAGATTGGTGTTATTGTTGATGGGGTTGGTGTGGTTATTTTGGTTGTTTGGGTAGTTGTAGTTGTAGTTGTTGTGGGTGAGGGTAGGTTTTGGGTTGCTGGTGTAGATGAAGGTACAGTTACCTCATATATGACAATATGTGGTTGAGGGTCACTGACCTGTTGTTTCTTTGATGGAGGAGTAGATGCAGGAGAGGTGTCACTGGTCCTTTTTCTTTTAATGACAGATGATATGGGTTGCTGATCCTCCATATTTACATCATCTTCATCTTCACTTTCTGAACCCTGACCATTTCCATGACCACCTCCCTGACCATCGTCATTGTTGTCATCATCATCATGCATGATGGCATCATCTTTCTCATCATCAGATTTATCATCTACAACTTCCCTGTTCATCCACTCCCAGCGAGCCAATTCATAGCTCACTGAGGTACCCTCTATCCTAGCAACCTCATCCACTGCCCACTGCTGTACCAGCCCACTATAACTCCTGAGCTCTTCAGCACTGAACTCAGGGAAGCATTCAGCGACATCCACCATGTCAGTAGCCAACTCCATATCAACCCAATGCAGTTCAGCAACTGCAAGGGCTTCCAACTCCGGTTGCTCAGCAATTGGACGTAGTGCATAAGTGTTGAGCACAATGTTCCTGTGAGATTTGTTTGACGGCGGATCAGTCATTTGAAGGGGCATCTCAGGATCAGAGACTGAGACAGAAATGTCATCTTCTTCTTCACTCTCCCCCTGACTGGTTCGCTCAAACTGATCTACTGCCCTAAGAATTTGATCAGTGAAGTTAGCATTTTCCTCTCGCAGGGCAGCGACCTCAGCTCTAGTCTGTGTAAGCTGTGAAACAACCTGTGGAAGCACCTTGATAACTTTGTCAGTGTTGAAAAGATAGTTGGATACAGAGATAGCCAAGTCATTTTGGTTGGTGGTGAGTTGGGCAATGGCAGTGGCATGAGTGGTGGAGGTGGAGGCTAGCTCAGTGACTGCATGGTTTATTGCAGCACTAGCATCAGCTACAGTTTGTACCCTCTCACTGACAGATGTGCTCCATGGTTCAATGGAGTTGTATACATTAGTGAGAGCAGTAATGGTTCTCTGTAAGACAGAGACATTGCCAATAAGTGCCTCACGGTCTTCAGTGAGCATCTTAATCTGGGTTTGGGATTGGGCAATGTACTCCATCAGTAGCTGATCTGATGTGGAGTGGGTGGAGGTGTTTGTGGGAGTAGTTTGGGTAATAATAATGGGGGTAGGTGTAGACTGGACTACATGATCAGGGAGTGTGTTCTGACCAGCAGCAGTGACTTGGATGTTGTCACTAGAGAAGGAGGTGGGGGTAAGCTCTCTGATAGGAGAGTTAGATGTGGGTAGAGGAATGGGTTGGGTGTCCTCTGAGGTGTCCATGGGCATGATTTCCTCATCATCAGCTTGTGATTTAGCTGATGGTTCATTGGAAATAGAGGTAGCGACCTGTATCTCACCATGGGTCAGTGGTGAGACATTGACAGCCGGTGCAGTGATAGATGAGAGATGATCCGGGTCTGTAGCCAGTGGTGTGACATCAGCAATGAGTGTGTTATCACCCACTGATGTCACTAGCCCTTTGAGTGAAATGTCACCCTTTTGTGAGGATGAAAAGTGGCTGGGTTGACTCAATCTGAGGGTGTGGGATGCACCCGAATCACTGCTAACAGTGGTTTGATCCACTGCAGCTGTCTGTAATTTTCCCTTTTTAGAGTCACTGGACTTTCGGGAGTCCAGTGAAGCAGGTAAAGTTGAGGGTTTAGCAGTGGTGCCCTCAGCAACTGAACGTACAGTCACTGATTCACCACTGACATCCGTAGATGTCTTCTTTTTGCTATGTCCCTGATCCTTTAATGTCAGGGACCCTAATTTGGATTTTTTTTTGGGGAGCAGTTGGTGGTTTCTTGAGTAGTGGTTGACCAACAGTAGTCATTGGGGGTGTGGTCAGTGACTTGGTCGATGGGGGGGCAGCAACGGACATATGTACAGAAGTTACAGGCTGGGGTGCAAGGATCCCCCGGTGTTTCATAAAAGCAGGTAACACCGCAGTCGCTGGTTTGACAAAGATTTGAGATCCTACCAGGGTCGGCTCAAAACCTTGAAAAGATACCCTATCATAGGCATCAAACTGATCCCTGAAGATCAGTGAGAGAAACCTAGGGTAGGGTACATATTTGGCCCTGGCAGGCTCAGCGTCTTGGTGATCAGTTCATTGAAGATCACACTTGCATAGTCAACTCCTAGAGAGTTGACCAGTGACCAACTGATCTGGGCCTCCAGGGAGCTGAATTGATCATAGCTCCCTGATTTTGTACCCAAAGATTGAATGAAATTGGTGAAAATGGCATTCTAAACACCATCCATTTTAGTTTTGTGGACCGTAGAGTACTTACGGTTGCCACTGCCATCGACTGAGTATTTACACTCAATCTCAGTAAGATCGACGAGGCCTTGTTTGGCTACGTCGCTCTCTGGCAGCGACTCGTACGACTCATAGGTCGGGAGTTGTAAAATGGACCGGATGGTGTTGGCAGTTATGGTGATGGGATGGGTACCATTATCTATAAAACCCTGGAGTTGTGAAACACCAAAGACGACATAGTGAGTGCAGGCATACCAGAATTCACTGAGCCATTCTGGGTTCATTTCCCCAGGAGACAAGGTAAGAGCAGGGAGGATAAAGTGATTTTTAAGAAAGTTTATCACCTCCGCATACTCTGGTTTAGGGCAGGTTACATTTCCCAAATAGTTAGATTTGGGAACTGTAACAACAAGCGTCTCACTGACCGCAGAGGCTCGAAGAGCTTTAATCTCTGGGGTCGGTGTGTTAGCATTGTTGAAAAACTTAGTTCTAGCCATTTTTTAATAAATGAAAGAAGAAGATTTAGAATTTAGAATTTTTGCAGAGAAAATGAAAAAGATGAAGTTTTGAAAATAAGAAAGCGTAAAAGTGAAAGTGAAAAAGTTTCGCTGCTTATATACGGTTGCTGAGATCCAAAACATGTGGTCAAAAAGCGTATGTACGTGGTCAAAAGGTGGTGGTTGATGGTAGGGGAGTAGGGTGATGATGGTGGTGAGTGGTAACATTAAATGGTGATGGGAGTGGTACGCCGAAAAGGTATACGAGGTGTCAGAAAAAGTGTACATTTTCGAAGTTCCATGAGATATTTAATAAAGCATTTATTAGGAATATAAATCGTTAAAAATTAAATACAAAATGTATTAAATGTAAAGGAATATATGTCGAAATAAATACCATATTAAATAAGAAGAAACTTCGCTGATACATTACGTCTCAGCGAGATGAAAATAAGTTATATCTTAAAATAAAATAAATATTATGTCTCATATTTGATTTCGCTGATCAGATTACAACTTAGAATATTAATCTAATCAGCTAGCCAAATTGTGAAGCATAAAACATATTTTATTTATGTGATATAAAGAGTTTTCATGTGTAGTTACAAAGTATATAATTTATTGATCATAACTATGCTAACTTATTATTCTTGCTAATTATATCAGTGAGAATAATAGGCCAGTGAGTTAGAATTATAAACTGTATATTCTGTAAATACCTTTTATTAAACAATCAGGTTTAATCATTTAAGTTCAACATTCCCAACTCGCTGATGAGAAAGGTGAATCTTTTCTCATCTAAAGGTTTTGTAAATATGTCAACGAGTTGGTAATCAGTTGGAATGAAATGCAATTCAATGTCACCTTTCATGACGTGGTCCCTGATGAAATGATATCTGACATCAATGTGCTTTGTCCTTGAGTGCATCACAGGATTATTTGCTATGGCAATAGCACTTTGACTGTCACAATAAATTGGAACATTGCCAAAGTCAAAACCATAGTCAGCGAGTTGATTCCTCATCCACAGAATTTGAGCAGTGCAGGCTCCAGCAGCGACATATTCAGCCTCAGCAGTAGAAGTTGAGACAGAATTTTGTTTCTTGCTTGACCAGCTTACAAGCTTTTCTCCAAGAAACTGACAGCTACCAGAGGTATTCTTTCTTTCCATTTTGCATCCAGCATGATCAGAATCTGAATATCCTTTCAGTGAGAAACAGATGGGTACCAGAGACCAAGATTTGGTGTACCCTTCAGATATCTGAATATTCTTTTGACAGCGAGCAAATGGGATTCCTTTGGATCAGCTTGATATCTAGCACATAGACAAGTAGCAAACATAATGTGTGGTCTACTAGCAGTTAAATACAGCAGTGACCCGATCATTCCTCTGTAAGCAGTGATGTTTACAGATTTACTGTAACACCCATTTTGTGATCTGAGGGTAATTAGGTAATTTCCTTTACTTTCATATTATTATTTGTTATATTTACATATATTGTGTTTTATATGTTTTGGATTATAACTTAGAAAGTTTGGTTAAAAGATTTATTGTGACTAGTAAAATATTAACTGTTTTAAATAGTTATGGGTCACAATAAAATAAAATACTTTTCTCGCAATTGGTATTTAGGTTCCAGACAATAGAGTTAGAACGGGTATATAATTATTCTATGATATAGTAATGAAAGTGGGTATAACCCGACTTCATCTTCTTTCCTGTAACCTTTAGTTCCTTTCTAAAATCTTGAAGTATTATGTGATATTAACCTTCAAATCAAACTAGTAATCTCCTAATAATCATAAGCTGTGAAATTTGGAACTTGCAGCACCTCATATCATCATCTTCTTCCTTGCAATTTGTAAGTGTTTGAATGCTTTAATTATACATATAAAGCTTGAATTAAGTTAAGTTAGGGTATTGTATAAATTGCTATAAACCTAGAAATTGAAGTTGTTCTTGTTGAAGTGTTAATGTTATATGACTTAATTATAGTAGTAAAATGGTTAAAAACTTAAGTTTGAAGCTGTGTTAGTAAGAATTTCGAGTTAGGGCTCGTGCAGGAAATAGAAACAAGCTTGTGCAGGTTCTGTGTTTAAGCTTCATAGCCGATCGGCTATACTTGATGAGCCGATCGGGTATGATCAATGAGCCGAACGGGTAACTTAAAACGAACGGCTAGTTTAGTGTAAAATGGTTACAGAACTTGGAGTTAGGACAAAACTTGTGAAAAGCTAATATATAGTCGATCGGCTATAACAAGTGAGCCGATCGGTTAAGACTTGTTTAGCAGTTCGGGTAAACTTAGCCGTACGGTTGAAAACAAAACTTAAACAGAACTTGATGTTTGAACGAAGGTCTCGAAATTCAGTTGAGCTAGCCGATCGGGTCAAGGTGAGTCGATCGGGTAAAAGTCTTTAGCCGAACTGAGCCAATCGGGTATGGTACTAAAACTGTGACAAAATCAATGTGAATATTGTTGTGCTTTTGTATGTATGCATAAATATATATGTACTTGTATTTAGTGAGTAGATAAGTTGAATTGAGTTATTAACTTAAGTGTTTTATTGTATTGACAGATAACTCGAAGACTCAGTGATTTAGTCAGCTGAGTGGTTGGAGCAAAGTTAACAGGTGAATTAACTTGGGACTTCAGTGTGATTTGGTTGTGACGTATTAGTTACAACAGATTAAGCATAGTAGTGTTTAATGTTATTTGCTTTGTGATATATGTATACACTGCTGTGAGTAAGTTGGGGTATCGGAGGTCAACAATTGTTGGACTGGGATGCTACAGGTTAACCAACATAGGAATTGTGAACATGTGTTGTGAATGGAACTTATGTTGGTTAAAGGTAGCAAACAGTTATCGGTAAATCACTGTAATGGCCTGCAGTGATTATAAGTGTTGCTTGGTGGGCCACCGCGGTCTGAGGGCGCCACAAGGACCACCGATCCTCTTGGTGATGTTGAGTCTATGTGTTAATTGTTGATAATTAATTATGTCGAGTTAAGTCAAACTGGTTGAAACAGGTTTATTCACTTAGCTTCGTGCTAATTCCGTTGTTTACTCCTTGCAGGTTTTGACTAGAATGGGACTGGGCAAGGAGTGCTTGGAAGTGGTTGACCATAGCTACTCTGATATTATTTTGATATATATATTGTCCCGATACATTTTACTAGTTTGTAAATTATCATCTAATACTTATGAATTTGTATAATGATTTTTGTAGATGACTTTATGTCATCTATTGTATATAATAAATATGTTTGCGCTTCCGATTTAAAAAAAAAAAATGTGGTGCGTTACATTTACCATCAGGGTCAGCATGTAATTTTACTGCAGATGACATTGGTGTAGCAAGGGATGAGCAGTTGGTGAATTCAAATTTCTTTAATAAATCTTTAACATATTTTCCTTGATTTTTAAAAATACCAGTCTTGGTTTGCTTTATTTGCAGACCAAGGAAAAATGTTAGTTTACCCATCATGCTCATTTCATAACTTTTAGTCATGAGGTCAGAGAATTCCTTGCACAAGTCATTGTTAGTAGACCCAAATATAATATCATCAACATAAATTTGGACCAATATAACATCTCTCTTATCCTTTTTGATAAATAGGGTGCTGTCAATTTTACCTCTGACATACCCACATTTAGTTAAGAAAGTAGAGAGAGTGTCATACCAAGCTCTAGGAGCTTGTTTCAGTCCATATAAAGCTTTTTCCAGCTTATAGACATAACCTGGATGCTTGGGATCAGTGAATCCAGGTGGTTGCTTAACATACACTTCTTCCTGCAACTTTCCATTCAAGAAGGCACTTTTCACATCCATTTGGTATAACTTGAACTTCTTGTGAGCTGCATATACTAAGAACAACCTGATTGCTTCAAGCCTAGCAACTGGTGCAAAGGTTTCATCGTAGTCAATTCCTTCTTGCTGACAGTAACCTTGTGCAACCAGTCTGGCCTTATTCCTTATCACAACACCATCAGCATCCATCTTGTTTCTGAACACCCATCTTGTTCCAATCACAGATTTCCCAGATACTTGAGGTACTAACTTTCACACTTTATTTCTTTCAAAGTGAGATAGCTCATCTTGCATGGCAGTTATCCAGTGATGATCAGTGAGTGCCTCATCAATCTTTTTAGGTTCCATCAGTGACACAAAGCTTACAAACAAACAAAAGTTAGCAGTTGCTGATCTAGTCTGGACTTTGGATTTTGGATCACCAATAATCAGTTGATTATCAATATGTCTAGTCCATTTAGTCACTCGCTAAGGTTCAGCAGTGACTTGATTATCCAGAGATGATCCACCAGACACATCAGCATTAGAAGTATGATTAATGTTTAAGCTTTGATTTGGACAGTGAGTGTTATCATTTTGATGCAGATGATGAGATGATGATGATGGGATGTCAATAGGCAAAGATGAAGTTCCTGAATCATTCTTAGCTAAAGTAGAGCCAGAAGTGCCTTCAGGGACATCATCTTCCCTTTCAAAATCTGATGGATGAATCTCACGCTTGTCATCACTGATTGTATTAAAAATAAGATTTTCATAGTCTTTTGGATCAGTGAGTGATTTATCATAAGATTCATCAAAGGTAACATCCATTGATTCTTCAATACATTCCCTTCTTTTATTATAAACTCTGAAAGCTTTTGAAATGATTGAGTAACCAACAAATATACCTTCATCAGCTTTGGGATCAAACTTTCCTAAGTGATCTCTTTTGTTTAAGACATAGCAGGTACTGCCAAAAACATGAAGAAAACTTATGTCAGGTTTTCTCCCCCTTAACACCTCATAGGCTATCTTATCATGTCTCTTGACAATCAGAGACCTATTCTGAGTGTAGCAGGCAGTGTTGACTGCTTCAGCCCAGAAATGGGTCTTAAGACCAGCATCTATGAGCATTGACCTTGCTGATTCAATCAAGGTTCTATTTCTCCTCTCTGCAACACCATTTTGTTGAGGTGTTCTTGGTGCAGAGAAGTTTTGAGAAATATCTTTTGAATCACAAAAACTTTCAAGGTCAACATTTCTAAATTCAGTGCCATTATCACTTCTTAAATGTTTAACTGAACAATCATTTAAGTTTTCCACCTTTTTGATAAAGGATATGATTTCCTATGTTGCATCACTTTTGGCTTTGAGAAAGAATACCCAAGTATATCTGGAATATTCATCCACAATTACCAAGCAATACCTTTTACCACCAAGACTGGGAGAACTAACTAGACCAAACAAATCCATATGCATCAGTTGAAAACATTCTGTCACTGAAGATGTTTGTTTGCTTTTGAATGAAGAGCTGTGATGCTTTCCCTTCTCACATGCTGAACATAGCTTGTCTTTGTCATAAGCTAGCTTTGAAAGACCATTTACCAAGTCATTCTTGCTGAGCTTGCTGATGGCCTTGAAGTTCAGTTGAGAGAGACGCTTATGCCATAACCATTTTTCTTCTGAAACGGTTCTGGAATAAAAGCATGTTCCTGATTGTGCTGAGTCCATATTGACTACATATGTATTGCCTTTTCTTTGAGCAGCCAGGACAGCGCTTCCATTCTTGTTGTAAACAACTCCAGCTTCATGATCAAACAACACTTTATTTTTGGCATCACAGAACTGACTAATGCTTAATAAATTATGCTTCAGTCCTTCAACATATGCCACCTTCTTAAACATAACATTACCATTGGTCAAGACCCCATACTCTCTGGTCTTACCAATGTTGTTATCACCAAACACTACATCAGGACCTCTTTCATCCTGGTAGTCACTGAGCAAGGACTTACATCCGGTCATATGTCTGGAACAACCACTATCCAGATACCAAATTGTCTCTCTGAGAATGCCCTGCATCACACACAAACAATTAGTTCAATTGATGAACCCATCCTGAGATGGGTTCATGGTGGTCAGCCTTTGGTTCAGGCTTCCACAGGCTTGCATCAATAGTATCTAAATGCTCACTGATTATTTGTGATTTTGAAAATGATGTAGCTGAACATTCAGATACCACATGCTGACATACTAAGGATGGTTGACTGAGTGAAACTTGTGATGATGAACAATCTGATGACACATGTTGTCTACTTCCACATTTGTAACATTTTTTATTTGTGGACTTAGATTTCTTTGACTTATTGTTCACACTGGATGAAGACTTAGAAGTTCTCAGGTTTACTACCTCATTTTGTTTCTTTGACTTCAAGTCACTGATGATGAGGTCATCAGTGACTGGAGTGTCAGAAGTGAAGTCGCTGATAGATTTTTGATCATCAGTGATAGTTTTGACAAGAGCAGTGCAAGTAGTTGATTCATAAATTTCTAGTTTCTTTGGTTCATCAATACTTGCAGCAATATCATTACTATTAGTAACCTGTGAACTTCTCACAAAGTAATTTGGTTCAGGCTCACTGAAAATTGACATTGGTTCAAAGACAAACTCTGAGAATGTTTCATCAGGATTGAATATTTGATCAACTTTGGTTGCATCAGCGAGAGCAGCAGCAGTTTCATAATCACCTCCCAGAATAGCCTTAACTTGTTTTGGGATTTGATTACTTATGCACTTATTCACTTTTAATGCAGATCTACACCATGACTTCATCACTTCATTGAGTTGTGAAAATTTAGTTTCAAATTTTACTTTTTCTTGAATGCATTTTTGATTTGCATGTATTTGTGCATCAAGATCAAGTGTAAGATTCTTTATTTTTAACAAATTTTCTTCTTGAAGTTGAAGTTTAGATGTTAAGTCACTGATCATACATTCTTGTCTTTTCTGAATGTCATGAGCATTTGATAAGTCAACTATCAAAGTTTCAAAGATTAAATCTTTTTCAGTAGCTGATGCTGACTTAAAACAATGTACCTTGTAGAGAGTCTCTGGATCCCAGCCAGATGCTGAACATTTCTGTGCTACTTCTTTGATGTCTTCATGAAAAGCAGCATCGTCAGCCATCAGGCAGTAATCCCTGTCCATACAGATCATAGCTTCTTCTTCATCAGATGATGAAGTTGAGTCAGAGTCGCTAATGGATCCTTCTTCAGCAATAAATCCTTTATTCTTTTTCTTTGACTTGGACAATTCCTTCAGCTTCTTGTACTTTGCTTTGTACTTGTTGAACTTGTCATTTCTGAAGCTGGGTTTTTGATCAGCGAAAGAGTTGACAGCTTTCGACCTGCATTCAGCTGCAAAATGGCCAGGTTTGCCACATTTGTAGCATTCACCTTTTGGTTTAGAAACCTCATTTGATGAAGCACTAGCAGATCTGTTGAATCTGCTGTTCTTTCTGAAGTTTGCAACCATCATGGCCATATCTCTCTCTAACTTCTCAAGTCCTTCGTCATAGCTGACTTCTGACTGATCATCAGTGACACTGCCTTCTTTTTCTGCGATCAGCGACTTAGAGCTCATCTTGGTGAGCTTTGCAGACTGCTTTTGGTCAATTTCATCAAGCTCAGCTACAAGGGCATTAGAAATCTTTTGTCCTCCTAGTGCAGCACGAATGTGCTCACCTTGATTAGCTAGCTTCTCAGATTGTTCCCAATTAAGTAAAATTCCATAAACTTGAGTTATATTGAGAAAGTTATAATCATTTCTTTGTCTTATGCATGTTGCAATGGTTCCCCAGATTTTCCTAGGTAGTAATTCTAGAAACTTTTCGACAACAAATCTCTGGTCCTTTCCTATATTTGCTTTTTCCATTTTATTAATTAAAGCTTGATATCTAGTATAGATAGATGTCAGTGATTCATTGGGTTCCATAGCAAACAATTCATATTGACGAGTTAGATTAACTTCTCTACAGCGAATTATATCAGGAGTTCCAATATATATGTTTCTAAGAGTATCCCATATATGTTTCGCTGTATTGCACAATCTAATGGACTCAAACACTTCATCAGGGAGTGTCATGCTTATGTAAATTTTAGCTTGTTTATCTAGCCTTACCATACGTTTATCCTCATCTGACCACTGTTCCTCCCTTTTGGGCATAACCATTTCAGGTATAGCAGGAGTAGTTGCAGTAGCTGCAACTGCAGGAACAATAGTAGTTGGGGTGTATGGACCATCAGTAATTATAGCACAAAGACGATCATCAGCAAGATCAAAGAACATCATCATCCTGGACATCCAGGTTTCAATTCTAGATGGATCAAAAGCCGGTGGTTTGGTAGTGGAGCCATTTCCCTTCTGGTACTCAGAATCAACACAGCTGTATTTAACCGATTCCATTGCAGATCTGATTTAATTATATTTAAACCAACTCTGCTCTGATACCAATTGTGAGTCCCTAATCACTATTATGTTAGTGATTGTGAATCGTTAACAGTGAGTTAATTGTAGAAGGGGGGTTGAATACAATTAAAAACTTTTCTTTTATAATGTGTTAACTTGTTTAGCAAGTTTTTAACCGTATTAAAGTGACAGCAATATGAACACAAACATATAAGTAAGATAGGCAGTTCAGTTGCTGATGCAATACTAGCTGAAAGATAAATTCTTTTATTGATAAAATTTATCTATTGTTGATTGCGGAATAGATTAGCCAAAGCTAATCTAAATCAAACAATACAGCTCTTACAAAAGGAGATGAGCAGTAGTGGCCAAACACGCTAACTTGCTCACTCGCTGAGGTAAACTAATAGTGGACAAACATGCTACTAGTTCACTCGCTGGTGTTGTTTGTATCTTAGACAGACTAGTTACTGACAAACAAGTAACAATACAAACAATTGACACAAAATGAAGTATAACATACTACGCTATTTATAGACGCTGAAATCCTTAATTTCCGGATCTGGAAGGACACGTGTTGCTGCTTGATTGGTGAGGTAGTTGAGATGTGATACATCATGGTTCGACATTCTGTCTTGGGAAATATCACCTTGTACTATAAACCAATCAGATGCTTCCACGTTACTCTTTCCAGGTTACGAGGAACACGTGTTGCGCCGTAATAACGCCGAATGTCAACTTCTTATTTAATGCGGCATTTAATGCTGCAGTCACTGATAGAAACATCAATTCTCCTCATTCTCGTTGCGAGCTAACATGCCCTAAAGAATGATTTGAAAAGCTAATCTTCAGTGACTTCTTTTATTCAGCAGAAGAGAGAACTCAAGAAGACTTGGAGACTCTCACTGATAGATGAGTATCAGCGACACACATAGTTGAGTCTTTGATCTTTATAAATTCTTCATCTACTGGTTGAAGAGATAGGATCAGCGATCATAAACTTTAGCAACAGGAGCTTGACTTGAATCATTTTCTTCATGGAACATTATTGAGAAGATCAGAGACTGTGAACATATAGCATGATCAGTGACTTCACTTATCAGCGATTAATGACTCCCCCTTAATCTTTGTGATCAGTGACCATCTTGAGTTCAGCGATCAGTGACTCAACATTATGCATTTTATTTTTTGATCCACTGCATTTTAAGCATAATTTACTGCATTTTAAGCAAAATTCACTGCATTTTAAGCCTATTTTACTGCATTTTAAGCATAATTTACTGCATTTTGTTCCTGCCTTCCCTGCTCCTCATTTGACCTCTGCTCCTCTGATCCATTTCTTTCCTAAATATAGAAACTACCAAAAATATAGTCATCCATAATAAATACTGATTAAAAATTACCACTTCTTTATTTTTACATAAAAATTAGTCTTAAAATGCATGCTCGTATAATTATTAGCAAAACTTAAAAGACTTTAAAAAGTAAATTTATAAGGTGTACATATAAAAACAATATTCAAACATAAATACAATACTTTTTGAGCATTGTTAACATTTTCACCGCCGCAATGCGCGAATGCTCCTCTGGTATATTAACTAGTGCGTGATAAAATTTGATCTTTAGATCAATTGGTTGGTACACAATCTCAATGGGTAACTAACTAAATTAGTCTGAAGTAGGTCGATTGAAGTTGCTTAAGAATACCCGAGAATGATAAAAAGTAAACTTGGACGTATATAGGGTGAGTTTAGCAAATGGCTTATTAGAACGTTTAGGGGTTTGAACTAACTCTAGCCAACAAGCTACTCCATCCGTCCCAAATTAAGCGACTTTTCAAGTATTTCTTTTTCAATTTTAACCTTAAATATTTTTGTTTGTGTTATATGATAATTTATGCAAAATATATGAATGGATTGGTTTTTTTTTGTATTTTCATAAAGTAATATATAATATAAAAAAATATTTAAGGTCAAAGTTGAAAAGAAAAGAAAAAAGACTACCAAATCTAATTCGGGGTACTTAATTTGGTAGGGATGGAGTATATTTTTGAGCTCTTTGTCAAAATAAGCTCACATAAGCCATCAAAAGAATGGTTCTTGAAGTCGTTTTAAAGTACAGGCCTCAGCCCACCTCCGATCACGAGCTTCATCTCTAGTCCACTATATTCATGCAGCGTTATGTTAACAAACATACCCTTAATGCGTTAAGCATCTATCTGATAGTTTATAAACTTATAACCTTTTTTATCTGTTATGTAATCTTCTTTATTATTTATAAATTAAGTCTTATATCAAGCACAGGAGAATATAATAATTGGATATTTGTTGTCGTGTTTTTACGGAGCGCCGCTTAGAAAAGTTGAAGGGGTACTTTTCAACTTTCTACTTCTTATTATGTTTGATGGTTTTGGCCTTTTTGGGCCTTTAATTTAGGCGAATAACTTTTTTTCTATTTAATTCTGATTCATGTCGACCTAAGAATCTAACTATAGACTCCTTAACCAAAATACCTAATTTTTCCTCTAAAACTACTCAATATATAAACAAAATTGATTTCATTATTGTGATAACCAAAAAATAACCCAGAGTTTCGCAAAACAATTGATCAGGTGATGAAAAAGCTATTAAATTGTGATATATTATATCCCTTGTCTCTTTAATCATGATTAACTTCAACTGGCTTAGCAATTTTCGACATGCCCAAAATCCGATACGAATATAACCATGTTGGGTGAAGTTATTTTGACCCGTGGACCTAAAAACCCGCCAATCTGCTATTTTTTGGGTCGGGTTTTGATCACCCAATGGATTTTTGAGTTGACCTGACAAGCTGAATAAATATAAATGTAGTACACAATTCAAAAGTTTTATTTTATGTTAATAAATCAAAGTGTTTACTTATTTTATACTATTAGAGTTTCATCAACGTACTAGGTAATATGATTATATATATATATATACACTTATTATTAATGACGAATTATACCACGTGATCTATTTGATCCGAAATTGACCCATTAACTAAAAATGGCCCGAAAATTTTGTGATCTCTTCAAAAAAATGGATAACCTAAGTCGGGTTGGGTTGAGTTGGGTTGAAGTACTCAAACCAATTACTAAATCAGGTCAGGTTTGAGTCGACTACTTTTGAACCATTAACTCAAACGGGTCAACCCAACCCAACACGAATCGCCACCACCAACTTCAACGATGGTTAAATTATAAAGGGTTTATTGTTTCATTATGTATTAAACTTTACACTTTTTACTATTATATGAGATAAACTTTCATTCGTTCTATTGTATGCATTGAACTCGTAAACATCGATTATTGTATTTAAACTTTCCTTTTTGGATATGAACAAAAAAGGAAACTTTCCTATTTTGACCATACCTAAAAAGGAAAATTTACATAAAATAAACGATATTTTCAAATTCAATACATATAATAGAAGTTTTTAAAATTCGAGTCATTTAATATTAAGAAGTGTAAAGTTTAATGATAATCAATAAATAAGCCCAATTATAAACGAATTGTTATTGAGTGTTTCGTAATAAGGAATCTTACAGGAAAAGAGGTGATGGTAAATAAGAAGCCGACAAAAGCAAGTGTGGTGGGGGATTCGTCATAATGCTGGGTGGACTAGAATGACACAGACTAACTGCTCACTTTGTAGTAGGTAATAATATTCATAGCTAATCATTTTGATCGACTAAAGATATGTATGAATGTGGAATAAATTCACGGGTATCACAATATAGATGAGGTTCAGGTTTGTTGAAATTTGAATGAGAAGAATCGATGGCTTCAAACCATCTGTCAATCGCAGTACGATGCTGCCGGGTTGGTTCCGGGTCTAATCAACTACAGGTGCATGATAAACCTATTGTGCATTCGTTTAGACATATATACCAATACTCTGATAATAAACATCAAATTGAATTGAAAAATTAGAGTCCATGGTTTAATACAAGTTGAACTAAACTAAGAGCATCTAGACACATCCACAAACGATAGATGAAAAACCAAAAACCTATCCAAAGTTCAAACTGCTAACGACATATGAAGGCAAACTACGATGGCCAAGAAACACCATATATTAACTACGGATCATTAATGATTTAACGATCCTAATCTGACCCATCAAAAGATATATGTCTAATGCTTAGAATTAACTTAAGGATTAGTGACATAAATTGGGTTTCCAGATTCCTTTTTTAGGGTTACAGGCAGATAATCTTTTGGGTCCATCAAATCAACTATTGGTGCAAATAATAGTTGCAAATGGCCAGAAACTCTACACACTCTTTCCTTTAACAGTATATGTAGTTGCATGTTATCAGCAATAAAAGTAAAACATATGATATTAAACCGTTTACCTTACATGTTACTACGACAAAAAGAATCAACCATACGGTTGTTTCCAAGGAAACTGTGAATAGCCTGCAAATCTTTTCCGGATAGGGTTAGATCGCGTTTACTAGGGAACTTTCACAATCACTACCGAATCTTGACCACAAAAAGAAAAAAATAATCATTTTTAATTGTTGTAACCTAACTAGTGATAGCATTAACTTAAACTCTAGGATAAGAGATGCACAAGTGACAAAACCCAGAGCATATCATGCTAGGGCCAGAATGGCCTTAGAACAAACTAAAAGGGGTTAACTGGGCTTTCAGGGACCATGCACTTTCATAATTTCATGATTGTTTTGGGCCAGGTTTTAAATTGGTTTCGGCACAGGCCTGTTTCAAGGACCCTCTTGAATCTTGATGAAAAGACTGGGGCCTGGGGGACCTTGTTCCTGTTCCAGAGGCTTCAAGAGCAAGTAGATGACCAAAAACTTTCATATATTGTACCTACTGCTCATGCATCATATCGATTAAAAATTGGTTTGGTCACCATTTCTGTTCAGTCGGTGCTACATCCTAGTGTGGAAGACTTCTCTTTTAGATAATATGAAAGGTTAGTAGTTGGTTAGCAACAAAAAGCCACTTATAATAGTTCAAAAGTTCAAATTCATACTATTAACAACTTCCACAAGACAGTCAAAACTGATATAGTTCAAATAATTAGAACACGGGACGTACAAGAAAGAATATCGGGCAAGCACAGAGAAAGTGTAGTCATGCAACCCTACGCATAGTTGAAACTCTAAAAAACCTATAAATCGTAGTACAATCAACAACAAAAATAGTCGAGCTATATCATTGAAATGTAGATTTATACTGAAAGTGATTGGTGAAACATTCAACGGTTCAAAAAGTTGGAATATTCACAAAGACCTCGATAACCAATAAAAGTTGGAATGCTCATGCTTCTTGTTCCAAGAACAATATGTGGAACGTTACAACTAACTCGGTGGCCAACCAAAATCAGAAAGTCCTCAAGACGGAAACTAACTGCCAACCTCAAAGTCTGGATACTAAACTTAGGGTAAACGAATCTACTTGCTACAAGTCATAATAATGAGGATAATGTATGTACATAGATTAATATACACATAACCCACACAGAATTTCTCCATTTCTCTTTATAAAAAGCTAGAATCATATGCCCAAAGATAAAACATAAATGAACACATATATCAATCTTCAATAACAACTCAAAACTCACACACAAACAAACTTGATCATCTTCACACAGTTAAATTTACACAGAGACTAATAAGTCTTCAAATAGTCAAAACATTAATCGGTAACACGTGGCTTCAAAACTAAAACCCTAAAAACATAGTACAAACTAGTATTATCAAAACTGTACATAAAAGAAATGAAATTAAACATGAAATATAAGTAATTACGGAAACGTAATAGGTACAATAACACATAAATTCAGATACATGACAGGATGTAATAATAGAAATTACACTTTATCATCGGATTCATGATGCGATTGGTCAACGAAGATGACAGGTTTGGTCAACATAAGCGGACGATCTTTAGCCTCTTCATTATCATGATCAATTTCATCATCAAACTCGGTGCTGAGATTGATGCATGAACAGCGTTCAAGTGAGGTGAAAAACGCGGATGCGACGCTGTTTCCGATCCAATTAGCCATCCGATCGATTTTATCGCATGATATCATACCACTTTCCGGATTTGAGTCCATTGAATTTCTTCTGATTTTGTTGGATGAATGTTGATTTGATTGAGAATTGGGGATTCCTTGCTTGCTTTTGTCGGTGTAGATTCTAGAATTATACCTCACGGCTGCTTTTATCTGTCATGGTCGGTGATAAAGTCAGTCTCAAAATTAATTAAAGTTTTTATTTTATTTTTGGATTAATAATGGATTTAATCAATTAAAGTTTCATTTTTTCCCCATTTTAACTGTGATTTAACATTTTAAGTTTGTGTTGATTTATTGGTTTAACCATTCAAAGGATTAATCATTAAATTTTTGAAAGTTAATTGATTAAATTATAAAAAATTTAAAGGGCGAAATCAATATAAAATATAAACTTTAAGGATTAAACTATCAAAATTTTGGAGTATAATGAAAGTGTAGGCTTAAACTACAATTTTTTTGAAACTTAGAGGGTTAAATCATTATAAAAAAAACTTGAGTGGTTTAAACGAAAAAATGTAAAACTTTGAGAATTAAACTATTATTAACTCTTTATTTTTGTATTTTACAAAATAAGATTGCATTTTAATTTATGATTAATTTTTTTTTATTGGCTAAAATGAAATTGTACAAATTAATAATGGACACATAATTTGAAATTAAAGGAGTAATAATTACACAATGTTTTAATCATATTTACTTTTAATCTCTGATACATGTTGTATACCAAATTTAGTTTTTAAGGAGGATTTTGAAATGAGTACCGGGTTCAATAGCATTTTGTATCAGATAATCAAAAATTAAAAAAATAAAATAAAAATTATGGTGATATCAAGTGGTTTATGTTGCACCAATTTTTACATTTTTGTTAACCAACAAATTTTTATAGAACAAATTACTACTGAATTGGGCCTCAAAAGGAAAAATGAGACTACCTGGGCCTGGCAAGTTAAACTGTTCACAAAAAAGATGACTAGATTGGGCCTAAAAGTTCGTAAGAACATGATATTATTAGTAGTAAATAATAGTAAATATGATTTTAGAATAAGAGTAGACATCAATAGAATTAACATGTCACGCTTCGCGATTGGAATATATTATAATTTTCAACATGTTTCAACATACATGTTGTATAATTTCTACTGTTTTGTTTATAACGATTAAGCGTAGTATTGTAACTAATTGGGTCATTGTTGGATAATGTAATAAAATTTGAGTAGTTACGGTATAGAAGATATTCTTTATAAATATTTGCAGTTTGATTTCATGTCCTGAGTTTCTGTATGTTCATTCACATTACCACGTGAAATAAAGCATTCATCAAATACATCATGGAAATATATAAACTAAATCTAAATTTTAAATACTTGAAATAAATTTAAGAAATACACCTACCTCGTAAAGTCCTCTTAATATGTCACTACACAAAACATAGATTGAAAAAGGGCAAATGCCAAAAAGAAAAGAACAAGAGTTATATCTATGACATAAATATGTTTATTGAGATTGTTTTTTTTTTTTTTAACATAGTAGTAGTAGTAATAATGATGATGATGATGATGATGATAATAATAATAATAATAATAATAATAATAATAATAATAATAATGTAAAGTAAGGGTTCTTAATGAATAAATGAGTAAACTATATTGTAAAAAAATTAATAGGATTATAGCACGTTAATCGGTTAACATCTAGATTTGAACTCACAATCATGAGCTCTGATAATAAATTACTTACTATCATACCACACCACCAACTATTTGATTTACTTTCATAAAGTCGATAGATATCGAAATCTAATATGTATATTACTATAAGAGAATAAATTTACTATTCATAACACTTCAACAATTGATCAAGGATAACGAGTCTATAAATAAAAAAAATGTAAATATATACTACGCATAAAACTTTGGAGTTAGTGAAAAAGTTTAACTCGTGGATCGTCAACGTACTCTCTCTATTGTTCCGAGATCACCAATCAACCAGCTTTATTACTAGGATCACCAACAAACTTTTAAAAAATGAATTTCTTTGTAATTTTTATTGGCGATCGTAACTTCGTACTAAAAGTATGTTGGCGATCTCCAACCCGTAGGTAAAAGTACATTGATGATCCTGGTAATAAAACTGGTTGATTGGTGATCTCGAAACAATAAGGAGAGTACGTTGGCGATCCATGAGTTAAACCCTTAGTGAAACCGTTGATTTACATGGGACATATTTAGGTAATATCCAATTTGGATTATAGTGAAAGTCATGGTGTCCAGATTTGTTAAAGCTAGCAATGTTCATCAAATGACAAAATAGGTTGCTTCTAACATCTGAAGTTATAAAAGTCTACTAGTGATCCACCATCTTTGACATTCTAATTTTTAATTGCAGGATTAAACTTATACTCCGTAACTTAAACTTGTATAAATTTCAAATTATAAACAAAATATGTCTGAAAGGTAAACAACTATAGTTAGTTACTATTATTCTTATGCAGAGCTAGAGTGGGGCAAGTGCCCCCTCATGAATTTTGAAATTATGTAAAAAAGAAATTTTTTTTAAGATACATATGATAATTTTAAAATTTTACCCCCTTAAAACTATGACAAACAATCAAGTAAATAATTTTTTCCCCTTCACCTAAATTTTCACCCCTGTTTAGATAAGGATAATAGAAAACATGTTTATGATTAGAAACTTCAAGTAAATTTCCAACCGCATGGTTTTGATTCATCATTCTATGTATGTATGTTTCAATTCAACAGTTAGCAAAGAATGGTCAAGGGCTCCTTATATTTTTTTGGTTTCTTATTGGTTAGTTTTTAAGTGGTATCATGGTATTTCATTTTAGATCTTTTATTTAATTTTTATTTGGGTTTAAGTCACGGATCGTCAGTACTCTCCTTTTTGTTTCGAGATCATCAATCAACCAGTTTTATTACTAGGATCACCAACGTACTTGTTAATTTCCTGTTGAAGTCACCAATGTACTTTTACATACTGATTTGAGATCGTCAACCTACTTGTTAGTACAGAGTTAAGATCGCAAACAAAATTTACAAAGAAATTCAGTTTTTTAAAGTACGTTGATGATCCTAGTAATAAAACCGGTTGATTGGTGATCTCGGAACAAAAAGGATAATACGTTAACGATCCATGACTTAAACCCTTTTTTATTTTTGAGGTAGTTGTTGGCTGCTTGTTTAAGCCTTTTTTTAGTTATTTAGTGTAGGTGTTTTAGTTTTTGGTTGGTGTTAGTTGTGTGATGTATGTTTGGTCCTTTTCAACTTGTTGAGGAGGTGTTTTATGTTTATAATATCATCTACTTTTTGCAAAAAGCGAAGGAAAAAAAAAACGAAAAAACCTACACGAATTAGGCCTTAAAAAAACAACCCAACAAGTGTACCATAACTAATGTACCCTGATTTAACGATCCATCAGTTATTCAGTTGGGTCTCCTGACAAGTGGTAACGTAACCTTTGTACCCCAAAAATTGCATAAATATTCTTAAAGGAAAAGATATGTGAAAGGCCGCGTGATGATATAATTCTAGACGATAATTGGGGTATTTATTTTCGCAATAAAATATTTTCACCCTATAATAGGGTGTGAATGAGACGAGAATACTCGTGAGCTTAGGGGTGTTTATTCGATTTAAACCTAATAGATAAAATCAATCGGTTTTCGCTTTTGAAAAATTGAAACTAAACTGAATCGAATTACTATTCAGTTTATGCTTTCATATATAAATGATAAAAACACTAAAACAAAATCAAAAAATCTAAATATTAAACAAAATTAATTTGACGTTTCATAAGTTGTTGACAAAAGTCTAATAATTTGCAAAACAAAATTAAAATATAGTTGAGACTTTTGTGATTAATGATGAATAGAGTTAAAAATGGTATCAATATATAATAGTGGGTAATTTATTCCATTAATTTTTACACATATTGAAAATATTAGCAAAGTATATTACAATTCGTTTAATTCGGACTATTCGGTTTTATAATGGTAATCAAAACCAATCCAAAATCAAAATAAATATTCGGTTTTGAACCGAACCGATCCAAACACCAAATTATCTGAACCAAATAATCCAAACCAGGTTGTCAATTGAACAATTTGATTTGTCCAAATAGTGAACACCCTTACGTGAGTTACTTAATATCGACTCGAGTAATACTCGAAATCGACTCAGTACAAATAGAGTCGAGCGTAAGTATTAAAATAGTCGGCTTGAGAGGCTCGCGAGCCTGATGGTACTTGCATTATTTTACATTTTTAGTGTCTGTTAATATGTATATTCAAGTACATATTTACCGTATTATTTAACAAATTTCGATTCGAGTTGAGCATGAAAGTAAGGACTTAAATTATTTATAGTAATAATATTTTAGTTTATTATTAAATTGTTCTGTAAAGAAAAAGAGATGATGAATCCACTGGCCACCCATGGCCATTGGTTTTGTATTCCCACCATTTAATTGGTATTTAGTTAACCAACTTAAACAATTGGCTCCCCACTTAATTTCGTTCAGCATAGTAGAAACTAACTAGGTAGTGCGAGGTACGACCATGCTTATAACGGTTAATGTTAATTAATGTTACATTTATATTATCTTTAACGATTATTGTTGATCGAAACGGATAAGATTTATCAGCACTTCAAATAGTGTGTCGTCTTAGAACTTAAATCGTAGACTACATTGAGAGAAAATTAGTTTCAAACCAAATGAAAATGTTTGGAGGGCATAGAATCAATTGATAACAATGAGATTATATTTTGCTAACAGGGTAAGGTTCAAATGAGATTAAAAATTTGTGTGAGATTTTAGGAACCAATGATATCATGCCACATATACAAAGAGAATGTTCAATACTACAAAACCCATTTACCCCAAACATCAATTATCTCACAAACGACAAATCAAAAAATCATGAAACTTGTACCATAATTTTCAGCGTTTTATCCTCTTCGATTTGCCGTCCCTCAAGGCATAGTTCGAAGAGGATAAAATGCTGAAAAATATGGTGCAAGTTTCATGATTTTTCGATTTGTCGTTTGTGAGATAATTGATGTTTGGGGTAAATGGGTTTTGTAGTATTGAACATTCTCTTTGTACATGTGACATGATATCATTGGTTCCCTTAGTCTCACTCAAAAATTATGAACTCATTTGAACCTTACTCTTTCCTAACAATCTATCAGACATGTATATGAAACTCAAAGATTTTCATGACAATGATAATGTGTCACTAACGGAATTCAAAGATTTTTTTTTATTGACTTACATAATCAGACATGTATATGAAACTCGTTCCAAGGAGTGTAATATGGAAAGGATAGCTTATGAAGAAAAAAAAACCTTACAATAATTAACTAATACAATTTTTATGACAATAATAATGTGTCACTAATGAATGAGAATATTAGTTTACACGATGTAAATAAAAACGTACATAATTGTGAATATCTAATGCGCTTTGCATAACCAACAACGATGATTGTTATTATTGATCGAATAAATATGCAAGAGATAGAAAATTAGCGTAACTGAAACTTTCATACTTAAATAGTTAACATGTTGAATATATGTATCTTAAGATAAGAAATGGTATTTTATTTTATTAATATATATATATATATATATATATATATATATATTATATAGGGTAACCATCTAGGATAAAGTGTAAAAAATGAGGGAAGAGGGAAGTAAATCACCACCACTAATCTCATAAAGTCTATAATAATTAGTGCGGAGGTGCACACATGTGATCATCTCTATAACAATCAAAACTCATTTACCCCTAAAACAAATTATCTCACAAACGACAAGTCAAAAAATTATGAAATTTGCACCATTAAACTCATTGTCTTCTCCTCTTCGATTTTAGATCTATCAATGCATATTTTCGACGAGATTTTTTTTCCATCGTTTTTTGATGGGATAATAGTATGCATTCTGATGCATGCAAATTTATTCTTACATCAATGCATATTCATGTTCGTGTCTAATAATAGTATGCATTGTGATGCATGCAAATTTATTCTTACATCCTAGTGGTGTATATTCATATTTTGTTATAGTTCATTTTAATGTGTATTAATAATATGCAACGTGATTCATATTAACTGTAGTGATGTATATTTAAGTATTTTAAATTTTTTGTTGATTAATAATAATATGCACTACGATGCATGTTACATCGGAGTTACGTATGTTAAATATATGTTAATATTGGTTTTAATGTGTACTAATAGTATGAAATGGATGCATATAAACTAATGTTTACATTCTAATAGTGTATGTTAAAATTAATGATGGCAATTACTAATAGTATGCACTTAGATGCGTGTTAACCTAGGTTTACATCGTAGCGATGTGTATTGATATAAATTAACATTCATGTTTTTGAGTTTTAATAGTATGTACTTTGATGCATGTTATATCAAAGTGATGTATATTAATGTTTTGTTAACACTCACGAGGATAAGTATTATTAACATGTAATGTGATGCATATTAATTTAAGTTTATATTCTACTTTTTTAAATTGAT
This sequence comes from Pseudognaphalium luteoalbum, assembly GCA_963422505.1. Classification (NCBI taxonomy): domain Eukaryota; kingdom Viridiplantae; phylum Streptophyta; class Magnoliopsida; order Asterales; family Asteraceae; genus Pseudognaphalium; species Pseudognaphalium luteoalbum. The sequence continues at coordinate 39,884,863 of OY730192.1, forward strand.
GTACGTTAACATTTATGTTCACAAGTATTAATATTATGCACTTTGATGCATACTAATTTGTAAACCCATCAAAAAACGAAAAAAAATAAAGTTGTCGAAAGTATGCCTTGAGTGATCTTAAATAGAAGAGGAGAAAACGCTGAATTTTATGATGCAATTTTCATAATTTTTCGACTTGTCGTTTGTGAGATTATTTGTTTTAGGGTAAATGGGTTTTCTTTGCACACGTGGCGTATTCTCATTGGTACTTTCATGCTGTCACTAAATTCTCATGAAGTGCATACTACTATAATATGGTGCACCTTAATTTGATTAGATGAGATGGATGGTTAGATCAACACTTCCCCCCTTACCTCCCAAATTGGGTGTTCCCTCTAGATCATGCCACTATATATATATATATATATATATATATATATATAAGGAAAGTTCAAAAAAGAATGATAAAAAAATGGAGAATGGAGGAACCAATAAGATTGCTTCATTTCAAATACTCATTTTCACTTTTTTTTTCAAATCTAAATATCTCACAAACTGTATGTCTACAAATTATAAAAATTACATATTCGGAATCAGCGTCTTTTTCTCTTCGATTCTAGATCTGTCAAGATATACTTTCGACGATTTTTTCCCCTCATTTTTTTGGGGTTTTAAAAACTTTTAATGTGAAATTACATGTGATTTACCACTAAAAAATAATCACACTCACTTATATTTCCGATTAAACTTTAAATTCAAATAATTGATGATGTAAAAAGATTAAGACATGAAAAAATAAGGTGTAATCACATGCGATTGAACATCAAAGTATCAATCACATGTGATTAAAGAGTAATCAAATACGTATTTTCAAATCATTGACTAAGAATTATACAATCAAGTAAAAATTAAGTTGAAATCATACATGAATTATCATATATCGGTAAAGTGCTAATTAAATATCAATTTTTAAATGCAAATCATATGTGATTATATACAAAATCATATGTGATTATATAACAAATCACATGTGATTAAATGTACAACTAGCAATCACATGTGATTTTTAATGAAAACCAATGCAATTATTAATTTTTTCTCTATAACTATTAATGTGGATGAATATTAAGTTGTAATCACGTGTTAAATAACATATACCATGAATAAATAATCATGAACAAATTTTAATTTTTTTTCAAAAATCACATGTGATTATATTGTAAAATCCGGTAAAAAAATGAAGAAAAAAAATTCATCGAAAGTATAGCTTATGACATCTCTAATCGAAGAGAAAAAGACGCTGGTTCTGAATATGTAATTTTTATAATTTATGGATTTACGGTTTGTGAGATAATTAACCATGGGGTAAAAATTAAAGTGAGTTTTGTAGAGAAATGGAGCAATCCTATTGGTTTTCCCATTCTCTACTTTTTTTGCATTCTTAAATGAACCCATCATATATATATATATATATATATATATATATATATATATATATATATAAGTTCAAACGAGAACTACAAAAAGTACAGAACTGCGAGAACTTTTAAATTACATGGTTTTTATGCATTTACACGCAACAAATTACATAAAAACAATATTTAATGTTCATATTATTGTCAAACAAAAAGTTAAAAACCTCAAAATGCATGTTAATCTATAATATATATGAAGTGTTTACATGTTCACAAATCAAATGTGCACATGTGAACGAAATATATAAATCTGATTTTAAAGATTATATTGAGGTTTTATCAAACTATTTTTCTTTTAACCTTAATTTAAAACAGTGTTCACACGTGATTGAATTATTAAACATGTGAAATTTCCTTGTAATTTACAAGTTCTCGTAGTTCTGTACCTTTTGTGGTTTTCATTTGAACTTTTGACTGATGTATAAATATATAGGAAAAACATATTAAGCATATGGATGAAACTAAAAGCACTACAATTGGATTAAAAAAAAAAAAATTGAAAGAAAATTCATTATTTCACTCCGTTTAATATTGCTATGCTTTAGTACAAAAGATATAATTTTTATTTTAAATGCAGATAATAACAAGAATAAAGTATGTCTTTTTTTAGCTACATTATTGAGTTCTATATCATTATATTGTTTTGTTATACTATGTCTCGTTTGCATTGAACAATAAGTTAACATCAATTGAACATCATTTTGGCATAATGTATGACACATAGTGTTTGGACGGTATGTCTTTGACTTGGTGACTTATAAATATCTTATTTTAAGAGTTTCACTGCCCTTATTTGTAGAAGATGTAATCTATTATTATTTACTTACTTATAGCATCATCAATTCAACTTTGTATATTGTGTGATAATAAATATTACTCCGTATTATTATATGTCTGCAAACATCATAATCCATGTAATTTATTGCTTTAAGCATAGTTAAACCTTAATTGGGCTGCAAACATCATAATCCATGTTATTAATTATTACGGAGTATCATTATCAATTTGATATACTACACGTTTAATTAGTTGTAACTTGTAAGACCAATGTATAAATATATAGGAAAAACATATTAAACATATGTGAAATTAATAAAAATACAACTTTTCTTTTAGGTATATATCGTTTTGCCCTTCCGAATTTTTTTTTTGACAATATACCTCTCGAAATCGCAAAAACAAATTTGCTTTTGCGATCCCATGTTTGCCATTTGGGACCCAATCACATGACCTAGCCCGTTACCGAGTAATCATGCGATCGCAAATCGTAAAAATGGGTTTTACGATTTGCCGCTGCACGAGTCGATATTTTGCGATGGCACGTTCTCGAGCCCGTCACCCTCTAACTTTGGCCGAGTCGCAAATTTTTAGCCCGATTTGCGATTTGCCACCGCCCGAAAACTACTCCAATAAAGGGTTACATTTTGGATCATTTCACCATCTACCCAACCACCCCTTCCTCCCGTCCGTACACACCGCACCACCACCGATCCACCCATCCACCATCGTTAATCGCAAATTGATTTGCGATTTACCATTTACGACCCTCGGCCAACACCCTCGGTCGCGCCACCACCACCAATCCGACCACATCGCACCACCACCACCACTCTCCTTCGCACTATAACATTCAAATCGCACCACCACCACCACTCTCCGTCGCACCACCACCACCCTAACCACCCTCCGTCGCAACCACCACCACCTAACCACCCGCCGTCTTCTCACCACAAAATCGCTATTCCGGTCACCACCGCCACGGCTCACCACCTCGGATTTCCACACACATGATGGCCGATTCTCAGGTATGAAAGTGTTTTGTATTATATTCGTTACAATTACCGCGTGTTTATGGATTTAGTACGTTTAAACTCGAATTTTCATTGTGGTATTTCATCGAACACTTGATGTGCAACATATATTTTGTATTATGCATGAATTTGACTGTTGTTTAAGGATTATATGTGTGATAATACGAAGATAGATTGGTTTTTGTGTATATAATGTACGTTTATTTAATCTAAAATTGATTCGACTTGGTTTTTATTGAATTTTGTTGTATACTTGGTGGCGGGTAGCATATATATTAGTATGATACTCGTTAATAGGTTGTTTTTGTTGAATTTCAATACATACATTGTGTCGGGTAGCATATATATATGTATACAGTATAGTATATATATATAAGTATATGTATGTATACTTTATATGTATAGTTAATGATAATAATAATATTAATAATAATAGAAACATTAAGGAAATGTCTTTTTAAATGTATGTATATATGTATAAGTATCTATGTATATGTGTATAAATATATGTATGATTTGCGGTTTTGCACGGATTTGGTTGTATATAATGTACGTTTAATTCGTACATTCTACTTGTCAACGACCAGTTATTGTGTGTGTGTACATGCTAGTTGTTAAAGTTATATGTAAAAGTGTTTTAGTGTCGATATATTTATAGTGTTGTTAACTTGAGGAATATTGTTGAAATTTTGATGACTCGATAAGCTACTACATTAGCAGGTTTATCCGTTTTACAAAAAGGGCATTTTCACTTTTTTATAAAAAAATTTCTCATTTCCAATTACATATGTATATGTATATGTATATGTATATGTATATGTATGTGTATATGTATATGTATGTATATGTATATGTATGCGTATAAGATATGTATATGTATACATATAAATGTCATTTTATGTTAATGTGTACATGCTACCACGTTATGATTATTGATAATGGAATGCTAATATTGATTGATTTGGTCTTAGTTAGGGAAAAAATAAAGATAATATAACTTACAAAAGCGTGATCCCGCAAATATGATTTACATATAATTGATTTGGTCTTGCTTAGAGAATGCTAATAGTGTTATATGATACTTGTTAAAGTTAATGTTAATGTGTATATATGTTACATGCTAGTCGTTAAAAATCTTTTAGTGTCGATATGTATATATATATATATATATATATATATATATATATATATGTGTGTGTGTGTGTGTATTATAATGCTAAAGTTATAGTTAATGTGTGTGTATGTATGTGTGTGTGTGTATATATATATATATAAGTTATATATATGTATAAGTATTATAGTCATTAAAGTTATATATATATATATATATATATATATATATAAAAGTTCTTTATCACTTTTATTCACGAAACTTGTTTGGTTGATTGATCAGTTTTCAGGACATTTTTACTGCACGATTGACTTTGAAGAGCCAACTGACTGTTACTAGCCATATCAAGTCGCATTTAACAGAGAATCGAGAAAAGATTATTTACAGACCATTGTTTTGGCCATTGGTCGGACGTGAGGGCTCCGGAAAATGACCCGGGTTTTGTACATCATATATTGCAGTTTCGACGAAAGGTGTAACACCCGCCAAATTAGGACTAGTGATTAATGCCTAATCAGTTGTTAATACATGTAATTAGTCCTTAGATTAGGATAATTAATGTATCTCAATATATATTGTTGAATATATACGAATATGCGATTTAATTAAATCGTACACATCTCTAAATCGAACGGACTTCGATTCAATTAAATACGGACGTTGGTGAACAATTTTATTAAATAAGAAAAACATTATTTAATAACGATATTATGCCCCAAAATGTTGTTTTGATAATATTCCAATTACATTCCGTATCGTATGATAAACGTCTACGCGACCAAACCATTTAACGCGCAAACAAATCGAAACAAAATTTGTTACATTTTGTAAGACGATAATTGAGTATTTGATAAAATACTTCCTCAAAAATATTAAAGAAATACTCGTATTTTAAAACTCGTGTTTGAACACATAAAATAATTATTTAAAAGTTTAAACGAACGAGAAAACGAACGCCGCACGGAGCGCGTACGCAGGAGAACGAAAAAATGGTGAAGCCCACACCCGGTGGACCCCACCAGCCGCCGCCCCTCCTTCCCCCTTCTTTCCCTCCTCCTTCCTTCCTTCTTCTCATTTCATCATCTACCTTTCTCTCTCTCCCTCTCTTTTTCTCTCAAAACTCACCACCACCATCACCATTAAACCCACTAAAAACACCACAAAACGAACCCGGATCGTTAAGCTCGTTTGAAGAAAAGTGACCACCTCGCAACGATCTACATTTCTATCTTTCCGAATTCCCCTCGCGCGAAGTCGTAGGTTTTCGACAAAATCTGAAACTCTCCGATTTTACTCATTTTCACTTGTTTATGGGTTATTTAAGCTTTAAATGTCCAAATATTGGTTGGGTAAAAGAATCGGACCAAACGGTCGTCGGAAAATATGTTTTTGGCTCAAATTCCGGCCAACAGCTCGTTGTGTCGCAGATGCTCCAGGCCACCTGCGACACAAGCCCGTATGTCGCTAAACCCCCACTTATGTCGCATATAGCGACACAAGTGACTATGTCGCAAACCCTTCGGATGTCGCATCTAGTGACACAAAACACTATGTCGCAAAACCTATTTCCGTCGCATATAGCGACACAACATTTTATGTCGCATAAATTGCGGATGTCGCACTTAGCGACAAAAGCTCTTATGTTGCAGATATGATCTGCGACACAATAGACTATGTCGCACCTAGCGACACAATTCTTATGTCGCACGTAGTGTCACATGAAACAGAACCAAGAAAACACATATTTTACTAAGTGTCGAGACCTAAAATTTTATCACTTTATTTCACCCAAATTCAAGTCTAGGTGCGTTTTTCACCAAAGCAATATAATAGAAATAAAAATTTTCGAGCTGACTTGGCATCTCGACCCCAACCAGGGGCCAGCCCTTTTGACCCCGCCAGGGGTTGCCACCCCTGGGACCCCGCTAACCAGGGGCGCTGCCCCCGGACCCCCGTCACCTAAAGTTTATAAATACTTTTAAGTATAACACTTCAAAATCATAATAGTAATAGTTGAGATTATTATTACAAACAATCACCAATGGGCCGTACACATTTTCAAAACTCAAGATAATCATTTGGACATTCTAGTTGGACAAACAACTACAAGGTAGTCTTATTAGATACCTTCTCATGTTTATAACCATCGCGTGTCGTGGACACCCTCAGGTTACAAGTCTTTGGACTTCAATTCTTGGCTAATCGATCTCAGTTTATTAAGATAAACTCTTCAGGCTCAGGTGAGTCTCATGGCCCCTCTTTTACTATTTTACTCAGGGGTGTGATACATTGCTCTATACATTAACACGTGAACGCGAGTACATATTTCAATATACCACATGAGTTGTTTTCAACTAATCAAACCAAAGTCCTCCATTAGTATAGTCTGGTAATATGTAAGTAGCGTGAATATTAGTATATGATACCATATAGGATTGACCCTCCTCGTCCGGATTAGCAAGCACTAACTGGGTAAACTGACGTACTAATATTTGGGAAAACGAGTGTGGATTAGGCACTCGTGAAGGCACCTCCCTCAGAATTCTCTATATGGGACCCGACCCTCGAGTTAAGCTCAGACTATGCGCTCATGATTGTATACACTATCATTATCATTTGCTGGATGCAAATCAACATTTAAATCTTGCGGTTCATACACTATTATTTGATATCCAAACCTGTGAGCTCACCAGCGTTAGCTGACCCATTTTAGTATGTATCACAGGTACTCAGCAGTAGATCTGGACTGCCCTCAGGATTACTATAGCTCGAGTCAGCATGCAGACAATAGAGATTTTCTTGCATTAATATATTTTGTACATTTATGTATTAAAATCTCTCATTTAATCGAACACGAGCTATGTCGGGTTCAACTGTTGTAAACATTTTAATATTATTATATTTTGTTAAAACGACGCATATAGAGTCATTTGCTATATATCTGTGTGCTTTGATTATTGATTAGTAACACCCAAATTATGCTTCCGCCAAACAGTGAATTTGGGGGTGTTACAAAAGGAGTGTCTAGGGTTAAAGCACCCTCGCGTGGAGGCGGATGAGTTGTGGATAAGGGTGGCGGATACGGATGACCATTTTATACGATTCGGTCGCAGGGAGTTTTGTCTGGTGACAAGTTTACTGTTCGTTCCCAATGAAAATATGGTGGATCATATTCCCAAGAAGGTTCGAGAGAAGACCCCGACATTTAGAGAGCGTTTATTCATGGATTTTCTCAAACGCAGCATACGTGTATCAGACCTTATGAATAAGTTTCTCGATAAAGGTTTGCTTAGTGGGCCGAGGAGATTGAGTGATGAGGATTGTGTGTGCATGTGTATGCTCATCTTGATATATAAAGGGTTTTTGGGAAAGCAGGGTACGCATAATGTTGAGGATGATCATATGCATATAGTCGCGGATTTTTCTATTTGTGACGGGTACCCTTTGGGTATTATTATCATGGCCAGAACTTATGAGTAGCCGGATAATGGGTTGGAGACTCGGTTAACTCAATAAGGGATGCAGTACACGTTGAGTGGTTTCGGCTGGACGTGTAAGGCAGCATTGTCTTATTTATTATTGTTCAATTTATTTTTTACTATTGGTATATGCTAATTTGTTGTTTGTTTATTGTTTACAAGACTTAGATTTGGGAGGCTTATTATCGTCAGATTGAGAAAATTGCTACTAGGCCAAAACGAAATGAAATACCACGTGGAATCTACTGGGACCGTAAAAGAAAGGTTATTGAATTTAAAGAATTCGAGCAATGTTTGAAGATAGCGGTAAGTTTAAATTTAATAAAGTTGAGTATATGGATATATATACACACTATTATATATATATATATATATATATATATATATATATATCTTTATACGTATATGTATATGTATATATATATATGTGTGTGTATATATATATATATAATAGTGTATATATATGTATATCCATGTACTCAACTTTATTAAATTTAAACTTATCGCAATAATATATATACATATATATACACGTATATCTATATACATATACATATAAGTATACATATATATATATATATATAAATATGGTATATATATATATATATATATATATATATATATATATATATATATCTTTGTGGACAGTAGCTATGTAGATGTATATATATATATCTTTGTAGACAGTAGCAATGTGTGTGTGTGTATATATGTATGTATGTGTATATATATATATACATCGATTCAAAGCGTTCATCATAAAGTTATGCTGATAACTGAGGAATATTGTTGAAATTTTGATGACTTGATAAGCTGAAATATTAGCTGGTTTATCCGTTTTACAAAAAGGACATTTCCAATTTTTTATAAAAATACTTTTTCTGTTTCCAATTATATATATCTATATCTATATATACTCATGTGTATATATATATATATATATATATATGTAAATGTATATGTATGTGTATACGTATATATATGTATATGTATATACATATGTATATATATAAACATGGTTTAGTATATACATAATATATATATATATATATATATATATATATATATATATACTAGTTAACATTTAGGACCGTGTAATCCACGGCCCACGACTGAAAAAAATTAATGTTTATTTTTGTAATGCCACATGTAAATTATCTGTAAGAATAGATGTTTGATCTGAAAAAAACATATCACATCTAGAAAGACTATATTCATTTTTGCAAAGTTACGTGTATATCATCGTAAGATTGATGGTTGATCGAAATGAAAAGAAGAAGAAGAATAAATATTTATGTCTTTTCTTCTACTGCTTCAAATTAACTACTCCCGATAAGTGCATTTGATCAACTTTAAATTTTAAATTATGTGCAGAGAAAATGAGTTGTAAGACCCAATAAAGTAATACCAACGGAAACTCGTATTTCTAATGGACAAATCGATCATTTTAATTGACAAGTTATTAATTATCAAGTATGTCATAGTAATAGCTTTTTAGATTGATTTTTCTATTATCCGTGATGTTGTCACAATTAAAATTTTATATGTAGTAAGATAAGAAGAACTAAGATTTATACATTAAGTATACACTTATTTTTATTTTTATACATTATTTGTATAAATTTTCAATCCGTGCGATGCACGGCCCCTATTAATAGGTTAGATTGTGTTTAGTTACGAAAAAATATATCGGCTTTCCATTAAATTTTTCTAAGAAAGTGAAAAATATAAAAACCTATTAAAGTCGTGATTTTCTAATAATTTTTATACGTAAGCAGAATATGATTTATGGTTTCCTACATTTATTTTTCTAAAAAATAAAACTACATATCTTATATTTAAATACATTATTGAATTTCCTTTAGTTTCAAGTGACACAAAACTTTGAAAAAACTTAAAAGAAGAATGGACATATATTTCCGTAACTAAACGGTCTCTAAAGTAATTAACTTACAATAAAAAAAAAAGTACGTATTAATGTGGAATTTGATAATACATAAGTAGGAATGTTTTTAGGTGTTATATTTGAGAATTTATTAGTTTTTAAACAAGTCTAGTTACAAGAAGAATGGCTCAATAAAAATGAAGAATAACAACAAAAAGTTTATAGAATAATACGGAGTAAGATCAAAGGAATTCAAAAGTAAAAATGATAAATTTGAAAAATTATTACATGTATCAATTAAGTAGAAAAAGGGCTCATCAGTAATATATCATATATATATATATATAAAGAGATTTATGTACTTAATATATAATTTTTATTAAGAAACTATCAAACATTTAAGGTTTTTTTTCTCTTTCAATTTCTTTTTTTATTGGGGACACATGTCAAAATTTTAGCTCGATCATACAAATAAAGTTTAAAAATGTTAATCTTCTTCCGTCCATTTTTAATTTGTCCAATATAAGTTTAGACACACTTTAAGAAAAGTGACGACCAAAACACTCTTAACCAATAAAGTTTCATATTGACCATTGAAAAGAATTTTGATTGGTTAAAAGTTTGAAATGTAAACACTTAATTTGTGATTAAGATATAAAATAAGAAGATTATAAGTTCAAAATTAACGACACACGAGTAATAATGATGAAATGATAGAAAAGTTTAATCAATCATGTAACAAAACATATGTATTTTTAATGGGCCCAAATAAAAAAAACGTTGATGTCGACTTTTTACAGTTTTGTGTCTATATTATTTTTATGGTTTGTGATTAATAAAAATGAAAGTAAACTATTATAACGATGATAACGTGTAACTAATTACAAAACTAACTTTTTCGTAGTTGAAAAAATCTAAAATATATGGGTGTCGATATATACAACATATTTTTTTATTCATACACCAAAATTATGCATTGCAGTATTGTACAATACTGCTCCAGAATACGTAAAAAGTGGTGTATGAGTCAAAAGATGTGTTATGTTTATCACTAGCCAAAATATATAAATAGTCGTATTACAATGGCACTGCTTGTCAAACTGAAATTTAGAAAAACAAACTTTAGAAATGTCTTAGAAAATATGTTTGTCAAATATTGGCAACATAATATATTAGGCGAGTGATTAATGAGTAAGTCGATGAACCTTTAATAATGATATTATGATAATTCTTATTAGATAAAATGCAATCTACAATTCAAATGTGTATGTGATCAAATTTAAACAAATCCAAAAACTGATTAGTGAAAATATTTGTTCATACATCATTAAGGGTATATATTATATATACTCATGAACTTGTATTATACTTTATTAACATAGCCTCTTACAATAGCAACCACTTCAATTATTTAACTTCTATTAAATCACATTTTTTACGAGATAGTCCTTAATACATACAAAAATAAAATATAAGAATTATAAAAAAGGAAGTAGTACACATAACACTAATTAAGGTGCTATTGTGTTACTTTAAGAAGTATTTAGATGGTTACTAATGATAAGATTTTGAAATTAAATATTATCAAGATATTAAAAATTTAAATGTAGGACACATGTCCACTAATATGACATGTTTTGATTAAATGTGTCTTATTAATGACATACTAATCATGTAGAGATAATTTGTTTACTTTAAAGTTTAAAAAATTAAGATGCTAGCATATTATGTCTTTATTATTAAGAATTCAAAAATCATTTTAGGACACATGTCCACATTATAAGTACTAATGTGGCATGTTTTGAAGAAAGTGTTCTTCTTATATATATAAGATATGTATATGTAAATGTATGTATATATATGTATATATATATGTAAATGTATATATATGTATGTGTATATATATATGTATATATGTATCTATATATATATATATGTATATGTATATACATATGTATATATAAACATGGTTTAGTATATATATGTATATGTATATGTAAATGTATATGTATATATATATATGTATATATGTATCTATATATATATATATATATATATATATGGGGAAGATTAATAGAGAAGTAAGAAATGGGGGAAAGAGGGTAGCTGTTTTTAGCCACACATTCTGGTCAACACAAAAGTCAACGCGGTGGTAAATTTGTAAATAACTTGAAATCCCCTCCCATATCGTTAACATGCATTTCAAAAGCATGTTAATCAAAATTAGATTTTCAGCACGTTAACTGATATCGCGTAAAAAGTCACGTTTTTACTACCGATATCTCTCTCATTCTGGAATAATACTTGGCAAATAAACTCAAATAATACACAAATCAATGATATTATGCCAAAAAGGTCAAAATAGAGTTGCACGAAAAATATCAAGCAAAACGGATGAAACACGAAGATTCCACACACGTTTGAAGATTAAAGACATCAAGACAAGATTTAGAAGCAAAGTACCCATCATTGAGATTTCTCTTATCCAAGATATTCGTTTTCAAAGTACGAATCTAACAGAAGAAGAATCAACAAAAACGGATAAAGAATGAAGATTCTACGTACGCCGGAAGATTCAAACGATTCATACAAGACATCTAAAGATCGGAGATGTATTTCAGGGATTTCTTTTCATCAAAGTCTCCGTTTTTTAATAACGAATCCAACAGAATCGACGAAAACGGACGCATAACGAAGAAGATACACACGATATAAGAAATGAAGCGAAAGAGGGCGAACCGGAACGACAGCATGGCAGCCGCCGCCGGCTGCATGGGTGGCGGCGCCGGCCATCATGCCACCGTCCCCCGTACACTTTTTCGTCCTCACCCGTACTCGCAGGGTACATGTGCTAGGCCTTTTTCGTAACTCAAGGGTACACGTGCTAGACCTTTACACGCTTTAGGGTACATGTGCTAGCAACTTTTTCACCTTTTGCTAACACATGCCCCAAGTTGCTAAAATGCACCTATTTTCTCCTATAAATAGGAGGCTCCATGGCTCATTTCAAGACATACCTTTCCTACACATTTCTTAGGAAAAACACCTTCCTAGCTTATTTTCTCTCATTCTAGAAATAACCTCCAACTTTCTCACTCTACATTCTTTCTCTAGATTAGTTTTAACTAGTATTTAAACTAGTTTAGAAGTTTAATTAGGAATAGAAGGAAAGTTCGGAACGCATTGTAATCTTCGGTGTACGCTCGGAATTGTGTCAATTAAAGTCTATTCTCTCTTGCATTTAATCCTGGTTCATTCTATCCTTATCTATCTTAATTAATTACGTTTATACTGATTATGCTAGATTTAGTTATTGCCATGATTAGAGAGTAGTATACTTGTTGTGTTTGCTTACGATGTAGTTAGTTAATTATGGGATGATTTATAATTAAATATTAAAGATCGGTAGTATTGCTTTGATCGTCTTATTGCATGTTCTTGTTTGATTGTTGCCTTAGGATCATCAAAGTAGTAAAATATAAACGGTCTTAATTATCGTAAAGTAATATGATGGCCCCTATTCGACTGTTACTCGATATAGTACTGGAAACACTTCAAGGTGGAGTACAAATGTATGGAAGTCGAGGAGCGACCGAAGGTAGTTATATTATGAAACGGTACAATATTACGAAGTAATATGACGGGCCCTATTCGACTGTTACTCGATATAGTACTGGCAACACTTCAAGGTGAAGTACAAATGTATGGAAGTCGAGTAACGACCGAAGGTAGTTATATTACGGACTAATATATAAAATGAGAAACCTAGTTTAATTAACCTTTTGAAATAGACTTTTAAACTTCAATTTAATCTAATCGCCTTTCCACCAATAAACATGATTACAACACCTTTTTAACGATATCCAATTAAAAGGTAGTCAGTCATCTGTGTCAATATAATTTGTCAAATGTATGAAACTATGGAACTGCAAGGCTACATGGGGGATTCTCGTAGGACAAGACATGGGGGATTTAAGTAGTAAAAGTAGAAAATGTAATAAAGAGTTATGAAAGAAAGTACAAAAAAGTTAATTTAAAAATAAATAAATGGTATTAATAGTATAACCCTTTCATAACTACCTAATCCAGACAGATAAAATATTATTATTTTTTCACTATATCTCAAAAGACCGTCTGTTTCTGAAATAGGAAGAAAATTAGAGCCCTTACCAAAAAGATGCAATTAATGATAAATATACATTTTTTCAACATCTTTTCTCCAAAAAATTAAATGCGCCATATCGTGTTCTAACTTTATATCATTTTACTGCATCTTTTTGGTATAAAACAAATTACATTTACTTAAATAGCACTTGTTATAAAACAGATTTGTTTACCCAAACTGACATCACATTTAAATAACACTTAATAAAAAAAGTGTTGATGCATCTTAGTGTGTCCGTCAGTTGGTCTTAGCATGTATTAGTTTTGTTATGTAATTATGCTAGTTTGAACGTTTGTATTTATTAAGTAATTACATTTTGTGTTTTGGTGACAAAAGGGAGTTGTGTCGCAACAGTTAGACTAGCGACACATCTTGTGTCGCATGAGTTGGCTTGGCGACATAGCTTGTGTCGCATGAGACAGATTAGGTTTTACGTATAAATACTTGATTTAGGCTCAGAAATCAAGGTTGACGAAATTTAGGTTTTCTCTGAGAGTTCTTGAGTGATCAGTTGTATTCAAGCTTATTGGCTATCAATATTAATATACAAGTGATTCGTTTTAATTCGTGTTTAATTCGTTTAATGTTTATATTCAATCTTTACATTCCGCACGTTGATTGAGTATTATGATTCGATTAGGTCCGACCATAGGGGATCTACAACTGGTATCAGAGCCATAATCTTAGGATTTGGTGTTATTGAATCCGTTAGGAATGTTTCTAGGGTTAATACTACTAGTTTCGGTGTTAGATCTTCATAGAAAGGTGTTATAGGTTTGATTTCTGGGTCTTCTGGAAGATCTTTGGGTATTTTTCATCCTACAGTCGTGAAAATTCATTAGGTTTATGAATCTTACGAATTTTAGGGTTTCTTGATTGCTGCTCCAGCCATTTGTGCGACATAAGCTGCGACACAAATATTGTGTCGCGATTAGGGTTGTTGCGACACATCCTTATGTCGCCTTTTTATTTTTGTGACATTAGCCTTTAAGTAGGCGACATAAGCTTGTGACTCAAGCTTATTTGGATTGCGACATAAGCCTTCGATTAGGCGACACAAGCTTGCGACATAAGACACGGTTTTCTTCCGTCGCTAATTATTTTTTACTTCAGAAAAATTCTGCGACATAACCTTTGTGTCGCCTGCTTACTTTGCGACACTACTCTTGTGTCGCATAACAGTTTGTATTTATGTGTGTTTGATTATTTTGCAGGTAACTTAAAATGTTTGCATCTTCATCCACGTCTATTCAGCAGGTTGGAGCAATGTTGAAATAAAATAGTGAGGTTGGGTCGGGAAATAAGCCTCCTATGTTTGTGCCAGGAATGGCAGATTTGAATCTTTCGTTGCTTTTAATGATCCTGAAATGTAGATTTATTTAGAGGAAAGATATGAGCGTCCTCTGAAAACTGGAGTCTTCAATGGTCCAACCCTAGAGAAATCCATAAAGTCCATGATGCCAGAAGAAAGAAAGGCGTTCGATATGGAACGAAAAACTTATTCTGCCATCACTATGGCCTTGCCTCAACCCATTTTGAGGCAACATAAGATTTTTTATGATCTTTGAAGAGCTCTCGAGAAGAAGTGTGGTGGTAGTGACCAATATAAGAAAAATAAATTGGATTTAATTAAAAAACAATATTAAGTGTTTGACATGCTACCAAATGAATCTTTAGAAGATATGTGTAACAAATATTCTCAGTTGGTTAATGAGTTACTTGAAGGGGATGTTATGTTGGATAAACCGGATGTGAATAAGAAACTTCTTGATTCGCTTCCTAAGAAATGGAACACCCGTGTCCTCTTGATGGAGAAAGATGAGGACATTATGGATATGGAGCTTGAAGATCTTATCGGTTAAATCGAGGCAGATCTTCTAGAGATGCATAGAAAAGAAAATAAAGCTACAACTCAAATTTAGAGAAGTGTAAATGCTGAGTATTCTGCTATACGTTAGTATTTTGACCATAACTTCCACATACGGAGACCAAATTAGGTGAATCAATAGCCCAAATTTAGAGAACAGATAGGGCTACAACATATAAAAAATTCAGGTTGTATGGAGAAGATTTTAGCCGGCGGCTAAAGCATTTAGACGGCAGCTAAATTCAAAATCAGCTAAGTCGGCTACGAATCATTCTAGAAATCTTGGAGAATACGAAAATTTACATTTGATCAGCGGCTAAAGCATTTAGCCGGCGGCTAAATACGTGGTAAGCTCAACTATAAATAGAGGATCATTCCATACGAATTATATATACCCCAGATGATTTGGAAAAACCCTAAGTCGGTTTTTAGGGTTAAAAGTCAACTTTAGGTCGATATTGAAGGCTAGGAAGCTAGGGTTTGATGGTTTTCAACCCGAAGAGAAGATTGGCTCATTGATTGGTTTGATTCTTATCTTATCTATATTCTATGTGTAATTATATACTTATAGATCTGGTTTTTATTACAATAAACATGAGCTAGTATTCTAAATGTATTTGCTTAGATAACGATTCTTGAATGAAGGTTTAAAGTTATATTTATGTTGGTTTATGATTGTGAATGATTATTGAGTTTATTCTAAATATCCATATAAGTTACGTGTGGTTGATTGTTACTTAATGTAGTTACTAATCTCTACTAGCGCTAGTTTAGTACTATTTTTCCATATTTGTAATAACCACCTTTTTCAGTGTTTGGCTCGGGCTTACTTTAAAAGCTATATTATACGAACGGGTATTTTTGACTGGCTTGTGTGATCTTATTATTTAAGTAATTATTTAAAACTTGTTATTTTCAACTCTAATCACACGACATCAAGTTTTTGGCGCCGCTGTCGGGGAACGGTGGCGTTTATTATTTAAATTAGAATTTATAGTGTTTTATTTTGAATTTACCCTGTAATTTTTTTTTAGATTGTTTGTCAATTGAAAAATTGGCTCACCCGTTGTGATTACTAACAAAAACAGAGGTATAAGGAGGGTCGTTCTACTTCCCAAAAGGGTAAGATTTTTAATAAGCTTCGCACTGACCTACTTCTCCGCTTCTGTGTATGATCAGTGGAGCTACCGAGGACTTTTGATTAGCTTTGTAAAAAAAAAATATTGGAATTTTTTTAGTTAGTTTTTATTTTCTATTTTCTTTTCTACTCTTTTTCTTTTATTTTGACAGGTATGTACCACCACGTGAATAATATTCCCGTGATTTATCAAAACTCGAAAAACTATTATATGAATGAAGATATTGCTAACATGACGATTGAGGAGTACATGAATCGATTTTCTGATGATATTTTCACCAGTTTATCCTAGCCAGCGATTGTGAGAGCTCCACAATTTATGGAAACTCTAAGTAAAAGAATGGAATAAATCGAAACTCTTGATCATAGTCATTGAATCTCCATTCAGCAACTTGAGGGGATGGACAATCAATTTGATAAGTGTTCTCAATCCTCTGAATCCTTATTTTCTAACGAAATTTTTGATGAATTTAAACAGGAAGAAGATATGGAGGTAGATTGGTTACCTTTACCAAGATTTGATCACTATGATTCTGATGACGAAATACTCTCATTACTTGACTTTGATGATGTGGAAATCCTTGAATTGAAAAACCAAGATGGGGTTATGACATAATTAATAGCCATTACGGATCCAACTATTAGTGAAACTCCCTCATCACATCCGGATGTGAATAAGCAGGAAAAGGATGATCAAGCAATGGTAAGTATTGGAAAAGAAATCGAAAACAAAACTTGCGGTAATCAGATAGCAACCGAACCAGTTGAAATTCAAATGGTGGTTGAGTCAACGCTTCCAACAATTGAAGTATTTATAAGCACAAGTTTATTGTTTTACAAATATGAAGATCCTTTTTGGCAATTCAATCAGAAGTAAAATTTCTCACAATTTCTTGAAAATCATGGAGCATCACATAATGGTCAAATTCTTGTTATAAACGATAAGTATTTCTATGCTTTAATTATATTAAATTTACATTTAATTAATTTTTATTGATATTACCATCCATGCTTTACGTTAAGTATGGGGAATGTCATTAGATTTACAGGTAAATAAGGTTGGAGTCAAGCTAGTGACTCGAACAAAAACAAGCGCTTCTCGGGAGGCAACTCGTGCTTGTATATTATGT
Source organism: Pseudognaphalium luteoalbum (assembly GCA_963422505.1). Lineage (NCBI taxonomy): Eukaryota > Viridiplantae > Streptophyta > Magnoliopsida > Asterales > Asteraceae > Pseudognaphalium > Pseudognaphalium luteoalbum. Next base: position 39,902,903 of record OY730192.1, read on the forward strand.
TGTATAATTTTTAGGTAGATTTAGTTTTAGTTTAGTACTATTTTACTTTATTTTTAGTGTTACTATTTCATTCTTAAGGATAGGTAAAAGAAACCGTAGTTACTGGCATGTGAATATCACGCACGTAAAGTAAAAAACAGTTTTTGAAAAAATTCAGTTGGGCTATGTTTTAAAATTGGCCATGAGCTTAAACCCAACCGACGGTTGATTAATTCAACCGGCGGTTGTGACTTCTTTCGATCAAAAAGCCAACGGTAGCAGGAGTATCTGCAGTTTTTACCAATAATTTTCATTGATCAGAATTATTATCACCAATTTTGATAATTGTTCTATTTTTCTTCACCCAATTAACTATTAGATATGAATTACTTTTACTTAAACTTCATTTTATATTTTAAAGTTAGTATTTCATATTTTGGTAATTTTTAATTACGAATTGTTAAATTTAGTGTCTGTGAAATGTGTTGTTAGAATTTATTCTAATGATGTCATTATGCTTAAATTGATTCTAATACTTGCAATTCTAGGTTAGAGATTCAAATTCGGTGTTAAGCAAGAAATACTTTGGGGTTTAAATCTAGAACTTATTTATATTAATATGTATGGTTTATAATATGCTTAATAAATTTTCATAATAAGTTAAGGGCTTAAACCTAGTTAACCCCATTGGAAGATTTTAAGTGTTTGAGTGGCAAGTTACTATTGGTGTAATAATTTAGTAAATCTAATTTCAGATTTTAATTTGACAAGTTGGAGTTACATTGCATTTATTTCTAAGAGAATGGTTGTTATAGTAATAGGAATATTTTGTATCGTCCATATAAGTAGGATTTTTAATTTGATGGACTTACATAATCAGCCTAGAAGAGATGACAATAATTAGTAGCATGTGGTTATGTATTTCTTTCCTATCTTTAATATTTTTATTTTTCATTTCAACATTAGTTTTTATTTTTAGTATTATACTGTTACTTAGATAATTGTAGTTTTTATATTATCTGGTACGTTTAATTTATTTGTTTATTTTGATAGAATTCGAAGTACTTATGAGGCTGTCAGTAAATTCAGCTAATTTTTGGAAAATTATGAACTTTGTGGGTGTGTTCTCTGGAAACCCTCACGAGACTATAACCCGTCCACTCGAGATACCGAGGGGTTTAAAGGCTTATTGCATATGCTAAACGCAATTGTGATTAACTACGAAAGTGTGTGCTGTTGTATATTTTGAATAAAGATCGCGGAAACCAATGCGTTGAACTACATATTGAGAAGATGGACCATATTACGACGAGCCGATAAAGATAATCGCTTCTAAGTCAGGGGAGTTTTTCGTTCTAATTTCTTTTCTTCGTTTTCTCACTTTATTTTTATATATTTATATACAATGAGGACATTGTATAATTTAAGTGTGGAGATGGGTCGATAGAAAAGAAATTTTTCATTACTTAAATGTTTACTTGTCCTTATATTATAAGTTTTCTTATATTTTTTATCAAAATTAAAATTTTAAGTTAATAACTAGGCATTTATTAGTTAGAATACTTTTGTTAAAAGTTTTATTTTGTATCTAAAAGTTTAGACTTTAATGTGGATTAATTGTTTTGTACGTATAACGTAAGCAACTTAATAATAAAGTGATATATAGTTACATGATATGATGTACTAATAGAAAATCTATATACAGATTTCTGAATTTTAAGAAATTAATAAAAATATCTTGTATATTATTTTATGATAAATATTATGATGTATGACATATCTTAATTCTTAAATTTATTATACAGTAATTTTATATATCTTGATACTTATATGAAAACATTTGGGGGTCTACTAATTGCTTCCATGTTGTACGTAAATACATACATGGTCTCTACTTTAAATTAAAGCAAAAAGAAAGAAAAATCTTTCAAATAAAATCAAAATTAATCAAACTATGTCGCTTTGTTGTACGGCTATACAGACCTGTCATCGCTGGTTTGATTTAAAAATGCTTTACCTGAATCAAGTTATGTCGCTTTGTTGCATGTCAATGCAGACTTGTCACCAATGTCTTGATTCTTAAAAATGGATTTCATGTATTTATTTGGAATATAAAAATAAATTGTATAATTAAATTTAAGAGTATATCATAAGTGGAAATCATAAATAATACGCATACTAACAATAACGATATATTCAGAAATATAAGTATAAATTGTTTAAAGTGGATAAATATATTAGTAAACATTCATGAACTATATGTTGCATTAATAATAATAAGTTTTATTTGTACGATATAGTTATCCATGTTAATTAAATTGTTTAAAGTTTTAACTTATGAAACAGATTTTTAATTCAGTTATTTTGATTATTAAGTATTAGTTTGATGCTTATCTAAGTTTTTATGATGAAGAAATATATATCTACTTGAGGACAAGTAGAACTTAAGTGTGGGGATATTTGATAACATCAAATAATACTATATTTATAGACCAATATTTCCATATTTTTTATACATTTCTATTGCATTTATTTGATATTAGATACTCATTTTGTTAATATTTGCAATTATGTGTTTTAAATGGAGCTTGGATCAAAAACTGAAAAAAAAGTATAAATGTTGAGTTTTCTGCTATGCGTTAGTATTTTGGTCATAACTTCCTCATACGGAGTCCAAATGAGGTGATTCAAAAGCTCAAATTTAGAGAACAGATAGGGCTACAACATATAAAAAATTCAGGTTGTATGGAGAAGATTTTAGCCGGCGGCTAAATTCAAAATCAGCTAAGTCGGCTACGGATCATTCTAGAAATCATGGAGAATACGAAAAGTTACATTTGATCGGCGGCTAAAGCATTTAGCTGGTGGCTAAATACGTGGTCAGCTCAACTATAAATAGAGGTTCATTCTATACGAGTTATATATACCCCAGATGATTTGGAAAAACCCTAAGTCGGTTTTTAGGGTTAAAAGTCGACTTTAGGTCGATATTGAAGGCTAGGAAGCTAGGGTTTGATGGTTTTCAACCCGAAGAGAAGATTGGCTCATTGATTGGTTTGATTCTTATCTTATCTATATTCTATGTGTAATTATATACTTATAGATCTGGTTTTTATTGCAATAAACATGAGCTAGTATTCTAAATGTATTTGCTTAGATAACGATTCTTGAATGAAGGTTTAAAGTTATATTTATGTTGGTTTATGATTGTGAATGATTATTGAGCTTATTCAAAAGATCCATATTAGTTACGTGTGGTTGATTGTTACTTAGTTACTAATCTCTACTAGCGCTGGTTTAGGTTAATTTCTATTAACAATTAAGTATTGATTGTTGGGAAAAATGGTAATACATTACTGGTTAAGATAATAGCAATAGAATTACTGTACTTGATATGAAATTATTAATGTGTAATTAGTAAAAATCCGGTAACATGGAATTTACTAGAATAAATCTCAATAATTGGTGAAGTTTTAATAGATTGGATATTTGGTGGTCTGCACGTTAGAATAAGATTTCATGCATTACAAGAACCTAGTGTCTTTCTAAATATTTAAAGATTAATTGATCATAAAAGGCAATTAATTACTTTAGCTATAGTAACCATAAAAGTAAATCAATAATACTATAAACATAACTGGAAACCTGAATGAAAGAATACTAATATAAGTAAATACATATTTCTTATTCCTGATTATCATTGTCTTAAATTATCTTATTACTTTTAATTGTTTTATTTATTTTTAATTCGTTAAAATTGTTCATACGGAACTAAAACGTAACTCCCTTTTTACTGTTTTATTTGTATTTTGTATTTATTACTTAAACTATTTTTCCATATTTGTAATAACCACCTTTCCAGTGTTCGACTCAGGCTTGCTATAAAAGCTATATTATACGCACGGGTATTTTGCCTGGATTGTGTTATATTATTATTTAAAACTTGTTATTTTCAACTCCAATCACACGACATCAAGTTTTTGACGCCGCTGCCGGGGAACGGTTGCGTTTATTATTTAAATTGGAATTTATAGTGTTATATTTTGAATTTACCCTGTAAAATTTTTTATACATTGTTGTTCAATTGAAAAATCGGCTCAACCGTTGTAATTACTAACAAAAACAGAGGTATAAGGAGGGTCGTTCTACTTCCCGAAAAGGGTAAGTTTTTTATAAGCTTCGCGCTGACCTACTTCTCCGCTTCTGTGTGTGATCAGTGGAGCTACCGAGGACTTTTGATTAGCTTTGTAAATCAATGTTTTTATTTTCTATTTTCTATTCTACTATTTTTCTTTTATTTTGACAGGTATGTACCACCACATGAATATTATTCTTATGATTTATCAAAACTCGAAAAAACTATCGTATGAATGAAGATATTGCCAACATAACGATTGAGGAGTACATAAATCGATTTTCTGATGATATTTCACCAGTTTATCCCAACCATCGATTGTGACAGCTCCACAATTTATGGAAACTCTAAGTTAAAGAATGGAAGAAACCGAAAGTGTCAAAATTATGGACACTTTGCTCGTGAATATGAAAAGCACAAGACTCCACCTTCTGGATTAACTAAACCCTCTCCAAGTAAAGCTGAAGAGAAAGCAATGGTTTCAGCTACCTTATTGTTGACTGAAACTCCTTGGGATAATAGCTGGCAAGATGCTGCTGAGGAATGAGGATGAAGAAAAAACGACTCTCGTGGCTGAAGTTCATGAGGTAGATGATGAACCTCTATCTTGTATTTCTTTCATTAAACTAATAAACAAGTTTAACAAGTGTAGAGAGGACAATGAACGCCTTAATGCTAATATAACTCAATTAACTGAAAGTAATGAAATGTTAAGAGAAAGCTATAAGGCATCCGGAAAGAAATCAAATGTTGTTTTCGAAGAAAAGAAAGAACTTAAGGCCAGAATTTTTGAACAGCAAGATGAAATAGGAAGTTATGTTGATATGCTAACTTCTGTAAAGAAAGAACTTGCTGATTCTCAGGCTGAAGTTCTTAATGCAAACTATCAAATTTTTCAACGTCCTCTCTGGTATTTGATGAAATCCTTCAGACACAAAGGAGTGACACTAAAAGTAAGGCAGAGCTTGGTTATCACCATGTCCCACCTCCAAAAGATTATCTCCCTATGCCTGAACAGGAAACCATTAATGATTTTGTGCCCACCTTCACCAAGGTAAACATAAAACCTGTTAAACCTGTCGTTAGTATAAGGATAAGTAAGACTGAGCATGTTAAGGCTGAAATTGTTGAGAATGTGTATGTGAAACCTGAAACTAGTGTGCCTGAGCCAGTTAAGGCATCGACTAGTGAGCTTGAAACGTTGAAGGCTCAAAAGGTTAAGAAGGGTGAGTCTATCAAGACTCTTGATTTCAGGGCTAAGGCATTTAAGCCCACTGTAATTGAGCCTGTAAAGGCAACTGAGTCAAAGGCTGAGCTCGTTAAGCCTATTGTTGAAAAGCCTGAAGCAAGTAAGGCTAAGTCTATTCCTCCAGCTAGTTTGAAGGAGGAAATTGACATTAAGGATATAACCGATGAAGAATATGGTTATCTAAAGAAGAAAATTGTAAACACCGAAATTCATATCTTCACAAATGAAGGTTATGATGAAATTTTGAAAATGAAAGGTAAAGCCAAGGCTGAACCTAAAAAGAAGATTTTGAAACATAATCAAAAATCTTCTAAAACGTCTTCTCAAGGTTCAACCTCTACATGTACACTTATGTGTGCACGCTCAGGTCAGGTATCTTTCGGTCGTGCTCAAAGGTTTATCCCTCAATCTCAAGATTTTGTTGAGCATAGATCTTGTTTCTACTTCAAGAAACAAGGTCATCTGATAAATGTTTGTCCATTGCATGCTAAGAAGCACTTTGGTAGGGGTGTTTTGCGAACCTCTATATTTCAAAATCACTCTCATAAATCTGTTTCTATGAGAGGTTCCGCATCTCCACCACCTGCTTCTAAGATTAACAATATTGAGCCTACAAAATTCATTGATGATAAGCTCAAAGTTGTTAACAAACAACAACCCAAACTTCAAAAGGTTTGAAAGATCAAAGAGTCACATTCTGACTCTTCATCTGACAATGATACATCAGCCAGCACCTCTGATTTGTTAAAAAGAAAAATCTTAACTGATGTAGTCATTGTAGATGATGCTACTGGGTTACCCAAGTCTGTAAAGGCTTGGGTCTCCCTTACTAATTAATTCTTTTGTATGTGATGTTGCAGTAATCTATACGGACGTTTTAAGGCACGAATAATTACCCAATATTTTTACTTAAAATATTTCACCAATTACTTTAATAATTGAGTTATAAGGTATAACTTAACATTGTTTGCGCGTTTAACATTCTAATCGCGTAGGCTTTTAATTGTACGATACGAAACATGTATGAATTATCATCAAAATACTATTTTAGATATAATAGGGTTATTAAATAACGTTATCTTATTTAATAATTTTGTTCACCAACGTCCGTATAAAATTGAATCGAATTACATTCGATTTAAATTGCGTACGATTTAATCAAATCGCATGTGCGTATATATATTCATCAATATATATTGAGATACATTAATTATCCTAATCTAAGGACTAATTACATGTATTAACAACTGATTAGGTACTAATCACTAGTCCTAATTTGGCGGGTGTTACATTATATACAACGAATGATGAATGAAAATGGGTCGGTGTTTGAGAATGATGACTTTGTGATTAACGAGGATGTTGATGTTGAAGAAGAAGAACTACATTATGATGAATATTATGATGATGCTTCAATTATCGAATCTGACTCTTCTGAAGATGAAGCTGAGTCAGTTGAAGTTTCTCAAAGTGCTCCAGAGACAACATCAACACCTGAAGCTACTTCTACTTCTGATCCTTCTACCTCACCTACCGGAAAACCTGAGGTTAGAATTATTCCTGATGAACCTGTTCCCGTTACTTGCAAGAAATATAAGGTTACTGGGAATTATACTGGTTTGATTAAGAGCTGGAAGATTCATAAAGCTGCGTTTATGATTAAGAGACGTGACGGTGTTCAGTATTTCAAACGGTCTTTCACCAAGCTAAGTACGTTGCCAAAGGGTGAAATCGATCGACTAGCTCAACTGAACCTGATCAACCCTCATAGAGATGACCATGCTGAATACATTCAGACAATTTTGCATCGTGAGATTAAAAGCAAAAAGTATAACTTCATCAAACCGACACTGGGCACGAGATATACGTTTAAGAAAAAGCTCGATCTAGTGACAAAGCATCCGATCGTTAAAGTTCATTATCCGTCAGCTGATTGTCTCACTGAGATTCCTCTGGAGATTGTTCCCCTTGACTTTCTTAGAAGATTTCATCATTGGGAACTTGATGCTCATACTCGTGAAGCAGTATTCTTTTTTGTACCAGAGTCAGAGCGTCCGGAGATGACTTCGCTTTATGGATTAAAAATGGCACAATTCCAAGTGTTTAATCCTATGAGTTTGATTAATTTGTCCGAACGAGACTTGAGAAAGTTGTTTGATTCTAAGATTTGATACAACGAAATGAATGCGGTGAATAAAGGGCTTGCACTTCAATATCAGCATATCGTGAATATTTGCATCACTCATGGAATTCACGCTGGTGGCAAGTTTCCTGCTGGCTGGGTTTGAACAGAAGATACTTTTGAAGACCAATTTGAAGACACGGGGGAGTTTGTTGATGCATCTTAGTATGTCTGTCAGTTGGTCTTAGCATGTATTAGTTGTGTTATGTAATTACGCTAGTTTAAACGTTTGTATTTATTGAGTAATTACATTTTGTGTTTTGACGACACAAAGGAGTTGTGTCGCAACAGTTAGACTAGCGACACATCTTGTGTCGCATGAGTTGGCTTGGCGACACAACTTGTGTCACATGAGACATATTAAGTTTTACATATAAATACTTGATTTCGGCTTAGAAATCAAGGTTGACGAAATTTAGGTTTTCTCTGAGAGTTCTTGAGTGATCAGTTGTATTCAAGCTTATTGGCTATCAATATTAATATACAAGTGATTCGTTTTGATTCGTGTTTAATTCGTTTAATGTTTATATTCAATCTTTGGATTCCACACGTTGATTGAGTATTAGGATTCGATTAAGTCCGACCACAGGGGATCTAAAAAAAAAATAAACAACCCTGAGTGTATCATTTCACTTTTATATAACAAGCACCATGTTAGCTTAAAAATTGACACATCATGCCCTTATTGGTTTTATATCACTCTAAATTTAGCGGGCGACGGTGAAGCTTGATAGATGTTGGTATACATTCTTACATCGATGAGTATAAAATTTAAACCTAATAAAAGAATTAAAATATACTAGTATCAACAATAAAAAATATATACACTAAAAGCTACATGTAAAATCAGTCATACATGCTCAAACTTTGATACAATAAGGTTTCATTAGGTAACACATATTTTGCCTTTAATATAAGAAAAACCTTCTCTTTATTGAATTATAGTTTGATTATGTATTGAACTCTAGAATTTTTACTACAGTATGTACGGAACTATCAAACGATCTATTGCGTGTATTAGACATATAAAAATGGTTAATGTATGTATTAGTTGAACTAAAATCGGATTGTTGCTTACGTGTATTTTGTTGATCTTACATACCATAGAATGCTTAATACATTCATTCATACAATAGTAAAGAAGTCTAGATTTCGATACATAACGTCGAAACATAACAAAACCATAGATCCTTAATGAAATTACCAAATGCATAATTGGCGTGGACTAGGTGATGTGTCCAAACTATCGAAACTTTTATTTCTAGTAAAGCAATATATACAAAGTAATAAAAACTATAAATCATATTTAACATTATAACATGGGTTGGGCTGTGTGTATACACAATTAAACGACAATAAAAAGTAAGTCTTCTAATTAAGATTTTTAAACATAGGCATCTTACCTTTTGTCATATATCCTTAATCAACAAAAAAATACAAATATTTCATCTTAATTGTTTAGAAAAAACAATTATATAAACATATACATTATTACATATATAAGTAATTGTTGTATCCTGATTTTTTTAGAGAATTTTAGAGGAAAAAAAAGAATTATCCATTGTTACATATTCGATTGTGTTGGTCATTCACATTCTTTAATTGTTGTAGCTTCGTGTTGAATGAATAGAACATCTACAGAGTGTTATGAAAGTAAGCATAACTAATAGCCAAATTGCTAATATACTGAGTAAAATATATAGCGTTAAGAACATGAGCTTTATTGATATCATTTGATTTTTGCGTGTTCTAGAAATTTCATTTGATCTAACAACAAACTTTCTCTCCATACAATCTATGATTCAAGGTGTATCAAATGACATTCTAAATGCGTACAAAGTATAGTCATGGAAATTCAAATACAAATATAATAGAAACAATGAGTGAAAGTTCAAACGCAAATGATAATTTTGGTTAGAATGAAGTAATCAATAATGGGTCAGGTGATACAAAACTCACATTTTTCACGTTTTTAAAAAATAAATCTATCAAGAATGACTCACAAAATTATAAAAATTGCACAATAAAATTCAACATTTTTTTCTTCGATTAGATATCTCATAATAAGGTAAATTTCCGACAAATTTTTTTGATAAATTTTTTAAATTGTTCAAAATTAGTATCACTCCCTATTATACGTGCTACTCGCTAGCATAGAACGATGAGTCTTTCACATGTGACACCATGGGTCCATGGTTTTGATCTGGGTCCAAAATTTAAGATGGTAATCGGGTTATTTACCAGGCCCGTGTGTAACCCGACCCGACCGTAAGAAAGACAGTTGGTCTCAAAGATATCTAAAATCAACCAATCAAGAAGTTTGCTTCCAAAAATGCACACCCACTATTCTTATCCTTACTTGCCACCTCGTCTGTCTTTCTACTGCCACGTGCACGATGACTCAAATATTTATAAATATTTATTTAAAGTGATAATTATAAGTTTTTATTACTGCATGGTTTTAGCAATCCGATAAAAGAAACACGACAATATAATTTGTTGATTAGGTCAAGTTTAAAAATCTAAAATAATTAGTAATCCTAATTCAGTTGTTATAAGAAAAACACAAAAAACCTATGATTATTATCCTTTTAAAGGTTAATTAACGTAAGTGACTTTTTTTGGTGTCTATGTTTTTTTAAGAGTTTTGTACATCTAGCTAACCATAATTATAACAAGATCTAGGTGAAATGTAAAACAAAATTTTAACTATAGTACTCCTGTGTGTTTTTATCATATAACAACTTTAATTTAGAACATTCCATATATCATTAGGATTGAATAAAGATATACATTAAAAAAAATTAGAACATATTAATTATTAAGTAATCCAACGCTAACCATGATCTTAGGTTATAACTCACTAATATTTGTCCAAACGTAAATAATTTTATATGTAATTCATATAGATGATAATAAACTCAAAGATGTGGATATAGGGAAAGGTTTATATAGAAACATTATTACGGTAGGATCGGTATGAGCAAACTTTTGACTTTTATCTTTAATATAAATTAATTATTTTGATAAACACTGTTTCCAATTTATTAATATTTTATGCTCATAAATTTGGGATTTTTTTTATAAGAAAAATGTAATATGCATTAAAAAAATTTTATGTGTATCACAATATCACACATAAAATTTCTTTATCAAATTTTTTATGTTAAATTATTCTCATATTAAATAATATAAAATCCTAATAATCAATATTATTTTTTTCTAATAAAAAGTGTACATATGTTGATATTAAAAATGAAAAAGTTCTTACGGTTCATACCGCAAGGAATAGTTATAAGATAACCACTAAATTAATAATTCAAATGAAATAGTCTTTTTATTTCACTTAGATATAAAATAGCACCCCTCACAAATTTCTTTATCAAATTTTTTATGTTAAATTATTCTCATATTAAATAATATAAAATCCTAATAATCAATATTATTTTTTTCTAATAAAAAGTGTACATATGTTGATATTAAAAATGAAAAAGTTCTTACGGTTCATACCGCAAGGAATAGTTATAAGATAACCACTAAATTAATAATTCAAATGAAATAGTCTTTTTATTTCACTTAGATATAAAATAGCACCCCTCAAAAATTTTCATTAAAACTAAGATAAAATTATAGAATTTAATCATATACTATACATTTTTTATACTAAAAAAAAGTTTAATGGCGCGTGTGATACACGGGTTAAAAGGCTAAGTATAACATATCTTATCCATCTATAAATCATGTTTTTCATTATCTTAAAAATAGACTACAGTAGTAAATGTGTAGAGGTGTTCAATATTTGGTTTGAAACCGTTTAATCCGAATACTGAACCGAATTTGAATTCGGTTTTCGGTTTTTAATATATCGAATTCGGTTAAACTGAAAACCGTATTCAAATTTGATTTTTTGTTTTAATTTTTTCAAATTCGGTTAAACCGAAAACCGAATTTGATTTATCAAATAAATATATTTTATACATTAATATATATATATATATATATATATATGTGTGTGTGTGTGTGTGTGTGTGTGTGTGTGTGTGATTTTTTGAATTTGGTTGAATACTCAAATAGTTTAACATTTTGAAGACTTAAAATTTTAAAGCTACCATGTGTTTGTGAAAAATAAACGTTTTGTTTGAATATTGAAATTCACGTACATTGATAGTTTTATGCTTGAAACTCGAATTTGGCTAACTATATTAATTGATAAATTTATATAGTTTGTATCATATAATCATGTATCTTTCGTAGCTTTGTATGTTAAATGGTTTTTATAAAATAATTTTTTTTTCGATTTTAACCGACACCGAACAGAATTCACATTCGAATTTGATTTGGACACGTGAATTCGGTTTTCAGTTTTGCTTCAAAAAAATTATAACCGAATAAGTGAGGAAACCGAATACCCCTTGAACTACCCTAATTCTTCACTATCCAATAATCTTTACTTCGAAACTTAGGGTTTTGCTTAAAGTAGCGGTTTACGTTAAGACTTTCATATATGCGTTAAAATTTATTTTGACCCTTGAATTTTGATAAATGTACAAATCATTTATGCATATCTTAAAACTTTAACAAAACCCTAAGACTTATGTTAGCAAAACTTAACTTAAAAAATCGAAAAGAAATAAAAAGGGGCCGTCTCACGAGAGAAGAAAAGGAGTTGGTCAAAAAATACTCCAATAAGTAAATAAATAAATTAGAATTCTTTTAAAATACGATATAAGGAAAAAAGTGGAAAATAGAAAAAGGGTTAATAGCGCAGATCAGTATGAACTTATTACTTTTTGCCGAGTTAGGGTATGAACCCAATTTATCACACAGGTTGGTAACAAACTTTCAAATTATGTTTTGAGTTGGGGAACAAACTTTTTTTGTTTTGCCGAGTTAGGGTATGGACCCAATTTATTACACAGGTCGGTAACAAACTTTCGAATTATATTTCGAGTTAGGTAATAAACTTTTTTTTCATTTTAAATTATGTTTCGAGGTCGGTAACGAACTTTCAAATTATGTTTCGAGGTCGGTAATGAACTTTCAAATTATGTTTCAAGTTAGGTAACGAACTTTTCGAGTTTGGTGAAAAAAAAGTTCATCCCCTAACTCGAAATATAATTTGAAAGTCTGTTACGTACCTGTATAATAAATTAGGTTCATACCCTAACTCGATAAAAAATGATAAGTTCACCCGATCTGCACCATTAACCCTTACAAAAACAAAAGCAAGTAGATTACTGGGACAAAAAATGATGTCTTTGTTGGAAGTTACCAAAGAATAATGATGATTCAAATTCAACGTCATCAAAAAACAGCAACAACAACAAGATTCATTTAATTCAATTCACAATCATCATCTTAAATTCTTAATTTCTTTCCCACTCAGATCCTATTTTCCCACTTTCCCATCAATCCCTATTATGTTTCCGGTAATATTCCTTCCTTACTTTCAGTTTCTTTTTTCCTTTTCTCTATTTAGATATTTTCTTCAAGTGTATATACTAATTCTATGTATTTTATTGTGTTTGTTTGAGCTTTAATTCATGTTATTTCCTGTCTGATTTGTGTTTTGCATAACTTTTTGGTGGATTGTTAATTACCCATTTGTTATATTTCTCCCTTATAGTTTTGAAAGATATTTGTTTAATGCTTTTTTTAGTAATAATTGATTTTAGATCTTTTTCAGCTGTTCTTGTTTCTGGTTCATTGTTTCATTAAATTTACTGTCAAAAAGCTTAGATCTTTTTTATCTTTTGATGTTGGGTTTATCCTTTGATTAAGGTTTCTTGAATTTCCATTTTAAGTAACCAATCTTTTAAAAAAATGTACAGTAAAATGTTTTAACTGACATCACATATGAATTGAAGGCATTTAAGATGTGCTTAAATTATATCTTTTGAATATAATAAAAATGATGTCAAACACAAACCTCAGTTGTGCTATTAGTTTGCTTGTTTCGCTTTCAATTTGTAAGGTTTACTTGCTATTTGAATATTTTTCGCAATATATTGATGAAACTGAACAACATAGATCTGTGTAATTGTTTGTCTTTTGTTCCCTTATTTACATAAGTTTGTGGCAAATAATATTGTTTGATCTAACCAAATGATAAAGTTTTAGGTGTATTATTGAAGCAATATAGTGTTCTTAGATGGAATGAATGAATGAGTAACAATGGCTGCAGCCGAAGCAAGAGCAGCATGGCAACGAACTGCAAACCGTTGTTTTGTTCAAGAAGATGCAAAAAGAGCTCCAAAATTAGCATGTGTTCCTTCTTTATCTAAACATATAGAAACAAGGCCTCCAACTAATGGGATTGACGATTTTGCCCCTCCCACCGTCAACTCGTTATACTCTAATCTTTCTCCGGATTCAAGATGGTGGTTTCAGTTGCAGCAGCCTAACTACATACACCAACAGGGGTTGACTAATGAAAAAGTCAACCCCATGGAGGCCGGAAATTCTCTTCAATTTGTCGACATTATGGATTCTCAGTCAACTACCAAGGTTGACAATGTAGGGGAAGAATCATATGAGTTTGTGGAAATGGATTCGGTTTTTGAAAAAGTGGATGGTGAGTTCAGTTTGGACTCCGAATTTCCTCATTGGATGGAGATTGAGAAGTGCCATGAGTTACCATGGTGGCGAATGACCGATAAAGATGATCTGGCATCCTATGTGGCACAGAAATCACATGATTTTATTGAGAATTGTGATCTCCCTTCACCACAAACCACAAGTTTCAGGAGTGCTGATGATCGATCCCCACATAAGAAAGATGAAATCTTGACCTCTTTTGGGATTTCAACGGCACAAAAATGGCAATGTCAAAATGTAGCAACCGTACATGCCAGCCGGAACGTCAGTTTGGGTCCAGTCAGGTACGTTTTGAGCTTTAAGGTCAAACGGGTCATTTATGACTTCCTTGTGTGGAACTCTTATAAGTTGTGAAAACATAGATTACCTTGTGTGGAACATTTATACTACATATTCAAATGTTAAAAGATTAAACAAAATGTGCAGTATATGACATATATATGCCAGTCTAATTTTTAGCAATAGTCTAGGACTGGAATGCTTCAGCAACCCTTTGATCTTTACTTGGCGGTATTTGGATTTACATTATGTAATTGGTTATCTGATCATTGTGATATGCGCAATAACTGATCTTATAAGTATGCACATTAAGGCGTCAATTTATCAGTTTTTGATAGCACCTGTTTCCAGCTGCGAAAAATATATTGATTGGAAAATTGTTTTGGGATGCATTTATTTCCAATTCACAACCAATTCTCACTTTTACAGTTTTACTCATAATATGTCCTTTTTAGTCATTTACTTTACGGAGTACTATATAATCAAAATAGCATATCATTATCTGATTATGACAACCTGAAACAATGTAAGCACATCCTAATACTCTTTCCTTGAACATGTTTAGTATCAAATGGTTATCTTGATTCTCATCATGCAACTTGACATAGTGACATAACCCCTTTTCAAATCCACATCCAAACGCCTGTTTAATCCCATTTTTCATATATGTTTCTCATTATTTCATTTTTTCAGCCCATTAAGTACGCAGAGCGGTGACAGCACAATGCACGAAGGTTCAAAAGAAACAAACTTTGAGTTGGATGATAGCAAGCGTAAGCTATTAGAAGCTCTCCGCCATTCACAAACACGTGCACGTGAAGCAGAAAAGGCAGCAAAACAAGCATACGCAGAAAAAGAACACGTTGTGAAGCTCATCTTTAAACAAGCATCTCAGTTGTTCGCCTACAAGCAATGGCTCTATCTTCTGCAACTTGAGAATCTTTATAACCAAATAAAAACCAACAAAATCACCCCCACCTTCCCCACCTCTCCATGGCACGTACCACGCAAGAAAACACGCAGGAACATATCTGTGAAGAAAAAAACACGCGTGAAACGAGGTTTTAATGTTCCATGTTACAAACATGACGTAGGTAAGTATGCTTTGGCTTTTGCTGTTGGATTAGGGCTTGTTGGTGCAGGTTTGCTTCTTGGGTGGACAGTCGGTTGGATGTTCATCTGATTGTCATAATAGGTATGTTTGAAGTTATTGTGAAGACCTAGTGTACAAAGTTGTCTTATTCATATTGTTAGCTGCAGTACATAGTTTTGTAACGAGTATGTAATTAAAACTTTAGTGATCGTTATCTGTGACCTTATAAATATGGAAAATCATATCAAAAAGTTCCTGTAAAAAGACGTTGACAACTTACTTGCATTGCCTTTGAATTACTTGTCGAGTCCCACGGTTAAGGTGCATGCCCTGCAAAAAGTCTAATGACTTGCATGACATATTGTGAAGAAGGAACTATGATAAAGCGTTTTTGGCAGGTGGTATGTATCTCATCCCCTAGCGAGTACTACTTGTGACGTTCAGGATTCAAACGTCCAGTCCTTATGCATCATTTGGACCTCTCCAAGTTATGTTTTCTGAGATTTTCAGTACTAGGATCAGAGCTCAAAACATAGGTATTACAATGTGCCTAAAAGTAAGGCACAGATACTTTTCAAAGAAAACTAATAATTATCCAAATAGCCAATGGAGGTCATTTATATATTTGTATTTACATACAACTTAAAGAATTAAATCACTTAAAACTGATAATTAATCTAATTCCTAACCATTTATGTTACACAAATGTTTTTGGACACCATTCCATTCCATTCTATATAATTTTATTTTATTATTTAAAAAAACCTTTTACATATACAAATATAGCTTAGAGAAAAGTTCAAAAAAAATGTAAAAAATTGGCAAATGGAGGAACCAATAGGATTGTTCCATTTTAAAAATTCATTTCCACCTCTTTTTTTTTTAAGTTAAATATCTCACAAACCGTATGTCTATAAATTATAAAAATTGCATATTCGGAATCAGCGTCTTTTTCTCTTCGATTCTAGATCCAACAAGATATACTTTCGACAAGGTTTTTTTTTCCTTCATTTATTTGGGTTTTAATGTGAAATCACATGTGATTTAATACTAAAAAGTATTCACACCCGCTTATATCTCCGATTAAACTTCTAATTCAAATCATTGATGATATAAAGAGATTCAAACATGAAATACTAAGTTGTAATCACATGCGATTTTCCAAATTATTAACTATAATCATACAATTAAGTAAAAATCAAGTTGAAATCATACATGAATTATCATATATCGGTAAATTTCTCATCAAATATCAAATTTTAAATGAAAATCATATGTGATTATATAACAAATCACTTGTGATTAAGTGTATAAATAACAATCACATGTGATTTTTAATGAAAACTATTGCAATTTTTAATTTTTTATTTATAACTATCAATGTGAGTGACTATTAAGTTATAATCACGTGTTAAGTAGCAAATACCATGAATAAATAATCGTGAACAAATTTTAATTTTTCATCATAAATCACATGTGATTATATTGTCAAATCCGGTAAAAAAAAGCGAAGGAAAAAAATTGGTCAAAAGTATATCTTATGACATCTCTAATCGAAGAGAAAAACGCGTTGGTTCTGAATATGTAATTTTTATAATTTATGGAATTACGGTTTGTGAGATAATTAACCAAAGAGGTAAAAAATAGAAGTGGGTTTTGTAGAGAAATGGAAGAATCACCTCATATAGCTTATAGTCAATTTACAGTGTTATAGAAGTTTAAATTTTAGCTATCACATTCTTAAAACCATAATAATAATAACAAAAAAAATTGTATGATCAACTTAGATAGAACAGGGGTTTTATAATTAAAGTTTAAAGTAATACTCCATCTTATAGTATAGTAAAGATATTATATTAGCAAGATCATCAGGTATTTTCAGCTTAATAATCTGAAATTTCTGATTAATTAATTATCGAGGTGCAAGTGTGCAACAAGTAATAAATCTATCTCCTCTCTCCAGCAAAGATTGAGATCCAATGTGGATCCAACTTTCGATTCACTCGTGGGATCCGGGCGGTCCGGGGACCGCCATGGCTCCTCTCTTCTCAAGAATCCATATATCCCTTAGAGCATCTCCAATGTAAAAAAGCTTTAGAAAACTTTTTTACATTCCACCTCACTTACTTTATAAAAAGCTTTATAAAAAAGCTTTTGGAAAGCTTTTTTAGATATAGGGAGAAGACTAATATGAAAATATTATAGTAAAAAATAGCAAAAAAACTTTTGTCCTAAAGCTTGATAAATCTCAAGTTTTTCATATAAAAAGCTTTTGCTCCAATGATCAAAAGCTTTATCAACCACTTTTTTACACAAAATAGCTTTACATAAATCCTTTATTGGAGGTGCTCTTGGTCCATAAAGTTTTGTTCTACATATTCTGGCTATTTATTAATACTAATGTCTTAAACGACATGCTACAAAATATTTTTTTTTTATTATTATTTCAATCAGAAATAATGTGAGTATAAATGATACGATGCATACACAATGAAACCACCATTTTCTGTCTCTAACTTCTCATTTTCTTTATCAAATCTTAAGATTTAAGAAGCGATAACGAAGACCAAGAGAAAACCCTAACGACGATCTTTCAAATTTTCAAGTTGATTTAGCATGATCTCGTGAATTTGTTGCAACTTTAGTTACCCCGTAACTTTTGTTTAGAACATTATTAGATTTATATTTCAGTAATTAATGAAAAATGAAATGTGAAAAAAACAGTACAGTATTTATTTAGTTATGAAAGCAAGAGAATAATATAGAGATGTATTTCTCATTTTGTGTATATTTGAAATGAAAATAACAAAAGATATAAGGTTTCGAAATAGAAAGAATAATAAAGCTTGTTTTGTGCGTTAAAAGACAGCATAAATGAATGCAAACAATCAATTTTGCCCTTCATTTAGAAATATTGTAGATTACTAGATTTTAGTAGTACCAGTAATAGTTTAGAATTGCAGTTTCCTGTCTTTTACGGACAGATTGGTTGACATACACCAATCTAATCTTTTAGTGTAGGTTCATATAATTAATCATGTCAAGCATTTCTATAGAGTAACCGATGTAGCATCGAGTAATGCAAGTTTTGGTCATTGTACCTCATATGTTGGGCTAAGCAATTATATTCTTGTTTAAATTCTGATGTCACTGGACCACCTTTACCCAATAAGACAGTTGAACCGCAAATTGAAGTAAAATTGAATACCAACCAACTTTCACCAACTTCTGGGTTCTGGCCTCTCAAATTGACAACACTTCATTGGTCACTCTCAAAATCATAATTACTACTTCAAACTTATAGTTCGCTTGTAAACTATAGTTTTTACCCACCCGTTTGCCACCACAACACAAAACTTAGCCATAGAACACAACTAATTTGACCGACATCATGTTATACGTCGTAAATTATTTTACATTATACTTGAAATAAATTTGGTGATAAGTTTGTAGGGTTGTCCTAGATTTGCCGTTGTATAAAATAATGCTTCAACAGAGAGATGGAGAGATTAATCTTTGTCACAACTCCTCATATAATGTTCAGACCAAGAACTTAGTATCCATTATATCTCAATGAGTTTGATTGAAAACAACACACACTTGCTGCACACAACAATGAAGACCCTCTTGCCAAAACGTGGACTTACCAAATGATGAGATAGGCAGATCTTGAAAGAATATCACCTGGACACGATGGTAGCCATCCATATTCAAAATTGTATCAAATCCCAACTGCAAAAAGAGCCACCATGTGCCAACTGAACTAAAGAGCTAAACCCAAAACTCTTGACTCGACTCCACTGACGTACCCGTCACAAACGCCTTACATCCTTCTGTTGTTGACTTGTATATATCCTGAAAAAAAATCATTGTCATTCTAGTAACTCGCAAGAAAGTCAACAGGTCAAACGTAGTCTGCTCATGTTTTGAAGCATGACATCATAGTTACTTAAGGAATACATAGTTTGATTACCATTACAAATGTATTTATTGTATTTAATTAGAATTATAACAGTATAAAAACTTTGGGGAGTACTACAATATAGAAGAAAGGTACCTAGTCGAACTTCCAAATATCAACACATTAAGTACAAGGAAATTATCGAAATGATAAATATAGAAAAGACCAGTAAAACACAATACATAGAAAAAGCTACTCTACCATAGACATCCTAGTTGATCATTTACTCCTAACATATATGCTAATCCAGCAGAATCTGGTATCCTTAAATGCTATGTTATAATGATCTGCAAATCTGTATTTATCTTCAACCTTTTTTGGTCAAATACAAGGGTCATTAATAATAAAATAGTATATCAGTTAACAAAGAGCTAGCAGACTGCTAGATATATCCCCTAATATTTCATAGCCAACTGTTTCTACCCAAGTTAGATGTTTACTTTCATCAACTCTAATGCATGTTAGCTGAAGGTTCAACACAAACCTCGAGCATTTTTTAGTTAATATTCTGTAGCGATTAGCAACCTTAGAGATAAATAGAATAACTACTAGGTTCCATCATGGGGTCTATTATTATTTCATTTAGCATGTATGTCTCCATTTCCATGATGTGGATAAAAACCCACATCATATTCCCAAAATGAAGATGGATGGGTTAAAAGAATGAAATTAAATAGCTATTAAATACAAGTTCAAATACATAAGTTAGCACAAGGATCTTGACCAGTTAGTACATTAAAACCAAAAAAAATATGAAATAGGGTAAAGAAAATACACATATTAGGATGATGATCTTTACTTATAAGATACGTGGTGAGCCTAAAGTAAACTCCTATCCTTATTCATTTCAATTTGTTGCTCAAACATCTAAACATTTACAGATAGAATGAGAAAAAAGAATAAGTAGCGCAAATAACTGAAACTGATCAGATAAAACAGAAATTTCAGTATGATTACAAGTTGAAAAGCAATTTAGATATACTTGTACTGAAACTAGATATTAGTAAAACCTATAAAAGATTCATATGAAATTAGACATAGATACTCGTAACACAAACAAAAGCAAATCAACACATACCAATGGCTGTAAGGATCTTTAAAAACAACAAGCAAATTAATACAGCATGAATCATAACATAACACACAGTGTAGTATATGAAATATTACCTTGACACAATTGCTGTTTCAAACTATGGCAAGATTGTAGGAGTTGCAAAGCTGAAGAAGTGCAGCTTGATTAGCTTGAGAAAGATGTCTAGTTATCACCGGAGGGAATCTGCCGCGGAATTGAGAAGAGAGATTTGCCAATAAGGCCACTGAGTAGTGCTTTGGATCTTGAATTTCCTTCAATGGATCCTCCTCCCTTTTACCGGCATTGTGAAGACGAATAAAAGTGGCTTGATAACCAGTCGCCTCCCCAAAATCTGGAACTTCTGGTTCATCCTCAACTCTTTGCTCCTCCGGTTGTGAAAGAAGGGTAACGATTCCATCCAACAACTTGCCCCAAAGCTCCTCAACAGCAGGGTCCAGCAGCAATTGTGATTCACACAGTAGTTTACTTGATGCAACTGCACTCAGCTTAACCTCTGTGTTGCCAGTAATGGTCTTGAGATTAGGTATCCAAAACTGACCCAATATAGCATGAAACAGGTTTGCCTGAACAGAATTTATCGAGTCCACAAGAGTTTGTATCCCATGCTTCACCAGAAAAAGCGACATAAATATAATAAGACACCTAACAAGTCTTGGGGTTTTACTGTTTTGGAGACGAGTAAACAGGGAAGCCCAGATATGATTCATGTATTCAGCCATAACATCATACCCAAGATTCTCAATAAGTGGGTTAAGAATATGAAACCCTTGTTCTTCTGTGCTCGGTGAGGAAACAAGTTGGTTGAATATCCCAAGAACCTGTACCAATCGTCCTTCCCTTTTAAGCTCATTTGATGCCTGTTGAAGGAACGACTGAAGCAAACGTACAAGGGCAGGGACATTTGCACTCTTCTTCCACAGATCAGGCGTTAATAAGATGTCAAATATCTGCATGTAGTGCGGGGGAACTGGGGGTCTGTTCAAATCCACAAGTTGAGCTAACAATTGGAAGGCGTATGGGAAAAACTCAGTTACTTCTTTAGCCAAAATCATTTGGAGACTGGGTAAAAGGCATGTTTCAAAGGCTGGTACAAGAGAAGGGTTTCTTTCACATGCTCTTCGAACAATTGCGGCAACTGCCTCAAAAAGACAATGGTTAAAAACAGGGTTTTTAGGATTCTCACAAACCCTATTTAGAACCGTTGTAAGCCCGGTAATGCTGGGTGAAGCTACCTCAGGAGATATATCAGCAATCTGAAGAACACGCATGATGCACCTCATAATATACTGATTCTCCTCAGACTCGGGTTTCTCCAAAGCACCAAAAAGGTTTGTCATCAATGCTGGCAGAATCGGGCCAATGTCCTGTGCAGCATATCTTGCTTGTGCACCGTTGTCCTTGACGAGCAAAAGCTTTTCAATACAACTAGCAGCATAAGAATGAACAACATTAATATCTGAACCAAGGAAACGAACCACATCACCAAGAAGAGCCATGGCAATTGGTTTAGGAATCAGGACCCTAAACGTGGTGAAGAACTTCAATGCACCTGCCTTCAACATCGGAAAGGCGTTGACATCCTGCCCCTGTAACTCCGGCACGATAACTGATCTGAAAAAGCTTTCAACATCCACAAGATCAGTTGAAACTGAAGTACCACCAGCTTTTTTTGTCGCAAGAGAGACAACCAAGTAAATGGCACAGTCCTTGTACTTCCAATTAGCAGTGGGGTTTTCAGCAAACAATGCCAAACAACTACTAATCTGCGCTGAAACCCTTTCAGTAATCTTCTCTTTGTAATTCCCTGCAATTCCCTTCAGAAGTTCACATGCAATCCTTCTTCTTGTGTCAATATCACTTCCTTCCATATCTCGTCTAATAAACTCAATATAATTCATTTCAAACAGCTCCTCATCCTCATCCCTTAACATCACATTAGGAATTACAATACTCTGTGTAATCTGCTGCAATATCTCATCCCCAGCAAACAACGCATGGTGAACACTTGTACTGACTATAGTCAAAAACTTGATAGCAGTCACAGTCAACCGTTCACGGCTTGGAGATGCAGAAACAATTACAAGAAGACTCCAAACAGCTTCCACAAACCCACTCAAATACTTTTGAAACAACTCCTCCTCATGCTCCATATAGTGACTGATATTATCACACACAGCTGCACGCAGCCCATCAACAAGTGCCACACCATCAGTACCACTGTCTTCAACAGCTGGATACCTCACAGTAAGATAATTCTTAAACTCGTTCATCCACTTGTCAGCATTATCCTCAAAAAACTCAGGCAAGTCCATTTTATTCAACGAATAAAAAATCCTACAACAAAGCCTCTGTGCTTCAATCAACTGACGGAGTGTGGCAGGAGCACCAGCAGCAGCATTCATCCTCCCGGAAATACTCTCAACAGTACTCAACAGCGGCGCAGCAAAGTTATCCAAACAATATTTCAAATCCAGCAAAATAGGATCACTCTTATACAAATACCGAAACTTCTTGAACAATGAATTAACAGTAGCAAGAATACCATTAACAGAAGCAAAATCATTACCATTGATAGCAGTCTCAAGACTAGACCTAAGTTCAGGAAGCAAAGCCGGCCATAACTTTGGAAAATCATGATTTCCGATCACGGCTAGTGCTTCACTTAGTTGTGCCTGTATTTTCGGTGTAGCAGATAACATCAAAGGAACAATCAACTGTTTAATCTGTTCTTTTTCAACATCGGGAATAGGCGTAGCAGACGCCGGCATCCACCGTGCTTTGAGGTGATTTTTGAAGTTAACAGCGGCACATTGACGGATCTGTTCATCAACAGAAGGTTCGGCAACAAGGCGGAGAACAGCGAGGCCGTAGTTAGGGTTATCGGCGGCATCGGAGAGGTTTTTCTCGGCACGGCGGCGAGGTTCAGGTTGAGGTGAAAGTGTATCGAGGAAGCATTGAGAGAGAAACTGTAGGGTTTGTGGATTCCATTCCATGTCTATAGCTAGGGTTTTAACGAAGGGATTATAAAATCAGATGTATGTATCTATATATGATAATAAAATACACTGAGTATATGTATATAGATTTGAAGATGGATGAGATATATCTAGGGTTTTAGAAGCGAAAAACGTACCTGAGTTTGAATGAAGAATTGATTTGAAGCACGGAAGACGATGAATGGAGAAATGAGAGTGTGGGGGAGCGTGTGTGTGAGAATTTGAAATGTGAGAGTAAAGGAGGGATCAATGACTATTGGGCCGAAAGCCCATTTAGATTTTAGATATTTGCTAATAGATCCGAAACAGAAAAAGTTTGTTAAAACATCCTAATTAATTTTGTGATGATGTGATTTTATTGTTTGTAATTTGTAACTATAGTAGGCATAACCGCATAAGTGTCTCAAATTTTGTCAAAATCTCTATCGTATGAATTAACTTTGTCAAAATTTCTATCGTATGTATTAACTTTCAAAAAATATATTGTATGTAAACTTTTGATTATTATTAATTGTATGTAATTTGACTGGTGTGTCATCCATATGCGGCACCCACGTGACATTTACACAAAGGGCCACAAAAAAATTATATACAATTAGCACAAACTGAAAGTTAGATACGTACAATAGAGATTTTGAAAGTTGATAATATAATAGAAATTTTGATAAAGTTTGATACATTTTCAAACATTTAACCCATTATAATTGTAAACTACTATAGAAATCAAATATGTTGAATTAGAAATGTAGATAATTATGTAAAAAATTTGAGTAAGCAATATTATATTCTTTCTTTTTCAAAAACGGTATGGATGTCGAATTTGTATTTGAAGGAACAATAGTTCATGATTGCTTGTCTTTCTCTTACACCTCGCACTTTTCTATGCGCTGAGTGGATGTATATTCGCGTGATCTTCCTTCATATAAATGGGACAAACACTCTCAACTCTTTAATTGGTTTATTATTATATGTAGTCATTTAGGACTTGGTAAAAAAAATCAATTATTAACTTATAAAACATAAAAGTGATATGAATATAAATGATTAAACGAGTACAATGTAAAATTTGTATATTGGGTTCAAAAGTACCCACATGAGAATGTGATTTAATAGATTATACAAGAAGACAATAATGGATTATGTCAACTAGGATTGGCAATATTAGATATGGATCTGAAATTCGATACGAAATCGACTTAAAAATAAACACGTTGGGTCGAGATTTTTTAACATGTTATTTTTAGGTCGGGTTTGGGTCACCCAATGAGTTTTTGGGTTGACCGGACAACTCGAATATTTTTTTAACTGTAGTTGGAAATTTAAAAATTGTATTTTGATATAATAAATTAAATTGTTTAATGGTGGTTTAGTATTTAATTTTAATGAACATAATATGTAATATGATTTTTTGGGATTTTATAAAAAAAATTATATTTATGTAATATAATATATAATGTAAGATTGACCCATGTAACCTGTTTGATCCTGAAAATGATCCGTTAATCAAAAATGACTCAAAAACATATTGATATTATTAATAAAAATGGGTAACCTAGGTCAAGTCGGGTTGGATTAGATTGAAATACTCAACCTGATTAGAAAATTAGGTCGGGTTTGATTCGACTACTTTTGACGTGCCAACTCAATAATCATAACAGATCAAAACAACTCAAGCCAAATTGCCACCCTAACCAATAAATAATTGAGTTTTTTTTTTTGTTTTGTTTAATTTTGATACTGTATTATTCTTTTAAAGAAGAAGAGCTAACGATAGGGGTATGCGACAATAGGTTTGGGAGAGGGTGGTGTGGTGGGTAGTGATATACGGTATGTCGAGGTATGTTCGAACTGGGGATATTAAAATCAGTTGAGATGGTTCATGAACGAATATGGTGAGTTGATGTACAAACGTCTAAAACAATTGTTGGATGAAAAAGTATTACGAGTCTAAGTTGAAATGAGTACCTAAACAATGTATGCGTCATGTGTTACAAAACTAATTTTCCTCACGTTTTAAAAAATTAAAATCTCACAAATGATAAGTCAAAAAATCACGAAATTGCACCATAAAAAATCAATATTTTTTCTTTGCAGTTAGAGATCTCAGAGGGAATGTGTTTGACGATTTTTTTTCCATTGTTATGGTGAGGTTTGAAAACAACTAACACATGTGATATTTATATTGTACAATTTATAAAATACCCCCAAAAAAGTCATCAAAAGTATATCTTGTGAAATGTCCAATCGAAGAGAAAAAAATATTGATTAGTATGATGCAAAATTTATAAATTTTTCAATGAGTCATTCTTAAGATATTTAATTTTTATTAACATGGGGAAAATATGTTTTCTGACACGTGACACATTCTTATTTTTTTATCCATTCTCACCTAATGTTGTTGTACTCATTTAAACTTTACTCAAATCATTACCAGATTGTTGCATGACGTCATTTTTAAGAAATATATGTTTGTGCGGTACTGTGATGTATTCGGTAAAAGAGGATGTCGGTTACACCACTCTTTATAGGAGGTTATTTGAGTTCGTTCTTATCCTCATCGCGACTTGCACAAAATATGCACATTGTCACTACTAGTGACAACGTGCGTTTTTTATTTTTATTTTTCTAATATAATGAAAACTAGAGATGAGATTATTATATTACACTAATTTTCTAAAGAATGAAAGTATCAATGATATTGTGGAATGTGTATAAAGAGAATGTTTCACATGTACAAAACTCATTTACCTCCAACATCAATTATCTTATAAACGACAATTCGAAAAGTTATGAAAATTACACCATTAAATTCAGCGTTTTCTCCTCTTCGATTTGTCATCCTCCAAGGCATACTTTTAACGATTTTTTTTTTTATTTTCATCTTTTATATACAAGGTGGAGGTTATTAAATGATGTTCTTTAGATAACATATATAACATACACTTGTATTTTATATTTAGACAAACATCAAACCTATTGTGAAGATACTAGTGGCCCAGGTCTTTACTTAGTACAACATAGGAAGCCTTAGTATGAACACAACAAGTTTGAGACTATTGGCGAAACTAATAGCTTCAAGTCTGTATTTAGTACAACAAAGTCACCATTAGTTAAGCTAATAACCATATGAAAACTATTTGTCCATTTATGCATCAACTCATGATAATAGTGTACGATTAAACTATCATTGAACAATTAAAACTATAGTCATACGTCATATAACAAATCACACAATATAATAAACAAGAAAATTAAAACTTCTTAAGTACTCAGAAATCATAGCATAAATTGCCTACTACTACATCATATAATGAAATTGCCTAGACTTAAGTTATTGTTAGGAGTTAGATTCACAAAAATCAAATCAAATTAAAATATAGTTACATGTACTTTAAAATCTCATTATCATATAGGAGTTCAATATTAATCTATCATATATACTTAAAGCAACATACCACGAAGAAATCTTAACTCTTAATTAATTTTTTCTAAATCGATCCAACAATCTAAATTAATTTAAAATAATTACAGAAAATATCTCGACATATTAATTTAAATCCGGCAACTTATTTATTAAATTAAATATCATATAAAATCGCCTAAGAGTTCTCAAAAATCTTGCACAAAATAGATAACTCCAAAATTCAAATCCAATGTCGACCTTTTAGCAATTGGTTACCATATATTATTATTAATAATAATTATACGGAGTATTAGTTTACTCAAATAAGTTTACTCTTTAAATTAATATCGGCTTATTAGCCCCTATATACATGATCCGCTTTTTTCATTTGACCTAAAACCCTAGCTGTAGATCTTTTATTTTCTCAACCTTCTTCGTCTTCTTTACAGAGAAAACATGTACGTCTTAGTTAATATGTAATGTTCAATTTTTTAATAAGGGAAAAGTACAATAAAAGATACTCTATTTATCACCTAATCCTATTTAAGGTATTCAACTTTATTTTTTTCAATTTAAGGTATCAAACTTTTAATTGTAATCAAATTAGGGACACGAATTTCACAAATGACGGGTTATTACCGAATTTCTTCTTTATAAGTAACATATCTACGTAATAGATTAATATATCTCGATCAATTTTGAAAATTTTTGAGTAAAAAGAGAGATATTACAATTTAAAGTGATTATGAGTTTTTGTTAAATTCTCCCTCCTCGATCAATATTTTTTAAAACTGATTGAGGAATATTAGTTGATTAAGTAGATATGTAACTTATAAAGAAGAAATTTGGATATAACTCGTCATTTGTGAAATTCATGTCCCTAACTTGATTACAATTAAAAGTTTGGTACTTTAAATTGAAAAAAATAAAGTTAAATACCTTAAATAGAATTAGGTGATAAGTAGAGTACATTTTATTTTACTTCTCGTTCTCCTCTAGCTAATGATTTGGAAGTGACAATTGTAAATAGAGACTCATGTTGCATAGTCATGGAGTGTGCCAATTGTAAGCTTTTCAATTGAATTTCGATGTTGGTATTTCTTTTATATGTAGGCATGTAGCAATTCTTTTTCAACTGAATTTCAATGCGTTTGGGGTTTAAATGTATGTCATCGAGTATCATTATCATCTTTCTTTCTTTTTCGATGCGATTGAGGTTTGAATGTATATCATCGAGTATCATTATCATCTTTCTTTCTTTCTTTTTTGTCGTGATTTAGTTTAAGTTTTGATTTGCATTATCTGATTGATTTGGTTTACTTCATGGTTTATGTTTTTGTTAGACATTCTTCATGGATTTCATGCCCAATTTTGATGGGTTTAGTGATGATATGCAAACATTATTGAAGCTTTGATTTTTGATTGGTTCAGTGATTATGACAGAGATTGATGTAAATGGGACTTGAGGTCTGTCTTTCTACACTTTCTGTAATGTTGTTTAAACCGATCATATGCTTAGTTACTCATTGTTTGATCACACTTTTTTAGCAGAACTTTTTGTTTGCAGCGATCAAATGGTGATGTTGATTTGGTTAGCTTCGCCGTCTCGCCCTGATAATATGGTTCTAAATGGTGATATATTGGGTGTTGTTTTCCAGTATAAGTAACTAAGTAAGATATGAGTTGAATCTTACTATGTTTATGATTAATATCCATAACCATTAGTTGTATGTTTTTGAAACAGTTGACTTAATTCAATTTTCAAATGCAACAAGAATTTGAATTGTTTTTAGTTAAAGTTATTTACTTATGCATTCTTGCATTACTTATTGATGAGATTGCTTAAGGTTCAGGAATACCACGTTCGGTGGATGGCTACTAACAAGAGGACGGTCGGCCTATACAGCTTAATTCGACTTCCATGTGTAGAAAAAAGAGTGCATGAGACAAAACAATACTATTAGAGTCGGTATTCTTTTGAAAACTCTTTCGATGAAGGTTTGTGGTAGCCCATTTTGAATTAGTATATTATCAATATGTTTCGTGTTTGAACTAAAGCTATGTTGAATCTGATAGAGGTCTCATGATCTGGAGCAGCAGGTGGAGAATTGTTAGATGAAGGCGAACTATTCAGCACAGAACCATTGGGCTGCTCCTGAGAATTTCTAGACGATGGAGGCCCATTTTCTTCATCTGAACAGAGGCCACATGGAGCAGAATTTTGAACTTTGTCGACATGCTTCATTTGTGGAGGGGCTGAGACTGTCCAAGAATTGTCAATGAAAGATGTTAATTCAAGATTAACATTATTTTGTGGACAAGAGTCTCCTGAGAATGGAAAAAATGATTCATCAAATGTGGCATGTCGTGTGATGTACACCCATTGTGAGATAGGTTCTAAACATCGAAATCCTTTATATTGGGTTGCATATCCAATGAAGATGCACGGTAACGAACGCGGTGCCAATTTATGTGCCGAATAGTCTCTCAGATATGGAAAAACACGACACCCAAAAGTGCGGAAATTATTGTAGTTAGGAACATGGCCGAACATGTGCTCAAATGGAGATTTGCCTTCGAGAATTTTAGATGGAAGGCGATTAATAATGTAAACCGCCGAGCTAAAAGCTTCAACCCAATAAGATGAAGGTATTTTAGCACTGTACATCATAGCAAGCCCGGTTTCGTCAATGTGACGGTGTTTGCATTCCACACGTCCATTTTGCTGTGGAGTGTACGGACACGAGAGTCTATGAAACGTTCCATTGTCTTCGAATAGCTTTTTGACTTTGTTATTAACAAATTCCGCTCCACCATCACTTTGGAAGACCTTGATTTTTCTCGAGAATTGAGTTTGAACAAAGGTGATAAAGGTAGTTAAAATGGTCGAGAACATTGCTTTGGTGTGTAGCGGATATAGCCATGTGAACCTGGAAAAGTCATCAACAAAAGCAACATAATACCGATAACCTTCATGAGAGGTGATAGGTGATGGTCCCCATAAATCACAATGTACGATGTCGAGAGGAAAGAGTGCACGTTTTGGATTAAGATCAAATGGCAATTTATGTGCTTTAGACATTTGACACGAGGAACAAACAGTAGGCTTAGGCAAAATGGATGTGACTTGCACCAATCCCGCGTTATTTAATATTTTAATTACATCATTTGACACATGTCCTAAACGGCTATGCCACAATTCATATGATGCTTTATTTGTAGAAACAGCACTTAGAGCTTGATGATCTTGATTCAACACATAAAGCCTGTTTTCAGATCGTCCTTGAGCCAAGACCTGCCTCGTTCCCCGATCCTGAACATAGAAATTTGGTTGAGAAAAGAGCACATCAACATTGTTGTCCATAGTTAACTTATTGACAGAAAGAAGATTTTTGGTGATTTGAGGAACCACAAGGACATTTTTAAGATGAATATTGTTGCCAATAGTTTTGTGTCCTCTGTGAGAAATAGGCAGAGATTTTCCATCCCCAAAAGTTACCTTATCTTTCCCATTACAAGAAATAATGTCATGAAGATTACCAGGAGATTGAGTCATATGGTCGGTAGCCCCGGAGTCCACATACCAACTTGCATTGTTTGGATTAACTTGACATTGAGCCTGAAAAGAATTTGCAAGATGGGCTTCACTGGTGGGGTACGACACATGAGAAGGACATGAACTAGCCACATGACCATGGAGACCACACAGTTGGCACAGATGAGGAGCAGGAGAGTTCCTGTTGTTGTTACGATTGCCATTATTTCCACGATCACCATTATTTCCACGATCACCACGATTGTTTCTGCCTCCTCTATAGTTGCGGTAACCACGATTGTATCCACGTCCACCTCCACCACGACGAGGGGGACGGGAAGACTGAGCTACAAACGCCGCAGTAGAACTGTGTTGTCCCTGTAGATCACGAAGGAGAACTTCATGGCTCTCGGCCTGAGCAACCAAATCTGGGAATAAAGGGATTGGACGAGTGGCCCGGACAATGGAAGTGAAACTGATGTAATCCACACCGAGACCAGCGGTGAACCAATGCAACTTATCGGTGTCCGAAACAGCATGACCAATAGCCGATAGTTGATCACAAAACCCTTTGAACTTACGTCCAAACTCTGCCACAGAATCAGACCCTTTGACAAGGGAGCGCAACTTATCACGAAGATTGTGAACACGCTCAACTGAGGCGTTGCAATACTGGGCTTCAAGTGCCTGCCAGATGGCCCGGGCAGTGGTGAGGCCAACAATCACCGACACCGCTTCTTCAGATAGAGAAGAATTGATAAGAATGACAGCATGACGATCGGCAGCCTTCCATGAGGAGTACAACGGATTTGTAGTGGTTTTGCCATCGGTGGTCAATTCTTCCGGCGGGGCTGCCTCAGAGCCATCAATATGGCCGATGAGACCTTGATCCAATAACAGCGGCCATATTTGATTTTTCCACAGCAGGAAATTGGTTGATGATAACTGGATTTTGAGGGAATGTAGGAGGGCGGTAATGGACAGTGAATCATCGGAAGTTTTGGAGGTTGACATAGTGGAGAGGAAGGTGAAAGGAAGACTGAGAAGAGGAATTGATAGGTTGGAAAATTAAAAGGGGGGAGGAACCTGAGCGGATGATACCATGATAGAGTTAAGAAAGGATTGAATGAATGGATGATCCTCAATGTGAGGATACACATTATATAAATAGAGTAACAAGTTACACTTGAGTACAAGAGATTTACATAAAATACAATCCTAACCCTTTAAGTAATTCTAGTTTTATTAGAATCTAGGGAAAAGTTCCGCAAAATGCAACAAATTTTGGCCCAAAATCTATTGTATGTGACCAACTTATGAGTAGGCATAAGAATGCAACCAACTTTCAAAAGTGGGGTTTTTGATGTAATTTGTTGACGTGTCGATGAGTTGTCAAACTCTCCGGAAGCCACGTGGCACATCCGTACGCCACGTGTCACCTTCAACCATCGACACGTCAGCAAATTACATCAAAAACCCCACTTTTGAAAGTTGGTTGCATTCTTATGCCTCCTCGTACGTTGGTCACATACAATAGATTTTGAGCCAAAGTTTGTTGCATTTTGCGGGACTTTTCCCTTGAATCTATCTAGATCTCCAATTAGGTTATGTGTGGCACGGACATACACCAGTTTGGCCATGATTGTTGTTACAGATTACGATCCCGGAAGTTTTCTTTATATAAATAAGATATTAAAGTTTCATTAAGTACTTTCAATTTCTTTATCCAAGTCCCAGAAGTTTGATTCAATATTTATACTGTAACTTTGCCGACACTAATAATGTCATGATGAATTTTCGTCAATACTACATAGAAGCAATGGGTCAGCTACACAACGATCTTTTTTATGACTGTACCTTTAGCAACATCATTGGTAAGTACTTATGATGTACATATGTATTAAAACCAATTAATCCGTACTATATATGTTTTTATAACCATCACGCATGATTACTTGTGAAAAACTAAACCGAAACATAGTCAAAATTTCCTTATAAGCCGATGGAAATTTGAAAATAAATGATATTTCATTCATGTTGAAGTATAATTCTAAGGTCTTTGTGAAGTTAGAACTCAACATTACATGTTGTCATATGCTAAAAGTTGGGATATAAATATTACATTGTTATAATTTTGTTTCCCGTCTAATTAAATCGCATTTTGCTTAAAACTATAGTTGATGGGCAAGAGGTGGTTATTAAGAACTAACTCTACTTGCTGAGTAGGATGCAGATCTTAATGTTCAGCATGAATCATCACAGCTATCATTTTACGGGGTTTTTTATTTTCGAACCTTAACTTTCGCTTTTCTTAGAAAATAGTTGACTGAATAGATTGAGTCAAACCCCAGTATTATTTCAACCCTAGGATAGATGGTGCATGGCACTATGCAAATAACTAAGTTATATTCATGAAAATGCTATGTATGATGTAGATAATTACTTAGGTTTCAATAATCCAATGTGTTCTGTTATAAGGTATCTATGTTTCTAACAAATAATTGCTCTTATGGTAGCCTATTACCTTAATTACCTTAATAATGTAGTATGTGACGATAACCTATTAGCCTCAAATTATATTATGATTACACTACTATCGTTAGCAATATCATTAGTGCGCTCAAATTCCATGGAAAGCACATTCGTCTTTATGCACCATACAACCTAATTGAAATGCGTTTTTCTTTGCTTCCATTTTTTTTAAGATATATTTATGTAAATTTTGCATTTAGCTTTTAAACCAGCCCAAGTTAATAGTACAATAATAAGTATTAGTGTTATGGATTCATATCTTGGAGTGACTAAATAGAGTCAAGAAATGCTTGACTTTGCAGCTGAAGGTGGCATAATTGTATATGCAAAGCTTATACCTGTCGATCAAGTCAACAAATCAATGGATTGGATATTCAAGGTTTGATGTAAGGTACCATTTGGTAATCTATGTAGCAACTACCCATAAATTTGGATAGGGTTACTCCTTAGAGGAATGTTTTGTTGTGTGGGAGTGAGCATCTAATCAATGTTATAACTATATGTTTTTTAGTTAGAATAAAATTAGTTTCTTTTCCTTGAACGGCAATGTGTATTAAGTTGATTACACATTTAATGTAATAACTTTTTAGTAATTGACAAATAGTTAAAGTTTAAGTCTATATTTTATTTTATCTCACAATCTTTAACGATATAATAATCTCTAATTACATATTTTCCAAACTTAATACATTTATATTCTTTCATCTTAAATAGTTTAACTTTTTAATTGCAAAATTTGTAAAGTCAAATGTCGTAACCCGCGTGCAGGTCCTTTGCCTAGTAACATATCATATCAATATAGTTACATGTGTCCTTTACAATCTCATTAACTATCCCACGTTCTCATAAAACCTCATTTTATGTAAATCTCATAATATCTCCTTAAAATAGCATGATAATTTGAAGATTTAATTTGCCATTTGTAATATAGGGTATAATTGTAACACCTTCTTTCCTGGTCTGATAATTCCTTTATTTAAATTAGTTATTTAATTGTTTTTAGGAATTACTTGATATTAATTATTTTACTTGTGACACTTAAGTAAATAAGTCTTAGGACTTATTGTGAATAGTAAACTATTACTTGTTTTAAATTGATATAGATGACGGTAAAACAAAATACTATTTCTCGCAAATGATTTTTAGGTTTCAGACAAAAGATTTAGGACGGGTATAAAATTATACCATTTAAATATGTGAGTCGGTTTGTAAACCAACTTTACAACCCATATGTTCTCAAGTTTTAACACATTTTCACCTTTGAAAACTCTTAAGCTCACTAACACCATAACCAAATTAGAATTAAGCTAGGTTTCTGTGATTTCGATTTCGAAACAGCAACATCATCATCATCTTCATCATATCACCTTCATTTACATTCTCAAAAGTGAGTTAATTTTGAGTTATATGAAATGGGTTTTGAATGATTGAACCAAATTAATGCTTGTTGTGTTGTTATTTAGTGTTATTTGATGTTAATAAGATGATAGGAACTCAATAGGACCCATTTCTATGTTAAAATCATACCTGAAAATGAGAATTTGTGATAATTCGTAGTTTTTGGGGTCTGCAGAACTCAGTTCGCAGTTCTCAGTTCGTCCTGCGAACTGAGCTCATGTTGCGAAGCGAACTGAGATGCTGCGAAGCGAGTTGAGTTTTGCTTTGCGAACCGAGTTCTGCGAACAAGCTGAAATTGCCTGCGAACTGAGATAGTTAGCAATGCGAGTTGAAACTGCGGTGCGAACCGAGTTTCTGCGAAGCGAGTTGACTTTGCGAGTTGAGATAACTGCGAACCGAGTTTTTTTGCAACTTTTTATTTCGCAAATTTTGAAAATGCTTTCGGGGTAACGGACAGGTGACAATTTCACTAACTCGGATTGGATTGAAATTCGCATGGTCACTCAGAAACGACCTAATGATCCCGGCTCTATTCTAAGAGTCTAGGCAGTTTTTGGCCATTCGGGGTCATCTAGGGCCCGAAAATGGCATTTTTCAGTTTTTAAACGTCATTTTGGGATTTTCTAATTTCATTTTGAATGAACTTTTGTTTGCCTAGACTTCAGGGATTACCTGATTGGATAAATATAATATGATGATGATTATGGAACGAATTTCTAACTTATATTTGATTTTCTATTTCAGATCAACCTAAGACTCAGTGATATAAGAATCCTGAGTGTGGAGACGTCAGAGGTATCGGTGAGTGGATTTAGAACTCACCTTTTGATTTAGTTGTAACTGTTTGGTTGCAACAAGTAAACGTAGATATGTTTATCAGACTGTTTAGTCTTAATTACTGATGTTAATCTACGTGATATGTGTACCTCTGTGTATCAGTGTTATTGAGGTCAACGTGTTAGTAGGGTTAATTGATTATTGTGTGAATTACACAGGGTCTTGATTCATTCGTTGTGTGTAGAACCTGTGTTTGATTATAATAACCATTAGCTATCGGTCTCGTCCGTTATGGCCATACGGATATGTACGATAAGTGTTCTTGGGGAATCCCTGGGTATTATGATATCCTAAGAGCCACCAATCCTCATTGAAATATGTGTGTTTACGATTAATTGGTGTAAACTCATGGTTAAGCTAAGTTGAATCGTGTGTGATAAATCTATTCACTTGGCTTCGTGTTAATCCCTCATATTACTTCCTGCAGGTTTTGAATAAATATGTGGGTGTACAGGAAGTGGACGCCTTTGGCAGGGAATGTTTGACGAATGTGAACTCTGATGTATTTTGATAAATTAAAGTTTGGAGCTATATAATACCCCGTTTGTGTAATATGTGTAATGTGGTTTCAATAGTTTTAAACTATTGTGTATCGGAGTTTGCAAAAGATTATACACTTTTTATGATGTATATTAATAAACTATGTTTTTAAGTCAACGCTTCCAAGTTAAATTGTATAATATTCATATACCGAATGAGGGGTGTTATAATAATTGTATCCAGGATATAATGTGATTTTCATTGTTTGTAATTTGTAAGAGAAATTTACATAAACTAGATCATAATCCGCGGAATTTGCGGGCTAAATTAAAAGAACTCTTACAACCAATGATAATGATAAAAGTTTAAAGTATTATAATGTTCGTACATATGTTTGAATCTTGTAGGTTGTACAATAATGATGATAAGTAAGTATGGATGTGTAAGTATTATAATGATAGTAACTAAGTATATAATGTATAAGTTGATTGTCTTATTAGGTATCGATGTTTAAAAGTATATAGTCATATACATTTTCAGTTTTAAATTTAGTAAATAATTGTGTGGACTAAAGTTCTTTGTATGGGAAATTATCAAGAATATAAAATGCACAAACTAAAATAGAATTCAAAGTCAAAAGTCTATATGTATACATAAATAAAAGGCCTTTTACTTGCTTATTAACTATGTCACATCACCACGTTAGGTTTTTCTTACAGCTTCCTAACTATACCACAATAGTTTTTTTGTTAAACGCCTTTAAAATTTATAAGATTCTCATCTTAAAAGTTTTCAAGATTTTAAATTCGATACAAACTACTACCTTTCATTTTTACTCATATCCATTATTGATTCCAAATAACAAACATCCCTCAAATATAATATCTTATGCATACATCTAATTCTTATTATTTATCATCTCTATACAATTCATTGTATTTTATTTGTCTTAATATATTAATTTCTACAAATTATAAAAACTTGTATAATTTATTATTATATCTTTATTACTGTATTATCTGTATAAATAGTTCAAAGTTACGTCAACAACATATACCTTTTTAGCCATAATTACAATCATTCACTTGATCCTACAAAATATTTAATGTATAACAAATATATTTTATCATAATAGCTTTTTAAATTCCTATATCACATATAATAAATAATTTTTTTCTTACTGATATCTCATACACTGTAATTACCTAATTTTATCATCACCAATTATCATATTTTAAGGAAATTAGTTTTAGTAACCTATAATAGGATGTTAAAAATTTTATGCACTCCGATTATACTCACATATCTTATGTAAAAATATTGCAATTACCTAATTTATACATGCAAAATATTATTATAATCAAATTAATTGAAACTCACATCACATTGCCACTAAGTGAGTTGTAACTACCTATTCTTCTCTATTTTTACTATGATTAATGATTAATGATTATATAGAAATCTCGACATTTCAACAATATATAATAATTCATTGACTTTCTATCTCTATATGAACCCTGCATATTACTACAAAATGTACATATTTTCATTTATAAGAATAAATCACGACCATTTTTAGAGTCATGCTATAAACGTAACATGGTTCATATAACACTATATCAGTAAACATAAAATTTGTGTGGGCATTATTATATGTATGTTTTTACTATTTACTGTGTTCATCTTTAACATTTTTTTTATCATTCGTATGTTGCACTTTCGCGAGTTAAAAGATAAAGTTGATTAAATGTCTTGATTTACAACAAAGTCAATAACTCCTCAACCAACGATGTTTAAAAATAAAAATTGCAACATGTTCAACTTTTCAAAGTTCGACTTAAACAATTTAATTATTATTTTGTTTAATACTTAGAAATTCATTTTTAAATATATTTTTTTTGTATATAGATATTGTTGCATATATTGAGGTCCATATGTACATAAATATTGACTCATTTTAACTATATTCAACAAAATATAAGTTGTCACGATTTAATGAGAGTTATTATACATTATATAAAATCCCGTGTATGAATGGTGAGTATTGGTTAATGACAACGTTTATTTTTAGTAGCAATATTAACCATACTATATATTTTCTTTAGACATTTAGCAATAAAAAATAGTTTTTATAATTATCTCTCTAAATCATCATAACTTACCATACACCATCAAATGAAAAAAAATATAGATACATTATAATAATGTCAGCGGTTTTAATTTAAGTAGCAATTTAAACCATCATATATAATTGTACACGGTTAAATGAGAAAATTGTATTATGTTGGATTGTGAGGGTCCTATGCTAATACATGACAATATTAACGATTTTTAATGGTCAAAAAGTTATGTTATTTATTTCATTGCGAGCTTAATTTTCATATATTTAATGACTTAAGTTGTTTGAATTTATATTAAATTATTAGTATATTTATAGTTAATGATGAATAAATTAAACTTTACAAATGTAATATTACAATTAAGTAGGGTTTGAGTTGTATAAAAGTAAATTCTTAAAATAAACATTTAATAGGTGTAAGATTGATATTGTAGGAAAGTTGACCAAAATCTTCTTTTAAAATGATGGAGACATTTTCTGAATTTAAGTTAACTTTAGAAGGACAATATCGTCATTTTGCACCATATTCTTTTTATGATTAAGTAATCTCCATAGGAAATATGTAAATCAATGGCTTTGATAGAAGTTATTAAATATTAATGGTCATGATTCATTTAAAGTTAAAGTGATTACTTAATTATGACTCTCTTTTAATAGAGAAGAGAGAAGAGAGAAGAAATTATCATTATGGTTTGCTCCAACTTTCATTCACATTTCTTTAATTAATTTAATTACAAAAATCATCATTTCTTTTAAAACTTGTTACGTCAATGGTCCCTTACATTAACGATTGTTAACTCTTCATTAAAAAAGTACCATATGTGTAAAAAAATTTATTCATTTATATTTTTTTTTGAGTAAAGTATAAATTATAGAATCTAACATATATGTGGATAGATTATTAGATTCACATAACATTATTTTTATTTCTCTCATTTTATTCATCATTAAATTTGTTCATATTCTACTTTAAAACATCAAATTTTACGAGAGTTAAATGCTTTTAACTCTTTAATTGATTTATTATAGGTAGTGCTAGGTTAGATGAGCTAAAATTTTCTTCTATCAACTTATATATGATGATATGAATATAAATAATGTAAAATTTATATTGGGTTTCAAGAGTACCACATGTGAATGTAATTTGATAGACTATTTATATATCCATGACAAGAAGACAACAGTGCGTTATGTTAACCAGTTCTAAAATAGTCCATTTTTGTTCGTTTAAACCAATGTTCTGAAATCTGGGTTCAAGTTGACCCGGCCTAATGACCAGGTCCGGTTCAACCGGTTGAACTAACAATTGACCCGGTTTCCAACAAATTTTCATTAAATATATATTACCAACGAGTAATAAAAGTAAAATAAATTATTTTACAAATAACAAACAAAATTGATAAATACATAACGAGCATTTCAAAAATTGTATAAATTTACATTCATTTTCTATAAAACTAAACTTTACGTCCATTTTCTAACTTCATTTCCCACAATACTAAATAATAAATGTACATAAATACCTTTCTATTGAAAAAATAGAGTGTTATAAGCATTAGAGTTTGATAATTCATCTAGTCAAATAACAAAAACAAAACAAAAATCGAAAACATCAAACCCGGTTGGGTCCGGGTCACCGGTCTGACCGGAAAACCCGGTGGGCGAACCCGAGTCAAAAACTACCCCAAACCCGGTCCCCGGTCCTGATTGACCCGGTCCCTTCCCCGGGTCCCGGTCCAACCGGTCGAACCGGCCGGGTCAACCTGGGTTTTAAAACATTGGTTTTAAACATTTTTGAGATGCTAACAGTTTGGGAAATGTGACACTACGTTTGGGGTTGGGACTGAGAGAATGGTGTGGGCCGTGGGGGAGGGCGAGTAACTAGTGATATGCAGAGTTGGATTAAAGGCAAGGGTAGACCTAGGAAATTTTGTATAGAGGGTTAATTTTTTTCTTTTTCATTTTTCTATCATTTTGAGGAGCAAAACTCCAAAACTATCACTAATAACCTTAATTTTTTTATTTTTTTTCAATAATTCTAGAATTTTAGAGGGGGCGACTGATCCCATGCACCCTCTAGCTCCGCCCCTGATTATAGGTGTATATCCGAACCGAAGAAATTCAACAAGTCTAGATGGTTCATGGAGGAATATGGTGAGTTCACAGTCAAACGGCTAAAACAATTGTTGGATGAAAAAGTATTACTCGATTGATTCATGAAAAATACATATTTGTGTGGTGTATTTGGTAAAAGAGGATAGCGGTTACACTAGTGCTTATCGGAGGTTATTTGAGTTCATTCTTATCCTCATCACGAGCGGCACCATAGGTACACTCTAGTATCGGGCAATTAGTGGCGGGGATAGTGGTGAGTAAGTTATAATAGCTAGTGTTTTTGAGTGTAGTAATGGTAAGACTCATGGAGACAACCGAGCATTGTATGATCTGGTTTGCGTAATGTAGGTGTAGGATAATTAATGTGAAGGCTATAACTTCTTAACAAGTGGTTTTTGGGAGTGGCCTATGTCATCGTTATGGTGAGTTCAACGGATAAAACGATTGATGGATGAAACTGCATTACTCAATGGTATAAATGTAGTGGCATGAAGTCACTATTAAGAAATAGATACATTTGTATGGTGTTTTCGTTAAAAGACGATACGTTACAACAGTGCCCATTGGAGGTGCTATGAGTTCGTTCTTATTCTTACCGCGAGTTGCACCATTAAAACGTCCTATCTGTGGCAACTAGTGGTGGGGATAGTAGTGGTGACAATGTGCATATTCAAAAATAAATTTTTTCTTGTCTAAAATAATGAAAATTTAATAATAAATGTAGGTCTCAATTAGTATTTTTGGGTGTGGTAGTGGTAGACTCATTATTGTGTCCATGTTGCCAAGACTCGTAGAGACAACCGAGCATTGTATGATGTGGTATACGTGGGCGGACGGGTGATGGACCAAAATATTTTTAGATGGTGAATGTTGATCAAAGGATTTACTTTACTAAACCATATAGTATAATAATTGTGAAGGCTATGACAAGTAGTTTTTGGTG
Source organism: Pseudognaphalium luteoalbum (assembly GCA_963422505.1). Taxonomy (NCBI): domain Eukaryota; kingdom Viridiplantae; phylum Streptophyta; class Magnoliopsida; order Asterales; family Asteraceae; genus Pseudognaphalium; species Pseudognaphalium luteoalbum. Next base: position 39,943,829 of record OY730192.1, read on the forward strand.
TACGGCGTATGTCATTTGAAATGTTCTAAACAAGTTATATACAATGATCACAATTAATGCTGATAAATTTTGTCCATTTGCTCTACATCTGTGTAATTCTGGGTATAATGACATAAAGTTTGGGTTCTTATGGACCGAAGAAATTTTGGGAATGGGCTTAATTGGGTAAAACTCAAATCATGAATGGATCTAAATGGGTGACCATCTTTTTATATTTTTTATATTATATAGTTAAAAATGTTAACTTATTTTGGAAAATATATATAATTTAGTGAATTAGAACATTTTTTATAAAATTTTGAAATAGCCCGTTATGACCCGAGCCCGTTTAGACCCGCACCCGATTAGACCCGAGCCCGTTTATACCCGCGCCCGTTTTGACCCGTAGCCCATACCCGCCCAACCCGCCCATTTTACCAGCTCTAATCACAATTCACACGGCACGTCAAGTGGATATTATCTTCATCAGAGGTACAACGAGTGACACAGGGCATTCTAGAATTTCAACTATGTACGAGTTTCAAGTTTTAAAGCAGTAATGGTTCAAGTGTTTCAGTATATATAGGTATAAAATATTAACAATTTTCAATCAGTATGGCTTCAACTATTAGAATTGGTCATTTTTGTTATCACCCAAACATACAAAGCGTTAAAATCATTCAAGAATAAAAGGTTTGATTAGAAAAACACATGTCTATTCATAAAAATATAAAATGCATGCAATGTGCAACCAAAATGAATATGGATACTGTAAAACGACTAATTCAAGAGACCAAGTTGACAGCTGGGAAGATGAGTCCCCACTTCAAACACTTGCCAGCCTTTCTCCAAATAGCAATTATGGTCTTAACCATTTAGGATACGAACTCGATGGCCAGGACTAATGATACCCAAACCGTACATCATAACTCAAAGGCTGAAAGCCCGAACCCTCTTCCCGTTTTTCCAAATAAAACAGTCAAGTTCCAACAAGAATGCAGCTATACCATATTACTCCATGAGATAGGAAAATCTAGGATGAAAATATCACCTGAAAATACAGCCACGTGACATATGGAGCAGAATCCACCACTTCAATTGACTCGACTCCACTAATAATGAACCAGACACACACGCCTTACATCCTTGGATTTTGGATAATGCAAAACTGTACGGAATCCCAACTGCAAAATGAGCATGAACTGACTGAACTATAGATTGAGCTGAACCCACAACTCTAACTTGACTCGACTTCACTAATAAACCAGACGATGTACAGTACCCTTGGGTTGTACATATCCCAAAACTGCATGAAATCCCAGCTGCAATATGAACCACCATGAAGCATAAGCAAACTGTTATTCAGCTGAACCTACCATGCTTACTTGACCTCGATTTTACCCATGAACCAGACACATACGCCTTACATTCTTGGGTTGTAGATATCCAAAAACTGCTATAAACCCACATGCATAACGAACCACCATAATCATGAGCCAACGGAGCTATTGAGCTGAACCCACCACACTTACTTGACTCGACTGCACCGATGAACCATACACAAGACACCTTACTTGACTCGACTCCACTGACGAACCAGACATGAACGCCTTACATCCTTGGGATGTAGATATCCTGTCCAAAAGATTCATTTTCATTCTAGTAACTCAAAAGAAAAGAACTATGTTGGTAGCAAATAGATGATATATGTTTTGATGTATGCATACACGTGTGTAATACTAATGACCAAACGAAACCACACATATATGGGTCAACAGGTCAGACATAGTCTGAGCATTTCTTAAGCATGACATCAAAGTTATTCAAAACATATATAGCAATTACATTGATATTTAGTTGAGATCAATACATACTAAAACTTTGGGAATTATGACAAAATATTAGAATGGTACCCAGTGACTACTATAATTCAACACACATGCTAGAAGAATATCACTAAAATGAAAAGCATGGGCAAAATAATGAACCAATAAATGGAAAATACACTGCTACCGTCTCACATCCATGTTCTATATTTTCTATATCCTAGACTCCTAGTAGTATAACAGAATCTAGTATCCTTCAGTGTTAAGCTACAGTGATCTACAAGTCTGTATTTGTCTTCAGTCTATGCAGGCTGCTAGTAGCCATATCTAACTATTTGATGCCAAGTGTTTTTTTACAGTTCTACCTATGTTAGATGTTGATTTTCATCTACTACAGTACATGTAGCATATGTTAGTTGCATCACAAACCTCAATCAGTGATGTATTTCACTGCTTCTGTAGAAAACTAACTTAATTACTACCTTGCCTTCTTTAGCCCATTTTTATTTCACGTATCACCTATGAATCAAGTTTACACGATGTAAAAATGAAACCAACATCGGACTCCCGCTATGGAGACAACCAAATGAAGGATAATGGAATGGAACAAAAAAATGAAATTAGATAGCTAGAAAAAAGAACTTCACAGTAAAATACATCACAGCCTGAGAAATGAAAAAGGGTAAACTACATAAGTGGAGACCCTTGGATGAACTCCTATATAACAATTTTATTTGTTGTTCAAAGACCTGAATGTATACAAATAGATTGAGAAAGAAGAATCAACATATCACAAAAATATAAGCAATCTATGATGCCAATAACTTCTAGGGCCTTTTTATCTACATTTCGAAACTTGTAACACCGCTAATAAAACAACGTGTAGTAGATATAGGATATAAACGCCTGAAAAGGATATGGTAATCGTAAATTATTATCATTATAAGAAGTCACACAAAAAAACGTGACAAAGCCCATAAGAATCTTAATGTTCTATAAAAAAAATCTCCGACTACACAATACAGTATACGACTCTTACCTTGTTTCATACTATGGCGAGGTTGTAGGAATTGCAGAGCTGACGAAGCGAAGCTTGATTAGCTTCAGAAAGATATTTAGTTATAATTGGTGGGAATCTCCCAATGAATTGAGATGAAAGATTTGCCAATAAAGCCACTGAGTAGTATTTTGGATCCATTATTTCCTTTAAGGGATCCTCCTCCCTTTTACTAGCATTGTAAAGACGAACAAAAGTGACTCTATAACCAGTTGTCTCCACAAAATCTGGAACTTCTGGTTCATCATCAACTCTTTCATCCTCAGGCTGTGAAAGGAGACTAACAATTCCATCAAGCAATTTTCCCCAAAGCTCCTCAGTTGCGGCGTCCAACAGTGATGGGGATTCACAAAGTAGTTTACTTGATGCAACAGCACTCAGCTTAACCTCTGTGTAGCCAGTTATGGTCTTAAGATCAGCTATCCAAAACTTATCTAAGATTGAATGAAATAAATTCGCCTGAACAGAATTTATCGAGTCCAAGAGAGTTTGTATACCATACTTGACAAGAAAAAGAGACATGAATATAATGAGACACCTAACAAGTCTTGGAGTTTTACTATTTTGAAGGCGGGTAAACAGGGGATCCCAAATTTGATTCATGTATTCTGCCATAACATCATATCCAAGATTCTCGATAACTGGATTAAGAATATGAAACCCTTGTTGTTCTTTGCTCGGTGAGGAAACAAGTTTGTTGAATATCCGAAGCAGTTGTACCAATCTCCCTTCACTATTTAGCTCATTGGGTGCTTGTTGAAGGAATGATTGTAGCAAACGTACAAGAGCCGGGACATTTTCAGACGTATTCCACAATTCAGCTGACAACAGAAGGATGTCTAATATCTGCATGTAGTGTGGGGGAACTGGAGGTCCATGCAAATCCACAAGTTGTGCTAATAACTGGAAGGCGTAAGGGAAGAATTCTGTAACGTCTTTAGCTAATATCATCTGAAGGCTGGGTAAAAGGCACGTTTCAAAAGCGGGTACAAGAGAATGGTTCTTTTCACATGCTCTTCGAACGAGAGCAGCGACAGCCTCAAATAGGCAATGATTAAAAATAGGATTTTTAGGATTCTCACAAACCCTATTTAATATCGCTGTCAGCCCGGTAATACATGGTGAAGCTACCTCAGGAAATATATCAGCAATTTGAAGAACGCGCATGATGCACCTCATAACATATTGATTCTCCTCAGACTCGGGTTTCTCCAAAGCACCAAAAAGGTTTGCCATCAATAATGGCAGAATTGGGGCAATGTCCAATGATGTATATCTTGATTGCACACCATTCTCCCTGACAAGCAAAAGCTTTTCAATACAACTAGCAGCATAAGAATGAACCACATTAACATCTGAACTAAGAAACCGAACCACATCACCAAGAAGAGCCATGGCAACAGGTTTAGGAATCGGCACCCGAAATATGGTGAAAAACTTTAACGCGTCAGCCTTCAACACTGGGGAGGTGTTGACATCCTGGCCCTGTAACTCTGGCACAATAACTGATCTAAAGAAACTTTCAATATCTACAACATCGCTTGAGACTGAAGCACCGCCTGCATTTTTTATGGCAAGAGAGACAACCAAGTGAATGGCACAATCTTTATATTTCCAGTTAGCATCCGGGTTATCAGCAAACGATGCCAAGCAATAACGAATCTGCTCTGAAACCCTTTCAGTAATCTTGTCTTTGTAATTTACAGAAATTCCCTTCAAAAGTTCACAAGCAATCCTCCTCCTTGTATCGTTGTCGCTCCCTTCCTTATCTCTCCTTATAAATTCTACATAATTCATCTCGAATTGCTCTTCATCTTCATCCCTTAACATCACGTTTGGAATAACAATTCTCTGAGTGATCTGCTGCAATACTTCGTCCCCTGAAAACAGCTCATGGTGGACACTTGTGCTGACAATGACCAAAAATTTTATAGCAGTCACGGTCAACCGTTCACGGCTTGGAGAAGTAGACGTGACTACAAGGAGACTCCATATAGCTTCCACAAATCCACTTAAATACTTTAGAAACAGGTCGTGATGTTCCTGGATGTAAAGACTTATAATATCACAAACGGCAGCACGGAGCTCATCAACAATTGCAACACCATCAGCTCCACTTTCTTCAACAGTCGGATACCTCACAGTAAGATAATTCCTGAACTCATTCATCCACCTATCAGCATTATTCTCAAAATGTTCAGGCAAATCCAGTATACTTAACGAATAGAAGATCCTACAACAGAGCCTGTGCGCTTCAATCAACTGACAAGGCGTTGCAGGAGAGCCAGCCGCAGCATTTATCCTAGCCGAAATAATCTCAACAGTACTCAATAACGGTGCAGCGAAGTTATCCGAACAGTAATTCAAATCAATCTGAACAGAAGGACACATATACAAAGAGCGAAATCTCTTAAACAATGAATTAACAATAGCAAGAATACCATTGACAGAAGCATAATCATTCGCATTGAGAGCGTTTACAAGACTGGCATTAAGCTCAGGAAGCAAAGTCGGCCATAACGTAGGGAAATCATGCTCCCCAATCACAGCCAAAGCTTCACTAAGTTGAGCCCTTATTTTCGGTATGGCAGACAGCATCAACGGAACTATTAACTGTTTAATCTGCTCTTTTTCAGCATCAGGAGTAGGAGTGGCAGACGACGGCATCCATCGTGTTTTCAAATGATTCTTGAAGTTGACTGCCGCGCATAGGCGGATCAATTCGTCAACTGCAGGATCAGCGACAAGACGGAGAACAACAAGGCCGTAGTTAAGGTTATCGGCGGCATCCGAGAGGTTCTTCTCAGCGTAGCGGCGAGGTTCAGGTTGGGGTGAAAGGGACTGGGTGAAACATTGTGAGAGAAACTGTAGGGTTTGTGGATTCCACTCCATGATTACGACGATATTATGTTATTATTATTATTAGGGTTTCAGAAACGGTAAAACGTAGCTTGAGTAAGAAGGAAGTAACGAACTAACGATCTATTTGAAGCGTGCCGTGGAATGAAGCAAGAAAAAGAATTAGCGCGGGTGTTTCGGAATTTAATTTGAGAAAGTAATTGACGACTTTGGGCCGAAGCCCATTACATTATTTTCCATCTTAATGATACTCGGTATTATAATTACCGAAACATTGAATTATTAAATTAATAATGTGTTTGACTCGTCTATTAATCCAACATCTAGGTGCAGATCATCTAAGCCATTGATTTCCGTTATAACATTCTATTTTATGTAAAATACAAATGCAATATTGTTAGGATACAATAGACATTGATAAAAGATATAAACAATAAAATCGTTTTGCTCTTATTCCGCTCAAAATGTGATTCTTGGAACCTGTGCGATTAGTTGCATGATGAGGTGAGGTGAGTTCTTTTAAGAATGCTAAAAAAGTAGAAAATGAGAGAACCAGTAGAATTCTTCTATTTCTCTACAAAATTCACTTCTATTTTTTACCCAATTGGTTAATTATCTCACAAACCGTAATTCCATAAATTATAAAAATTACATATTCGAAATCAGCGCGCTTTTCTCATCGATTAGAGATGTCATAAGATATACTTTCGACCAATTTTTCTTCTTCGTTTTTTTACCGGATTTGACAATATAATCACATGTGATTTATGATAAAAATTAAAATTTGTTCACGATTATTTATTCATGGTATTTGCTACTTAACACGTGATTATAACTTAATATTCACCTACATTGATAGTTATAAATAAAAAATTAAAAATTACAATAGTTTTCATTAAAAATCACATGTGATTGTTATTTTTACACTTAATCACAAGTGATTTGTTATATAATCACATATGGTTTTCATTTAAAATTTGATATTTGATGAGAAATTTACTGATATATGATAATTTATATATGATTTCAACTTGATTTTTACTTAATTGTATGATTATAGTTAACGATTTGGAAATTCACATTTAATTACCCTTTAATCACATGTGATTGATACTTTGATGTTCAATCGCATGTGATTACAACTTAGTTTTTCATGTTTGAATCTCTTTATCTCATCAATGATTTGAATTAGAAGTTTAATCGGAGATATAAGCGGGTGTGATTATTTTTTAGTATTAAATCACATGTGATTTCACATTAAAACTCAAAAAAAATGGAAGAAAAAAAACTTTGTCAAAAGTATATCTTGTTAGATCTAGAATCGAAAAGAAAAAGACGTTGATTCTGAATATGCAATTTTTATAATTTATAGACATACAGTTTGTGAGTTATTTAATTTTGAAAAAAAAGGTGAAAATGGGTTTTTAAAATTGAGCAATCCTATTGATTCCTTCATTCTTTACTTTTTTACCATTCTTTTTTGAACTTTTCTCATAGTTGCATAACACTATCTCCATTTTGGATATTTAGAAAGCACGTTCAAATGTAAGAGATAGAGTTTCATTTATCAAAATATGAAATATATGGAACCATAAATCATTAATTCGTATTTCTTAGAATTTTTTTCTAAAAATCACAATTTGAATACGTTTTTTAAATTTTCATTTTCTTAGAAAATTTTTCAGAATATAGATATGTTTTTTTTGTAATTAAAGACACACTTACCCATTTTATTATTATGAGAAAAAATAGTCAGAGCACACATCATACACACGTTTCAACTAAGAAATGAAACCATAAGCTCCAATTAGTAGTTTCATTGACTTTCTAACTTTAAATAATTTAATAGTTCCAAAAAATTTAACCAAAGTCAAGGACTCAAGTTCAAGTACTCAAAATCGGAGGGTATTTATATAGAAAGGTTTGGTCATGTGATGCAGTGTGCTGTATAACATCGAAAAAATGACAATCCCAATAGGCCAAGTTACTACTTGATTAGGGACTAATCCATGGGTGGACGAGTCCTTGTTCCAAACACGTCAGGCTTTCTTCAAATATTAACGCCGATCCTTGATCATTAAAGATATACTTGATTGCTGAGGATAGTGGTATCCAAACTTGTCAACGATCATCCTTAATCACTAGATATACTTGATCGCCGAGACTATTGGTATCCAAATAGCACTGTAGGTGATCATCACCCGGAAATAATGTCTGAACCCTCTTCCACTTGCCAACGGATTATAGCACAAATAACCAAATAGTAAAGTCTGGTGTATGAGCTTGTACTTGCGGCAACATTCTCAATGATTGAACTTTACTCCCCTCTGTAAGAGAAACAAAACAAAAAACTTTTAACCAATATGAAAAGAAAAAAAAAGTTTCTTATCTAAACCTTTTTTTTCCATAATCGATATTACCAATCCTAATAAAGGATTTGGCCAAAATTACACTCATAATCACCAGAATTTTTCTAAAAAAGAAATAAAACTATATAATTTTGAATAGTATGTAAAAGATAGAAAACAAAAAAAGAAATGCTATCAGCCAGCTTGGAATACTATTGAGGTAAACTCAAACAAGAAGTTCTTTAAAAGATAACTCAATTGAACAGCATGGAAAGATTTGCAGATTTTTTTTTATACTAATCAAAGCACATCCCTACTTGGTCCATAAGTCAAACTATGCTAGATCCAATTTTAGTACGCTAAAATGGGACCCACAACTATTTTATATCAAACATAATGAAATCATCAAATGTCTAATGGTTCAACGGAATAGCATCACATTACTATACAAACTTACCAGCCATGTTAACCTCCGACTCTCAGAGGACCCATCACATCAGCCTTCTCTTTGATCTCTTTGATAGGATCTGGTCAACGGACAATCCCGACGTATGTGCCCTTCTTTGTGACATCCAAAGCACACACCCCTCATATCTTTCTTCTTCGATCCTCTTTTCTGTTGGCTTCTAGAATCTTCCTCGTCCTTCAACGTGTATATCAACTTATCAAGCGGCATACGCTCTTCTTGCATCAATTTGATACGAACATGCTTCCAAGAAGGAGGAAGTTTTGAAATAATGGCACTAACATGAAAGTTCTCATCGATATGTATCCCAGAGGTAGTGATAGTATCTGCAATCCTGTGAAGCTCGTGAACTTGTTCCAGAACCGAAACCCCATCAACCATCTGAAACTGAATGTAATTGTTGACATGAGATATTTTCGTTCCAAAATCATCAGCATACCACGACTTAAGGTCTTCCCACAATTCTCTAGCATTCAGAGTCGTGACTGAATATTGGTCAAAGAGTTGATCAGAGAGGGAATTCAAGATGCTGTGACGACAGATGTAATCATCATTGATCCATTTTTGTGCCCAAGATTTGGCTTGACTGATCTCTTGGAAAGATGCCTCTGGTGAACCAGGAATTCTTGGGCATGGATTAGTAAGTACGTAAAGGACTTTCAATTGATCTAAAAAGAACTCCATTTGGCGTCTCCAGCAGTAGTAATTTTTCCCAGTGAAACGAGTGGTTGCAATGGGAATGAGTGGATAAGGTGGAAAGACAGATGTGTGACGTGTGTCTGCTTCAGAAACCAAGATAGTCGATGGATTTGAACCTTCTATTTCAGTTTGCTTCATTCCACTGCATTCTTCCCCTCTGAAATAAATCAAGTTTGTAACTATGTTTATACTGTGCGTACGATTTCATAAAACAGCTAGTTATTGGATTGTTTGTAGACAGACATCAGATTATGGTTACATTTTAAATTCTAAATGCGGATATTTGTTGGATGGAATACAATCATGAAATTCAGAAATAACCATAAATTACTAGCGGCATACAATTAAACAACCTTCCTTGACCAATTGGGTAAATGAACCATGATTCTCATACAACTTAACTCACATGTACCACAATCTTCATTCCCAAATCATTTACTCTATACTTAAATGGCTAGCAGATATTACTATTCGTAAAACATTATAATTATCCTTGATTGTGAAATAGAAATCATTGTTAGTCATTATATTATTATTAGTATGCAAATACATCATGATAAATCATAAATCATAACTTTAAGGAGACATGCATTAAAAATTCCTTGGCTATCAATTTTACAAATGAGACGTGCATTTACAATCGAAGTAAGATTGCTGCAATCATATTTTTTTTACTGAAAACTCAACAATATTGTTCTCGTGCTCTGGCCAAGTAACAAAAGTAAATGTTAAAATATAATCCACTAGATCCTAGCTATCAAATTTAGTCGTATTATTCTTTATGAATTTACGGCAATGCAAATATAGAGGAACATATGCATGATGTGTTAATCATAAATCATAGAATAGTTTATATCTGAACAATAAATATGATCCAACAGATGAACTGTATTAACAATAAAATCTGAAGTATTGTTGTAAGTTTTTACCTCATCCTTGATTCCAACTTTGTGATGGCTTCTTCTATATCAGGAAAGCTTGAACGAAATACTGCCCATTCTTTAGGGTTCAATGTAATTCCTAAAGATAACACCAAAAACAAGCTCAAGACTAATATCATTATTCTACAGAAAGACAAAATGACAGCTACCAATATCAACATACACATCATTATCATGATACATACACCTCTTGGTCTAAAAACATCTCAGGTATACACACAATAACCCATCTCCACTTTCTAATCTATCATCAAAAGTTTCTCAAAACGAACACCTATTACCATCTAGCCTCAAATAATTATGGATACTCCAACAATCTATCCTATTCTAGCATCACTCTTGCATATGATGATATATACGAAGTGTCCAATCAGACATTGACAATAAGACGAGTTTTATCCGGATTTGTTCAAAATACATGCTTAATGTGAACGTATATCGTTAAGACTACATCTTTTTTTGGATATCTAATAAGTCATCGATTGCAGTGGTGCACAAATAATGAAACGAGCTGCAAGTAAGCAAGTTGTCACCTCACCTCCACCAGATGGAAACACCTTCCCCTGTTTTTGATAATATTCCCTTATTGACACCAATTTGGTCTCTTTAAATTTCTTAATTGACACTCTCCTCATACCTGGAAGCTATGTAACAATAATAAGAAATTAAAAGACATAATAAAATATATGTTATACTTTATAATAATCAGAACGCATAAAATATATATTTCTAATTTTAGAACTAATTCTCAAGTTAGGGTTTCGAGAGCTCACTCTACATATAATACGTCCGACGCCGTCATCAGAAGCAATTGGTTGATCAGTAGCCGGAGATTTCTCCGGCTGTATTTCAGCAACATCTTCAGTGTCTTCTCGGAGTTCCTCGGCCGGTGAAGTGGACAGCAGAAACGATTCAACAATTCGTCTAACTAGCTGCTTGCTAGGGAGATCAGAAAGATCAACTCCGAGCAGCTTTTCAGCTTCTATTCGAACAGAAAGCTCAGTGGCGGTGTTTAAATCGGCGGTTTTAAGGATTCCGACAAGTGTTTCTTCGAGTTTCCGGCGGTGAGGTTCGGATTCCATTGGTAAGAGGAAATGGTAAACAGAGAAAAACAGAGGGAAAGGGTTTATTAGTCGTTTGTATTTTACAATTTAGTCCTTCATAAATGTTGCTGTTGTCATGTTTGCAAGAAAAGCATTCTGATTTTACTACCTTTGAATTTTTGAAATGATTGGCCAAAAATATGTGAAAATGGTTTGTATATATACAGTGGTAGGAAAGTGTTAAATTTCAACGAGGATTTTCATGCTTTTCGTGTTGCGAGGGGATGAATGTAAAGTACTAACATCATTGACAGTAGACCATAAATCATATATTCGTTCAAAGTATGCTTTTTATTAGAACTGCAAACATATTGCATAGATGTATCGCAAAGCTAAAATCACATTATGTCGCTGAATAAATGATACTACATTCACCTCATGATAAGTCTCAAATAGATGTTCACTTTCTACATCGACCATTTTAGATTGTCTCAAAATAAATTTTCACTTTGTATCTCGACCGATCATTTAACTTTAAGTTCCAGTACTATGGTTTTGTGCTTATATTTATGTTTTTTAAAACTATCGATAAGAGATACAAATTATGAAACACATCAACTCTGAATTTATATGCAAACCACAGAGTTTCAAACATAAATGTGCTAATATCATTTTAGTTAACTTTTATTAGAATATTGATAAGCTTCTTTTTTCTCTATGTAGTTGTTAGGATTAAATTCGACACTTACCATTTCATATTATAAAGATCATTTTCACCGTTTTCGTGTTGGTTTTCATCTTTTAAGTTAATAATTTTAACTTTGTTTTACTTTGCAAAAAGATAAGCCATAGAAGATGTTATAGTTCTTAATTTATCGTTTAAGTTTTATGTATTCCTCACACTTTTCAAAGCCAAGACCGCCACTTACCAATCCAGCCTACAACTAAGGGTGTCATTGGGACAGATCTTGATCCGGATCTTACCCGTCCCGCCCTATTTATGTGACCCAATTGGTCAAAAATGGATCCATAAACCCAACAAGAAATCCAATGGGTCGACCCATTTAGATGGACCTCTACTTAAATCGGCCCATGACCCGTCTGGATCAACCAATTTAAATTATAATAAAACTACACTTTTTTTAAAAGGTATGTACTAACTATTTCTACAAATAACATACATTTTTACTACGTTTCATGCTTTATATTGTATTATATACATATATATATTATATATACATATATATATATATATACACACACACAAAATGGATATAGCAAAACTATTAAACAGTGCGTATTCAATTTGTCAACGAATTAACGAATGAATGGAAATGATTCGCATAGTATAACTAACTAATCATATGATCTAAATGTTTAGAATATACTAATGTTGAAAATTGTTAGTACTTTTTCCTAAGGATACACGCATAAATAAATTTGAAAATAGTTTGTAGCTAATTTTTTTTCAAATTGACTCGGTAAATAAATTACCTGAGTCTTTCATCTTGCAAAGAGTCTGAGGAACATGGCGAAGGTAAATTGGGGAACAACGATTAAAACTTGAACAAACAGATTTATGATTATAATTGAATTTAAGAGGTTGGAAATCTATACTATCTCTTACAGGGCACTGAAGCTGACATCATTTAGCTGATATGTCATGTTCTTAACAATGTTTTGAGGCTGATTTGGCAGCTCCTGGTGAATTCGCTGACCTAATGATGACATCATTAGCCCAAAACCTCTATCCACCATCAATTTAATCTGCCCCAATGTTTTGTATTGTAGTTTTATTTTCATCCGGCCCAATATTTAATTTAGCGTGTTAATAACCTTTTTATGCAGCGCCTCTCCTATCAGATTTTATTGGGACACTCCTTCACGCCACCCTTGATAACAGTGCCGTCGATTCAATACCTCATCATCCATCATCCATTTAAATTGAGCTTCGTTCACTCACTAATTCATCCCACACAGTCTTCACACCAGCCCAATCGAAACACAAAATCACTAGCACCTGCAATGGAGAACGACGCTTTCAACTACATTCAAGATTTGGACACGGTTAAGGATTCATGGAAAGTGAAAGTTAAGATCCTGACTTTGTGAAAGACGACTTATCAACTGGATATGATCGTGATGGACGAAAGGGTACACAACACTCCTTCATGAGAATTGGTTATAGTCTTTATTTTTACTTACAAGTATTCTATAAATTTTATAGGGTGACAAGATTCAAGCGACCGTCAAGAATGTTTTGATTACCTTTTTTGAAAGACTTTTGGAAGAAGGTATCGTTGTCATACTAAGCAAGTTTGGTGTAGGTGCAAATACTGGAAAGTACCCTATGGTGAAGCACAAGTATAAGTTGAACTTTTATCGTGCTACTACTATCAAGAGATGCCTTAACTTCGATGGTCCAAGTTATGGTTTTAATTTTTTGCCCTTTTGTGAGATTTTGGAGCATTTGGACGATCCAGATTTACCTGTTGGTAACTTTCATCTATATTTACAATTTGTTTTTATTTTCTTTACCATCATATTACATAATGAATGACGATATGTATAAAAATTTTGCAGATGTTATTGGTTGTGTTATTCACTGTGGTGATTTGGCTATATATGATAAAGGCGACGGTAAAGAAGGAAAGCGCTTAAGTTTGGATCTTGAAGATGCACAGTAAGAGATAGTATAGATTTGGCTTATCTACTTTTTTTTTTCTCTTCTGACTAATATTTGTTTCAGTGGACTGAGAGTAAAATGTACTTTGTGGGATGTTTTTGCACAACAATTTCATGACTACGTTACACTTGCCCCAAGAGAAAACCATGTTGTGATCATTATGCAGTTTGCTAGAATCCGAAAATGGAGAGGTACTTTACAATCAACTCTGATATTTGTATACATTCGGTTTTTCCTCTGTTTATATACTGAATCTATTTTTAATATTTTGCAGGAAACCCTTCTTTCCAAAATGCTTTGTTTAGCACTAAGTTGTGGATTGATGATGATATTGCTGAAATTGTTGATTTCCGGCAGAGGTACATTTGTAGAACCGGAACTGTTTCCTCAAGCCAAGGTGGAAGTGCTCTTTCTAGCCAGATGGTTTACTCTCTCCGTGAAGAATTTCTAAGACAGACTAAAAGAGGTACCATCGATGAGATCGTAGACTCCACTGAAGTAAGACTTTATCACTAATCCGCATCCTTCTGTAATATTTTATTTTTTGTAAACAACTATGGTGAAGCTGTAACAAAGTTTATCACTAACCTTTTATTTATTCAGCCCATGGTTTATGTTGTTCTGGCTACTATAAAGTCTTTCGAGATGGAGCATGGATGGTTTTATGTGGCATGCAGAAAATGTAAGAAGAAGGTGATTAAGAATTCTGATGTTGTTGTGTTAGAGGAAATCGATGGTGAAGCTGAAGAATCTATTGATGATGGTAGACTGTATTGTCCAAAGTGCAAAGAGATAACAGCTTCTGTCTACCCTAGGTTACTTTACCTCTTTATCGTTTCTGCGTTTTTGTATACAACTTTACCATTTATCCCTTACACATGTTTGTACTCTTTCTTTATACAGTTTTAAGGTGCAGGCTAGAGTCCAAGATTCTACTTTTCGAGCGCCTTCTTTATGTGTGTCTTTTATTGAATAATATTTCTCAATTTCGTTCACTAAAATATGGTGAAAAAATCTTATGTTGTACTTACTTTGCGATCTCCATCTTTATGTCAACATAAGGGAAAAAGCATTGCAAGTAAGGCTCTATTTGACAGAGCAAATGTTTAGTTTGATTTTGATTACTTGATTTATGGACATTACTTTTCCACTAAACTGATAACTTATGCTTACAGCTTTGTCACAACCAACATGTAACATTCGAGTAACAAATGTCAATGGTGATATTATTAAAGAAGCAAGTCAGAAATGTTTGGCGATCGTTGCCAAAACAAAATTTAATAAGTATGCAAGTGGCCCGGCAGATAAATATCGTTTCAAATCTTCTTCAAGTGATTCTCCTTTAACATTTTGTAATCAAAAGTGTATTATTTAATAAATTTATGAAATTAACTCATTTAACCTATTTATAAATTTCATATTTCAGGTATGTTAATACCAGAACATGACACTTTGCTCATACCTTCTCATGAAGTTGAAACACCAACTTTTAGTAATTCCTCATACCAAACTCCAACTTCAAATACCAAAAGGAAACAAAAAAGTGTTATCAAGACGCCAATAGGTACGATAAATAACTATCAGTTATCAACAACTTGGTGTGATTACACATTTGTTTGCTACTTTTGCATAAATTTCAATGTTTTTTTGACAGGATATAATACTACTCCCATTTCTGTCTTGGATACTCAAATTCTTTCATCTGGTGTGAGGTCATCAAATGTCAACACACCATCTGTTAGCCAGTGTACTCATACACCGGGAATTGAGACAACACGAAAATATCGGTCAACTATAACTTCAACTGATCCCACTTTGTCAAGTCAACCAAACAAGCTGCCAACAACTAAAAGAAAATGCAAATCTAGAATACATATTGCTACTGATCTCAATCCCATTCAAATTCAAATTCCAATTGATCAATCTCATGTTTACGTGGCTCAATTTAAAAAATTATACGGAGTTTCCAGAGGTATTTTGCTTTTAATAACATTTACATAATACATAATGGTGATACTGTTTTAGTTCATTTTTTGATGTAATTTCATTTTTCTTTTGTTACTTTTTTAGATTACTTGGATCATGGTGATCCAACATTCGTCTGTAGGTATTGTCATGCTGTTGTATGGCATGCCGAGGCACTGACAGGAAATGATAATACCAATTGTGGTTATTCTATATGTTGTAACCATGGGAAAGTTCAGTTGCCTCCGACCCCAAATCCACCTGATCTCTTGAAGAGGTTACTTAACAACAAGCATCCAAAGAGCAAAAATTTCATCCAGAACATTAGGGCTTATAACATGATGTTTTCTTTCACTTCCATGGGTGGTAAAATTGATACTTCGGTTAATACTGGCAGAGGTCCTTATTGTTTTAGGCTGTCCGGTCAGAACTACCACCTTACAGGTAGTTTGCTTCCTATGAGTGGAAATAAACCTAGGTTCTCACAGCTATATATTTATGATACTGCAAATGAAGTACGCAACATAATTGATGCTGTTAGGTATATTTTACTGATTTATATATTCAAACATTTACTTATTTTTGTTCCCTAAACTACTATTACATATCTCTTTTAATTTCGCTTGATAGTTCTGGACGTCGAGATACCTCTTCTGATGAATCTCTTGATTCTGACCTCATTGAGGAGCTGCAAAATATGTTGGATGCTGTAAATCCTTATGTCATATCTTATAGAATGGCCAGGGAAACTTTTGCCAAATACAATCAGCAAACTGTTAGGCTAAAATTAGTAGGAGGAAGGGAAAAAGATGGACGTACTTACAATCTTCCAACAGCTTCCGAAGTCGCTGGTATAATAGTAGGCGATATTGATTCTGCGTTTGATGAGAGAGACATAATTGTTGAAACCCAAACAGGTGAACTCAAGCGTATTAGTGAATTACATCCGTCTTATATCTCTCTTCAGTATCCACTTCTCTTTCCTTTGGGTCAAGATGGCTATAGACGAGGAATTAAGCATCGGAATGTAGATGGAAATAATAATAAGTCAGGCCGGACTGAGTTGACCATCAGGGAGTTCTTTGCATATTATATTCAGGAAAGGTGTAACCAAACATCTTTGATTCATGTTGGTAGAAGACTTTTTCAACAATTTTTGGTAGATGCTTATACCATGATTGAGTCTCATAGGTTGTCTTTTATAAGATTTCAACAAAAGAAGCTTAGATTAGACAGTTATAGGAATTTAGCAGACAATGTAGTTTCTGGCAACACCCAGGGATCTACCACTGGAAAAAGAATACTATTACCTTCTTCATTTACCGGTGGTTCTAGATATATGATGCAGAATTATTTGGATGCTATGGCAATTGTGAGGCACTGTGGATTTCCAGATTTGTTTATAACCTTCACATGTAATCCAAAATGGCCAGAGATCATGCGTTTCTTTGACAATAAGGATATAAGTCCTGAAGATAGGCCTGAGATATTATGCCGTCTTTTCAAGATAAAGCTTGATAGTATGATTAAAGATTTCAAAGACAAAAAAATTTTTGGCGAGTTGGAAGCAGGTATGACCGACCTTTTATTTTCCCCATAAGGTTATTTGACTCACAATTGTTGCAATCTTTAATATGTTTACTCATAATTCTTTGTTTTTTTATTTCACAGTTGTTTATACCATTGAATTTCAAAAACGTGGTCTTCCGCACGCCCATATTTGTCTTTTTTTGCAATCCGCTTATAAGTTCCCAACGGCTGAGCATGTTGATCATGTCATATCTGCTGAAATTCCAGAAAAAATTCAGGATCCGGATCTATATAAACTTGTGGGTGACTTTATGATTCATGGTCCATGTGGCAAAGATAATATGAGTTCTCCATGTATGAACAATACGGATAAGTGTTCTAAACATTTTCCCCGACCTTTCAAAGACCGTACATCCATTGATGAGGATGGATATCCCCTTTACCGAAGGCGTGACAATGGTGCAAGTCTATACAAAGGAAAAACCAAGGTTGACAACAGTTTTGTGGTTCCCTATAACGCCTTTCTCCTCAAAAGGTATCAGTCTCACATCAACGTCGAATGGTGTAACCAATCGGGTTCAATAAAATATTTGTTTAAATATATAAACAAGGGACCCGATCGGATTACTGCTGGTGTTATTGCTGATAATACGGATGTCAATGGAGAATGTGAAGAACGAAATGTCGATGAAATAAAAGATTATCAAAATTGTAGGTACATTTCTACTTGCGAAGCATCTTGGAGGATTTTTGGTCATGAACTCCATCACAGGACTCCTGCTGTGGAAAGGTTGTCATTTCATCTTCCCGGTGAACAACCTGTTATCTATGAAGATGATGCCGATCTTCTCAATGTAATTGGCAAACCAACTGTTGCTGCTTCACAATTTACAATGTGGATGGAACAAAATAAGTGTGACCCCCAAGCTCGGAAGTTAACGTATATTGAATTTCCTAAAGAATATGTTTGGAATGCATCTGATAGAGTTTGGACACGAAGGAAACTACGTCCTAAACTTGGCAGAATTCACCATGTACCTCCTTCAGCGGGAGAAGCTTATTATCTTCGATGCTTGCTTAACAAGGTAAGGGGTCCAACATCTTTTGAAGACATTAGGACTGTCAGAGGTAAGCTTTATCCTACATTCAAAGATGCGTGTTTTGAGCTTGGAATTTTAGACGACGATAAAGAGTACATCGATGCAATTAGAGATGCAAGTCAGTGGGCTTCAGGTCAATATCTACGATCGTTATTTGTTATGTTGTTACTGTCAAGCAATCTCTCAAGACCGGATCATGTATGGGCTGAATGTCGGCATGTTCTATCAGATGGCATTGTTCACAAGCAAAGGAAAGAACTTAGTTTACCAGGTCTGATTACAGTAACATACAAATTCATTAGATTTAATGTCACTGTACTTTTTGCATAAAGAACTAACTATGCCCTTTCTCAGGTTTTCGTCTTGAACCGCCCGATCTTGACAATTACACTCTCTACGAAATTGAGAAACTGTTGCGTGCCAGCGGAAGTACTTTGAAAAACTTTGTTGGAATGTCGTATCCACCTGATGAGTTCCTTATTACGGCTAATAACAGGCTGATTGTTGACGAGCTTCAATATGATCAAAACGAAATGGAACGGGAGCATGATGAGTACTTTGCTTCTTTGACTTCAGAGCAAAAGGTTATATATGAAAAAATTGTCGCAGCCGTCAACCAAGATGTTGGAGGAGTTTTCTTTGTTTATGGATATGGTGGTACCGGAAAAACTTTTTTGTGGAAGACATTGTCTACAGCCATTCGATCTAAAGGAAAGATTGTTTTAAATGTTGCGTCAAGTGGCATTGCGTCACTTTTGTTAAGCGGTGGTCGGACTGCACATTCTCGATTTGTAATTCCAATAAATTGCACCGAAGATTCTTTTTGTTCTATCAATGTAAATAGTCCTCTTGCTGACCTATTAAAGTTAACTTCGTTGATTATCTGGGATGAGGCTCCTATGATACACAAGCATTGCTTTGAAGCTTTGGACAGGACATTGAGAGATATTTTGCGTTCATCAATTCCCAATAGTGAGGAGAAGCCGTTTGGTGGGAAAGTTGTTGTATTTGGTGGAGATTTTCGACAGATACTTCAAGTTGTTCCTCAAGGAAGTAGAGAAGATATTGTTAATGCTTCTTTGAATTCTTCTTATTTGTGGGATCACATACAAGTTCTGAAGTTGACTGTTAACATGCGATTACAGTGCGAATCTGATGCTGATGATATAAAAGAGATGAAAGATTTTGCTGATTGGATACTAGAAGTGGGTAATGGGACTGTTGGGGGTCCTAACGATGGTGAAGCTGATATTTCCATTCCAGACGAGTTTTTAATCAAGGAAGTTGATGATCCTCTATTGTCTATTATCTCTACTACATATCCGGATGTTATAAAGAATTTGTATGAGCCTACTTACTTTCAACAGAGAGCTATTCTTGCTCCAACACATGAGCAAGTTGATAAGATCAATGAGCGTCTAATTGAAATGGTTCCTGGTGATGAGACGGTATATTTTAGTTCAGATAGTGTTTGCGAGTCAGATAATTGTAGTGAAGAAGATCAGTCTGGAATTGGGTCACCTGAGTTTTTGAACAGCCTTAAATTTTCCGGTGTTCCTAATCACAATTTAGCTTTAAAAGTTGGTGTTCCAATTATGTTACTTCGCAATATTGATCAACCCAATGGTCTTTGTAATGGTACAAGGCTTACAGTTATTAAACTTGATAAATCATTGATCACAGCCCGAGTCATAACAGGTACAAACATTGGTTTTGAAACACCTATTCCACGTTTCAAGTTGTCTCCTTCAGATAAGACACTACCATTTAAGATAGTACGGAAGCAATTTCCCATAGCTGTTTGCTTTGCCATGACTATTAACAAAAGTCAAGGACAGAGCCTATCTCAGGTTCATATTCTTTTTCATTTTAAATTTTGATTTGTATACTTACAATGATCTGTTTAAGTAATGTATTATTCCTCATTTAATAACGTCTGCACTTCTTTGTTTCATTGTAGGTTGGATTATTTTTACCAAGACCCGTATTCACTCACGGTCAACTTTATGTTGCAATGTCTAGAGTAACAACCAAAAAGGGATTAAAGATACTTATATGCGATAAGGACATGAATGTTACAAATACCACCAAGAATGTAGTTTACAAGGAAGTGCTGCAAAATCTGTAGTATTGGTTTGCAACAGTATTGAATATTAATTTTTGTGTGCTACTTATTGTTGTTATGTAATGGAAAACTATCTTTCAATTAGATTATTGTCAAATAATTATTTGTGGTCATATTTTTAGTTCTTGCTATTGTGTGTTGCTTTCTTGCTGCCACCATGGCTATCCAGAGGATCTGGCAGAGACACACTGATTTCTACAATGATTTATTTAATGCTAATTTCTAATCATATGTCATTTTTTTCAAACACATTTTCTTTCTATACACATTCTATATATAAAATAAATAATAATCTGTATTCATTTAATTTGGTTCTAAAAAAACCCCGTGTTTTCACGGGTCATAAACTAGTTACTATTAAGTATCACCGTAAGCTTGAATATACTAACTTTGCATGATGATTTTGAAGAAAATGAGTAAGACTGTCTGAGGGCTAGTGAAAAATTGTTACCAATAACTTTGAATTGCCCCATTGATTTTTTTAATTAGCAACGAACCCACAAAAGAGCACGTATACTTCGTTGTAAAAAGTATAAGCGGCAAAATGAATGGGTCCGGTCGGGTCAAGTCACGGGTCTAGATGGATTTGAGTCTAAATAGGTCCGGGTCTAGATGGGTCATTAAGAATGATGGGTTTAAATGGGTCTGGGTCTAATGGGTCTCGGGTCGGGTCATCGGATTTTACCAAACTTTTTTTTAATTTAAATCAAAAATGAAATGACGTGAGAAAAAAAACATCCGCTAGACCCGTTGGTTAATTGTTACATAATTGAAGGTTGTATTGAAAAACCCATTTAGACTCATCCCAAAAATGGGATGAAATCCAACAAACTCATCCCCTCCTATATATTAACCAAATTGACCATAATTAATCAATGGGTCTAAAATTATCACTTTTAGTAATAATGAAGCTGGATTGATCAGGTCAAAATTGTTGATATGGGTTTGGATACCTGAATGGTGGATAACTAGATATCCAATATCAATGGAAGAGTTTTTTCTTTCTAAATAAAGAAAAATTTCCTAAGAAAATACTAGATTATTTTGCGTTAACATTGCTTATTAAACGTGATATAATATGAAATAATAATAAATAAAATTCATAATTTTTTGTGTTATTTTGTATTAACATTGCTTATTGAACGTGATATAATATGAATAATAATAAAAAAAATCATAATTTATTTTTACATTAAATGGGTCGATCCAGATCTGGATCCATTGGTTTAGTTGGATCTTGGATTGAATCATGATCCAATAACTAATGGGCCAGATCCAGACCCATTTAAATGGATCTTGTGACCCATTGGATCTTGTCACGATCCGTCCTGCCCCGCCCAATTGACAGGCCTAGCTACAACCACCACTGCAACCCACCACAACCACAAACACAAAAAATTGAGGCGATGTAATACATAACCAAACATTAATGATT
Source organism: Pseudognaphalium luteoalbum (assembly GCA_963422505.1). Classification (NCBI taxonomy): domain Eukaryota; kingdom Viridiplantae; phylum Streptophyta; class Magnoliopsida; order Asterales; family Asteraceae; genus Pseudognaphalium; species Pseudognaphalium luteoalbum. The sequence goes on from OY730192.1 coordinate 39,965,888, forward strand.
TTAAAAAAAATACATAAAAACAAAGGAAAATGATAAAGACAGCCCGCTGTCAATAAGACTCTAAAACGTGCAACAACATTTGTACTTTACCATAGTATTTATGACCCCCTGAATTTTAGTTGACCCAACCTGAATTTTTGTTGAAGTACAATCATTTTATGCGTGTCCAAATTGATTATTGACCATCCTTAGGGTTGTCGTTAACAATACCCATAAATAATTAGTAAAACATTTAAAAAGTATAAATCGTAACTACAAACCTTAGTCCATTACAGTATTACACACAAACAAATAATCTAAGGATCATGTCCAAATAATCTAAGGATCATGTCAACAACGGATTCTAAATATTGATAAAAAAAAATTATAGGAAGAACAAATTTATTTAGTTGAAAATGCATGCTTGAATTCTTTACAAATTCAGAAAATGCTAAATAGTTTACCCACAAAACTCTAGAACGTTTTACAACATTGATTTTAAGCAGAATATAACAATATCCACAAAAATCTAAAAGTCTTAGAAACCCAAGCATTTATTTATTTACAGTATTACTCCGTATTTTTTTTGGATTTGGGTGATGCGGTTGTGGAGGATTGTAGAAAAATGGAATTGCAGAGAAGGAAACTGAAAAGATGAGTCAAGAAAATTATGACAGCTTTATATATGTATGTTTATGGTTGGAGAATAACAAAACACATATATAAAGACAATTTTGCCCTATGATATATCAAAAAAACTCATTCTATCGTGACTTACGAAAAAATAGTGATACATCGAAATAAAATATCGCCGATAACTTCGCGATTTACTTGTTAAATTGATATTAGGGATAATGAGGTTGACTTCAAATACAATTTTTAGAGAAATAAATGTTAAATTTGATGTGAAAAGGGACTCACAAAATTTTTTTCTTCTTATAAAATCAAAGGGAAAAACCAAAAAATCCTTAGTTGACGTTTATCCGTCAACGCCGAGTTTAACATCGGTTGGAAATGATTAACGTCGATCAAACATTTAGAGCCATTATGTAATAAGCCCACTTTGCATGCTCTTAGTTTACAACTCAAACTGTATTATACTACCAAGGGACAATGGTGTGATGTAATAATGTAATAGCAATAGTGAAATGTTAGATAAGATAGTGTGTCGACCATCAACATTTAGAGTCATTATCAAAGTTACTTTAACAATATAGTCTAGTCGCATATAACGTGTCTATGTAAGTCCATAAATAGATGCATTACCTCGATGTTTGAATAAGATTTGTTTAAGTATTTGAGTATACCTACTCTTCCTATCTCTAATAAAATCTTTAATTTTTGAATAGCGGATTATTCATACTACATTAACTAATTACCGTGTCATCTGCATTATATCACAATTAACTACGGAGTAATTATTAGATATTCATGATCATCACAATCTGTATCTTATAAACAGGTATTATTTTCTTTGTGTCCACTTCCATGCTCTTAGTTTAGAGCTTAGATTGTATTATATTATCATTTTTCAAAATATAACGATTTAATCATTACTCATGTTAACCTTAACCTTTTTTTTAAAAAAAAAAAAACAAAACAAAAAAATCTATTTTCACATATGTTAATCGAGTAATCGAAGACACAAATGACTATATACAGTTATTTGAAAAGAAAACAAACATGTAAACCACAAACGGCACACCACAAGCCACAAGGACTGCGAATAAAATGCTCATAATGATAACCTCTACGGTGCTGTAAATATGTAATCCTAAGGGACTGAACATGTCAATATGTAAAAATAATTAATTACCCGAAATAAACTAAAAAGTATAGGTCCTACCGAGACTTGAACTCGGGTTACTGGATTCAGAGTCCAGTGTCCTAACCGCTAGACCATAGGACCAATCTGTTACACTAATACCCAAATTATTAATATATCGTATATTCGAGTAAGTGAATTAATTCGCAAGTACCTTCATTTCATTACTTTTTCATACTGTATATTATATAATATTTATCTATCATAAAATCATCAACGATTTTCACATGACAGTTAAATATATCATAAAAATATTGCTAGTAAGTAGTTATGAGTAACTAGTTAAAATTATAAATGAATTTAATTAGTTGTTTGGCAAGTCATGTATTCCGTGCACGATTAGATGATTTATTATGCTATATAAAAACAGAAAAAGTCTAGCAAATGCAAAATACACATGCCAGAACTACTACTTACCCGCATACTTGTACAAACAAAACCAAATTTTAACGGTTTACTTTTCCAAAGGATGTGGTTTAACCAATCCAAACCTAACTCGACCTACACACAAATCAATTTTTGGACATGCAAATCTTGTGTAAAAAGTTTATTAAATTCTTCAATTTGATCAAATGGACAACTCATGTTTCTCTAAGTAGCAATTCAATAAGTCATGGACTTGCATTCCTTGACATGTATCCTTGTCATTGCGCTTTTAGTATCAAGAATTTTATCGTTATGGCTTAATAAATATTATCAACAATCGGTGGGCAGACTTCCACCAGGCCCACCGAGGTGGCCTATAGTTGGTAATCTTCTCCAACTAGGGCCACTACCTCATAGAGACTTTGCTTCATTTTGCGAACAATACGGACCTTTGGTTTATCTTCGTTTGGGGAAAGTTGATGCAATCACCACCAATGACCCCGACATTATCCGCGAGATACTTGTACAACAAGATGATGTTTTTGCATCCCGACCTCAAACCTTAGCTGCATATCACCTAGCTTATAAATCTGGTGATGTTGCTCTAGCACCTTTCGGGCCTAGGTGGAAATGGATGAGAAGGATTTGTATGGAGCAGCTTCTTACAATAAAAAGACTTGAATCCTTTTCAAAGCAACGTGCATCTGAAGCCCAACATCTTGTACAAGACGTATGGGCTTTGTCTCGGGCTGGTGGGCCGGTTAACCTAAGAGAAGTTTTAGGTGCTTTTTCAATGAACAATGTGACCCGAATGTTGCTAGGGAAGCAATACTTTGGGTCAGGGTCAGCCGGCCCAAAAGAAGCCTTGGAGTTTATGCATATAACCCATGAATTGTTTTGGCTACTAGGCTTGATCTACTTGGGTGATTATTTACCTTTTTGGAGATGGATCGACCCGTATGGCTGTGAGAAGAAAATGAGAGAAGTGGAGAAAAGAGTGGATGATTTTCATTCCAAGATCATTGAAGAACATAGACGAAGAAAGAAGAGTGGAGAACAAAAAGATGAAGGAATTATGGATTTTGTTGATGTTTTATTGTCTTTGCCAGGTGAAGATGGCAAAGAGCATATGGACGATACACAGATCAAAGCTCTCGTTCAGGTAACCATCAAAGTCTAACGATATCATATTCATTAACAATCGTATAAAAAGATGCGAAATAGTTTGGATCATTTCATATTTTACAAGTTGTTTTCGTAAAGTAAAAAATGGACTAAAAAAGTTGTTTGATGTATCACTATATTCAGGATATGATAGCTGCAGCAACAGATACTTCAGCAGTAACAAACGAATGGGCTATGGCCGAAGTTATTAAACACCCTCATGTCCTTCGAAAGATCCAAGAAGAGCTTGACAACGTTGTGGGCCCTAATCGAATGGTCTGCGAGTCAGACTTATCAAGTCTCAAATACTTAAGATGTGTAGTACGAGAAACCTTCAGGATGCATCCAGCAGGCCCATTTCTCATTCCTCACGAGTCAATACGTGCAACAGAGATCAACGGCTATTACATTCCTGCAAAGACACGTGTGTTCATCAACACTCATGGTCTTGGACGTAACACCATGATATGGGATGATATTAATGTGTTTCGCCCTGAACGACATATGACTAGTGATGGGAGTCGAGTTGAGATAAGTCATGGAGACGATTTTAAAATCTTGCCGTTTAGTGCTGGAAAAAGAAAGTGTCCTGGTGCGCCACTTGGTGTAACGTTTGTTTTAATGGCATTGGCTCGACTTTTTCATTGTTTCGACTGGAGCCCGCCCGATGGGTTGAGATGTGAGGATATAGATACAGAAGAAGTGTATGGTATGACGATGCCGAAAGCTAAACCATTGATGGCCATTGCAAAGCCTCGTTTAGCAACTCATATGTATCAATGACAAGCTAACAACATACACATCTAATATTGTATGTTGCTTAAGATGAATAGCTTGGAACATTTAATATAGAATGTAACAGTCTCTTTTCTTCAAACTCACATTTATTTTGATGCAGTTTCAAGTGTAATTTTTACAATGATTCTATATTTCTATCAGCAGAGGTGTACATTTGGGTAAAAATCTTATCTAAGGTTGGAGTTATATTGTAATTTTGGGGGCAAAGAAAGTTATTAGTATTTTACTTTTCCGGTCAAACCTACACTACCAAACAACGATTATTATACACAACCACATATATTTATAAATTGTCTCGCACGAAGCTTGAATACACAAATATTAACTATCAACTTGAATGGTTCCACACATACGGCTAGACCAAAGGCCTTTGATTTATTACTAGTTCTGTCCCATATAATTGTCTAGTTTTAACCTTTTGAAGTTATTCTTTTCAACTTTGACATTAAATATTTTTGTTACATAACATTCGATGCAAAATATATAAATGGATTGAGTTTTAAATGTATTTTCATTAGTATAACTTTCATTAAGTATTATATAACATAAACAAAATTATTTTAGATCAAAGTTGAAAAAGAAAATTTTAAAAAGTTAAAAATTAACAATTATTTTAGGACGGATGTAGTATTATACGGGAACAAAATATAACAAAACTACAATTTTTAGGATGCCAACAAAGGAGACGTGATCATTGATAAATAACTTTAAATCGTAGGTAGCATAACTGGCTAACTGCGTAATATACAATTACATTTTTAGTCCTCCTTTAATCTAAATAAATCTAAATCTAAATCTAAATCTAAATCGTAGGTAGCATAACTGCATAAGTATGAGTAACATATTAACTGCTTGTTGATATGCACTTGTAACCACGGGTTGATTCATATGCCCATAGGTACACAGCATTTTAATAGGCTACTTGTGCATCAGAATTTGTGACCCCATCATCGAGTTTCAAGATACTGTATTTTGGGGGTGTTTCGGTTAGCTTATTACAAACCAGCTTCTGCTTTTCCAATAATATTGAATCATCGATGACAATAATTTAGTTTGCTCCAAAATATCCAATGTTTTTGTTTTATGCACTCTAGGTGTTTGATAATATGCCTGAATGAGAATGAATAGATATATGCTCGTGATTATGTTATTAGTTTTATTGGATGTGTTCAGTTATACATGTTTGATGTTCCTTTGTATCTGTTAAGGTCCAAGGTGACATCGAGGGAGCTTTTCCATTGCCATGTTTCTTCGTCGGGCTGCATCGATGTTACCTAAATCAAGAAGGTTATTTAGCAATAGCAGTAGCCATGATATTGAAAGCACCATTTATGAGCTCAACAAGGTATCATAAAGTTTATTTCTGTAACTATAGAAGTTTAAATCTAGTTTCTTTCTTTAACATAGATATCTCTTCTAGCACGGGACAATGTCATAGTATTGCATAGATGTATGTACCAAAAAATCCCGCATAGAGTTTTTTAGAATGTATTTAATCTAATGCTCACTGAACTTACATGGGATAGTATCAAATATTCATATCTTGGATTTCAGGAGATGGAATTTGTTTTCGGTGAAGCTCCACCTACAAGTCTTACTGGTTCCAGTGAAAGTCAACCTACGTCTCAAGATTCTGAGTTTGTCTCTGTTGAGAAAATAAAAAACGAATCTGAACTGACACATATTAGTGCCAAAGGTGAAGCTCAAATGGTGGATGTCTCTCATAAGGATATAAGCAAGAGAGTTGCAATCGCCAGCTGCAAAGTTATTTTGGGGAAGAAAGTATACGATTTAGTTTCTGCCAATCAGGTTACAAAGGGAGACGTCCTTAGTGTGGCAAAAATAGCTGGAATAACTGGAGCAAAGCAGACTAGTAACCTTATCCCACTATGCCACAATATCAATCTAACACATATTCGGGTTGATTTACGATTAAATCCTCGTGATTATTGTGTTGAAATAGAAGGGGAGGCTGCTTCAACAGGGAAAACTGGGGTTGAAATGGAAGCAATGACAGCAGTTACACTTGCTGGTTTGACTGTGTATGATATGTGTAAAGCTGCATCAAAGGATATTCAGATTACAGATGTGCGATTGGAACACAAAACTGGAGGCAAGAGTGGGAACTGGTCTCGGGAGAAATGATGGTCATTCAAATATGTATATTTTGATGTTGAGTGAGGTTAGTGGTAAACAACATTCCTTCTACCAATCAATATATAATATCAAGCTGTTGCCTTCCTTGTTTACGTAGAATGAATGTTTTAAATTGACAAAACATGTATATATTTTACTGCTAGAGATGGATGAAAGAATTTTTGGCGACTTTAGAAAGATATTAATTGTTTTAATATACTAGGATCTGCCAGTGTTTTTAAAAGCGTTAACTGGATTTAGGTGGTTGAGGCACCCTCTGTCAGTTTATCACTTAAGTTGGAACAAAAGCAAAACCATAAGTTGTTCACTGAGTACGAATGTTAGTTATTTTTAGATAATGTAAACATTTGTGATTGTGACATTATATCATACGTAGTATCATATTAGTACTATTGATATTGATGTTCTCCTCTTAGGAGCTGGAAGATTCCCTCCAAGTTTGAAAAAAGTTGATTGGGGTGAACAAAAGTCCACAAACATCAATTAATCTCAGACAATATTAGTAGAAAGTTTCGTCATCAATGATTAGTTGCTAATCAAAGTTTAAGAGAATGCTTAACATCTCAACAGCCAAGGCCAATTATGTGATCCTTACTAATTGAAATGGTTAAGGACTTGAAACTTAACACGTCGTTGCTTGGTCATCATCAGAAATATCCACAAGGAGCAGGAATAATAGCTTGGCCAATAAGGGTCATCTTTTGATTTCATAAACAGCTTTAGTACTATCTCTTCCATTTATAATCTGTGTTGGTGTCTTTGTTTGACTCTGAGCAAATGGATATATCATTATTGACAAATATGGTTTTTCGGTGTCTGAATTGAGTTATACTTGTGTGTTTAACCTATTATGCATTGTATTGATCTGAATGATGTGCAGTTGTGCAGGTGGGAGTACAAAGATCACAGGTTACAAGTGGCTTCAATTTAACTCTCTTGTGGACTCATGTAGGATTTTGCAGCTTGTTTTGGTCTACAACTATTACGGCAATAAATGTTGTCTTGTACCTTTATGAACCATCCGACTTGGTAACATTTGCTTATAAGAATACAGATTACTCATAGAAAGGTTGTAATCTATTGTCAGTATGGTGGTTCGAGAAGTCTTAAAAAGGCTCTTTTAGCAACTTTTCACTCGTTTTATTTTACTCGGATTCTAGATTATATCCCTTACATCTTAATATCAGTTGGCAAACAAGATGACCATTTTCTCATGTACTACTATTTCAAAGGACAAAAAAGTAAGTTCACCATTCAATCACGACGATTTAAATTCTCATGAGATTATTAAGGATAACAATGTCTTTTCATCCTAACATTAATGCCCACTTGAATATCAAATTAATATTTCCATGTTTTTAGTTATCTGTATGTTGGAAAGGACCTTGTGAACCCATATAAACACAATTATTTTCATGTAAATTATATGATAATGGACAGTACATTTTCATGGCCTTTTGTTGTTGCAAATGTTTTTCATGGTTTCACTAATACAGCATTCCATTTTCGGTTGATGATATATCTAAGTCAATGGAACAAATAGAAATATCAGACACTTTAATCCGTGAGAACTCAGGATTTAGCTTTTTGTTGCCATGAGCTGACCGACTTAAACCTTCACACTAGATGACTTCCCTACGCTCTTTGGAGTCTAAATGCAGGTTTAACCCAAACTCGAAAGAACATTCACTGTGAAGAAATGTGATTAACCAACGTAGAGAAAGTAGCATTTCTGTGTAGGATACAATTAAATTAGTATTCTTCATTTCTCTCATGCATGTATATAGTATGTTGTACAACTAGCTATTTCTAGCTCATGTAAAGACTGCAAGGAAAAGACTAATGATTTCTCACTGTAGATTGATAAATGTTGTACAACTAGCATACGACACTTCTGTACAAACACAATCCTTTTTTTATATATAACTGAACTATGTGATATTGAGAACTAAACAATGATGCTATACGGTTACAAAAATGATTCCACAAATTCAGTTTCCTCGCTCAATTCATGTCATGAAGGATTAATTCTTACATATAACAGAAGGAAAAGGATATAAAATATTGAAACATTAACATAACTTTCGTGACAGATTTTTTAATCCACATCCAATGCATTTAAGCATGACAGTGCCAGTTGCTGGCTCCGGCTTGATTACAAATTTAACACCTAGGAAATCTCTTATATTCCTGAGCGTTTCAATGCCATACGGTACCAGCTTTCCTACCCGAACTTTTGATACATCTTGTGGGCACAAAGCACAGAGAAGAAATAACAAACCCTGCAACATACAAATTGCAATCAACACACAATTCAACAAGTAATCAACTTTTAAATACTCATCAATTTACTTTTTACCAACAAACTGAGACAAATTCTACACTCTAATGATTGGGGATATATAATTATTAATTTAAAGTTGAAATGTATATGATCGGAAGTAGAACTTATTACTATCCACTTTGCCAATTTCCAGACAGGAGATTGTATTTTAAAATATAAAATTGAACCCTCACACATCTAGTTATGATCGTGAATGTCAGTATGTCACAAAGTTGAGCCAGAAACCTGATGTGTAGAGTCTACGACACCACCTTGTTCAATCTCGCCTAGTAATAGGGAGGCAATTTCTTCACCTACTTCCTCTGGAGGCATAAGCTCTTTCTTTTCATCAAGATCCATGTCATCGTTCCCTCGATTATAAGAAATTGTCGTATCAACAGATATAAAACACCCAGATGTTGTCTCAGCAACCAATGATATTCCATAACCAGGTGACCTGTCAAAACACAGAAATGGTAAATTGGTGAACATCAAACCCACAAGCCATGCTAATTATATAAAGCTTCAAAAGAAAATTGTCGACTTATTTGGCAGTCTAGGCACATGCTGAAAGAGTAGGTTTAACTACGTATCAGATATCCAAGATACCATTTGGTCGATTTTTGTACAAAATTATACCATGAACATATCTTGTAATGATGCTAATAGGTACAGAATTAGCTCATTATGAACAATCTACAAGTGGCAAGATTGGCGGGTCATACCAGTTGGGCAACAGGTCAACTAGGGTTAGGATTAGAATGGGCCAGTTTTAATCCGGTAGTTGGAATGGAAAGGGAAGGTTTGGTTGACCCACAACTCCTTTTTATCCATTTTTACATATTTATTTACACAGCTACAGCATAGTTTCTTATTACAAAGAGAGCATTATTACAATGAGTCAATGATGATGTAAGTATTTATGTTTAAAAAGCTGAGTTTGTTGACGTTGGATAAGAATTTGACAATCATCAACAAAATTATATTAACAAATGACATTACCAATGAAATATAGAGAGAGGAGTATGAGAGATAAGAAAGAAGTTGATGTAATCGGTCCACCTCACTAGCCACATCATTTTGTATATGAAGTTTTGTAAAATTGTGGTAAGTTTAGCATTCCTTAACATTTATATTAACCCATTTAGGATGAAACACCAACCGAAATTGGTCCATTATTAAATAGAGTTGGTTGAAATGGCCACCTCTATCAAACCAGCAATTATATTAAACAGCTCTAAACATACGTACTTTCCAGCTTGTGCACCAGCTTTATGATCGGTATATATGTGAACATCTGGAAGCAATCGGTTAAAGATTCCTCGAGCAGCATGTATCATTGTATTTTCAAACTGTACAGATACTCGAGTAGAGAAACTAATGCCCCTGATCCTTTTCACCATACCTTCATCGGTCCAATTGACTGCCTGCAAACCACAACTACTTATTAGACATGAGATAAAAAAAGTACATATGCTCGTATCGTGTAGATAATAGAAAACCTTACTTTCAAACTACTGTGAATAATAGGAACTGATAGAGTGACTTCTCCACCACCATTGGGGGCAACTCCTCGGCTTTCAATCTTCAACTCCAACCCTTCGGAAGGAACTCCAAAACGCTTCAATAAAGGTAAGGTGGTCGATCTAAATGTATCAACAGACGGGTCTTTTGGATCATTTGTGATCCCTAAAGAGAAACATGTGATAATCTTTATTAATCTCGGCCAATCAGTTGGAAAATTCTTCAAAAAAAATATGATATAACAGAAACCAATTACCAAAGATCTAAGGAGTCCGTAGACAGATTGAGGGCATTGACCAAATGGCCTTGTAAATGACCACCTTGTTACACTAGTTTGTGATCATAAGTGTCAAAGATGCAATTTATTTAATCACAAAGAAGTTGTATAAAAATGGTCAAGGATAATCACAAAGAAATGCTTCATTTTAACAATTTAAAATAAAGTAAAGAATAAAACCACTATATCTATTTCAAATACGATCCACATGTTAACGGTCATAAGGCGAATTATTTAGGTCAGTGAATTGGACTTTAAACATCATATTCACAATTCACTTACTAAATATATAATCTAACTCTTTAAACAATCATCTAAAAAGAAAACGAGGGGAAACAGGAAAATATAGACAACTGAACCAACAGAAGGTAAATTACCTTTGAGCTTAATGGAAAGCGGCTTCTTCCCAAACAAACCTAGCACAATCAAAGGCTCCAGAAAATAGCCAATTGACCTACTGAGTCCACAATCATGCTCCAAATACCTCCCACCCATCACTGTCCCAGGTTTGTACTTCAACTTCGTCCCTACAAATGTACCACCACATTAATTTCAACAATCACCTCATCGCAACCCAAAATAACTACTTACTTCATATAAACAAACGTTCTACTTCAATACTAATACAGTTTCATCAGCATTTTCAATCAAAACACCAAATTCACATCATTTGAATTTAAAACATAACAAAATAGAAATTTTTTAGTCGCTGACCAAACTGCAGGGCTGGAAATGTGCCAGGAAAGGCCTCAAAATTTACCACCGACATAAGTAGGCTGTGTCAAATTCAAGACAAAATATATAGAAAATAACTAAAAATATTATACTAGGCTACGTCAAATTCATACCTACAAACTGTACCAGTACTACTTACACTAGTCTGTATCAATTAACAGATGCAAAACCAATTTCTCTATGGTTTGGGGTAATCTTTTTTATTGCTGTAGTTATACAATGTCATACAATAGTTTCATCGTTCACAGCATGAATTTTAAATATAGACCTTACGAGGCAGCGTTGCAATTGATCAAGGTTTCTAAACAGGTATCTTATCATGAATCTATGTTTTAATTCTATTTTTAACAGCAAAAGAGTAGTATAAACCCTAAAATTACCAGTCTCGTTAATTTCGACGTGGCAGTCATCGGAAATGGTCTCGAGAAGACGGAGAAAGGAGACTTCATGAGGAAGGAGACCAGGATACGTGGCATCAGCACGAATTTCCTCAATTAAAATCGGAGTTGAAGATAAAGTTGATAACAGTAATCGCTGCCTTAGGTTCTGACTTCCTTTAACCTTCGTATATGATATCTTCCCCATTTTGCATTCGTTTCTCCGGCGGCCGTCGATTAGTGACTGACCGGCGGCGGGTTGCCGGAATTTATCAGATGTGCGCTTTTTGTTTTGCCCTTAAACCCTTTGCATAATCTCTGATGGTTTTAAGAATTCAGAATAGTTTTGATGCCCTGAAAAATGTAACTTATTACAGTTACGGTCCTTGAGGTATTCAGTTATTAACTATTTCTCATCGTTATTTTTCTTCATTCTATTATCAGTCCTTTTCTGAAAAAAATATAGAATATAACTAATATACATTTTGTATATTAACCATCCAGCTAAAATGGAGTGATAATATACTCAACATGTTTACAAATATCAGAATAACATAATTGTCTACTAACCATTAATCAAGTGAATTTACATAAATCGTTTTTTAAGTTTGTTTTAATTTCACAAGTGGTGGTAATAGATAGTGTGGATTTGAGTAGTGGAATACTAAAATAATATATTACACATAGTCCTTTATAACAAAATAGGTAACGATCGTTAATTTTAATAACTATTCAACAATTTTTAAAACAAATGAAGATCGGTATAGTTATAGTTCGTAAAGGAACATTAGTGAAATTTGGGCAAACTAAAAGAACCATTTCTGTAATTTTAAATTTAATTAAACACATCTACAAAATTATACAACGACAAATAGAGGATCAGTCAACCATACATCTAACGAGTTTTTCATCAAAATTAGTTCATTACTGCAAAAACTGTAACATTTTACAAAGCTGTGGTCATTAGTTCATTACAAATGCTTCATTGTTGACAAGTTACAATCTGCTGTTCAAGTTTCTTTTTCCGAGGGGCGGCAGAGTCATGCTTCATGGGTTAGTCTTCTGAGTGAACCTTTAGGCCATTAACAAATTTCTTCAGCAAATATGATGTCGTATATAGATTGCACTGCACAAACAACAACAAAAGGTGTGACAGATGGACTTCCATAAACTAGACAAACAGGTAATAAAAGAAAGGACTAGAAGATCAGTAGCCTTAAATCAACACTATTCCTCCAAAAACTTCAATTTTCACCTTCTTCTCTTGGGATATTCGGTTGGTCTACCAAGAGCTGCTCGAGATCATGTAAATCCTTAACACTGCGAAGAACCAAGAAACATATTCTATGTTATAAATGAACAAAGAAAATTCATTAACTGATTAACTAGTACTACCTAGTTAACAATTGGGACAGAAGTTTTATAGGCATACCTTGGCTTCAAGGCAAGGGTAGGAAGTGCAGAAATGACCGATGATTTAAGCAGGTACCTGTATCACTAGATGTTAAAAATCAATGCTGCACATTATGCCAGTCATATATGTTATGGACTTATGATACGCTTGACAACCTTGGGGACAGGTTAACTTTGATAAGTAGTTATTGAAGAATATGTATAACAGTTTGAGGTGGCAAAATGGGTGAATCAGGAGAATTAGGTGACAGATAAAAAACGAGTCATATTTGTTACGGGTCAAAACAGGTGCGGCGTGTTGGGTTTGGTACAAAACACTTTGTATCCAGAGAATTTCTGATTTTATATATAAAATTAATGAGTCAAATATATTTACAAAAGATACTACAGAATTATTTTGACAATAATCTACCTTTTTAAATAAGATAAATTAGAAGGATTTATGGATTAAAAATACACTTTAGCAGACTTTTGAGCCATTTCCATTGTATCTAACTTATTCAAATTTAACCCCCTTACGTTCCATCATGGAGAAAAGTCGAAAACATACCACAATCTGACATTCTGACCCATTAATTACCCAATGAGTTGAATTTCCCACCTTGAAATAACATTATTCAAAGTGTATGCATACATACTCTGATTGATACATCTCATGAAGAAGCCGGAGCCCTTCTAAGCAGTCTGCAAGACTTGGTTTTATTCCAATTCTGTTTGTTAGTTGTTTCACTGAGGCTTGAATAGAACCACCTTTCACTTGCTGCTTAGCATCACGAAGAGTTTTCGCAAGTGACAAAACAACACTATTCAATTCCTCCCTGACAGCAAGCAATCACAGACTATTCAGTAAAGTTGCTTTAAAATCTGCATTTCCACCCAGAAAATATATTTTTAATAGGGCTGTCAATAAATTTGTTGTACTTCAGGTGATATTTATGGGGGTCAACTAAAATTCAGGGGGGTCAGAGAGTTTATTATGGTATGGGTACAAGTATTAATGCGTGTTCTGAATTCTTATTGACAGCCCTTAGGGATGTCGTTATCATTTCAAAAAATATGCAAGCTTTTTAAAGTACAAGAGAATTTCGTAATGGCAACTAAAAGTATGTAGATATACTTCTGTGTCTCAAAAAAAACGTAACATTTAGCAAGGCATGTAGTTGAGAAGCTCACGAGAGTCTTTGACTAATAATCATTAATCCAGAATGTTCCTTAATGATGGTGGCAAGACGGGCAGGTCGATCCACGATCCAAAACTGGATATTATCTAGTACAGGTCCAAATGAGTAGGGCCACCAGCAAACACTGCTTAACATTTTTATTTATTTTTTATTTTTTTATATCGATAATCAATGTGTTAAGCAACATTATATCAAATATGGATAATACACTAGCTATATAATTTATATTTGCCACGTTTGAGAATTAATACAGCCCAAATCGACCCATTCATTATTCAATTTCATAGACACAATATTGAAAACAGCTTTAAGACCAAAATGAATGTCTCCGATATCTTGTACCAATTGCTAACAGGAGCTTTTCATTTACTGTTTACTAACATATATCTATCGAATTAACATTATATTCATACTTACAAGGTTTTATTCATTGATAGCATGATTGTCTGCAAGGATTCCATCTGCTTTGTCAAGATAGCATCTTTAATGTTATCAACATTCTTTAAAGAGCCGTAGTTTTTCGATTCTTCAAGCAACTGATCACAAGAGAAAAAAACAATAAAGTTCACTAAAAAATCTAGACTTCAAGACATTCTTACATTTGAAATGTATAGTATCTATATTTGCATAATATGCAGAACCTGTAATCTTCCAATGATGGAAGAAGCATTTCTAAATTGCGAAATCAATCGAGCTTGGATATCGTCCCATCGATCCATGTCGTCTTCTACTCTTTTGAATTTCTGTTGATACTTTTTCACCATTGCCTCCATATCAACCAATTATGAATACCAATATCTTACTAATATCCGGCAAGATTTCCGTAATTCTGAATTTCATCAAATGTTGAGACTTACTAAACCCAAAGAATAAGAAGCAGATAATCATTATTTAATTAAGGTTAAACCAAGTATTACTAACATAATAATAATAACGGGATCGAAATTACCTACAGAATCAATTATATAAACACAATCAATACCTCAATTGTCAAACCGTAGCACGAACTAAAAGATGTCGAGGAAAAAATAGCCGGCACCGGCGGGTTATTATCGGATCTATTTGGACTAATTAGAAGAATATGGGATGGGATGATTTACAGAACAGTATGCGAATGAGAGGAGATTTCTTGAAACATCATTTTGTCAAATAGGTATCGCCTACAGGGTTTTAGGCTTTTAGGGTTTATTTTTGGAGAACTCGCACACATGTTCCTGAAATCATAAAGGACGTAGGCCCTTGAATCTTTTGAACGCAGAACGCATAGTCCCTAGTGTTTCGTTTGATAAATCCATCAAAATCAAAATCATGCATCAAAAAGTTGAATTGTACAAATCAGTAATACATAATTTTTGTAGATTTATCAAATCGAATTGTGAAAATATCACCATCTAAATTGTAAATGATATTGTAGGGCTTATTCCCGAATTCTTATTTGAAAGAGAGAATAGAAAGTGTGATTGGCAATAAGGTGCAGCATTGATTCTTAACATCTAGAAAAACAGGTACCTGCTTAAATCATCGGTCATTTCTGCACTTCCCACCCTTGCCTTAAAGCCGAGGTATGCCTATAAAATTCTGTCCCAATTGTTCACTAGGATATATATGTGATATAAACACTAATACTAACTAAAGATAATGATGCAACAAACATTTAAGGGCTTATCAGCATAAAACACGAAAGAGGGTGTATAAGGTGGCTGTTTTGATGTCACTAGTTTATGGGTTCGTAAGATTAGCATTTGAAAAGTAAAGAAAGCACTATAGAGGATCAAAACATGTAAAGCTTTTAAATTTTAACATCCTATACAAGCCTAAAGAGCCAGTGGAAAAAAACCAAAACATATTACATTAGATACATACTGGTAAAACCTTCCTTATTTACAGCACAAAAGTATTGAACCACCAAAAAGAACACATAGTACTATGATTCTAGAGGTTGGGCTGTTAGCTGGTTGTCATCCTCATGGCCTGTCATTAGCATGTACTTGGTCTTTCATTATTGTTAGATTAAGTTTTCTTCGTGGACTTTCCAGTTCCTTGTGATTGTAACGCTTATTATTCATCTCTAAACTTTTCCGGGGTCTCATCCCCTTCACCCATAAAATAATAATATTGAGATACATGTAGTCACTTCAGGAGGTGGTTCATTTGCCATGAAAGTCTAAGTAAACCATCCTTCACACGTATATGGTAGAAGAAAACAATCACCTCATTAAAGTTTGTTTTTTGTTGGTTAATTCATGATTGTTATCACTTCCACTCACCTAATAAACACTGCTTCCTAAATCTCAGTACCATAACTATGAGGTCAACCCTAGAACTTCAGGATTCATAATTTCATAAGTTATTTGTATTCCATTGAATATTTGAAATTAAAACACACACACACACACACACACACATGTAATTACAGGTAATAACACAAATCAAGTATTGCTGAAAACAATAATTTACGGTAATCAACAGAAAGCATATACTTTAAATCGATAATAACACAAATACATAACTTGATAGTAGTAGAATAAACATAAAAAAACGTGAAGTAAGCAGATGCAGATGTACCGAAATAAAAATCACAAATTTAATCTATACAAATACACAGATCATAAGAAATGTACTAATCACAGGTTAAAGGAATGGAAATTTATCAATCAATTAGAAGCAGGCATGTAAAGAAAGACGTACCTGAAGGCTGAAGTGTAGTGTTGGCCTCGTAATTTGAGTTTTCTTCTTTTTTGTTGGGCGTTTGGAAAGGGAAAGGTATTTGGGGTATTTGACTGTCCTCATCTGATTTTTATTGAAGTTAATAAACGTAGCTTACCTATATTCCCAAAATTATACAAAGCGTATCTTATATCTTAGTACCCTTAATTTGATCAACTAAGTGTTATACTGCAATAGTGCATATTAGTACTCAGAACTCGGTAACTCGGTACACTTTAGGCTCTCAACCGGTCACATGATAAGCACGTGATTTATCTTGGTTAATTTTTGACGGAGGGAGTTAGAGTATTCATATTTTAATATTACATGATAATATTACTTGACTTTTCTACCGATAAAAAAGAAAACAATTACATTAAAATGGGCATTAACCCCAGCCATGAATTCTCATTCTTTTTAAACATGCCGACTGGGCATTTAGCACCATCTGCTATGAATATTATATAAATATCAACATATGTATAATCACAAAATAGAATATATAAATATCAACATATGTATAATCACAAAATAGAATGCAACAGATCATATATTAATATATGCTATATCTAGATTATAAGTGTTCAAAAGTCCAAATAAATGCTGCATCAGATCATATATAACCACAAAATTGATGAACAATTTTAAGAACAACTAAAGGAGATAAAAGCTCCATCAACTTCAAAAATCCAAATTGCAAATGTTCAAACGTTGACACAAATTTCACATTTAAGAACTAAAGTAAATAATGGCTGCTTCACAGCTTCAAAAATCTAGATTATAAGTGTTCAAACTTTGACACAGATTCCAAATTGCATCACCAAAATACAATGTTCACCTCATTAAATGACATAATCATACTTCTTGGTTGCTTTCTTTCACTTCCGGGTTGATGTTGTATCCCTTTGCTTAGGCAATAAATATTTAACGATACTTAGTGCCCAATTTTGCGTCGTATTTTATTTAAGGGCCACTCAATTGGTTGTTAATACGTTGCCCTAACTCCCTCCGTCAAAAATTAACCAAGACAAATCACGTGCTTATCATGTGAGCGGTTGAGGGCCTAAAGTGTACCGAGTTCAAGGTACTAATATGCACCCATGCAAGTTCAGTGTAGTATAAAACCTAGTTGACCAAATTGAGGGTACTAAAATACACTTTGGCCTTATAGGTACTCCCTCCGTCCCATATTTATAGTCCATGTTTCCCTTTTTGGACGTCCTAAAATAATTGTCTACTTCCAAAAGTTGTTTGGTATAATTAACCAAATTTCTTATTATACCCCTACTTTATATGTATGTTAGAAAAAGGTAGGTAAAAAATAAGGGTAAAACTGTCATAGTACAAAAAAATACAGTGTAATAATTATGTTTTCTTAAACTGCGTGTTTCTTGTCTGTGGACAATAATTTTGGGACGGATGGAGTAGTTTTTTTCCTTGCACAGATGTCGCAAATTAATTGTCCACTTTCAAAAATTGATAAGAAAGCTAGCTCTTAATTGAAATTATTATTACAAACTTGTAAAGAAACAGTACTTAATTGGCGAGTAAAACATGAAATATAAAAAGCAGTAATAATTATATTTTTGTTAAACTGCATATTTTTTTATCAGGTGACAATTATTTTAGGACCGACAAGTATTTACTAGTCCACAACAGAATACCCGTGGGCCATCATATATGGGTTTAGTTATTGGGCTTACCTTCAAAAAGTAAACGGAGATGTACGGGCCTAATTGGGATATCCGATGACCATTTCCAATCATTTCTATGGCCACCTCTGATCTGTAACTAGCGAGGTTTAAACTTGAGACAACTTATAGATATCAAACTACTCCTAATAGTGAGCTTGTCAGTTGTTTTATCATTTGTGTCACATGAGCACTCCTAAAAATGACAAATCACTGTCAACGGTTGTTTCGTCACTTTAATTATTGAGTCTCACATTTATCAATATTCTTTTATTTGTACACTCTAAACAAAACAAAAAAAGACACACAATCTCTTCGTCGGTATACCGACACAACCCCAAGTGACACGGTGATGTCAACCGTGTCACTAAACCGACTCTCGTCCCTTTTCCAAATTAACGTGTCGTTGGCTCTCGTCTTAGGACGCCAACTACGGACAATACTGATGATGGTTATTGAGCTTACCTTGAAAGTGTATTATTATTTTTTAGTGGAAGATTTTTGTTATCATCAGTGATCACTATGTGTAGTATAAACATTCCTTGATAACTTATAAACCGAGAGATTCAATATAATAATAGATCGCAACATAATGGTTGTTAAAAAATGAAAAGAAAAAGAAAAAGCTCGTAGGAGAATTTCATCTTTCTAAATCGTTGCATGTAAAGCATCATTAGGTTACAAGTTACAACACCCCTCTTTCTTTACTTCAATATTATATAATTTAACTCGTAAGCGTATATTTAAAAACATATTTCATTACTATACATTATAGAAATGTACATAAACTATTTCAAACTTTGAGACACAACAGTTTAAAATTATTAAAATCTCATTACACACACTACATAAAACGGGGTATTATATAATTCTAAACTTGGTTTATCAAAACTATATCAGAGTTGCATGATGTCAATCATTCCCTGCTAACAGCATCATCATCCTGCAACCCACGTACCCAAAATATAACCTGCAGGATGTAAATTGAGGGATTAACACAAAGCTAAGTGAATGAATTAGTCATACACTATTCAACTTAGCATAACAATTTGTTTACACCAAACAAACGTAAACACACATCAATCAATACAACAATTCAACAATGAGGATTGGTGGTTCTTGAGATACCATAATACCCGGGTGGCTCTCCAAGAACACTTATCCAACCTAATCGTATGGTCATAACGGACGAGACCGATAGCTAATGGTTGTTATAATCAAACACAGATACTACACACAACAAATGAATCAAGTCCCCGTGTAATTCACATAATAACCAACTAGCCCAACCAACTTGTTGACCTCTATAACAACTAATGCCAAAGGCCAATTGATACACAGATTCACAATCAACAACTCATACTAAAAAATCTAATAAACGCATCTACTTTCACTTGTTGCAACCAAACAGTTACAACTAAATCAAACAGTGAATTACAAATCCACTCACCTGGTTGTCTCAGTTCACTTACTCAGTTGTCTTATCTCGCTGAGTCCTCGGAGGATCTGGGAATGAACAATCAAATATAAGTTAGCAATATAATCCATAACACCTAACTTATATGCAAAAATAATTCAAGGAACTAACTATTAGTTATATAACAATACTAAGTCCTACTTATATCTCATTAGTCTTAGATATACATATTATAATGTCACAATACTGGTTTATCAATATTATAACACATAACAATCATTGAGATTTTTATAAAAATTAAAACTGGTTTGCTGTTTTTGCCAAAGAAGCCGCTGGCTGGGGTAAAGGACCCGCCGAGTTCTATAGCAAAACAGCCGGCTCCTAGTAGTTATCAGCCGGGTGAACTAAAAGTTTCACAAACATAAGCGAATTGAATTTTAAGGGCAGTGGGAGCAGTCGGGTGGGGTGGAGGACCCGCCGGTTGGGGTTTCAACCCGTCGGGTCATGGGCACAAACACAGAACCCGCCAGCTGGTTACATAATCAGCCGGGTTCTCCCCATTTTACAGCAGACCTGCAATTTGTTTATTAATTTTGCACGAACCAAACTCATCAAATCCACAACTTCAGTTACCAAAACAATCAAGGGAGTGGTCTAACACCTAACACCAAAGGGTCATCAAGTATGATTCCATAACATCAAATAACACCAAATAAACACTTTCTCATATTAAATTTTATGTAAATTTACTAACCCACTTGATTGCCTCAATTTCACAACTAAAGAACACTCAATCAATGAACTCACCATCAAAGTAGTACTAAATCGGTTCACAACAATCATATATTATCATTTAATCATCAAATACTAACTACTTCCACTACTATTTCATAGCAATTCAATAATCTAGCTCATTTCATTTTTTTTATAGATACAACAAAACACACTTACAATCAAGAAGAAGAAGAACAACAAGTTGGTATTAAAGATGATGATGAAACAAGCATTAATCAAAGCTACAATCACTTCCTTCACTTGTAATTTTAAATTCTTAGATTGTATTTCATTAGGTTTTAGTTCAAGAGGTAGGTTTTCTAATTTGGGGAAATGATAACATAATGAGTCGGCCTCTCTATTAAACCAACCCCAATTAATAGGGTATTTTATACCCGTCTTAAATTTATCGTCTGGAACCTAAATACCAATTGCGAGACCAATTATTTTATTTTACCGTCAACTACAACAATTTAAAACAAGTAATAATTTACTATTCACAATAAGTCCTGTGACTTATTTACTTAAGTTTCACAAGTAAACAATTAATATAGAGTAATTTCTAAAACATTTAAATAATCAATTTAAAGTAAGAAATTACCAGACGAGTAAGGAGGATGTTACCCCAGATAACTTTGACGATGTTTTACATAGATCCTTGTTAAGTAGATCATCGTCATGTCCATTTTAAACTATTATGCCACCTTATAATCTAACTTAGACTCATTCATTCTAATTTAGACTCAAGTCTTTTTAAACTATTATGTCACTGTATAGTCTAACTTAGACTCATTTTAGCCTAAAATAGACTCATGTCTATTTTAGACTCATTTAGTCTATTTTAGACTCATGTCTGTTTTCACAATTGTTTGAGTCGGTGATGTTATTGACTTGATGGGCGTACACTCCGTACCTCCCAACTCATTTCCAAGTCAAAAACTATATCCCTCGATTTCTGAATTACTAACACAAAATTATAAACCAAAACATTACGCATATTACTCATATTTTCTGCATAATGAAAATACATCCAAATTTTCAAAAGTTAATCGTTATATAAAAACAATTAAAGAGTCAACTTTAATCAAGTAACACCTCAAAAATTGTAAGTTCGCGAATTTATTTATAGAGTTTATCCTAATAAGTTTTATATTATTTTTTATTGTTAAGTTATAGTTAGTATATGTAAGAAAGTAAGTTGTGGTCAAAATAGAAGGCATAAAACTTGATTAATTAGTTAGTGGCTCAGTTGAGAAGTTAAGAACGTGAGGGTTTAAAATGAAAATATTCCAAATAAACCCCCTTCCTTGTAAAATCGGGAGAAAAAGATTAAATTTTCAGCGTGAGTTGGTGGTGGTGTCGACAGAAACAAGAAAAGGAGAGGAAAAATAAGAACAACCACAAATCAGAAGAAATAAGCCTAATTAAACCTTCTAACTTTTGATTCACCATCATCTAAGGTAAGAACTAGCTCTATTACTCTCCAATTTGAAGTATTGTCTTGTGATGAATAAACCTTAAGTGAAGAATTTTCAAAAAAAGTTAGGTTTTTGAGTTAATACATGATTAATAGTTAGTTATGTTCTTGATGAGCTAATTTGTATGTATAAAAACTGATTTTTGATATAGACTTGATGTTTGTGAGTTTTTAACTAATTTGGTGAATCCTTATGGAGGGAGGATGATGATGATGATTGACGCGCCACCAACCGTCACGTCGTTAACGTGACCGTATGGCAGCACGTCGGTGGAAGTTTTAAAATTTATATTTAGCTGGAGACCTAAGTTCTACTAGAGCTGTATAGCTGAAGTATGACCTAGGGTCGTTCTAAAGAGTTAACCGTATTGTGAAAGGACTTGTCGAGACGAAAGTTCAAATTAGTGATGGTTTGAAAATAGTTTTGAGTGGGGGTTTTATACTTAGGTCCATAATTAAAATTAAAACTAATTAAAGCAGTAAATAACAAGCAGTAGGTTGAATCAGTATAGGGGGCTTATGTTTGTTATGACTTCGTTAGCTTTACGTGGGATGATGCTGTATTAGGGTTTTATTTATTGAAAACGTCTTTTAAGATTTGTGTCTTGCGTTCACGTAGATACCTTGTGGTGTAAACACTAGCACCCTACTGATCAAGTGAACTTGATCAGTATGTCACTGACTGCTAGGCTGTTAGGATTCTGATCAGATCGGACTGTCTTGAAACCCCCCTCACCGTATCTTATGATGAGACCAAGTGACCCTCCAGATGGGGTGCGAGAATAAGGTGACAGTCCGCAATTTATCCACTGATCTTTCTTAACATAGACAAAGATATATAAGCTAGGCAAGGCATTTAAGATTTAAGACAGGTGGTGACTGATTAACATATACATTAATGGTTGTGATTGAGTTCAGAGATATTCGGCTGTGATACAGTCTTCAACCCACAGAGTTTTCCACGGTTACATTGTGTATTCACCCATATTACGGTCTTTCCTGGATCACAGACTATGCCAGGATGTGACGCAGTATACAGCCTTCGACCTTTCCGTAGTTTCCACGTGTTTGTACTCCACCAGAGGTGTTTCCAACGCTGAACCGGATACTCAGTCGTATAAGGGCTTTAACTGGGCTACATACTTTACATCCATCTGAACTCAATATATCTAAGCTTGTATTACAGTAAAACCATCTATGATAGCTAAACAACCCGTTCACATTATAATCCCAAACCAATAAATCCCTGATTAATCCACAGTGTACTATACGATGGGTAGACAGTATTTCCATTGCTTCGAAATCATACCATGCTAATTTAAGACAACACAGATAGGTAGTGACCGTTTGACTAAGGTTCGCGACTCCTTGACATAAAGGTTCTAACCACGTTTATTGGAGGAAAGGCGATAGTTTAGTTTAAAATTATAAATGTATAGTTAACAGTTCACCAGTTTTCAATATTTAACAATTGGGATCATTATTCCACAACGGATTGTGCCCACAACTTTCATAGCTTCCACGTTCCGTACTACACACATTCGTGATGTTTCCGACGCTATACAAATGAAAGCCATATAACGTTACCTCCGTTGTTTCATAACGATGTTATCCCAATTGTATTCAAAGTAGCATCACCCCAAATATTAATAAGCTAACTACATCATAACAAACACAATAGCTAATCTACTCACTAATCATGACAATGTATCCTAAATCAAATATAATAATATCATGCAGCATTATGAAAGATAAGGATAGAAATAACCGAAAGTAATGCGTAGATTGAATAGTAGCTGAAAGGTTACACGGACAGAGCTCCGAAATATCCCGAACAATATTACAAAGGAGATCCTCCGATGATTCCAACTCTATTACAAAAGCTACCCTACTAATTCTCCTCTAACTCCTAAGAGTAGTGCTAGAGAGAGAATGCTAAACTACCTACTAATTCTCCTTTAACTCCTAAGAGTAGTGCTAGAGAGAGAATGCTAAACTAATGAGAGAAATGAGATGAGAGGTGTGTGGAATGGTGGAAATGAAGCCACTATTTATAGGAGAAGGGTGAAAGCCTTGGTACAAGTCTTTAAGCACCAAATACAAGCATCAAAGCAGCATACAGAGCAAGCGGACCAAGGGGGGTCAAACGGCACCCATCAAGGAAAACATCCCCGTATACGGCACCGTAAGGGCCGTATACAGTACCTAGGGTACCGTATATGGTACCTAGGTGCCCAGGGGGGGGAGGTTGGTGCTTGGTTTGGCCTCCGCTGACTTCTCGGTTGCTTGGTTTGGCCGTATCTTCTTTGTTTGGAGTCCGTTTTGCTTGATTCTTGCGCTGTTGGATTCGTTTTTCCGTTATGCTTCTAATGACACTAAGTTTGCCAAATTTGGAAGTGGTTGACTTTTTCGTGTTCCGGATGACGATCCACGAGCTTCCAGACTGCACATCTTTTCCGTCTTTCGTCTGTTCCTTCTGATTCTTTCACCACCGATCTTGGATTTTCCTATAGAATTATAAATAATGAATTAAGATCCAGTTCCATAAGTGATTTAAGAAGGGAATATTTAAGGTGACGTTATTTGCCTCGTTTTGCGTGATAAACGGATGTTTTTGGTGATTTTAACAGCAACACTTGTAATTCAAACTTTTAAAATTTAAACATTCCCCCTTTTTTAAACTTTTAAAAATTTTAAATTTTAAAAACTTTTAAACTTTCCCCCTCTTTTTTTTAAACTTTTACCTATAAATATACTTACATATTACACTCATCTTCACACAACAATTTACACAATAAACTCTTTCACACAATTTTTAACTTTTAAAATGTCTTCTGATTCCGATCTTGAAGATTTGCAGGCGCTCAACGACATTTTCGATCCGGAATGGGCGATTAATGTTATCAACGCCATATCCTCCGAATCGGAAGACGAAGAAGTAATTCCGATCCCGAGATCTCCCCGTCGATACTTTCCAAGAGATCGCGAAGCAACGAGCCAACGTCTGTTTCAAGATTACTTTGCCGACATCCCAACATTTCCGGCAGATGTTTTTGACTTCGTTTTCGGATGAATAAGCCATTATTTATCCGTATATGTCAAAATATTGTGTCTTATTCTCAATATCCGTTACCGGAATACTTTGCATATTTTCGTCAACGTATTGACGCAATCGGCAGACCCGGGTTTAATGTTTTTCAAAAATGCACTTCCGCCGTACGCCAACTAGCGTATGGTTGTGCCGCGGATGCGTTTGATGAATACTTGCATATGGGTGAACAAACTTCATACGAGTTTTTGGATAATTTTTGTAAATGTGTATTTCATTTGTACTCTACGGTGTATTTAAGAGAACCAACAGTACAAGATGTGCAACATTTACATCAACGTCATTCCGAGCTGCATGATTTTCCGGGTATGCTCGGAAGCATCGATTGTATGCATTGGCCTTGGAGAAATTGTCCAGTAGCATGGCAAGGTCAATATACTAGAGGTGATCAAGGGCATCCAACTATCATGCTCGAAGCAGTTGCGTCTTATGATTTGTGGATTTGGCACGCTTTCTTTGGTCCCACGGGCTCGAGCAACGACATTAACGTTCTTAATCAATCGGATTTGTTCTCCGATTTGCTACGAGATAGAGCTCCCCAAGTTAACTTTACGATTGCTGGACAACATTTCACAAAGGGGTATTATCTAGGGATGGAATTTATCCGGAATGGGCGACAATTGTTAAGTCGTTCAGGCATCCACTAACTCAAGCCGAGGCTCGCTTCAAAAGATACCAAGAATCTGCAAGGAAAGATGTAGAACGAGCATTTGGTGTGCTTCAAGGCCGTTGGCAAATCATTAAGAATCATGCTAGACCATACAGCACTAACAAAATAAAAAGAATCATGTATGCTTGTGTTATTCTACACAACATGATAACAGAGGATAATGGCCGAAATATGTGTGACCTGAAAGAAGATTATCCATCTGAGCCGTCAAATAGACCAAATCGCTCATGGGAAGAAAGAGTTGCAACTTCTTTGCGGATGGACAAGGAATTACGGGATTGGGAAGTTCACCATCGACTGCGCAATGCTCTAATCCAACACATTGCGCAACTTTCACCAAATTATCGTGCTCGTTAGGATTTTTTGTCATTTTTATTTTTAGGCATTGTGGTAATTTTTATTTTTAGGAATTGTGGTAATTTTTATTTTTAGGAATTGTGGTAATTTTTATTTTTAGGAATTGTTGTAATTTTTATTTTTAATGGAATGTTTTTAATTTAAATTATTGTGTTTAATTTAAATAGTTTTGTTTTAATTGATTAAAGAATTGGTCAGTGGGTCCCAGAAATATGAAGTGATGGATCAGGGATGGGAGGGGTCTGTCAGTTTCAGTCAGTTTTCTGAAAAAGCTTACGTGGCGCTGACGTGGCTCTGTCAGTTTCAGTCAGTTGAGTTTAGGGTTGGGAGTGGCCTTATAAAGTTGTTGTTAAGTAGAAGTTAAAATGAAGGATTGCATGCTTAATTATAAGGTCATGTACATACTTGATGTGTAAAGTGAGAAGTAGAAAGATGTTCTTGAGTGAACAAGGAAGCTAGCTAAGTTGTATAACTAAAGAGAACTTGATTAAGTAGTGTTGAGAATTTGATAAGTTAAAGGTTTTCACTTTGAAAGTTGAATAACCTTGTATATGTGTTATGTGTTTAGGTGATCATTGAGCTATATTGTGAAAGTTCTAAAGTCTTTTTGTTCAACAAACTATCATTGTGCATGATAAGTAATGGGGGAATGGGAAAGCTCACTAGTTGGTCTTGTTTGAGATTCACGAGTGGTGATCAAATAAGGACCAATTTATTTTGAAAGTTTGACAATTGATATGCTCATTGGGTAGTAGTGATGAGAATTCAGGCTTGGCAATGGGGGTTGAGAAATCCTACTTGCTTATGACTTGATTCTTAGATAGTGTTCCTTGAATTTGGAACAAATTGGTAGTAAAGGATCCTTTAAAATTGGTAGTTGGTTAGCCAAGCGAGCTTGACTACCAAATATAGTATATATATTCATGTATTGTTGATAGTTGTTTGTTTTCCCAAAACTTACTAAGCATTTTGCTTACCCCTTAATTGTTGTTATGTTGTAGGTACAAGTGGGTCTAAGGGTAATTTGGGTAAAGAGCCAAAGTTAGACTAGTGATGAAACTTACTTTAATTAGTAAGTTGAATCCTTTTTGGTAGATAATCATGCTCTTGAATATAAGTTGAAAGCCCCTTTATTTTATAAGAATTAAGTTGAAATTGTGGAACCAATCTTTGTGATGTTTCGACCACCCATTTTGTAGTTTTTTTGTGAATTCAGTAGTTTTGAGGGGCGAACATTGTGGTTTAATGAAGTGTGAAACCATGTATATTGTAAGAAATGTAGTTAGTAAATACGTTTTTATAGCTCTAAAAGTATGGCAATTATTATGGTGAAGATTTTCTGGGCTCAAAGTTGTGTTTTGTAACTTGTTCAGGATTTAGGTCAAAGTACGCGATCCCACTGTCCAACCAGGATCGCGTACCCAAGCGTCTTTTCTTCACAGTCGAGTTTCCAGTCTTAATACGCAATCCCAGTTACAATGCAGGATCCCGTAAGTCAGTACAAAATATTTACAGTCCGTTTTCAAGTGTAAGTACGTGATCCCTCGCCTTTTCCAGGATCGCGCACCTCAATTGTTTTTCTTCACACCACTTTCATGCTTTGATACGCGATCCCACTGTCGTGGTAGAATCGCATATGTACATGCATTTTCAGTTAATAGCTTTTGGTCCAAATCAATTTCAGTTTCCAACTTAAATAAGATTAATATATTGTCTTAAGTACGGGACATTTGTAAAAAAAGTTCATGGTTCTTCAAATCAATATCTAGAAAATGGCGAACTTTTAGTGTAGCACTCTCAATATTTTCAATGTGTCAATTATAATGGGAGGGTATAAGTACAATACCTAAATTTATTCATACACCCAGTTGTATATTAGTTAAAGCTGACACTACAACTATAAAATAGCACAACCTTGGTATATGAATCAATTTGAATTTCTTATTTATCAGTTCTCAATTTCAATTGGCCAATAAGTATAACACCCCATATTTTCACAAACATATTTTTTATATATATAAACGTAGGAAGCGTTTTGTCCTTAAACATATATTACTATATATGCATATATCTATATTTCGCATGTACATATATTTATAAAAGTTTACAGTTTCAAAAGATTACTGTTACAAACATATAATTACAAAACAAAATACCAAATGATGGGTGTTATATAAATTGGGTTAAGTATCTGGAAATGCATCCAACTTGTCCTGAATGTCTATTGTATGTATCATACTTACGGGAGGTGTATTTAATGCATCCAACTTTCAAAAACGGTTATTGTATGTATTTTGATGATGTGTCATCTTCTAAGAACGCCACGTGACATCTTAAACGGACGACTGATAAGCATCAAATAGATATTATATTTTATACTATTTATCCCTATATTTGTATACATTTTTATGCATTTATATGATTTTAGATACTTATTTTGTTAATATTTGCAGAAATGTATTTTAATTGAAGATTGGAGAAAAAGGAACGAAAATAAGACCAAAACTGAAGAAGTTAAAGCAATTGAAGAAAAGAAGACTTAAACCTTAAAGAAATGAAGACTAAGATAATTATATTAAAGAAATGGGCCAAGAAAACAAGTTGAATCCGTTTAAGAAGAAAGAAAGCCCACATTGAAGCCTAAACCCGGTTGTGGAATATTCTGGAAAAACAAACCAACCGGCGGTTGGGGTTAAGGGTTTCAAGTCGGTGTAAAGCGCAGAAGTTGGAGTGAGATTCAAATAACTTCAACCGGCGGTTGGAGGGTCGGCCAGAAATATTATAAATAGAGGCTTAGTCTAAGCTAAACCATATACGATTCAGAGAAGAGAAATACGAAAGTTAAGGTTTTAGGCCATTTTTAGGTGCGAATTTGGAGGCTAAGGAGCTAGGGTTTGAAGGTTTTCAACCCTAGGAAAAGCTAGTTCGTCAATTGGTTCGGTTTCTTTATCCTTGTAACTTTATTAACCTTTTAGGTTACTATGGATATTGTTTATTTGAATTAATTGCTTGTTAGATTTTCGTTATGAATGTTTAAATGTATGTTTATTAGATTTATTATATGAATTATATGTTTATGTTGGAACTATATTATTGAATATTATTATGCAAGAATTATGTGTTATATTATGTTAATGATCATAATTAACTGATTAATAGATAAACTTTATTAATCTTTTGGGTTTTTAAATTAAGTGATTATGTTTCATTAGATGTTAAGTAGCATTATAATTCAACCGACCCTGGAATTGCATCAATAATATGTTGATAGATCTTAATAAATAGTGATACTTTACATAACCTTTGACTGTATTGCTATATGAAAATTATCTTAACCTTTGTGGTTTTCTACATTAGTAAATCACAATAATAATAGCCAACACGCAAATAGACATAAGTTGATATAATAAGTTTAATAAATAATAGTTTAAATAGTCATAATCTTCTATCCAATTGAGTATTCTTAAGTTGTTCCTTAAAACTTATTTATTAAGAATCGGTATCAACTATAAATATGTTCGATCGGAACTAAAATGCCCCCCTATCTTGTATATTATTGTAAGTTTGTATATTAATTGTAATAATTGTAATTAGGATAAATAAATAGTTAGTTATAGATTAAATCACGTTCCCTGTGTTCGAATCTGGACTTACTTATAAAACTATATTCTATGATCAGGATAACACTTGCCTGAATTGTGTGATAGTATTATTTAGTATTTCCTTAATTAAAACTTGTGATTATAATTGCCTATACTTAGCACACATCAACGACACATCATCAAAATACATACAATAAACCATTTTTGAAAGTTGGATGCATTAAATACACCTCCCGTAAGTATGATACATACAATAGACATTCGAGACAAGTTAGATGCATTTCCAGATACTTAACCCATATAAATTTTCCAAAATTAGATTTCCCAAAATATCAGAGTAAGCGTCGTAGTAGTCAAACATCTATCCATTATCCCATGTCATGCCCGTGATTGTAACCAAAATCTGCAAAATGTTAAACATGATGGGATTAGCTCACAGCTAAGTAAATGGAACTGTAACCGACAGTTCAACCTATTTATAACAAATCTTACAACAAATAAACGTAAACACATAGCGTCAAAGAGGATCGGCGGTTCATGATTAGCCAATCAAAGAACCCTTAAACCACAGCCGGCCAAAACAGTGATTTACCGATAGCTTGAAGCTATCTTCACCGACATAGGTTCATCCATCAACTATGTGTATTGGAAACCTTTCCGGCCAAACAATAGCAAACAAGCCCAACCAGTGTTGACCTCTGAATAATCACAAATGCCTAATGGCCAAGAATCACATAATGCATAATAGTCATGTCGTGATGGAATATAAACAACCAATTAACAATAACAGTAAACCAGATGTCTAAACAGTCAATAACCAATAACAAAGTATGTTCATCCGTTGTAACCAAATCCGTTACAACTGGGTTGAACCGAAGATTACAATTACCACTCACCGAAATTTCCAGTCTCTGAACTCAGTTGTCTTATATCACCGAATTTCCTTCTGATGTGAGAATACAAATAATACAAGTTTTAATCCATTCCATAATCATATAACTTATGTTAAATGTATAATAACAAACTAACAATTGATAATCATGTTATAAGCAACAATCATAACTAATTATATTACTCATAATAAATACATTAAGTTAATACAAGTATCCTAATACCAATGTATCACTAACTAATTTACTTAACGTTTATAATTACATAGAAAGTAAAACACAAAATCAAAACTAATTTTGACCTTGTTATAAGCCTTACCTGATCGGCTGTAAAACCATAGCCGATCGGCTATCAACCGTTACCCGATCGGCTCTCTTTGACCCGATCGGCTAACATGACAAATTCGAAACTTTTTTGTTCGAGACGCAACGTGCTGTAATCATTTTGATCTAAATTAGCCGTTAGGCTCAAATTACCCGATCGGCTAAATGTCTATACCCGATCGGCTATATTAAGCATAGCCGATCGGCTATGTGAACCAGACTAAGACACCTACGACCTTATTAATAATTCAGCACGAACCCAAAAACTGATTTTTACTTTTAACATCATAAATTCAGTTTTACAAGTTTGCAATACTCTATTATCAACATATAAACATCATATATCAAGTATAGCATCATATAATCACTTTGTTTCACTTCAATCTATATATCATCAATTAAACCCTAACTATTTTACTTAAGCTCAAAACTTAAAGAATCATATAACAACTTGAGTTATTCACACCAAGTAATCATCAATTATCTTTAACTCCACTTCAATAACATATCAATTCATATAAAGAACATCAAATTTATCACTTTATCAAAACTAGTAAATAACTTACAAAATGAAGAAGTAGATGATACAAGATGATGATGAAGATGATAATATAGAAATTGATGTTGAAATCTTGGTTTGAATCAAAGAACTCACAATCTGATTATAGATTTGATTTTAGTTTGAATCTTTTTGATGTGTTTTAAGTTTAAGAACAAATGAGAGTGAATCAAACATTTGCGGAAAAAGTAGGTGAAATAAGTCGGTCTCCAACCTAACCGACCCAATATATTGTAGTGTAATTTTTATCCCCTTTCTAACATATTGTCTGGAACCTAAATATATTTATGGAACCAAATATTTTATTTTACCGTCTACTCTATTAATTTAAAACATGTACTATTTCACCAGTCACAATAAATCCCGTGACTCTTTTACCTATTTATTTTCACATAACCAATTACAATTATTTACTATCATATTAAATAATCATTTTAAAACTTTAGAAAATACCATATTCATTCTAGACCCGAAATTTGGGTGTTACAATAAGAAACAGTTTGGATTCCTTCGTAGTATTCTTTCCGTTTCAGTCAAAATGTCCACTTTGACTTTGTACACAATTTTAGGTATCTCCATTAACTCTACTTTCCACCAACTAAATAACATATTTACCCACCAAAGTCTCTTTCAATTGGTTAAAACATTAGAATATACACTTAATTAAGACAACCCAAAATAGTAAAAAAGGATTATTAACATTAATTTATTTGCTTTGTAAGAGAGATGATAATAGTACAAGCGAATGACCAATTTTCGATCAGTTGCCTTATGCCAGCACCCTGGATACATATATCCATTTAAAGGGTCATTATGTCTTTATCGAGACAAGTGTGGGGGGTTTGAAAATAGTCTGATCTGATCAGAATCATGATAGCGTAAGATTCCAGTGACATATGATTTTGGGGTTTATGGTAGAGATCAGAGGTATTTGGCCCCCAAAAGGGATTGCGGTACTAACGCGAATCATTTTTTATTGATTGCACGAGCACAAGCAAAAATGGTGGAAAAGTCTGAAACGTAGGATCCTAGTGTTTACACTGAAAATATGTTTGTTACTTATTAGATTCCAATTAAATCTATAATGAACATCATCCCGAAACCCTAATTATCGAAGTTTCATCAATCACATATGTACTTGTCTGCTTACTCTCTACTTTAATTTTCGCTATTTACTTTTCCGCACTTAGGATAAATTAGAAAACAAAACCTACCAAAAATTTGTCTACCTTTCCCATCCTATTAGTGAACCTCATCTTTGGCATTCGCTTCGTTTCAATTCACTCCGATAAAAGAACAACCTCAAGTTATACTTATTGCTTGCTCCCAAGGTAAGCAGTACTTATAGTTTGAACCCCAACTCTTATAAATATTAAAACTCATTGTGGGCGCATCTTAGTTGGTCGGAGCAACAACCGGGCTAAAACCCGATCGACCGCTGGGCGACCACAATCCATATATTCAAGGAAAGTTAAGTGCAACTTCTATCTATTGATAATAATCATATTAATTTGGTTGTCATATTTATGATTTTAGATTGACATACTAGTCATTTCCCTTGGAATTTTACGTATCCATTGTAACAAGTAATGAGTATCTCATTCCTCAACGAAGTTTCATATATTGTTTTACTTATGTCAATTTTTGGTTTCGTTTATTTATATTGAGTTTTAATTTTTATAATTTCATGTATATTCAAATATTGAGTTACTCTTATTAATTACTAAATCAATGTAGTTCACGAGAAAGTTACTATGTTGTTGTATGTTATGAGATCTCAATTTAGTCATATTTGCAAAGTGGGTGAATGTTCATTTTCTGTAGAATGTTGTTTTAATTTTTATAATTGGAATTAAATCTATATATTAATGTCAATTTAATCTTATTATAGCTCTAAGTACATTTTTCTATCTATCTATTTAATACTTTGTTACTTGATATATCATTTAAAACTCGTGAACTTTGATATGTCATTTGTTACTCATGAGCTTTAATATGTCATTCATCTATTACTTTATTTGATATGTCATTTGCCCTTGTGATAAATCGAGCTAAGCAAGGTTAAAGTCAACTAGATATTGAACCGTAATGTACAAATTATTTTTAGTTGTTATTATATGAGTTTCCAATTGAATTTATATTTTACATATTTAACTTGTTTTTCATTTAAATCATTTTACATTACCAATCTTAAAAATATATAGGATCCGGTTCAATTGAGAACAAAAAAAATGTCAAGAACCGTGAGAACTACAAGATTGCATGTTTGTTCACATGTGATTAATTTGATTCACATGTGAACATTGATTTATGTTAGATTGAGAAGAAAAAAATTCGAAAAATCCTAAAATTTTAGCGAAAAACACAAAAAAATAAATTTATGTTCATATAATATGAATAAAACGTGTTTTAAGACATGATTTTCAATTTTTTTTTCCCCAATCTAACCTAAATCAATGTTCACATGTGAATCAAGTTAATCGCATGTGACCAAACATGCAATCTAGTAGTTCTCACGGTTCTCGTCATTTTTTTTTTGTTCTCAATTGAACCGGAACCTATATATATGTACGAGTGGTCATTCGTACATCATCTGTTTTTAGCCACACACCACTTAGCATGCTATAGTGTGTTATTGTAAACCACGTTTGACGGTGTTCATCTAAAAACATGCGGTATATGAATCGATATCATATACATAAGCAAATAACGTGAAAGTTTAGCGGGATTCCATTTAAAATTTTGACATATTTTAATTCAGATTCTTTATTATACAATTTTTTGCTAGAAATAATAATACTACAAATTTAATTGCATACTCGTTCATCGCATGAGTTTAACACTATTTATTTTAGTAGTATATATAAGTAAGGGGAAAAAAAAAAAAAACGACACCTGAGAGATTCGAACTCTCGCGGGGAAACCCCATGTACTTAGCAGGCACACGCCTTAACCACTCGGCCAAAGTGTCACATGTGTTTGGTTTTATATTATTAATAATTTAACTAAAACTTAAGAAAACGCCGAGAGAACTACAAACATATTAAGTTATGCTTCTAATTCACAAACTGTCAACTTATGGTGTACACATCTATAATTTTTGATTAGCTTAGTATATACTTTGTACATCCACTATACGTTTTAAGTCTCATGCATCTTTGTATATATGTATATTATGTCGAACTCAAACCATCATTGCTTTATTAGATATGATTTTAGAAGCCGATTTATTGGATTAAACTCTAATGAATTGATTGAGTTATTTAATTTGTTGAAATTCCCTTTCATTTCGACTCGTTTGCCACGTTACTCCAAACTCACTATTTTAGTAAACACATTGGAGATGTCACGAGGAATGTTAGTTTTCGCTCCCCTATGAGTTATACTACACCACTAGCTAGGTTAATGAAACAACACTCGAATCCCATAATGTGTTCCATCCCCACTGACTTTCTTCAAAACGATTTTCTAAAATCATTCTGTTTCTATTCTACCATTTCTTTTTAAGATTAACGTACTAACTTCCCCTTATCCATCTAATGATATAAATAACTGAGTAGTAAAAATAATAATAAAAATAAATAACTGAGTAGTCGTTTTGTCTATCTTTTGACACCTAAGCAAATGTCATACGTGCCGGTGTTTTATTAGAATTAATATTGAAATGAAGTTCTGTAGAAACATTCATCCATGAGAAAGGTTTGGAGACAATTAGCACTTTAATATATTGTACATAACTTGATCCGTACTAAATTATCACGTTTTTACCTGATTCCCGATGTTATAGTACTCTTTTGTGTCGAGTTTTACAGTACACCTAGCCCATAATGTACAGACTCAAGATCATAATGTAAAAACAAAATTTTCAATTAAGTTCAGAAAGCCTTTTTACAAAATTTTGATTAACTTCTATTAAGTGATGGATAGAAAAGTGAAGATGAAATGTACTGGAACAATTTCACAAGTTGATCAATTTTTAGACGTTGGCCAATTTGGCGTAAAGAACCAGCTTGCATAGGGTGATAGGCTGGCAAAAATCACATATTTTGTTAGTTATTCTGTTGGCAATTTGGTAACAAGACAATCTATAAACAACAGAATATGAATATAAAAGGGAGCAACAGGAAAGATGCAAACTATCGAATTATATAGATAACGATCCAACTATACAGATAACAATTCCTTAAGTAACAGGAACTCATTTAAAAAATTATCCCTGATCCCATGTCGATGTAATAAAACACCTTATTCCTCGAGAATTAAAATTCCTCCACAGCATAGATTGAAACAGTTGGGGAGTGTTCTCGAAGTATCCTTTCTATTCTTTTTTCTTCAAGCTGGACAATACATTATTAATCAGTACTATAAACTCTATACAAGGTCAGTTCAAGAATCTTTCTTGAGACTTGATGCCAAAAATTCAAGTCACGGAATTGATCCAAAGTAGCCATGGTTGATCTTCAACAGCAGCGGCAGTTAGCAGCAGCAGACGTTATACGCTCACATGGAATATTTCTGCATTTTAATTATTATTGCCATTTCTGCCAATAGATTTTAGTCTGCTATAAGTATGGAATCTCAAATAATGAAACACCAAGTCAATGACTGTAATTGAATCTTCATGTCATCATTTTTTTAGTATAACTCTATCACAAAAAGCATAATGTTTCAAACAAGTTTGGTTTATAATATAAGATTGGAGATAATTTGCTCATGTAATTTTGTTCGTGTCAGGTCGGGTCAAAATACAATTTGGGGTGATCTTTGACCCTTTTTTGGCTAATTCTTTTGATATGATGCATTAGAGATAATACATAACCCAATAAACCCAGTTATAATTAAACGGGATGAAATTGCCACCTCAAATAATAGTAACTCCACAAGATGAGCAACATGTATGAATATCCCATAAAGATCATACCTGATTCTCTGAGTCCTGTGCACAATCTTGGTCGTGGGCCTGGTGGCCAAAGTGCCAAACTATCGTTGGAGCTTGCTTCTGTTGCTTTCTAATATAAACGCCACAGAGTATATCTATACCAGCCAGCCACCATAACTTTAGTTTGGTTGTATTTGACCTGATCACGTAGGTGGCGATATCATGGAGATCACAGGGTCCAAACCCATCTTAGTAAACAATGTCATTGGAGTTCTACAAGTTACGGAAACATAGCATTTATTCAATGGTCTGCTATAGCGATTTTGAAGGAAAAAATTCAACCACTTTTAGATGGATGTCCTAATTGTCCACAGGAATGAAATCTTAACAAGGCTTCTGTATATGCATCCAAAGAGAACCTATTGTTCCTCAATGTTTCAAGATATTGAATTGCCTTAGGTATCTCATTTTGTCGAAGAAATCCCTGAATAATGGTATTGTACGTACAACCATCTGGTAAGCAACCATTGTCCTGCATCTTTAATAGCAACTCGTTTGCTTCATTTAGTTTCCCTTTCCTGCAATACCCATTGATTAAGACAGTATACGTATGAACATTTGGTAAGCAACCATTCTCCTGCATTTTAATAAACAACTCTTTTGCTTCATATAATTTCGCATTCCTACAAAAACCACCGATCATTGCAGTATATGTACACACATTCGGTTGTAACCCTCTAGAAAGAAGTTCCACAAAAAATTCGTTTGCAGCATCAAGTTCCCCAACTTTACACAACCCATCAATGACACTAGTAAAAGTATATACATCAGGTGCCACCCCTGCACCATTCATTATCTTAAACAAAGCTAAAGCCTCACTAAGTCTTTCATTCTTGCATAATGTATCTATCAAAGTACAATAAGTAACAACATTAGCAACCTGACCACAATCTTGCATTTTATGAAAAATTACAATCGCATCATCAATTTTGTCAACAAGACATAAACCCCGAATAAGAGTAGTGTACGTAACGACATTAGGATCAGTTTTCTGTCTGGACATTTCCTCCAATAGTCCTAACGCTTTATCTATCTGGTTATTCTTGCAGTACCCATTGATCAAAACGTTATAACTAACAACATCACGTTCACAACCTTGTCTAATCATGACATCGAATAAATACCTAGCATCATCCACTCTATGAATCAAACAATATCCATTTATCAACATATTGTAGGTAACAGTATCAGGCATTACCCCTCTTTCAACCATGTTATCAAGAAAATTGAGTGATTCGAATATCCACCCGCGTTTACACAATGCAGTTACCAATACGTTAAACATCTGCAAATCTAGTAAAATCTTACGAGCTAACATATCATCCAACAATCTTTTAACTTCTTCTCGTAATTCAAAACTACACAACCCCTGAATCAAGCATATATAAGTAACAAAATTCGGCACGACACCTTTCTCAATCATCTCCCAAAAGAGAGACAAAGCATTACCAACTTGCCCGTTTTTGCATAGTGCGTCTATGACGGTACTATACACTACAACTGTAGTCGAATCCTGGCAATCAAATTCTTCATCTTCTACTTTTTTTAATAGTTCAATAGCATCACTAGTCTTACCCAATTTACACATTCCGTTAACCAACGTCCCATACGTAACAACATTAGGTTCAATACGACCAACTAGCATTTCATCAAACACTTTACGTGCGTGATCAAGCATCCCATTACAACAAAGTCCTTTAATCAACGTATTAAACGTTACACAATCCGGCTCATAACCAAATTTCAACGCTTTACCAAACACGGCCAAACCGTAATCCACTCGATTTAAGCAACAGTAACAGTTAATCGCGATGTTAATCGCATAAATATCAGATTGAACATGTAACAATTCTAATCGGTTAATCAGGGATATAACTACAGAGTAATGATTCATGCTAACAATACGAGTTAATAACTTACAAAAATGTTTAATTGTTGGAATTGGTTTGTGGAGAATTAAATTATTGAAGGAAACTAATTCATCATACAATGCGAGGTCAGTATCTAGGTTAATTTTGTTACGATTAGTTAGGGAATGAAAGGGGGCAATTGTGGATGTAGAATTAGGGTTTTGGAATAATGATGAGATCAAAGGGGAATGAAGAAGATTACTGAGGGGATTTAAAGAGGATTTAAAATTAAAATAGTTTCTTATGATGATCATCACTAACACTTCGATTTTGAGTTTAAAAATTAGAAGGAAAAAGGAAGGAAGAAAAAAGAAAAGAAGGGTTAATGTACATATATATACACATGACTATTAGTAAACCCGCGCAGTACAACACAGAAGTTTTATAATTAAGAATTTAAGATGATGTCGTATTAACAATGACAATGTATAACATTGTAGTCGCATGGAAAAGATTAAAAACTTAAAAAAAAAATTACTTCATCTATTATGCAATGTAGTGAATCAAACTTGATGTATAATGGTTATATAGAGAAGGAAAGCTCCAAACATTTTGTTTACAAACTAATGTGGGATCAACTCCTTACATTTGAATTTGAGTAATATACATTAACTTATCCCACATTGATAAGTAAAATAAATCAATCAAATTTCTTCCTTCTATTTAAAGTGGTTGTTGAAATTTAAGATTAAGAAGTGAAGTAGAGATGTTTTATATGTAGTTAAAGATAATATACAGATACAACGGTTAAAGTTTAAGACTTTACAAAATTACGACTAAACTAGGGGTGGTAAATATTCGGTTCGGTTTTAACCGAAACCGAATTCATTAAACGGTTTACGGTTCGGTTAATGGTTTCAAAAAGATTTTAAACGGTTAAATCGAACACCGAATTCAAATATACTATATATTTATATTATTTTTAAATATATGTATAATTAGTAATAATAATAATTTTTATATTATATTTAGTATGTTACATACATTAAAGCCCAACCCATACATAAATTAAATTAAAAAGCTCAACTAGTACAAAATTTAGTTACATTGTTTGACGTAAATACATTTAACCCGTAGATATATTTTGTTTAACTGTGTTAGTTTAATGTTATAATTCTACAGCTTGTAACTTACTATTGTATTGTGGACTTTGGGACTTAACATTCTAAATTTTGCAAGTGAATTGTTTTTTTAAAATTTTGTACAATAATGGAAACTGCAAAATTTAAGAACAAGAAACAACGATTCGGTTTTCGGTTTTAAACCGGTTTCAAACCGAAACTGAACCGTATTATAATTCGGTTTACGGTTCGGTTAAATACATCGAATTCGGTTTACGGTTCGGTTTACGGTTTGCTTCCCAAAAATTTCCAAAACGAAGAAACCGAACCGAATTCAAATCGTAAATTGTAGACCGCACCGATGAACACCCCTAAACTAAACTGCATCTTTACTTTTGGATAAATTATGTTTTAAAAAAATAGTTCATTGGAGTAATCGAGCGACTCACTACCTATTAGGGTGGTCACTACGGCTCTTTACGGCAGGGGCCTCAGGCTAACCGACGTCATAGTCACGGTCCGTCGGTTCCTAGCCTTAAGTGAGTTCCATCGGTTTGGCGAAGTATTCCACGGCCATGTCGATTTTTTTTGTTTTTTCATTCGGTTGGTGTGTAACGGTTTAGAAAAAAATTGATTAAAAAACAATAACCGTTGCAAATGCAAACGGCTAAATTTTTTTTTCCAAACCCATTACACTATATATATATATATATATATATGCACCCTCATAC
The DNA here is from genome assembly GCA_963422505.1 of Pseudognaphalium luteoalbum. Taxonomy (NCBI): domain Eukaryota; kingdom Viridiplantae; phylum Streptophyta; class Magnoliopsida; order Asterales; family Asteraceae; genus Pseudognaphalium; species Pseudognaphalium luteoalbum. The sequence goes on from OY730192.1 coordinate 40,006,224, forward strand.
TCAATTTTCATACACTAAACACAAATTCCAAACACATTTTATACACAACTTTCATACACAAATATATACACAAGAAAGGGTTGCAACGCAAATTCGTATGTATAAGGAATTACGTGACCATGTCGTGCATCATCGACTTTGCGAAGCTCTCATCGAACACACTGCGACCCTCCCACCAAATTTTCGATCGCGTTAGCTAGTTGTATTTTTTTTATAGATGTAGTTTTTATCAATAAATGTATTTTTCTTTTAGGAGTTGTAATGCTTTATTTTAACTTAATGTAATGTCTTTTTTTAAGATTTGTAATGTTTTATTTTTATTTAATGTAATGTTATATTTTTATTTAATGTAATATTTTTAATTTTAGTGAATATGTTTTATTTAAGTTTGTGTTTTATATAAATAAAGAAATTAGTGTGTGGGGTCCAAAAAAATGAGAAGTGATGTTCACTATAGGCAGTGAATTGTCAATTTGTATCAGTTTTGAAAAAAGCTGATGTGGTGCTGATGTAGCACAAACTGATGCGTCAGTTTGTGTCACCTGTTGGGAGAAGCCTTAGATCAGTGCAAAACTGCCAATGGTTGTTCCGTTGCACCGTCAATTTTTACTGACGGTGCCATTGGTCCAACTCTTTGAGCGTAAGTTTTTGTATTATATATAGTATTGTTTTTCTACTGTATTTCAAATAAAATATACTGCAATTTGTGCATATATTTTCGATGCATATTGTTTATTTTTTTACTGCATTTTTATCACATATTATTCTATTTCTACTGTATTTTGTACTAAATTATACTGCATATTGTTGTATTTACTGCATTTTGTATATAACTTTTACTACATCATTTTTTTATATATATTAGTCTTTTTTCATTGCATTTTGTATACTATTATTTTTTAACTACAACCTCTATATATATATTTACTGCATCTTCTATATACGAAATCAACATAATGCAGTACAAAATGAATAATATTGTTTGTCCCTGATCCACTATTAGTTAGTGGATTGAAATCACAATAAGTAAAGTTTAATTGTAGAATATGGGTTGAATACAATTAAAAACTTTTTCTGATTTTATTTAAGTTAATTTAGACAAGTTTTAATTGTAAGTTGTGAATATGTAAAATAGAGTATAACAATAACGATCAACAAATAAGTAATAGTAGCTCAAGGTGATTTATTAGATTAATAATCACACCAAGTGTTGATTGCGGATTGACTTAGCCCAGACTAAATCAAATCAAGCACTTAAGCTACCCTATTACAAAAAGAGATGAACAGTAGTTGACAAACAACGTACATTATTCACTCACTGCTCGCTATTCGTGCTTAGACAAACTACTCACTTGATATTATAAATGATTAACACGAAAATGACAAGTTTCTAAGTACAACGTACTACTCTATATATAGCCTAAATGATCCATAAATATCTCCTACAAAATAGGATCTATAATGACACCTATCGCTGCTTGATTGGCTCTGAAGTCCCGGAATTTCAGCTAACAAACATTCCATGGGCCTTGATTCTGTTACCGCGAATATCTCTTTCATCTTCTAACCAATAGCTTGCTGAGACGTCACTTTGAAGATATTTGTAGTACGAGGAACACTTGCTGACATATTTATGATGAGCGACTTTGTACTTGTGTAGAAACTTTATTTTTTATTGAGTCACCGAAGAAACAATAAAACACCTCACTCACTGCGAGCTAACATGCTCTTGTAGAATGACTTGGTTAAATTAAATTCAGTAACTTTCCTTTATGGGGCAGTGACTTTTACCTTTATTTTTTTTTTGTTGATGTACAACTCTCGCTATCAGTTACTTGAAGCAACGACATACAAAGTTGAGTTTTATTCCACTTCATCGGATCATTCTTTTTTAAGGTATTAATGAGAACAACAAACACGTACTTCAACAACAACAGCTTTGACTTAATCATTTCCAATATCGAGTTCATTATTGGGTTGGTCAGCGACCGGTGACTCAACATGTATAATATAAAATGCAGTTAAAAATGAACAATATGTACTAAATAAAATATATGCAAAATGCAATAAAACAATAATATATAATATACTTTTATACAAAATGTGGTACAAATAGATAATATATATAATTTCAAATGTAGTAAAAATGAACAATATGTAATAAAGGAAACATATGCAAAATGCATTAAAAATAACAAAATACGATACAAATTAATCATGTATAATATAAAATGCAGTAAAAACGAACAATATATGTTAAATGAAATATATGCAAAATGCAGTAAAAACAACAATACGTATTATACTTATATACAAAATGCAGTACAAATGAATAATATGTATAATATAAAATGCAGTAAAAAATAAATAATATGTAACGCATGAAATATATGCAGTTTAATTTAAACAAAATGCAATACAAATAGATTATGTATGATATATAATGCAATAAAAACAAGCAATATATTAGATCGAGTTGTGACAAAACGAATAACATGTACTATACAATAAAGAAGGATAATATATAAAAATTATTGGAAAAAATTATTGAAAAAAGCGGGTGGCTGGTGGTGGTAGGGAGGAAGAAAGTAGAAGATGATGATTTATAATATTAAGAAAATTGAGGGGTTAAAAATAAAATTTAGTTACTTGACACGTGGCACATTTCATGTGGTTAAATTTTCTCTCCATTTATCCACAAATACCCCCTTAAACAATTGAGAAATGGTAAACTTACATAAATGGTTGGATTTATTGTTTCGTTATGTATTAAACTTTACATTTTTTACTATTGTATGAGTTAAACTTTGAAAATTTCTATTGTATGTATTGAAATCGTAAATATGGTTTATTGTATGTAGAATTTCCTTTTTAAGTAGAGCTCAAATAGGAAAGTTTTATTTTTTTGCCTTACCCAAAAAGGATATAATACATGCAATAGACCATATTTAGAAGTTACTACATACAATTGAACAAATGAAAGTTTAACTCATACAATAGTAAAAAGTGTAAATTTTAATAAATAACAAAACAATAAACCCTAAATTTTACACAATTTTTTTTTAAAAATAATAACATGATACTAGTATTTGACGAATCAAATAACTCACTATTTTATCTCTCTTAATTATCTTTTATCACATTGTTAGTTTCACCTTATCTATTTTTATATGTAAATTGCCCAAGATTTGTGAGATATGTAAAAGGAAAATATATATTTAATTGAAAACAATTAACAAAATTCCTGGTTCGTTCACCGCCTCTCACATTGACCAGGAAATATATCAATCCCATCATCTCCTGTACAACACGAAAACCAAACAAAAAATAAAGTCAAAATTAGGTGGTCCGGCGATGGAATGGGAGGCAGACGACGGTAATACGGCGGCGGTGGTGGTAGGGTTAATAGAGAGAGCAACCAACTCTACGAAACCCGAATTGGATCCACGAATCCTCAAATCAATCAAAGCCGTAGTTCGTAACTCTGATTCGGAACTCCGAATTGCAGTAGAGAACCTAATGATCCTCATGAGACGAGATCACTCTCAGGTACTTCCATTTCACAATTCTGTTCTATCACTTTTCTAAAATCAATTTACGCAATTCTCATCTTTGAGTTCTATGAGTATTAAAATATACGGAGTATTAAAATTAGGATAGGAAGTTGTTAGCTAATTTTAATGGTTATCTGCGCAACATATACCATGTAATACATTGTTGTACTGATATAAATGATAAATGATGCGGATATTTTGTTTATAGCTCAGATATGCATACATACATACAACTATACAAGTGATGGTTCTAACAAAACATAGAAGATATACTTAGACATAGAACAACACCTAAGTTTCAAGTATGCATTGAAATGTCGAATTTCGTTGAAATGAATGAATCACTTATGTGGCGCATTATTACCGTCAGAATGTCGATCTTTCAAAGTTCAGCACTTATTTCTAACACATTTGACTATATACATACATATCATCCAAATTCAGACAACATAACTGGTGTGATTCAGGAGTGAAGTTGTGGGATTCTTCTTGTATCGGTGTTACTTTTACTTTTGTAGGGAGTGCAATGCTTCTTTGATTTGGTAGCTCGCTTAATCTTACATAGTTGTACATTTGTAGGAACCTTTTATCTCACAAATAATGGTTGTTATTGAGATAGATTCCTGATGTGCGTTTATATTGCAGGTACGGTACCTTACACTAAATATAATTCATGAACTGTTCATGCGGTCAAAGCTTTTTAGAACCCTGATTGTTGAGAATTTGGACCGATTGCTGACATTGAGTGTTGGTTTCAGAAGAAACCAGCCACTTCCTGCTCCTCCAGCTATTGCTTCCATGTTGCGTTCGAAAGCAATAGAATTTTTAGAGAAGTGGAACAACATATTTGGAATCCATTACAGGCAGCTTAGACTAGGATATGATTACCTTAAAAATACCCTTAGATATCAGTTTCCTAATCTCCAAGCAAATGCAGCAAGGCTCCAGCAAGAGAGAAGAGAAAGAGAGTTGCGGACCAAAGAGATTCTGTTAAAGAAGTATGAATTGTTAAAGTCAAATTTTACATCAATCAAGGATGAAGTAAATTCAATAGTAGATGAAATTAGTGAATGCTTAGATATTCTTGTAAGTTCCAAAGAAGGAAACCTACCACTGGATCCTATTGATGAAGAAGATTTTGAGGAATTTCGTAGCTTTGAATTGCGTCAGATTCGTGACAATGCATTAAAAGAAGCAGACAAGTTACAAGAAAATAGCGAGAATAAAGTTGTTTTTGACGCATTAAGAGAACTGTACAAACTTTTAGTGACCAAACATCTAGTTGCAGTACAAGAATCAATTTCTGTTCTCATAAGGGTCGAATTGTCAGATAACAGGCTTAGAGACTCCATGCTAAAGGAATTCATTGATATTCGAAACCATCTCAAATCAGTAAAAAGTAAGTGTGAAGAAGCAGGGTGCGTACTTACAACGGCTACAGATGAGGGGGATGAAGAAATTTGGGAAGAGGGAACAAGTGAATCGTATGATACCTCAAATTCCGTTATACCCGACAATAAAGCTGAGGATCATGCAAACAAGAGGATTGATTCTCCAGAATGCAGTAACAGAAAACAAACTAATGTTGATGTTAAGGTGGCTGCTGATTTGGATCCTTTAAAAAGTAAGCTTATGATTGAAGCTCCAGTCATGAAATGGGGTTCATTCTTGGACAACTGGGGTTCGAATCGTGATTTCATGGCCAACCAGAGAGGATTAGAGGTTGAAGGTCACTGGGGTAGGGTGGACTCTGATGCAGTTATTCCCGCGAAGAAAATTGCTGAACTAAACGTTCAGGCTACCGTATACGAGGAAGATCATAAAGAAATCCCACAATGTCGTGCACCCTTAAAAAAGGGCGGGCTTTGTCAGAGAAGGGATTTGAAAGTCTGCCCCTTTCATGGCCCCATTGTTGCTCGAGATGATGAAGGGACACCATTAAATGATAAATCTAAGGAGGATGAAGGATCTGATTTGACGAACGTCTCGACAGAAGAATTACTAAAACAGGCAATAAACAATGTCAGAGAGCGAGATAAGGAGACCATGAAGAAAAGAGAATTTGATAGTAAGGAAATGAAACGAGCTAAACTTGCAAAAGTTCGTAAGCACAATGAAGCTGTTTTAAGAGATGCAGCAGTCGCGTCAACGTCATTTTCTTCTGCCATTGGAGGATCAGAGACAAGTTTGAGCAGAGAAAAGGATAGCCTTGCAAAGATGCTTAAAAAGAAAGCAACTGCTAAGGATAGATTAGCTCGGAGGCTACTGAGTCGGAAGGCTATGGCAAGACAAGTGAACCTTGGAGACGATCATTCAAAATATAGAGAAGCCTTCCCTAATCAATGGTAGAGTTTTTGAATTTTTTTTTGCTAATTTGGTTATAGTTTTTTGTACGTCTGAACTTCATATCCTAGAGGATATGAGCACCGAATTTCCACTGTTCTTTCTTAAGGGAAAGTCCAAAGTATCAAGATATTTTGATATGTGTTGTGTATAATTGTGAATACAGAATACTTTTTTTGTTAGTTTCATAATACCATACTTCATGTTTCTATGCTTTCATTTCCAGCGCTAAATTGGATGAAGGATTTGGATATTGTTTATTGAAAAAATGCCGATTTACCACACGAGATGCATTCCTTGAGGTGGAAAAACCATAGTTTTTATTGATCTCCACTAGGGCATATTTCCTTGTGTTCTTTGTTTTTTGTTTTTCAGCAGGGAGAAGACATGCCAGAATTCACGATGCTCTGCTGCTACCTTTATGGATATTTCAGGGTATCTTCTTTTATGAGGCAACCTTTTAAGTAAGTCAAGCTTGATTCGTGATGAGAAATAGCAGTTTAGAATATTTATAAAGCTCTTTTGCAGCTTCTTTAATCTGACTCTTTTTCAAACATACGTAATTTCCATCAAACTTTTGGAAAGTTGATGATAACACACCACATATGTATTACATTTCTACTAAGGAATTAATATTAGTAAAAGCAGAAGCAATGAAAACTGAATGTGTAACTGCTATTTAAAGCCCTATGTAAAAAATTGGAATTTAAAAAGCCTGTGTATTGATGAGATGAATATGTAACTGAAAACGTCCTGTTTAGTTGGTGTGAGGACTGAGGAGAAGTCAGCGTGAAATCCACAAAAGAGAGAATGATATGTTTTTTGTGCTGATTGCTGAGCCTCATTTGATCCCAGGGTGTTCTTTCTTGTACCAGGGAGTCATTAGTTAGCTTGGCATGTGATCAATGAGTCAAATATTAAATCGATCGTAGAACATATTCATGAATGTTTTGTATGACTTTGTTCTTTTCCAGTTGTCCCATACATTTATAGTTCCCGAATGAAAATTATATATTTACCCATGGATAGTGTTACTTTGCGCTTGAGCGATTACTTTCATCTTTTCTTCCAGGTTATGTTAAACATTTGTCGATGAATACAACACTCTACTTATATTTATCGTGGGACTACATAGTGGAATATGTTCTGTTTGAAGATTAGATATTTGTGTTATGACCTGTGTCTGCCTTCCTGGCGACTGTATGAGTCCTAATGATGAGCACAATAGTTAATTTGCTAAATGGGGATAACGTTATTGTTGATTTAGAATGAATTATTATCTATGAAGATGATGTATTTTCATAGGATATGAGACCCCTTGTTTCTTAAGACGATAGATGATACATCTATCTTCGTAACTAAGGGAGAAGTCCCTTAATTATTTGCCAGATATATACACATGCCACATCAAATAAATTCTATGTGTCATCACCATATAAAAAAACACTTGATGATTGGATTTTCCTACGGCCTTATTTCAAATAAGCTAATATTCAATTAAAATTAATATTATAACTATTTTCATTTAATAAGGTAATTAATAAAATAAAATTATACTATTTTAATTCAAAATAATGTGTCATATAATAACACTTATAACTTTTTATTATACTCCAAACTCATGACATCCTTTAATCTATTTTTTCTTTCTAATTTTAATCTTTTAGTAATCTTAAATCTTATTCCTCTAACTTTCTCCTTTTAAAAAAATAAATAAATAAACTTTTAGTAAATTATGAGAATTTACTTTTAATGTAATTATATCTTTCATTAAAGTTTTGTTAATTTGAAATTTTTTTATTATCATCTTACAGATTAGGGAATTCAATTTCTATTATTTAGCAAACTGAATACAATACAAGTTTTATGGATAGGTAGATCAAGGTCATCATCTATTTTTTAAAGAGTTTTTTTCTATTTTTTAAATCTCACACAACTTAACTACAATTCAGAGTATGCGAATGGTAAGACGTGTACTTCTATTAATTCTATATTACTTTTTAAATCTTTATAATGTAGGTATATATTTGATTGTTGTAGAATGAATTATATTTTGTGCATATATATGTACATTAGTTATTCAATAAAACGTTTAAATTGATATAGTAATTTTTACAATTTATTTTTCCAAAGACTATTAAACGTACACATTCTTTATCAATTGTTGCAAGGTTAACATATTTAACTATAGGAAACGAAAAGGTCACAATGACTACACAATTTTTGTTAGCTAGAAAAATGTCAATTTATAATATACACATCTTTTTTAACCTTCACATTTCATTGATATATTGTGGGTAAAATATGTTGTTATTAATTCATTTTTGAGAGGTTAAAATTTATAATGTATCACTAATACCGAAAAAAATTTCCTTTTATAATCTGAAAGTTTTCACCATTTCATATATCATTTTGACTTGTGATTTACATATTACAACATTTTTGCTAGCCGTGCATAGCATGAGTTTAACACTAGTTGATTATAACATATATAAGACCCACCCATAAATCTGAGAATGCTACTTCCAAATTATAAAGTGAATGCCATATTACCATATTCGTTACATGTCTAGTTTAAGAAAGGGTAATCCACCTTTTGACGACTTCCATGAACCGGTCCCAAAGCTAACATGATGGAGGTAAATCGTGTAACCCGAAGTTAAGAGAACGTGGAGACAGTAAAATGTATGAAAAGAGAATATTGTAATTATTTATAAGTAAATGTCAAAAATCTTCCATCTCAAAGTAGAATATGACATCAGTACGCGCATAAATCGATTATAATTTTTCAAATCAGCTAATCATAGTAATAGACGAAGAAAAAATAAATGACTATGACAAGCAACATCAATACGTAAATATAAACACATTTACGCGTTATTGGATGTAAATATGCACAAATGTGCTATCACAATCAAGATGGTTGTGGCCCTTATTATGCGTCAAAATATATATTTATGACTTGTTTGAATTTAAAAGTTAAATATTAAAGTGTCATCAATGGGTGCAAATAATATCTGAAAATGTAAAGTTAGGACTATATTCAATTTTTATCAACAAATTAAATTATATTACATTTAATTGCAAAAAAATACATTAACATCAACTCATAGATTAAATGATCAATGCAATGCAACAACCGCCTAAAAGTTAGGTGTAGCAAAAAATGAATGATAAAGCTAATCATGTAATATTTATTTTACCTTTTTTTTTTTACATATAAGCTACATGCGTCAATAAATAGCACATAAATGCAGTAACAAAAGATTTGTGGGGGTTTATGTATTTAGGTATTTTAGAAGTTAATATAGTTACTTGAATACTAAATGTAGCAATATCTTTTATAGTCTTCTTTAACTATAGCATTCAAAGTTTCAAACCATAAATATCCCACATTTTCAATTTAATAATTTACACCAAAAAACAAAAAAAAACAAAAAAATATTTAAATCCTATCCATCGATTTCATTTGTTCCAAACTCCAAATTCTAAAAATAATAAATAAATATTATTATGACGTATTATCTTTATTTTTATATAAATATAAAAGAAATAAGAAAAACCTATCAAGAAAAGAAAAGCACCTTCTGTTCCTCATTTCATTGCCATCCCTCCCCACCCCCTGGTTATTGATTCCTCATCTTTAACCTAATTGGGGAGGGGAAATCTTTTATTCTTCTTACAAAATAAACAAACCCCACTTGTAATCTCATATAAAGATTCAATCTTTTTTAATTTTTCTTTGTGGGTCTTGTGCTTTTTTTGTTATTTTTTCCAAAATGGAAATTGATAACATTGAATGTGTCTCAACATCTGATGGATTAGAAGATGAAATCCCACATCATCACAATAATCATCATAACCATCATCATCACCATAATCATCATCATCAAAACAATCCTCAAAATCCTCAGTTTTTGTCTTCAAAAACTCATAATGTTAATGTTGTTCCTGCAACAATTAATCCAACAACCAGTGTTCATGAGCTTCTTGAATGCCCTGTTTGTACAAATTCAATGTACCCTCCGATTCATCAGGTATGATTAATTGTATAAAATGATAGATTTATTTATTGGCTCTTGATTTTTGAATAAATTGCTGTTATTAATTTCTTGAATCTTGGGATTTGACCTATGTTTATTGTAAATTTGAAATCTTATTCTATGGATTTAAGGCTGGTGCTATTTGGGGTTTTTTTAGATTATGATGATACTTCTGACTTTTTGGTCTAACATATTATTTTGTCAGATTAAAACTAATGTAAATTTTGTTACCCTTTTCTTTCCATCTTCAATTTATTCCTATATTTGATATAAATTATCATGAAGTCAAGAAGTCTAGTTTGAAGATTCTTTAGAAACTATTGGGACAGCTTTGAAGTTGAAATGGCTAGTTTGACTTCAAATGTCTACTGCATTTCTGTTTCTTGAAAGGTTGGAATGTATTCGATAGGAAATTAAGGATTTGACTTTTGAGGGTGGATTACATTTGTGTTCACTGATATATCTATCATGATGTTTTGCAGTGTCACAACGGGCACACGATTTGTTCCACTTGTAAGACGCGGGTTCACAACAGGTGTCCAACATGTCGACAGGAGCTAGGTGATATAAGGTGTCTTGCATTGGAAAAAGTGGCTGAATCGCTTGAGTTTCCATGCAAATACTTCTCACTCGGATGCCCTGGCATCTTTCCATACTATAGCAAGCTGAAACATGAGGCCATCTGCAATTTCAGGCCATACAGCTGTCCATATGCCGGATCTGAGTGCTCAGTTGTTGGGGATATCCCGTATCTAGTTTCCCATTTGAGGGATGATCACAAAGTAGATATGCATTCTGGGTACACTTTCAACCACCGTTATGTCAAGTCCAATCCACGCGAAGTTGAAAACGCCACATGGATGCTTACGGTTAGTATCTTGTCACATTAATTCTGTCATTTGAGTTTAGTCATATGTATTAGTTTTTGAACTGAGAACTCGTGAATTTTGATAGAGATTTTTGGTTTTTGTCAGTTTGTTCACAATAACCAAACACTTAGGACATAAGGCTACACTTTGTTGGTTAGATGGTAAATAAATGGTCTATCGACTAGCTCTTTAATTATTTATAAGCTTGTAAATCCAGTCTTTCAAGTGTAGGGTTACACCTTATAGTAAAATATTATACAGGTGTTGAAAGTTCAAATTATTGATTCAAATCTGCCTCTATACTGAAGTTTAGTTTGAAAGTGAAAGTTGCTTCCATTGACTTTAAAGGTCAAGAACTCAAGTTTCACATGGTCTTTTGGATTGTTGTCACAAATTACAAATAGTTATACATTTATGAAACGTTTATAGTTAGTTCCATATCTTCACAGGTGCGGGTTGAGTTCGGTTAACCGCACAAACATTAACAATATTATCTCAGTTACTATTTGCTTGCCTGTAACTTATTAATTCCATCGTCAATTAATTTCGTGATAAGCAAATCATTAAAGCGATTTTGGAGGTTTCATGCAGTAAACATACACTTTACAGCTTACGCAACTTTCAGCCAGTAAGCTCATTTGACCCGTTCCCCTATTAGCTTGGGGTAATGATAAATGCAACAAATTTTTTTGATATCTACACCAAATTTATGCTTCACAGTTTTGTGCAGTACATATCCTAATGCATAAAAATTGGTGTAAGCATAAAAAATGTTGGTGCATGTATCAGCTCCCATTAGCTTGTAATTTGACCTATTTGAGAGAAGGGGAAAAAATGATAAACAAATTGACCAATTCAAAATTGCGAACTCTACTTGTTCTAAAAGGTCAAATTTCGATCTCGCTGAGTTATTTGATCCTCCATATGCAGGTCTTCAACTGCTTCGGGCAGTATTTTTGTCTCCACTTTGAAGCGTTCCAGCTCAGCATGGCCCCCGTCTATATGGCGTTTCTCCGATTCATGGGTGATGAAAATGACGCAAGGAACTACCGTTACAGTTTAGAGGTCGGTGGGAATGGTAGAAAACTCACATGGGAGGGCACCCCTCGAAGCATACGAGATGGTCACAGAAAGGTTAGGGACAGCCATGATGGGCTGATAATACAACGTAATATGGCGCTCTTTTTCTCAGGCGGAGATAGGAAAGAACTCAAGTTGAGAGTCACTGGTAAGATATGGAAAGAAGCTCCTAACCCTGATGGTAGTACTGTATGCATTCCAAACCTATGTAGTTAACTTGCTCGTTTGTTTCGTGGGTCCCAACTTCATGTATTTGTCATCTTGTTGAAGTTGAGACCTTTAGATGCATAAGGGAAAAAATTGGTGAATGGAGGTGTATTTTTCGTATTTGTGTGGGAATTTTTAGGGCAGTGATGCTATTAGTGTAAAAAATTGTCTTTGCAATATGAAGGGAATTTATAACAATGTAGTAGCATTTTGCTCCTATCGCCTTGATGGAACCTGTCATAATGTCTCTAACGACAACATCATTGTTGCAAAACTCGGACTTTTAACAAATTTGAACTATTTGAGTCAGTTGTTTAACTGAACTCTTATACATTTGACCAATCTTAGATAGGATACAACTCAAATCAACCAATTTAGCACGCCTATTAGCATGTCTACCACGGCGTATCATCTAAAATAGTTGAATGGACCTACAAAAATGGATAATATTCCATCAAGCTTCTCAACATACTAGTGTAACCCTTGGTTTGGTTGCACAAATTATGGACAACCAACCATACAAGGAAAACTATCACGTTGCTTAACTAGTAACACAGGTTCTTTCTCTGTACTTCATTTCATAAACATCAAGTGTATGAGGTCCACTCAGAAAATGAAAGGATTAGGTCAAGAATTATACAATCATTCCTGAGCGACTCAAGATCAACCAGTCAAAAACTCAATGAGCACAATCTGAGCTTGAGCATATTTTTAAGGTTAGTTAATAAACGATCTCCAACTTCTTATATCAAACTCAATCAAGCTTTGTATCATTTATATAAATCCAGTAATGTTCTATATAATAATATATATTTACATAACACAAACTTGTAAAAGTATGTTTTATGAAATAATAATAATAATAAATGTTACTACTATATAGTTAAAAGTATTAACGGATAATAAAAATTATTATAATTATATATAAATAAAAATTAAGATTTAAAATAAATATAAATATGATTATCTATAATAACCGAGCAAGCCCAAAATGAGCTCTCACGAGCAGAGCTTGAGCTCTACATATTAGACTCGAAACGAGCTAAAGTCGATCTCAGACTTAATACATCTAGCAAGCCCCTCGTTTATACCCCCCTAGTCAAGAGCGACATGATGAGTTGATATACATTTGATTTGAAACATAAGGATTTATTGTGGTGTCCATTCATATCAAATTTTTATTCATCCAAAGGCTACAAAGTAAAAACTCCCCTTATCACCCCTCCTAAAGTTATATTCTTGGCTGTTCTTACAGCACTTGTACATCTTCGCATTATTCTTCAAAAAAACTCCACTTATATCCAGACTAACCCAAGAACACAAAATCAGAATACAATGAACAAAAGAATTGTCAAATGTTTAAACATAATGAAACACAAACTTGACACTGTTATTAACCTCATAGACACATATGTACCGTAAACATATGCTGCACAGAAGGTCTTATACACAAAAAGAAACAAGTTTATATGCTATTTAGAATCTATGGAACTTCCGTTAGGCGATTAAATCTAGACGTTGATCCATGATCTGCGAAACAGTGTCAATGAAAGCAGCCTCACTCGAACCAGGAAGAACGAGATCATCTGCTTCTTGAACTATCTCTTCAACTACGGATGGCTTCTTGATGTTTTCCCTACACATAATGTTTCCAATGGCAAAAGGGGTTAATCCTTTCTTAACACCTTTCTTGAGTAGCATGGTGGATATTCGAAAAGTGCGTGCACATTCTGAAGGCATATTCCATCCATAGAACTTAAGAAGAGCAATGTCTTCCTCAGCATCCAATGAGTTGATGTAGTCAACTGTTTCAGGGCTAAACGGTTTGCGAGCTTGAGGCCAGTAGAGCCAATCAAATGTGCAATCCTCAAACTGCAGCAAGCAAGTAATAAATTGAGTGCATGTACATATATTAAGCATATAAGTACTACCCCCTTAAGGGTACTACATGTCGAATCCATATTATTGCATTATCCTATTAAAAAACAGATTTATGATCATGAAAAGACTTACACTAGTAGGAAGGCAGTAGCCATGGTCAATAGGAATCAATACAAATCGGCCATCTTCTCCTTTGCTCACCAAAATATTTCCAGCATGCCTATCTGCATTTGCCATCCTAATATCCAACACAGAGATCTTATGAACCTCATCAACCGGAAAAACACTGGGACCCATATCCTCACAGCTTCCCAAGTTCTCCATAAACATCTGCAATGACCCAATCTTCTCCTTTACACCCTGCGGATGATTAAACCCTTCGTTCAAGCACGTCGCCAGAAATGTTGGCGGAACTCCAGAAAACCCCTTGTGTTCTCCGCTTAAAGACCTACGTTCACCTTTCGGATGATCCAGTAAATAAGCAGCAACTTCCCTTAACGCACCCTCCCCAACGGTTGTCCCCTTCTTTAGCCCTTCACCGTCCTCTGATAACGGTAGCCCCCTCGGGTTATTCACAGCCATAGGCTCCTCATCAATCGGCTTGAAAACAGACAAATATTTAGTCCCTGTTGCATCAGTCATGAAATACGCTCCACCTGTACCCTCAGATGATCTAATCGGTTTATTCCCTTTCAACAAACCATCATACGTAGAGTTAATAAGGTCTAATAACACATTAGGAATCGGAGCCTTACGGTTAACAATCACCGGTTCCAACCAAAGACTTCTTTTTGCAGCTTCTTTAGGAACTGAACCGTAATACTCTATACCATGAGCACCATTCCTAAGTTGTCTAACAGCTAGATCATGTTCTTTTGAATCATTCGATTGCGGTGCAACAATGGTCAACTCAAAATTCTTATCAACAGGTTTAGCTCGAATCTTTGCAGACTTCCGAACAGTCAAATGAATCACAGCATCATTATTATACTTGCAGATATCATTAATTAGTCTCTCATCCTCAAGCAACTCACCTTTACACAAGACTTCTTGCTCATCAATATCGATTAATCCTTTTCTTCCCTTGGCGATCTGCCTTTTCACATAACCAACATCATGATTCTTCTCAACATGAAAAGTAAACTCTTTCCCACATGAAGTCTTGACATTAATCTCTTGAAGATCAGAGATTCGAACAACTAAATGAACCACATTTCCGTCACCAACTCCGTAATCCCTAACTAAAGAATCACTCCTAGATAATTCCCTACCACCACAAACTAACTTTTGGTTTTTCACCACAAAACCCTTGTAACCTTGAATCCGAAGCTTTACGGATTCAATGGAATCCGATTCCAAAACCCTCATTGGAATAACAGAACCAGACATAGATACATGAATCATAATTGGTTCTTGATTATGTACAGGTAATGAAGGCAATAAAGACTCATCACTACGTGGACTAATTGCAATAACACCAGCAGACGACATGTTTTCCTTCTAAAGTTTCAAACTTTTTTACAGAAAACACCAAACAAACCAAACCCCAATTCACAAAAAGATTCAAATCGCATACATGATCAAGCCTTTATTAGAAAAAGAAAAATAAAACCCTAAAACATTTACAAGGGCTCTAAAAATCAAATTAAACTGTTAGGACATCGATTAATAAAAATCGACACCCTAAAAATTATTCAATTGATTAAGAAGGGGATTCTTACAAGTTAAATCAAGCAAGAATCAACAGAGAAGGTAGTATGATGAAGAGACCATATAACCGATGAATTTAGGGGTGAACTGAATTCGGACTGATTCAAAATTCAACGTTGATTGATGGATCGAATTGATGAATGAATTAGGTGATATCAACGATGGCGGCTGCTGAATTTTGATAAAATAAGAAGTTGAAGAATGAGAGAGGGATAGAATGTAGAATACGCGTTTTGGCCGTTTGAATACTGACTGACTTTTTGTTCAAGAAAAGATTCTATCGGAAGTTTGAAGTTATATCAATTTTGCCCCCATCAACTTTGTGCTTCATATATCATTTACACTCAAATTATGAAGAGTGATAATTAAAACACGAATTTTATTTCATACAACAAAAATATGTATAGGAAATTTGTATGGTATGCATTAATATCTAAATTATTTGATGTATGCATCAAAATTTGGGCTTATGTATCAACACCTCTAAATTATCAATGACAAATGTACTTTCATAAAAGTGAAAAAAAGGAACAATTCAAGTCAATTGAATATTATTTGATTAAAATTTTTAAGTCAAAGTAGAGAATTTAATAGAACAGATCAAAATATGTGTCAAGTAGATATGTTAGTGAGTATGTCAGGTAATCAATATTTTAAGTGGATGTTGATGAGTAAAACACTATTACTTTTGAGTCTATAATATTTTAACTTGTCTAGCGACTAGTTTCTAGAGTTTATGTAGTGTTAATATGTTGGGGCTGGTTTGTTTAAATTTTGACTCGACTTTGTTGTATATAAGTTGTTATAGTACGGTAAAAGTGAGTAGCTACGTCAATGTATGGATATTCCCTCATTTCACTAGGTAACGATATATTAACTGCTAGTATCTTTTTAAACAACCATACAACCCAATATTAGCAGACCCGTTCATATGGTTCCATTCCCCAAGGCCCTAAACACATGTTTTTGATATTCCATCCGTCTCAAAATAAGTGTCTCATGTAAAAATGCACACAGTTTAAAGAAAATCATTATTTACCAATAACATCTCATCTTTACCCACTAAACTCTTTTCTGATTGGCTGTAAGGGAATCTTGACACTTATTTTGAGACATCCCAAAATAGTATGTGAGACATTTATATTGGGACGGAGGGGGTATATAAATACTCATGGAGTGCTTGGTTGGAGGTATTAAGGGGTGGCGAATGGGAAAGAGAATGAATAATAGTGTTTGATTACATACAATGCAATCAATCATTATCCATTAGTGAGTAATCATCATTCCCCACCAAATTAAAGGTAATAAGTATCATTACTTGTAATCATTTTGACGTATAGCATTTATATACTTATCTTGACCCGCTAAGCTTATACTCTTTCACCCGTTTGATTTTTTGGGTCGAACTCAGGTCAAGTTTCAGGTTAACGGGTCAACCTATCAAACCTACATTTGACATGTTTTACCCGAACCTGCCCACCAACCTTATTAAATCAAAACTATCATGTCAACCCATTAACCCGTTTGACCCGTTTAGTTTTTTAGGTTGGACTCGGGTTAACAATTCGGGTTAACAGATCGACCCACCAACCCAAAAGCAACCATTATATTTTACTCATTTGACCCGAAACAAACATGTCAATTCATTAAACCATTATCTAAATTGGTAATATAGATTGTGTATGGGTTAAGTAAGTTTAACCCGCAACCCGTTTAACAAATCGTGTTGGATTCGGGTCTGGTAATTTGGACCCATTAACTTGAGCCGACCCAAATTTGTCACCCTTGCTTATAGTGGTATGAAACAAGCAACATCAACGGCAAATGTAATACTAAGAAATGCAAATTGCATTGCTTAGTATTCTCATTCATTTTCCCACTACCATTCCTCATTTCGAACCAAGCACACTCTTAAAAATATATAATGTGATATGCTAACGGAAGCTCTTAGACTTTCAAATAATAAAGATCGTGTGTATTGATATAGGTAAACATTCATTATTGATTCATAATTTCATTTAATAAACCTAAACTTTGCATTTGATACACTTCAACATTAGACCTCAGATTATAGAGGAAACTTTGAATGTAATTAATAAGCATGATTTTTCTTATTTAGAGCCCTTAGCTTCCGTTAACGTTTCCCAAATAAGATACAATCAACTTTCATCAAGAAAAATCTGTACGTTGCAATAATGCAATTGAAACGTTGCGGGAAATCATTGTGACCTATCTACATTGGTTTCCTCTTGAACTAACTCTCAAAACTGATAAAATCATAAAAGTCAAGGTAGCACAAATTTCTACACATATAATTGTTCTAACAAACTGAGGGACTGAAAAGTACATACCAAAAAAGTAGGAGGCAAAAATGAGAAAGTCTTGAAAGATGAAGCATATTCCACACACACCGAAAGTCCAAAAACTTGTATTTAATATTCATTAAAAAAATAATGATGATTAGACATTTACTTTACTTTTATTTATTTATTTTTTGTTTTTGTATTGGGAAACTTCCTTGTGTGTCATCTCTATCCTAACCATGGCAAGTGGCAACCTTTTCTACTACTACTATTTAATATCGGAAGCTTCTTTGACTTCAAGGGAGCAAATGCGGTGTATTATAAAACCAAATCCTTTTCCATTTAAGTTTTTTTAATATTGAAAATTCAAATTTTAATATTGATGTATGATAGTCGGGAAATTAAAAAAAATGTCACTTTTTTTTTCCAAGTATATATCGTTTTGCCTTTCGGAAATTTTTTTGACGATATACCCCATGAAATCGCAAAAGCAAATTTGCGATTTGCGATCTCGTGATTTGCTTTTGTGAGCCATTCACTGACCGAGCCGTGGCCGAGACACCCAGTGCCATCGCAAATCGCAAATTTACAATTTACGATTTACCTATGCCCCGAGAAATACTTGCGATCTCCGAGTCGTTTTGCACGTTCCCGAGAATTCAGTGCCATAGCAAATGGCAAATCGCAAATTTGCGATTTGCCAAGACCTCAAACGCCGTCAGCGACTCGGTCACGTGCACGGGTCGCAAAAGCAAATGCACTGGTCACAAAAGCAAATTTGCGATTTGCGAATGGAAGGGGCATATCGTCAAATTTTTTTCGAGGGGCAAAACGATATATACTTGAAAAAAAATGGCATTTTTTTTAATTTCCCATGATAATGACTTATCTTATTATAGGTTATATATAATTCCTTAATGAATTAATGTCCACCTATACACCTGTTGGCTCTTTACTATATTTAAATACACATATATCATATATACTGTTATCATATGAACATGTCATTTTTATAAATTATTCTACATGTTAAGAAATAATCGTCTTAATGTTTTCTAGTCTCTTCTTCTGTCCCAAGTTAACTTCTCATGGTAACACATCCATTAGTATACATCTTCTCTGCCAAATCACACATGCCATTGTAACCAACACATCAAATGTTGATTTGTAGTCTCCCAAAGTCTTAAAAACAGGCATTTATTCGCCATTAGCCATGACATGTTATACTTGAATATCACAACCTTATTTTAGTTTAGATAGTTGAAGTGATTTCTCACTAATGGAAGTTTGACAAATATAAGATCATGTGTAGTTGATCTAAAACCTGTATCCATATCATCACAACAAGCAAGGGATCATCATTGACATAATCAGATACATAATGTACATTTTATCACTCTAATTAACAGATTTCCACAATCAACTTTTTCGCTGCAATTGGTGTGGTGGCTATAACGTCCAAGTGCCAAAGTAGAAAGCGACACATTGATCCTAATAAAGAAACATCCAAAAGAATGAATCTTGAACCATATTTGATCTAAACTGCTCTCTACTTACTGGAACAAGAGGCAGATGGGTGTTAATCTGTCGATTGGGTCTCTTCTACTTGGCTGTTCATCACAAAGCTTGGAAACCTTAAGGTTATGTCCCTGAAAATCACCATTGAGAAAAATAAAGAATCATAACCATATACTAGAGGGTGGATTCGGGATACTTGAATGGGTCAAATGGGTACAGACTTGAATTGTGAAAATATGGAAACTGGTTAGACAGGGTTATGGGTGGTATTCAGAATGCATAAAACCACCTAATTTCGAATATCATTGTAATAACATAATTTAATGAATCATATCAAATCATTAAAAATTCTGAAACTTAAGGAGAAAGACAAGAAAGTATTTAGGGGTTGGCCTACCCCGCCCGACCAGTTCTAAAGTACCCACTTTTTGGCCGAACTGCACCAGAATATGGTGAGGTCATATTAGTCCACACTACAGCATCTAGTTTCGTCTTTTGCAGTCATAAGTTTATTTTGCATCAATAGCCTATGTTTCTAATTTTTACACCTTGTAAATGTAAACTACATCTTTTTTGGTAACTAGTAAAAAAAAAATCCTCTTGCGTATCCCCCTTCGCGTATGCTTAAAAACAATGATCAACATTTCGAGAATAGAATCAAAAAGCATATGATTTATATTAAGAAAAAGACCAAAAATTTCTCGTGTGTATATCCCTTCACGTATACTTGAAATTAACGATTCATGGATGCGATCAATGCCGCATGGTAAAAATTTAAAAAGACCAAAGTTCTCTTGCGTATCTCCTTTCTCCTTTTTATGGAAAAAGGTAATAATGTAGCACAACATGCATGGTTATCTACGTTTGTGAAAAGGCGTTATGGCTTACATTAAATGAGGAAGGGTCATGTTCTTCAATAATGATGGGTTCTTCTCAACATATTCTTTCCATTCTTCTTGATCAATCTTGCCGTCACCTTTACTATCTGCTTCTGTGAAAGTCTATACAAGAAACACAAAGATATAATTATCACAACCAAGTTTTGAGGTTGCCATCAAAAAAAGATAAACCATCACTTAATACCTTATCTACCATCGATTCGATTATATCCTCGGATAGAAAAAGATCAGATTCACTAAGAAGAGCCATAACCATCTCCTTCAACTGTTTCCAAATAGATAAAAATTGTCATTAACTTTTAGGCACAGGCACAAAATGTAGAGGTGATAAAATGGGCGGGTTGAGTTAACTGGGTAACGGGTCAAAACTGACCTATTTGCAATGGAGCAACATACCAAAACGTTGTGTCACTAATTTAGTTAAATAAAATAATATATGATTACAAAAACCATACCTAAAATAGTAAAAATAATTTCTTTATAAGTAAAAAGAAAATTCAGGCGATTGTGAGCATTTGAATACACGTCATACAACCTTAGACCTCTTTAACTCTAATTTTTAGCTAAACTTTTATTTCATTTACCTGCTTGACCCATTATCACTATACAACCTGGAGTAACCCGTTTCCACACATAAATACAGGTTTGAAATGCTACCTCTTCGAAAATGTGAAGCAATACTCTACAAATGAAAAATAGAAGTATGAGCTACAAGCCATTTTGAGTTAGCTTGTAACTGGTAAAGAAACAACAGATGGAAGCAAATTACCTCCTCACGTTCAATGAAGCCAGTGCGTCTTAAATCATAAAGTTTAAATGCATCTGCAACAAGATTGATGACATTTTGTATCAGATAACTCTACTTATTACTATTACAATAACTCTATTGTCATTCTTAGTTTCTTACACAGAATTTTGTCGGCTTGAGGAGCTTTGGGATGAAATACACTCAGCGAACGTACAAACTCATTAAAGTCAATATGCCCACTCCTATTCACATCGAAGAGATCAAATATCTGAAATATTAACAGCTTAAGTGGCTATAGCAAACCAAAATATAATAAAAACAACTGATAAATTTACGTACAATGTTGAAAATTATAGGATTTTAAATCATATCACATAGGTTATAGTGTCTCATATTTGAACTAAACAGATATCCAGATCAAAGAAACATACTAACCCGATCTGCAAACAGGTTCCGTTTATCATTATTTCTGAATAATGCTAAGTGGAACTCATCCTGCCCAGATATAAAGCATACGTGAACAGAGAATAATAACCAACCATCCAAGTGAGGGCCTTAGAACCAATAATGAAAGATTGAAGGCAAAATCAATAGCAAGAAGACTTCTTAATAGAGGATATACCTTCCCTATTAGTCCATCATCAACCATAGAACTGCTTAGTTTCTGGAATAGCTCGTATAATGCCTCCACCTCATTCACAGTAACTGAAGGAATTGAAAGCATTCTACATTAGTACATTTCACACCTTAAACTAAATACAGTCTGTTTCAGAAGTAGTAATTGCTCAAATATCAATAATGTGTGATACTACATAGGTGGTTAAAAATAAAAAATAAATGATGAGATAATATACTTACAAGGGGTCTCAGCAGCAAGCTCAGCAGGATCAAAAGGAGGTTTCTTTTTTATATCTTTTGAAGTTGAACACATACAACCCATGATTCCACCAACAACAATACAGAATTTGCCTATATCACATGACCGAAAACTTGGCTAAATTTGAAATGGAGTTATATATGCTCAAACAACCGTTCAAACCGACAACAACTTTCGATAACCTTTACCACCAAACACCAATCTGCTGAGATGTATATCCCTCTGTATAACTAAAAAAGGAAAATAAAACACTCATTAAATAAAAACTTAAAAGGGAAAATCTGACTCGTCAAATAATATGAAATCCACACAAATACATCAGCACTAATTCAGTGTAGATTCTGATACCTAACTAAATGCCCTTTAAAGTGAAACCCTAAACCAATCATAGACATGAAGCATGAAATATTAATTAAATAGCATATAAATCAGCATAAATATATGAAGAATTGATAAATCAGTGGAGATCCTAATAATCAATTAATCATATAAATTAAACATTCCCTTTACTTTTATTTATACACATTATAAAAGAACATACAAATTTAGTGTATCCATTAGGATTCAGAATCCTAATCCAGTAATCCTGATGATAAGTAAATAAATATGCACAACGATTTATCAGGAAAAAAAAACTTACAAGTGATTGTATTGCTTGATGATTTTATTATTTACGACAGAGAATAATAAAATGTTTGATTTTGGCCGCACAAAATTTACAGTTTTCCTGCGCCAACATCGAACCAAGGGTTTTGCTCGACACTTTTTTATTTATTAATTTATTAAAACTAAAATTAAAATTTGAAAATTGATAACGACGTTACAGGTCGCTAAACAAGCGATAAAACAAAGAAAATGGCTGTCTAACACCCCTACATATATAAACTAATACTAAAATAGCCCCCAAACTTTTGAAACAACTCTAAAATGCTCCCTTATAATATGCACTAGTTTCTTGGATAAATGACAAAAATCGGCAACGAACTACCACAAAATACTTCAGGTATGCAACCTACCAAATAATTTGCTAAGGTATACAACAAATTGGAAGAACTATTACTCGTGTGAGTAATATGGTAACCAGTTACCTGTTAACTCGGTAAACACACAATACGTGGCATTTTACATTTTCTTTTTAAAATGATGTGTCCTTTTTTTACATCTTTTAAAAATGACGTGGCTTTTTTCTACATTTTTAAATAATAATGTTGTCTTCTTCGTCATATCATCATCATCATCAAGGTCTTAATTTAATCATTGACAAAATCAAAATCACGGACACAAATCTGAGTAAGTTTGACTTCCAAGCATGGTATTTAAACCATACTTCGCATATAATTTTTTCTCTAAAACTCCATCTCTTGAACTACAGGTATGAAGAGACATAAACAAATTCACCTCTTAAATCATTGACAAAATCAAAATCACATACACAAACAACATTTTCGAGTTTACACAAATCAGAATATGGGTTCCTAATGTATCGATGTATGTGTATGTATATGTTTTAAAAACTTTTATTTATTTTAGAATTTAAAAAATAATTTGATATGCAACACATTCCCTTGCATAATTAGCATTAGAGCTGACATGGATGCCACTGTACACATGACGTGGCAAAAAAATATCATTGTGGCAAGTGATGTGTAAGCCTAATCAACTTTAGGAGATTTGAAACGGTAATAATGAACTTTGCAAGATCCGAACACATACTCTTCCGGTTTGTTGCATACTTGAGTAAATTATTTGGTAGGTTGCGTACTTGGAGTATTTTGTGACAGTTCATTACCGATTTTTGTTCATTTATCCTATTTTCTTTCCTCATAGTTTTATGGCCTCTTATAAATTGAGTAAAACAAAAAACAAAAAAAAGGAAGTTGGACTATGGTTCTTAAATGACTTTGACTCGTAAAAATTATGTAACACCCCCAAATTCGTTGATTGTGGTTAGCGGAAGCATTGACATAAGCTGGGGGTGCCACAATAACAATGTATATGCATACGTATCAGAGCATATGATTACAACAGAACATATATATATATATATATATATATTTTGATGCTAAAGGTAATAGTTACAAAGTTTACGATTCATCGAATCGTATAAGTTAAAAAGTGATTAAGTTACAAAAGTAGATTTCGTAAATATGACTAAACAGTTTTAGTTATATAAAAGAAATCCAGTTGTCAAAAGTTGGCATCATATTCTTTCGTGGGTCGCCTATATTCCAAGTATGCTGGAGGATCTTACGTGCAGCTAATTCCCTGAAAAACATAGTAAAAGTCAACAACGAGATTGAGTGAATTCACAGGTTTTATGTTTGCAATGGTTGAATCAAGTTTGTAAGCACAGTTGTTAAAACCAATACGTTCACAAATAGTTATTGCCATAATAGTTCAGTAAACGTTTTGTGGAATGTTATCCAAATATAGTTCGGTTGGGATGTTGCCCAAAATACAGTATGCGTGGCATGTTACCCAAAATACAGTTTGCAATACGTTGCTGGTCGTTCTTCAGCGTTTCCAAAACAGTACCGGTCGTTCTCCGGTCTAAACACGCACGGGTCGTTCTCCCGTCCAACTCGGCCAGTCATTCTCTGGCACTAAAATACGTGGCTGGTCATTTTCCAGCGTTTACATAAAAAGTACCGGTCGTTCTCCAGTTTACCAAACAAGTTTTGTCATGTTTATAGTATGAAAATGTTGTTTCATAAATACCAGTTTCGTTGTAAGGATTCAACAGTTCAAAGTACTCAAATCGTGAGAGTAAACAAGTATGATAAACAATCATGTAAGCAAAAGCAGTTATGAAAATCAATAAAGCAGTTGACTATGTTTCTCACCTCAAGTTGAAAGCGGTAAAACAGTTAAAAGTGGAGCTGTGAACTCACCTATTGAGCTAAGTAAAGTTGCGAGCGCTAGCAAAGCCTAAATCCAAGTAGGTCACTAACGTCCTAAACGTATGAATAATCATATAAGCGGTTGGCTAACAGTCTAACCATGTTACTCGTTTATTCATGAAAGATCCTTGTTTATTTTGTAAGTTCGACACGAGACGTTGGTGATATTTTGTAAAACGTTTCAAGGTGTAATTTATTGTTTCATAAGGTATGAAATTGTGTACAGGGGTCCGGAGGAAGCACCCCTGGTAGCGGGGTCCAAGGGGTGGCAACCCTTGACGGGGTCAAGCTGCCAGGTCAACTTGGAAAATTTTTATTTCTACTATGTTGTTGTAGTGAAAACGCATCCGAATTCCAAATTCGGAGTAAAATCAAGTGGTAAAATCTGGTTCCGACACTTAGTGAAAAACATGTGTGTTTTAAGGTTATGAGTTTTGCGACATAAGTACTGTGTCGCTAAAAGGTTCTGCGACACAAGGATTTGTGTCGCCAAGTGCGACATCCGTAATTTAATGCGACATACGGTGTTATGTCGCTATGTGCGACATTGAGTAGTCTGCGACATAATGGCTTGTGTCGCTATGTGCGACGTAGAAGTGGTACTGTGACACAAAAGCTTGTGTCGCACTACTGTTTTTGGCCCCGTGTGACACAACGGGCTGTTCGAACGAAATCTTAAATTTTCAACCCAAAAAATGTTTAGATCTTTCATATAATGACTTGTAACATGATTGTAAGCTATAGTAATGAAGTAAAAGTGAAAAGAAAGTAGTTTTTCTTACCAATTTTGAGTGAAACCGAAAGTTAGGTGAAAATTGGAGATGGAGAAGAAAATGGTGGATCTTGAGCTTGGATCTTGAAGATAAAGTTGATGATGAGTTTTGTTGTTGTTGTTGGTCCGAAATTAAGAAGAAAATGGTGGTGATTTGATGATTTTTGGTTGGTGATTTTGAGAGAGAAATGGGTAGGTGTTTGTGTGTGTTTTTGATGAAATGAGATGAAAATGAAGAAATGGGATGGGGTGGTGGGTATGGGCTGGTTTTTGGGTCAACAAAAAGGGAGGTGATTTTTCTCAATTTTTGTAGTGTTTAACCCGTGTTCGTTTACCCGATCGTTAAATGTTAAAATATTTTAAAAGGATAAATCTTTAAATACGTATTTATAACAATTTAAGAAATGTGACAATACACGTATTAATTAGTTGGGCTTTGCTAGACTTACTTCTAAAATGCGTTGTGAATCCACTCAAAGTTAGGGAATTAGCCTAGAAATGCGTGTAAATTATGTTTATAATTTTGACGAAATTGTGGGGTGTTACAAATTATGTGTGTCTTCTTCAAGTCACATATGATTCTCCCGAAGCTTGTGTGCCTTATACAAGTAAGAAAATCAAACAAAATAGAAAAAATTACACAAATCATTATTTAACTTTAACACAAATTTCACTAGTAGTCCTTTATAGAATTTAATTACACCAATCATCATTTCTTTTGAAACTTATTACTCTAATAGTCTTTTACACTAACGATCGTTAACTCTCCGTTAAAAAGGACCATGTGTGATATTTTTTTGTTCTTCTAAATTTTTGAGTAAATAAAATATATAATGATGGAATCTAATATATGTATAGATACATTATTAGTTGCACATAATATTATTTTCATAATTCTTATTGAAACGTCAAATTTTGTAATCCACCACTGAAATTAACCACCATCTTTCACCACCCAATCATACATTTGTAGCTTAAAGGTTACGATTTACATATTTGATTCCCATCTTTTAATGCTGTTTTACTTTGAAGTTAGGATCTTCGTTTGAGATGTTTTTGAGTTATGAATGGATGTGTTGTAACACCCTCAAATTTCGGATTTGCGGAAGCGGTCGGGTCGGGTGTTGCCAAATCAAATATCACAGCATAAGATACATAATGAACGACTCTAAATGAGACATTTGAAAATAATTATACATTTTCCAAAGTAGAACGTTTACAACACTTTGAGTTTAATAGAAGTTTCAATTACATAATTTGAAAATACAAAAGTAAATGCAGCGTGGTCCCCACTGTTTGAAAATATGCGACTAGAGCTAGCTTATCTTGTAGCAATCCTAATCCTGCTGGGCACCTGCGAACACATGCTAAAACGAGTCAGCTATAAAGCTGGTGAGTTCATAGGTTTGTTAGATAAAACATAAAGTATAAAACCTTTGATATTTTGAAAAGTGGTTCAGAATCTGCGATTCTGATATGTATTAAGATGAAGTTGTAATACCAATGTGTATACGATAATCGAGGTATCTAATACCTAAGCAATAGTGGTATGTACCAAAGTACATAATGATTGAGGCATTCCGAGCCTGGATACCTATCAGGTATTAAGTAAATCTGTAAGCACAAGGCACTACGTGCCTAAGTACTATCGAGTGAGCGTGTGACTATGTCATATCGAAGGTGTGGCAATCCATGCCTTGATACCTATCAGGTATGAGTAAATCAATTAATTGTGAGGCGAAACTTGCCTGAGTATATTCCGAGTAATTGTATGACCGCGTCATATGATATCGAGTGATGTACTGGTATGCCTACCTGACACAGCGTATAGTATCCAGTATCATGAATGTGTAGTCCCGCAGAACTATAATTGAGTACTTAGTCAAGTACTGAGTTAATGGCCTCGCGTGAAAACTCACCGACCCGTTAACTAATGTGTGTGGATCACGAGCACAAGCTCGCCCATCCATCAATTGTATCGCTTTACCGCGATATCGAACTTGTGCCCACTGCAATACCGTGGCATCGTTTTGTGCCCACTCTACCGTGGCATCGTTTTGTGCCTAATCAGGCATCGACCGCATTGCTCGCAAGCAACGTATGTAATTGAGCCGGCAGTACTACGACATGCCCGACTTGAGATAATTGAGCCGACCGTACTACGACGAGTCCGACTTGAGTATTCATGTTTGTATAACTGTATGTATACTGATATACATATGTAATAACGTAGATAGCACCAGGTGCTCAAGATGATGTACCAGTATGTAGATATATATAATTACCAAACAACAATCACAAGTTGTAATGTGTTATGCCACACATGTAAATGATTTGTTGTACCTAAATATGTATAAATAATACTTAGATTAAGTAGTACGAAGAGCCTAGGTATGAATACTCATCACCTAGTTGTGTTGTATCGGTATAAGAAATCCATACTAACGTGTATTTCTAGTGTATGCTCCTAGCCTCAGCCTAGAAAGTATATTGAGATCCTAGGTTGTTGTTTACTCGAGTTCAACTCCAATTTGAAAGTCCTGGAATATATATATGGGCAGTTTTAGGTTCCTAAGAGGAAGACTAATCCTGTAAAAGTCTAGTTGTTGTCTTGTGTAGGTAGAACTAAACAGTCCTAGTGTGTTTGACAGCATCGTCCCGTGACAATATAGTCAATGTATAATAGTGACTTAACCAAATCAGGTGATGGTGATTGTTAGACAACAATCTAATGGTGTACAATGGTAACCTAACTAAGGTTAAACAATGATATTGTTCCACAACAATATATTGGGTGTAATTCCTAAGTATTACACATTCGTATTTCCAAACAGTGATATAGAAACGTGTGAATTATAAAAGTTTAGCATTATAACCCGAAAACAGAAATTGAGCATGCGTCTCACCCCGAAAACAGTAAAACAGTTGAAAGAGTGGGGCTATGAAACTCACCTGAGGAGTTAGCAATCTTACGATACGCGCGTCGTCCGATGGGTAACCTCCTAGTGTCCTAAACACGTGAGGTTATATGAGTATGAGACAATCAGTTTGTCTAAGCGAGTTGTGTAAGTATTCATTTGTCGTTCAGGTTTGGAAACCGTGTACGGGGGTCCGGGGGCAGCGCCCCTGGTAGCGGGGTCTAAGGGGTGGCAACCCCTGGCGGGGTCCAAGGGGCAGAGCCCCTGGCTGGGGTCGAGCTGCCAGGTCAGCTTGGAAAATTTTTATTTCTATTATATTGCTTTAGTGAAAACGCTCTGAAATTTCATTTCGGAGTAATATTAGGCGGTAAAATTTGGGTTTCGACACTTAGTGAAAATCATAGGTTTTTAAGCTCCTGTGTTTTGCGAGATAAGGGTTATGTCGCTAAATGGTTCTGCGACATAAGGGTTATGTCGCTATATGCGACATCCGCAATTTAATGCGGCATAGTGTGTTGTGTCGCTATATGCGACGTTCGGATTTTCTGCGACATAAAGGCTTGCGACATAAACCTGCGACACAGGTTGTGTCGCAGTACTGTTTTTGGTCCCTGCGACACAACGATCTGTTCGACGATTTCAAGATCCAAATCGAGTTTTGGCTCGATTTTTGGGCGTTTTGATGTTATAGAAAGCTTCTAACATGTATAAACATTAAATCTAAGTAATTTCTAGTGAGGGAAACGGTTTCTAGAGAGAGAAAGTGAGAAGTCTTACTTTGGAGGTAAAAATGGAGATGATGAAGATGGAGAAGATGATGATGATGCGGCTGTTGTTGTTGTTCCTGATGATGATGATGATGATTCCGAAATGATGATGATGTTGTTGTTGTTGATTATTGTTGTTGTTGGTTGTTGGTGAAAGAGAGAAAAGAGAGAGATGGAGATATAGATGTGTGTGTTTTATGGTTTTGTGAAACACAAATATGGGGAGGGGGAAAAGGGATGGCCGACCCATCATTTTTGGTGGGTTTGGTTGTCCCCAATTGTTGCGTTAAATGCCCGTGTTTGCGTACCCGATCGTATAAAAATGTAATATTTTAAATTCTACAAATTTATTTATATTCTTTCGAAATGTTTTCGAGTGAAAGTATTTTATAAAAATACTATTTTGGAATTAAAATTTATGCTTGTTTTCGAGTGGCCTCAGATAATTAGAATGCGTTTTAAATTAAAACGACTTACGTTTTAGAACACTTTGTTATAATCGCATATAAAAATACAATTATTTGAAGTTTAAATTTGACGCGAAAATTAACTTTTTGATCAGGTGTTACATGTGTAACTTGCATTACTTGCATAATTCAAATACATGATAAAATTGTTATATATATATATATATATATATATATATATATATATATATATTAAAAATAATTGAAGTATATCTAAGAAAGTGTTTCTTGTTAGCTCTCTCATTCGATAAATGCTATGCATACAAATAAATACATACAAAATATATTTAAAAATGATTTGACAAAATCGTATTAGTTCATTCATTTTCTTTCTTCTTTATCTCTTTTTATCTTAATGGTGCTACATCATTTTGGCTTCAAAATTTTGTAAAATTTTTGTAACTAAAACATTTCTCCCCTCATTATTATTAATCTATATAATATCTATAATCTATCTATAATATATATAATAATACAAATAAAAGATAACTTTTTTGGTACTCCAGTATTTAAAAAGATAAAGAAGCAATATAGGTAACATTTATTACTATATCAGAGTGTTAACATACTTATTTTCCTTTTTAAACATAGGACAATTTTTAGCAGCTATGAGTCTACGACTCCACATACTAAAAAAGATTTCCAACCGTAAATGGAAATCAAAATTGAGAATCGCTATAGTTAAAATCTATATTTAGCATTTTAAACTATGTTGAATTACTTATAATGTATAATTTTTCTTTTAAATACCGACTTTCATTATTTAAATTTGGTAATAATTTTTATTCATAGTAATTTTTATGTTTATAAATATGGAATTTAGTTATATATGGTTTGCTTAACCATAACCCTTAGGATATAATTAGCATTTTCTGATAAAAAATATATCACTCTTTTTTCTTCCGCAAAACAATATTATATTATAGATGTACATACTATATAGTATATATCTTAAATATAAACTTAACTTTTTAATTAAAATACACGTATATACTATTAGTTGTTTGTTACTGGCAGCCCAATGGGCTTGCACAAAATTTTGTCACTACTGAGAATGAAATAATATACACATTCAAATTTGGAAACACTGAAATTAGACTACGTTTTCTCACTGCACAAAGCCACAAGCAGCTTCACTTGATCATCATCAGTCATCAAAAATCACAAACTTAAAACATTTCCATTTATCAGAAACATCTGAATTCCCTATTGAATCAAAACATATACATATAATTCTTGATCTGCTAAAACATAATGGAGGCATTGATAAATCTGGTGAATAAACTGCAAAGAGCATGCACAGCCCTAGGTGATTTTGGTGAAGACTCTTCTCTTCCTACCTTATGGGACTCGTTGCCAACCATCGCAGTCGTTGGTGGTCAGGTACATATAATTTCGACATTAGATTCATGAAACTGGTGACCACCCATTATCATTTATCACAACGCATTTGTTAGATTCACAAAGAATATATGTATCTTTCATGTTATGGATTTTCTGTATTTGTGGATTAATAGGTCTGCACATGTTTAGATTTGTGGATTTGGTCAGTGTGCTAGCGCCGGTGTTTTAAGACAATTGATTTAACTACAAAAAAATAGTTACACGGCCAACTTTTGGTCATGCAAAATTTGATATCGATTTAGAAAAAATTTATTGTTTGTAAAATTGTTCATGTAGAGCTCTGGGAAGTCATCAGTGTTGGAGAATGTTGTCGGAAAGGACTTTTTGCCTCGTGGATCTGGTAACCAAACAAGATTCTTTATTGTTTTGTCCAAATTTGTGCATGAATTTGTTTAAAAATGTAATTAATTAATTATAAAAGTGAATACTATTCAGGGATCATTACACGGCGTCCTCTTGTTTTACAGCTTCATAAGATTGAGGATGGAAGAGAATATGCAGAGTTTTCTCATTTACCAAGAAAGAGGTTCACTGATTTTGGTATGTATGGAGACTTTTTAGTACTAATTTTACAATTTACACCAATTATGTTGCAAGAATACGTGAATCAATCTTATAATTTGTATGATATTGAGCAGCTGCTGTCAGGAAGGAGATTTCTGATGAGACTGATAGAGAGACGGGAAAAAGCAATCGTATTTCATCAGTTCCTATCTATCTCAGTATATATTCTCCTTATGGTAAGATAGCCTGCCTAATTGTCCATAATGCTAACATTTCAGCACATTTTGATTATGATAAATTGCTAAGAAATTACAATCCTTGGCAGTCGTAAATTTGACCCTGGTTGATCTTTCTGGTCTGACAAAAGTAGCTGTCGGTGAGTCCTGGTTCTGGATGACCTTTTGGTTTGAAATCCTTCCACATTTAAAACATGATAATATATTGGAGTGTATCTGTAGAGGGTCAATCTGAGAGCACGGTGCATGAGATTGAAGCCATGGTGCGTTCCTACATTGAGAAGGTATTCTTTGTTGTATAATATATGATACTTTCAGATGGTTTTGTGTATACTTATATATGTTACTTAGTGAAGTTTATCTATTGTTATTGCCTTGCAGCCTAACTGCGTTATTCTGGCAGTTTCACCTGCCAACCAAGATCTTGCAACATCTGATGCTATTAAAATTTCTCGTGAAGTTGATCCAAGAGGTAAGTAAGATCTGATCCCAATACTCCTTTAAAGAGCTTACTTATGATTTACCTTTGGATCATTAATCTTTGTTACGCAAATTGTATCTTACCTCGTTTTTGTTCATAATTGGTTACATACAAATTTACAGGAGAGAGGACTTTTGGAGTTTTGACAAAGCTTGATCTTATGGACCAAGGGACTAATGCAGTTGACGTAGGCCGTTTCTTGACTCTTGTTAACTAAACGCAAATACTAATGCATGACCACAACAATATATCACATGAATTTTTTTTATTTTTTTTAACTTTGTGTGATTTACAGGTTTTAGAAGGACGATCTCACAAACTGAGATACCCTTGGATTGGTGTTGTGAATAGATCTCAAGCTGATATTAACAAACATGTTGACATGATAGCTGCACGGATGAAAGAGCGTGAATACTTTTCTAGCAGTCCTGACTACTGGCATCTTGCTAGTAGAATGGGCTCTGAACATCTAGGCAAAGTGCTTTCCAGGGTACACCTTATTTTCTTATATTTAGTCTTGAGATGTATAACTTGTTGACTAATTAAAGTTTTTTTTCCAGCATTTGGAATCTGTAATCAAGTCTCGGATTCCATCTCTTCAATCACTCATCGGTAAAACAATCATTGAACTTGAAACAGAATTCAATCGTCTTGGGAAGCCCATTGCTATAGATGCCGGAGTAAGTGTAGTTTTAATGTTAAGTTTTATTCAATTTCCACGCTTTAATTGATATGATTTTTTTTCTTATATCAATTTGCAGGGGAGGTTATTCATGATTATGGATATATGTCGGGTGTTTGATCAAATATTCAAAGAACATCTTGATGGAATGTACGTTTTTGATTGATACCTTGGCAGATTACATATGGCAGCTGAACTGGTTACTGTGATATAACATATATTGATTGATTGATTATTGTGCAGACGAGCAGGTGGTGACAGAGTGTACGGGGTGTTTGATACTCAACTTCCTGCTGCTTTGAAGAAATTACAATTTGACAAACAACTTTCTATGGAGAACGTGAGAAAGATAATAACGGAAGCTGATGGATATCAACCCCATTTGATGGCTCCCGAACAAGGATATCGTCGTCTTATTGAATCTACCTTAGTTACTATCAAGGCTCCTGCGGAGGCAGCTGTTGATACGGTACCATCTGCATCCACATTTGCCATTAGAATCATTGCCCATATATATAATTTTAATTATATATCTGTAACATGCATATATTTTGATCAAAACAAAGGTTCAGTATGGACTTTACAGGATCCTTTTATGCCAAAAATTGCTTGCGACAACCTGTTTATATCCAGTACACCATATTGGTATTTAATGTTACATAATAATTTTATGAATTTTTGTACTTGTTTTTTTGTTGTTGCAAATTAGCCACATTATTGCAGTATACTTTGAAAGTGTAATGATAGTATTTAGCATACAGATGGTATAATATAATTAGAATTAAAATGTAACATATGGTTTAGTAATTCCTTTATTTTATCATGGTGTTTCTTAATTTATGGTTTCAGGTTCATGGTATACTGAAGGATCTGGTCTATAAGTCAATTAACGAGACTGTGGTTAGTCATGATTCTTCCATTGTTCAAGTACATTGTCTCAGTTGTCACCTGATCTTTCTGTTACATATGTGCAGGAGCTAAAGCGATATCCTTCCCTTAGAATGGAGGTTCTGAACGCAGCTTGTGAATCGTTAGAAAGGATGAGGGAAGAAAGCAAAAGAGCAACTTTACAGCTAGTTGAGATGGAGTGCTGCTACTTGACAGTTGATTTCTTCCGGAAGCTTCCACAAGATGTTGAGAAGGGTGGAAACCCAACACACTCAATTTTTGACAGATACAATGATGCTTATCTTCGTCGAGTTGGTAAGTATTACGGCAAAAGGTACCATGACTATACAAATTCTTCAATTAAAGCATCATTAATTCAAGTTTCTTTTTGTTTTACCAATACAGGATCCAATGTGCTGTCTTATATTCAGATGGCGGTTGGAACCTTAAGACACTCAATCCCGAAATCTGTCGTTCATTGTCAAGTACGTGAAGCAAAGCGTAGCTTACTGGACCATTTCTTCACTCAGTTGGGGAAAAAGGAGGTGTGTTTTACTCGTCTTCAGTTACATTCTAAAATCTAAAATTACAAATATAAAAGGAACTATATTGGTAGCAAAAATAATAGGTCATTGCTAAACTTTTACGAAAAAAGGAAAAGTTGGAAAAAGTATATCCCATCCAATGTATACTAAATTATTAGTAGCAAAATGTTGAGAAATCTGTAGTGGCTTGTACGTATAGCCAAGTTTATAAACCGGATTCTCATTGCCATATAGACATATAAGTTTGTGTTAATCTTCTGTGGTACTATTTTCTTGAATTCTTTTTGTTTGCAGGGAAAACGGTTGGGAAAATTATTGGATGAAGATCCATCAATAACACAAAGGCGATTAAACATTGCCAAGAGACTGGAATTGTATAGAACTGCACAATCAGAGGTAGATGTAATTGCCTGGTCTAAGTAGATTAAACCCAATCTCTGTCTGTCCTTTATGGAGTCTTGAAGTTAAGGACTGCAAGTGTCGTTACACCTTTCATTATTGTATCCAAACGTCCTAAAATAAAATTCTCCCGTGCCCAAATATAAATTATCATCAGTTAAAAGTTTAATCGCTTCTTTACTTATCTTTGATGCTTTCTATATAAATGGTAGCAGCATAGCATAGCAGGTCTGCAATTTTTTGCCATCTATAACTTGCATTGATATGGTTCCCAATGGTTGCAATCTTAACATATTTGTTATATGTTAGAAATTTTATAGCTTATGTATTTGGTGCATCGAAGTTTATCTTAAAACTGTCTTGTCTGGTTCATTTTATGCTTTTGTTTCTTAATAAATGATTTATAATTGGTTTGTATAAGATGACAGAGATAAAATGATCTTTAAAGTTTTATGATTTTTATTTCTGCATACTGCAAATGGAACTATTTAGCAATAACATGTTTATATATAAAGTTTCTTCTTTATCTACATATAATGATCCGACAAACATTAAATTCGTGCTCAATATCTCAGATAGAGCTTATTATTAACAAAATTGAATTTTTTTTTGGACCCTCAAAAACTAAGAGCTAATTATAACGAAACTGATCCATACGTATCTTGAATGTTTGTAACAGAACTAAATTATTTGTTGGTGAAGTGATTAGTAAGTTGAGTAATGAATAGACCAGATATCTGTTCAAAAAGAGTAAAAAAAAGATCAGATGTGGCCAAAACATGCCATGTGTGATCTCTCTCATCATCTTGGAATTGAGACTATAAAAAGTCAAAGATATAAGGTCATCGGTCTTTTGACTTCTATGACTTGACATTATCAATCAACACTCACCTATTTTCACTTATCAACATGACAGCACACAAACTATTTTAGGATTGTTGGAGTTTATATACATGAACCTTGTTCTTATCAATACTCACCTATTAAAAAACCTGAATACCTGTACTCTATATATAATGGAACTCAAACTATGATATAAGCTCTCATAATGGAGTCACCTTCAAAAGGTTTAAGATGGAGAAAATCATCTCTAAAACCTGTTCAAATCACAAAGAGGAGCCACCAGGATGCTAGTGGTGGCAACAACGATCTATATATGGTTGCATGTGGTGAAGAACAACCGTTGAGCCCAGCAGCCCGTTTGTTCCACGAACCAAATTTCAATGTCTACATCATAGCAATTATGGGTTCCAAGAAACCTATTGACACTAGTCTTGTGTACGAGAAATTGCCACACACTTTGCTTAAACATCCTCGTTTTTCTAGTTTACAGGTGATTGATTTGATTATATGTTACTTTTAATTAACATTCCATCCAAGCGAAGTTAAAACTTGTATAAACATCTTGTAGTTTTCTTAATGAATCTTTATTCATAAATGAAAATAATAATAACAGTTTTTTCAAATTTATATAAGCTATCAAATCAAAGGCAAGATTTCATTTAGAGATGTATATACTAATATTAGCGAATTCTACCAAAAAAGCTAGTAGTAATGAAGCTGGAAAATATATGAAGAGATATATAATTCATGAATACGGGGAAATATTGATGTGTGTTGCTAGCTAGTGCCTAGTTGAACGCATCTTGCGTGCAGCTGTACTTTGGATTGTGATTCTATATGTACATGTTTAAAAATCGTGGGCGGTCCAAAGTGTAGCTGCATACCTTATTGCTGTAAATTGACTGTAAGTTTCTCAATTAATTCGTTCATGGCTTATCGCATCACAACTTACTTTGTTAATGGCATCAAAACTAGTTTTGCTAAATAGACATAATACTTTATATAAGTTTCGAAGTAGCAAACTTCTATTGCATGTAAACTGACTTCTTATAACTGTAAAAATAGAATTCAGACTTTCTTGCTTGAACACAGGTAGTAGATGACAAACATGATGGACAGATGAAATGGGTTCCAACAAATGTAAACTTACACAATCACATAATCATCCCAACAATCCCACAAACCATATATTCCCCCGACGAATTCCTCGAAAACTATGTCTACAACCTAAGCAAAAGCTCAATCGACTCTTCAAAACCCATGTGGGATCTTCATCTTCTCAACCTCAAAACTTCAGACGCAGAAGCCGTTGGAATCTTCCGGATCCACCACTCCATTGGTGACGGCACATCCCTTATGTCGCTTCTACTCGCCTGTACTCGCCAAATAGCGAATCCTGATGCTGTTCCAACTGTCCCAAATAATAAGGATTCGAATTCAGGATGGTTTTCGTCGTATAGCTTGCGTGGTGAAGGGGTGTGGTGGCGACGTTGGTGCATGGCAGTTTTCATGGTTTTTTGGTTGGTTTGGAATACGATTGTAGACGTTGGCTATTTTATGGTGACTGCATTATTTTTGAAGGATACTGAAACACCATTAAAAGCTCCGGCTGGATCTGAGTTTAATCCGAGAAGATTTGTTTACCGGACGGTTAGTCTTGATGATATGAAGCTCATCAAGAATGCTATGAATTTGGTGAGTGAGTTATTTACTTAAATATGTAATTTCATCAACAACAAAAATACATGATATTTTTACTAGTTTTCATTTGATAGTTGATTATTTTTGAAATTGAAATTTGAATGAGGTAATAGTTATTACAATATATAACTTCAATTTTGAGTGTCATTTTGGTTGGGTCTTTTATAATGAGAAGTGATTTTTTCTTTAAATATGGATATCATAAAGTTACTTAATCAATACACATGGTACAACATCCTAAATACATGATTAATGTGCATTATCACTTCTTGTATAGTGTACAAATCATAATATCTTGATAAATGTCCACATTACACAGTTTGGTGACCTATACGCAGTATTTCTATTCGGGTTCTTATCTAATCATTTCCACACTGTTCTACTACATTATAAGAAAGTAATTTGATTTTCGGTAACTTGAATCTTACAGACTATTAACGACGTTGCATTAGGGATCACCCGAGCTGGATTATCACAGTACCTTAACCGAAGATATGGTGAGTTGTAACTTTCAACTTTTGATACAAAATCAAAGGTTGTATGATTTCTAGAAGTATGTTAATGATTTCTAGCATTGAAATTTGAATGAGGTAATAGTTATTACAATGATTTCTAGCAGTACACTTTCACAAGTTAAATATATGATAGATACTGTAGAGAAGTTATACAATGGTTGTTTAGGTTATTTATAACTTAAAGAGGGACGTATTTGATAATTTTAAGGTGAGGGGAAAGAAGACCAAGGTGCGACTGAGAAGAAGAATAACCTTCCGAAGAAGAAGATACGCTTGCGATCGACACTTTTAATCAACATAAGACCATCTTCAGGCATTCAAGTGAGTTTTATAATGATCTTAATACCTTTCAAATGAAACTTTTTGTTCTTGCAAAATTTAATGTTTATTTATATCTTTAATCTGTTAACATACAAGATGTTAAGGAAGGTCGTTTCTGGAATATTTAATTGGTTTGTTGGGTACATACATATATTAGGCATTGGCTGATATGATGGAAAAGAACACTGAAGCAAAATGGGGAAATTGGATTGGTTACGTGCTCCTTCCGTTCACAGTTGGTATAAGAGATGATCCGCTAGACTACGTAAGAGAAGCCAAGGCAACAATTGACCGAAAGAAGCACTCCCTCGAGGCTATATATACCTTCTCAATAGCAGAGTTGGTTCTTAAATTGTTCGGTATCAAGGTACTTAATTTCCTGATGCTTGGTTTTCAAACATACTGTTCTATTGGATCGACACATTTGTTTGTATGGAAGAAGTATAACCTTCTTTTTGTTGTTGTTGGCGTCTGTGATCAAGTTATATTGGTCCTCAAAAGATGGAACCATTAAAAAGTCTGGGTATTCACTGATGCAAAAAGAATCATGGAATATCACTAGAATCATTACAATAGGTGAATTAATGAACATGATTAGAAGGTTCAGTGATATGTTTGGAGCCTCAAAAGCTCATCTTCTTTGGCATGTGCTTTCAAATCTTGTAGTGACACAAAGCGTCACAAAATACTAGATTACTGATGGCTGACATCCTTTGACTGCAGAAAGATCATACTTGTGTTTTGAGTTGCTAAGATGTTGATCTTTTGTCTGATAAAATAGGCGGCAAGCTCACTTTCACACAAGATCATCACACGGACAACATTATGCTTCTCAAACTTAGTTGGACCTCTTGAAGAAATTGGCTTTTATGGTCATGCCATGGAATTCCTGGCTCCTAGCTCTTACGGACAACCACATGTAAGGATACATTAGGTTTATATTTACGTCTATAGTCATCAACACCAAGCACTGTGCGCACGCGATCACATGTGGCATCCAAAAAACCTTTCACGAAATTGGTCATTTGAACACAACATGGGCGCTCTTCCATTGAAACACATTATATGTAACTGGGATACATTTATTTATCAGATGAATCTAAATCATGATCACGTTTACGCCTCTGATGCTAGGGTTTGATGATTAATTTCCAAAGTTATGTGAACAAGATGACAATAGTTCTCTCGGTTGATGAAAGTACCATCCCAGATCCTCACAACCTACTAGATGACCTTGAAGGGTCACTAAAACTCATCAAAGAGGCAGTTTATGCAAAGGGACTAGTTAAGGAGGAGGGTATGCTACAGGCCGCATTCACATAAACTTTACAATTGGTGTTTGAGGGATCTTCTATTATCACTTTCTCGTATGCTTCGTTTGGGATTTCTTTCCAACTGTGTATGGTTAAGCTCACTTAGGCATATTGATCTACATGTGTAGTTGTATACCATATAATCCTTCAAATTGTAAGAAAGAAAAAACAAAATAACCATAGCGCATGAATCAAAGATTAATTCTATTACTAGTATCAGCAGCTGTTTCGCATGGTTCACCAGATAATCTTGTATCCAGTTTTGTCATAATCAAATCTCAGTTTTAACAAAATTGGTATGATATACATCAAAGTCAATTTTTTCACTGAAAGAAATACCTATAACCCACTTTACTCTTCTAAGGAAATGAACCAAGATTTCAAGAATTCTTTAAACTGTGTACTTGCTATTCTTTAAAATCTCCGTCATCCTGCAAAACCTCAGATTTTAAACCTGGAAAACATGTAAACCTATATACTAGCGAAATGAAAATGTAATAAGCATTTGACATGGTTTTATGAAAGCATTTGACAAAGTCAAATTTCTACCATACCCTTCAGAAATGACAGAATAGGAAAATAAATATGGACCCCAAACTGAAAAATTGACAATAGTTGCAATTCTAATATTCTTTTCTTAAAACAGGATGAAACACCATAGCAGAGATCTTTATTAAGTCCAATGAATTAAGCGCCTGAAAGTAACTTCAAATTTGATAACAAATCCCCTATACAGCTTCTGGAGAAGTTGGTCTCTAAGTTTTCCCTCCAATGAAGCTCAATATGACATAGTTTTGCACTTGACCTATTCAGTTTCTAACGTATACTTTTAAGTCCGTGATACAAATTTGCTTCTGTAAAAGAATTTCATAATCATGAAAGAAGATAGTATGCAGGTATCAAATAAACCTTTACGTTCTCTTGAAGTGATGATTGGAGATCCATGTAACCCCATAACAAAAAAATTGACACCCATGCCCGGTCTTTGAACTAATAAACGATCCTAGGCACCATGACTAGTGTCTACGTGGCAAAACTATGGAACTACGCAAAGACACGGTCTTACGAAACGATGCCTTCCTCATTTCCTTCAGCAGAAAAGCTGGGAGCTTTTGGACCTTCACTTCCTCTAATTACTCTGCTAAGTACGACTATGGACGACTGAGAATTATACAGTTTGTTCAGTAAACTAATCGGCATTCTCAAAGTCAGTTTCCAGTTTTTTCTCCGGCCCCCAATCAATATATTAACTATCGATATATTACACGTTTTCTAATTCTCAACTTTTTCCAGATTCCACTTTAAAGTGTAAACTACTACATCATTCTCTAATTGAACCCCAAAATTTTCCTCAAGAACTTTTGTTGCTTCAAGAATGGTTTCTTCTCGTGTATACGGAGGAGAGTAGATAAGAGGCAACGGGTACGTCATACTTGGGGTAGCTGGAGCCTGGAGGTGTAGGGAATGGTAGGTGAGGAACCCATTGGATATGCTCCAGGTCTGGGATGAAGAGCCATGTTCATTTGCCATGGGGTAGGACCAATGTTAACGGGAATCGGTTCAACACGAAGAGGTGGTGATGGGTTAAACGGAGTGGCTGCTGCAGACCATCTTGTTTGGAGAAGTAACTGCTGATTTGTCATTTAAAGCAGCTGCTGAATCATCGCCACGTTCAACATCCGTACAAGTATCATCCTCTACATTGGAGGAAACAATTGCAATGTCAATGCCACTTTTGTCAATTATCTTATCAACTTCCACAAAGTTGGGACACATTATGTTCCATCACATTTATATCTGCAGGCATAATCTCTGTATGTTCATCTCCTATCAAATCAGTTTTTTCTGTCTTGGAAAGACCTGTTTCGTCTTTCAAATTCCTAAATGTCTCAACTTTCTCTTTATCACCTGCAGATTTAGAAATTTCTGTAGGTTCGCTAAATTCCTCATTTTAGCAATCTCCTTGTCATCAGGAATATCATGCAGTAACTCAAACTGCAACATAGAAATAGTACTAGGTGGGGCCAAGGCCACTTCTATCTAAGAAGAAGACTTTCCGATGCTAACTAATAAACTTCTCAGTTGTACATGTCCTAATTCTTTTGTCGTTTGAGTGGGGGCCACTTCAAAGTTCAAATGAAGAATTGCATTCCTCTTTACCAATTGTACAGGTTTCTTCTGAAGCAGATGAAAGCACTGACTTAACTCTGTATGTGAAAGTCTTGACATTTCTCATTCCGAATAATGGGCGGAGCTAGAAAATTTCGTATAGGGGGGCAAAAAAAATTCCCCCCCCCCCCCTTTTCCTATCATTTTGGGGGGAAAAACTCCAAAACTATCACTAATAACCTTCAAAATTTTATTTTTTCCACAATTCTAGAATTTTAGGGGGGGCGACTGCCCCCCATGCCCCCCCTCTAGCTCCGCCCCTGCCGAATATACAACTTTGAGAGGGTACCTTTGCAATGTTACCAATTATATTTGGGAAGAATAATCAGATGATATTTACAGCTCTGTGTTACCAATTTTGGAAGAGCAACTTCATTATATTTAGACTGGTCAATCAGCTCTACTAAAGACTACACACATCGGAACTAAGTTATTATAAAATACAATACAATTATATCATAATTTGGTTGTTCCAAGCGTACAACACTAATACCAGTATACCACCCATAGGAGTCCAGTGTCTGACTCTTTAAGCCGAGTATAAGCAGCATCGGATAACATAATTTTTTAAAGGAATCTCATTTTCAGTTGCATTGACCTCAAGCTGAGATTCTGCAAAATCTAATATAGAATTCTTTACTTTCATATGTATATAGATTTATATATTTATAGTGTACGCTTTGAAGTTGAGATGTAACTAGACATCTTCTAAGAGGTAAAATTTGCTAACCCTTATAACATCACATCGGACATGTTAATGTGCTTATTTGACCATATAAGAATCAAGAGCGCATAACATAAACAAGCAAAACGCCAAAAGGCTACAAGAATAAGCAACGGTTTCATTCATTTATGATAAAAACCTACATTAAATATCACCTA
The DNA here is from genome assembly GCA_963422505.1 of Pseudognaphalium luteoalbum. Classification (NCBI taxonomy): domain Eukaryota; kingdom Viridiplantae; phylum Streptophyta; class Magnoliopsida; order Asterales; family Asteraceae; genus Pseudognaphalium; species Pseudognaphalium luteoalbum. The sequence continues at coordinate 40,048,963 of OY730192.1, forward strand.
CTTCACAAGCGCGACAACAAGACATCCATTTCATTAAACACAAATGAAGTCTCTAAAGAATAGAAATAGCTAAACAAGTAATACCATCAATCCTCATCATGATATCAAAACACAACTAGTAACGAAAAAAGCATGTAAATCAAGAAACAAGCGTACGCGATAAGCCCACGATGTTCGTCTCCACAGGACGCCAATTCCACCAACAACCTCGTACAAACTCGTGTAGACCATATCACAAAAACTCCCATCATCACGAATATCACAATCCCACCTTGAGGAACAAACAATGCAACTGCAGACAATATCACAATCGGCAACATACAGTATCCAATCAAACTCAAACACCGATATAAATCCAAATTCCCATTCCTTCCAGCTAACATATTAAACACCACATATAAAAACAATGAAGCTACAGTCACCCACCCTAATATAATTCCAAAATGAAGCTTTCCAGCAAGTAATTGAAACAAACCAAATGCCATAAGAAACAAAAACGGTCCAGATAGATCTGCATCTTCATGTAGATCCGATTTAACCCTAAACGGATTCAATATTGAAGCAGTTTTGTTCCAGATTTGTTTCGTATTGATACCTAATTCTTCAAGGAGCGGTGGTTCGTCGTCAAAATTCGCAGCTCCACCGCCACCGCCGCCGCCGGAGATGGTACCGAATTGAGGTGTGGAGAATGACGTGGATGCCGGAGATGAACCGATGTCGAACGACATGAAGGGGATACCAGGGTTTGATGATCGGGGCGGTTGAAACGGCGCCGTTGGGAGACGTCGTTGTGGGCCGGTGTTAGGGTTTCCACCGGACGGGAAGATTACCGGTGGAACGTTGAATTCTCTCGACATCGTTGAGTGAGGTTTGTGTAATTGTGCAAGGGATTGATGTAATTAGGGTTCAAAAATTCTCGAGTTCGATCTGATTGGAAGATTTGGGGGGTGAAGGAAATGTGTTTTCTGGAGATCTGAAAAGAGAACGATATCGATGTTATTTGTTTCTTTTTATTTTTTTTTAAAGTAGATTAGAATGCATGCAAAACGATATCGTTTTAATTTTTAAAAAAATACATTCTTTCCCTCCAAAATCAGTTGTGTTCTTTTCATTCCCAAATCTCAAACTCTCATTCTCTTCCATATCCATACCATTGTTATATCAAATCCCTGATTGCCAAATAACTATCTGATTTTATCTCAACAATCATCTCTAGTTCTCTACCATCTCAAACTTCACTCTCGATAAATTTTCGGCGAGTGACCAAAGTAATCTTTCGATCTTCAATAGAATCACTCTCGATAAATATACTTCTTAAGGAATCTAATATTTGAAGACTTTAAGAGGCGTTCTTATCTTTAAGTCTTTATATAAACAAAACCATTCCTATCCCTTATGCTTCTTAAGCCCCCATGTGTACACCCATACGTGTACAGCCTCTTCATTATTTTCTTTACACGTATCCTTCTTCTCTTGTTCTCTGTATCCTCTTTCTCTCTACACCATCCTAATATTTTTCATTCTTCCAATTTGTTAGTGCCTCATATTTCTTCTACTTATTCTCTTTTGTTCAAGTGAGTTTTCCTTTTATTCATCTATTGATTAGGTTTTCATAATTTCCCCTAACATTTCTTCTACTTATTCTCTTTTGTTCAAGTGAGTTTTCCTTTTATTCATCTATTGATTAGGTTTTCATAATTTCCCCTAATTTATGATGTTTTATTTATTAGGGTTTTATGATTTTCCTTACTCTACTTTCTAAGTTATGGTGTTTTCTTAATTTTTTTACGCCTATTTATGATGTTTTTGGTGATTTTAAGAGTTGAGATAACATCTATGTTACCATGTTTCTTCTCTGTTGAAGCTAAAGACTTGATGGTTTTTAAACTGTTGGTTTAGTGCATTACATGATGAGAAGAAAAAAAGATCTTATTATTTGATATTTGACTCTAATACAGTTTATTGTAGGTTGTTTTCCAATTTGTGCTTTTTCGTGCTAGCAATTGGGAACAACCAATTTCTTTCCTTTCTATTGTTAAAATTTCTTTTCGAAAGACCCACAAGATTAGTGGCTGATTACACAGTTTGTTTGTTCAACCAGCCCTAAATACTTATTTTGTGGTTTTATGAATCTTCATTATTTGAGGCTTATATGTAATTGTGGTTTTCTGATTTTTGCTTTTTTGTTTTATCTTTATCTTCTACATTGTGTTCTACACATTTAGCTGTTCATAGCATTTGGGAACAACCAATTTGTTTATTTTTTGTTGTTAGAAAATGTTGGCTGATTACACAGTTGTTTGTTCAACTAGCCTTAAATATTCATTTTATGACTTTATGAATCTTCATTATCTGATTTGTACCTCCTAATGATTTCTCTATTTTAACATTATTTATTTCCTTTAACGTTTTCATTTAAAGGCAGTGATGGCCATGGCCAGACGTATCTCTTCGGTTTCAGATGTTGGGCCAGGGTCCAGAAGGTGGACGGTTCTTGTTCAAGTTGTGGAAGTTGCACATACGCAGATAAGTCGAAATAAGAATGAGTACAAGCGGTTGGTGTTATGTGATTCTGAGGTAACCTATATCTTCATCGAATTTGTCGGTTTATAACACTTTTACCTGTTACTTATGCTTCAAAATTGTTCCATTTAAAATAGGGAACAATGGTCAATGCAATGATTTACAACAGTGATATACGCTACTACGCATTACTCCTTGTGCCATATAAAAGATACTACATCTCGAATGCCATTGTGTCTGACAACGACTCCCGCTATCGTATCAGCACGTACAAGTACTATTGGACTCTTAACAATAGAACTGTTGTTGAAGAGCTTGAGGAACCAATCCCCGTGCCATTGTCATGTAACTTTGAGTTCACAAAATTTGGTGACCTACACAAGTATACTCATTCCGACACCTTACTAAGTAAAGTTCATATTCATCTTTGTATCTTTAGATATTTTCCTACTAAAAGTCGCACTTAAATAATTGATTTTTTGAATCCAGATGTAAGAGCAACCGTGTTGCATTGCTTCCCAAGTCAGGACCTTGGTCCAAATCCGGAAAACTCTAAAGAGAGGCTAACCAGGAGGGATATCGTGTTGGTGGATGAAGAGTAAGTAGCATAATGATCTATCTAGCTATGATTTTGGTATAGTGTATGTTCTGACTTTACTACATTATTTAATATTTGTTAGGAAAAGCTTGTGATGCTTACATTGTGGAACAAGTTTGATCAAGAGGATGGTGAGACCCTTTCTAACTTGATTGGCACTGGACTTCTGCTCTTGGGATGAGACTAAGAGCCACAACTTTTAACTGTGAGTAAACAATACACACACACACACACACACACACACACACACACACACATTAACTGATTAATTTATTAAGTTGTCATATTGTGTTAAACAACATCATGTTTTTTGTCCAGCGCTTTCACTCTCAACTAGGGCATCATCGTGTTTAATGATTAACCCACCCGTGGATGAATTGTTAAATATACAAGCATGGTATAGTTTGTGTCCACTCTTTTGCTTAAGTCATGCTATCTGTGACTATCTACTTATATTTCATGTTATGCATGAAACCAACTGTAGGTTAAATGAAAACAGAGACGAGCTCCAAAACTTACTGGAACAGAAAAGTTACAAGAACACAGACTCTCTTCTACCATATCCAAATGAAGAAGACATAATACCAATTGCCAAAGCTGCTTCCTCATCATTCCCTGTATAGTTCTATCTCTATCACTCACAATTTTATAATCCGAAAAAGATCAGATTCATATTTGACCTACTATTCCTTCATGTTTAAGATTAGGATTACTTTGCAGTATAAATTGTTAGATTCCAGCTTCACTTAACAATACACTGAACTGATTGTTAATTCTGTTTTGTTCCCCATTGATGTTTTGGATGGGTAAAATGAATTAAAAGTTTTTTCATTTCGTTTATTCTACCTGCAGTCAGGTTGGGTAAAAGGCAAGGTAACCCTTCTGCAAGTAAACAAGAAGTGCTGGTATCTTGTTTGTGCAAATAGTCAAAAAACCTTGGATGCAGATGTTGGTTGGGTTGTACGGTGCTCATCGTGTAAGATTCAGTCTAATGTTCAGTCAAAGTAAGCATCTTTTACTACATCTAACCTGTGGTATGGTCCCAAGCCTTGGATCTTATTTGCCTTTGTACGGTACCATTTCATGAGCAGATGTAGACTGACAATTCAGATAGACGATGGTACTGCAACTCTCCGTGCAACATTATGTTCTCCGGATGCTGAGAAACTGATGCCATTCACAGCTGCCCAACTCATCGAAGCCACGGAGAATGTGAGTTGATATTTGACCCCTGTGATTTTATGCACTTCTTACTGTTTTACATATATGTAATGGAGTACAAAATAACATTCAATTCAAAAATAACAGAGCTTTTATTTAAGACAAATGTTTTCCTTCGGTTCATTTACTGTAGATACTAATTTCAGGGTGTTGATCTCCATAACGAAATTGCTACCTCGGTCGACAAACACACAATTGTTGCTTTCATACTATCCTATGAATCGACATATTACCATGAATCTCAAATTAATACATCTGTCATCAAGTGTTATGATTTGGGTGCAGCTGCTCCGAGTCTCATCAGCTTTCAAAAGGAAGAGGAGAGCTATGCCTCTGATACAGGTGTTGTGTGCAGCACAGGCATTAAGAAAGGAAAGGAACAACTTCTCAGCCCCTTGGCACCTTCAAAGAACATTAAAAGATCACTATCAATGCTCCCTAAACTATCAATTTTTGAGACTGGTCTTTCTTGAGAGACAGATGCTACACAAAACATAGTTGAGGTTAGTCTTGCATCCGTAAAAAAGGAAGGTGATGCTCCTACTGTTGTTGTTCTTGAAAGCCCAACCAAGAAGACCAAAGAGTCTTCTGAATGAACACATCTAGTGTGAAAATCACCCACCATCATGGACATCATAGGCTCATTTTTGAGGTTACAAATGAAGATCTGTGTTTTTCAGCTAAGGATTTCTTTCGACAGCTAATATGACGGACACAACTTTTGCTAAAACGCTCTATGTTTGGCTACTGTTTCTATTGTTGCAGTGAAGACCTCCTCTTAATATAAGGGTTCCCATGGATCACTTACTTGATGAACATATTTTTTGCTAGATTAGTCCATGTTTAGGTATTGTATGTAATGGTAAGTATTAGTGTAGTAACTGTAATTACTGATGTTGATGGTGGTGTTTTTGGTAGGTCTTTAGTACTAATATTTGAAGTAAGGGTGCACAGTGTGAATATCCTGGTTATAACTATGTGACTAATGTTATTTTCGCTTCTATTATTAAACAAACTTCTTCTTTCTGGACACAAGCTTGTTACCCCAAATGGATGCAAGTGGTAAACACATTCGGTTCAATCAATTATTTATATAATAGTAATAACAACCAACTGAATAGCGTTATGGGTCTTAATTGCCAGCTCAAAGTTATCATTCTTGTGGACATTCAGATAATACCATTTCACTTTTGCAGACACACTTAGAAGCTAGATGATATTAGTCAACGGGATCAAGACAAATTACATGACTTATATTGCAATTTTTTTTTTATTTTTCTAGAGGGAATAGCATCAAATATAGACTTAATGGCCATTTTTAAAGTATTTTGGATTCTATTAATAAACTGATTACATGTAGGTAAAATCATAAATGAATTAACCAAAAATAGCTATTAGAATTGGAGGACTTAGCTTTCAATAGCCATAAGTGACACACTAAAAGAAAACAAGAACAAGTCCACATCTTGCTTTCCATAAGTCACCCACACATCGATTATATTTTATATATATCCCCATTTATTTAAGAAGAAACAAGTTGCAAAACTTGCAATCCGTTGACTTGGAGTCAACCATGATTAAACAAAATCCCTTAAAATGATCAAATCTGGCGCCACCAAATTTGACTATATCTTACACGAATTATTAAAATCAAAATTCCCAATTAAAATAGTTGTTATATATTAAGTGAAATAAATGATAAATAAAAATAAACTTATTTATGCATTCACTCCCATCACTACCTAACTCACCTTCCCCATTTCACACATATTACTGGAAACTCAAAAAAGCAATAGCAGCTTAATTCAACCCCAATTGAGGAAATTTTAATTGGAAATACAAAGAGATAATCGATTCACTCACAAGTAAGGGTATGAATATCATGTTTTTGTATATAAGTTTTTTTCATTTTTTACTATATTTCTCCCAAAACTATTTGGGTGAACTTGCATTGACATGCAACTTACTGTAATATCATCCAAATCATCTTTCAGATTCGTCATATAGAAGAGCTGATGTAGGAATCCCCAAAACCAACCTCCAAAATTCAATTGGAATTGTCTGCATTATTGAGGTCAGCTAACCCTTTGTTAATTTATCCTTATTTGGTTATTACTTAATTTTTCATTATTTATCAGCAAAATATACCAATTATGAACAACCACATGAGTCACGAAATTTATACACCTCCTGTTAACAATGAACTTGACATAATAAACAAGAGAAAACGTTTACCTACACCTCTTACTAACGACGTAATAGACCTTGTGAACACAAAAAAGTATAGGCAAGAAGCAATCTTAAGGTGGAAGAGTAAAAGATGCAAAATTAAATTTCACCATGCTTCAAAACAAAAAAAAAAAACAAAACTCATTATGTGTACCCATTAGCTTTTTTGAGCAAGGTGAGTCTTCTAATCAACCTTCGTTTGTTTCAAACGAAGAAACATGTAAGTAAAGAGTATGTATGTGTTACAACAGTGCCTGTTTCTATTTCAGCTTATCACTAATGACCTCAATGAACACCAGCAGTGCCTAACTTTGAAAAACATGCCCAAGGGAAAAGAACATTGAAATCTCGCAAACAAGGTATGTTAACACCTAAACTATATTTATTCTTGAATATACACTTCATGGTTCTGTATATACACTTCATGACAGAACAAATTCCTACCACTGGAAGAGAGCAGTTACAATTCATTCCATTGACTTCCGACATACTCCCTAAAGTGAGAGATTGCCCTCACTGTGGTGCTACAAAATTTTACTCCGAAACATCAAATTTTTGTTGCTTAGATGGTCGCATTGTTTTAAGTCAAAACGAATTGCCAGCTACAATTAAACAACTTTTAACCTCCACATCAGAAGAAGCAAAAGTGTTTCGAACATACATCCGGACATATAACAACCTTTTTGCCTTCACTTCTTTGGGAGTAAAATCAGATCACAATCTCAGCAAACGAAATAGTGGAGTGTACACCTTCCGAGTTCAGGGCCAGGTTTATCATTTCATAAATGATCTACTCCCCGATAATAGTAAAGCAAAAAATCTTCAGCTATACTTTCATGACACCGAGCATGAGCTAGAAAACCGTATAGCATCTTGTCCAAGATTATATGAAGAAATAGTCAAAAAATGCATGAAATTTCTTGAACAAAATCCCTATGCAAATTTCTTTCGGAGCCTAAAGGATGTCCCTCACCTAGACAACTACAGGATAATACTTAAGACACTCCCTTCGCAAGATCAACGAGTATATAATAAACCAGAAGTTTCACAAGTTGCAACACTTTGGGTTGAAGGGCAGGAGAATGGAGACTATGGTTGTAGAAGTATTGAAGTTAAAACTCAAAGCAATCATTCCAGAAGTATCGAGTACTATTTTGGTTGTTATGACCCTTTACAATATCCCCTAATGTTCCCATAAGGAGAACTCGGTTGGCACCAAGGAATTCTCAAAAAAGGTGAAAAGCAAAAGAGAAAAAGAGGGAGGTTACAAGGAACACCCGAAAGCCTTATTTCTCCTCAAAATAATGCAAATGTTGAAGATCTACTATCCATGGAATAGAATGGTAAGAATATTATAATCTGTCACCCCACTCCACCACTTAATCAATTAATAACAATTCGACTCCTGCAGTGATGGCTGAGAAGGATGAGAACTGCAAATATGTTTCCGTAAGAGAATACTATGCATACAAGCTCCAAATACGCAAGAACGACAAGTCATGTCTACTACACTTTGGTAGATTGTTACAACAATATATAGTAGATAATTACGTCAAGCTTGAAACACAGAGGTTAGACTTTTTTAGATCACAACAAGAAGAAGCAAGGAAAGAATTCCTGCAAGGAGTAGTAGATGCAATGGCAAGTGGTGAAACCCATGGATCAACTGTTGGACAACGGATAGTACTTCCTTCGAGCTTTATTGGCGGACCAAGAAATATGAGGCAGAAATACATAGATGCCATGACATTAGTGCAAAAATTCAGAAAACCAGATATCTTTTTGACTATGACTGCCAATCCCAACTGGCAAGAAATTAAGGACCACTTGATGAAACCAGAGGAGGCACAAAATAGAGCAGAATTGATTGTTAGAATCTTCCATGCAAAACTAGAACAACTAAAGCATGAACTTTTCAAAAAGAATATATTCGGTGAAGTAGCAGCATACACTTATGTCATAGAATTCCAAAAGAGAGGCCTTCCTCACGCACACTTCTTGATCATTTTGGAATCCCAATCTAAGATGTATACGCGAGAATAATATGATCAGGTTGTTTCTGCTGAAATACCAAACGAGAAAAGCAACACCCACCTATACAAAATGGTGGTCAGACACATGCTTCACGGTGCGTGTGGTGAATTAAATAAAGATAATGTTTGCATGAAGAAGAATGGCAAATGCAAGAACTCATATCCGAAAGATTTTTCTAGCGAAACCACTCAGACAACAGATGCATACCCAATATACCGAAGGCGTAATAATGGAGTAACAGTGAAAGTCAGAAACGCTAAACTCGATAACAGATGGGTCGTTCCACACAATCCCTACTTGCTAGCTAAGTTTGATTGCCACATTAACGTAGAGATTTGTTCAACAATAAAAGCAGTCAAGTATATTTACAAATATATATGCAAAGGTTGTGACAAAATAAGCTTTGTTGTGTCATCTGACAAGAACATTTCACTAATAGATGAAATCGAACAATACCAATCCGGTTGATGGGTTGCAGCTCCTGAAGGAGCCTGGAGAATATTTAGATTCTCATTAGGTGAGATAAAACCCACTCTCATACACTTGCAGCTCCATTTGGAAAATCACCAACCCATAACTTTCAGGAAAAAAGACAAGCTAAGCAATATCCTCAAGAATCCATTCCAAAGAAAAACCATGCTTACTGAATTCTTTGCTATGAACAGAACCGATGAGATAGCAAAAAATTTAAACTTAACTTATTCTGTGTTGGGCTAAATTCTTCATATCATTTAATATCAAAATATTTTAAGTGTTTAGTCTGTTGGAAGTTAGTGCTGCTGGGCTATCAAGACTTAGTTCTGCTAGTGGAGTTAGCTCTGTTCATTTATTGAAGACATAGTCTTCCAGAGTTAGTTCTGCTGGTATATTTGAAGTTAGTTCTGCTGGGCATTTCAAGAGTTAATTCTGCCAAGTGTCATAATCTGCAAAGATTAGTTCTGCCAGTGTTAAAAGATAGTTCTGCTCGTCTATCTGTTAGTTCTGCTTAGTGGGATTACTGCACAACAACTCTGCAACAAAGTACACCTACTACAGACATGCTTTTGAGGAACAGTGCACGCTGCAGACAAGAAAAGTCAAATGCATTTAATGCAAGCGTGGGTCTTAGAAAACTTGGTTTCAAGAAAGTAGATTGTATGTAGATTTTATACAAGTTTTTAGTATATTAGCATGTACTTGCAGTAAAGTACTTTGTTAGACATATATACATAGAAATAGATCAAGTGTAGATGAAAGTCTGTCCAATAGTTAGTCAAGTTGTAACAAGCTTCAAGGTTTCTTGTAACCCTGATACATTTGTGTATCCGTATTATTCATCAATAATATTGAGGCTCTTGACTAGTGAAAATCAAGTGTGTTCTTGCATTGTTTACAATCTTATTTTCATACACATTACAAATCACAATACATCTTCCTACTTGACAAGTGTTATTTCGCAAACTACTTGTTAAGAATTCATAGCTTAAGTTAAAACTTTTGTAACTACAAAGTGTTATTGTGGGACCTCACAATTGGTATCAGAGCTTGTGTAAGCTTTGAATTAAGGAAGAAAAGAAAGAACTGTGATCTGTTCAGGGTGTAGTTTATCTTAAATTTTGTTTGTATACAATGGCATCAGAATTTGTAGAGGGTGTTCAAGTGTCTAGAATTCCTATTCTTAGACCAGATGAATACAATATGTGGAGGAATAGAATTAAGCAACATATGCTGCTTACAGACTATCAATTATGGGACATTGTAGAGAATGGTCCTAAGTACAAAACTGATGTGAATGGTGCTAGGCTGCCCAGGGGTACACCAACCACTGAACAAGAAAGAAGAGAAAGAGCTACTGAACTCAAAGCTCTAAGTACATTATTACTTGCTATTCCTAATGAATATCAAAGTGAATTTGAGCAGGTTGATGATGCAAAAGTGCTCATGGAGGAATTGGATAAAAGGTTTGCAGGGAATGAGAGCACAAAGAAGAACAAAAGATCACTGCTCAAACAACAATTTGAGAACTTTAGTTCTGTTAAATCTGAAACCTTAACTCAAGTGTTCAATAGGTACAGGAAGCTTGTTGGTGAGCTAAAAAATCACAAAGTTGTCATAGACAAAGATGATCTAAACAGGAAGTTTTTAAGATCATTGGGTGAGGAATGGACTATATACACTGTTGGTCTAAGACAAAGAAGTGATTTAGATGATAAAGAGCTAAATGATCTATACAATGATCTTATAGCCTTTGAACCTGAGGTAGAAAGCAGAAAGCAAAGCAGTGGTGAAGCTCAGAGTTCACAGAATGCTGCATTTATGTCTATGGGAAGAACCAAAACAGATCCAAAAGGATATGGATCTGTGCCTATTGTGAAGAGTGGAGGGTCAAGCTCTTCATCTGTAGCACAAGACAGAACTACAGATCAGGTTGTAGAGGCATTCTTTGCCAGTCATGTGAACTCTTCACTGACCAGTGAAGAATTGGAGCAGATAAATCCAGATGATCTGGAGGAGATGGACATAAAATGGCAGATGGCCATGATCACTATGAGAGTGAAGAAGTTCCTGCAAAGAACTGGAAGAAACAATTTTGCAGGAAAAAGGGATGATAATGTGGGGTTTGATAAAAGCAAGGTAGAATGCTATAACTGCCACAAACTGGGTCACTTTGCCAGGGAATGCAGATCTCCTAGACAGGAGATGGGTGGACAGAGATCTGGAGGTTACAATGCTGCTTACAATGGACCTCAGAAGAGAACTGTAGCTGTTCAAGAGTCTACTCCAAATGCACTTGTCTCTCAAGATAGTATGGGGTATGACTGGAGTGATCAAGCAGAATTAGAGCCACAGAATCATGCACTTATGGCTATTGGAGAAGAAAGCACCTCAGATGAAGTTCCCTATGAGGTACAAGCAAAATTATGTTCCAGTATATGTAAGAAAACTGTTAAACATTATAGGGACCATAATGCTAGTATCTGTAAAGAACTTAGGGACTGGGACATCAGAAGTCAACATACAACCCTAGCAATAGAAGATTTAGAGAAACAAATTAAGGCATATGAGAAAAAGGAGGAACAGTATGACTATGATCTCAAATATGCCAACTTTGAAAAAGATATGTTGCAAAATAGGGTTGATGAGCTACTTAAGAAACTAGCTGAAGTCACTGCTGAAAAGGAAAGCATCAAACTCATAGTGGCTGAACTAGAGAATGCTTCTAAAAGTGTTCAAAATCTGATAAGAAGCCAAATTCATGATAAGATAAAAACTGGCTTAGGTTATAATCTCAATAGTGTACCTCCACCTTACAACCACATCTACATGCCTCCTAAAACTGACTTAGACATAAGTAAGCTTAAGGAGAAAATGATAGATGAGGTTAAGCAAACAGATCCTGTTATGGAATTGAGTGAAAACAAAATGGATCTAGAAAAGGTAGAAATATCTGAGTGGGTATCAGATGATGAGATTGAATCTGTGAAAGATGAACAAGTTCATTCAAAACCTATTTCTGTCACTAAGCTAGTACCTAAGTTAAAGACTAAGAAACTAGCAGAAGGTAAGAAATTATTTCAAGAAAAGGCTAAAATGAACCTGCAAAAGAATGCTAGTACATCTGTTAACACACTTAAATGTGATAAAATTGTTGTTGTTAAGTGTACTAACTGCAATTGTTCTGCTAACTCATCACTCCCTTCAAAATCAAAGAAAGCTCCAAGGGGAAACCAAAGAAACTGGAATCATATGGTTTCTCAAAAACTTGGACCAAATCTTAAAAGAGTGGATGAGAAAGCTTGTTTCATCTGTGGAAGATTCAATCATCTCCAAAAGGGTTGTTATTTTAACCCAAAGCTCCAACGGGTTAAACAATCATCATGGACTAATACTAACAGAATTAACCATCAAAATTTCAAAACCAAAGTTAATTCTGCTAGTATAGTCAAAAAGTCAAAGGCAAGAGTTAACTCTGCTGCACCAAAAGGAAGTGCAGGAGTGTTGACTAAAAATAAAGCCAACAGAACTAAAGTGACCAATACAAACTTTAACTCTGCCAAGCAAAACTACAGAGTTAACTCTGCTAAGCAAAAGTTAACCAAGTTTAGTTCTGCCAAGCAAAACTACACGGTTAACTCTGCTAGGCAGAAGTTAACCAAATTTAGTTCTGCCAGGCAAAATTTAAGTGGTTCAGAAGTTAATTCTGCCAAACCACTTAATGCTGTTAGGTCAAACATTAGTTGGGTCTGGAAACCAACTGCACTATCACCAGCATCAATTACATTCAAAAGAGTTGATGCTGTTGATAAGAAAGGGACACCCACAACCAAATTGGTTTAGGTTCCCAAGAGAAACTAATCTTTTGTCATTTGTATGTGCAGAGCAAGAAGAAAAGCCTATGGCATATTGATAGTGGATGCTCTAGGCACATGACAGGAGATAGAAGCAGACTAGAGGACTTCAAAGCTATTGATGGAGGTCCTGTTGCTTTTGGAGGTAATCCTAAAGGAGGAAGGATTACAGGAATAGGAAATGTCAACAGTGACAAAATGAGCTTTAATGATGTCTACTTTGTTAAACAACTGAGGTACAATCTGTTAAGTGTTAGCCAAATTACAGAGAAAAAGAACTCAGTGTTCTTTAATGACACAGAATGCTGTATTCTTTCTGAGAAGTTTATTCTTGACCCCAAAATGATTTTAATGAAAATTCCTAGAAAGAATAACATGTACAGCTGTGAATTGGCTAAATTTGTACCTAAACCTGAGTTAAGTTGTCTCATTTCAAAAGCAACTGTAAATGAATCTGACCTTTGGCATAGAAGGATGTGTCACATGAATTTCAAAACAATAAATAAACTTGTTAAAGGAAAACTTGTCAGAGGTTTACCAGAGAAAACATATTCATGTGATGACCACTGTGTTGCATGTCAAAAAGGCAAGCAACACAAATCCTCTTATAAGGCCAAGTCACTGAACTCTATTGACTCACCTTTACATTTACTGCACATGGATCTATTTGGACCAACAAATGTGAGTAGTATAGGTAAGAAGTCATATTGCCTAGTGATCACTGATGATTACAGCAGATTTAGTTGGGTATTCTTTCTTAGAACCAAGGATGAAACTGGAGAAATTCTAAGATCATTCATCATTAAGATTGAAAATCAAACCAACAGAAAGCTCAAAATCATTAGAAGTGACAATGGAACAGAATTTAGAAATCAAGAGATGGACAAATTCTGTGAATCTAAAGGTATAGATAGACAATATAGTGTTCCTAGAACTCCCCAACAAAATGGAGTAGCAGAAAGGAAAAATAGGACACTTATTGAGGCTGCTAGAACCATGTTAGCAGATGCAAAGCTACCAATGACCTTCTGGGCAGAAGCAATTAGCACTGCTTGTTATGTCCAGAACAGGGTATTAGTTGTTAAGCCTCACAACAAGACACCTTATGAGTTATTTTTAAATAACAAACCTTTGGTTAGTTTCCTTAAACCATTTGGATGTCCTGTTACTATCTTAAATACCAAGGATCAATTAGGCAAGTTTCAAAGCAAAGTTGATGAGGGATTCTTTGTTGGTTACTCTTTTCAAAGAAAAGCATACAGAGTTTTCAACAGTAGAACAAGAATTGTGGAAGAAACTTTAGATGTGACCTTTAATGAACACACACCAAATTCTTTAGGTAAAGGTCCAGCACATCTATTTGACATTGATGCATTAACCAAATCTTTTAGATATATGCATGAGTCATCAATTGCAGGTACAAGTACAAATGTGAATGCAGGTACAACTACAGGTCAACAAACAAACAAACCACCACAATTTGTTTTGTTTCCAACATGGCTACCAGATCCACCTGTAGTACTTGAATCTTCCACCCCTGATCAACAACAGAGTTCAGTACCCATTTCATCAAATTTGGATGATAATGGTGCAGATGATGATGGAAATGCATCATCAAATCCAGAATGCTCTCAGCAAGAAGAAGCATCACATGAAGATGCACAAGAGGAGCAACAGCCCACAAGGTTGGAAGTGTCAGAATCAAGTGGTCAGATGATTCAAGAAGACACAGATCTGGATCAGAATCTAACCAATTTGGAATCTGGGATAGAAATGGCAGCTGGTCCACAGTATCAAGCTCATAAAAGCTACATGCCATTGGACAATGTCATTGGAGCAATTGATGCTCCTATGCAAACAAGAAGGTCATCTAAAACTCTTGATGAAAATGCAAATTTTTCTTTGTTTGCTTGTTTTCTGTCACAGATTGAGCCCAAGAAAGCTGTTGAAGCTTTGAAAGATCCAAGCTGGGTTGAAGCTATGTAAGAGGAGCTACTTCAATTCAAAATTCAAAAGGTGTGGACTTTAATGGATCTACCCAAAGGGAAACGGGCTATTGGTACCAGATGGGTATACAGGAATAAAAAGGATGAAAGGGGAATAGTAATTAAGAACAAAGCTAGATTGGTTGCACAGGGATACTCACAAGAAGAGGGTATTGATTATGATGAGGTATTTGCACCTGTGGCAAGAATTGAAGCTATCAGATTGTTCTTAGCTTATGCTTCCTTCAAGAATTTCAAGGTATACCAGATGGATGTAAAGAGTGCATTTTTAAATGGGAAAATAGATGAAGAAGTATATGTATGCCAACCACCAGGGTTTGAGGATCCCAAGCATCCAGATAAAGTGCTCAGATTGGACAAAGCACTTTATGGACTGCATCAAGCTCCTAGAGCTTGGTATGATACTTTATCTGTGTATCTGTTGGATAATGGATTCAGAAGAGGTGCAATAGATAAGACTTTGTTCATCAAAAGAATTAAGAATGATATCCTACTAGTGCAAATCTATGTAGATGATATTATTTTTGGTTCAACAGATGACAGTCTGTGTAAAGAATTTGAATCTCTTATGCATCAGAAATTTCAGATGAGTTCAATGGGAGAATTGACTTTCTTTCTTGGTCTTCAAGTGAAGCAGAAAGCAGATGGTATCTTCATAAGTCAGGATAAATATGTTAAGGACATTTTGGATAAGTTTAAGCTCAGTGATGCAAAGATTGCAAGAACTCCTATGGAAACACACAGGCCATTACTTGCAGATCTTGAGGGGGAGAGTGTTGATGAACATCTCTATAGATCCATGATAGGTTCACTGATATATCTCACATCTAGTAGACCAGATATCATGTTTGCAGTATGTGTGTGTGCAAGATTTCAAACAAATCCTAAGTTGTCTCATCTCTATGCTGTGAAGAGAATTTTTAAATACCTTAAAGGGCAACCAAAATTAGGCCTATGGTATCCAAAGAATTCTTCCTTCAATTTGGTAGCATATTCTGACAGTGACTATGGGGGTAACAATTTGGACAGAAAGTCAACTTCTGGAGGCTGTCAATTCTTGGGAGATAGATT
Organism: Pseudognaphalium luteoalbum; assembly: GCA_963422505.1. Lineage (NCBI taxonomy): Eukaryota > Viridiplantae > Streptophyta > Magnoliopsida > Asterales > Asteraceae > Pseudognaphalium > Pseudognaphalium luteoalbum. The sequence continues at coordinate 40,064,973 of OY730192.1, forward strand.
AGTATCTTGGCAATGCAAAAAGCAAACCACTGTGTCTACTTCAACAGCAGAAGCAGAGTATGTTGCTGCATCAAGCTGCTGTGCTCAGATTCTGTGGATTCAGAATCAAATGTTAGACTATGGTTTGACTTTTCTAAATACTCCCATGTATATTGATAATACTACTGCTATAAGTATCATTAATAACCCTGTAAAACACTCTAAAACAAAGCATATTGAAATTAGATATCACTTCATAAGGGATTGTAATGAGAAAAGATTAATTCAGATTTTTAAAATCCACACAGATAACCAACTTGCAGATCTGTTCACAAAAGCATTTGATGTTGGCAGATTTACATTTCTGGTTACTGGTATTGGTATGATGAACAGCTCATTATGATCATTATTTAATTTTAAAATGTTTTACACATGGGGTTCTACTTGATACTTTAGCCCGTTACAGCAGAAATTATAAGATTCTCAATATTTAGTACTGTCATGACTTAGTTCTGCCAGTATAATTCTGCTGGTTATATTGTGTTTTTAAGCTAACAGTGCAGGATTAAATGCTCAAAGGTTGTTAGTTCTGCTAACTCAATTTTCCAACAATATTAATTCTGCTAGCATAACTTAGTTCTGCCAGCACTATTAATAAAAGGGTGACGTGGACTTGTCTAAGTGTGCAGAAAAGTTAAAGTTACTTCTGCTAGACTTAATTCTGCTAGAATTAATACTGCTAGCATTAATTCTGCTGAAGTTAATTCTGTTAGAATTACTTCTGCCAAAGTTAATTCTGCTAATATTAATTCTGCCAGCATTAATTCTGCTAAGAATTACTTCTGCTAGAGTTAAGTCTGCCAAAGTTAATTCTGCCAGTAACTTTTTCCAACTTTAATTCTGCTAGTGTTATTTTAGGGCTTGAACGTACTGTTCACTTTAAAAGGGTATTTAAATCTGCCAAACACTACACTTTTTCAATTCACTTGCACTTTTTATCGAAAATTAAAAATATCTTTCCAAAAACCTCCCACAACTTTTCAAACCTAACTTCTCACGAAAATGGCAACTTCTTCATCTTCATCGACTAAATCTCTTACATACGGTGACCAACACAACGTCTGTGGATTTCTCCTCAAACCACAGGAATCAGATGGTTACCATGAAGTCATAGACTTCCTAAAGTGTACAACTTTAAGGTTTGCACTTACTGTTAACCCCTCTATTTTTCTTTCACATATTCATGACTCCTGGACATCTGCCGTGGTGTCAGAAGCAGATGGGGTTAAATCTATCACGGCCAAGGTAAATGAGAAAAGCATCACTCTTACTGAAGCTTCCATACGTGCTCATCTTCTCTTAGATGATGCAGATGGTATGGAATGCTATGCTACCTCTCAGATACACGATCAGTTAGTGTTGTATGGGTATGAGGGGGAGAGAACAGAAAGATTGACATACTACAAACAACTCTTCTCCCCACAATGGAAATTTTTAATCCATACCCTACAACACTGCATCTCTCAAAAGAAAACTTCATGGGAGCAGTTTAGCAGCAACATAGCTTCTGCTCTCATTTGTCTTGCAAATAATGAAAAATTTAATTTTTCAAAATTAATCTTTAATGGAATGGTAAACAATCTTGAGAAACCTAAAAACAAATTTTTAATGTATCCAAGATTTTTACAACATATCATAGAACAGGAAATCCCAAATCTACCCAAAACAGGGGGTAGAATCATTCTCTCAAATCTCTCAAAGAAAACATTTTCAAACATGAAGAGAAATGGGATGGTCAAAAGAAAAGAATTTTCTGGGAAGGTGACCAATTTAACTGAACATATGTTGAACGGGCCTTCCACTATGCCACAGGAAGCAGAAACACCTACTGCTTCTCAACCAAGTGACATAGTTTCAAAAACAAAGAAAACAAGGGACTCAAAGCCTACCAAAGCTAAAGCCAAAAAGGCTAAGTAACAGGCAGTTGAGGCTCCTCTTCCTCAATTGTCTCAGCCCAAAAATGTTAATGAGGTGGTCAATCAGGAGCAGAGAGACCATATGGAAAGGGCTACTACTACTGTTGCTACCTCACAAGGAGAACAGGACAGTGGTACTGGAATTAGGACCCAATCCATGGCAACACAGGATATAGAGATTCCATTGGATTCCTCTATTGCTGAGGATCCAGTGGATGATCCCAGGTGCCAAGAAACCACATTGGGGGTTGATGATGCTCAGACTAGGTCTGAGACATTGACTAAATCTTCCAATGATCCATTAAAAGAGGGTAACACTTCTGGCAATGGTGAGGATAGTGTTACTATAAAAGAATTGATGGATACTTGTACAAAATTGTCAAAAGAGGTAGAAGTGCAGAAGGCAGAGATTGCCAGGTTAAGAGAGATGGTAGAGCTGTTGATGAAAGAAAGGAATGAATCCAAAAGCATAGCTGAGAGTAAGTCAACTGGACTGAAAAGGATGCTTGTTGATGAAAGCACCAATGAAGAAGAAAATGTAGATCAGTTTGAATTCACTGGTGCAGGGGAAACAGAAAGGATGTTTGATGATGTGGTGGAGATTGATGACAGCATACATGATGATGTAAGTGCTGAGCAGCTAGGAAATGTTGTAGGTAACTTGATTCTAAAAGTACTAGATGAAGATGTATCTAAGGCTGCAAAGGAAAGTGCAAAGGATATGTTAGATAGTGCTGCTGGAGTTAGTGCTGCAGGTTTAGATGTTAGTGCTGCTAGGATGGTGGATGCAGAAGTTAGTTCTGCTGGTGCAAAAGTTAGCTCTGCTAGTGCACCAGTTAGTTCTGCTGGGCCAAATGAACCAGAAATGGTTAAATCTGCCAGTCCTAAGGAAAAGGATAGTGCTGTTGCTTTGTCAGAAGTGGAAAAGGTTGCTGCAGATGCACTGTTAAATGTTGCAGAGAGCAAAGCACTAGGGAAAAGCTCAAAAGGTATATCTATCTCAGAAATTTCCTCATCACACGTTAAACCTACAATTGATTTGGCCAAGGAAAAAGGCAAAGAAAAATTGGTTGAGCCTGTGAAACCCATGAAAAGAAAGATGATAGAGGAGATGAGTGAAAGGGTGGCTAAAAACTTGCAAGCCCAGTTTAATGAGGAGGGTAGGACTGAGTTTGTTGAGGTGGATATGGGTGATGATGTGAAAATCATGATGACACCTGAGGAGCAGATATATTTTGATCATCTTCTAGTAGATGGAACTCACAATGCTCAAATGGAGGAGTTCACTGCTGATCAAAGATTGATGTGGTATTTGGACATGCTTGAACAGAGGAGGAAACATGAGGCACACAAAAGAAATGAGGAGAAAAGAAAAAGAGCACCCACACAGAGGCAATTAAAAGATCAATATGTCAGGGTTGTTAAGAATACAACTGGGAGAACTCTAAAGGAGTTGATGAGCATGGACTTCTATGAACTAGAAAAGATATATCTTAGAATTCAAAGAGATATTGAAGTGAGTACACAGAAAGCTCTAGAAGAGAAGTCCAGGAGTGCAGTTGCTTCTAATGTGAAAATTCCAACTGCTGCTGAAAAAGAACTGCTTGAAAGAAAAGCAGAGATAGAAAGGGCTAGGGCAAAGCTTGAAAGGAAAGAAAAAGAGGATCTGGATTTACTTAAAAAGAAAATTCCAAAAGAAACCCCTCACTTTAAAAGGAGAAAAAGAATGGCTATCAGACATGATAAGAATGTTGAGGAAACAGAAGTGCCTACTGTGGTATCTTCTACATCTGAGCCTACAAAGCCTACTGAAGAGGAAGAGGTTGATTGGACACAGATCAGATCTATGGTTGAGGTTGAAGCTCCCAAGGTACCTATTGCTGTTCATTTTCCTATCATTGATTGGGTATAAGAAACAAATAAGGAAATGAGGAAACAGTTGAAAATCACAAGGGCAGGGGGTGCAGAGGAAAAATTTATGTCCTTCTGGAGATGCATAAAGACCTTATCTAGAGATGACTTAGATGATATGTGGACTGTTGCAATGAAAAAGTATTAGAATGCTCAGAGGCACAGTGATGAGCACATAGTCTATAATAGTCTCTCTATTCTATATGAGATGGATCCAGAAAATGAATTCTACAAGGACACCACAAGGGCAAAAGAATGGTACTGCTATTCTCATAATGGAGTACATGTAGTGCAGTTAGATAGTGGGTTGTTTGCATACTTCTTCATAGGGACTGAGTATCCTTGGACTCTTGGTCAGCTAAGCTCAATGCTCTCTCTCACAATGAAATGTGATGACCTAGACACTGCTGCTTCATTAGTCCATGAAGTGCAGCAATATTACAAAAAGGCACAACAGAGACATGTTGCTCAGAGTGAGGAGAGAACACAGAAAAGGATTGCTGAGCTTAAAAGAAAGTTTGCAGACATCATGAAGTGAGAAACTTGGATCTATTCAGGGAAAGATCAAGTTTAGGGGGAGATTGTTGGGCTAAATTCTTCATATCATTTAATATCAAAATATTCTAAGTGTTTAGTCTGTTGGAAGTTAATGCTGCTGGGCTATCAAGACTTAGTTCTGCTAGTGGAGTTAGCTCTGTTCATTTATTGAAGACATAGTCTTCCAGAGTTAGTTCTGCTGGTATATTTGAAGTTAGTTCTGCTGGGCATTTCAAGAGTTAATTCTGCCAAGTGTCATAATCTGCAAAGATTAGTTCTGCCAGTGTTAAAAGATAGTTCTGCTCGTCTATCTGTTAGTTCTGCTTAGTGGGATTACTGCACAACAACTCTGCAACAAAGTACACCTACTACAGACATGCTTTTGAGGAACAGTGCACGCTGCAGACAAGAAAAGTCAAATGCATTTAATGCAAGCGTGGGTCTTAGAAAACTTGGTTTCAAGAAAGTAGATTGTATGTAGATTTTATACAAGTTTTTAGTATATTAGCATGTACTTGCAGTAAAGTACTTTGTTAGACATATATACATAGAAATAGATCAAGTGTAGATGAAAGTCTGTCCAATAGTTAGTCAAGTTGTAACAAGCTTCAAGGTTTCTTGTAACCCTGATACATTTGTGTATCCGTATTATTCATCAATAATATTGAGGCTCTTGACTAGTGAAAATCAAGTGTGTTCTTGCATTGTTTACAATCTTATTTTCATACACATTACAAATCACAATACATCTTCCTACTTGACAAGTGTTATTCCGTAAACTACTTGTTAAGAATTCATAGCTTAAGTTAAAACTTTTGTAACTACAAAGTGTTATCGTGGGACCTCACATTCTGAATTTCCAGATCATTTTGTTTGGATACGAGACAAAAAATATTGGAAATACAGACATTTAGGTGATTCAGTAGGTCGTATAGTTACTGCACATCCAAGCGAAGGTGAAAGGTACTACCTAAGGATATTACTCTCAAAAATACGATGTCCTAAATCCTTTGATGACCTAAAAACACATAATGGCCTCCGACTAGATACATATCGAGAATCAGCCTTGGCTCGAGGCTACCTGCTTGATGATAACAGCCAGCAATTATGCTTAGAGGAGGCATCAGTCTTCCACATGCCCAGTGAGCTAAGAAGACTTTTTGCAACGCTTTTAGTCTATTCATGTCCTAACAACCCACGCGATCTATGGTCAGCTTACGAGCACCACATGCTTGAAGACATTCCGAGATCAAATAAAATGACATCTAGAGAAGCTAAGAAAATCTCATTCCAACAAATAAATGGATTTTTGCAATCAATGGGAAAAAAATCTATGAATACGATCTTGTGCCTCAAGATTTCTCATACGCGGACCTACAAGAAAAAACAAGAGAAATAAGGGCTGAAAAAAGCATTGTTGTCTCCGAACAAGATTTAAATGCAATACTCAGACTTAATGAGGGACAAAAAACAGCATTTGAAACCATAATTCAGAAAGTGTATTCAAACGAGGCCGGTGCTTTTTTCGTTGATGGTTCAGGTGGCACTGGAAAAACCTTCCTGTACAGAGCCTTGCTGGCCAAAGTTAGATCAGAAGGCCACATCGCACTAGCCACTGCTACATCTAGTATTGCTGCATCTATACTACCAGGAGGTCGGACTGCTCACTCAAGGTTTAAAATACCCCTAGATACGGCAGAAGGCACAGTTTGTAAAGTCCGCAAACAAAGTTCCCTAGCAAGTCTAATAAAAGATGCCAAACTAATCATATGGGACGAGGCCCCCATGGCAAAAAAAACAGCTGTAGAGTCATTAAACAGTCTGCTACAAGATCTTTTGGACTCTACACAGCTATTTGGGGGTAAGGTAGTAGTACTCGGAGGAGACTTCAGAAAAACACTTCCAGTAGTGCGTAAAGGAACCAAAGCATATTCAATAGCGACATGTCTAACTAACTCCTCGCTATGGCCACTACTTCACAAACTACATTTACACGAAAATATGCGAGCTTTATTAGATCCCGCATTCACTGAATTCCTTCTCAAAAATGGTAACGGGACAGAAACTACACACGATGATCTTGTTAACATTCCTACCTCCATGCTAATTCAAACACACCCAAAAATCAACCCTTTAGATACACTCATAGACTCTGTTTACCCAATCAGTCAACTAGAGACAATAAATACCTCTCACGCGTTAAACCGTGCCATCTTGACCACAAAAAATAACTACGTCGACGAGATCAATGACATAATGATAGCAAGATACCCAGGGGAACAGACGGAATACACCAGCTCCGACAAAACATTAGACCCAAGTGACCAAACCCAATACGAAGACTTCTTGCACTCACTTACCCCGAATGGCATGCCACCTCACAAACTTCTACTAAAACCAAATTCACCCATTATACTGCTAATAAATTTGAATCCAACCGAAGGACTATGCAATGGAACTAGAATGATCTGCAAAGTCTTGAAAAGAAATGTCATATATGCAGAGATAACCTTCGGAGACTTTGCAGGAAGACAAGTCTTTATACACAGAATACCTCTGCAACCCCCAACAGACGAACAATACACGATCCCATTCAAACGAGTACAATTTCCAATCCGACTATGTTTTGCGATGACAATCAACAAAGCACAAGGCCAAACACTCGACTTCGTAGGAATCTACCTAAAGGAGCCCTTTTTCTCTCACGGACAATTATATGTCGCCCTCTCACGTGCAAGGACAATCCAGAACGTTAAAGTCCTCATTAGGTCATCTACTCCTAGCAGCACCAACACCACAGAAACGAAGAACATTGTCTTCCAAGAGGTCCTGCAGAGTAACGAGCAATTTGCAGATAAAACGTGTCACTCTCCTCCAAGCATTGAAAACATCCAAGCCACGATTACACACCAGTAAATCCTCATCAAAAATTGTCTTCAACCTTAAAAATTATGTATCTTGTAACCTGTTGCTATTTTTAACATTTGTAACTTTCGTAGGGTCCAATTGAGTACTCAACTACCCAGGGTCTGGGTTGGGCGTAGCACAGCCCGCAAGTGTACCTAGTAATAATGACAAGGCAAGTAATTTCCATGACTTTCAAGCCCCGATTTAAGAAATTAGAGGATTTTTGTTCATCAAGTAGATAATCTATTTCAAAATTCATTACAAATTGAGGTCGAATTTGAGCATTTCCAAGATAAGTGGTGGAAAATGTTGAAGCTCGACCACCTAGTATGAACGAAAAATTACTAACCTCAATATGAGACCCTATAATTCCAACTAATTGCTTTATGCAAAGTTGAATTTTAAGCCCGAAGACAAATGAAAGCATGAAAGAATTGTAGAAAATATTCTCACATTCTACAAACAGTTTCCTCAGTGTAGAAAATTCTCAAATTAGTTCTTCCATTTGTCTACGTATTTCCACCATAGTTTTAGTTTTGACATGATTGACGTAAATAATAATAGTAATCAGTTCATACAATTTGACACAATTTTGATTAGCCATTAATATTTTCTCTATGATAATCTGATTTAGTTATATCTAGCAGTTTACTAGCCGAGTTAAATAGAATATGACACAATTCGTAATTACATTCCCACCTAACTAAGAAGTCTCTTGATTAAAAGTCAATAAAAAAAATAAATACAAAACACACATTCTTGGTTAGAATGATTTCCTTTTATACTCTTCTAACACAAGTTTAACTAACTCGGTCACAAACTAACCAATAATATAGTGACACGTGGACATTTATGTTACTATAGACTCTTATTTGACATTACAATTTTATCCCTCTTCAAAACAATCCCATCCATTATTGATACTAATAAGGTACAATTCTTAATTACATTCTTACCTAACTAATAAGTCTCAATATTCAGACAATGTCAATTTAACACTCTTTATTGGGTTCGTTACTCCCTCATGAACACTATATAGATACATAAAGATAACAATATTAACTTTGTTTTTAAATTCATTTCAATTACTCAATGGAGTCTCTTACAAGAGGGATAAGGTGGAGACAATCAACTCTAAAACCTATCCAAATTACTAAGAGGAACCCTATTAACATTGGTAAGGGTTCGGGGGATGATAGTGTCGAAGGCACTAATCAGTGTATGATATCAAGCGACGAAGGTGAACCATTAAGCCCTGAATCACGTTTATTTCACGAACCGACTTTGAATGTATACAACATAGCAGTTATGGGTTCCAAATACCCCATTAACCCTGCTATTGTATATGAGAAGTTGCCACATACTTTGCTTAAACATCCTCATTTTTCTAGCTTGCAGGTAAAAATTAGTAGTATTTAGTTTAGTGTTAATTTGGTTTAAGATTTCATTGAATGAAATATATACTTGACGGATTTAAACCTGCACCTAGATGAATTTTTTCTATCTATTTGTCAGTGATCACATTTAATCTAACTAATTCTAATGGCAATACATTTAGTTTTGGTTTTAAACTTTTCAGTTTGATTTAAGTAGACATTGAGACATAAAGAACATTTTTTTTTTAATCTTCACTTAAATTCAGGTTGTAGATAACAAAAATGAGGGACAGATGAAATGGGTTCGAACAAATGTAAACTTACACAACCACATCATCATCCCTACAATCCCACAAACTCTTGATTCACCTGACAAATATCTTGAAGACTATGTTTACAATCTTAGTAGAACCTCAATTGACTCTTCGAAACCCTTGTGGGATCTCCATCTTCTCAACCTCAAAACTTCAGACGCAGAAGCCGTTGGAATCTTCCGCATCCACCAATCCCTTGGTGACGGCACCTCTCTGATGTCGTTGCTACTAGCTTGTACTCGTCAGATATCGAATCCTGATCTTGTTCCCACTATCCCAACTAATAAGGGTTCAAATTCAGGGTGGCTTTCATCGTATCGTTTGAGTGGTCTAGGGCCGTGGTGGCAGCGCTGGTGCACGACGGTTTGCTTAGTATTTTGGTTTGTTTGGAACACAATTGCTGATGTTGGCTATTTTATGGTGACTGCTCTGTTTTTGAAGGATACTGAAACTCCCTTAAAAGTTCCGATTGGAGCTGAGTTTAATCCCAGAAGATTTGTTTATCGGACAGTTAGCCTTGATGATATGAAGCTCATAAAAAATGCTATGAATTTGGTGAGCGTGTTTTAATTTTTAACTTTAAATTAAACAAGTATGATCTTTAGATTATTTTCCATTTGATAATGTCATAAACTACTTTACCAAAATATATAATGATGCACCCTGCAAATATGATTATAAATGAAGTATCACTTGTTATGGTGTATGGTATATGATCCTTCGTTACATAGTTTGGTGAATTTGTTATTTGCAGTGTTTAAAATCAAGTTTCTATTTAGACAGTTTTACTCTGTTCTGCTATACAATAATAAGGTATTTTTATTTTTCTTCTTTTGGTCTTTTTGATGTTACAGACCATCAATGATGTCGCATTAGGGATCACCCAAGCTGGATTATCACATTACCTTAACCGAAAATATGGTAAGTTGTTTCTGTCTACTTACTATAAATTAACAATCAGTTGTTGTATCATTCCTTGAAGTATAGTAATAGTATAATTCATAGCCATTTCAACCAAAGATAGTAAACTTTTATAATTTAAAGTTTTGATTGACACTGTTAAAAAGTTATAAAATGATAGATTACATCCTTTATAACTTAGAGACGGAAGTCTTTTGATGATTTTAAGGTGAAGGGAAGAAAGACGATGAAGGCACAACTGAGAAGAACAACTACCTTCTGAAGAAGAAGATACGCTTGCGTTCGACACTACTAATTAACATAAGACCATCTTCAGGCATTCAAGTGAGTCTTTCAAGGATCTTGACCACGAACAAAAAGAAAACAATATTGATTACTTTTCTATAATATGCGTGTTTCTACATAATAAATGTTAAAGAAGGTCTTTTTCGGAAAGTTCATTTGGTTTGCTGAGTACACGTATATAGGCGTTGGCTGATATGATGGAGAAGAACACTGAAGCGAAATGGGGGAATTGGATTGGTTACGTGCTCCTTCCATTCACAATTGGTATAAGAGATGACCCACTAGACTACGTTAGAGAAGCCAAGGCAACAATTGATCGCAAGAAGCACTCGCTCGAGGCCATATATACCTTCTCAATAGCCAAGTTGGTTCATAAATTGTTTGGCATCAAGGTAGTTTTCTATGATTGATGTTTTGTGACAGAAAAGGTCACATTCATTTCAGCTTTAAGTTGTATTTTAAGTTGCTAACTAAGTTGATCTCTTTCAAATAACGATAGGTGGCAAGCTCACTTTCACATAGAATCAACACACGGACGACATTATGCTTCTCAAACTTGGTTGGACCTCTTGAAGAAATCGGATTTTATGGTCATGACATGGAATTTCTAGCTCCTAGCTCTTACGGTCAACCACATGTAAGGATACGTTCACATGAACTTTTTTTTTATTATTATTGAAACACATATACGTAGCTAGCATACTTTGTATCAAGAAAATGTAGTTTGTTCCCTTATCGCGTTTTTTATTTTTGCGTCATATTCCAGGGTTTGATGATTAATTTCCAAAGTTACGTGAACAAGATGACGATAGTCCTCTCGGTTGAGGAAAATACCATCCCAGATCCTCACGAGCTACTAGATGATCTTGAAGGGTCACTAAAACTCATCAAAGAAGCAGTTTATGCAAAGGGACTAGTTAAGGAGAAGAGTATCTTGTAGGCCGCATTCACATAAAGATAAAGTTCACATTTTGTGTGTAAGGGATTTTCAATTTTGTCTCTTATTATGCTCTGTTTTATATATCTCTACATGAGCACATTATCATTTATAATATGAATTGTTAGAAAGATAAACAAAACAATCAAAGGTTAAATTCAAAATTGCTTCTATTAGTAGTAATATCACCATTTTTGTATGGTTTAATTAACATGAAATTTTGTTTTGAGTCATGTGACTCTTATTGATTCAAGTCTCTGTTCCATTTCAACTAAATTGGTATCATAGTCTTATTCGACCCCTAGCAATTTCCTCACTGTTTAGCACATCTTAGTCCATTAATGATAGTAATAAATACAATTTAACATAATTTCAATTAGCTATGTTAGGTTAATAGATAATAGTTTACTTTGTCAAATCTACAATACTACGAAAATTGAGTTTTGATATGCATGATAATCAGGGGTGGAGCCAAGTAGAAGGTAGAGATAGCAGTTGCTACGGGTCCATCTAGTATATGTGTAACACCCAGTATTCGGGTCTAGTAATATTTTAATATTTTCTGACGGTAAATTATTATTTAATGTATTGAAAAATAAGTTTGTTGTATTATTTGAAAATAAATGGGTAAAAGAGTTAAATAGTTTATTGTGACTAATAAATTATTAACTGTTTTAATTTAATTTAGATGACGGTAAAATAAAATAGTTTCTGAGATTGATAATTAGGTTCCAGACAATAGAGTTAGGACGGGTATAATAATTATATCTATATTGGGGTCGATTTTGGGAGAGACCGACCTAAACTCTTCTCTTCCAAATTTCTTCTAAAACTCTCTCTAAAAACTTGCTAAATTGTTAATCCCTTTTATTGCAAATTAAACCACAAAAGAAGATAGCAAATTGTTCTTGTGATTCTTGAATTATCACAACTTGTTTCCTTTATCACTCATCTTCAAGTGTAAGTGTTTATAAGTATTATTATGAAATTATTTTGGTAATTAGGTTATTTAGTGAATCATATGAAATTGAAGCTAGAAATTAGTGGTATGATGATGGAATGATGATTCTTGATCTTTAATATGTTGATTTCATGATGATTACATGAAGAAATTTCTTAATTCCTTGAAATTTAGTTAAAATGTGCAAATTATAGGTTTTAGGTGATTTGTTTGAATTGTGATGAATTGAGGATTGAAAACTTAGTTATGTGATGTTATAACATGTTTGGTTGAAGTTATTTGAGGTTTGAAATTGTTTTGGTAAGCTAGAAATTGAGTTTTTGAATTGTTAGTCGTGTTGAACAGCAGGTTTTGAGGTCTGGGGCAAGTACCCGGTGGGTACTACCCTTACCCAGTGGGTAGCCCAGTTTAGGGCAATTTCTGTTGTGGTGAAATGGAGAGTACCCGGTGGGTACTCCCCTTACCCGGTGGGTACTTCCCCTGCACTTGAAATCTGATTGTTGTTCTTTGCTTATATAAGATAAGAAATAGGCTGTTTTCAATAAATCATAACTAAATAACCGTAACTCCGTTTTTGATGTGTAATATAGCGTTGGAAAGGTGGGAAAGTCTATTTTCTGTTGGGTATGGCCTTACTGCATAGAATTGATCTTAAGTTTGTCGAAAAAATGAGTTAATCAGCTGCTGTCCAGTTTTATGAAATATATTAAAAATGTTGTAAAAGTGTTTATTCAATGGAGTAAGGTGCATACATGGGAGTTAACTAATAATGATGAATTGGTAAGGGTAATGAGGTAGATAAAGTAGTGTTTAGATAAAGTTGTGATGTTGGGTTTAAGTTAATAATCTTGTTAATGGTTTAATTATGTTAATTAACAACGATTAAGGAGATAAGACGATCATAATGATCCTTAAACTAGATAAGTGATTGTGAATTATGTTGTTAAGATGGTTATTTGTAATATTGGAATAATGTTGTATAAATTTATATACAAGTAACTGACTTGTGTTATTTTGTTGTATTCTCAGATATGGAGAAGACTCCGTGATATTAGACTACTGAGTGGGTGACTATGGTAGTCGGTGAGTGGACTTGTACTCTCAGTGTGATTTGGTTGTAACATATTTGGTTACAACAAGTGAACATAGTTGCTATTGTGATTGTTGAATTGTTGACTATTAATTGATGAAATACACGTGTAATATGTGATGAGTCGCCTTCTGGCATTTGGTGATTCGGAGGTCAACGATTGTTGGGCTGGGTTACTACAGGTTAATCAATGTGAGATTTGTGATCATGTGTTGAGAATGAAACACATATTGACTAAAGGTAGTAACCAGCTATCGGTAAATCACTATATTGGCCTGCAGTGATCATAAGTGTCGCTTGGTGGGCCACCGCGGCTGAGGGCGCCACAAGGGCCACCGATCCTCTTGGTGATGTTGCGTCAGTGTCTATGTGATATTTGCTGATAATCAGTACTGTTATACTGAATTGTACTGATAGTAACAGGTTGACTCACTTAGCTTCGTGCTAATCCCCCACATTACTCTTGCAGGTTAAGTTTTGGGATGTAATCTGTGCAAGAGGATTTGATTGAAGGAATGTTTGACTGCTGGGCACTCTGATTATCTTTTGCTAGCGAAAAGTGTTTTGTTTTATAACACCTAACTAGAATGCTTTGTTGATAGTTACAAAACTTAATAATGGTAGTTTGCGATATATAATTATGATTTGATTTTTAAATATGTAATATAACTTCGAAATGGGATAGCGCTTTCAAGTTGTTTAAAAAAAAAAAAAACTAGTTGTAAATTAATGGGGTGTAATAATATGTAGTGTAAATTTCTTATAAAAATGCATTTTTAGTTATATTCTTTATTTTTGCTACACGTTCACGAGAATTGGGATACCATTGCTATGGGTGACTCCAAATCCTGAATCCGTCACTGATGATTATCATTGCTACGGGTGACTCCAAATCCTGAACCCTAGTCTGAAAATTAATGTTAGCCATTTTATCTACGAAAATAATCAATTAGACTTGTATATATACATAAATTAACATAACTAAATATAAATGTGTCTCATTTGTATTTATTATATTTGTTAAATTGTGATAAATTTTAAATTCTTCAAGTTATTTTTCTTTAAATAGTCTAACCCGGTTATTCATTAAAATAAATACCTTACAATACGTACTATAAACTTAAGTTTGATATCTTATGTCTTTTATATATATATATATATATATATATATAGATACTAGTGTTAAACCCGTGTGATGCACGGATAGCATTATAAATTTCGTAATATATGAATCTTAAGTCAAAACGGTATATAAAATGGAAGAAACTTTCAGATTATAAAAGAAACTTCCAGATTATAAAGGAAACTTTTTATCATTATTAATGATACTTTATAAATTATAACCCCTAAAAAATGAAATAATAACATTTTTTCCTCACAATATATCAATGAAATGGAAAGGTTATAAAAGATGAGTATGTTATAAATTTATATTTTTCTAGCTAAAAATAATTTTCTAGTCATTGTGACATTTTCGTTTCCTATAGTTATAATATGTTAACCTTGCAACAATATGATAAACAATGCATATATTAATAGTTTGGGGGAAAATAAATTATAACAATTACTATAACAATTTAGACGTTTTATAGAATAATTAATGTGCATATATATGTACAAAACATAAATCATTCTACAACAATCAAATATATACCTACATTATATAAATCTGAAAATAATATAAAATTAATAAGTACACGTCTTACCATTCGCATACTGAATTGTAATTGAGTTATGTGATTTAAAAAATAGGAAAAAAATCTTTAAAAAAGAGATGTTAAAATTGATCTGGTTGTCTATAAAGCTTGTATTCAGTTTATAAATTAATAGAAACTGAGTTCCCTTATTATGTTAAATGATAATAAAAAGTTTGAAATTAACAAAACTTTAATGAAAAATATAATTACATTAAAAACAAGTTCTCATAACTCACTAAAAATTTATTTACCTTTTTTTGATATAAGAGAGTGCTAGAGAAGGTTTAAGAAAGAAGAGTTAAGATTAAGATGAAAAAACTAAAAATTTTATAAACAAAATTAGAAAGAAAAAATAGATTAAATAATGTCATTAGTTTGTGTAACACACACCAAATTCACAAGGCTATTTTTTTTTAAAAATATAACGGAAGCGATAATTAATAATTACAACATAATTTACCATTTAAAATAAAAGTGCAAACCACATAATATTATTCAAACACTTAACTTAATACAAACATTTAAATATTACGCCTTAGTGTTATTAAATCCAACATGCTAATAAACTATTAACATGATTGACCAAAACAAAGTAAGAGGTGTCAAACATTCTTTTCCCAAACTCTTGTCAACCCACATACAAAAGATCACCTGCAAGGAGTTAGGAGGAGGGATTAGCACAAAGTTAAGTGAATAGATCAATAACTAACAACCTAACTCAGATTAACAATTGTTTACAACTAAGCATCATAAACAACTAGCGTCAAGAGGATCGGTGGTCCTTGAGGAACCCTACTGTCGCGGTGGCCCCCAAGCAACACTTGCAACCACTGAAGGCCAATTCAGTGATCTAACCGATAGTTTGGTATTATTACTTCATACAACATCATTCAATAAACAACACATGTACAAAGCACTAATGTTGTCCAAGTAATAGTATCCCAACCCAATCGCAATTGACCTCTGAATAAAATCACATAATTCATAATAATCATGACAATATGTAATTAAAACGGTTAAACTACATTTACCCGTTGTAATCAGATTGTTACAACTAACTTAGATCGTAAGTCATAGATCCACTCACCCTTACAATCGCAGTCTCCACTCAAAAGTCTTATATTATTGAGTCTTCGGATTATCTGGAAACATAAATGATTAATAAGTTAGAAACTCAACAATGTAGTCTATCTCAAGGATCACATAATGATTATGTCTCAAAATTAACATTCACTTTTACATATAAGTTTTACTTAGCATAACATACTTATATACATATACACACATATATATACAAAAGTACAACACAAACAAACCATTCTGATTTGGTCCCATACCCGATCGGCTATGAGACCCTAGCCGATCGGCTAAACAAATGTACCCGATCGGCTCAAGACCAACCGATCGGCTAATCTATGCATATTAAGAACATTGAGTTCAGACATGAGTTGTTGTTCTCATTTTGAACTAAAATAGCCGTTCAGCTAATTTTAGCCGTTCGGTTTAACATTCATAGCCGTTCGGATAAGCACTCTCAGCCGATCGGCTGAGAGGTTCAAACCAGACCTCAAACCTGCAACTCAGAATATGCACAAACCAAAAACCCCCAAAACATGAAATACAATTAAGAAACACGAATTCATTTTGTAATTCACCTCAAGTATCATCAATAAACATGGTATAACAATAAACAACAACATCTAACACCAATTTCTACACATGCATCATAGATTCAACCTAGTTTCTACCAATTTAACCATATACATAAAAATGGAGAATTATACTTACAATGGAGATGCTAACAAGAAGAAGATGATGACAATCAGATGAAGAATCACAATCACAGCTCCAAATAATTATTAATTTGATTTCTCTTAATTTCTCAATGTATATGTGTGTGTTCTTGAGTTGTGAAAGTGATAAAACCAAAGTCAGTGAAATGAGAAATTAAGGTCGACATATCCTATTTGTTCAAGTATAATATAGTGTAATATTATACCCGTTCTAAATCTATTGTCTGGAACCTAAAACCAATTGCGAGAAAATACATTTTATTATCTGTCATCTAAATTAGTTTAAAACAAGCAATAATTCATTTATCACTATAAGTCGTTTGACCATTTGACCTATTAATTTAATGATCCAAGTAATGCCAAATATTTGTAAATACAATTTAAATGACGAAATAAATAAGATAATACCGTAATTCTACTAGGCCCGAGTCGAGGATGTTACAGTTTGGACTATAATGAAAAATTATACTTGGTAAGTGTTATCACATGACACATTATTTTAAATTAAAATGGTTATAATCTAGTTTTATTAATTACCTTATTAAATGAAAATAGTTATAATATAAATATTAATTGAATATTACCTTATATGGAATAAGGCTGTAGGAAAATCCACATCATCAAGTTTTTTTTATATGGTGATGACACATTGGATTTGTATGATGTGGCATGAGTATATATTTGACAAATAATTAAGAGTCTCCTTCCTTAGTTATAAAGATATATATATATATATATATATATATATATAGAGAGAGAGAGAGAGAGAGACTTGGGATCATGTGAGAACAAGGGATTCCGTGAGAACGGTGAGAACACATCTCATCCCTCCATTTTTTAATCAAAAAACATGATTTTGGAGATGACACTTTTGTAAATACTTTAAAGTTTGATTTTGAAGGGTTCACATAATGATTTCTAGGTGAAGTTTAAATTTTTTTACTTCACAATAGTTTTAACATGGTGAAGTTTTATTTAATTTTTGTTAACAACAATATTTAAAGTAGTGAATTGATATGTATAAACATCTGTCTCTTTAAAAACTAATGTTAACAAAAAAAAATATTTACTTAATCTCATTAAAACTATGAGAACCTATGCAAATAAAAATTTATAGCATCATAACTTTATCTTAAGAAAAAAAAAACTTAACCTTACAAAATGATGTGAAGCTAAAAAAAACTTCACATGAGTAAAATGATATGAAACTAAAAAATTTAGCTTCACATGAGCAAAATGATGTGAAGCTAAAATGATTTTTCTTATTTATTATTTATTTTCCAAAAACTGAACTTACAGTTTGATTTTCAGGTCCAACCCATGAACACCCTTAATTTAATCTGTTAATTTTAGATGTCTTATCAATTCAGTTTTGGTTAATATGATCATTGATTTTGTGTTTATTCACGGTTAACTTTATACGGTTTTTATTTTATTTTATTGTTGTTGATTTCTTTTGTGGCACTAATTGTAGAACTTAAATGTCAATTTTGATTGACACGGTAACTATATCAAACTATTATTTACAAACTGATTGAATATGTCCATAGTTTTCAATTAAAATTGATTTACAACTTGAAAAGCACTATTATTTACAAATTATATTTATATTGTTTAAAGAAGTTACTTCATATAGAATCTATAAAAATGAAGGAAAAAGTGAAAAAAAAATGTGTTAGTATAAAATAGTTGTGATATTTTTCATTCTTAAATATATATAGGTAGCTAATTTAAGTGATGGTGTGGATAAAAAAACTGTGATTAAGAAAGTTACATTTAGTGATTTTAAAATGTAAAAGTTAAATAGAAATACATGAGATCCGTATACTTATTAATAAACGTGTGTAAAAATGAAAAAGAATACGTTAGTATAAAATATTTGTGCGATTTTTAATTTTTAAATATACATATAGGTAGTTAATTTACCAATGTCGTGGATAATGAATTGTGATTAATAAAGTTACATTTAATGAATATAATACGAAGAAGTAAATAGAAATACATCTATATATTTTATAAAACACATGTGTTTAACAATTATGTTTGTATTAAACATGCATTTATTTAATAAATATATTTTGGGGTAATTTAGACATTTGGTAAACCCCTCTCCACTATTTAGGTAGTCATTTTACCAAACTAAGATTAATGGTCTAGATTAGAAATTCTAATTTATTGATGGTGGAGATTAGCTTAATGATTTCTAAAAATAAAATGACTATCTAAATACCACTCTATTATAATATATTAAAGAGATTTAAGATTCATCTTTAAAAATGCTAATATCTTACTTTTTTTTTTTAGTTTTTAAGATTCACTGATGATGAATGTTAGCTTATAAGTGTTATTGACAATGATGAACACTTTAACATTCATTTACAATGCATATTAAATAATACATGCACTGTGTTATACACAATGATAATAATAATATTCATTTACGATTAATGTAACCGATATACATTATTATACACTAATAAATGTAACCGATTAATGTACTAATAAATTTATTTTTCAATACCCTACCATAATGCGCAGGTAAGAAAAACTCGTGTATATACATTTATAATAGCTATCAGCGCTGGTCAATTTTTTCTCTAAAGTTTGTGATCTCTTATTGTAATTCATTTGAGTGGCCTCTTCTAATAGTATATGAG
The DNA here is from genome assembly GCA_963422505.1 of Pseudognaphalium luteoalbum. NCBI lineage: Eukaryota > Viridiplantae > Streptophyta > Magnoliopsida > Asterales > Asteraceae > Pseudognaphalium > Pseudognaphalium luteoalbum. The sequence goes on from OY730192.1 coordinate 40,084,314, forward strand.
TTTTTCCATCTTACAATAGATAAAAAAAGAACTATTTTAAATTGTAACAATTGCATCAAACTAATATTTCTTCCATAACATATTTCAACTATGAATATTTTATTAATTTTACAAATAGTTGAACTACGAAATCCTTTTAGAAAGCCCGTGTAAATACGGGTCTATAATCTAGTAATAATAATATTATAAAACTTTAATTTCCTTAATAATGATGATAATAATAAATACAAATTAATAAAACTAACGGGTATTATTGTTACTTAATCACAAAACGGACAACTTATTCGAACTCAACATTAGAGAATAACTCTCTTAATTGAGAATTACTAGTTGGTTGCCCGCGCAATTCAGTGGTACCTCATACGTAAAAAGTGGTTCTAGTTTATGATGAACGCTAATAAATATTTTTTCATACTTACGTCTAAAAGACAGGATGTTCATTCATGTTTAAATGATAAGTGTATGAAATTGCACTCGTTTGGGTTACAGTGAATTAAGTGTAAAATAGGTAAGTAGTAGATTTGGCTATATATTGCACTTCAAAAAAAAATTATTATTGTTTCTTAAGTACACAAAAAGATTTTGTTAAGCTGTACATTCTAAAAAAGTATTATTGGTTCTTTAATACAGAAAAAGATTTTGTTAAATATAAATTGTAGTTTGACTTATATGTCGCTTCTAAATTTACGTGAATAAATTTAAAAGAGTATATATTCTCAAATTAATGTAAAAGAGTATATATTCTCAAATTAATGTTTTGATTGAGAGTTTATTTCCACTTGTATAGTTGTTTATATTAGCTAAGGGTAATTTAGTCATTTACGATCTTTAATCTTCTAAAGTTACAAAGTAAAGGTGTAAAAAAATTATAATGTGTAAAGATAAAGATTTTACAATAAATTTGAGTTTTCATATTGATGACAGTAATAAATACAAATTGATACAATTAAAGGTTTTAATTTCTTAATCACAAAACAAACAATTTATTGAAACTTAACAATAGAGAACGACTCTCCTAATTAGAATTAGGCTATGTTTGGCGAGGAGCTTTTCAGAGCTTTTAGGAGCTTTAGCTTTTAATTTTAAAAATAAAAGCTTCAAAAATAATAAAAGCCTTGTTTGGTGTGTAGTAGTTGTAGCTTTTAATTTACATGAAAAGCTCCAAATTGAAAAGCTAGTGTGTAATAGCTATAGCTTTTAATTAAATGAAAAGCTCCTTTTAAGTCATTTTATACTTTAAAATTACAGCTACAGCTAATTTGCCAAACAATTTTACAGAAAAAACTTACAGCTTACAGCTTGAATTTACAGCTACAGCCTACAGCTACAACCAACAGCTACAGCTACAACCAACAGCTACAGCCTACAGCTAGTTTTGTCAAACATACCCTTATTTTAAAATATGATCAAAGGCACATTATTGGTTACAACGATTCCCTTTATAAAGTCCTAACACATGTTTAACTAACCCGCTCACAAACTAGCTACTATATTATGTAGACTCTTATTTGACCCGTAACAATTTCCTCACTTATATTATTCTTGGGTAATGACTACGATATAATGCAATTTTAATTTTGTGCTATGGTATTAGATAATATAATCTAAGTTGTCAAATCTACAATACTATATTGATGATAACAATTAATATAATTTGACAAAGTTTTAGTTATTCATTATAGGGTAAATGGCGCAGATCGGCAACAAACTTTCATTTTTTTGTCGAGTTAAGGTATGAACCCAATTTATTATACAAGTCGGTAACGAACTTTCAAATTATGTTTCGAGTTAGGTAACGAACTTTTTGTTCACCTAACTTGAAAATTTCGTTACCTAACTCAAAACATAATTTGAAAGTTCGTTACCTAACTCGAAACATAATTCGTAAGTTTGTTACCTAACTCGAAACATAATTTGAAAGTTTGTTACCTAACTCGAAACGTATATTGGACATGAACTTTTTAATTATGTTTCGAGTTAGGTAACAAACTTTCAAATTATGTTTTGAGTTAGGTACAATACCTAACTCGAAACATAATTTGAAAGTTTGTTACCTAAGTCGAAATTTAATTTGAAAGTTCGTTACCGACATGTATAATAAATTGGGTTGATACCCTAACTCGACAAAAAAATAAAAGTTCGTTACCGATCTGCGTCATTTACCCTTCATTATTTATAATAAAGCAACCAAATTAGGTTACTATACCTAAGTCAACCGTTAAATAGTTACAATTTTTGATTAATTTTGTATATTTTATACATTATTATTAGTATATATATATATTGTATTAGGTACAGATGAGAATCACTGAAAAATTGAGAACTTATAAGAATTACAAGAATACGTGATTGTTCACATATAATTAATTTTATACGCATGTGAACATAAATAAATATACGGATGAGAATAAAAATGTGTCAATCAAGATGACATATAAAATTATGTAAAAACACATTATGTTCACAACTAAACAGTTTACATGTGAACAAATCGGTTAAACTAAGTTAAATAAGCTTTGACGCATAATTTTTCGGTTTTCAAGGTTTTACTTTGATTTACATTTTAAAGATATTTTGACATTATAACATGTGAACAACCACGCACTCTTGTAATTCTCAATTTATGTGTGTATATATATATATATATATATATATATATATATATATATATATTATGAGCGGGTTCTAGTAAAAATAAGGTGTTAAAATACATACAGTAAAAACACTTTTAATTTTTATTTGCAATCTGTTTTTAGTTGTGAACTTTTATTTTTTCGTTTCACATACGTTTTTAATATGAACCTTTATATTTTTTTTTGTTTCACAAGTTTTTTCATTGTGAACTTTTATTTTAATGCTTCATATAAATTTTGAAACTTTTCATTTTGAAACTTTTCAACTATGAACCTTTATTTTTGTACAATAGTATAAAAGTTGAGTTTTCATACTAATGATAATAGTATATAGATTAGTACAATTTTGAGAGTTATAAATTTTAATTTACATAAAGTATCGCTCTTTGAAACTTAAGACTCCGTAATAAAGACCAACTCTATTACAATCTTACATAATATTTAGTACAGAAATGATCAAAGATACATTCTTGATTACAATGGTTTTCTTTAATTTCTCTTTTAACGCTTGTTTATTTAACTAATTTTAGTCACGAACAAGCCATTACTAATATAATGACACATAAACATTTATGTTACTAAAAGACTATAGACTCCTATATGACTCGTATAACACTTCTTTTTAAAAGCCTTGTCCACTAATAAAAGTAATAGAAAAAATTCAACACAAATTATAATATTACTCTTATGCTACAAACTTATTACTCTTATGCTACAAAATTTGAATTTTTATTATTAGTTGAAATTATTTGCCCATCGCAAATGCGATGGGGTTGTCACAAAATTAGTTTTTATTTGTGGTTTGTCAGGTATAAATGTATAACTAATCGATAACCATTTAATACATATCATATCCCAAAAGCAATTGAAATGTATAAAATTTGTCATATAGACCGTTGATCTGTATGTTTGAAATACCAATCTATATCAAAAAAATTCTTTTAACTTCAATGAAAAAATAAATTAAAGAAAAAAAATGTGAATTAAATTGTGTAAAAAACAATAGAGGGAAAAAAAAAACTCATTGTAATAATTGATTTGATGCGCACTTGTCCCACTACTCCGTTACATTGACTAATAGCTTGTTTACTACTCCGTTACATATATGACTAATAGCTTGTTTACTCAATTTGATGTATTAAAGATTTAAAGTAATATGATGCTGAAATTTATTTTTTCATCTTTCAAGTGGAAAATCCTTAAGAAATTAAAATATAAGTTTAAAAAATTGTTTTATTTTTTTAATCTCAAGATAATATGATGATAGAGTTGGTTAATTATATACAATATAAGGTACAATTATATATAAAAAAAAAGGGAAATTAATCAAAAAGTCCTTTTTCTCGAACATATTTTTCGTTTTGCCCCCAGAAAAAAAAAGTTGCGATTTTGCCCCATCCGGGCGCAGGTCGCATGGTGCGACCTGCGACCCGTGCTTCACGACCTGCGACCATCATTGTTACCGAGTAAAAGACAAGCGTATCGTTCATAAAACCTCTGGTCGCAAGTCGCATGGTGCGACCTGCGACCTGCGACCCGTTCACAAAACCTGCGACCCGTTCACGAGTTACCTAGTAAAAGACACGAACCCGGCACCACGACCTGCGACCCATACGCTGCGACCTGCGCCCGACTCAAAGTAGTACCTCGTGTTTAATAACGATGTCACGCTCCATTTTTTTTGTGCGACCCGTGAGACAAAAATAGCTGCGACCAAAGCTGCGATTCACCCGAATCCCAAACCTGCGACCACCTTCACCACCCGAACCACCCAAACCTGCGACCACCGTGAACCACTACCATTCTTGAACCACCACGAACCGTTAACCACCACCAACCGTTAACCACCTCCCACCGTTAACCACCCACCATCCGTGAACCACCTCCACCCACCGCCACGTTCGTCCGATTTCAAACCCAAAAAAAAATGTGAAGCGAATTTGATTGGTGATTAGCTCCTAGCATGTCCTCTCAAACGGTACTAACTCGTTTTTACTCCATTTATAAGCTTTATTCGTTAAATTTCTTTGCGGCATTTCATCGAACACTTGGTGTGCGTTTTTATTTTAGATATTTAGACAACTAAATTGCTTCGTTTAATTGATATTACTGTGTTTTGATGTTTTTGGTATGTTAGAATGATGGATAATCTAGTTTATACTAAAACTATATTTTTTTCTTTTGAAATTTCTTTGAGGCATTTCATCGAACACTTGGCGTGCGTCTTGTTCACTAGTCGTAAGTCTTGATCACTAGTCGTAAGTCTTGTTCACTAGTCGTAAGTCTTGATCACTAGTCGTAACTCTTGTTCACTAGTCGTAAGTCTTGATCATTACTTGCAACTTTGGGGATCACTAGTCGCAAATCTTGATCACTAGTCGTAATTATTGGTCACTAGTCGGAATTCTTGATCACTAGTCGTATTTGTTATCATATGTATATATATTATTATTAGTATATATATATATACTAATTATCATATATATGTATATATATGTATATATTATTTATATATATATATATGATAATTAGTGTATATATATATATATGTATATGTATGTATATGTATATATATGTAATAATATATACATATACATACATATACATATATATATATATACACTAATTATCACATATATATATGTATTTTATTATTAGTATATATATACTAATTATCATATATATATATGTAAATATTATTTATATATATATATATATGATAATTATATATATTATCATATATATGTATATATATGTATATATTATTTATATATATGTACATATACATATATATATACACTAATTATCATATATATATATAAATATATATACATATATATACTTATATATGATAATTAGTATATATATATATATATACACACATATAATTAGTATATGTGTGTATATATTAGTATACATATATGTATATGATTAAGCGTTAGACGATTATTTACATGTATATGTGCTCCCTTTTATTTTTGACTAATAGTGATTGGTTGATTTTTTTTCAGCAGTTTACTCATGCGAAGTTGACATTGAAGAGCCAGCTTAGTGTTATTAGTGATTTTGCGCGTGTTCTGACAACCGAGCAAGAAAAGATATTTCGAGAACATTGTTTAGGTCATTGGTTGGATTTGAAGACAATTGATAATGACCCCGGCTATGTACATCATATGCTCCAATTGCGCTGCAATCGACCTAATATGGAGCATCCTAGGGAGGAGGTTGATGAGTTATGGTTTAAGATCACCCCGGAACATTATATACGATTTGGTAGGAGGGAGTTTTGTCTAGTGACTGGACTTCGGTTCGGTCACAACGTTGATATTGCGCATCACATTAGTTCGGATGTTCTTAAGAGGAGGCCTGCATTTAAAGAACGTGTATTTCCGGAGTTAGATAAGGTGAAAGTAAGAAATCTTCAGGAAAAGGTTTGGGATCGAAACACATTTGTAGGGTCAAGTAAACTTATCGATGAGGATTGCGTTCGATTGTGTATGCTACTTTTGATAAACATGGGTTTTATGGGAAAGCAGCCGACGTATGTTGTCGAGGATTATTATATGCATCTAGTTGAGGATTTTGGCGTGTTTGACAGGTAACCTTTAGTCAATTTTGTTATTTGATTAGAAAACTTTCCATGTGGCCAGTTATTCACATATAGTAATATATGTCGTAATTTTATTTTTGTTTACCAGGTACCCTTGGGGTAATATTGTGTGGGATAGAACTTATGCACAGCTCAATAAGGGGTTGGAGAACCGAGTCGCGAAGGAAGGGATGAAATACACATTGAGTGGTTTTGGGTGGGCGTTTAAGGTAGCTCCATTCTAGTTATTATTGTTTAACGTAGCTTTCTACCTCAATATACTATTATGCTAATTTGAAGTGTGCTTATATGTTATTAGAGTTGGATTTGGGATGCTTTTTCCCATCAATTAGAAGATGTTGTATTCAGGTTGCCAAAGCAAGTTCCTCGGGGTGTCCATTTGACGCGCAAAATGAGGATTGGCGAGTCTCAAAAATTTGACAAATACTTAGAAGTGCCGGTAATTGATTTACTTTTAAATATTTCGTTTGTTGTTATTTACTTGATGTTATTTATAAACTTATTTTGATACATGGTTGATGTTGCTGAAAGTGTGTTTACTTGTAAGCTGAAACATTATCTGGTTTATTAATTTTGTAAAAAGGACATTTTCAACTTTTTTTTAATTTGGTTTTAAAATGTAGGATGGTACCACTCTTGACATGCTTCCGAAGATGACGTTGAGGCCGACTAAAACTGAGAAGGAGTGCGATTGGTGGAAGGATAGTTACACCTTCTTCAATGAGCAGAAAAATGTACGTGAGTTCGAGAGGCCGACTAAGAAGCCACGAAATAGTTATACCTATAAAGCTCATGCTCAGTCATCACCTACCCCCGTATCTCATGACCAGGCGCTAGATGATATTGCTCTTTCAGCGCCTCATGACGGTCACCCGACTACTCATACCTCGAGTACAGGTTGTTGTCGCACCTCTCAGTCAGCATCACGGATGGAGGAGCCCTCCTTACTAGGTCGTGTCGACGCGCTTGATCAGATCATTTCCACCTTACGTGAGCAGGTGGACACGTTACTTAAGCGGGTGGACGCGCAGGATGTCATTATTGCTCAGTTTCAGGGCCAGGTATGGTGTTGTTATTAACGTTTACCTTAGTAATATGTATATATATGTGTGTGTATCTACATACATATATATGTATATATATATCAGTTGTTTACTTATATTATTTGATTCCCAGGATGACGTGGGTTACGACGATGGTTATGTATCCGACACTTATATTGCCACTGCGGCCAAGATGTCGGCTCCACGTGATTTGCGGCGTAGTATGCGAGATCGACGACGTGCCCCGGCTAGACTATCCCCGTTTATTACCCCGACACAACTTAAGAATCAGTTTTTGAAGAAAAGTGTGAAGGTGCATGAGGAGGCGCGTGAGGAAGCATCGGTTAGTTTAGGAGCTGATGATGATCACCGGGAGGTTGATGATCCGGTTTTGCCTCGGGTGGTTGATGAGCCAGTTTTGACTAGGGTGGTTGATGAGCCGGTTTTGACTCGGGTGGTTGATGAGCCGGTTTTGACTCGGGTGGATGATGACCAAGTCCCGCCTAGTATGCCGATTACCAAGGTAAAACAAACTCAAATTTTTCCGTTTCCTTAAAGATGTATATATTAGTATAAATATATGTAGTGATTGATTGATGATGTTTTTTACTAATGTCAATTAACAAGGTTAAAAAAGTCAAGCGTCGGGCAAGAAGAAAGTCAGGTGAAGATGAGGATGAGATTGATGAGGACACTAGATTGGACATGGTTGCGAGTTTTGTGCACCCGGAGACTGGGGAGCTCATTACTCCCCCCCCTGAGCCACCTAGGTTGGATCAGGGACCATCCACTGCCCGAGATTTATATCTATCTGGCGGCCATGTGCGTTGTATGTTCGTCCGACCGGGCCTTAGTTATATGTGTGTTGGTCCAGAATTTTGGGGCCGATTGTATGGTGAAGTCGATGATGGATACTTAGAAAACACTGTAAGACTCTAGATACCTTTATCTTTATCTTTATCCAACTATTGCGTTATAAATTTGATTTAGAGTTAGTTTGTGAATGTTATACTAAGACATCCTTTTCTTATAGCATATCGATGGTTGGTCCTATTTATTGTTGTGGTGGCGATATCGAGCATTTACACGTCCCACTCAGCTTAGACGGCCATTGAAATGGACGATTATGCCCCTTGGTTTTGCGAATATGATAAAAGAATTCGTACACTACAAGGATGAAAAGATTAGACGTCAAAAGAAAAGGACGCGGGGTTTGAGTGAGGGTGTGGAGGACAAAGGAGAATCGGGAGTGGACTATAAGTTTTTGATGGGGTTCGCAGATGGCACTCGTGCACCTTACCCTCCGTGGTGGACTTGTGATAAAGTAAGTAAACCAAAGAAGTCAGACAAAAAGGTTTTCGAAGAAGGTTTTCAAAGTAAAGAGGAGTTTCTCCTTCAATTGCATACCAAGTGTCTCGAAGAAGGTTTTCAGATTAAGCCAAAGAAGTCAGACAAAAAAAGGTACACAGCAAAATGTATTTTGCCTAATTGTGATTGGAAGATAAGTGCAGCGTGTATCCAATATTGTGACAACTTCCAAGTAAGGAAGTTACACGACGTACACACGTGTTCTCGTACTCAAATCTTGTCAAATAGCCGTCATGCAACCAAGAAATTTCTTGGTAACCTATTAAAAGAGGCGATGAATTTGGAAGGACGTGTATACAGGGGAAAAGAGATCAAAGCTGATATGACTCAACGATTTAAAATCAGCCTTACATACAACCAAGCATGGAAAGCAAAGTGTTATGCTATAGAGCTGTTGAGAGGTAGTCCCGCTGAATCGTTTAACAAGCTTCCCATTTACCTGCACAACCTAAAACTACATAACCCGGGGAGCACTACGAATCTACGTACAGACGATGAGGGTAAATTTGTAATGTGTTACATGTCCATCGGTGCAGCTGTAAGTAACTATTATTACTATACATCTTACGTTCAAATATGTACATTCTGATAGAATTCATATATATTTTTATCCGCCCTTTGCAGATACGTTCATTTGTCAACCATACACGCCCAATAATAATCGTAGATGGTGCACATTTGAAGGGTGGGTACTTGGGTACTAACTTAATTGCTGTGGCGATGGACGGTAATAATGGCATCTTGCCATTAGCTTATGGAATTGGGGCGGGAGAGACGTCCGAGGTGTGGACCTGGTTCTTGGGAAACTTACGTGACGCACTTGAATCTGCTGGTGGGATTGACAACTTAACATTCATCTCTGATAGGGCTCCCGCAATTGCAGTCGGAATTTCTGATGTATTTCCAGAGGCATTTCATGCCCTCTGTTGTCGTCATTTATTGATGAACCTGAGAAGCAATTCTTCAAAAGTCAAGCACTTTGAATGGCATTATTGGAAAATGTGTAAGGCTTACAGAAAATCGGATTTCAATGAACATTTTGGTGTCATTTCTAGACATTTACCAACTTCAGCCACGGTTCTTACAGACGTGGGGAAAGAAAGATGGTCAAGGCATCATTCAACAAAAACACGATATGCCTACCTCACAACTAACAGTGCAGAGTCCATTAATGCCATGACCAAGCATGCCAGGAAACTACCAGTCACAATGTTATTGGAGTTTTTTAGGTCTTCAGTACAGCAATGGTATTTCAAACATCGAAACACTGCCGCGACTGTTAAAACACCACTCACACCATATGCCGAACACAAGATTGGTAAGAGGGTTTGCAAATCGCTTAGCTGGACGGTCAACCCATCCACAAACATGATATGTGAGGTGGTGGATCGAAGAAAGAATGGTACAGTCAACTTGGAAGCAAGAACATGCACTTGCAAGCAATGGCAATTGTCTGGTTTACCTTGCGAACATGTAGCGGCAGTAACTCGTTACTTTAAAATGGACAATGTGACCTGCTTTGCGGAGAGGTATTTCACCACGGAAACGTATCGGGCAGCCTATAGTGAAGCTATACATCCAACGCCTCATCCTTCAGAATGGGACGATCCAGGTAACCTGCAGATTTGCTTACCGCCTATATTGGTGAAGAGGCAATCTGGTCGCCCACCAGGCCGTGCTCGTATTCCTTCAAAGGGAGAGGAGAAACGGGAATACAAAAATCAATGTAGTCGTTGCAAGGAACATGGTCATAGTCGAGTTAATTGTACAGCTCCGTACGATAGAACAGATGAGCCAAGCCGATCAAGAACCACCGCAAGATCCAACTCAAGGTCAAAATCTAGATCAAAATCAAGAACGAAGAAAGTAAGTTGTTACTTTAATTCATAAAAAAAAAATATTTACATTGTATTGTTAAGTTCCTATTTTTAATGCACTCGTCATTATTTTGACTTGCAGAAAACGTCCACAAAAGTATAGTCAAGCAGATTAGAGGAGGAAGGAGAACCGTCCCAGGCAACTCAGACTTTTTCAAGTGTCCATTTGAGTCAACCTTGAGCCACACTTGAAATTGTTGTGATGACAAAAATTATGTTATGTACTTGTTAAGAATTTATGTACGTTTGCATTATCGTGGTTTATTGTATTCAATAACTTTGCTTGAACGTTACTAAAAATATAATTACATAAGGATTAGAAATAATAAAAGTAGATTCACAATACAACGTACATAATTGGCAAACTATCCAATTTATTAAAAGAAAAATACGAATTACAACATTTAACCAATAACTAATCGAATAAACGCCTGGCACTTGAAGAGCCGGTAATAATTTTAGATATTGGTAACGGCATTAAAGTATCCGAATTCGAGAAATGTGACAAATCAGCGCGTGTAACATACACCTCAATTTCTCTATGTATTTTTGCATAGTCGGTAATCTGCTTGAGTTGATCGACATCATCTGTTATCAATTGTAAACCATTATCTAGGTCTTCATCATGCTCTTTAAAGTAAAAATACCACCTCTCCGGAGGCCAGTAACCTAGCTCGTTCAAAGCCGTTTTCAAAAGTTTAGTTGAAAATTCATCGGCCTCAACACAATCAATAAACGTCAACAAACCTTGAACGTACATTCTTTTTGCGCCCTGAAAATGTCCAGCGTGCCGGAAAGCAACACTAAACATCCAAGGAACTTCGGCGTATATTTTCTCAGTTAATGGTTCTTCATTTGGAGAACGGAAATACCAAAAATGATCATTCTCAACCATTTTACAAAGATTAAAGACAAACAAATGTGAAAAGGTTTATCATGTGAAAATCTATCTTACAGTTACACTATTTATATATAAACATGTATGGAAATCAGGAAATTCGCGGAAAATCCTATCCAAAAAGATAAGATATTTTATCTCAAAAATATAATAAGATATCTTATCCGGAAAATCCAGAAAATAACATCCATATTATCTTTTCGAAGAAGATAAGATATTTATCTCAAAGGTCTTGAAAAAAAAAGGAAAGAAAACAAAAAAGGAAAAAAGGAATAAAGGAAAAAAGGAAAAAAGGAATAAATAAAATATATAAAAAATGTAATAAAAAATAAGTACTCAAAAAAAAAATGTAACAAAAAAGTAAATAAAACATTAGTAGGTCTCGGTGAACGGGTCGTAAAATTAAGTTAAAAAATTATTAAAGTACTCAAAAAAGTAAATAAAACATATAATAAAAAATAAGATAAAAACCACGTAAAAAAAAAAAATCAGCCCGGGTCGGTGAACGGGTCGCATGATCGGTGAACGGGGCGCAGGACACAGGTCGCAGGTCGCAAGTCGCATGGTGCGACTTGCGACCGGAGATTTAGGTGGTGACCTTGTCTTTTACTCGGTAACAGCGTGGGTCGCAAGTCGCAAGGAGTGGGTCGCAGGTCGCATGATGCGACCTGCGCCCGGATAGGGCAAATCCGCAAAAAAGTTTAACATAGGGCAAATCCAAATATTACTCCGAAAAAAGGTGTATTTTTATTAATTTCCCTAAAAAAAATCAACTACTCATGTTGTGGAAATATTTTCCGTTGCCTATGCAAGCATGTATATAATATATGGGGAGAATTACATATATCTTCACTTTAAACCATCTAAATATTATATATACCTAACTTGCTTTAAAAATTACATATATACCCAAAATTTTAATTTATTCACAAATAAAATTCTAAAATCACAAAATCAACCTACTAATGACTATTATACCCTTATTCGTATCTCTCCCTCCTCTTATAAACCTTAACCACAAAAGTTTCACAATTATTTACAAACTAACCGGTTAGATTCCGATGTCATCACATGCTAAAAGGAATTTTCTTATTTATTATTTATTTTTAGTTTTATTCTTGTTATCATTTCAGAAAACATAGTCTTATTATATATAAAAACTTTGCAAAAATCAATTACCAATGTCCACCTCTTATTCTATAATTTACAGCAACGCCAGTCAGAACAACTTCAGTCCAAAATTGACTAAGGACAGAAGCAAGCTACAAGCATTAGCAAAAGGTGTATGAAACCTATAACTAAATTCATTTAAAATATACAATCCAAGCTTGTCTAACGTTTGACTTCACGTACTACAAAGAGAATTTATAAGAGAAAAAAAGAAAAGAGGTGGACAAGTATCAAGCGAAGAAGAAAATGAAAAGAGAATTAAAATGAAAAGTAAAGAAATGAGAACCATGTAATGTTAATTAATTATAACAATTTCCAATGTCAATGGATGCTTATTAACAAAACGGAGGCTTGATTACCAAAAAGTTAGTTTGGAATTAATCGGCCACTGATGAAAAAAATTTGGGTTTGCTTCCTTTTCTGAAAAAATCAAGGGTATAATTGTCATTAGTAGATTAATAGACGATTAATAGTTTTTAAAATCTTAATTATGAATAATTTAAGAATTTAGGTATATATGTAATTCTTAAATCAAGTTGCGTATATGTGATATTTAAAGGGTTTAAGGTGAGGATATATGTAATTCTCCATATATGATGTAAGCATATCATGGATCGACAAAGACATACGAATTTATATTTGTTAAATCTTAATTACTCACATATAAAATATTTATCTAATTTAAATGAATACAAATATATATGTAAATACTTGTCTTGCTTTTCGTGATCATTTATTTATGTTTGAAAAGATTTTAGTGCCCTTTATAATGTCATCATAACTACACAAATATCATGATATCTTTACATCTCATATTTAGTGAAATTCTCATGATAAATTATTTAAAATTTCAAGATAATAGATCATATCGTTGGTCAATTGTATATAAGGTATAATAAATTATTTGTTAAATCTTTATTACTTACATACAAATTATTTAATTAATGTATATGTATAAAAAAATGTGAATGTAGATACTTATCTTGCTTTGATGATCATTTTGTTATGCTTGAAAATATGTTAGTGTTCTCTATAATGTCATCATCCCTACAAAAATATCATGATATCCTTATATCTCATGTTTAGTGAAAATTTCATGATAAATTATTTAAAATCTCAAGATAATAATATGATATAGTTGGTCAATCACTCAAAGTAAAGTATAATGATAATAATTAATTTGAGGTTTCATATTAATGATAATAATTAATTTGAGGTTTCATATTAATAAATACAATTGATACAAATATAAGAGTTAAATTTTTTTAATGGGTTAAATCTACGGATCGGCAAAGAACTTTCACCCTTTTATCGGGTTAGGTAACAAACCCAATTTGTTACTAACTTAGGTAACGAACTTTCAAATATTAATATTTCAAGGTAGGTAACTAACTTTTTTTGCACGGGTGACATATAAAAAAAGTTAGACGTGTGAATACCAAATCATTTCATTGAACTGATGAGGCATCCACGTAAGCGAATAATGCACACGTAAGCTTCCAGGCTGTGACATTTTGTTTCTAAATTTTTTGAAGTGCGATTTACGCTCGTTCTCTCAACATAGGAGAACATATAAAACTCGATCCAAACATCAAACTCTAGAGACCTAGATGGTCAAGAAACGTCATTATCAACACAACGACACCATCTTCCTTGAACCATCGCAAACCACCCTTGCCGGAAACCTCCCACATCCACTACCGCACCTGCAACCATCGCAAACCACCACCATCTTCGTCCTCTAGCGACGGTGGATCCGTCATCGATATCCGAACACTCCAATGGGTTAGTAGATCTGAAGCGACGGTGTTACGTGGCGGTGGTGATGATTTATGAGATGATGATGATTTATGTGGTGTGCTCAACTTTTGACTATAGATATGGGTTTTGTTATCTGGGTAATTTTTGAATAAAAACGGGGAAAGATGAGAGATTTGGTTATTGTTGTGATGATTGATTACTTAATTTTGATTCAACAGTAAAATTAATAAAATTAAAATTAGTGAAAGAAATATGATGATTATAATCATGTGATGCACGGCTATTGTTGTTTTGATTTTTTATGAGTTTCATTCATCGGAAAAATAGCAACAAGACGGAAAAAGAAATTGATTAAAAGCCCACAACGATGAAGAATTGAAGATGATGTTTTTCTTAATATCTTCTCTCCGTCATTAGAGCCCACAGATCATCAAAAATAATAAGAAATAAAAAATATTTTTCCACCTGGAAACTAAAAGAATTCCAAGTAACCAATATTTGTTAAAGAAAAATGACACGTAATCATATTACCTACTTTGGAAAAAAAATTGAAAATTCGTTACCTACATTAGTAATAAATTGAGTTCGTTACCTAACTCGGTAGAAAGGTGAAAGTTTGTTGTCTATCTGTAGCTTTAACCCTTTTTCAATTTACATAGATAACAACTCTTATAAACCCAACAATAAAGAACAACTCTTTTGATTACAACTAGATTTTTCATGCACACACTTCGCGTTGGGATTGACTATGGTTAACATCAATTTAATAGGAGTATATGCTTACCGATATCGAAATGTATTTACAACTATTGTATTGTGAGTTTAACTTTTTTCACCAACGTATATATATTTAATATGATCGTGTGTGCAATTTGACTTTAAAGTGTGATTTATGACATTTAAAACTTATCACGAATTTATAAGTTACTTTTAACTTCATATGTCGTATCTTCAATTATTATAATGTATTAAATATTTAGCAACTATGAAAATAAAATAAAGATTAAAAATTAAAATAAATCAAAAACAATCTAGGCAACATATACAACTATATTATCGAATATTAATTTGTTCTTAAGAGAAATTTTTCGGAATTCATTTACATTTTACATCGGTATGATAGATATTAATAAAAACTAAGTTTTTAAAATTAAAATACATAGATTGTTTACATAATTAAAACAAAATTAGAACATCACCACCAAAATTTGAACGTGTATATCTTCATGCATTCAATTTAGTATCTTACTTGCTAATCACTTTATCTAAATGTCCAATTATTAAAACTTTACAAAGTTTGTTACTCCATATTTAATATTTAATTATAAATAAATGCAAATCACAAAAGAATAAAATACTACTATTCATAGTGTTTGTTAATTGATTATGGAGTAATACCCAATTAATAAAACTTTGCAATGTCTATCACTCCCTATTTAATTATAAATGTAAATCACAAAAGGAAAAATACTTACTATTTTATGGTGTTTGCCATTGATATTAAGGGATAATATGCTTTAATGGCCAAGCTTTGTGAAGCTACTATTTAAATCAAATACGATAATATAAATTTATTTAAATCAAATACGATAATATATATATGAGAAATTAACATCATATGCGATTTAAAAATAATAGTTTGATTATCAATAATTTTTGAAGGAGTAAATAGATTGAAAAATGTATCAAAGTAACATTCTAAATAAAATAAGCATTTATGAACAAAAGCTTTTATATATTTGATATTAATTAATGTATTTTACTTATAACAATGTGATATCAACTTAACATCATATGTATTAAAAAATATGTTAAACAATAACAATTCATAACAATGTAATATAAATTAAAAATTAGATTACACTAAAAATAGAAAATAAAAAAAACGATGGGAGGAAAATGATTCTAACAACTTTTAAAAATTATACTACACATAATATCATAAAAATATATGAAACGAAAGTGACAAAAAAATATAAAATAAAAGAAAAATAAGATTAAAATTAAAAATATATATTTACAAATGGTATCAATCAATCTAACATCATACTCCATATGTAATAAAAAATATATGTTGAATAATAACAATTCATTAAAATGCAAATTAAATAAAAGATTATATTAAACTAAAAAAACTAAAATAAATAAACGCTCATGAGAAAACTATTTTAACAAATTTTTCTAAACTTTTCTACGTGTAACATTATTATTAAAAATATATATGATGAAAATGAAAAATAAAAATATAAATGGTATAAAGAGACAAAACATAAAATAAAAAAATATATACTATAAAAATAAAAGGAATCTACAAAAGTAAACCGTCAAAAAAGGAGACAAAAAAGTCATGTTTTATAAAATAAATAAGATAGAATAAAATGAAATAGTGAAGCCATGTTTTAAAAAAACAATAAGATAAAAAAAAATGAATTAGTGAACATGAGACTTGAACCTCTGTTAATGGTTATATTGATAGCACACTAAACCAATTGATCTAACAACGTGATTAATTAGAGCTTCCACCATCAATTATATAACTTTATATATAAATAAAAAAAACAAAAGAGTTACTATTCATAACATTCACTCAATTGATATTAGGGATAATGTGGTTAAAAAAAAAAGACACATTCTTAGTTACAATTGTTTCTTTAATACTCGTAACATATGTTTAAATAACTAACGTAGCGTGGAGTTACTAGTTACTAGATAATAGTCTAATTTGTCAAATCGGCAATGCAACAAGAATTGAGTTTTGATATTGATGACAATAATTAATTTGAGTTTTCATATTAATGATAGTAATAAATACAATTTAACACAAATAAAAGAGTTATAAAAAGTTATTTTACATGAGCTTTGCTAATGTGTGCTCCGATGACACGCGTTAAGATGCATTTATTGAATTTGTGATTTCCTTAAATAACATAATTTATAACTAATATATGCATAAATATGAAAATAATTAGATTAAATTAATGAGTATTAAATGCAAATTCTGATAGTGTTTTGATAACGTGTGCCCCATGACATATGTTAAGCTGCATTTAATGAACATGTATTTTCTTTGAATAACATAATTTGCATTAATATATACATAAAAAATAAAATTATTAGATCAAATTAATTAATTAATAAGTAATAAATGCAAATGTTACATACATAAAGAAATTACAAGTTCACTACATGCAGCTTAACGTGTGTCACATGAATATACGTTAGAAAAACTCATTTTACACATATAACGTAGATAACAGCTCTTAGAAACTCAACAATAAAGAACAACTCTTTTGATTACAATTTGGTTACAAAAATGGTCACAGACACATTCTTAGTTACCTTAATGGTTTCTTAACTTTCTTTAATACTCTCCTAACACTTGTTTAGTTAACTAACTTAGTAGCGTTGAGTTACTAGATACTAGTCTAATTTGTCAAATCGGCAATGCTACAAAAACTGAGTTTTCATATTAATGATGGTAATAAATATGGTTATTAATGGTTTCATCCTCAAAGTTTTACATTTTTTTTGTTTTAACCATCCAATTTTTTTTAATGATTTAATCCTTAAAGTTTCAAACGTTTGATAATTTAAGCCTAAAGTTTGATTAATTACACTTCAAAAATTTGATGGTTAAATCCTTAAAGTTTATTTTTTAAAATAATTTTACTCTTTTAAGTATTTCTACTTTAATCATTTAACTTTCAAAAATTTAATGGTTAACCCTTTAAGGCTTTATAGGGTTAAACCAATAAGTCTATGTAAACTTGAAAGATTAAATCAAGAAGAAGAAAAAACTTGAATGGTTAAAACGAAAAAATGAAACTTTGAGGATTAAACAATTACTAACCCTAATAAATACAATTCAATACAAATTTAAAAGTTAAATTTTTCTAATTCACATAATCTTAGAAACTCAACAACAACTAACCACTCTTTCAATAACAATTTGGTTACAAAAATATCAAAGACTCGTTATTGGTTACAATGATCTATTTAATGCGTGAATTTTGAATAAATAAATTAAAACTTATATTCTATCAAAATATATAGTTAGATATTGTAAGATGTAAGCTCAAAAATCTCAATTTTTAAATTTTGTAATAGAGATGGACTTCAAATAAGCATTAGCTGATATATCTAGGAAAATAAATGAATTTTTTTGTGTCATGTAAGATGGAAGCGTGTAATGTTGATATATTTACTCCGTTATGAACAATACTTATGCCTCCATAAATGAGTATATATATAATATCGTATTCGAAAAAAATCACCAACATCCAACGACATGCAAGTCAAAATCTCATAACGACGATAATTAACTTCCACATAAACGACGATAATTCACTGTCCACCAGGTTTAAGGAACATCTTAATTGCTTGGGTGTTTTTGTCTTACATAATAAAAATGAGAGGAGATGATGAGTATACTTGGGTTGAAGATGAACGTTAAAGATGAACATGCACCACTTCTTTAAATGATAAAGTAATTCCTTTTCTAAAAAAAATGATAAAGTAATTGATTCTGTAATATTCAGTTAATCCATCATAAAATATCACATATTATATCAAAAGTATGGTAGATTATTGAAGTTGTTTAAATACGAGGAATATAACGTTTTCATAAAACATTTGAAAAGTTATAACACAATTTCATGATGATCATGCCTAACTATTTTTCCTTTAGCATTTAAAACTAATGGTAACATTACCTGAAAAAAATCGACACGAAACTAAACAAGTTAGGGTCCGTGGTCCAAGTTTTCTAACCGAAGCTAATTGTCAATGTCTCTCTCATGCCCAAAAATCTCGGTTCGTTATTATATATTCAGAAACCTGTTAAACCTATAGTACGTATCCAAGTTTACATGTTGGTTTTATCCAGTACTTCACTTCTTATAAATTAAGTTTGCCGGAGTATAACCCCTTTACCGCCGGTACTTGTTATAAATTTGATAAAACAAATTAAGGTGGAGTAATCAGGAGGAAGGTATTCCATACATATATAGGAAATGCCATCCATGAACCCTTTAGATCCGGTGGAATTCAGGAGGCAAGGTCATATAATGATAGACTTCCTTGCTGATTATTACGAAAACATCCACAACTACCCTGTGAGAAGCCAAGTGAATCCAGGTTATTTACTAGAGAGTTTGCCTGAGTGTGCACCATTGCACCCTGAGTCAATGGAAACCATACTTAAAGATGTGTCTGACAAAATAATTCCGGGTATAACACATTGGCAAAGTCCAAACTTTTTCGCTCACTTTGCTTCCAGTGGGAGCACAGCAAGCTTTCTTGGTGAAATGCTTCTCAACGGGTTCAATGTTGTTGGATTCAATTGGCTATCTTCTCCGGCTGCAACTGAACTAGAGATTGCTGTTTTGGAATGGCTTTCAAAGCTACTCCAGCTACCCAAATCATTCTCATTCTCAAGCGGTGGAGGTGCTGTTTTACATGGCACAACTTGTGAGGCCTTCATTTGCACACTGCTTGCCGCAAAAGAGAAAATTGGAAAAGGAAACAACTCTGAAAAACTCGTTGTTTACTGTTCTGATCAAACTCATTGCTCCCTCCTCAAGGCAGCCAAAATTATTGGTATCAAACCTGAGAATGTTAGACAGATCTTGACAACAAAGTCCACAAATTTTCAGTTATCCCCACAAGCACTTGATGAGGTGATTCAAAGAGACGTTGAAGCTGGGATGATTCCAATGTATCTATGTGCTACTGTTGGAACAACATCAACGACAACAGTGGATCCGTTGGGACCGTTGTGTGAGGTGTCAAACACATATGATATGTGGGTCCATGTGGATGCTGCATATGCTGGAAGTGCGTGCATCTGCCCAGAGTTCCGTCACTTTCTTGATGGTGTGGAGGGTGCAACTTCCTTTAGTTTTAATGCACACAAATGGCTGCTCACAAATCTTTCATGTTGCTGCCTTTGGGTGAAAGACAGACGTGCCTTCACGAAGGTCCTCACCACCAATTCAGAGTATTTAAGAAATAAAGCCACTGATTCGAAGGGTGTTGTAGATTACAAAGACTGGCAGATACAATTAACACGGCGATTTCAGGCTTTAAAGCTATGGATGGTAATAAGGAGCTATGGGGTGGATGGTTTAAGGGAAATCATAAGAAAGCATGTGAAAATGGCGAAAGAATTTCAAAGGCTTATGAGTATGGACAAAAGGTTTGAGATTATGGTGCCTAGATATTTTTCTGTGGTTTGTTTTCGAGTTTATCCCTATGTGATTGGTCAGTGGTATGACAGTGACCATGAAGCAAATGAGTTCAACAAAAAGTTATTGGAATCTGTGAATGCAACTGGGCGTATTTACATGACACATTTTGTGGTTGGAGGAATTTATGGTATTCGACTTGCTGTTGGGGCAACGCTCACTGAAGATATGCACATCCAGATGGCTTGGGAGTTGGTGAGGGATCAAACAACTTCCCTGCTGTGTGATGTTAACCTGCATGCTAAGGAAGGTGAAGTGCATGGGAACGGGAATGGAAATGGATGGTGATAAATTTAACTTATGGTATTTAGTATTTTATCGAGCATAAGGAACTATTCATTGTAGGTAATAAACTCTGTTTGAAGGCACATAAGTAGCCTTCTTTTCAATGTTGGAATGCATGGATGTGCTACATGATGGTAAGGGTAAAGATGACAATCCCCATTATGGTAAATTATGGTATTGTTACTTAAAATTATTCCCTTAATTATCCCTTAATATCAATTAACAAACAACTATAGAAAATAATGGTTTGGATTTTAATGTAAGTTAAAAATATCATATAAAGTAAACTATTGTGATTAAAGTTAATGAATGAAAGCTTGGGTGAGTGGTTGAGTTGTTTTTAATTGGTTCTAAACCACCCAAGTTCAAGTTCTAAAGTAAATTATTGTGATTACATGCATGTTTTGAAATTTTAGGTTAATTTGACTTGATTTACTTCATGTTTTCAAGAAATATAACATATTTTATAATTCTTTATATCATTACAAGCTTTTATGAATATATAGTTACCATAATTGTTAACAGGTAGATTGTTATAATATTTTAAAATATATCAAACGAGATTTAAAAGATACGGAGTATATACTATGTGCGGATGTATAATTAACCTATCATCATCATCCCTTTGACAATTATATATAAATTTACGAGTATAATTTAGTAATGTTAAATTCATCATGTCCAAAGCGAGGATATATCGCACCTTGTTCTATTTCATTTTTAATATTTTATGCACACAGTAGCAGTTTTAACATATTGATAGACAAGGCAACAAGTTTTTTGATTCACAACTCTTAAGAAAATTGATACATCATACGTCAACATTAATAACAGTTGGTGTATAATAGTATAATACTTCATTCATCACAATTTTATGGCATATGTAACAAAAGTTCGAGTGAGCGAATTGCATATGCATAGTTAAGCACTAATGATTTACATTTCTAGTATATAATCCTTCAAATAAATTGGAAGAAATATAATTAAAGCAATCATAGCACAAATTAGAAATTGCTTCTATTATTATTAGTATCAGCAGCAATCTTGCATGGTTCATCAGGATATTTTGTATGCAGTTCTGTCTAAATCAAGTCTCAGTTTCAACAAAATTGGTATCATATACAATAAATCCAATTTAATCATCAAAAGAAAGAACTATAACCAATTTAGTCTTCTAAGGATATGAACCAAGAATTCAAAATTTCTTAAAACCTGTGTTCTCGCCATTCTTCAAATCTCTAAAATCCTGTAAGCGCTCTGTTTTGAACCTGAAACATGTAAACCAACTCGAGAGTGAGATGGATTTGATGAAGATGACAATTACCATATCATTGTTCATCTATATTTTACAAGTAGAATTTTTTTGAACACTTCATTTACAAGTACAACTAGAAATCTCCATGACTGAAACTGAAACTATTATCATGTGTGCTTGATGGGGTGGTTTATAAACGTTTTTGACAAGTCAATTGACTAATGTACCCTTTAACAATGACATAAAGAGGGAATATTATGGACCCCAAACTATTGCACAGTGTTGCACTTTTCATGTTCATTTCTTAAAACTAGATGAAACTTCCTAGCAAAAATCTTACCACTGAAGTCCAATCAATGTACGAAGTGCCTGAAAGTAACTTCATACGTAATTTATAACAAATCCCTACTCTACCCAGATCATGAAAATAATCCGCTCAAGAGAAGTCGGTCTCTAAGTTGTCCCACTAAAGATGCTCAAAATGACATAATTTTGCACTAGACATTCGTATGGTTTCTAACCAATACTTTTAACTCCAAGATCAAGTTTGCTTTTAAAAAAGAATTTTTATAGTCTAGCAAGAAGATTGCATGCAAGTATTTACTAACCTGTAAATTCTCTTGAAGTATTGATTGGAGATCCATGTAACTTCATACCTAAAAACTGCACGACCCAAGGCACCATTACCAGTGTCCATGTGGCAAAACTATGGAACTACACACATGAGACCCAACCTTACGTAGCAGTAGCTGTCTCATTTCCTTCAGAAGAAAAGCTGGTAGACTTTGGACCTTCACCTCCTCTGAGTACTCTGCTATATACGACTTTGAAAGACTGAGAGTTATACGGTTTGTTCAGCAGACTAATTGGCATTCTCAAAGTCTGCTTGCGGTTTCTTCTCCCCTTGATCAAAATATTAAACGTCTTCTCATTCTCAACCTTTTGAGGTGGTCTTTGCACATGATTATCACCAGTGCTTTCCGGATTCCAATTTGAACCAGCATTCTCTGAATGAACCCCAACAATTTCACTAAGAACTTTTGTTGCTTGAAGATTGATTTCTTCTTGTTTAGTTTCATCCCCATTATTAACATCCACCCCTAACTTAGGAGTTCCACTTAGTTGTTCTGGTTTCAAGTCCATATTTGGATCAGAACTGGGCCTTACAGCTGGAGGTGAGACGGAGAACTCCATTGGATGGCAATTTGACCAAACGGGCCCAGTAACATACTGTAACCCATTAGCACCCATATTGCACTGCCATGCAAAATGATTGGGATGGAAGGGACTGCTACTTATAGGTAAGGATGGAGCTTGTGTATACGGAGGGGAGTAGATAAGAGGCAACGGGTGCATCATGTTTGGGGTAGCTGGAGGAGTAGGAAATGGTTGGTGAGGAGACGAACCCATTGGATTTACTCCAGGTCTGGGATGAAGAGCCATGTTCATTTGCCATGGGGTAGGACCAATGTTGATGGGAATTGGTGCAACACGAACAGGTGGTGATGGGTTAAACGGAGTAGCTGCTGCAGACAACCTCTTGTTCGGAGAAGTAACTGTTGATTTATCACTTGAAACAGCTGCTGAATCATCACCAGGTTTAACATTGGTACAAGAATCTTCTTCTACATTGGAGGAAACAATTGGAATGTCAATGACACTTTTGTCTATTATCTTGTCAACCTCCAAAAAGTTGGACGAATTATGTTCCATCACATTTATATCTGCAGGTACATTTTCTGTATGTTCATCTCCTATCAGATCAGTGTCTTCTGTCTTGGCAAGACCTTCTGATTCGACTTTCAAATCCCCAAATGCCTCAACTTTCTCTTCCTCAATTGCAGCCTCGGAAATTTCTGTTGGTTTGATAGATTCCTCATGTTTACCACTATCAATTTCCTTATCATCAGGAATATCACTCTGTGTCTCAAACTGCAACATAGAAATTGTACCAGGTGGGGCCAGGGCTACTTCTTTGTAAGAAGGAGATTTTCCGATGCTAACTAAAGAACTTCTCTGTTGTACATGTCCTACTTCTTTTGTCGTTTGTGTGGGGGCCACTTCAAATGAAGAATTAGATTCTTCTTTACCATTTGTACAGGTTTCTTCAGCAGCAGATGAAGGAGATGACTTAACCCTGTACGTCAAAGCCTTGACAATTCTCCTTCCAAATTTATGATTTTGAGAGGGAACCTTTGCAGTGTGGTAATCAACATACCCTGCTCGTTTCTTTATGAAGTGATACTTACCATGTTGCAAGTTATTCTTCAATTTATCTTCAGAATCCTGAAGTAAATCTTTCTTGTGATAACTATAAACTTTGTTCATAGCTGCTTTCCTCTGACGTAATCGTCGACCATATAAGCCTGCTGATCTTGGTCTCTGAACTGGCTGCCATCCTTCTTCTCCTTCAGGAGAGACATCATTGGCAAACACGGGGTTTTGTGCAACAGATTCCTCCGATGGTGGAATAGGCTTTTCTTCAGCGGGTTCTTCCTTGATAAGTGGGCTCGGGTCAACAGGTAGAGGATCAGATACTTCATTTACCACTTTTTCATGTTCCGGCTCTGACTCTGGCTCTTGTTTCTCTTCATCTAAAACTTCTTTCAGGAGATCTTTAAGAGATGTGTCATCAGAATTTGCCACTTCCAAGGTCTGGTAGGATTTCACCTTCAGCTAAAAATAGAACATACTAAGAGACAATTGAAATACTTCGTATGGTATGACATATAGTGCATGTTTAAGTAAAATTACCTTTTGGATATAGCTTTTCCTTTTTAAACCCACGCCATCGGACCCTTGGCCATCATGACTTGGATTAATATAGTCAAGCAAATCTGAGACACTGCCCACAGTAATAAAGTTGTAGTGTCATAAAAATATCACATATTTAGATTGTGTTAAAGACATTAATAGCATACCTAAGATGACCTTTGCTAGCTATGGATGCATCGGGTTTCCGAGTTCCATTTCTTGCAGCTTCTTGCTGTTCAAGAGCCTTGGATTCAAAATACTCCAGCCATGCAGCAGCATCCTGCAGTAATCAGTTTTTCTATTAGAGCATCTCCAATGTTAGCACTAAAGTTTCAAACTAAGATAGTGCAAAAAAAGAATATTATTAGAATATGCTTGCACTAAATAAATTTCACTCCAATGTATACACTATATTTTTGCACTAAATGTACTTTTTAACAATTTAAAGACTTACTTATGCAATATACATAGAAAATAAGTAATATGAAATATAACAATATTGAGCTAGTTTTAATGGTATTAAGAAGAAACATATAATTTTTCATTTTATATAAATTAATTTTCATTATTTGTATTAAATAATTAAGGGATAGTGTTTAGTGCAATGGATAGTGTTGCACTATATTTAGTGCATTTTGATCCATATTTAGTGTTGCACTATAATAGTGCTAAGGTTTAGTGTCAACATTGGAGAGCTTTTTATCAACATTTTGCACTATTTTAGTGCAAAAGGTACTTTTGGTACTAACATTGGAGATGCTCTAAATGTCTATGTAGAAAATCTAGGATTTTATATAGAACACTTTGTTACAGCTAAAAGTTATACTAATGATACTTATAGAAATAATATAATCAGTGATGCTCTAATTAGATGCTTCTTCAATTTCTGACCAAAATAGAAAACGTATGAAGTCCAAAATTGAAGAACAATACGTTCAAGTTGACATTCAGAGGGTGCAGAAAGTACCTGTGTGCGTAGATCATCAGGACCCAGCTTTGCACGCAGTATCTGCAAGGTTGTTTGTTCGTGTTGAACACTCAGAGGGTAAGCTTCCATTAAAGAGAGTGCAATAGCTATTGCATGGTAACTTGCAGCGGTCTGCAAAACACGAGAAGCATAAAGTGTATCGTTAAGCTTGTTTTTTCAGACATACACGATTAGGACTTGTAAGAGTTGGGGAACAATCGGGATAAAATGACTACATTGTATTGACTTGAAACGATTACAAAAAGAATATACAAGCCTTGCATAGCTTGGAGACTAAACTAGGTTTACACTAATGGGCCAGGCCCTAATAGAACTTATACACCTAAGTATTCTGACTAACTATTCCAACATCCCCCCTGAAGCTGGAGCATCCAGCTTGTTACAAATACAACCCAAAACTAATTCATCTTCTCCTGAAACTTGCTCGCAGCAATAATCCAAAACTTGAACAAACGCAAAGATAATCAGTCTCACTTGGAATCGAACAAAAGAAACGAAGCAACCTAAAAAGGTCTCAATAACCAAAGAATGAAAAAGTCTCAACTAACAAAAAAAAAACGAAGAAACCTGGAAACAAACAGGTTTCAATTAACCAAACTCGATGGGTAACCAAAACTCCAAATATTAAGCAGCCGGAACAGGTCTCAAGTCTCAACTAACCAAAGAAATGAATCAACCTGGAAACAGGTCTCGACTAATCAAAGAAACGAAGCAACCTGTGTCTCCAGGTCTCAACTAACCAAAATCCACAAATTAGGATCAAACTCAAATGGCCTCAGGGGACTGAACTCAAAATTGATCTCACAAGGGATCAAGCCAAAGCACCTCAAAAATTATAACCCGAAATCGGCAACAATACCAACCTCATAATAACTTTCATCCTCATGTCACTAAATAACACATATCCCCCAAATCCACAAGTCAACAGAAGTCAAAATTAAACACACCGTAACAAAATCATAATATCACAAAATTTCCCCAAATCATAAAGTTAATCGAAATCTGAACCCCAAAAATTGCTAACAAACACGAAATCCAACAATCACAGATTTGAGTAGATCTCACCGGGGATCAATCAAACAGTGAAACATATAAAACCAACAAGATCTCAACAGGAATTTGGCTGGACATATCAGAAAAGAAAACTGAAAGAAAAAAGACAGCTAA
The DNA here is from genome assembly GCA_963422505.1 of Pseudognaphalium luteoalbum. NCBI lineage: Eukaryota > Viridiplantae > Streptophyta > Magnoliopsida > Asterales > Asteraceae > Pseudognaphalium > Pseudognaphalium luteoalbum. The sequence continues at coordinate 40,111,368 of OY730192.1, forward strand.
CAGCAGCCACGTATATGTTACTCAAAACTTAACACCCTAAAACTCAGCTCTGATACCAAATAATAACGATTACAAAAAGGATATATAAGCCTTGCATAGCTTGGAGACTAAACTAGGTTTACACTAATGGGCCTGGCCCTAATAGAACTTATACAGCTAAGTATTCTGACTAACTATTCCAACAGGACTCAAGTTTCTTATACAGAGGAAGTAAAAAACCTGAATATGGTCTGGTCCCAGTAGCTTTTGGTTGCACTTGAGAGCTTTATGGAGATATCTGAGGGCGACGTGAACATTTCCCAGGCCTTCCTCCATCATAGCAACATTGATGTATGTTGCAGCCGTATTTGGATGCGATGGCCCACAAGTAAGATGTAGCAAATACAATGCCCGTTTTACATACCTGATGTTGTAGAGCGTACGCATATAGTAAGAAAAGAGAGAAAGGAAAACTATGAACTAAGTTATGCACTTATTCTATTTGCCGCCTATAGCAATTCATAAGCAAGAAGAGAATTTAGTGAGAAAAATAAAATGAAATCGATTAATATCCATTGAAATATGAAAAGGGAAACATACTTGAGAGCCAACTCTGTATGTTGAAGGCGATAATAGAAGACGGCAAGATCCCCATAACTTTTCATAGTATCTGGGTGATCCAATCCCAGTTCTCTCTCATTGATGTCCAAAGCTTTTTGTTGGTAAATTGTGGCCTGGAATTAATTAAGGAAGTTGAGAGACATACAAACACGAAAAATACTTATTATATAAATTTTCCCTCATTCATAATGAACCAAGACCTGATTGAAGTCCCCAGTGTGATACAAAACAACAGCAAGGAGGCTGTAAGCTCCAGCTGTTATACGGTGATACGGACCACACACTGCAACAAGCTTTGCAAGAGCCTGAAACGAAAGAAAGATAATAACATTTAAAGCCATACACCTTATAATGAAGGTTTAGCTCATTTTCAGGATGTGTCAAATGTAAGTTTGGTACCTTTGTCCCATAGCTAACTGCGTCTTCCAGCTTTCCCTTGTCCAGAGCTGTTTTTGATGATTCCAGGAGTTGGCGTCCATCAGCAGATGAACATGCTGCTTGCTGCAACAAACATAAATCCATATCAGACAATATAGATAATGGCCAATCAGAAATTATCCGTTACTATCATTCAATGGTGTGATCTATCACCTTGTGAACTGGTACTAAGCTGATGATATCATCTTTTTTGAAAGGGTGAGGAGAATTCATATCAAAGTCTCTTGGAACCAGCTCCACACCAACCTGGAAACCAATTTCTCAGTAGTTTTAAAATCAAGGAAAACAAATATCTGAAGATCAAAACAAGACTGATCCTTCTCAGCTAAAAGAGATTTATATTTAATCAACATCAAAACCTTAGGTCAACAATGTTAATAATGCTCTAAGAGGGTACGTTCGGGTCAGGATTACCTTATGGCATAACCCACGTAGGATAGCAATTTTCCTGAGTTCCGTGTAGTTAAAGGTGGCAAGATCCCAGTCATATCGCTTCTTCAAGAAAACTTCTAGCCATGTCTTTGTTAAAGGACCAACAGCTTGCTCACTTTCAGGAACCCCAAGCATCAGATTCAGCGCAGCGGCGATTGCAGCAGCCATTTCCTCAGGTTTAGAAACACCAGCAATCACTGCCTGTAGAATGTGCTTGAAGGCTCGTACTATCATTTCATGTATGCACAGAGATTGCACATGCGACAATTTTTCTGAAAGCTTAACCTGATAAATATAGAAATAGCAACATTAGGTGTAGCAGGTTCCATTAATTAAATAGACAGGAAGGAAAAAGATAACTTCTTATTTGATTAAGGTAGACAAAAAGGTGCATCACGGCACTGACCACTTGTCCTAGAGAACGCATGCGGAGACCTCGTGTGTGCATAAAATCAGTTAGAGTTCGCCCATCAACTGGTGATAGTTCCAATGAGCCAAAATCTGCAACCTGCATATAATGAAGTTGTCAAATATGACATTTACATAAAGGTCAATTGGGAAAAAGAATCAGATAATATTTGTGGCTTCGTGTTACCAATTTTGGAAGAGCAACTTCATTGTAATATTTTTGAGATTGGTCAATCAGCTCCACCAAAGACTACACATAACAAAACTAAGTTATCATAAAATACAATACAATTTATATCATAATCTAATTGTTCCAAGGATACAACACTAGTACCACCTTGCAATGAAGTCCAGTTTCCGAGTCTTTAAGCCGAGTAAAAGCAGCATCAGATAACAATTTCTTTAAAGCAACCTCATTTTCAGATGTATTGACCACAAGTTGAGATTCTGCAAAGTCTAATACAGAATTCTCCACTTCCCCATTAACAGCATCAACAGCTTTTGATTCCGTGTTGTTACCCTCGATATCCTTTTTCTTGTTCTTGAGGGACCGAAGAGGCGTCCCAAGCCCCTCAACCTTCATCTCATTCTTACCCTTTTCACTGGTAGCTTTCTTGTCTTTTTCTGTTTTCTTTTGATCTTGTAAATGCTGTATCCAACAAGCTCCAAGTTCCCATCTTGTGAAGTCGTCACCTCCAAGACATTCTTCCTGAAGCTTACTAAGACTTTCCTTTATAAGCTTCTCAACAAAAAGTTGGGAAGCCATAACCTCTTCAAATTCAGATCTTTTTAATTGAGGGATAACATTATTTTGTTGTGAAGTAGTTTTCTTATGTAGTAACAACCTCAAACTGCAAGAAAATAGGCTTACAGTGAGAAACACACTACTGTCGCATACACCAAATGTAAAAACATACGTTCGAAGGTAAGAAAGAACCTGTTGATATTGAGGGCGCATGCTCCTCCATCGGGCTGATCAAGAAGCTCAATGTATGGCAATGGAGGAATTTTCTTGTCATCATCTCTCTCCTCAACTTTCACAACAGCAGTATAACCACAGTACCTTACATTAACAACACCTAGAGTAGCAATATCCTGGTTTCAAATAATAAAAATGAAACATTAGAGTTTATTTAACTAATTAAACATAATGACAGATTTGGAAGTTCTTCTTACATGAGCAGCAGTGTTCTCATCAGCAGTGATCCCTTTTAGAAGATTTCTCTCCACCAAGCTCTCTTTTTCCACCCCGGTTGCTTGGGATCCATCAATCTTTGTATCTATTTTACAGCTAGCATCAGGAGAGTCCTTAGAGACAGTGATTCTCAAGTCCCCAATACTCTCTGTATGTATAGTTGCACCACTTAAATCAGAATGATTCGCATTTGGGGTTTCCATGATGTGCTGAATAGCTAAAATAGCTTTAAAAATGGCAACATCCACAAATAAGCTATGCAATAGGAAAGCTTTTCTGTCTCGAATCTGCCTCTCTTCTGCTGTCTTACAAGACATAGACGCAACATACGAAAATTCACTAGCCCAAGGATGCAAGTCACTTTTGCTGTCTCTTCCTAAACCGCCACCATTTCCTCCCCAACTCTCATCCTCTGCAGGAAGAGGTGGGAAAACTGAAGGCACCTGTGCTGCAACAGGAGGTATGAGCCATGTATTGGCTCTGAAACCATAAGGGAGATTCCCAAACTGCTGGTAATTAAGAAACAGTTAGCAAACATTCAATATGTACAAACGCTAATTTCTGCAGAGACTAAGAAAGAATCTGAAATAACTATAAACTAAAAAGTCAAAATTATGTTTACAGATTGACAAAATGAAAGACGTGAACTCATAGAACTTTCAGAACATACCTTGTTTCTTTCGATGAATGCTTTAATGAGATCTTCGTAAGCCTGAAAAGTAGATAGCATTTGTTCAGATGGACAGTAAAGCAGGTTACAAAAAAGTTGATAAAATTAGAACAAAAAAAGCAAGCGAACCGCATCAAGTAAATGGACAGGCAAGCGCAATATAAATCAAGTGACCCTATAATTATATAATATGAACTTACGTTATCAAACGCTCGACTAAGTCGCCGAAGCAAATCAACAAGGTTGTGACATAAAATCCGCTGCTTCCCGATACTCCAGAATCCATTTCGGCAAACCTCAATATGGACAGGCTTTCCATGGCACAACTTCACCTTTACCATAAATCAAACATGTATATAATACTGCAAGCATTTTACAAGTAACTGAAACAGTACAACGTTTAACTTCCTTACTTCAAGTGAAAAAAGATGATTTTCGACCACAATGTCATCTTCTGCTTGCCTTGCGGCCCTCCTTACATCTGCAAACATTGTGGTTGGATATGAGTCAGTATATATATACGTTTAAATTCAACATCGCATTGTAGTTTACTTATTTATTTAAATTAAACTTATATAATCTATATAACTCATAATAGCCTAATATATACTACTAAACACATTTGCGTAAACGGATGATGACAGTAAATCAGAATGTGAATGTATATATAGTAGATATACAAAATGTATCAACATGTATGTATAGACTTACATTGTATAGGTGGAGTGAGATGAGAAAGTGAGAAGAACTCGTAAAAGCTACCGAGCTTAGGGCACGAATTACTCAGTTCTCCTTCTCCGTCAACGGAAGCATCTTTCGACGGCGGTTGTTCCGGCGGCGGTGGCGGTGGCGGTGGCGAGGTTCGCTTAGATTTGTTCGTCTTCTTTACGGCTTTATTTTCCGGCGGATTCTTGCCGGAATCCTCTTTGATTACCGGCGACGGTCCAAACGACGTCGTGCAAGCGACGATGTCTAACAACCGTCGCACGTGTGACGTGGCGGTTTCAGCATCATAGTCCTCTGTTTTGTGTAAATAATGAAAGAAAGAAAGAATTGAGGATAAAATTGTGACAGCTTGGCTAGTTTACACGTGGCAAGATTCTATTGGTTAATTACCTTCTATGAGATTGAGCGTGCAAGGCTTCAATGCTGCAACGTCCACCGTATCTTTTAACCGTGGGCCTCGTACCTGTTAAAACGACAAGGGTATTTTGGGAAATTTAAGTGTAATTTGCAAATGGGCCAAGTGATCCAGTTTAATAGATAAGGTGGCCCAATAATAGTGGAAAACATAAGAAAACGGATATATTATGAAAAAAGATAAAATAAAAACAATATACTTGTAATAAGGTATAAATAAATCTTTTGTTGTAAAATTCAAGTGATGCTAACAAATTTTACAATGATCGTTATAAAGTAACAAGAGTCTTACCTCGTGGGATAGCGAAAAATTTGTGATGTTGCATGTTATTGTGTTCACCGATAATAGTCGACGAATATCTATAATCCTATCGGTTGATATACCCTGCTTCAAAATATAAGAATAATTAGAGGATAATATAATCACAAAGACTTGAATTTAAACCTCTTGTAATGTTTTATTTATATTATATTTGTGGAAACATTAAGTACTTAACATGGTATATACATTTCTCCTTTTAGATGTTCTTGCATAGTTAACTTATTGCTAGATGGTTGAATCCTATGCTTTTTTTTACAATATTTGAATATACAATACCATTGAACCGAACTTTTTTCATAAACAAAACCAATTTTGAAATATCATATATGACTTGTGTGACTATGTGTGCGTGTAATATTGTAGACCCGTTGTTTGTAAGGTAGCGTTGGTAAAATGTATATATTTGAAATTTATCGTAGACAGCTTAACATTAGTCATACAGTATAGATAACACGTTTCTGTTGACGTAGACGTGTTACGTCGAATAATTTCCAACATTTTGGTAACGACACTTTTGACATTATCTTTTAACAAGTCACAAACCTTCAAATTCTTATCTAACATGCTAGTTGATATATTTCTATGTAATTGTTTCACATTGTATTGTATAAAATATATATAAGTCCATAATTATCTTACTCCATATCATATATATTTACATATTTAAATAAATGTAACATGAATGTTTTCCACACATTGTTTTCTTTCTCTCTCTCTCATGCGAGCGCACACACACAAAAATCATATATATAAACCCATAAATATCATCATCATCATCATAGAGATAAATGTCAAATGTCAATTACTGAAATTAGCAACTCAGAACTATTAATTAATTGATTAAATTTATGCCATATAAAACCTGCAGAATTATGTTGTGCTAAAAGCAGCTAAACTTTTGCTGAGTTGCTATTCTTATAGGTGTAACATTTTACAGAAGGGAACAACTTTTATGTTTTATCTCAGTTTATCCTTCTATAAATATTAAAAATATATATATATATATCATTTAATGAAAAGGTAAATAGAAAAGATTTTTTTTAAAAAAAAACAGATAAATAAAATGAGGAAGTACAAACCTTTAATATAACATGGGTGTCATCAGGAAGATTCACTGTTATATCCACAACTACTGGGAGAACTGCAAAATCCCACATTAATTTTTATAATTTTGAAAATTAACTAATTAATCATAGTTACTAGTTTTAATTATTTTTCTAATAATTAATCAATAGTAAAATTTAATACCCTTCTCTTCCTTCTTCTTCTTATCTCCCTTGGTCTTTCCACGTCCATTCTTGGGCGCCATATTCCAATGCTCAAGCTTCAATTAGTTTTCTTACTCTGAATTAAAAAATAATTAAAATATATATATTCTGCGTATACATAAAAATAATTAAATGCTTTCATATTATGGATAAACCCATGTAGAAACTTGGATTGTTATTATTGAGAAAATGTCATATAAATGACAAAAATGACCATGGTAGTTGAAATTTTATAACCAAAAGCAATAAAGATTCAAACTATATGAATTCTATACGAAAAAATTATTACAGTAATATAATACCAATGTGAAGAATAACGGGATGCTAACTTATTTCATGGAATAGTGAAATGACAAAAATAACCATCTAGGGTGAAAGGAATCGCAACTAGGATATCGCGATAAAGATTATGAACTTCAAATGATAAGATAAGATTATGAAATATAATTCAAGATTTCTTTTTATAAGAAAATGTAAATGTAATGGAATTGTGAAATTAAAACTATGACAATAGAGGAACCATAGAATTATTAAAAATTAATATAAATTATGAACTCAATACGAATTTAATACAATAAAACCATTTGAACTTTGGATAAACACATGAAAATTAATTTAAAGAGTTTTCTCAATAAAATGTGGCGGAATTATAAAATGCATTTAATGAAAGTGAGCCTAAATATGAACTAAAAAAATGTTCTGAAAATTTGAACAAATTCATGAAAGGGTTTTAGCAAGAAATTTATTGTGAAATGAACACCAACGGATATCAAGTTACCAACAACAAAAAACAGAGCAAATGGACTAAACACAAGCAAAACCTTTAACTTTTGGACAATTTAAAACGTATAATTAATGGGTTTTATCTTAAAAATGTTATTATGGAATTGTGAAATGACAAAAAAGTCCATGAATATTGAGCACAATTATTACCAGGGAAAAGGAAAGATAGCAGAGAGCAATAAAGACTGAAATTTAATGAAACTCCAATCACTTATAAGGAAAGAATATTAAAAACAGAACCAATGATATAATTGTAGGGTTTTGTGTGTGTGTTTTTAGGGTTTTATGTGTGTGTGTAAGTGGGTAAAGATAACAGGGGATGGAGAACCATAAAAGAGATTGAAAAAATGAGAATTAAGAAGAAGATATATAGATTTAAGTAGAGAATTGAGATGAGGAAAGGAGGTGAGTGGGTGATAAGGAAGGAAGGGCTGAGATTTAATGGTCAGATATAAAAAATGGAAGTTTCTGCTTTTGATAGACCAACTAGTATCATTCTTACTTTGGACATATATATATTAGTTACATTTTTTTAATATCTTGAACCAAATCTAGTTTTTTATAAGGATAATAATAAATACATGTTTGAATTTCATGCAAAGTACTAAAAGTGATTCTCATGAGGTTCTTGTACGATCAATCTAATTTTTCTCATGAAGTTGCTGCCATTCTTTTTATCATAAAGTGTGAGATTGCGGTGGTGTGATGAGATGTGCCACTGATTAATGATTTTTCCGGTATAACGTACTTCTGTAAGTTTGATCTTTCTTTTTTTTGTCATATTAGAGGTGCGGCAAGCCTTATATTTTGAACGCAACTGGTCTTGTAAAAAAATGTTCAATTAAGTTATTCGGTTTTTATTATAAACTTCATGTTATAAGCATTTAATTAATTTAAAAAGACTTGAGCCCATAAACTTTGCTACAGAGTATAAGCGTATATTTTTTCTAATTGTTTTAATTTTCTTTATAATTATGCAAAAAAAAAAAGGAAATATTGTGCTGCTCGTGACATTTTTAGTATTTGTTCCATCTCTTGAGTTTCTTTGTAGTATCCAATGAATGTGAAATGGCTAGGTTGTTTTTTATACATACTAGAAATACACGGGTCTTGAATTATACCAATTTGTTTTGAACACAATTATAAACTATGTACTTTTTATCGGTTATTATAATTAGGTATAGATAACCTTCAACTTCCCTATAATAACCTTCAACTTTGTCTGTCAACCGCTCAAAATCCACAAACTATATATTGTTAATTAGTAAACATTAACCAAAAACAAATCACTTTTTATCAACCACCCGTAATTTTTTATTTGTTATCAAAGTTGTTATGCTTAGCAAAATCATTATAATAGTTGTTATTGTTATCGTTATTATTAATATTATCATCATTATTATTATTAGTTTCATTCTTATATATGTATTTTGACTGTTACTTGAGTTCCTTATATATGTATATATTTTTCTAACAATGATTAATATGCCATACGTACCTTAATAGATAAATTTAAACAGACATTTTATGCTAATCTTTTTATGCTACTCCTTTTTTTTCTTTTTTTGGATCATATCTTCCTTTTTCTCTTTAGAATTACATTCAATTTATGTTTGAAATTTTTTTTGTCACTTGTGTCCATATAAGATAAGGGTTTGATTTAACTCAAGAAGATTCTAACCATTTTTTTTCTTTACTTGGAGTTGAAAACTCGATCAAATATGTGTTTACTTGTTTACTTAAACCGTATAACATTTTTGTATAAGTTGTTTAACTTTGTTAGTTGTATTATTTCGGTTCAATATATCTAAGTGTCAATTATCTTGAAGAAAATATATAATTTTCAAATTTGAATACGGTTCAAATGGGTTTGACCGCTTGAAATGACAAAGTTAGATATGTTTTCATTTCTTACTGTAGTTTTATGATGATCCCAGTAATTGCAAAAGTTGTTGCATGTTTTAGTACATGTAGGAAAATAAGTAAAGTCTACCTTTAGTGAATTTAAGTAGTAGAATAACCTTTATATAATGTAGTAAATAAGTGTCATGTCTAATATGATTTCATGTATTAAATACTTTTGTTAAAAGAATGTATTTATATCCGAACTTATAGACAATTATGAATCCAAACTTACTTAACTACATAATAGAAGGGAAATGAAAGGATTGAAGCTATTATTGTTATTTATTATTTATGACATAATTTAATTTATTTTATTGTAAAGAACTCATAAAATGATTAATGATGATGTGGTTAGTTAATCAAAAATATTTACCATCCTTTTTACCATTTAACCTTTATTTATAATAGAAGGGAAATGAAAGGATTGAAGCTATTACCATTATTTATTATTTATAACATAATTTTATTTTATTTATTGTAAAGAACTTAAAAATGATTCATGATGATGTGCTTAATTAATTAATCAATAATTTACCTTTAAACTTTATTTATTACAATGGTTAATAATCATAATTACATGTAGGACTAAATTTTTTATGTATTGTAGATGTTGATATATTTGTTAGTGATTATCACTATGAATATTATGAAATCTAAAATTTCGTATGAACGTAAGAGTTGGAGAGTCATGGATATGGTTGGAACTTGGAAACAAACAATCACATAACATAGCCCATAATAAACGCAAGAAGCGGAATAAGCAGACACATTTTTATGTCTCTTAAAGGTGAGAAAAATCATGAGATTTATAGGGCGATTAAAGTCTAATATATAAACGATATTTAATATACTTAACCTTTCAAAAAAAATATAAATGATATTATAATAATGGACACTCTTCTCAATACTCTTGACTACACTTACACATCTCTCAACTGTAAATCTCAGTATTTGAGCCGCCGTCAACACTATTGTATCACCGGATACTTACCCCACATAGACGAAGGGGGAGTCATGATACAACCCTCATATGTAATCTTTTCTCTCTCAACATCCTCACCAAACCCCGAACTAGGGGTGAGCATGGTATAGAATCGGTACCGAACCGTACTGAATCGGTTGGTACCGCTTATTTTTTTGGCCCTAAAGTGAGTACTGAATACCGGACTGTTAAAGCGGTATGGTACCGGTACGAGTAAAAGTGATACTATACTGCTTTGGTACCAAAACACCGTAGAATAATAAATAAACATATTTACGTATTTTGTACTGATAAAATTCACATAAATAAATATTAATGAATCTCAAATAAATAAAAATAACATTAAGTGACATAGATGTATATTAACGAAGAAAAATAAATATATACAACGACGTTACTGTACCGTGTTAAGTGTTTTGGTAATAACACACGTCATGATCTTTACCTTTATATTAACAAGCAATATGTTTGGAATCCAATTCAACTAGGGTGCTAAAAACGTGATTGTTTGTGTAGCAAAGAAAACTAGTTATACTTCTATAAAATTACAATTGTATTCATATGCGAGAGTGTAACACTATTTTATACTTCTTAATTACCCAAAAATATCATTTTTTATTAATAAACATATCATATGATCCTAGAAATGAAGTTATAAATAAATCTTTTTTAAAATATAGAAATAACATGCGGACCTATAACAAATAAAAACATATATATTTCGGATATGGTACCAAAGCGAAAAAAGTGATAAAATACCGGTACCGAACCGGTTGGTACCGGTTATCTTTTTGGCCTACCAAATACCGAACCGTTTAAAGTGGTACGGTACCGGTTCAGTACGGTACCGGTAGGAGTACGGGATCGGGATTCGGGTACGAATGTTCACCTCTACCCCCGAACATAACTCATTGATTAAATGCGACCCTTAACTTGTTTATCAAGTTAACTTAGCTTATTAATCAAGATTCTTTTTACAACGACAATCATACAATATATCTCACATATATCTTATAGGGCACACATTACCTACATATTGTCTTCATCGAGACTTGAACTCAGAATTACTGATGAAGCACGGGGAAGGGTTTTGATTCCCAATCACGTTGTGAACATGATCAAACTTGCAAACGCAAATCACCTAAGAAATTCTTAACTTCACGAACAAGAAGATATAAAGAAATGAGTTATTGGATCAAAACCCTTAAATTATTCATAATAAAAATAACAAAGACGGGATCCTAATTATATAGGCTAGATATCCTAGTTATAAAACAACTAAAAGCTCATAAAGTTGCCTAATTACTTAAGAGTAAGTTTCAAGAGAGCTCATCATTTTTAGAGAGCTATGAACGAGCCAATCAATAAATGTCAACTATCCTCTATCAATTTTTCACTTTAACCTCTCCATCTCATATATATTTTATATTTTCTTCCCTCCCTTTATTGATACAACTTCTCCCCACCACCACTAACCCCCACCTTCCACCACCACCTACCCCCACAACTAACTGCTGCCACGGGTCTTCGTCAGCCGTAGTCAGATTTCGGCGATCAGGAAAAAAAAATCTAAAATTTTTTTTATTCATTTTTTTAAAATTGTTTTTGCAAAACTTTTTTTATATAAAAAAAATCATTATTTTTCTCTAATCTTTTTTGTATTATATATAGTATTTTTTTCTACTACATTTTAAATAAAACCATAGTGCATTTGTGCATATATTTTTTATACATATTCTTTGTTTTGTACTGCATTTTGTATTGAATTATACTGCATATTGTTTATTTTTACTTCATAGATAACTATTACTACATCATTCTTTTCTGGATATATGTTAGCCTTTTTTCGGGGTGTTCACTATATGGACAAATCGAATTGTCCAATCGGACTATTTGGATTGGACTATTTGGTTCGGATAATTTGGTTTTTTGGATTGGTTTGGTTCAAAACCGAATATTTATTTTGGTTTTTGGATTGATTTTGGTTACCAATGTAGAAACCGAATAGTCCAAATTAACCGAATAGTAATATATTTTGGTAATACTTTCAAAATATGTACAAATTAATTAGGTTAATCACTGAATTTCATGCATACTTATACCAATATTAATTTTATTCACCGTTTATTACAAATTTCATAACTATACCTTAGTTTTGTCTTGCAACTTATTATATTATTGTCACGAACTTAAGAAACATGCTAATAAGTTTTGTTTTATAATCAAGTTTTTTGAGTTTGTTTAATTGTTTATATTATTAATATATGAAAGAATAGTAAAAACCGAATAGTAATTAGATTCGGTTCGGTTTTTTATTTGTTCGGTTCGGTTCGATTTCAATTTTTGAATATCGAAAATCAAACGGTTTCATCTATTAGTTTCGGTTTAAACCGAATGAACACCCTTAGCCTTTTTCACTACATGGTGTATATACGATTGTTTTTTAACTGCAACTTGTATATATATTTTACTGCATCTTCTATGTACGACGTAAGCAAAATACAGTACAAGTGGATAATATTTATAATATAAAAATGCAGTAGAAAATGAACAATATTTACCAAATGAAATATATACAAAATGCGATAAAATTGACAATACATAATAGGGTGGTCTTGGACATTTTTTCAATCCCCTTGAAGTTGTGAATGAGTGTTTGAAGAATTTTAAGTTGTAAGAGGTAAAAGGGTCTAAAAATATATTATAGTGGTGTATGACAAGAAAGTGGTGGTGTACAAATCACCACCCTATATAATATATTTTTATATAAAATGCACTATAAATGGATAATAATAATAATATAAAATGCAATAAAAAATAAACAATATGTAATAAAATGAAATACATGCAAAATGCAATAAAAATAACAAAATGCAATATAAATAGATTATGTATAATATAAAATGCAATAAAAAACTATCAATATATAATAAATGAAATATATACAAAATGCAATAAAAACAACAATACATATTATATTTTTATACAAAATGCAGTATAAATGGATAATATATGTAATATAAAATGCAGTAAAAAATAAACAATATGTAATAAATAAAATACATGCAAAATGCAGTAAAAATAACAAAATGCAGAATAAATAGATTATGTATTATATAAAATGTAGATAAAGCGACCAATATATACTAAGTTTATATGCAAAATGCAGTAAAAACAACAATACGTTTTATACTATTATACAAAATCCAATACAAATGAATAATGTATATAAAATAAAATGCAGTTAAAAAAACAAACAATATGAAATACATGCAATATATGCAAAATGCGGTAAAATAACAAAATGTAGTATAAGTTTAATAAAATGCAATATAATTCTAACAAAATGCAGTACAAAATAGATTATGTATAACACAAAATGCAGTAAAAAAATAAGCAATATATATTAGATCGAGTTGTATATATAATATGCAGTAAAAACATCAAAATGCAGTAAAAATATCAAAATGCAGTACAAAAAAGATAATGTATATAGTACAAAATGCAGTAAAAAACGAACAATATATACTAAGCATATATATACAAAATGCAGTAAAATAATAAAAGGTAGTATAATTTTAACAAAATGCAGTATAAAATGATAATATGTAAAAACTATTGAAAAAAGTTATGATTTTTTTTAACAAAAAATAGAAAATTAAAAAAAATCCAGCGATCAGCAGCGGCTGGTGGTGGCGGTCGCCGGCCAAGGGCAGCTTGTAACACCCCCAATTTTAATATTTTGCGGAAGCTTAAATTGGGTGTTACTAATCAATAATCAAAGCATACAGATATATAGCAAACGACCTATATGCGTCGTGTTAACAAAATATATTGATATTAAAAGGTTTACAATAGTTTGAACCCGTACATAGCTCGTGTTCGTAATATGAGAGATTTAAGTACATAATTAGTTATACAAAATCTAATAATGCAATGAAATCTCTGAAGTTTGCATGGACACTCGAGCTAATATGCATCCTGATGGGCAATCCAAATCTACTGCTGAGTACCTGTGATACATGCTAAAATGGGTCAGCTAACGCTGGTGAGCTCACAGGTTTAGATATCAAATAATAGTGTGTGAACCGCAAGACTTAAATGTTGATTTACATCCAACAAATGATACTGATAGTGTATACAACCATGAGCGCATAGTCTGAGCTTAACTCGAGGGTCGGGTCCCATATAGAGAATTCCGAGCGAGGTGCCTCCACGAGTGCCTAATCTACACTCGTTTTCCCAAATATTAATACGTCCGTTGCAGAGGTTAGCGCGACTAACCCGGACGAGGTGGGTCAATCCTATATGGTACCATATACTAATATTCACGCTACTTTCGTATTACCAGACTATACTGACCGAGGACTTTGATTCGATTAGTTGAAAACAACTCATGTAGTATATTGAAATATGTACTCGCGTTCATGTGTTATGTATCACACCCCTAGTAAAACAGTAAAAGAGGGGCCATGAGACTCACCTGAGCCTGAAGAGTTTATCTTAATAAACTGAGATTGATTAGCCGATAATCGAAGTCCAAAGACTTGTAACCTGAGGGTGTCCACGACACGCGATGTTTATAAACATGTGAAGGCATCTAATAAGACCACCTTGTAGTTGTTTGTCCAACTAGAATGTCTAAATGATTACAATTTGATTGATTGTCTAAGTGTTTGAAAATGTGTACGGCCCGTTGGTAATTGTTTGTAATAATAATCTTGATGTTATCGTATTGATTTCGAAGTGTTATACTTGAAAAACATGTCTTACAATGTTTTAGGAGTCATATTGTATAAGAGTTTGAGGTTGTATAAGTTTGACACTTGGTGTAAAAAGTATTTACAAGTTCATGGATGACGGGGGTCCGGGGGCAGCGCCCCTGGTAGCGGGGTCCAAGGGGCAGAGCCCCTGGCTGGGGTCGAGCTGCCAGGTTAGCTTGAAATTTTTTTATTTCTACTACATTGCTTTAGTGAAAAACGCATTTGAGATTTGAATTGGGCAAAATCGAGTGATAAAATTTTAGGTCTCGACACTTAGTAAAATTTGTGTTTTCTTGGTTCTGTTTCATGCGACATAGCGTGCGACATACGGCTTTGTGTTGCTAAGTGTGACATAGTCTGTTGTGTCGCAGATCATGTCTGCGACATAAGGGCTTGTGTCGCTAAGTGCGACATCCGCAATTTAATGCGACGTAAGGCGTTGTGTCGCTATATGCGACATCCATGATTAGTGCGACATAGTGGCTTATGTCGCTATATGCGACGTAAGGTCTGATTTAGCGACATAAAAGCTTATGTCGCAGGTGGCCTGGAGCCTCTGCCCATAACGCCTGTTGGCCGGAAAATGAGCCGAAAAGGTGTTTTCTGGCCTCCGTTCGACTTGAGACTTTTACCCAACCCATATTTGGACATTTCAAGCTTAACTAAGCAATTATAAGTTAAAAATAATAGAAAACGAGAGGTGTCGGGATTTGTCGGAAACTTACAAAGTGGTGAATCGAGAATTTAAAAAGATAGAAACGTAGATCGTGACGCGGTGGTTACTTTTCTTCAAATGAACGAGATGATTCGAGGTGGTTTAGTGGTGTTATTTAGTGATTTTAAGTGATGGTGGTGGTGGTGGTATTTGATGAGAGAAAAGGGAGAGAGAGTTTGGAGATGATGATGATATTGAAATGAGGGAAGGGAGAGTCCCCCCCCCCCCCTTGGTGGCTGGTTTCGGTGGGGGCCCATCGGAGTGTGAGTCTCCACTTTTTAACTCCGTGTATTCGCGCTCCGTGCGACGTTCGTTTAAACGTTAAATAATTATTTTATATTTTTAATTATATGTTTTAAAATGTAAGTGTTTATTTATTATTTTTGTCGAAGTATTTTACCAAATACTTAATAACTTAAATGGTTTCGTTTGTTTGTGTGTTAAGTGTGTAAGTCGCGTAGACGTTTATTATACAATGCGAAATGTAATTGAAATATTATCAAAATAATATTTTGGATATAGTAGCGTTATTAAATAATGTTGTACTTTTTAATAAAAATGTTCACCAACGTCCGTATTTACTTGAACCAAAATACATTCGATTTGAAACTTGTACGATTTAATCAAATCGCATATTCGTATATATTCAACAATATATATATCGGTACATTAATTAGCCTAACACAGAACTAATTACATGTATTAACAGAGAGTTAGGCACTACTCACTAGTCCTAATTTAGCGGGTGTTACACAGCTTGCGGCGGCGGATGGTGGTGCTGGCTAGTGGCAAGTGATAGGGTAGTGGGGGTGGGAGTGGAATAAAGAAAGGAGAGAGAGAAAGTAGAGGGGTTAAAAGTAAAAAATTTATAGAATGGTTGCAAATGAAACCTCGTATTTATATATTATACTCCCTCTGTCCCATTACAAATGTCCACTATTGACTTTTGAAAGTATTTATTTTACAACTTTGACCATAAATATTTTTGTTTGCGTTATATAATATTTGATGCAAAATATATGAATGAATTTGGTTTTAAATGTATTTTCAATGATATAATTTTCATCAAGTATTATATAACACAAACAGAAATATTTAAGGTCAAAATTGAAAAATAAAGACTTCACAAAGTCAATAGTGGACATTTGTAATGGGACGGAGGGAGTACTTTTTAGTATGTGAATATAAACTTTTAATTAAATATACCC
Organism: Pseudognaphalium luteoalbum; assembly: GCA_963422505.1. Taxonomy (NCBI): domain Eukaryota; kingdom Viridiplantae; phylum Streptophyta; class Magnoliopsida; order Asterales; family Asteraceae; genus Pseudognaphalium; species Pseudognaphalium luteoalbum. Next base: position 40,128,197 of record OY730192.1, read on the forward strand.
TAGGGAGATTTGGACATTGATCTTCAAAATGGATTATTGGGATTTGAACCTCTCCAAACCTCTCCGAAACTCATGTTCTCTTTTAAACCTCTATCATTAAATAAACTTTCCTAACAATCATACATGGCAGTGTATTCAATACGAAAATCAAAGACTTGTTAACATATGATTGTTTAAATACAAACCAACTGTTGTATCAACAACCCTCCACATATAAGACGATACATACCATAACATTAAAATACAAACTTTATAGAGGATCGTTGGAACTATAATCCGCATCCTTGATCAACAATGGTGTCGTCTTTGATTATGACCAAGAAAAAAGAAAAATAGTAAAATAAAATACTCGAGACAGTTTTAGTTGTCGTCCAGTGAAAGAACGTCAAACGAATCAAGGTGAGTGTGTATCAAAACCCTTCTAATGTGCAATCAAAACCCTTCTTGTAATGTGCAATCAAAACCGTTCTAATGTGCTCATCAAATAATTTGCAGGAAGTTTGAAAATCGGAAAAGTTTATTATTCTATTTTATTTTATATTTAGGAATTTAATTTATCAGGAAACTTGATACGTTTTACTTGCTTTAGACTTATGTTATCAGCCTATATATATATATATATAATTAGGATCCAATCTTTGTTATTTTCATTGTAAATAATATAATTAATTCAAGAACTCATTTCTTTATATCTTCTTGTTCGTGAATTCAAGAATTCCCTAGGTGATTTAATTTGCGTTTACATATTTTATATTGTTCACAACATGATTGTGAATCAAGTCCCATCTATTGTGCTAAATCCTTCCGTTGTGCTACATCAATAAGTTAAACTAGTAAAAAACCCGTGCAATGTGACAAATGAAATTTTAGAATTGACTGAAAACATTTTGTCAATAATGAATGCGTATAGTTGATTAGGATAATATGTGCTAGCTCAAAGAGATGATAAAAAGTAAAGATAATAATAAATCTAGACTTCTGGAGTAATAAAGGTGGAAAATACAAATATATACAGTACAAAATTACAGTCAAAAGTAGCTTATTCAATTTTCATTGTATCATTCGTTCCGAACTGAAGATATAGAGGAGCACTAAACATACTTCAATGAAACACATTAATTTGTTATAAACATCAATCATACGCAACTAGTTTCAAACAACAACATACCTAATATGACATGTAAGTTAGCACATACTTACAACTTTTACACAAAACATGTTTGTATGCAACTTCCAAATAAACTTACACATACTTACAACTTTTACAAAAACATGTTTGCAGAGTAAGGTGAAATGAGTACATCAACTTTGAGTGAGAATGAGAGAATCCACAGATTTCTGTCATGTGTCACTTTATTCTCTCTCTTCCACATTTTTAAAAATTAAATATCTCATAAACGGTAAGTCGAAAAATCATGAAAATTGCACCATAAAATTCAGCGTTTTCTCCTCTTTGATTTTTCGTCCCTCAAGGCATACTTTCGATAACTTTTTTTTCTTCCATTTTTTTGTGGGTCTTACAAATAAATAACACATGTGTTAGTGATTGGTTATACATTTAATTTGGGGTTAAGGTTAGAGTTTAGGGTTAGGGTTAGGGTTTAGCAGGGTTTATGGTTTAGGGTTTAGTAGTGTGTAGGGTTTAGTAGGGTTTAAGGTTTAGGGTTTAGTATGATTTAGGGTTTAGAGTTTTATAAAGCGTTTAGGGTTTAGGGTTTGGGGTTTAGGGTTTAGGATTTGAGGTTTGGGGTTTCGGGGAGATTCGTGTCGATCTACTTTTTCTCAAACATTGTTTGTGTCTTTTTGTTCTTGTTCCTCCGAACTGCGATTCACACTAATTTCTGGATGATGCTAAGCCTCATCAAATGGTCCCAAAGATTTACAAATCTTCCTTTTTACATCTTCTTCTCCATCAACTTTTAATCCAAAAGTGGCAAGGTTGGTCTCCATTAGGTTTGATTGATTGATTCTTATAGTTCTTATAAAAATATGACTTTATGTTAGTTGCACCAAGCTTCGTTTATAGTATATATGGTGTTTAGATTACATTATTTGTAATTGTAAGTTGATGCTGATACTGTGTTATCATATATCTAATATGACCAAATTTGTTTACAATAACCCAAAGGGAAAGAGATAGCCGGAATGTTATACGCTCGCCAAAGGGAAAGAGATAGCCGGAATCCCTACCATTACCGGCCGGAATTCTCTAAGTAAAAAGTGAAAGCCAAAGTGAAACCCTAGGCGATTTGTTTTCGATTAGTTTTCGGTTGATTTTGAACGAAAAGGAGGTGTATTGTGTATTTTTAGGCGAAATTTGTTTACGGTGATTTTCTTTTATTTCGGCGAAAATTTATAATGTAATGGATTTAATTTTTGGTGATTTTTTAGGCGATATATGTGATTTGAATTTCGGCGAAATGACATGTTTGACCGGCGAATTTGAGGTTGACTGGCAAAATTTTGGGACACTTGACGATCATTTATTGGTTCAAACTTTTTCACCGAACTCATCTAAACTTTCGTCTATTTCGGCGAAATGGTGGTTTATTTTTTAAAAAAAATTTGTGACATAGTCTATGTTTGGGGATAAATTTTATAGTTAGGATACAGGATCCTGAAGTCTCTAGTTACTATTGAAAATTATGTCCAGGATCATAGATATGTTCAGGATAAAGCTAAGACTAAGGATCCTGAGATTCTATGTTTATATGATATAGGTAATCAAGATCTTGGATATATCCAGGATCACACTTGGATTAAGGATCCCGATTATAGATGAGTATTTAGGTATATTCAGGATCCTGAGTACTATAGAAATATCAGATATACTCAGGATCTCACATATGTTAAGGATCCCGGATATGTTAAGTATTTTGGGATCAGATGTTACTGATGTTTGTTTGTTAGTTTATGTTCAGGATCTTGGATATTTAGGATCCCGGGTGATCAGGATCCAGGATATATTCGGTATCCCGAGTGAAACGCCACTAGTCTGTATTTGACCGTTGTGTATATTGACCAAGTCTACCAGGAGTTAAACATGGGTCAATCATGCCTATATTTAAGGATCAAGGCTTATTCAAGTCTAGAAGAACTCAAGAAAAACGTGTAAAAGGCTGGGTCAATATGGAATACCGGAGGATCTCGAGAATCTCGGAGGATCCCTGATTTTTAGGAATTATTTGTTATTCAGCCTTAGTATATATATGAGGCGAAGGTGATAATTTTAGGCTATCTTCTGCACATTCTTCACACCCAATTACACTCATACTCTACTCAAATACGTTCATACATCAACACTTAACCATTTTCTTTACCGAATCACATACAAATTCACTTAGTCTGATCATCTTCGTGCTCTTTAGTTTGTAATCTTTCATTTTTACTTAATAAAATCAACAAAGGCAAGGATCGATTGATCCTTCCCGAGGTTTTATCCCGGCGATCAACCTTGATCAAGGGCTTTCCTCGTACATCCTTGTGTCGATCGCATTTACTTTACATTTTCGTCGTTTAACTTGCATTTCATTGATCTTTTAATCATAAATTCCGTATTATCCTGATTTTATCTTTAATTTATCATCAGTATACGTATTTATTTCATTTGTAATCATGTTTTTATCATAAAATTAGCATCATAATTCCGTTTCATGCATTTTTATTGATCGTAATCATACTTTTATTGCATAACTTGAATTATCCTGAAAATACTTTGTATTTTACTTAAACTTTTGGAATAATCTTGTTTACAAACACTTGTTTTCATTATTAATCATCTCTTTAACAAGGATCAACGTTTATATAGATATAAACCATATATTTCCTAAAAAATTATCATTTACTCATATAGATAATCGTGTTTCTACGTAATTATCTTGGAAGTAACTACAAGCACTAATACCTCATTTTACAGATTTGATCACTTAATTGCTTAGGGTAATTTTTGACAAAAACAGTCTATTATGACCGTTTACTTGAGTAATTTTCTCTAATAATAAATCAAATAGTTTGTACCACTTTATGTTCTACAACGTGAGGAATTAAGGATGACGTGGTAAGAACTAAGATCATTAATTTGTTTTTGAAGAAGGTAATACTCCCTCCGTCCCACCTCAACTGTCCACCTTACTATTTTGGGTTGTTCCAAATAAGTGTCCACTTTAATGTTGTAACCAATCGAAATGGACTTTAATGAATATATATGTTATTTGATTGGTGAAAAGTGTAGTTAGTGGAGAATCCTAAAACTGCGTGCAAAGTTAAAGTGGACACTTATTTTTGGATAAAGGGGACGGTACCCAAAAAAATTAAGTGGACACTTTGGGTGGAACGGAGGGAGTACTAGTAAAACTCACTTTGAATGGTTAATGAGCCTTTAATATGTTTTGAATGTTTGAATGATTGAGCAATAACCACAAATGATTATTTCTAAAGTTACAATCAGTTATTTACGGATTTTACATTATATTGCATTATTTATTGAATATTACACGTCTCTTTCCAAAATTATGTATGATAGTATTGTCATTTTCATTAAAAGTAGGAACAATTGTGTAATTATTGATCTTGAAATATGTAAGATACAAATAAAAGATGGTAAACTCTTTATAAGGGTTAAAGATAAAGATCGAAGATAATGGGCTCATCACATACTCGCAAAGGCAATTTGATAACATATTAATCAAGTTAACTTGTTCAACAAAACTCACATTTAATATGTTACCTTTTTTTATCAAATCATATTAATGTGTTAACTTAACAAACTAATTAACACTAATTTTAAGTAATTATTTCTTGTTATAGATTATAGATTAGAAACCATTTATGAATACTAAGTATTTAGTTCCTTTATGATTTGATTTGTAGATAAATAATATGTAACTATAAAGACACTCGTATTAAGTGACGGAATTTGAAGTTTATTATAAATGATGTTGGTACGTTATCGATTTCAATATGTTTATCTAACAGTTATTGTGATACTAAGATGATTCAATAATATTTATGTTTGATAGTATATGAATCAAACTATTTAAGATTAATACACTTATCACGATTCTAATATGTAAGTGTGTCAATTTATTAGTTATGTAATTAATGATTATGGTTGTATTATTTTATGAGTTGATAAAAAGGGTATATTAGTAATTTTGAATCTTTAAATTCTAAGTATTGCTAAGAAAATGTCTAAACCCTTTATAAGGATGTTAGATTATTAACACTGTATATCAATATAGAAACCACTTATAAATAGTAAGCATTTTGACCTTTTATAATAAAATTTATAGACAAATAATATAGATTGTAAAAAATTTCAAATTGAGTAACTACAATGCAATTAAAGCAAGTTTAGTGGACATGATAGCAAGTATAATTCTGGGCTCTTGCATTCATTTTCTTTTTGGTTTCCAAAAAATCATGTGCACTTTAATTCTTAGATTTAATTATGTGAACTTTCGTTTTTATATTTTGTTATAACTAGCACACAATATAGTAATTGGTAATTATTGAACCCACTATAATCATTAATTACATTAACGTATTATATACTTACATTAACGAAAAATATTTTTGTAAAACTTACATTAATGTATTATATACTTCCACATATTTTTACAATCTTTCCCTTTTAAAATAACGTTATACCTTTTTTCTAAATAAAACCCGCGTAATCACGGTTCATAAAACTAATTACAATGAAAATTCATCCCGACTAAACAATATCAATTAATTGGTGAATGCGTCTGGAGTTAATTATGATCCCCCAATTAGAAGGGGATTGAAGCTCGAAATCACTAGTACAATACTAGTGGTAGACTTAGGAGCCAAGGATTACACCTGGCAATCAAGACCTAAAGAGTCAAAAATGGGTTTGATAGGGTAAAAATAAATCCTTTATGAGTTGGTGTGGAGGGTTTAAGTAGGTCTAACAGGTCAATGAAATATGTTTTGGTGGAGTATGAACATGTCTAACGGGTCCTCAGTAGGTTAGAAGGGTTGTTGCTTCTTTCTAATTGATTGTCGAAGATAGTTGTATGATAGTTGTACATATTCAGTTTTTTACAGAGATAGAGATAGATATTATTGGTAAAGAGAGAGAGATTAAAGTTTGACACGATTTACTATAAAAATATTTACTTCTATTAATAATTTAATGATGCTTCGTATTATCTTTATTAAAGTTGGAGTAAGGATCAGGAGAGCAAGTGTCAAATGGAGAGCAAGGAGAGCAATCAATTACAATATGTCACATGTCCAACACAAATTTTATTTTAACCCCTCATTTATATTTGTATTATGTTTACCATCCCTCAACTTCTTCAATAACACTCTCTCACCCCCACTACCACCAACCACCCACTCCCACCCTCTGCCACCACCTGCCACCCACTACTGCCAACAGCCACCGCCCGCTGCTGCCGCCAGTCACCGCTCACCGCCGTCGGCCGCCGCCGGATTCCGGCCTCTTTTTTTTTTCATTTTTTGTCTAAATTTTTGTCTCAACTTTCTTTTTTCAAAATTTTTGTAACTAACTTTTTCCTCATTAAAAACACTGCATATTGATTTAAAACAGAAAAAAAAAAAATGTTGCATCTTGTGGTTATTTAATTTTTTTTGTATATATATACTACTGCATATTGTAGTTATGTGTTGCATCGTGTATGTCTATATATTTATTATTACTTATTTTTCAATACGTGATATCACAAACTGCATTTTGTATATGTATTTATTGCATCATTTTTTTGTATACATGTTAGTCTTTTTTATTACATTTTGTATTTTATGTACTGCATCTTATATATTGTATATACGTCGTCACCAAAATGCGGTACAAAATAGTATAATATATATGATACAAAATGCAATATAAATGAATAATATGTACTAAAAACATATAATTAAAATGCGGTAAAAATAACTATATGTAGTATAATTTTATACAAAATGCAGTACAAAAACAAACAATATGTACTAGAAATTATGTATACAAACTGCAGTAAAAAGAAAAATATACATTATAATTTTATTCAAAAATGCAGTAAAAATATAATACATATAATATAAAATGCAGTACAAAAGCAAACGATATCTACTAAAATTATATACACAAAATGCAGTAAAAAGAACAATATGCAGTATATTATATATAAAATTCAATAAAAAGATAATATATATAATACAAAATGCAGTAAAAAAACAATATATATTCTTAAATATATATACAAAATGCATTAAACATAATAATATGCATTATAATTTTATTCAAAATGCAGTAAAAAAATGATATGTATAATACAAAATGTAGTACAAAATAAATAACATGTGTTACAAAATGCAGTCAAATAAACAATATGCAGTATAATTATTATAAAATGCAGCATAAAAACGGTAATATGTATAATACAAGATCAAGTCTAAAACAACATGTGTACTAAAAGTTATATATATACAAACTGCAGTAAAAACAACATGCAATACATTTTTATAAAAAATGTAATTAACAAAAATAAAAATGTTAAAAAAATTTGGAAAAAAACTTAAAAATTGTTTTTTGAAAAAAATCGTCGGAATCCGGCGGTAGCGGGGCAGCGGTTGACGGCGACGAGGTGGTGGCAGGCGGCAGGAGAGAGGGGGTGGTTGGTGGTAAGAGATGGGAGTGGGTGGTTAGTGGGGTGGGAGTGGTGGAGTGTTATTTAATAAATTTAGGAATGAAAGTTAAATATTTCAAAAGTGAAGGGATCAAATTGAAAGTTGGTATGGGACACATGTCATTTTCTGGATGGATGTGGGGTTGCCCTCCTTTCTCTCCAAATGACCCCTGCCCTCATGATCTCATATCATAAAGTTGTCGATGATAATAATAATAATTATTAATCAAACACAATTAAACAACGATAAAAAAGATATTGACATTGCTATTATCATTTATTTAAAACTCTGTTGTGATCAATACAATAATCTGATTGATTAATACAGAGTATTTAGTATTTAGTATTTATGTATTATTACTACTTTTTTCAAAGTAATTTAATTTTATATACATACCACTCGTATATCGTATACAAGTATTCATAACTTTATTTTATAATTATTTGATCAGTGGGAAAAAAGATTATAATTGAATTTCAAAAGACAAAGAAGACCCAACCCGACCCAACCTAACCCGGGTTTGACTCAACCCGTTCGACCCAATTCAAAATATGATCCGTTGGACCTATGATCCATTTCGACCCAAACCCGATTTGACCTATGACCCAACCCAACCCAACCCGTTTGCCAGGTATACCCAGATGACACGTTACTACTCGTTTATGAGTGGTGGAATATAATTAAGTAAGGGCCTATTTATTTATCACTTAATGAAATTAGTTGACTACGGTGATTATTCGGTCAACTTGTTTGAGTGTGTACTTGGGCTCAACTAATAAGCCCCAAAATGTGATGTAGTCCCCGTATAGCCGTGTCTTTTCCAACAATACTCTTCCATAAAAAGCGTCATCCTCCTGATTTTTTAGACACATAGGAAATTATTAAATCTGGGGTAAAACAATCATTTTTATCATTCAGGCTGTTTATTCAGTACAAAAAGTAAACAATATTATTTATTTCACTGATTGCTTGCTGTATAATCAGAAAAAAATAAACAGCCCCTAGGTCTTATCTTAATCTTTAATAACCACGTGTGGAAAACATGTTCGTTGGGTGGAAAACATGTGTGTTGTATACTTGTATCTAAAACGAGCTCTATTCAAAAAACGTACATATCTTTTATACTATCTATATTACTCCCTTCGTCCCAAATTAAGTGTCTCATTTTGACTTTTAAAAGTTATTATATTTCAACTTTAACCTTAAATATTTTTTATTGTGTTATATAATACTTGATGCAAAATATATGAATGAATTAAGTTTCAAATGTATTTTCATTTGTATAATTTTTAACAAGTATTATATAACACAAACAAATATATTTAAAGTCAAAGTTGTAAAAAAAAGACTTTTAAAAGTCAAAATGAGACACTTAATTTGGGACGGAAGGAGTATTACTTAAAAGAAAAACCATAAATTAAAAATCACCATTAGATTAAATAGCAACTTGATTGATCTCACCATTAATTCTCTTAATGACATCATATATCTATAATCTTCTTAATGGAAAGTTTAATCTACCATTTATGAAATATTCTTACATGTCCTTTATGATTCCTAATTTTATACAATTAACCCCCTGTATTTATATATAGTTACAACTATTTCCTAAATTTCTCCAGTCATTCAATATTTATATCACAAAATTTTTTAATATTAATTAAACACCATACCAACGTTTTCTTCTTATTATTATTTGAGCTATACTTTTGTGTTTATAATTTTAGTCATTAATAATTCACACATACAAATTTATATAACATAATATATATATATATATATATATATATAATATAGTAACACGGTATATATAGTATAACTAGGCTTTGAGCTCGTGAGATGCACGTTTATTTGAAAAATACAATAATATGTATTTTGTAAGATTCAAATGAAATTAATTTTTCCAAAGATCCAATTACTATTGACGATAAATAAAATTACTCCGTCCGTCATACTACATATGTCTCACATTACTATTTTTGATTCTCCTAAATAAATATCCATTATCATGTTACAACTAATCAAAAGAGAATTTAGTGGGTTGATATGTTATTAACTTTGATAAATAAATAAAAAAGGTAGTTGGTGAAGAATTTTAAAATTATGTGCATAGTTAAAGCTCACATTCTAGATAAGACATATGGAGTAATTGTTACTAACAAAGTGTATTGGAAACAACATATTTCAGAGTATTACACAAACTAATGATAAAATCACGTAGCGATGAGTGATAATTCAAACAGTTATTTATTTTTAGATGGAGTGTGACTATTTTTTAAAATCAATTATAAAGTGTATTTGAAATTTGTGTCTATCAAGGAATTGATATGAAACAAAGCCACAATAAAATGGAAGACATTCTACTTTTACTTGGATATATAGTGGGCTATTTTATGAAACTTTGTGCAGCAATTTATTTATATCTTTTATTACTCGAATTATATGCTCGTAACTTATTTGCAAACCTTTGTGCGATCTGAATAGTGATAGAGACGATTGGGTGATGTATGTTAAAGTGTATCACGTTTAGAATCATATGTACAAGAATAGTTCAACCAAAGTATCTAGCTTGGAAATGACCTTGCTTGACTATCAGGTATACATCGAAACCACTATGAAATTTTTCATCATGTATTACTTTATGTGCATATATACACACATTAGAATACACAATCAAATTCAAATTATTCTAAAAAATCATCTATATAATGACTTACAGAAATATCTATTATCTCACCTTTTAAGTGCAAGCATGAAATGTGAACATAATGTAACACATAATTTTCTCTAATTGTTGAAACTTGCATTTTACTATTGTCTATGAATACATAACTACTTCTCTTGACTAAGTGCTCTTAGTACACTCTCGATTACTCACCACTATAATTAGTTCTTTCAGATGTTGGATTGCTACTCTAAATAACAGATTTTATAGTACCTATTAAACTCTGAAAATACTTTTCCAAGTCCAGACATATATTTTTGTAGTACTCATTTATCGAATTTTATATTCTATCCATGTTAACTTAAAATGCAATTAAAATAAAATTTTATTGTTAAAATCCGTAAATTTCGCGGGTCTTAATCTAGTTATATTAAAAAAAAAAATTAAATCTCAAAGCTCTCTTAAAAATGTAAGGGGTCAACTGTATGGCAGCTGAAAATCGCCAACGTACATTTTTATTTTTAGCATTCTTAATTATTGTAATAATTCAGTCTATACTTATATCATAAAGAGTCCAAGGCATTGTTTAAAAGGAGAAATAGTAAATTACTATTCTACCATTTTAACTATCTTACTCTATTTTTAAATATTTAAATCAAATTAATTAAATGTAATTTATACAATTTATATCTCATAATTATGTATTAGTTACAAATATAACCCAATAAATATTTATCTTTTTCATGACATATATAAACATTTATAACATTTAAATGTATATTAAGATTGTTCTAATATAAGTATTAATGAAAAATAATATGCTATTTACGAATTATAACTCAATTTTATTTTCTATATATCTTTTATACCAATATATAAAGAATCTGTCATCAAATTCTCAACTTTAAAAAAGAAATACTTATAAAATTTTTAACATACATTGAAATATGTTATTCAACACTTAAACATTAACAATTAATTCAAGTACTTATAAAAGTTAATATACTGCTACTATATAAAAGATTTGAACATTTAACTTGAAAAAAAAAACACTATATTAATTTATACAACGTCAAATACATAAGTGAAAGCATCTTGTAACTACATTAGATATTTGTATCTTAATTTTGTTTAACCTTTAATTAATATAATTAAGGATTGTGATGTGAGTCACGAGTTATGTTTACATATCTAAAGCGCATAATCTAAACCCATAAATAATCTGATAAACTGGTTAATGAGTCAGAACTAACCAACTCATATACGACATGCATTGTGTTGGTTGGCCATTCAACATGTTGACCTGGACTTTAACCAAAACCCAACAAGATAAATTAAACGAGACGGCGTCTCGCCGGGATAAGACGCAAGAATACAACTCTTCCTCATTCATTTCACGAAAAATTTCAAGTTGTGTTGAGAATTATCACCGTCATGTGAAATCATTTGAAATATAGCGCATATAAAAGAATGTCAAATTGGTATACTATTATTATTTTACCCTTTGCACAAGTACGACATGTCGAGAAACAAACTTATTATGAGCATAATCTTATGTCGTCGCTGCATTGTATGGGTAAAATGCTTGTATATATTAGAATAGTTTATTGATTCACACAATAACTTTGTGACCGTAATTGGTATATTAAGAGCTTAAAAGGTGTATAAATATTGGGTTTAATGCGCACAAATGTATTAAATTATAGTTTGACATCATTATATGTAGCGAACTATTCGGGTTTTTATTGTATGTAACGAACTTGTAAATTCTTCACATTATATGTAATTAATAGTACTTTTTCCATGTATCGACTATATAAGATGCCACGTGGCGTCCTTTACAATCGTTACTTTGACCAATATACATATAATGTAAAGAAATTACTAGTTCGTTGCATACAATGAAAACCCGAATAGTTCACTATATACAATAAGTATCGGACCATAATTTAATACATTTTTGCGCACTTAACCCTAAATACCGATCGACTCCTTTTAACTTGTACGTACATACAGAAAATAATCGATCTGTTTAATCCATTACCTAACATAACTCCAAAGACTGATAATGATCAAAATAGATTTATAAAAAGGAGACGCGGATCGACATTGGTGTTGACATTATGATAAATTTTAATAAAATATTAAAGGGAAAATGTTAAGTGATCAATAGTCCTAAGTTTGTGTATTGTTAGCCAAAAATAAGAACTTAATTATCTAAATACGAAAATTTCTAAAATAAAAAAGGATTAGTATTTGTAAATGTATTCAACTTTAATAAAAAATATATATATAATAATATGTATCTAATGTGTCTTTTGATGATGTGTCAAGTTATTTAAATGATACATAACATATTATACAAATGACATGTCATCAAAATTACAACTCAATATATACAATAGACATTTGAATATATTTACAAATACTTATCCCAATTAAAAATATAAAATCATGTAAACCGTAATGTTATTGTACCCACTTTTTAAGTTGGTGAACAAGAATATACAAAGTGATGACAAAATCGACGCTACAAAAATAAACCGTAATGTCTTACCAACAATTTACAATGAAGTAGAACGTAACATGTATACGTAAAATATCTGCCATGTACAGACCATCTAGCATTACTCAACTCTTTCAGAAAATGTTATTTTTCATTATTATTTTATATTATTGTAAAGAACGACAAGGATGGACTGAGGGTTTTTTGCAGGTGCATGTAGGAGGTATATAAGGTTAAGACGGGACCACTTGGCGTCGGGGAACGAGATCCACACCCAATTTTGAAAAATAATTTAATTCATTCATCCCAACCAAATATCCACGTTATTATTTTAAGTTCATCCAAATAAGTATCTACTTCTATGTTTTAATCAATAAAAAAAAATTAATGAGTAGATACGTTATTTGATTGTTGAATAGTGTATTTAATAAAGAATCATAAAATTGTGTGCAAAATCAAAATATATACTTTGACTGGGACACACAGAGTAAAATCTATCGTAAACTCCTAATCATCTCAATCGTCCAATCCATCCAATCAGATAATCACAACCCTAAAACACCTCTAACGTCACTCTCATCTGTGACAGAAACTAAATGAAAACTAACTGAGCCATGTTAGCTTTTTAAAAAATTGATAGAAACTGACAGGCCATTGATCTTAGTGCTCTGTCACTTCATTTTTTGTGAGACCCACTAACTTTAATTAAATAACTAAAACACAATAATTAAAATAAAACACATTTCATTAAAATAAAATATTACAAATATTTTTTAAAAAAATAATAATTAAATAAAAAAATTACAATAATAATAAAAAACATTACATTTATTGAAAGAAAAAACACGATTAGATTAATTAACAAGTACGGAAAGCTGGTGGAAGTTGTGAAATGTGTTCGATTAGAGCATTGCGAAGTTGATAACGAACGACCTGATTGCGTAATTCTGTGGCCATACGCAATGAAGTTGCAACCATTTCCTGCCACGGGCGTCTTGGACTCTTGGTCTACTTGTCGGGCCGGTCTGATGAATAATCGTCCTCTAGTTGACACATATGTCATCTGTTGTCCTCGGTTATCATGTATCACACAATAATACATGATTCTTCTAATTTTGTTGGTATTATATGGTCTAGCCGGATACTTAATGATTTACCAACGGCCTTGAAACACATCGAATGCTCGTTCCACATTTTTTCTTGCAGATTTTTGATATTTCTTGAAGCGAATCTCTTGTTGAGTTAGTGAATGCAACGACTTTACAATAGTCGACTATTCCGGATAAATCTCGTTGCATAATGTCGCACCCCCAAATTCGGATTGCGGAAGCGAATCGGGTCGGGGCGCGACTAATCAATAATCACAGCTAAAAGATATAATGAACGACTCTATATGCCTCGTTTTACAACTTGTATTAATAAAATCAAAGTTTACATCAAAATATAGTTTACATTAGCTCAATTCCTGGATTGAGAGATTTACATACATAATTAATCTATACAAAATATAATAATGCAGCTAAATCTCTGAATATTTTGCATGATGACTCGAGCTAATGATATCCTGAATGGGAGTCCAACCTACTGTTGAGTACATGTGATACATGCTAAAATGGGTCAGCGAAACGCTAGTGAGCTCACAGGTTTGTATGTCAATACATATATCGTATGAACCACAAGATTTAGTCGAATTTAAAATGCAATTAAGCAAAATAAAAGTTTTACAGCCATGAGCACATAGTCTGAGCTTAACTCGAGGTGTCAGGTCCACATTTAAGGAATCCTGATCGAGGTGCCTCCCACGAGTGCCTAATCTACACTCGTCTGAACAAATATTAGTACATCCGTTTACCCATTTAGTACATGCTAACCCGGACGAGGAGGGTCAATCCTATATGGTACCATATACTAATATTCACGCTACAACGTATTACCAAACTATGTTGAGGAGGGCTTTGAAATATTAGTGAGATAACTCATGTAGTAATCGTTTATTTTCGTACTTGCGTTCATATAGTTAAAATAAAACGAGCAGTATATCACACCCCTGAGTAAAACAGTAAAATATGGGCCATGAGACTCACCTGAGTCTGGAGAGTTTAACTAATTAAACTTGAGCTGATTAGAGAGAATCGATGTCCGAAGACTTGTAACATGAGGGTGTCCACGACACGCGATGGTTATAAATATGAGAAGGTATCTATAAAGACTACCTTTGTAGTTGTTCTTTCAACTAGAATGTCCAAATTACTACGATTTGGTTGATTTGGTTATGTTTTGAAAACGTGTACGGCACGTTGGTGATTTGTTTGTAATAATAATCCCACATTATTATTTTGATTTTTGAAAGGTGTTATACTTAAAAGTATTTATAAACTTTAGGTGACGGAGGTCCGGGGGCAGCGCCCCTGGTAAGCGGGGTCCCAGGGGTGGCAACCCCTGGCGGGGTCCAAGGGGCTGGCCCCTGGTTGGGGTCGAGATGCCAAGTCAGCTCAAAATTTTTTTATTTCTACTATATTGCTTTGGTGAAAAACGCACCTGGACTTGAATTTGGGTGAAATCAAGTGATAAAATTTTTGGTCTCGACACTTAGTAAAATCTGTGTTTTCTTGGTTCTGTTTCATGCGACACAGTGTGCGACATAAGGCTTGTGTCGCGAGATGCGACATAGTCTTTTGTGTCACAGATCATGTCTGCGACACAAGTCTTTGTGTCGCTAAGTTCAACGTCCGTAATTTAATGCGACATAAAATGTTGTGTCGCTATTTGCGACGGAAATAAGTTTTGCGACATAGTGTTTTGTGTCGTTAAATGCGACATCCGAAGGGTTTGCGACATAGTCACTTGTTTCGCTAAATGCGACATCCGAAGGGTTTGCGACGTAGTCACTTGTTTCGCTATATGCGACATAATTGGTGATTTTGCGACATAAGGGCTTGTGTCGCAGGTGGCCTGGAGCCTCTACGACACAACGAGCTGTTGACCAGAAATTGAGCCAAAAACATGTTTTCCGGCGACCGTTTGGTCCGATTCTTTTACCCAACCCATATTTGGACATTAAACTTAAATAACCCATAAACAAGTGAAAATGAGTAAAACCGGAGTGTTTCGGGTTTTGTCGGAAACTTACAACTTAATGCCGGAGGAATCCAAAAAGAGGGAAATGTAGATCGTGACTCCGTGAATATTTTCTTCCAAATGAGCTAGATGATTTGATGTTGTTTGGTGGTGTTATTTTGGTGATTTAAGTGGTGATGGTGTGGTGGTTATGGTAAGGAGAGGAAAGAGAGAAAGGAGGTGGAAGAGAGAGATGATAAATGAAAAAGTGAGGGGAAATGGGGGGGGGGGAAGATTTTTGGGAAGACGGGGGAGGGCAATCTCCCAAATTTTAATCCCTGCATTTGCGCTCCGTGCGGTGTTCGTTTTCCCGATCGTTTAAACGTTAAATAATTATTTTATACGTTTAAATATATGTTTTAAAATACGAATGTTTATTCAATATTTTTGTTGAAGTATTTCACCAAATACTTAATAACTTAAATGGTTTCGTTTGTTTGTGTGTTTAACATTTTAATCGCGTGGACGTTTATTTGTACGATACAAACTAATTACGAAATATTATCAAAATAATATTTTGGATATAATGTTTGTACTAAATAATATTATATTATTTAATAAAATTGTTCACCAACGTCCGTATAAATTGAATCGAATTACATTCGATTTGGGTCACGTACGATTTAATCAAATCGCATAATTGTATATATTCATCAACATATAATTCGATACATCAATTAGCCTGATACAAAACTAATTACATGTATTAACAATTGATTAGGCACTAATCACTAGTCCTAATTTGGCGGGTGTCACACATAAATAATAGAATATGGTGAATTCAGCACTGGCAATCGGGAAATTTACTTGGGGATCTCTATCGTATAGTAAATCGGAGAACAAATCCAATTGATTAAGTATGTTGATGTCGTTGCTCGAACCCGCTGGATCAAAGAAAGCGTGACAAATGCACAAATCGTAAGAGGCAACTGCTTCGAGCAAGATTGTTGGATGACCTTGATCACCTCTAGTGTATTGACCTTGTCATGCTACTCGGAAATTTTTCCAAGGCCAACGCATACAATCGATGCTTCCAAGCATAGCCGAAAAACCAGGCAACTTGGCATGACGCTGATGTAAACGTTGCACATCTTGCAATGTTGATTTTCTTAAATAATCGGTAAAGAATAGATGTAATACACATTTACAAAAGTTACCCAAACAAAGGTATGTGTTTGTTCACTCATACTAAGTTGAAACGCCCAAATTTTTTTTTTTGTTAAAACCTTATTAAGTATACTCATTCATGCGGAAATATGAAGTTCTAATACTTAAAGATGAAACAGATAATTAACGGGGTCGTACGAAAATAAGTTTTGAATAGCCTAGACTTCGCACAACGACCATATTCCCGTCGTTTGCGACCAGTCCACACATCCCATCACCATGCGATGAAATTTCCGTCGCTGTGCGACCACCTGCATTTTTCAAACCACAACTTCTAATTCGAACGCGCATAACTTTTGACTCGAATATTATTAAGACTTGAAAATTTGTACACACGTTCACTATAACATTATCTAACTTTCACTTTAGATACTTTTTCAATTTTCTCAAAAACAAAAATTATAGATGTGTGAGTTGATTTCGACATTTTTGACCTCTTCCACTTTACATGCCAAAACAAAAGCCACACTAAATATAGTCATGGCATTTTGCACACTTATTTGACACGTCAAAACAAACTTAAAGCAAATGAAAACCAACCCATAGCACCACCACACATTAAATTCATCATATGACTTCTTTAGACCCGTTTTGACACTATTATGACCCGTTCAACATTCTAGCCACAATTTAACCCAAACCACTATTTCGTTACACATATTAGACTATTTCAAACATAGTTGACTATATGTCAACCCTAACTTTGACCAAGCAATCAAACGACACATTGCCTCATTTCATCCACATAAGCACATTACATAATTTACATTCATTATAACTTCAAAGTTTACTTCTATAACACACACACTACTACCATTTACAGTTGATTTCAAAGTCAACATACTTTAAGACCAAAACCAAAAACATAGTGTTTGACTACTTAAAGACTTTATAATTTGGACGTATTACACAAGCATCCTTCAAAATGATAATTAAAGAGAGAAACATGCACTCATAACACAATAGCAATCCACGTCAATCCTTTTTACTTGATTTGCCCTCCCTTTTACCGATATCACCTAAAAACATAAAACACATAAAGAATAAGCACGCTTGCTTAGTGAGCACATAGGCTTATCAATTAAATAATTATCCACAATACACAAAATCACTAATACACGCAATGAACATGTACATTTACATAAAATCACTGTAACATTGTATTAAATCAACACTATCACTGTCACTGTCACTAGCACTGTTTCACTATTCTTAGTACCATACCACGCCGACATGCATACCAAGATCAACAACACTATAATCACTGTCACTGTTACATGATCGTGCAAACCTCTTGCTCGGAAGCAATCCGGTACATACACAACCATGTTCCCTTTAACATTCAACATTTACATAACAACACAATTAATTAATAAACAACAAACATATGATTGTGCAAACCTTTAGCTCGGAAGCTATCCGGTACATACACAACCATTATTATTTAATCAATCCCTATACTACTCACCTTGGCTTTTAATCGATGATTCACAAGATATAACAATGGATTATAAGCCCAACTCTTTAACACCTAATCATACAACACATAACAACACATTTAAGTCTATAAACTTCAATAATCCAACTAATGACCTTTATATGATAACTCCCCCACGTTGATTCAGCTAATTCCAATTATTAATCACTAACATATTCATTTAGCTTACCATCATATTCAAGATCATAATCATCTCTTTTATCTAATCATGATCATTAGCATAATCACTTAAATTTCACTTTATTAACATTTTGCACTTGAATTCTCACATAAACATATTATTTACACTATATCAACATTACTAACAACATATTTACGCTCATTAACCTCCTAACACAAGATTTAGCAAAACCCTAGAAATTATTCAAGAACACTATCATTCAATTCATCACTTTAAACTTGTTATTTGATCACTACTAAGCTTATAAACACTAATAAACAACAATTCTAACAATTTAAAACCCTAATTTTGTATTCAAGATCACTAATTTTATAAAATCCCTCAAACCCCCAAGAACTAGGTTAAAAAGAACGAGAGATCACTTACAAAGATTAGAGGATTGAAAGAGATGATTATTAGGAGTTAATTCTTCAAAGATTAGAGCTTAATTTGATGTTTGATTAAAGATTTCATAAGGGAACTTAGCTTCTGCGATTTTCTTAGCTCCTGGGAGAGTTACTGGAAAGTTTTAGAATAAAAGAAATAAACACAGACATATCCACGTATCTATCCCCATATTATTTTTAACTCTTTTATTTTATAGTCTGGAACTGATAATTCAATTGCGTTTTTCGCTATATCTCATTATTTACACAATATTACTTCATAATAAAATCATATTCGCGTACGAAATTTAATTCCTGAAATTTGAAATGTTACATAAGTATTTATCAAACGCATCCGCGGCACAACCGTATGTCAAATGGTGTACGACGGAACTGCATTTTTAGTAAACGTTAAAACTGGGTCTACCGGTTGCGTCGGAACATTGATGAAAATATGTAAAGTAATAAGGTATGGGATATTGTAAATGATAAAATACGTTGACATATACGGATAAATAATTACTTACTCTCCGATAATGTCGTCGAAAGATATCCACCAGAAATGTTAGGATATTGGCAAAGTAGTCAAGAAAGAAACGTTAGCTCATTGATTCACGATCTCTACTAAAGTATCGTGGGGGAGCTTTTGAGATAGGAATTTGCTTTTCGTCGGACGGATCGGAGCCTATCAAATTAATCATATCGATCGCAGCCATTGGATCGAAAATCCTCGTGAGCACTTGCAAATCTTTAAGATCGAAATCGAAAGACATATTACAAATTATATGAAAGTGAAAAAGTGTATAAATATTTATATGCTTGAAAGAGGTTGTAATTTTTTTGGAAAGGGGATGTATATTTATAGTTAAAAAGTGATTATGTAATTTTTTTTAAAAGAAATGGCTATATGACCATTATATATATATATATATATATATATATATAGAGAGAGAGAGAGAGAGAGAGCGAGAGAGAGACTTGGGATCATGTGAGAACAAAGAGATTTTGTGAGAACGGTGAGAACACATCTCATCCCTTCATTTTTTGATCAAAAAAACCTAATTTTGAAGGTGACACTTTTGTAAATACTTTAAAGTTTGATTTGGAAGGGTTCACATAAGGATTGCTAGGTGAAGTTTAAATTTTTTTGCTTCACAATAGTTTTAACATGGTGAAGTTTTATTTAATTTTTGTTAACAACAATGTTTGAAGTAGTGAATTGATATGTATAAACATTAATTTCTTCAAAAATTAATGTTAACAAAAAAATATTTACTTAATCTCATTAAAATTATGAGAACCTATACAAATAAAAATTTATAGCATCATAACCTTATCTTAAGAAGAAAAAAAAATAAACCTAATCTCACAAAATGATGTGAATCTAAAAAAAACTTTTCATAAGCAAAATGATGTGAAGCTAAAAAATTTAGCTTCACATGAGCAAAATGATGTGAAGTTAAAAAAAAAAAAAAACTTCACATGAGCAAAATGATGTTAAGCTATAAGAAGAAAAAAAATTTCACATGAGCAAAGGTGATATGAACCCTCTAAAATCAATCTTTAAAGTATTTACAAAAGTGTCACCTCCAAAATCAGGTTTTTTGATCAAAAAATGGATGGCTAAGATGTGTTCTCACCGTTCTCACAGAATCCTTTTGTTCTCAACAGAACCCAACCCTATATATATATATATATATATATATATATATATTCCACTTCAATGGTCAAAAGAAAAAAAATTCATGCGGCCCTACATCAAACCCACCGACCCACGTTGAATATCCAACAGATATCAACTGACGGACCGAACTGACGGGTCTGTGCCTTTGGTGTCAATTCCATCGGCTGACACCGACGAACAAAACGACAGGCTGATGGGAGCGGTCTTAACAAAGCGACGGGCTGTTGGGGTCGTATATAGGGAGTCTTAAAGACCATAAACTCTTCACTAACGTAATTATTTGCTTAATAAAGATCATAACATATTACAATAAAATCTAAAAATATGATGTATCTTTTCTTGGATACCTATAGATCGAGTCGCACTTTGCTGTCACACCCTCGTCTTTCACTAGCTACTATACTTCTTCTCAATAGTCAATCTACATACTAAAAAGGACACTAGCTTCCGATCTTTGATTCCTAGTCTTTTTTCTATTGTAGATCATGTTGCATATCAATAATCCCGAGTTTAGTGGAAACGGGAATTTGGCCGTGGCCGTCTTTTCCAATGTATATACCTTGTAATCTTGTACTCTTTCCATCCCTAAAAAAATGTTCATATTACAATTTATGTCTCTAAGCATTGCTCTTTTGTAAAAAATAACTATTAAAAATCATTAAACTTCACATTTTACCATTATCTTAATCTTAATCCCTTATAAAGCATTAAGTCATTAGGCTTAATGTTTATAAATTGAAATATCGGAAATTATGACTATACCCTTCCACTAATTACTTCAAGTATAGTAACTAATAAATTCAAATAGATTATACTTACTTGCTTATTTTAACTCAATACTTTAGTTAAACCAATTGTAATAAATAGAAATACAATCACTTAAATTAAATGGGCCAATCAACCTTTAATTTACAATATATTATTTTAAGGTGTTTGATCACATATAAATAAATAAAAAGAATTGTTGTTCTAAAACCATTATTATCTATGATTATTAGTATTATGATTAAATAAAAAATAGACAAAATTATCATGATCGCAAAAGTAGAAATTATTAAAAAATTTAAAACATGGTAAGCTAAATTTGTAAAACCATTATCGATGCACTAATCCATCATCATCGACCAATAAAATTCCTTATTTGTTATCGGTGTACCGCTGCATAGCACATGTCTCCGACTAATTTATTACTATTTGTTATTAATTTTTTTAAATAAACTCAGTCAAACTTACCTTAAATAGAAAAGCAAAATTGACATTTAACTAATAATATATTGTTGGGGGACATATATTTGTAAGACGGATGAGAAAATTAATTATTGTTATCAATGATGATCAATACTATACGAAATACGCTATGAAAACATAAATTTTTTTCTTTTGTAGATTGACAAACTAATTAATCAAAATGTATGTTATTACATAAACAAAAGTAAACTTTCCAACACTAGAACAAAATTGTGACTTCGTTACACCAAAAAAGTGTGACGATATGCATATAGTCACACTTGGTTTTTTAACGTAGGTGTGACGAAAGGTCGAGCGACCATAGGGTACATACGGTGACATTAGCGAGTTAGTGGTCGTATCCATTTAAAATCAGTAACCAAAACCATAAAATGTGTGACTAATTGAGTGGAACTTTATTTTGGTTTAATCAGTTTTAGTGACCGTAAACACTTTATATTCACACGAGTAGTTTTTGAGAGTAGCTATTGTTCGTCTTTTGGCTACCTGAATATATAATAGATGTGGCATTTGCGATTATTTAGTTACACAACAAATATATTTTTAGGGAATTAGTCACATACAATTAAGCAAAAAGTGACCAAAACTATTAATGAGTGTGACCATATGATTGGTACATCAAGTAAGTGTGTATTTTGTGTGACTATTGTCCGTCCTTTGGCCACATGAATATATAATATATGTGGCCTTTGCAATGATTTAGTCAATGATTGCTTTTTTTGGTGATTTCGTCACATACAATTAATCATAAAGTGGCAAAAAGTGTTAATAAGTGTGACCATATACTTTTTAAAGACAAGTAAATGTGTTTATTGTGTGACTATTGTTTATCCAATGGCCACGAGTATTTTATATTTCTGTGGCGTTTTGTCATATTTAGTCACACAACGCTTTTTTTTTAGGGGGGGGAGGGGATTTAGTCACATATAATTTAGCAAAAAATGGCCAAAGTGATAATAAATATGGCCATATATTTTTTAAAGTAAAGTAAATGTGTATTTTGTGTGACAATTGTTCATTCAATGGCCACATGAATTTTATGTTTGTGTAGCGTTTTGTAATATTTAGTCACACAAGGCATGTTTTTTATGGGGATCTAGTCACATACAATTAAACAATAAGTGGCCAAAAGTTTTATTAAGTGTGATCATATGCTTTTTAAAGACAAGTAAATGTGTTTTTTTGGTGACTATTTTGTATCTGTTGGTCACATAAATTTTATGTTTCTGTGGCATTTTGTCATATTTAGTCACAAAAGGCATTTTTTTTTTGGGATGTAGTCACGTACAATTAAGCAAATAATGGCCAAAAGTAATAATAAGTGTGGCCATATGCTTTTTAATATAAAGTAAATGTGTATTTTGTGTGACAATTGTTTATTCAATGCCACATGAATTTTATATTTGTGTAGCGTTTTATAATATTTATATAACACCCCTGGATTTAGTATAGTTTTTTTTTATATATAAATCGAAAGCGTAATCCCATACAACATATTTTATATACCAAAAACATCAAGTCATAATTATACATTACACAATACTAACATTAAGTTTTATAATTACTAACAAAGTACTTTAGTTGGGTGTTATATAACAAAACAGTTTTTATCTATCAAAATATGATCAGAGTTTCCCAGTTGTCAAACATTCATTCAAGCAAAACCTCTTGCCCAGAATCCATCCCAAAAATTAACCTGCAAGAGGAATGTGGTGGATTAGCACGAAGCTAAGTGAATAGACTAAATCTAACAGTCTAACTTAGCATAACATAATCTGTTCACAACAATAAACACATAATCAACACAGAGGATCGGTGGTTCTTGAGGCGCCCTCAGTCCGCGGTGACCCTCCAAGAACACTTATAACCAACTGCAGGCCAATACAGAGGTATTACCGCTAGCTCATTTCTATCTTTAATCAATATGGTTATAATTCACAACGAATGTTCACCAAGCCCATAAAGACTAACCTATAGCAACTAAGCCAAACCGTAGTTGACCCCTTTATCACATTTAATATATTCCAAACTATCATGGAATTCAGTTCAACCAATAAACCTAGCAACAATATTTCTACTTTAATTGATGTAACCAAATATGGTATCACCAATTAAACTGTGAGAATCAGTCCACTCACCTGTCTTTAGTAATCCCCAACTCAAAGTTCTTATTTTATTGAATCTTCGATGGATCTGAAAACACAATCAAAACACACAAGTTAATAACATATTTCATAGTTGAAATACGATTATAATTAAGTATTTGATAACATTAAATCAAGTACTTTGAATAATCATACAATACAATTACTCTAAATACATAAATTCACAAAATTTCATATCCTTTAAAATTACACAGGCAAACGCGATCCAGACTAGGTGAGTGGGATCGCGTTCCTCTTTAAAAAACCTTCTGTCATCAATTTTCACTTGTGAACGCGATCCTGAGAAAGGTTTGGGATCGCGTTTCCATGAAGGAAACTTTCCGAAACCAAAATACACTAACGAATGCGATCCGGGTTCAAGGCTAGGATCGCGGTTCTATGACCAAAATACGAATGCATCATTTTATAACTAAGGAACGCGATCCAGTCCAAGTGATGGGATCGCGTTTCTATGTTTTACAGCTCTAATCAGACCTGCAACACACCACACGAACCCTAACCCCATTTTACCATTCAAGCTCATCAAAACCTAAATTTTAACTATTCTAATGTCCCAAATACAACATATAACACTAATAACGTCAACAACAACTTCAAACACCAATTTCATACCAAAACACTTGTTAACCTAACATAATTCAATCAAACCATATACATATGAATATACTTTCAAAATACTTACAAATTGCAAAGAAGAACAAGATGATAATGATATCTAATGCTTAAGAACTTGAATTCCAGCTACAAATTAAATCTTGCCTTGATTTTTGATTATGGTTTGATTTGGTGAGTTCTCAAGAAATGGAGAAATGAAATAAAATTTGGGGAAAGGTATAGAGTTGGTCGACTCAATCCCAGAACCGACTATATATTCCTTTTAAGTTTGTTCCCCTCTTAATCTATTATCTGGAACCCGAAATCATTCGTGAGACCAAACATTTTATTTTACCGACAATTATAACTATTTAAATCAAGCAATATTTCACTAGTCACAATTTATTATTTGTCCAAATTTTCTAAGTTATAAATCAAAACATATAAAGCACAATATTTATAATATAACAAATAATAATATCTCAGTAGGGAAATTACCGAATTACCCTTAGGCCACAAAAGTGGGTGTACAATTTAGTCACACAAGGCATGCTTTTTATGGGGATCTAGTCACATACAATTAAACAAAAGTGGCTACATTTTTTTAATAAGTGTGACCATATGCTTTTTAAAGATAAGTAAATGTATTTTTTGTGTGACTATTGTGCATCAAATGACCAAATGAATTTGTTGTTTGTGTGGCGTTTTGTAATATTTAGTGTCACAACAAATTAAGGAAACAGTGGCCAAAAGTATTAATAGTGTGATCATATTATTTAAGTAAATCTTTTAGCCATATTTAAGAAATAAATAATTTGTATCACAAAATGAATTATATATATATATATATATAGTTGCAATATATAACAAAATATAAGAAAATACACAAGACAAATTCAACCAAAACAAAATTTTGGGCCTAGGAGAATTATGGTATGTTTCTTATGTTATTTGGTTTTATTAATTCATATTGTTTACACAATTGAAATAAATAGGTCAATTGGTTAAATAACTGATTTGTGAATAATAAATTATTACTTGTTTGAAATTAAGTTAGTTATCCGTAAAATAAAATATTTGGTCTCGCAAATGGTTTTTAGGTTTCATACAATAGATTTAGAAGGGGTATAATAATTAACTACCTAATATTGGGTCGGTTTTGTAGAAATCGACCTACGTCTTTCCACACTCACCAACTTGTTCACTTACCTTACACTTTCACCTACACTTAGAAAATCAAAGATTAAAGCATTGTGTTCATCATGAAGTTTTGATTTTGATTCATCAACTGGTTTTTCATCATCAACATCTTGTTACCATCTCCATTGTAAGTTAGTTATGCCCTAATTGTATATAAATGCTTGAATTTGATTGATTTAGGTTAAGAAATGGTGCATGTGTAAAATTTGATGCTTGATGATGCTCTTTGTTGCAATTCCATGTTTATTTATAATGTTTAAGGACAAATTCTTGATAAAAACATGTATAGTATCTGTTTTAAGTGAAACTGGGGTTTTGAATTCGTGCATAAAGTGTTGCAGGTCTGAACCTCTGCTGTAAAACGTGGAAACGCGATCCAACCCATTTGCCCGGATCGCGTTACCATGTGAAAATTTGTCACAGTTCGATTTCTTCTTGGAAACGAGATCCTAAAAGCTTTGTTGGATCGTGTTAGTCAGTATTATGTTGGGTTCAGTTGAGTTTACTCTTGCGAACGTGATCCCAACCACTTTCCCGGATCGCGTTGTAAAGTGCATTTTGGTCACAGAAGGTTTTGGTCATGTGAACGTGATCCAACTCCTCAACCCGGATCGCGTTTGCAAGTGAAAAACGGTAACAGAATTATTTGTACTATGGAACGCGATCCCACCACCTCATACCCAGATCGTGTTTGCATGTTTTAAAATTACAAATTTGTTAACTTGTGACTTGTACACTTGTGATATTTAAATAGTATTGAATGTATATTATGTGCACTTATTTGACATTATATACTTGAATAGAATGTAATAAATTTGATATGAGAATCTAACTCGGTTTTTATGGTGTTCTCAGATAAACTGAAGGCTCAATAAAATAAGATCTTTGAGTGGAGACTGTGGTCGATAAGGGTGAGTGGATCTTTGACTATCAGTCTAAGTTAGTTGTAACAACGTGGTTACAATGGGTAAACCAAGTTTATTTGTATATGATATACATTTGTTTATGTTAAGCATATAGCCATGATGATTATGTATTGTGTGCTTATTCAGAGGTCAACATGGTTTGGGTTGGGGTACTATTACTTGGACAACATAAGTGCTTGTACATGTGTTGTTTATTGAACTTGTGTTGTATGAAGTAATAGTTCTCAACCATCGGTTAAACCACTGTATTGGCCTTCAGTTGGTTACAAGTGTTACTTGGGGGCCACCGCGGCTTGAGGGTACCTCAAGGACCACCGATCCTCTTTGAAGTATTTGTTTATGATGCTTTCCTGTAAACATTTGTTAACCTAAGTTAGGTTGATAGTAATGATCTATTCACTTAGCTTTGTGCTAATCCCTCCTCACTACTTCTTGCAGGTTAATCTGTTGATTGTGGGTTGCAAGAAGTTTGGGTTAAAGGAATGTTTGACAGCTCACTCTCGTTTATAAAATCATGTTAACGGTTTAACATTATGTTTTGAATTAAATAACACCTAACTTAATGTTTGTAATTATTATAGTAGTTTGAGTTTAAAACCACGTAATTATGGATTGCCATTTTGAGTTTTGTATTATATGCAATCTATAATGTATGAATTTAATATACGCTTCCGATATGTGTTTAAAAAAAATTACCTTATAAATTGAACGGTGTTATATATACTTGTAATTACTATTTTTTTTATCTAATAAAATTTTGCCGGGGTACCGTCCCCTTACAAAAAAAAAAACATTTTGTTAATCTCTATCTCTTGTAGTATACCTATCAAATTTTACATTTGTGACATAATCCACAAAAAGAAAAAAGAAAAACTGCATAAAATGATTCGAACTACTATTTCAAAGCTCGAATATGAACTTATATCATCATTATGCAAGTAAAACATACCTAATCTCAGGCAGTTGAATAAACTCGAATGTAAAATTTGGTCACATATAATCACCTAAAGTGTCGTCATAAACATCATTTAGATACACATTTGTGATATGGTATGGCTATTATAAATCCATATAGTCACATGATCGTGCTATAAATAAATGTGACTATATACATTAGCTTTTGGCAAGTTAGCACACGTTAAAGTTTAGACACACATAATAGTTATGTGACCATATGTACCGGATTTTGGCTACACTAAAATCATGTGTGACAAACTCGACTCTATGATTTAGACACATAAACAATTACATCATGTGACCATATAAAGTCTCATGAATTAGACACACAAACACTCAATGTGACAAATATCAAATTTAATCATTATCGGGTTTTTTTTTCATTTTTGCCCTAAATAATAGCCACATGAATATTTAACGATGTGACTGTTATAAATATATTGGTCACATATAATCACCTAGAGTGTGGCCATAAATTTCATTTAGATACACATTTGTGATATGGTGTTGCTATTATAAATCCATATAGTCACATGATCGTGCTAGAAATAAATGTGAGAATACACATTAGCTTTTGTCAAGGTAACACACGCTAAAGTTTAGACACACATAATAGTTATGTGACCATGTGTACTGAATTTTGACTTCATGTATGACAAACTCGACTCTATGATTTAGACACATAAACAATTACCTCATGTGACCATATAAAGTCTCATGAATTAGACACACAAACACTCAATGTGACTAATATCAAATTTAATCATTATCATTTTTGCCCATTGTTGCACTAAATAATAGCCACATGAATATTTAACGACGTGACTGTTATAAATATATTGGTCACATATAATCACCTAGAGTGTGGCCATAAACATCATTTAGATACACTTTTGTGATATGGCGTGGCTATTATAAATCCATATAGTCGCATGATCGTGCTAGATTTAAATGTGACTATACACATTAGCTTTTGGCAAGCTACCACACACTAAAGTTTAGACACATATAATAGTTATGTGACCATATGTACTGGATTTTGGCTACACTAAAATCATGTGTGACAAACTCGACTCTATGATTTAGAAACATAAACAATTACCTCATGTGACCATAGATGGCATTTGGTCACAGTGATTCAAGTGTGTGACATAGATTTGTCACGTTTTATATGTATATCGTGACTTATCGCGCCCAAACGGTCGGTCAGTTTTTACACCGATCGTTGGTCCAGCCGTCGAGGCGCGGATCAGGAAGTTTTAAATTTATAATAGTCGGGGGAGCCTAAACCTTCTGAATTACTTACTATTACTGGGTACGAATACCCGATATTAGTACGTGGTAAGGATGATCCAGGGTCGTTCCTCTTGACGGTTGAATTGAAACAGAGCTAGTTCTGATAAACTAATATTTAAGCTAGGATTTAGATAAGTGGATAGGTGGTTGTTTTTGGGTTTTCATCTATTAAACTATTAAAACTAATGAAACATAAAAGTAAAGGGGAGACTAGCATATATAACACCTAAACGATAACGAAGACGTGGTTCACCATGATTTAGGGTAGTGTATGATTGGGGTGATGTTTATTTGGGGACACAATTAGGTAACAACATATAAACTACAGGTGTAAACACTAGGACCCTACTTCTTTAGTTCCGGTTCTAAATTAGTATGTCACTGAGTACCTAGGCTATCATGAGTCTGATCAGATCAGGTTGCTCGACCCCCAACACTGCCCTTGTGATGGAACAATGAACCTTCTTGGATTTTAATCTCCTGGGTGCATGAGTAAGGTAACAAACTGCCTTTAAAGGATATTCTGACCTTTCTTAACACCTAAGCCTAAATGTGTCATCTAAGTGTATGCTAGTTGTTAACTATGTTATTCTAAACTATCAGTTAAGTAGGATTAGGTGGTTTAAGCATCTGACACTACAACTGAGTGTTTGCTTTCTTTTCAAAATCCCATTTTAATTTAATTGAGGAGCTCATTTACTTCTGTCATGAATTAGACCCTCCTTTACGATCATGCGTTCATCCCTAGGAATACTTACGGTGTAATATGCATTAAGTATTTCCACAGCTATATAATTCTAATTATACTCACGGTGTGTAATACTTCTATGGGTTTAGCATTTCCACATCTTATGTATCCTAGACCCTGTTCTAGAAGGGTGACTTCTAAGTAATTCACGATGAGATGGTCCTACGACAGTTCCTTAGCTTCCACGTACTTGTACTCCACTATTGGTGTTTCCAACGCTATACGAAGTACAGTGCCGTTTTACAGGGTCTCATAGCTTCATACCGCAACAGAGATAACTATATCTACGTAGTATTCGGGTTTGCAAAATCCTATCCTAAGGCAATAGTCATGTGAAAGTCTTCAAAGGGTTATGAAAGCTAGGTCTATATTCATGATAAGTTTAGACAGATGACAAAGTATAACAACTCCCAATTATATAGATAACGAATTAATGTAACATCATCTATAACTATCTAAATCATGGCAAACATACAAGCAACTACTCACAAAGCATAGCAGTAATCATTTATAACATTAATAAACCACATACATCAAACAAGAATAATATGACAAATTAATATTAGAAAGGATAGATAATACCGATTCGAAATGCGAGCAGAATAACACTTGTAATTCTTCATAATATCCGAGCATTACATAAGCTAGCCTCTACGAACGTACTTACATAGCTATTCTAACAGCGGCGGATTCTCCCCCTAATCTTCCAACTAGTTTCTAGAGAGAGAAACTAGAGAGAGACCAGAGAGAGAACCTAGAGAGAGAAACTAACTAACTAAAAGAACGAAAACGTAAAGAAAATGTGAAGAATTGAAGTGTAGAAGTGTTGAGGATGAATGGATGAGGATAGTATGCTTGAAATGGAGAAATGAGGCTTCTATATATAGAGATCGCACAGCCGTATCTGTAGACCGTATCCTAACCATGAAACGCTCAACCGTATTGCAAAGGCGAATAAAAATCAGATTTTTATCACCTAAACGCACGATACGGCTGAGCTAGGGTGAATACGACTGAACTGGGCCGTATACGGCTGAGCATAGGGTGAATACGGCTGAGCTAGGCCGTATACGGCTGAGCACAGGCCATATTACGGTCTGCACAGGCCGTATACGGTCTGTGACCAGCCGTATACGGCTGTGTTCAGCCGTATCCTGACCCTTCGGTTCTTCGTTTTTTCGTTCGGGCGTATCTTCTTCGTCGTTTATCCGTTTTGAGCGATTCTTACGTCTACGCGTTTGTAATTTCCTAACGAAGAGAATGACATAAGTTAGAGGTCATAACTCGGAGCATAGATTAAAGTGCTTTGAAATGAGTGAACAGAAGATTCAATGATTGTTTGTGCTCTGTTTTGCTCATTTTTAGGTTGTTTTTGTCGATTCTTGACACATCGTCTATATTTTAGCCCTCATGATGAAATGTGATAGTTAAATGCATATTTCAAGTATTTTCATTATTAATTGGGCTAAAATGGTGAGATAATGGCACACAAAAACATGACTTTTTACGTGTCATCAGTGACTAATGCATCAAACTTACTCTTCATTCGTCACGCGTTCCAATTCATATGTGGTTAAATAATCAGACAAAAAATTGTTGTGACCGTTAGCCAAATAAATGTTTTAAGGTGTGGCAATACATTCCCGAATGGTCACATGATCGGAGTTCATATGTGGCTAACTAATAACTTGAATTTTATTTTGGTACCTTTAGCCACATAAATATTTAAATGTGTGGCCGTTTAATTCTGGCTATGTGTGACCAAATCTCATTTTTGTACTAGTACAAAGTTTAAATTAACTTTGGACTTTAATATGTATAGGCACGGAGTATGACATTCTCGACTTGACGATAATCATATATTATGTTCGTTCTTCATGATAGTTTGCTTATATGTAGAGTTTAAGATTCAAAATACAATAGATAAAATGTGAAAAATGTGAAAATTATGTAGTTTTATTGTAAAATAAAAATTACACATATTATAAAATGTTGTAAAATGAAAGAACAAGAACAATAAGTGGGGAGGAAGAGAGAAATATTATTGAGTGATTAATGTAGAATGATTACAAATGACTTATTTATATAGAGATTGAAGTAAACCCTAATAACCTAGTAGGTAAGAGGTGGGTTATCCACAAGTCCATGGATTTCATAACACTCCCCCTTGGATAGTCACTGTTTACAATACGCTATAGACTGCCTCGTTAAAAACCTTATCAAGAAAAACCCAATGGAATAAAAACTTGATGAAGGGAAAAAGAGTGCAGTGCGTATTATACTCCCCCTGAATTTAATGTATATCCTTCAAGCGTCGAATACCGATCTTTCGAACTAGATGCTCAAAAAATTTTGTCGGCAATGATTTTGTGAATAAGTCGGCGAAATTATCGCTTGATCAGACTTGACTGACATCAATGATTCCATCATTTTGTAGATCATAAGTTGGATTTCCTTTGATTGTCTCGAGACCACATTCCTTTTGGATGTGTTGAATCGTCGATCTTGAGTAGACACTTCTCGATCGGATTTATAAAACTCAATAAATTTAGCATTATTTGACGACCTCCAAGAAATTGTGGTGTCTCCACAGGTGAAAACATATCATGTTTTTGACCTTATGTGGATTAGACAAATACCCGCGTATCCAAATTTAGCTTTTTCTTTGTGTAAAATAATCCCATATCATGGGTACCACAAAAATAAAACAATATGAGATTGATTGCAATGTATAAAAGTGTATTAAAGCCCCAAGTGGACTTATATATTATAATGATCTGTTTATCATTTTCTTTGGGGTGGAATGAATCCATAAACATATCTAGATAGATAATATTTTGAAGGTATGGACATCCATTTCACATTAGTGTACATTACTCCCCCTTGGATGTCCATTGTTATAATGATTATGCCTCGTTAAAATCTTACTAGATAAAACCCGATGGGACAAAAGTCTAGTTAAGGAAAAAGAGTACATAATTCTTTTAATGTGTTGAGGATGTTGCATCATTAAAAACCTTGCCAGAAAAATCTGGTGGGACAAAACCATGATTAAGGAAAAAAATAGTGCAACATTTATTTTCTCCCCCTCATAATCACATCACTTGTGAATTTGTTGACAAATAATATCATCTCATCGAATTTAATGAGAAAAAACTAACTTTTATGAGATAAGTCATGGATCCATCATCGTTGATGTATCAATCAAGTTGGAAAATGTTTTATATGTATGCAAGACAGTGAGTGTCCTCTCATAAATAATAAGTTATCTTGCTAACAAATGTGAATAAATTATTTTCAACTCTTTTATGACTATAGAGAAATATCAATGTCTAATGACATTTGTCATCCTTTGGGGGTTAGTGTAACACACATCAAATTCACAAGGCTATATATTTTTTTATATATATAATGGAAGCGATTATTAATAATTACAGCATGGTTTACCAATTTAAACAAAAGTGCAAACCACATAATAATATGCAAACATTTATCTTAATACCAACATTTAAATTACGCCTTAGTGTTATTAAATCCAACTTGATAATAAATTAACATGATTGACCAAAACAGAGTAAGCGGTGTCAAACATTCTTTTCCCAAACTCTTGCCAACCCACATACAAAAGATCACCTGCAAGGAGTTAGGAGGAGGGATTAGCACAAAGCTAAGTGAATAGATCAATAACTAACAACCTAACTCAGTTTAACAATTGCTTACATCTAAGCATCATAAACAACTAGCGTCAAGAGGATCGGTGGTCCTTGAGGAACCCTACTGCCGCGGTGGCCCCCAAGCAACACTTATAACCACTGGAGGCCAATTCAGTGATCTGACCGATAGTTGGGTACTATTACTTCATACAACATCATTTCATTAAACAACACATGTACAAAGCACTAATGTTGTCCAAGTAATAGTATCCCATCCCAATCGCAATCGCAATTGACCTCTGAATAAAACACATAATTCATAATAATCATGACAATATGTAATTTAAAAGCGGTAAAACTACATTTACCCGCTGTAACCAGATTGTTACAACTAACTTAGATCGTAAGTCATAGATCCACTCACCCATACAATCGCATTCTCCACTCAAAAGTCTTATATTATTGAGTCTTCGGATTATCTGGAAACATAAACGATTAATAAGTTAGAAACTCAACAATGTAGCCTATCTCAAGGATCACATAATGATTATATCTCAAAATTAACATTCACTTATACATATTAAGTTTAATTAGCATAGCATACATATATGCATATACACACATATATACTTATATATACAAAAGTACCACACAAACAAACTATCCTGATGTGGTCCCATACCCGATCGGCTACGAGACTCTAGCCGATCGGCTAAGACAATATACCCGATCGGCTCAAGACCAACCGATCGGCTGATCTAAGCATCCTAAAAGCATAGAGTTCAGACACGAGTTGCTGTTTACATTTTGAACTAAACTAGCCGTTCAACTAATATTAGCCGTTCGGTTAAATAAGCATAGCCGTTCGGCTATGCACTCTCAGCCGATCGGCTAAGAGGTTCAAACCAAACCTCAAACCTGCAACTCAGAACATGCACGAACCAAAACCCCAAAACATGAAATACAAATTGGAAACACTAATTCACTCTGTAATTCACCTCAAGTATCATCAATAAACATGGTATAACAATAAACAACAACATCTAACACCAAAATCTACACATGCATCATGTATTTAACCCAATTACAATCAATTCAAACACAAACATGAAAATGGGTATAATACACTTACAATGAAGTTGGTAACAAGAAGATGATGATGATAATCAGATGTAGGGTCACAATCACAGCTCCAAGTAATAGTTAATTTGATTTCTCATGATTTCTAAGTGTATGTGTGTGTGTTCTTGAGTTGTGAATGTGGTTAAACCAAATCAGTAAAGTGAGGAAATAAGGGTCGACATATTCCTTTTTGTTCAAGTAAAATGCAGTGTAATATTATACCCGTTCTAAATCTATTGTCTGAAACCTAAAAATCATTTGCGAGAAAATACATTTTATTATACTGTCATCTAAATTAATTTAAAACAAGCAATAATTCATTTATCACAATAAGTCGTTTGACTATTTGACATATTAATTTAAATTATCCAAATAATGCCAAGTATTCGTAACTACAATTTGAATAGCAAATAAATTGAGAAAAAATACCGTAATTCTACTAGGTCCAAGTCGAGGATGTTACAGTTAGGATTGTCAACATTCGAGAATCACTACATCTTGAGGATGTATGACTCTTTATTCATGATAAAACGTTTATCTTTACAAGACATTTCTTTCATATTCAATTATGAATATTTATTCGCCTTTAGAAACTTGTAAAAAGTTCAAAGGATGTATGAATCGCAAAATACTCATAAAGAATGTATATAAAATATGGGCTAAAATGTCCATTTAATATAGAATCCATCATGCCCAAATTGATATAAGGACTTATTTGATTTGACAGTGTCCTCGAGAGCCCTCTATGAAAAACATGAGGCATTATAAATAGTGAAACATGCCTTTATCAGATCTTCCCAATCATTTGATATAAGATCTTATTCAAATTGAATAAATGGTGTTCTCAATTAAGAACCTTTATATAAAGCATGAGGCTGTTAATAGTGGAAGCATCTTTAAGCATTTTATATTCTTGAGGGATCCAAAATGCAAATGAGCTAGACTTGTGAGTCATCATATAGCAAAGAGTCTTAGTATCAATACTCTTGCCTTATATATCGTAGTTTCATACTCATTGCGCTTTTGAATAAAGATCGGCTATACAATAGTATTACACCTTAATGAAATGGACTGTAAGTCCAAAAATCTCGTATGAAGAGATTTCATAAATTTATTGCATCTTTTTATCTTGGCCAAATAATATTTGCAATTCTTTGCAAAAATAATTTCATGATGCTATATCACAATAGCTAGCGCTATATTATAATGATAGTATTATCGTCATCGATTTCATTTATATCGATTCCACGTAGTTCTAGACATGATATCATTTATTCAGATCTCTTCATTACCAGAGGTTCTGATTGAACATTTATGTCTAGTTTCGTTAGATTGAACTGGGGTCTATAGTTCCTCGATTAGACCATCTAAATAACTTGCTCCTTTTTTTTTCGAGGATATAATTTGGAATCGACTCACGTTTCACATGACATAGGCTTATTAGCCATTTTAATAGGAGCATTAACAACTTATCATTAAAAAATATGTCTGACAACTATCAAAAATGAATTATCTCTTTGAACTTCGAGTTCATACTTGATACTATGAGGATCAATATTATATATTGATAATTCATCTTCAAGATGTTCTAATATCTCCCCTTTTGGTCTCGTAGTTGTGCATTATGGTTGAGCATATATCGCACAAAAAAATAAAAATATATATGATTTTTTTTTCAGGACCAAAAATGAATGATAAGGAGGGAGAAATCTATTTCTATTGGCACGATGCGAACTCACATTATTACATGTATATTAACATGGCCCCCTAGCATAAATAGATTTGTTACTCTCACAATAGATGTTCATTTGCAGTCAACTAAGCCTTTTAACAAAGGCAAATTATGTACACTTATTGCAATCAACTGAAAACGTTGATGTATTTAAACAATATATACGTTCTCCGATATTATCAAACAAAATTTGATATTCTGAAATATGTACTCGTAATCTCATTAACCGAGTTACTTAGTCACGCAAACTTTAGGTTGCGATTTTCATGACCATTTAGACGATGCATCGATTTAAACTCTAAATGATCCATTATGTGGATATATGAAATACCCGTTTGTTGATTTCAGAATTTTAATGGATTGAGTCCCAACAATAGTACGTATGAATTTTTCTTGAGAGCAATAAATATAAAATTATTATGTTGAGGAAACTTGAGGTTCCCTTTA
Source organism: Pseudognaphalium luteoalbum (assembly GCA_963422505.1). Taxonomy (NCBI): domain Eukaryota; kingdom Viridiplantae; phylum Streptophyta; class Magnoliopsida; order Asterales; family Asteraceae; genus Pseudognaphalium; species Pseudognaphalium luteoalbum. The sequence goes on from OY730192.1 coordinate 40,165,124, forward strand.
TACATTCGCATCATGATTGACTCGGGGTATGATGGTCTCACCGGTCTTGCCAATTAATGTAATAGTCATGGTCCATTAAACATGAAGTTTATGTCCATACGTGCTTCAATTGCACGTTTTATTTTATAATCAAAGCCATAGAATATGACGTATAATCAAAACCATGATATTGCAACATGAGGTGCATCTAGTTAAAGCGAGTGTTAAAGCATTAATTGCTTTTGATGGTAAAAACCTTTCTTCTAGGTTTTAACATAAAACGGATCTTTCACTGTAAAAAAATTTTCTTTAGAGTCCTCATTGAGATGAGGAATATCATTGATTTGTTATGGTCAAATAAAAGACCTTATTTGTCAAGATAGATTATTCTTCAAAATTATTCGAAGTGAAATAGATTTTAAGATAAAAAGTCCATATGAGATATGGAGATAATTGTTAATGATGTCAAGAGCTAGGCTTTATACAGTAGGATAAGACATGGCGACTAGAAAAAAATAATCTCTTAGACAATTATAGATATATGATATAATAAGCTAGCTATGGTTTATACTAGACCGTAAGTATTAATTTTGAAATTGAGATATTGAAAGAGAATCCCTTTTTTTTCACTGAGAGTCAAACATAAATATTTATTAACTCAAAAAGATGTTAAGGGAATGAAGTCGGAATCTAAATATTATAAGTATTTAGATGATACTTACTTTATCATATATGATAAGTTTAATAACGACATTGATGATAGTAATCTATGAAGTTCCAGTACGCTAACAAAAATAAAATGTAATAATAAAATTCAAAACAACTTAAATAAAAATTGAGATTATGAAGAAGAAGAAAAAAGATAACAATAATATGAAATTATCTATTTATTTATTTATTTAATTATTTTTTTGGTAGATAATCACAGATCATGATGATCTTATGTAAGTTTCTAGTTATCTTTTAAAAGATAACGGTAGATCTTGATGATCTTATGTTAATTTCTAAGTTTCTTGAGAAAATCCATTACAGATCTAGAATAATAACATGTTTTTGTATATGTTGAATATCGATTCTATCTAAGAATTAATTGAAGATCTTAATGATCTTAGAAATATGTATAACATAACACGAGGTTATATTGTTTGCATTTAACAATAACTTGAGGTATTGTATGTTGATTCTTTTTAAAGAATCATTATTAAATATTTGACAATAACTTGATGTTATTTCATTTTGATTCTCTTTATGAATATCATTGAAGATCTTGATGATCTTAAAAACAAAAATAACAATAACATGATGTTATGTTATTTGATTCATTTTAGAGAATCATAATGTATCATTATAACAATAACCTGAGGTATTGTTTTTGATTTTCTTTATGTAATCACAATTGAACATAGATGGAGATAGCCAGAAATTTATTCGGGTAAAATAAAAATAAAAAAGGTGTACAACATACATCTATATTAAATTAAAGAGATGTCATATAAATATATGAAAAGATTATGAAGTTTGCGTATTTCCGTGAACTAAAATAATAATGACCCTTTTTTTTCAAGGCACTAATATATCATTATATGGAGGGGTTCATATGTACAGAAAGAATAAACACTGAATTACATATAAAAATAAAATGAATAAAATAAATAATAATGGAACTTGAGGCTCTAAAATAATAACATAAGAGTACGTTATTTTTTTATTTTTTTTATTTTTTTTTATTTTTTTTAAGGAGATCATTGTAGATCTTGAGGATCTTATAAATATATAACAACAACATGAGGTTATTGAAAACTATAACGCCCCTCTTTCTGTACAACAATATTATATTATTTTAATCGAAATCGTATATTATAAAATTCAGTTCATTACTCTATATTAAATAATGTACATATACAGTTTACGTATTCAGATCACTTCAAATTAAAACTGTTTAACAATCACTTAAAACGGGGTATTATATTTTACAAAACAAGGTTTATACAAAACCATATCAGAGTCACAAGTGGTCAAACTTTCCCTGCCGGAGCCTTCACTTCCTGACTACCCACATAGTAAACAAAATCTGCAGGAAGTTAAAGTAAAGGATTAGCACAAAGCTAAGTGAATAGATTTATCACACACAATTCAACTTAGCATAACAATCTGTTTACAGCAAATAATCGTAAACACATTCTTTTTCAATGAGGATCGGTGGCTCTGGAGATATCATAATACCCGGGGATTCTCCAAGAACACTTAACATCAATCTGTATGGCCAATACAAAATAGACCGATAACTAATGGTTATTAAACTCATACACAGGTCTCAAACACAACAAATGAATCAAAACCTGTGTAAATAACATAATAACCAAAAGTCCAACTACACGTTGACCTCAATAATCTGATAGACATAGATTCACATATCACGTAGATTCATAATCAGTAACACAGATTAACAGTCTAATAATCAATCTACGTTTACTTGTTGCAACCAAACAGTTACAACCAAATCGAATGGTGAGTTCTAAATCCACTCACCGATACCTTTGTCTTCACAAACTCAGAATCCAAGTGTCACTTATCTTTTGGAGGATCTGAGAATCAACAATCAGATATAAGTTAGTAATCAGAATTATCAATACATAACTTACATCAATTCACAACACTAGGAACTTAATACAATAAACGTCACAACTACAAGTTCCTAATCAAGTATTTACAATCACAGCATTGTTTATTATGTACTGATTCCGTTTTACTAACATCACATCATGGTACAATACAATAACCTTAAAATCATTAGTTAAAAAGGGATGTTGGTCTGGCCAATAAAGCCGCCGGCTAGGGTCCCTTACCCGCCGGCTTCACCTCCCCAGCAGCCGGGTCACACCCCCAAGCCGCCGGGTACAATGTATTTTGAGTAACCAGCAAAAAGATGCGTTTTCAAGTTTCTAGCAACAGCCGGGTAAGGTAGTTAATCCGAAGGTCCATGGTGACAAGCTGCCGGCTTGGGTCTTTGACCCGCCGGCTTCTCAACCCAAACACAAACCCGCCGGCTAGCTTATGAAAGCCGTCGGCTTGTTCATCAAGTACAGCCGCAGCAACAGAACTAAAACCTACACGAACCAAACTCACAAACTCTCAACTTTGATATACTAAATCACTTAATCAACGTCTTCTTTACACCAAAGGGACATTATATAATTGCTAGCCAACCTCAACTACATCAATCAATAACACTTTTCATATCAATTTCAAAGAATCCACTTAACCCTAGTTATGGCTTCAATTATAGCTCAAGAACATGATTTCAATCATTCAAGCTATATAATCAATTCACTATCATCATGTAACATCACAATCATTATGTATAAGACAAAGAATCAACCATTTTCATCAATTTCATATATAACCTTAACTAAAGCTTGAGTTCATAATATCAAATACTTACATGGTGATGATGAGAATGATGATAGCAAGAAGAAGATGAAGATACTTAAAAATTCACAGCTTCAATACAATAGATTTGATGTAGGAATTAGTTTAAATTTTAGAGTTGTTGAGGTATTAAGGAATCACAGTGATTTTCTAGCAATTGGGGAAATGGTACAAAAGAAAAGATCGGCCTAAGTTTAAACTGACTCCAATATTTGGGTATTTTATATTCGTCTTAATTCTATTGTCTGGAACCTAAATATCAATTGCAAGAAACTTATTTTATTGTACTGTCGACTATAGTAAATTAAAACAAGTAACAATTTACTATTCACAATAAGTCCTAAGACTTACTTACCTAAGTTTTTCAATAAACAATTAATATCAAATAATTTCTAAAATAATTAAATAATCAATTTAAATAGATAATTACCAGACCCGACGAGAGGATGTTACAAAAACATTATAGATCTTGAGGATCTTAACAATATCATCAACATGAGCTTATGTTATTTGATTCATTTTTGGTGAATCATAATATAAACATTAATATAACAATAACTTGAGGTATTGTATATAGATTATTTTTATGTAGATTCAATAGAACATTGATTGTTCTTGTAATATAATAACAAATAACAATTCTCCTTTTGTAATCACAATAGTTCATTGATTGTTCTTGTAAACTACAAAAGAGTTTGTAAGATAATAAGAAAATGAAATTAAAAACATAAAGAGTTTCCTACCTATTATTCTCTAGAGCAACTCGTGCTGATAACGTGTTGTAAAATGAAAGAACAAGAACAATAAGTGGGGAGGAAGAGATAAATATTATTGAGTGATTAATGTAGAATGATTACAAATAACTTGTTTATATAGAGATTGAAGTAAACCCTAATAACCTAGTAGGTAAGAAGTGGGTTATCCACAAGCCCATGGATTTCATAACATAAAAGAAATTGTTAAGCCTTACTTTTTAATCTTCCAAAAATAAAATAGCAATATGTTTGTAAGTAATTATAGATATAAATATATACTTTGTTTTGTCAGGCCAATTCTATTTATAAATAATTAATTTTTCCACATAACCTAGTAGTGGTATATGTTAAGTTTTTTTTATACTAAAAAAACTTCAACCATTATCTACTTTACGCAACAATAGAAGCAATACTTACTACAAAAGAATTTATTAATCTATTAAAATCAATAGATTATACTGGAGTACGTCTTGAGTGATTACAATCATCATGCCTTATGTAATGAAGGCCGGTGTGTATCACTGTATCCTCACGAGTCACCACCTACATGATCTAGCTTCATATAATTTGAGACTGAAATCAGCAAAACAAAATTGATATATATGAAAGCTTGAATGACTCAAAAATATGTGTTTATTGGAAACCAAGATTGATAGTTACATGTTTCAAGCTTAATTTTGTATAAAAACTTGGATGTAAACTCAGAGAAAATGATTAGTGCAATTATTCTTAATAGCACCTAACTTAGGTGCCGTTCGACTTAAAGGAGTGAATAATAAATGTCTATTTTGATAGGAAAGGACAAAAGTAGAAACTGTAATATATAACACGTGATTGGTCAACATCGCCTAACTTTTTATCATTGACTACACAAATATTTTTCCCAACTGAATTCATCATAGGCAGTTCTTTTTTTTTTTAATGATAAGCAATTCGACTCGTTTTGGAGTCATGATAATTAAGTATTCGGTCAGATTGTTTTTATGACTTTTGGGAAAGAAAATGAAACTTGAAAATCTAACGATTTATTTGAGAGATCGAATGATTTATTCTCGTTATTTATTTTTATCCTTCCAGTAGGTTCAAGCTCTCATGTTCAAGACTTGAAAAGGTTCAAGTTCAAAAGTTCATGTTTAGAAGCCCGAAGGGATTCAAGTTTCACGACATTCAAGATGACCCCTTTCATTTGGATATTGCGGTTCTTGGTTTGATCATGTCTAGTAATTCAGTGAGTAATGGTCAACGCGTGTTTGTAAAGTCAGTTATGTTCACTACACCATATGTCATAGATGGTCAAGATCGGAATGTTATAGTTGTATTAACAGATTGGAAAGATGTCTTTCCTATCTCACATGTAACACATAGTACCAATTTAATATTTGTTTTTTGCCAAAAAAAAATGAAAATCTAACGAGTAATTAACACCATATTTGGACTTTAGATAGCTATATATAAAGCATTTCTACCTTTTGTCTTTATCCTCATTCAATAATGTCTATTGTCTAATATATCCTTTCAAAAACTATTTATAAAAATCAATTAATTCATATTGTGTAATCATTAATTCAAATGGTTTAAACGAAATAAAAAAAATCAATTCAAATCTATATATTCCATAATATTATTCTTAATTTGAACTCTAAAAGCCTAAAACGTCATTCAATTGAGTTAACACTTGATTCATGTATAAAACTTACGAACCCTTCCACGCGAATCAAATAATATTGATAAACCTAGGAACCAAATCAAAATTATAACAAACTAATCACCCGCGTACTTACTTATGTGGGCTTCCATCGAGGGATGGGGCAATATTAAAGCTACAGGCCGGTAACTCTGTATACGGATCTGATTGATCCATGAAACGTGATTAATTTTTGAAAAAAATGGTGTTCTTTGTTGATATTACGGGTACAAACAAATTGACTACCAATGACGATGCATATGTTAGCACTACCAGTTAAATATAACGATTATTAAAAGTCACATGAATAAAATAAGGTAAGAAAGATTGTTGAATAATAGTTTTATGAAGAAAAATTGTTACTGTATTTGCTAGCTTGTTACTCAATCTATAAGTAAATTTTACGTTAACAAAATTACTAAAACCAGGGGTGATCTAGAAAAAATATTTTTTCAAAGTTATTAATGACAATCAAAAAGTTTTGACACGCAAAATGATAAAAAGAAAAAGAATTTTTGGTCTCCCTATATAGAAAATTTTTTGACTCCGCCCTGGTAAAAACAATTGTGCTACGCATGCATTACGTGTACTTTTCAATATTACATCCGCTACTATTTCCAGTTTGGGTAAATCTTGATCTCTCTAGAGAAAGTCTAACTCGGAGAGAGAAGACAACACAATCTACACTAATATGTCACCTTAAGTCCTAAGTCCTAACCTCGATCAGTTAATACAATCAACCTTACCAAATAATATCGTTGATGTGATAGTAAGTAGACAATGATTTTTTTAACCACCCTAATATTCTCAAAGATTTATCTCTTGATATCAAGTTTGCAGATAAGTAGGAGCCTAAAAAGTCGATCCCTCTCACAATTAAATTACACACTCGAGCTCAAATATGTTCGACAATAAATCAATTATAGTTATATGAATATCAGTTTACAATTTTGAGACCACTTACATATATAGGTTATATATATGCAACGACTCAAGTACTTAAACGTGGGAATTTGCAACTTAATCAACTTTCTAATCATGAGGATCCATTTTCATCATTCTTTGATCGATATTAGTTACGTTTGTAATTATATCCATAAACGGGTTGATTCGAAATATCGTCTATCTCTCATTAACGTGTCAAAATGAGTAAAAAATATATACAAATAAATATTCCTAGTGCATATATACCACCTCTTGATTTTCACAAAATATATCAGTTGCAATGGCCTATCTCTAACTTGTTAGCTAGGATTGCAAATATAAAAACATGGAAAAAATACAATTGGATACATTAAACGTAACTTTTAGTATTAACTAATAAATCATGGATGTCATAAGTCAACTAATAATGAAGGTGGGGCGGTATCCTATATTATGTTTTTTTTCCATGCACTTATAGTGAACAAGTTAATTGCGTAATTAGATTGATGAATTATATTGTTAGTGTGTGTCCACGTTACGACAATTGTTGCTTCTCACGTTTCATATGTTGGCCAAATTAAACCGTATCCAGTCCATTAATTCAATTCAAGGGTTTTGATTGGTGCAAGAAGAATGAAATCATGAATCTTATAATAAGATCGTACAAAACGAGTGTTAAATGGGTTCGGAGTCATTTATCATTATACTCCGTATAATGATAAATGACTCCGTATATAGTATCATTATCATTATACTCCGTATATAGTAGTGGGAAAGTCTGGTTGAGTCGGATTATGAGTCTAGATGGGTTTGAGTCTAAATGGGTTCGGAGTCATTTAAAAGGATGTAACCAAACGGGTCCAGGTCAAATGGGACTCGAGTCGGTTCAACCCATCGGATTTTCACCAATTTATTTTTTATTTGAATGAAAAATGAAGAAAAAAAAAGTATGAGGTGTTCAAAAAAAAAATTACATGTCTAGACTCGTTGATTAATTGTTATGCAATTGGAGATTATATTAGAGACCTATTTAAACTCATCTAAAAAAAATGAGAGCCAACAAACTAATCACCTCATAAATGTTATTCAACTTGACTCATAGATAATCAATGTATATCTAATTATATATATATATATATATATATATATATATATATATATTCTTGCTTGCATTATCATTGTCGACATTATGTAATATGTGCTTTAAAACGTGATTTCATTTGATGAGACTAGTTAAATAGACTGAATATGATGTTTATTCAGGTGAAGTTAGTTGGATTGTTCCTAAAGACCAAGTGTCGTAAGCTAGTTTAGAATAACTGATCAAGTATATTTCTAAATTGAGTGTTCGGTGGGTCCGATTTACGATTTACGTGACTGACGCTAAGGACCAGAATAGGTCAAGTTGAATGGTGGTAACTGACGCGAGCATGTACGAACGTGGGTTTTGTGGCGAGAGCTTGGCTCACTATGAAGAAAGGGAGAGAGCCATGGAGGCTCTTTTAGGAATTCTCTAACCATACATTTTTCTCTATTAGTATCTTCATATATGTAGAAATAAATATTATCTTTTGAAAATATACCTCCCCAAAAAACATTCGTCTCCCGCCATCTCCTGGACCCGCTCTCGAGTTGTTTTTTCGGAGGAAGAACAGAGAAGCCAGAAGAAGTATGAATCACATTGTGTTCCAGAGTTTTGTTTACGGAGAGAAAAGAAGAGAAGTGGGAGGAGGATTTGAGCTTCTTTTCTCTTCAAACTTTCTCTCCAAAAGTGGAAAGAAATGGAATGATGGAAGATCAAACAAGTTATAAAATGTGACTTCCTTCCATTTCTCTTCAACTCAGGAACACAAATCCGTATAGATTTCATTTCTCTTCTTTCCAATTCTTTTCAACTCGGGAACACATAAATATTATTTCTCCTCTTTTCTTTTCTATCATATTTTACTCTTTTCTCTTCTCTTCTTTCACTCAAAAACTCGGGAGCAGGGCTAATGAATATGTTTTGCTTAAAGAATGGAGAAATATGTATATTTGCTCCAAATATGGAGGATATCAAGTCTACTCCAAAAAAAAATTAAAATTTAAAGCAAAGGTTGGAGTATGATTTCTCGAATTCTTGTACTCAAAATTTTCATATTTGAAAAAAATGAAGTACCATTGAATAAGGCCTTTCTCCTTGTAAAGCGGAAGGAGTCAACCCAACACGTAAGATCGTGGGTTTGACTTTTGACCATGTAAGCTCAAATATGGGGCACGTACACCACTGATAAGTGATAACCAATAATTTACTTGATTATGTTTTGTTGACTTAAAGAAAATAAACGATGTCCCATGATGTTCTATGATTAATATCGTATTATCGTTTTCTGTGTTAATCGTGATCGGAGTGTTGTGTTACTTGTTTATTCAAATATAACTAAAACTAACATGTACAATACACTTATTATTAATTAAAGGTAAATTTTAGAGAATAATAATGATATTATAATTTTACATATATATATATATATATATGGTTGTCTAGATTGTTGCAGCAGTTACGTTTTGCGTAGACTTTTAATTTGGCACTATTAGATTGTATAGGGGACTTACACTTATTCTGAATCGGTAGTTGATTTCTAGGAGGGGTCTGTCGGCCGTGGCACGTTCTTCGACTTCTAAGGGGAGGAGCGTTCTGATTGATAAACATTTTTGTTTTTTGTTTTCCAAGTAAAAGTAAGTTTAATTCATATTGATCTTAAATGGATAATGTTAATGGTTATGATGAATGATGATGATGGAAATACTAACAGGAAGGATATCCGATTTAGCAATGTTGCTGATCAAGCAGTTGATCAATATCATCGATTCAAGATTCAACCTTTTTCTTTTAACCGATGGAACTTAGGTTCTTCTCTGTTAAGATTCATATTGTTTTCTAATTATGCATCAAATGAGTTCAAAATATTGGTGACTCTAATTAGTACTTTCTTTCACGAGTGATAGAAGTTCAAGAATTGAGAAAGCTTTGGTACTCTTGCTTCACTATATTATTAACTAAAAATGAGGCTCAACTTCAACCAATCAAGTAACAAATACTAAGATAGTAATATATGCCTCGGTAGACTCATGCTGGCCTGTGTACAATACACAGAAACTTGCATATCAATTGATAAAAACCAACAATAACTAACTGCATATATATTGTAGTGATATTATTACCAAAGTAAGCTTTAAAACTTTGTTCTCAAGGAATCCAACTATGCATGATGATCAGAGTTAACAACATCATCAACATCCATTACATCGCCAACAGATATCGTAAAGTAACATGTATGTGTTATAAAATGCAAACTTGACTTACATATGCTTAATACAATATCACCCACACAGCTTGATATATGTATGAGTGCATATCTAGCTTTTCATATCAGTCCATAAACCTTGAGTTCTACTACAAACATGAAAAGATGCAGATGAAAAGTGATATGTATGTGTTATAAATTGCAAACTTGACTTGCATATGCTTGTATAATCAGGATGAAAAGTTGCACGTTTCATGTGCTTGAGCATCAAAAAACGTATTGTCCTTCCTTGTTGCTCATCTCCAGCCGCATGACCATGCATATATGGGTGTGGAATTTGATTTATCATTTTTTGAGGTGAAGGGAGAATTAGCCAGTTCTACCTTTTAGTGAATGGGTTAATAAATAGACAGGTTGTCCTACTGTGTGACAGTATTCAGTTATAGCAAGACACTTCCTGGAGTTCTTATTTATCTGTCTACAATGATCTATGAAAAAGGATCCCTTCCCCATGAACAAAGTAATTTCCCAACGTTTGATGTACATGTGTAAGGCACTAAGGCCTCTAAGCAGAAAGCCGAGTGACACATCTTGGTCAATTTAGGTATTAATTAAATTTCTCAAACTGTATTGCAATAGCTGGATCCGGAAGAAGCACCAAAAATGCAAACTATCATCACAAGATTAACCTAATTGACATTTGCTACCTACTCTAGAGGTCAGGTCACAGGTTTTAAATCTTTCATTCAAACAAAAAAAAATTCATACGAAATTGGTTTCATACAAGAAAAGAACCAATTTATTCATGTATCTCAAATCTAAGTTTGAGCAAAAAGAATGCAGGTGTTCTCAATAAACATCGAGTTGCTAACAAATGACAATCATACGAGTTAATAATATAATCTTACAATTTACGTTCAATAAACGTCACTGAATCCACATACCACATGTGAAGTGTGACCAATTCATTGTGGTCTCTGGATAAATATGTATACAGAAATGACTTTGGGTCATGTTTGTTTCCTAGTAGACTATTTTACCATGAATGAACTTTTACAGCTACACCCACCAACTGCACTTGGATTTGCAGCCACCTGCACATGAAAACCAGAAGGTTTTCATATATCTTAGTAAGCAGTTGGCGATGAAAAATTTTGAACCACAAATCAAGCTTTATAAAAGTAAGTTACCTGAAATCCAGAACGGATCAGCTCTTCAACATAATCAACCGTTGCACCTTTTACAAACCCCAATGATATTGTGTCAACTACCAATTTAACGCCATCCCTCTCAAATATCCTATACAATTTGCATTAATATTTATTAAAGCTAGTCATAATTAAAATTTTCAAACATATTTACTTCTGTATTGATAGCAAACCTGTCATCACTGTTAGGTTTCTCCTCCAGTTCGAAGTTGTATTGAAAACCTGAGCAACCACCTGCCTCTATGCTTAATCGAAGCATTTTCTCCTTAGACTCATCAGCTTGCAATTCTTTCATCCTCTACATAATTTAGGAGCAAGTTTTATAAATGTGGTCTGAAAGATCTTGAGTTCTATACACTGTTCTTATTAAACAATAAAATATGAGCTTATGTCTTCTAGATTAATGAAAATCAAGATTATGAAACAGACTGCTTTCCTACTACTTTTCTATATTTACTAAACATTTAATTAAACTGAAAATGGAAACAGATAGCTGCTCATAAACATAATTCAACAGCCTGAAAACGTGAAAGAAACGCCCAACATCCAAGAGACACATTCCGGTCACTTATTTCTACAGGAAGTAAGACTAGTCAATGCATGATCCTATCCAGTGTCCTGAGTTGTTACATAATAAATACAAAAGTTTTGCTACATATGCCTAGAATTTAGACGTAAATTCATGCCTAATACATTCACTTTTAAACAAATGTCTCCCACTATTTTTCTCTCTATGTCTTAACCGATGAATCTTACAAGTGTTCCAATTACGCACATTTATAGGCATATGTAATCAGGCATGCTTGGCATTTTTCTAACTACAATAGTTCCCTTGTGCAAGTTTTATTAATATAGCTCAAACTGAAATAGAACATAAAATATAATGAAGATGATGCATAAGTAACTCCCTTGATATCTTTTGAAATGTAGCCAACATAAGGGTAGAACTTCATGGAGCATTAACAAAACTAAAGTTGTAATTGTGAGCTATTTCTTCTATAGCAAGAGCCTAGTGGTATAACTGCATGATACATTGGTCCTGTGTTCAGCAATCCTCATGTGTTCATCTAAGTCACAGTAGATATGGATATAATACGAATCATCTTGTATATGTGTTTTTGGTCATTGTTTCAGGAGTAGTTCCCACATAAGAATTTAGTACAATTGCCACAGCTAAATCATTTTAAAGCGGAGTACAAGAGGCACTGTCAACCAATTAGGGGTCACTGGGTATTACCATATATAGCTACGAATAACGGTACTCACTTGAGGCTATAATGAGCTTCTTTCCAAACATAATGAAAGTATCTTTACCAATTACTGAGTACAAAAGTGATAAATTACTAATGCCATATGTTAGCCAACCGTAGAGACAGGAATTAAATGACTTAAAAGGCCACGAGTACAAGTCCTACACAGTCATAATGAGCATTAGAATTCCTGAGGAAAACAACTCCTAAAAACTTACATATTAGGGCTGGTATTGATGGTAAAATAGGTATCGACAGTGAAATGTTGTCAATCTAATGCTTAAGAACATATTCTGGAATTAGGTAAATAAAGAAGATAACCTGATCACATCCAACTTACAAATGAAAGTATTATGTTTTTCTTGATTCTTGTCATGGTTAACAGCTGGCAACCTTCATTTTCATTCATCATAAAGAAAACAGCATCCGTAGGCACCATACAAATATCCATATATTTATGAAATACCGTCAATATACCTTGACTAATTTAAATATTTCGGTTCAATATAGATCTGTACGCATTTTACGCTGTAATACCTAATACACATACTCTTGAGATGGGTTCACTAGCTACAACTACAATGCCCTATTGCAATCCTAATTTATTATTTATAATATAATAATATAATGTGTATAAGTATTTGGAGTAAGGCTTTCTGCAAAGATCATCTTACCTACATAGCATACTCCAGAGGTATGAGCTACAATACCAATGAACCTATAGGTTGTGCATCTTACATTTGGAAAAACAATTATCCCCTAAAACTGTCTCGTGTTTCTTATGTCAAGCACATCGATTTCACATTTGGTGTACTCAACCTCAACTTGTGTTGCAAAGTAAGTAAGATTGTCAATTTTGTTTTCCTTAAGATCATACGTTAAAATAAGGTTGCATCTTGCTTATAGAATCTTTTCTAAGCATCCTAACAATCGCCGTGTATCGGAATTTCAAATAGCATGAACAAACCTATATATCTATACCTGTATAAGAAACAATAAAAGATAGAGAAATTACCCGAACGCAATTATCAGACAAGTGAACAGATTCTTGTTCGGAAGATGTGGAAGGCGATTGAGGTTCTTTAGCAAGAACAGATGACAATGACGATGAAGTTGAGCTAAAAAGCCTTGAATTCTGACGTATACGGGATGCGAAAAATGAGGCCCCACGCTGAATCAACGACCTTGATGACTGCATAATATTATTGTTCTGACTTCAGTGATTCATACGGATTGTTGAGGAATATAGAAGGTATTAGGGCAAATCGATTGGATTTAGAATCAAGTCGATAAAAAATGTGGGGTTTGTTTATCGTCTTCTAGGGCGTGTTTGGAAGAGAGAAACTCAGAGAAATAAAATGGAGCTGAGTAAAGAAGTGAAGGGAAACGAAATTGGCTAAGAAATTAAAGTAATTCCCTCGTTTTGTAATGATGGAGATAGTCACCTGAGAAATGAACAGATAAGTTAATTCCCTTGTTTGGTTGGGATAACAGAGAAATGAAATGCATTTTATTATAAACAAGGTACTGATAATAAAAATTACAGGCGTCCATAAAAGTACACAAATTTTTACAAGCTCTTCATTAAAGCTATTTTAGTACACAAAATTATAGAATCAAGTGAATAAAACAAATAATATACAACATAAAGTGTTTCATAAACAGATGGCTTTACTTTCTTAGAAATTATATATATAGTTTTTTCTACTGTTATTACAACACAATCAAGTGTATCCAAATACATACTTTTTGAATCAAAATACAGTATAGAACAATACACCAATCAATCATTTAATTGTTTGTTTAAGCTTCAAGCTCACATACACCAGCATTACTAATCTGACCATGATCTTTTGAATTAAATCGGATTTCCAGAATTTAATCTTATACACACGCAATGACACACAACACCTATCAATTACCATAAGCAATAAAATATACACACAATTTGACAAAGCCACATATAATGCACATAAATGAGCAAACATAGTCATTTGAGATATCGATTCGCTTAGCGCATGTTACATAGTATCACTTGATTAAACCATCTCAACCAGCACAATGTTGTGATAAAGAATCGAAGATTACCTAAATACTCCGTACTTTCGACATATGATGTTCCTAACTATATCCGGTTCTAAAGAATGATCAAAAAAATAATAACTTGACAACAGAGTATGAAAATAAATTGGATAAGTTGAATCAGGTTTGATACTTAAGGAGCTTTAGTCAATGAAGCAAACCAAATTTACCTGATATGTCAATTTTAGATAGATGAAGAAGATTATAGTTTTAAGGTTACATAAACACAGGTTCAGCAGAATTGCCAAAATCACATGTAAAATTGAAATCAAAATAGCAAAGAGAGTAACCTGGCAGAAAGAGCAGGAGAAGCGCAGGCGGGAAGGGGCCTAGGGTTTGGAGGTGTTTTCAATTTGGGTGTGGTGTGGTGGTATGTGGAAGTCACGTGACCATTTTATCTTGATCTTCATACCATTCGTTCAAACCCACAAAAATTAGAGGTTTAACTTTCCATCCCAACAAAAGAGGGGAAATGGGACTAAGGTGTACTACCGTTAACTAGCACAATATCCGCACAATACGACCGTAAAAGTGGTGTCGGTAGATGGAGCGGTAATTGATGATTTTAAAATGAAATTAAATGATAATATTTTGAAGATTTATTTTATCTATATGTATTATTTTATTTTATCTATATGATAAATATAATAGAAAGAAATCTTATTTGTTTATAGTAACATATTAATAGAAATGATTTGGTCATATATTATATACATTAAATTAATTAATAGGTATAAATGTGATAGGGGTATTTTAGGAACTTCAATTATTTTTAAGAATTTTAAGATTAACATTGGACATGCTTTATAAGTAGTAACAGATTTGGGGTATCTCTACGGTATCTCCCATACAATAAAGGTATAAATGAGCCGAGTTGGTTGTGTTGAATCTCAGGCTTGCATTGATCCTTAATTTTTATAATTTGAGCTCCGCTTGTGATACATGCTAAAATCTCGAGCTCGGCTCGTTAAACTTAAACGAGTTTGGGCTCGAATTTAGCTTGGCTCGTTAAGCAAAAACTCGAGCTCGTTAATCTCTTTCGCTGAAGTTTCGCCTCCTGAGATTATGTGAATGAATTCTTATACCGTGTAGCTATGGTTTCGGTAGGTAAGAAATATCTTGACGTTTGTTTTTATAAGAGAGATTTTTGGGAATATGAATAGAATAACATATAATTATGGATATATCAAAACTTATATGGAAAGTCGATTAAGGTCTAGCCCTGAGTAAACAAAAACCAAATTGGTGATGACCAAGAATTTTGATAAATCCATCATAAATATGCATCATTTGTGTTGTACAGTACAAACTGTAAATGCAGAGGTGTGATGGATTCATCAAAATCCTTAATGAAAATATGAACACTCAAATACTTTAGATATTTTATTTTTTATTTTTATTATAACAATAGATATTAATAATGTATACATTGAATAGGCTTGTGAGCTTGCTCGAGCTTGGTATTTGAAGTTCGAGCTCAATTTATTAAGTAAGCCTTAACTTAGGCTCAAACTCTGTGTAGAGTCGATTCAACTCTAAACAGAAAATGCTTTTATTTCTCCGCACGGGTGTAACTTGTAACTAAACAAAGGAAATGAAATGATTGTCATTTATCACTCCTCAACTCCGCCTACCAAACATACCCTCGTTTCCCCTCCTCCTTGGCTACCTGTGGCTGCTCTGTATTCTTGAGTTGTACCCTACTTACGGATTTATCGCCCTAAATTTTCCAACCTAACTGACTCGCCTACTTCTACGACCTCCATATCAAGCACTCAGTGAGCCGACATACAAGATCGGATCCGATCCCACGATCCTGCATCCGATCTTACCCGCCCGTTGCGATTTAGCACGCTTTTGTTTGGTACGTGATCTCGATAACTCTAAAAAAAGGTTTACATCAGTTAATTGATAATATTATATATAATTGTTTGTCCGTTGCTGCGTATTGATTATGATTATTTCAAAGTGAAAAACTGCTGATATGCCTGTTTCAGAAATAATGAATACTTAAAATTAAGCAGCACGCACCCAGTTAGCACACTTTAGAATAAGCAATCCCAAACACCTAAATAGTAAAATCTGTGTTTCATCCTCATTCATTGTGATTTTGTCCATTTATGTGATTAATTAGTGTAAAGTTAGGGTTTTTATTTGATTGGATTCTAGTGCTCGGTTGATATGCTCATTACATGCAAGCCTCTCTCTATATTATAAAGAGATTTCTGATATCTGAATTTTATTTTGTTTTCGAGAATTGTATGCGAACCCTATATTAGTGCATGTGCTTGTTTTGCAATATTGTAAGACTTCTTATGTACCAGCACTTACTCAATATATGCTCATCTAGGGGTGTTTGAATGTGCTTATCGATAGTGATAGTTTGAATTTGAGAAATCCGAATATGAAGTAGTTTGATATAATTTTCCAACCAGTGAAAGTTAGATAATTCTTCTGAAATCAATAATCAGTTTTTGTAGTGTTGAGCTCATCCAAATCTGAATATATTGACTATAAATAATCAGAAAATTTAAACCATTACCGCTTTACCGATTACTGATTATTCAGTTATTCCAACTTCACACTAATGAGTCTAGAGGCACATCCAGACAACCACCTTAAACGAGTTCAGTCTTCTATATATTTACAAATTGAAAAGCTGCAGTATGAATATTTGATATATACATAATGTGATGCAATCTTTTGCTTCTGGGCGCTATGTTACAAGATAAATTTTTCATAATTGACTTGTTTTGGTTTGTATCGTTACATGAATTAGTGCAAGGTGAACCTTTTTCTTTCTGGTATATTGTGATTCATGGGACATCTATAAAATATGAAGAAATCCACAATGATTTCTAGTGTATATTAGTGGCCGATGTCGGAATGTTATTGATTAATTTTGAATCTTAACCTTCATAACTTGTAATTATGAACAACCAAACATGCTATAGCAATTTCATTGCATCCATTCTTGTTGCTAGCACTCTTATTATGCGTTTTGAATACTGTAGTACATAAAAAACCAACAATATTTTTTCCGTTTATGTGTTGCTTGCTTATGTGGTTTCATGATCATTCAGTGATATATATCTGTGGGGTTTGAGAAGTAGTTCCAGATTTCTTCTATTAATTGATTGAGGATGGAGCATCTTCCCGTGGAAGTCATCGGGAACATCCTCTCTCGGCTTGGGGCTGCACGTGACGTCGTAATTGCGTCCGCCACTTGCCGAAAGTGGAGAGAAGCTTGGCGGATTCACCTTCACACACTCTCCTTCAATTCAAATGATTGGCCTGTTTATCATGAGCTCACAACTAGCCGACTAGAAATCCTCATTACCCAAACAATCTTTCAGACCACAGGCCTCCAGTGCCTTTCCATCATCATGGATGATGTTGATGAGTTCTCAGCAGCCCCCGTGATCGCTTGGCTCATGTACACTCGAGAAAGTTTAAGACAGTTGCATTATAATGTAAGAACATCACCCACCATCAATATCATTGAGAAATGTGGTCGCCAAAAGCTAGAAGTGCTTAATCTATCTCATAATACAATCAGTGGAATTGAGCCAAGTTATCAACGTTTTCCATGTTTGAAGACTCTTTCGTTAAGCCACATCAGTATTTCTGCTTTAGACTTGAGTTATTTACTGACTGCCTGCCCGAAAGTCGAGATTTTGACACTTTTGAGTCTAGATATCGCCATGTCAGACGCACAGGCATCAATGGAATTGAATAGTCACTCTTTAAAAGATCTATCCGTTGAAGGCATAAGTTTGGAAAAGTTTATGCTCGAGGCTGATAGCCTCGAGAAGTTGCAACTTAAAGATTGTACATTAGAGGTTATTGAGCTTGTTGGCAAAGGGACGTTAAAGCTTCTAAAAATTGATGATGTCAGCGTTATTCATCTTGATATTGGAGAAAATACCGAAAATCTTGAAATTGTGGATGTTAGTAATTTCACTATTATGTGGACTAAATTCCATCAAATGATTTCAAAAGCATCAAGATTAAGAGGTCTTCGGCTTTGGGGTGTTGTGTTTGATGATGAAGATGAGGTTGTTGATATGGAGACGATTTCCATATGTTTTCCTCAGTTGACACACGTGTCATTGTGTTATGATTTAAAAGAGGGTTCACTTCAGTACAATTTGCAGCGGGCGTTTGAGTTAAAGAATGTGATTATGTTGGAACTTGGATGGACAGTTATAACTGATCTGTTTTCACAATGGGTAGCTGGTCTTTTAGAGCGGTGCCCTCATCTCAGAAAATTGATTATTAACGGGATTGTATCAGAGGCTAAAAGTCATGAAGAATGCCAAGTTTTGGCTAATTTCACGACTTCAATTGTTAGTCTCATGCGAAAGTATATGCATGTAGAAATTCAGTTTGAATATGAATAACGAAAGAAGATCTAAACATTCATAGTTGTCGTTGCAGGTAATGATCCTGATCATGGCTTGCCATTTTGCTGTTAAAATGTTTTGGCTAGGAGTGGTATAACATTTGTAAGCAGTTTTCAATGTGGGTTTACATCTGATTGTAGACTACCATAGCACGTATAATTCAAAAAAAATCTTTATATTTTGGCATGCTTTGTTAGTTTGTTTGGCGTATTTGCTCTTGATGTTGTGTTCTTTGGCAGCATTAATTGATCAAATTGTCTGTATTGATCTATATGCTCCAACTATCGAAGTATTAATTATCTATGCTCAAATGAGTATAACACTTCATTACTAGTTATTCACATAGTAAAATTTTTTGTGTTTTAAAGAAACGAAACAGCTTTCTAATAGTATACTAATGTTTTCTTCGCAGACACGTTCCTTTGAGATGTAATGATTGTATAATTGTATTAACAGTCAACCACAGAAGATGTTGAAAACATATAAATTTGGGTGTTGGGTCATCCAATATCCGATCAAAATATCATGTTGGCGTTTGTTATAAAGACCTTATTCAGTGACTCGATACGGTTCTCTATAGTTTTCACAAGACATTTGTGATTCACATCGATCACGTGAACATAGGGCTGTAAATGAGCTGGAGTTTTCATGATTGCAAGTTCGAGCTTGACCAAGACCTCAAATGGCTAGGAAATAGTCATTAGAAACCATGAAATACTAACATTCGACTCAAAATGCTTAAAGAACTTGATAAAATATTGACTTGTTTGCAGCCCAGATTACGTAATAGCTATTGTGACTTGCATATTCCAAGAAGCTTAACAATTTCTGTCAAGCCTTTATAAGCTCGAGCTTAGCTTGTTATATGTTTCAACTCGGTAAAAACGTAATATGTTTGCATCCACACACGAAAGCCCAATTGCCCAAAACATGTGGCAGTGAAATACCTTCCATAAGAACTAAGAAGGGATTGCAATAAAATACACAAATACAACTGACTACAGATTGCAGTACACTCTTGAGGAATCTAATATAAAATCTCAACAATACAAATCACAAGGTACCGAACGGAGAAAGGAACCTGAACCCACCCCCTCCAAGAACCAATAAAGAATAAAACATTTACAAACTGGAGAAATAACACAGCATGATGACTGATCAGCCACTGGATTCATCTGCAAAACCTTTATTAGATCAATAATTCAACATGTTTGCAGTTTTAGTTGGATCGTTTTGATATTTTGTTCCGTGAGCAGATTTATTTAGCTTATTTTTTACAAAAATTTATAGTGATTAGTTCTATGGAATACTCAAAAGTGTTGTCTTGAACAAACCCCGTGTTACGGATGACGCTTCAAGATCACTAAAATCGTATAAAAACCAAATAAATAAGAACATCCAAGGTAATTTATTCACATTTTAATTACATATTTGATAATGAGGAAATATTCTTGATTAATTTTACGTTATCAATCAAGTGATTACGATCTCTAATTGCTAAAAATGGATGAGACAAAACAGTTAACAATAGAGATGGGCAAAAAAACCGGTTTCCAGGTTCCGACCCGAAACCGACTCGGTCAAAACCGGTTTTGACCAAAATCGGTTCAAGTTCTCCTCGACCCGCCGGTTTCTGGATATGAACGTTAGAACCGGTTCCAAACCGGTTTCTCCAACCCGGTTTGGAAAAACTGGTTTCCAAACCGGTTTCAACCCGGGTTTTTTTTTATCGTTTTCTAGCCGTTAGGGGCTGTTTCTAGCCCTTTTTTCAAGTTTTTTTTTTACATTTTTACCATCCTAATTCACCTGTATATAAAACCTTTGATTTAATTTCAATCACAACAATCTTCTACTCATTCTTATATACAAAAACTCAAAAAAACATACTTCCTTCTCAATCACAACAATCTTCTACTCATTCTCAATTTTCAAAATGGCACATCAACAAGATTCTACTTCCTTCGGTGATGAATCAAGTCGCCCAACAATTGTTCGACTATTGCCTAACAAAATAAATAAAGAAGTATGGGATTTTTACGACAAAGTGGAAATGTCGGATGGTTCGGTTAAGGCACATTGCAAACGTTGTAAGCATTTCTTAAAACCCGATTCCAACACAACGTTGAAGAATCATAACAATCTTCATTGTCCCAGAATCAAAGGAATCCGGAATCAAATGGTCAATCTTCTATGGCACGAGATGGTTCTATATTTACATACGATGTGGAACGGTGTCGACAAGCTTTTGCGGGTTATGTGAATCAAGAAGCTTTGCCGTTCAACCACTTCGACAACCCTCGGCTTACTAGGGTGATTCAAACCACTCTTCAACCGCGATATAATCATGTAAGTCGTACTACTCTTAAACGTGATGCCCTTAAAGTGTGGAAAGAAGCTAAAAAACAACTAAAAATAGGCTTTGAAAACTTAAATACAAGTGTATCATTAACAACCGATGTTTGGTCGGCTCCTCATGGTTTGCCCGGTTCCTACCTTTATGTTACCGCACATTGGGTTGATCCATCAACTTGGCAAATGATGAAACGTACCATTGCTTTTGAAGATTTTGAGTATCCTCACACGGGTCAAAACTTATTTTACATGTTACGAAATGTGATTAAAACGTTTAAATTGGAAGAAAAGGTTTTTTCAATCTCTTTTGACAATGCAAGTAATAATACACTTGCAGTTTCAAAATTAATACTAAAATACGCACCACCTTTGAAGGGCATTTTTTATCATAGTCGATGTGTTGCACACATCATTAACTTGGTTGTGCAAGCCGGACTAGCGGTTACGGAAATAGACACCATAAAAAATGCGTATAAAACTATGTTACAAGACATGTTTCAAAGGGGTAAACAAAGATATAAACTTATATGAAATTGTGTAAGGAAACGAATTCCATCTTTTTAACACCTAATTGGGACATGCCCGTTAGATGAAGTTCGACTTACCATATGTTTGTATGTGGTTTACGCCAACAAGATTGTTTAATGCTTTTTCATAGTCAACTTGTTAACAAAGGTTATGCATCACCATTTCCCATAGAATTTTGGGAAGTTATTAAAAAGTTAACCGAATTGCTCAAAGTTTTCAAAACCGCGACTACTTTATTATCGGGTGTTTATTATCCCACTAGTCATTGGGTACTAAAACAACTTTTTATAATGACTACAAAATTAAACGAATACGTATATGAAGGTGCTATTTATGAAAAGATGGTGTATCCAATGAAAGAAAAACTAAGAAAGTATTTTCAAGAAATGCCACCCGTTATTACTTGTTCCGCCGCAATTAATCCGTGTTTTAATGTTTGTGGGGTGGAAATGATGATCGATGGCATTTGTCACAATTTGTAGTTGAATGACCAAGACCCAATGTTTTCACATGAAATGAAAAAGACTTTTAAGAGTAATTTACAAGATTTGTTTGGCGTATATTTTCAAAAATATAGTGCATCTACAAATGTGTCCACTAGTTCGATTCCCACAATGTTTTCCTCGTCTTCTTCCCAAAATGTGATGCTAAACTTGTATAATAGTGTAAGAGAGGAAAACCATAAACGGGCAAGGGGTGATGGTAACCAAAACACTTCTAGCGAATATGGGAGATATAGTGGAACGGATTTTTTGTCCACTATTCCACCCAATGAGTTCGAAACATTTGATATTTTGGCTTGGTGGAAAGAGATGGAATCTCAATTTCCCGTTCTAGCCATCATTGCCCGAGATTTACTAACCGTCCAAGCTTCTACGGTAGCTTCGGAATCCACATTTTCTCTTATTGGTAGGGTATTATCTATAAGAAGAACAAGATTCACACCGGCTTCCTTAGAGATGTGTATTTGCTTGAAGGATCACTTAGACGCCGCGGAACGTATACAAAATGTTTCAAGTCTTGAAGGTTAAATGGAATATGAACAACAGATACACAATATCGAGGTGAAAGAAGGTGTAGTAATATCACTTTTCGATGAAGAAATTGCTCTTGATAAAGCTTCACGCGAGGCTACCTCCGAAGAAGATTTCGACTTTTGAAGACTTTGAAGATGTTTGAAGACTTGAAGACTATTAAAAGTTGAAGACTATGAAGATTATGAAGACTATCAAGATTATGAAGACTTTTTCGATTATGTAATATTTTTAAGAAGACTTATGAAGACTATCAAGATTTTTAAGAAGACTTAGAAGACTATTAAAAGTTATTGCTCAATTATGTTTCCTTTACTATTGTTCCACGGATTCAATAAAGAAAATTTGACCCAAACGTTGATTTTCCCAAAAAAACTTAACGCTCGTACGTATTTCAATTATATAGACTTTTCGGATTCAATATTTTTTTAAGAAGATTTAGAATCCCTTTGGTTATGATATTGATCAATTATGTTTTCATTACTAATATTCTACAAAGTTAATGAAAAACATTTGACCCAAACGTTGATTTACCCAAAAAAGCCTAACGCTCGTACGTATTTGAACTGTATAGACTTTTCGGATTCAATAATTTTTTTAAGAAGATTTAGAAGCCCTTTGGTTATGATATTGACCAATTATGTTTCCATTACTAATATTTTACAAAGTTAATAAAGAAAATTTGACCCAAACGTTGATTTACCCAAAAAAGCTTAACGCTCGTACGTATTTGAATTATATAGACTTTTCGGATTCAATAATTTTTTTAAGAAGATTTAGAAGCCCTTTGATTATTTTATTGATCAATTATGTTTCCATTACTAATATTCTACAAATTTAATGAAAATTTTTTGGCCCACACGTTGATTTACCCTAAAAAGCCTAACGCTCGAAAACCAAATCCTATTATAGCAAAAACCGGTTTTTATGAAAAACCGGTTTCAACCCGACCCAAACCGGGTAGGGTCGGGTCAGCTTTTTACCGCTCAAAAATCGGGTTGAACTCGAACCGGTTTTTGGAGAAACCGGTTTTGACCGTGTTGACCAAAAACCGGTTCGGGTGGGTCGGGTTTTTCGTAAAACCAGTTTCTGTGCACCTTACTTAACAATCTACGAATCTTATCAGTTATCACAACAATTACAAGCCCGGCCCATGACGGAGCCCATAACACATTAAATATGACCTTTATCAGCTGTGTATGTCTTGTAACAATGTGCGCGAGAAAAAACCCGCAACCCGTAGCCCGTAGGTACATGTTCATCGTTGGTGGGTAAACTCGCAAAATGTTATCCGCGGGTAAGGTATGAATATGAATTTTTACCCGTTTGCGGGTCGTGGACTTACCCGTGGGTAAACTCGGCCGCAAACTTACAAAACAAATTATACCTACTCACAAGTGAAATTCTACGATTTATCTCTCTCTCTCTCTCACACACACACATACACACATATATATATACACACACACACACTAGCATGATACCTACGCTATGCAACGGAGTTTCGTACCTTTATTTTAGTAGTGACTCAACGATAATCACATATTATTTTTGTCATTCACTAATGAATTACATGTGATTGTGAGTTGATATTCATTGTTTACTCGTATATATAGTTTAAGACTAGTATATACTTGGTGAAGATTGAAAAGTGAAAATTATGTTAAATTGATAGGATGATATTGTAAATCATATAATTAAATATACAAATATCGAGTCTTATTTTTTTTAGGGTTTCTAAAATTAAAACACTTAGATACTTTATAAGTAGTCATAGATCATGTATATACATGATCCAAAAAAAAAAAAAATAGGTGGAGAAGAGGGAGAAGTAATATAATTCAGTATTTTTATTACTATGATTCACCTTTTTTATTATGATTCTACATTTTTATTGAGTCGAATCATATCAATAAAAATACTGAATTATATTGTTTCTCCCCGTTCTCCACCTAAATTTCCTTCTCTATTGAACCGGATCATATATATATATATATATTATATGTAATGAAAATGTTCAGACAGAGACTAAAAATTATAATATTCATGTTTACAACGGAAACTTATAGAACAATAAATAATGTTAAATTGATTAATAATTGTAGAACAATTAGTTCGTGTTTCTTAAAATTTGACAATTTAATTCGTTTAATATTACGATTCGTTGATTTGAGCATGTTTTAAAACACCTTTTAAAATTAAAAGTATATAAAATCTTTTGATTATTTGATAAAATATTTGTATTATTTTAAACACGCAGGTTTACCCGCGACCTGTGAGTATGTGCAGGTACAGTACGGTTGTAAAAAAACCCGCTAACAATTACTGCGGATTCGCAGGTCGAAAAACCCGCACGAACGGGTAATGGGTTTGGCATACCCACGACCGCATGTGTCATCCTTAGGTTACAACCATTACGTCTAGTGTACTACCCGTATACGACTATTAGCAACTCATACGTCTCGTGTACCAACGGACCATATACACTGTCGTCCATGTTGCATATGACTAAACCAACGCAGTACACGGCTTCCCCCGGATTTGCTAAATGTGCAAATTTATATGGAACACAGGTACAAGTTTATTTTGGGTATTTTTGATACGGCTTTTACAACAAATACGGCTTCAACCGATCTCATCTATAAATACACAGGTAATTCTCAACTTTCCAACTCACTTCACCTTTTACATATAAATTTAATGATAATGCCGCATATAAATCCAAAATTGTGTGTGTATATGTGCATAGCTAGACATTTCATCTTTATATATAGGCTTGAAAAGCTCGGCAATATCCTGATCGGGATCTTAAAAGTTCGAGCTCGGCTCAATATAAATTTCGAGCACAACTTTAAGCTCAGTCTCAATAAAAACTTGAGTTGTGATAAAACTTGATTATGTCAAGTTCAAGCTCAAGCCGAGCTCACGTTTCTCTCAAATCGTTTACACCTCGAACTGAGTAATATATCTTTTATGGAGACCAAACATATAAAGGATTGAGTGTTATTTTGAAAAAAAAAAATCTTTAACTACTAGTTAACAAATACGTAGTATATTGCAATTCATTAATCATTAATTATTAAAAAAGTAATTGTAATGGACAAATTGAAATTACAAGGAAGCTAGACAATAAATTTGTTGAGTACTCAAATTATTTTATAAAAAAATAATATTATTAGCCTATTGCTCGTGCGATGTAGCATGACAAAAAAATGTATGCAACAATATGCTTACGTAACATGTCTTCTTATAACTGAGAGCATAATACTTTGCAGTATATCATTGTAACACCCCCAAATTTACTATTTAGCGGAAGCAAGCTTTGGGGTGCTACTAATCAATAATCAAAACATACAAGGCATATAATGAACGATTTTATATGCGTCGTTTTACAGATACATTGATAATATAAAGTTTTACAATGTATAAATGTTTACAAAAGCCCAATAACTACAGTGTTTGGAGATTAATTGGCATAACTTAGTTACAAAATGTAGTAATGCAAAATAATCTCCTGATGTGTATGCTGACTCGAGCTATGGGCATCCTGAGTGAACAGGTCCTACTGCTGTTGGGTACCTGAGAACACATGCTAAAAAGGTCAACTAACGCTGGTGAGCTCGCAGGTTTGCATAATAAATATGTAAGTGTGAACCACAAGATTTAATGGTAACCGTTTGAAATGAATCAAATGATGTATATGTCTGCCATGAGGTCATAGTCTGCGCTTAACATGGGTGTCAGGATCACAATAAAGTGCCTGATCGTGGGTGCCTCCGGGCGAGTGTCTAATCCACACTCGTATGAACAAAAGTTAATGCATCCGTTTAACCAGTCAGTGCTTGCTGACCCGAACGAGGATGGTCAGTCCTATATGGTACCATACACTAACATTCGCGCTACATAAAGTATTACCAGAACTATGATCGTAGAGGACTTAAAAGTGTTTAGAAAACAGCTCATGCAGAATATAGCGAGTTTTGTACTCGTGTTCACGTGTAAAATAGTTAGAGCATGTATTCCCACCCCGGGAGTAAAAACAGTAAAAAGTCGGGGCTATGAGACTCACTTGAGCCTGAAGAGTTGCAATGAAGCAAATGTGGTGAAGTAAAACGAGGTGTCCGAAGACTGTAACCTGCTGGGCGTTTATAACGCGCAAGGTTGAATAAAATAAGTAGCTATCTTAAAAGATAACCTATGCTAGTTGTTCATCCAACTAGTAATGTCCAATGATTTGATTTGATTGGTAAGTTCGAGTTTTGAAAACGTGTACGGCCCGTTGGTGATTATTTGCAATAATATTATTATTATGTCGAAGTGTTATACTTAAAAAAAATATTTACAAACTTTAGGTGATGGGGGTCCGAGGGCAGCGCCCCTGGTTAGCGGGGTCCTAGGGGTGGCAACCCCTAGCAGGGTCCAAGGGGCTGGCCCCTGGCTGGGAAAATTTTTTATTTCTACCATATTGTTATAGGGAAAAACGCATCTAAGATTTGAATTTGGGTAAAATCAAGTGATAAAATTTCAGGTTTCGACACTTAGTAAAAATGTGGGTTCTGTTTCACGCGACACTTATAGCGACACTTAGGGTCTTAGGCGTCACTTAGGAAGTGACGCATGAAATAGCAGAATCTGGGTAAGGGCGTCACTTATGGCGTCACTTATGGAGGTGACGCATAGTGAGGCGTCACTTAGTGGCATGGGCGACACTTAGGAAGTGTCGCATAAAATTGAAAATTCTGAGTTTAGGGCGTCACTTAGGTAAGTGACGCATAAGGTGGCGACACTCCATTAGTGTCGAGTATAAGTGTCGGATAAGGCTTCTAGGCGTCACTAGACAAGTGACGGAGGTAAGTTTCGGGAAAAAGGGGTTTTATGCGGCACTTATGCAAGTGACGCAAGATTAGGGCTTTTAGCGACACTCAGTGCGTCACTTAAGTGACGCACGAAGTGACGCTATATTGCAGTCTTCGTTGCGACACTTAAGGCTGTTGACGGGTTTTTGAGCCAAAAATGAGTTTTTCGGTTTCCGTTTGATCCGGTTCTTTTACCCAACCCTTATTTGGACATTTCAAGCTTAAAGAAACAACTATAACTCAAAAACACTAAAAATCGAGGAGTTGCGGGTTTTGTCAGAAACTTACAAGTTAACGCGTGAGAATTTCGGAAAGACGGAAATGTAGATCGTGTCGCGGTGAATCTTTTTCTCCAAACGAGCTAGACGATTTGGGTTCGTTTTATGGTGTTTTTGGGTGGATTTAGTGGTGATGGTGGTGATGTGTTTTGAGAGAAAAGAGAGGAAGAGAGAGAGCCTATGTAAGAAATGAGAAGGAAGAAAAAGGAAAGAGAGGGGGAAGGGGGGCCACTTGGGTCCCACCCAAGTGTGGTTGGCTCCAAATTTTAATTCCTGTATTTGCGCTCCGTGCGGTGCTCGTTTTCCCGGTCGTTTAAACGTTTAAATAATTTTATACGCGTTCAATTATAAGTTTTAAAATACGATTAGTTATTCGACATTTTAGTTGAAGTATTTAACCGAATCCTTTAGGATTTAAGTTATAAAAATGTAACTCATACTTGTTTCGTTTGGTTGCGTGTTAAATGTTTAAGTCGCGTAGACGTTTATTATACGATACGAAATGTAGTTAAAATATTATCAAAATAATATTTTTGAGTATGATATCGTCATTAAATAACTTTGTATTATTTAATAAAATTGATCACCAACGTCCGTATTTACTTGAACCAAATTACATTCGATTTGAAACGTGCTCGATTTAACCAAATCGTGCAATTGTATATATTCAACAATATATATTATTTGATACATAAATTAGCCTAACACAGTACTAATTACATGTATTACAAAAACGATTAGTACCTAATGACTAGCCCTAATTTGGCGGGTGTTACAATCATTTTCTTATAATACGCAATGACAATGACCTGAAACTCGATACCAAACTAGAAACGTTAACTTACTAAGCCATAATCATCAAATCAGTGCATTTAATTTTTCTGGTCGGGTTTGGTCAATGTTAGAATGGTCCAATCCGTTATTCCGATGAAAAATACTAAGTTTGTTTTTGCAATAAAAATTCAAACCCGTCAACCCATGAAACCAATCAATTACATTTTCGCTAATATTTATATCATATCAATTGTAATGGACATTTCAATATTCATGTATATTACGTCAGCTACAACAATATTAAAAATATATATATAATCATGAGGTTAAATCTTATGTAATTGAAACCAATTATGATAATTAACATTTAATTTTAATGACGTACGTCCGTCACCTGACTTAGGAACGGCCCAAGCAATCTAGTTCCGGGCCGCCCCGAACCCCGGGCCCGGATACCATCCGTGGCCAGCTATTGTAGCCCACGACGCGGGGATCAACCCCCGAATAGAATCATGAGGCCGGATACATTCCGTGCCCGGACCGCGGACCTCATTATTATGAGTGCTCTATTTGCGGGCGCGACGGAGAAACAATAATGAAAATATCCGTGCCCCACACATATAATCGACATTCTTGGACAAACAGTACAATCTGTAACCGTTATATCCAAGTAATTAACATGGCTTGGCCACTAACCTGGTCCACGATTGGTCCACGTCTGTCACACCCTCAAAATCGATAATCGTGTTTATTAATGGTTTAGCGGAAGCTTTAATTAATTAGCGGAAGCATTTTTAATAATCGTTTTAACAGCGGGGGTGCTGACGTTACAACAGTGCATTCATTGTATCAGAGCATATGATCATACAGAACATATTAATTTAAGATGCCATAAGTTTAAACGTTATTACAAAAGGGTGCGACTTATAAAGTCGTACAAGTAGTGATGTTGTAGAACAACATAAGTTTACAAAACACGAGTTTATAAAAGAGGGATTTCGTAAGTATAACCAATGGAATTGGTAACACAAAGGAAATCCAAGTGTCCCAAAAGTGGCATCATAAATAGTCTGGGTTGCCTACGTCCTTTATGCATGCAGAAGTACCTAAGTTCTAATTCCCTGAAAAACATAGTAAACCGTCAACATTGAATGTTGAGTGAATTCACAGGTTTAGTGTAAATGTAGTTAAACCAAGTTTTGTATAAATCATTCATGTACACAAACATAATATTTATATGTATAGCAGGAAACACAAGTGTTCTTATTAAAGAAAACATTTCCTATTTTACTGTAAGAATGTCATTCTTACTACAATTCAGTCGATGTGTTAGGAAACACAAGTTTAATCATAAACATTTCCATATATATAGTTGTAGGAAACACAGGTTTAACAGTCAAGTAAACATTTCCATGTATATAGTTGTAGGAAACACAGGTTTAACAGTCAAGTAAACATTTCCATATATATAGTTGTAGGAAACACAGGTTTAACAGTCAAGTAAACATTTCCATATATATAGTTGTAGGAAACACCGGTTTAATAGTCAAGTAAACATTTCCTATAAAAGTTGTTTTGTCGGGAAACCAAGTTTATCTAATCAAGGTAAACGTTTCCTAAAAAGAAATCATGCGTAGGAACACCTGTCCTATTAGTTATCACAGGGAATACCCTTCCCAAATCAAGTTGTAGTTTTGTTGTTTAGTTACGTGGGAAATATAGACTATGATCCCTCTAAGGTGAGCAACACCTTTAAAGTTAAAGTAACGACTCCTAGTACTATAACCAAACCACGACTAGTTGATGTTGTTGCCTCAGTAACACGGTAAGTATACACTCCTCGTTACGATTGCCGTCGTATGGTTGGAATGACCGAGTTATATCAGTGGGAGGGTTGTCAAATCGATAGTACTATATGTATACTCAGTGGCTAGAGTCACCTAGCTAATGGTTATAGGTTGAAAGCACTGGGACTTATGTGCACTACAACTACCTCACGTAAACCTAGGATTGTACCAAGATTCGTTGTCTTATTCCCAAAAAGTTGTGAAAACGTTTCATATAGTTAACAGTTGAATATAAAGCATATAGCATTTATATAAATCAGTTTGATATAAAAGCATGTCAAGCAATTATATAAAACAAGTAGCATGTAATAACACATAGTTCTATGTTTTCCACCCCTGGTTTTAAAAGCATTTAAAACAAGTAAAAGGTAGGGGCTGTGAACTCACGTGTAGCAAGTCTTCAGCTAGTAATACAGTAGTCCGAACGTGCCTATCAATTACCTAGACACATTTAAATATACTTTACATGAGTATATGGACTAATCGTTAAGTTGAAATGTTTATAACATCTTAGTTGTTGGTGATATTTGCGTTGAATTAATCGTTGCGTACAAGTATATATTTACATATACTTATTAGTTGAATATATATGTATTCTAATATATATATGTTATTTGTCGTCATTGATTATATATATATATACGTATATTATAAAAGTCGCGTATATATATATATATATATATGTAGTTGTCATTGTTGTTGATTATGTTTCCAAAAACATAATTATAGTAGTTATAAAAATAACTTTGTTTTAATACGATTGTCGTAGTTCATTTATATAACTATATATAAATTATAATCGTCCACTATAAATATATATCCCTATCATTCGTCCCGTTTAACTTGTCACATATATATAACTCGGTTTAAGTTTGTGTTTCGGAGTCACGTAGCCCGTTGGGCTTGGCCCAATTAGTTTGGCCCAATATCAAAGTCAAGTAGTTTGGCCCAAATAGGTGTGGCCCAAATTAATTTGGCCCAAATACGTTTAACAAGCTATTTTGGCCCGTTAACAAAATACAATTTTTGACCCAATTTAGATTCAGTCCGTTGGGCTCGAAAAGTTATATTATCAATTGTCCGTGTCAAAATAATGTCTTGCGGTAGTGTACAATTTTGTCCCAAACTTTGTATCATTAGATTTTATAACTTTTATAACTTTTTAGTATTTGTATTTCGTACGCATTAATATATTTACGAAGTATACGTCGACAGTGTATTATTTAAACGCATCGAAAAAGTCAGTACACAGACAGCCTAGCCGATCGGGTAAAAGTTTAACAAACCGTTCGGCTCGAAAACAATTTAGCCGATCGGCTAAAAGTGATGATCCGATCGGCTCATTGAATCCAGCCGATCGGCTGGTTAAAACCAACCGATCGGTTTGGTTCCTAGCCCGGTTAGTCTGTGTTCGTCCCCTGTTCTTGGTCTGTAAATGTACATATGTATATGTTTGGGTGTTTGATCTCAAGTTTTTGTACACTACTAATCATCAATACATAACATATAATTCACTACTATAGTTTGTTCACATACATACTAACAATATACAAATCAAAATTATATGATCAAATAGCATGAAGATACATAGTTTGTTTGAACCTTACAAAGATTTTGATTTTGATGATGTTGATCACAGATAATGATGATAACGAGATGATGATGATCAAGAAACCATTTTTGTGTTAGTTTTTGTATTGGTTTGAAGGATTTGAACTTGAAGATGAAGATGATGCAATGGAGATGAATTTGTCTTCTGCTCTTTGTTCTTTCTCGACACACACACAAACTCAGATGAAAATATAGGTGGGATGTATTATTGGTGATCAGAGTGAGGAAGTATATAGAATGAGTTTTGGTTCCAAAATTTTCAAAGGGAAGTAAGGTGATGAAATTTTGTGTCGCCTAGATATTTTCAACATAAGTATTAGTGTAGGTTTTTAACCCGTTAATTCTGTGTACGGGTCCAATTATTTGTACCCCGTGTCCCACTCAATTATTCGTTTGTTTAAATTTTATTTTAAACTTTGAAATTGATAAATACAAAAATGAAATAATTTTATTTAAAATTATTAATAAAATTATTCGCCGTAGTGGGACTGTACAGTTAAACTGCGTGCCAGATTTCGGTTGAATTTGGAATTTATATTTTGAGGTAATGTTCCAAATACTAAAACAGGAATGGGAAAATAAATACTTTTATTATTTTCGACCTTTAGGTACGTTTTATAATTGTTTCTGTTCGTGTATGACGCGCTCGTCACGTTTAATATAAAACGTATAATATCGTATATTATTTCAATAATAAATGTTAATAATATTTGTAATTAATAATTTTCGAATTATTAATTATTTTGTATCACCAACTTTGTTGTATTAATTTTTCGAGTTTAATACGTTCATTTCGTACGTAATTATATATACATATAGCTACGAATCTAATACATCACGTATCACATAGTAAGTTTCACAAACTTAACACATAACAATCGTTTTGAATTCACTAATCAGGGAATTACTCTAGGTAATGCATGAAGTTAGGTAAAGATTATTACCCTAAATGGAGGA
Organism: Pseudognaphalium luteoalbum; assembly: GCA_963422505.1. Classification (NCBI taxonomy): domain Eukaryota; kingdom Viridiplantae; phylum Streptophyta; class Magnoliopsida; order Asterales; family Asteraceae; genus Pseudognaphalium; species Pseudognaphalium luteoalbum. The sequence continues at coordinate 40,198,365 of OY730192.1, forward strand.
TTGTCACAACGTCAGCTCAGGTACAGTAATTGTCCTGCTCGCCCACGACCAAACATCCACGTCATCAACGAACAAACGGAATGTCGGCCTCCCCCACGACCAAACTCTCCACGTCAGATTAGGGTTTGGCTATAAATACTAGTGTTTTGTTTCCATTTCAAAACAACACCTCATAAAATCACTGAGTAATCTTCAATCGATTGCTCACGCAGAATTGAGTTTTCACCACCCTCGATTGACTAAGTCTCGATACTGGGTTTGCACGTTGATCGGAGTGTGATAAGCTCGATTCCTCATACATCATCTTTATCATTGTAATCAAATGTTTTTACGCTTGAACAAATTTATTGTGCTTGACCTAATATTTATAATATATATGGTTGAATAAAACATTAAAATGGTAAAATAATAATTTACTATTCCTCTACTTTTAAGACAATGACTCAAACTTCTTATAAAATACGAGTAGTATAGATATTTAATGAGTTACACGAGTAGTATAGATATTTAATGAGTTACATATAGATGAGTTGTAGATGGTATGTATTTCTTAATGTAACTCAAACCCCTAGTGAGTTACATATTGATATATAATGAGTTACATATTGATAAGTCGTAGAAGGGATGTATATCTCAATCTATGATATATAGTGAACAAGTGAACATAAACTTCAAAATAAAGGAATTACGTGTTAATTCAAATGTGCAATTGTTGTATCTTTAGTGTTTTTTACCATCTTATAATCAATCACTGCATATAATTTTTTTGATTAATCTTTAACACCTTATAGTCACTTTGTATTACAGAGAGAAGCAATTCATATCCTCATAATCGCAACTTCAACTCTTGCATATCGAAATTACCAATCTTGAATCTTAACTGATAGTGTATACTTAGTATTGAACAAATAAAAAATAAAAAATTCGTGTTTAATAAAGACTTTTTGATAAATTAGAAAAATTATCTATACTCCCTTATAAAGGGTTGTACCTTTTCTTTGAGAGCTTATAAATTTAAAGATGAGAAATGTCACTAATACCCTTACCATTGATGTGATATATATGGAAACTAATAAAGACTTAATTAATAAAAATTATTTTTGTGTGTCATAAATCTCTACTAATAAAACATTTATAATTGATCCATACAAAGTGTGTAGATGAATTTGTAAAACATTATATCATACATCTATAATTCTTACTTTCGTCTTTTACATGAAAGATTTGATTTTATGATTCTTTAACTTAACAATTGTTTTGTACGACCATCATCAACAACTATTATCTCTTTAATTACATTTTTTAAGACCACTACAATGTTTTTCTCATTTACCGCTGCATTGCGCGAGTATTTTACTAGTAGTGAATAATATAGTAGCTAAATATGTTTGACTTATTGGATCATTTCTTAAAATGCAAATGTTATTTATTGATTACTTTACACGTCATTTTTTTAATATTGGTATTTAGATGGATTTATTTCAAGGGTTAATAATGGTTTAATCCATAAAGTTTCACTTTTTTTTTTTTCGTTTTAACCACTCATGTTTTTTTCTTATGTTTTAATCCTCGAAGTTTCAAAATTTTGTTGGTTTAACCATCGAAGTTTATTACATTGCAAAAATTTGATGGTTAAGTCCATGAAGTTTACCTTTTATAATGATTTTGCCCTTTTAAGTTTTTCTAGTTTAATCATCTAACTTTCAAATTTTTTACGGTTTAATTCTTCAAAGGGTTAAATGTGACACTCGCCAAATTAGGACTAGCGATTAGTGTCTAATCAACTGTTAATACATGTAATTAGTTCTGTGTTAGGCTAATTAATATATCGAAATATATATTGATGAATATATACAATTATGCGATTTGATTAAATCGTACTTATTTTAAATCGAATTGTATTCGGTTCAATTAATACGGACGTTGGTGAAATATTATTTTGATAGTATTTCGTAATTATTTCGTATCGTACAAGTAAACGTCTACGCGATTAAAATTGTTAAACGCGCAAACAAACGAAATAATTTAAAATATATTTTACAACTCAACTACAAGTATTTGGTAAAATACTTCAACAAAAATATTGAATAAACATTCGTATTTTAAATCGTATATTTAAACGTATAAAATATTATTTAAACGTTTAAACGATTGGAGAAACGAACACCCCACGGAGCGCGTTTGCAGGGGATGAAAGGTGAGGCTTTCACCAACACCCCACCTCCCCCCTCTTTCTTCCTCATTTCACCATCCTCCTCTCTCTCTCCACTTTTCTTTCTCTCTTTTTCTCTCAACACTACCCACCACCACTTATCACCACCAAAAACCACCGTCAAACGGCCTCGAATCACCAAGCACATTTGGAAAAAAACGTTCACCGCATCACGATCTACATTTTTACCTTTTCGGTTTCTCCCGGCGTTAAATCATAAGTTTCCGACAAATCTCGAAAACACTTCGATTTCATTTATTTTACTTGTTTGTGGTTTGTATAAACTTGAAATGTCCAAATATGGGTTGGGTAAAAGTTTCGGGCCAAACGGAAACCGAAAAACGCGTTTTTGGACTCAAAAATCCTGATCAGTCGGGAGTGTCGCACGACCAGATCCAGTGGTGCGTCACTTCCCTAAGTGACACATTAAGTGTCGCTTAAAACCCTAATCTTGCGTCACTTGTCTAAGTTCCGCATAAAACCCTTTTTTCCCGACACTTGCCTAAGTGTCGCAAATTCAATACCCGACACTTGAACCGACACTTATACCCAACACTTGCCTAAGTGTCGCCCCTTATGCGTCACTTCCCCAAGTGACGCTAACACTACAGAATTTCCCATTTTATGCGGCAGTTCCTGAGTGTCGCATAAACCCTTAAGTGTCGCTATAAGTGACACTAAAAGCATAATGTTTGCAATTCATTGTTTTTACTAAGTGTAAAGACTTGAAAATTCATCACTTAATGATACCCAAATTCAAATTTTAGATGCTTTTTTCATTAAGGCAATATAGTAGAAATAAAAATTTTTCAAACTGACCTGGCAACTCGACCCAGCCAGGGGCTCTGCCCCTTGGACCCCGCCAGGGGTTGCCACCCCTGGAACCCCGCTAACCAGGGGCGCTGCCCCCAGACCCCAGACCCCCGTCACCTAAAGTCTGTAAATACTTTTTAAGTATAACACTCCGAAATCAAAATAATAATGTTGAAGATTATTATTACAAACAATCACCAATGGGCCGTACACATTTTCAAAACATAATCAAATCAACCAAGTCGTAGTAACTTGGACAAGTTAATCAACCAAATCGTAGTAATTTGGACATTCTAGTTGGACGAACAACTACAAATGTAGTATTTATAGATACCTACTCACGTTTATAACCATCACGTGTCGTGGACACCCTCAAGTTACAAGTCTTCGGACATCGATTCTTGGCTAATCAACTCAAGTTTATTTAGTTAAACTCTCAAGACTCAGGTGAGTCTCATAGCCCCTATTTTATTGTTTTACTCAGAGGTGTGATATCATTGCTCGTTTTACTTTACTATATGAACGCAAGTACGAAATCAAACAAATACTACATGAGTTATCTCACTAATCTTTTCAAAGCCCTCCTCAGCATAGTTTGGTAATACGTTGTAGCGTGAATATTAGTATATGGTACCATATAAGATTGACCATCCTCATCCGGGTTAGCACGCACTAACTGGTTAAACGGATGTATTAATATTTGTTCAGACAGTGTAGATTAGGCACTCGTGGGAGGCACCTCGATCAGGATACCTTAAATGTGGACATGACACCTCGAGTTAAGCTCAGACTATGTGCTCATGGATGTATAACTTTTAATTTGTTTAATTGCACTTTAAATTCAATTAAATCTTGCGGTTCATATGATATGTTTTGACATACAAACCTGTGAGCTCACCAACATTTCGCTGACCCATTTTAGCATGTATCACAGGTACCCAGTAGTAGGTTGGACTGCCTTCAGAATATCATTAGCTCGAGTCATCATGCAAAACATTAAGGGATTTAGTTGTATTATTATATTTTGTATAAATTAATTATGCATGTAAATCTCTCCATTTAGAAACTGAGCTAATGTAAACTATATTTTGATGTAAACTTTGTTTAAATCACTACAATTGTAAAACGACGCATATAGTGGTCGTTCATTATATACCTTGTGTGTTTTGATGTTTGATTAGTCGTGCCCCAACCCGATTCGCTTCCGCAACCCGAATTTGAGGGTGCGACATTAAACCACTGAATCATTGCAAACTTGAAGGATTAAATCATTAGATTAAAACTTGAGTGGTTAAAACGAAAAAAAAGTGAAACTTTGATGATTAAACCATTATTAACCCTTATTTCAAAATAAGATTTAAATATGAGTACTTTTGTCTCTTTAGTTGTAAGTGAGGGTAATCATGTCTTTATATATCTTAAAAGGGTAAGAGCATCTCCAATGTATACACTAAAAAATACACTAAGATAGTGCAAACTAAGAATCTTTTGAGCATATTTATACACTAAATATTTTTCACTCCAATGTGTACACTAAATATTCATACTAAATCTTATTAAAATATATAATGTACATCACATAGAGATGGTGGTGACAAATTCATGATATATAATGCAGTTGTATTAGTTTTTATTATTATAAAATAGTGAATAGTGTTTAGTGTAAGGTTTAGTGTAACACTATATTTGGTGTAATTTGACATGGTTTTAGTGTTGCACTATAATAGTGTCAAGTTTAGTGCTAACATTGAAAAGCATTTTATATCTTTTTTGCACTAAGATAGTGTGAAAAATATATTTGATGCACACACTGGATATGCTCTAAGACACTGAAGAAAGTACCAATATAAGATACGATTATACGGGTCACATATATATTAATAAAGAATAACTAGTGTGTTTGACAAAGTGACTTATATGAGTTTATAAGAGCTTAAGTTTGTTTTTATTATAAGTTCAAACTTCTAAGGGCATAAACATTTTTTTTAGCTTATTGAAAAAAATAAAGTTCTTAAAAATATGTAAGCTAATATAACTAGCTTATAAATAGAAGCTCATATCTTATGAAATAGGAAGTTAAATATGTACTCCTTATAAATTATTTATCATATGTTATTTTGTCTTTCTATGTAAATTCATATTTTAAAGCTTCACCTAATTCGTTAAACCCTTATAAAAAAATGAGTTCAAGCTTCAAGCTTAAATAAAAATAAGTTTCAACTATAAGTTTCTAACGACAGCTACGGAGTATTATCTAGTTTTCACAAATACACCCAACATGTTGTATTTTTGTTTGTAAAAATATATGATTCGATACATTTGTATATAATTGATCGATCATAAGCTTTCGTAAAACTAGAAAGTGGAAAACATTTAACATGCATATAGATCTTCCTAAGTTGAACCAAAGACAAAAAGTACCTAAAATTGGGTGCAACAATCATATATTTTGGATTTGGCGCGTCACGTACCTAGGCTAAATACGGTCTTTGTTCCCTCCAATATTTTCGACTTGTTTAAAATTTTGGAGCCTTTATGACTTTTGCTTCCAGATATTGGGTCAAACTCCGATACACAAAAAAAGCTCGCAAGTATCGTACTAGACTACTAGTGCTCCGTATATCATTTTAAAAAGTTGCTATAAATGTATAAACTATTTAACCCAAGCCAGCATGGAGTATTCATTTTTATTTTTATATTTAACTTGAATCTTTTTGACTATTCTACCCAATCTATAATTCCCATTTGATTATTTATTACTCCATATGATTAACATAAGGTCATTGGTGTTAAAAACAAATTAAATCTCTTATTAGACATCGCGTTTTGATAAATAAATGTGTTTTAGATACGAAAATGCTTTAATATACATTCTATAAACATACAACGTAGTAATCGCAGTGGCAGATCCAGGATCCGGATTGACCGGTAGTAGAGGAATCTCAATTTTTTGAACCCGTAGCACATATAAGAAATACAACAAAAAATGCAATTTTTATAACAAATATATACTACGTATAACGAATGGACCCGTAACGACTGCTACCCCTACCTTCTACGTGGCTTCGCCTCTGAGTAAGCGTATCAGGTAATGATTGAATTACGTATCACATTTAATATACAATATAATCTTTTCAACAATCAAATACTCCATTATTGTTTTTACTCTCTGTATATGATTTGATGATGTACCTAGGTTACGTACCTAGTAACGAGATATAAATGCTACTATCCACTAGTCATTTGGATGTGTCGGTCATCGGATGCACCTTTATACCATAAGTGTGTGATGCACCATTCTACCCAAAGTGAGTCCTATTTCTATGACTCACATTTCACATTTGGGGCTAGGGGTGTACGCTCGGTTGGTTTACGGTTTACTTGGTTTAATCGGTTTTGATAAAACGATTTTCAAAAATATTTTTGAACATCAATAACCAAACCAAATTTGTCAAAACCAAACCAACCTAACCATATAAGAAATCAGTTTATGTGGATCGGTTCTCCATTAAACCAAATTAAAAACTCAGAAATGAAAATGATATTAAAAAAAAAGTGTCAAAATAAACTATAAAAATAAATATAAACTTTAAATTATGAAGTCCAAGCAACATCATAAATTGATAATTGATAAACAAAGTCAATAATACATCATACCAAGTTCTTAAAAACCAACCATTAAGATGAAATCAAAACCAACAAATACAATGAGTTCCAAACAAGAACAAATCAAACCAGGAAATAATCCATACTTAAAATATGAAAATAAAAGCAAAATAATAAACATCATCAACAGCAGTCTCATTGCTCCATCAATACATCATACTAAGTTCTTAAATATATAAAATACATAGATTCATTAATAATTCAGGTATTCGGGCTAAATCCAAATTTACATATTGAAGCCCAAAACCGGTCCAAAGAACCCTTTTAAATTCGGGTGTCATCAAAAATCCGCACCAAATCCAAATAAACCAAACCCACTTCACCCAAATTTGTTTGGTTCGGTTGGTTTTTCGGGTTAAACCATTTAGGGTGTGTTTGACAAGCTTTTATTAGGGGCTGGAGCTAGAACTTTTACTTTTTAATTCGTGTTTGACAACCTAGCTGGAGATGAAGCTTATTAATGTAAAATGACATTAACGGACATGATGGTTTATGATTTCATTTTTAATAATAATTATAAAAGGGTAATTTAGTAATTCAATAACAATGACATGGGGATACCTTGTAGAAGCTAGTTTTAGGAGCTTATACTTTTGGGGATTATTTTCTTAGAGAATTCCTCTATTTTTTTCCATGTCAAACAAGGATTATAAATATATAAGAGATGAAGTTTCTTAAAAATAGATTCTCAATCTCCTAGAATCTCCAATAATCTCCTAAAATGATGTTGCCAAACACACCCTTAATAACACCCCTATTTGGTGCTGAGCTCTCCCTCCCTAACTTTCTTTCTCTACATTACCAACTATAGCATTTATCTATGATAAACGTTTTAAGAAAAATGACAATTCATCCTACATTTCATATGATTACTATAGTACTCCAAAACACAAATAATTGCAACAAAAAGTTAGTTGAAGGAACATGTATGAATTGACAACCACAAATTCTAAATAATTAGGTAGGTAAATAAACAATCATCAATAGCAGTTAACAACTTCAAAAAATAATATTTGACTGCTATCGTTAATGTGTTTGTTTAACATGTGTCTTAAGCGCATATGTTAAAATAATAATATTATTCTTTACAAACAACGAAAAATGATTGTTTTAATTTAAACTTAATAACAAAAAGCGATTGTTTACATATTTACATATGAATATAGGGCAAGTTATATTTATCACATGTTTTAATCCTTGCATTACAATATACGTGCTATTATATAACTGATTGTCAATGTTACCGTCATCACAAATATCCAAATCCTACATTCGTGACCAGGGGCGGAATTAGGATATTTCTTACAGGGGGTAATTTTTTTTTTTCTTATCATTTTGGGGGGTAAAACTCCAAAAATATCACTAATAACCTTAAAAAATTTATTTTTCCCCACAATTCTAGACTTTTAGGGGGGGGGACTGCCCTCATAATTCGTGCATTAGCACATGTGAATGATTTGTGAACAAGTTATTTGCGTGCCATGCTGCTCCTTGCATGTCAAACTTACGCATACCATTGAAATGGATACGTGATCAAAGTACTCATCAAATTACCCAATTTACGTGTTATTACATATTTCGAATACGTTTTCTGTTATTGTGAAACATTTTTAATCATGCAGGAGAAAAATTACTACCAATAACAAAAAGTCAAAAACCAAAACAGTAAACAAAACGAATTCCTTACAAAGAAAAGAACGTACGAAATTTTTTATAAAAATATATTAAAAAACAGAATAAAAAAGATTATGGTTTTCTTCATCGGCTGGCTGACAAAATAAGCAGATCGTTTGATTTCAATTTTCATCCATCTGTTACTTTCAAATTTCTCTCTCCACACCCTCTTCTTCAGATATATACAGATACATAAATTCACACCCAACCTATAATAATCTCTGTTCTTCCTACTGTTACCTTCAATTTCTCGTTTTTCCAACTTCATCGGTGAAATGCTGTTGTTTTCCATGAATCATTTCATGTTTTCTTTCTGAATCCCCGTTGATTTCTAATTCTAATTTTCAATCTTTTTCGTCATTTTCACTCAATTAGGGTTTCTCCTGCTCTCGATTAGCGTCTCGAATCAAGTTTCCCCGATTCTTGGGACATAATTTGAGTAATCCCCAATTTTAGCGCCTTAGTTTCTTATCAATTAGGGCAAATTTACCGTTCGTTCCGTCAGAATCTGCTAAAGCTAAGTTCATCGGTTATAGGTTGGTGGGAATTTAGGGTTTTTAATGAACACGCGCTGTATCTAACAACTATGATGTTAAAACAAACGGTGAGATTCAAAATGCCGAATGTTAAAAGATGTAAATTGGAGGAAGTCGATAGCGAAGAAACTGAAGATGCTTTTTACACAGATACTGAATTTGTAGCAAGTTCTCACAATGGTAGCTTTATAAATTATAGTACTAACAATGCTGTTAATTCTTGGTCTACTGGTGAATTATCATCTCGAGGTCGAGTTGCGGTTTTAAAGAAGCGCGAAAATCCGTTTCCGGATAGAGAATTGGCTTATAAGAAGCAGTTTGTGTATCCTAATAATGTGGATAAAATTGATGATGAAAATAAGAAGGGGTTTTATGAAGTTCAAGAATTTGTTAAAGGTGATATTGTTTGGGCGAAATGTTCAAATCGGTTTCCTGCTTGGCCAGCTATTGTGATTGACCCGTTAACCGAAGCTCCGAAAGCGGTGCTTAGGGCTTGTGTTCCTGGTACCCTTTGTGTGATGTTTTATGGGTTTTCGAAGAGAGGTCAACGGGTAGTCTTTCTTTACTAGTTTAAATAATTATTTATTTGAATGTTAAATTTAGTTTATGGTTTGATTTAGCTTGTTTTTATGTTAGGATTACGCTTGGGTGAAAGACGGGATGGTATATCCGTTTATGGAGTATATGGAAAGGTGTGTGTTTCGTAATGTTTATACAAGTGTTTATGATTAATTTTATAAAGCTGGTGATATTGATATTCTTATTGGTTTAATGATTTGTTCAGCTTTCAGGGACAGACACAATTATACGGCTCCACCCCAGATGATTTCTGTAAGGCAATAGAAGAGGCTTTTTTAGTAGAAAATGGTCATTTGGATTCAGACTATGTGGATATGGAAGAATGTTGTGCGTCACCGGATCTTGTTGAGGTCCCAGTGACTACTATTTCGGATGAGCAGCTGGAGTCATATTTCCGTAAGCAGGTAAGTTGTCGCTAACTTTTTTTTATTCTAATAATTAATTAGACATTTTTATTAGTTTGAATCAATAGTACTCTGTTGCGCCTGTTATATAGTGCCACTACAAATAAATATGTATTAATTAGTTTATGTAGAATCACTAGTATCAGTGGTTAATTAAGCTAAATGCAGGTAAGAAATTGTCAAAATGTCACAATTCTAATCGCCATGTTATTTAATGATAAAAACTTTTGTTTGTCATAGATGATCTTAGATAAGCTGAAAGCCTGAAATAGACCTAGCTTTGAGCTGCTTGTGTATGTTGCCATAGTGCTATGATTTACTGCCGCAGTTAAAGTTTTGTTTCCCTAGGGAAGCTCATCTTTTTTTTGGACACAAGATTTTTTAAATAGGCCTGTGTTATGTCCCGTTGGCATATGTGCGAAGAAATATTATTTTGAAGCATAGTAGTTAAATCACACTTGGTATCATGGTTAGTTTATTGGGATATCATTATTGTTGTACGAAGAAAAGTGCGTATTTTTTTATCGACCCTAGTTCTGATTTTTGTTTGTTTTACTTTTCCATTATAATGTTCTAATATGTGATTGGTCCCTGATTCTTTACTATTCTTTAACAAGAAAGTTTGATTATCTAAAAGATAGCTTGAATTGATTGATATATATCCTTTTTCAGAGTTCCTTTTATAAGAAGGATACACAAGTGTGCATCAGCTGCGGTTTGTTCTTTTCCTGTAAAACAACGAAGAAAGCCAAAGGGATAACCTCTCAAGAGAAGGCTTTGTGCGAACATTGTTCAAAGGTTTATACCATTATATGTCGAATCTTTGCTCTCATTGTCTATATTTCTTACTCGATCTCATTATTTTATTTGATTAATGTTCTTAATCAACAGTTACGAAAATCAAAACAATATTGTGGCATTTGCCAGAAGATTTGGCATCATTCTGATGGTGGAGATTGGGTGAGATTATATGGCTTCATTTTATATTATTTCCATTATTACTCTCCATTAATGAGTAGCATCTAACTTAATTTGTTTGGTTATGATGATGTGTGGTCTAGATATGCTGCGATGGTTGTAATGTCTGGGTACATGCAGAATGCGCCGAAGTTTCCAACCTAACCTTTGAGGTATATGATTTGATAAAAATCTTTTTATTTTGGTTTTTTTATACTTTATCTTACGTGATTATATCGCTAAAAGGATCTGGAGGAGATGGACTATTACTGTCCAGAATGCAGAGGAGAAGTCATTGTTGAGCAACCATATTTTAATACAATAGAACCAAAACCCAGGTATAGTTTCTTCATAGTTGTATTTGTTTTTTCCATGTTTGGTTTTTATATACGATGATGGTGTTATATATCCTCAACAGATCTACCGAGAATTGCGACTGGAGTGTATTGCCTGAAAAAGTAGGTGTCATATGTAATGGCATGGAAGGGATATATTATCCAAAGGAGAAATTGTAAGACCTAATCTGATTAACTTGTTTTTACTGGACCTTTATTTTTAATTACCTCCCAATGCTGCTGGTTTTGTTGTATGGTCCCTGTATTTTAAATTGATGTTATATCAGCTAAATTTCATTCTCTCAGAGTCGAGTGTAAGTGTGGTGCATGTGGAACAAGGAAACAGGCCCCCAGTATATGGGAACGACATACTGGTTCCAGATCAAAAAAGTGGAAATCCAGCATCAAAGTCAAGGGTCCAATGGTACCACTAGAGAAAATGGTTTGTACCGCTCTTTGTTATCTAGAATGTGTATAAACCCTATGTGATTAACTACTTGTTTATGCATATGCTTATTCTTATTAATGACTGTTCTCAGAAATAAATACCATTCCATTTAGATTCATTGTGAAATGTTTCCTTCTTTCTGTATTGCAGCTTTCAGGTCATAATATGGATAGTGATACGGTTGCTTCAGCTATACCTTTAGATTTAAAACAGTTGTTTTTATTGCTTCAAGGTAATCTTACATTTTGTTCTATTATTGATATGTTTCTTATATCTAATTGGCATGCTATGGTTTGTTTGGAAGCCGAACATCGATTACTAAAATTGCAATAACTTCTCCAAAATTTCAGAGAAGTACGAGCCTGTTTACGCGAAGTGGACAACTGAACGATGTGCTATATGTAGATGGGACGAGGATTATGACGTCAACACAATAATTATCTGCAACAGGTCATCCTAATAACTATGGATCTATGCCTTGTATCAGCAAACATATCAAAGTTAAATTTTTAATAATACTCTGAGCTTTCTGTCCCCTATATCAGATGTCAAATAGCTGTTCATCAAGAATGTTATGGTGTGAGAGGTATCCGTGATTTTACATCTTGGGTTTGTAGAGCGTGTGAAACACCCGAGGTTGAGAGAGAGTGTTGCCTTTGCCCTATTAAAGGCAAGTCAATTACTTCACATTCATTTGCCTTAGAGGTGGCAATGCCGACCTATCTACTTTTAAGTTGGTCGATTTGTGTTAACGGGTCAATTAAGAGCTAGCTACAAGGTGAATGGGTCAAACAGGTTATAAGTTGCTCATTGTTTATTTTCAATGCGTAAATCTCCTAAATCATATGATATGCAAAATGTTGGATTATTGTAATAGTATAAGTTTGGGGTTTTCAATCAACAAATTGATTATTATATTAATTTGTTACTTGGATCCAAAAGTGGTTGGTGGCCAACCTGATGGCCCATTCTACCTATCGTGTTTCAACCTGAACCCGTCTTGACCCATTACCCAAACCGCTTAATCCTCCAATTCTGCCACCTCCAGTTTACCTAGACTATGATGATCATCATTTCTGAATATTTTCTTTCTATTATGTTATTATAGGCGGTGCTTTGAAGCCAACTGATATCGACACTTTATGGGTTCATGTCATATGTGCATGGTTCCGGCCTGAAGTTGCTTTCGTAAGTGATGAGAAAATGGAGCCTGCAACTGGACTGCTCCGAATTCCATCTGATTCTTTTTCAAAGGTAGCACTATTATCAATGAAGATATAGGACAATGGATGATTTAATTAAACATTAACATCCTTTTTTTGGTATATTGCAGACATGTGTCATTTGTAAGCAAGTTCACGGTTCTTGCATTCAGTGTTGCAAGTGTGACACTTACTTTCATGCAATGTGTGCTTCAAGGGCAGGGTATTGTGTGGAAGTAGGTTCTCTCACTTTGCCTAAGTATCCACTATTAGCTTTATTAGTATTTAGATTATGTGGTTATGGACACAACTTGAGTTATTATGCTCAAAGCTTATTGGCTCATTTATCTTATCTCACCTTTTACTGATATGCAGCTGCATTCATCAGAGAAGGATGGGGTCTATATTACCAAATGGACTCCATACTGTGCTGTCCACAGGTAATGCTAAGACTCTTCATATTTTTGGCTCTTCATGCCCATTCATAGTCCTTCTCCGTATTATACATAGTCTAGTTTATTTTTGTGCTAGATTAGCAACCCATGTATTACATGGGTATAATGAAATAAGATACTATACTCTGTATTATATATTGTATATAAAAGCAGTATAAATAGAATATTAAATAGATGGTTACATAATTATGGTAAGAATTAAATTCTTGACTGTACTAGGCTAGCAACCTGTGATGGGTATACTGAAATAGCGTTATAATATACTAGTAAATTACCCGCGCAATGCAGCGGTAAATGAGAAAAACGTAGTAGTGGTCGTTGGTGATAGCTCAAAAAATGTTAACGAAAGAGATAATAGTTGTTGGTGATGGTCGTATAAAACAATTGTTAAGTTAAAGAAGTATAAAATCAAATCTTTGATATAAAAGACGAAAGTAAGTATCATAGATGTATGATATAATGTTTTACTGATTCATCTACACAATTTGTCTGGATCAATTATAAATGTTTTATTAGTAGAGATTTATGAAATAAGAAAATATTTTAATTAATTAAGTCTTTATTAGTTTCCATATATATCACATCAATGGTAAGGGTATAAGTGACATTTCCCATCTTTAAATTTGTAAGCTCTCAAAGAAAAGGTACAAACCCTTTATAAGGGAGTATAGGTGATATATATTGTATATAATAGCAGCAGAATTAAAAATATTTAATTTAATATTATGGTTACATGATTACTGTAATAATTAATTGTTGAGAATTTATCTTGTTTTATTATTGATTTAATGTTAAAAGAAAATCTAAAAAAAATTAATAATGAATGTTATTTGTATCATTAGTTGCACTTTGATGCAGAACCCCAGCGGATACGGGTATTGTTATTAGGACGTCTTCCGAAGTCTTTTGTGCAAAACGTTTACTTGAAAATCATAATCAGAAACAGAGCTTTAGGGCTTCAAGGCTTCTATTGAATACCAAAATGGAACTCTCTGATTCATCAATGGCTGAGAATGATGAGTCCGAACCACTCTCTGCTGCCAGGTGTCACATTTACAGAAGATCAACTACCAAGGTAGATCACTGTAAACATACTACCATTTTATATTATTCTTCTTGGGTTCAATCGGTACTCACTAGTTTGTTGTCTTTTAATTACAGAATGGTGTAAAGGAGGGAATATTCCATCGGATAATGAGGCCAGTCCAGCATTCCATAGATGCAATAGATTGCCTGATATCACACAGTGTAATTACAATTCTCAAATATGTTAACATTATGATAATTTCATGTTACTAAATAATGATTGAAATGTGAGATGAAGACCTGTTTCATTCGTTTTGTTTAATCATTGTGAAATTTTCAAAAAAGTTATTCAAATTCTTCTATTTTTGTATAATGGATGTCCATTTTTTGGACGAAGTACATAAATTGATTGATTTTAATTAGTTTTTTAACTTCTAATTTTTGCAGTTGGCTTTCAAAAAGACTTACGATTCTGATTTTTTTTTTATTATTATATCACCATTTACTTTCATTTCTGAATTTTTTTCGACGAGTATGGGTGAGATAGGGATTTCGTAAATGTTTGGCAATTTGTATGCCCATTGCAAGTATAATGCTTCTCCTGTACGACATACAAACCAATTGCCTAGTACAATCCTTACAAAAGTGAAATTCCTTGAAGCGTATATTGTCTATCCGAGCCGTTTAGATAACTATTTGTGTATATGTTGGGGTCAGGATTGTCAAATGATTTGGATTATTTGTATCTGCAGGAATATAAGGATAATAGTTTTTCTACATTCAAGGATAGACTTTACTGTTTGCAGGTTTGTCTTCCCCTTGGTCAATTGTCTCTTCTAGACCTGTATGGTGTCCTAATTGATCTGTTGTAATCCAGAGGACAGAAAATCACCGTGTCTGTTTTGGGAAATCCGCAATACATGGATGGGGCCTCTTTGCACGGCGGAAGATTCAAGAAGGAGAAATGGTACTTGCATTGATCCTTCACCTCTTTTAGAGAAAAGTTCCCTTGAGTAGAGAAATATACTCTAATTTATATTTTGAGTTTATCAGTTAGGCATATTAACAACTGTGATAAGCAGTGGAAAGTTTACGGTAGTCACTCTAATTATGTATATAACCAGTTCAATCAATTTAGAACAGGAAATTATTTTAGTAGTTGAACTAGTGTTTGGTTCTTATTGACACAAATGTGTTAAGAAGCAACATTTATGGCTATATAGTATATATCCTTTGGGTGTGAAAATCGTAATGATCATTATTTTGGGATGTCCCATAATATTTATAATTTCCAACTCTTGTTAAGTTTCTGCTTCTTAGTTGAACAAATTTCTTATTATAGCATTTATACAATATGGATGATATTTTAGACATTTGACTAACAGGAGTAATAGCTATGTTTTTCTCGTAAACATTGCACTTTTACATGTTACATAGGGAGCACAACAATCTTTGAGATAGAGTCCCATGTTTGCTTGATGTGGTAAAATATTGAAGTAGAAGTATGCGTACTCAAAATCTGAAAAATAAGCATCCCTTGTATACGTCTAGTAACGTTGTCTTTCTAGATGTGCAGTTATTTTTTTAGTTTAATATATATACTTTTTGGTGTGATATGCCTGCAGGTTGTTGAATATCGTGGTGAGCAGGTGAGGCGCAGTGTTGCAGATTTGAGGGAGGTGCGTTATCGGTCTGAAGGCAAAGATTGTTATGTGAGTCTCTTCTGTCTCTTCTTTCTTTTAAGTATTGCAAATTATTAGACATATAACAAAGGGTCAACACTTGTATTAAACTACCCGCCCTATGCACATTTAAATTTTCATGGCATAAAGGATTTGTTGTTGTGGCTGAACTACGTTTATTTGCAGCTTTTTAAGATCAGTGATGACATCGTAATTGATGCCACAAGTAAAGGGAATATAGCGCGGTTGATCAATCATTCGGTATGACTTCTAATCCCAAGTATTAAACGTACATCTAGAATATCCGTTCCAACATGAAATACTTCTTTTAAATTCTTTGTTGTATTTTTCCTTAGATTCTTTTTGGGAAACAATTAACTTCTGCATGCCTACCCTGCTACTGAGTAGTACATGTTCTTTTCGTCATTATATGGGACTTTTTACTCACATGTCCTACGTAAGTAAAGTCCTTAACAGGTTTAACGTTATCAATGATGCTATTATAAATACTAGCTAAGGCAGAAGGTAGGAGGGGTGTGGAAAAAGTTAGCTGAGGTAGACTAACAAAATCTTAATATCTAATAGTATTGGAACCAAAAGTATATTAAATAGAGGGGCAACAGATTCTTTTTCTTAATCCTAAATTTCTGAAAGCCAATTGAATTCTGCTGTAATTCGGATGCATTTTGTTGTTGGTAAATATTCTTGTATTCGCTTAATAAAATGAAAAAGTGGTATTTCTCCTTGCAGTGCATGCCGAACTGCTATGCACGGATTTTGAGTATGGGTGCAGATGAAAGTCGAATAGTTCTAATAGCCAAAATCAATGTATCAGCCGGAGAAGAGTTAACGTATGTATTTATCAATCTTACTGCCACTCATGTTACTTTAGGGTTTATCTATGTTTGTATATTTGAGCAAACTAAAAACAATTAAATGCGCAAAACAAATGGAACATAAATTATTTATTTTGATTTTTGAGGCTTTCTATACCTTAGTTTTGTTTGCTGTACTATATGTGACAGGTATGACTACAAGTTTGATCAAGATGAGCAGGATGAACTTAAAGTCCCTTGTTTATGTAGAGCCCCCAATTGTCGAAATTTCATGAATTAGTTATATACCGACAGGCAACGACAACGTACATTAACCCATTCTTATACAAGCGCCCACCCTCCAACTGAGGCATTTGAAGACAAAATTACAGTGTAAACCGTCCTCTGTAGGCATTAGTCGAACTTACAAGTGTTGTTGCATGTAGATTAACCAGCCGTATTTTGTTTCTTATTTAGGTGAATGACCACTGAGTATCATATATATTCTATTTTGTATAAATTGCTTTGATCCTGGTTGTTGAGCTGATCTCTAAGTGAATTATTAATGAAAGTATTTTACTGGATACATATACATACTGTAATTGGAGTGTGTATTGAAAATATTCTATGTTTGGTTTAGTCTCTAGTTGTAGCTTTGCTAGAAAATCGATCAACGGTTAAGTTTCTAGTTCTAGATTTACCATCTTTTGGTTTGGGTCCATCAGCTACACATGTGCATGTACTTTCTAATGGTTTTTATTTAAGTTAAAACTTTGAAATTGTAGTCTGGTTCCGTTTCCAATCAATTGCATTTTATTTTTCATTATTGTTTCAGTTTATGGTTCGTGTGGTCCAATTTATATCTATCAAATGCACATTTCTGATTTTCCTTTTGTATATTGATGTAATCCAACATATTTCTTACATAGTTACATGCATAACATGCTTTACATATTAAAAGAGACAAAATGATATAGTAAATAATAATCCTTAATAAATCTCCGTTGAGACATCAACTCAAACCTACATAGATTCACACTTGTCAATTGATTTGACATATATGATATATTTTGTAACTAATGGGCCAAAATGATGAAAGTTTTAAAAATTAGGTCAATAAAAATATATGAAAAGGGTTTTAAGGGGTGCTTAGCAGCAATGGATATAGGATTTGGAGTGACGTGCTGGTATCTTAATTGTGTGAATGAAGCTACTTCTACCTTCAATGTGCTCCGCCCTTGGTGTTTAGCTAAATATTATTTCCCGTCTTACGAGCTTACCACAATTTTGATTGAAAAACTCACAAGTTATCACGTTAATCAATAAGTTGAGTTTATGGAACATACTTTAACTTATATCTAATATATAAGGTATTAAAATTGGATTTATAAGCCTTTTCAAATTTCAATATTGACAAAACTGTAGATCGAAAAATAAACTTATCAAACACCCCCCAAAATCACATATCATATTCACCCTCACAATAGTGCAAGTATGCTTACAGCATTCATAATCCATTATTAATTAGTTAATTAATTTATTAAGCACATAACAAAAAATAGACAAAATGTGGTCAGCATAACCCCGACTCATCTGTAGTCTTGACCCGTCACCTGTGGTCGGATTATTTGGATCCGGATTTTGGTTCATACATACGACCCGAATAATTAGGCCTTTGTGAAATAACGCATCATTCTACTAGTCTTACAGTAGTAGTAGTAGTGGGTAACTGGGTACCCCATTTCGGGTCATATGGAATCTCCCGCGTTAGTATATAATAATAATATTTTATTTTCAGCATTTTCAATTCACCATTTGGAATTTGAAATCATTCAACAGAATGGGGAAACGATTGCGTCGAGCTAAAACAATCTGCTGCTGTGCGTCTCCTCGTTTCACTTCTGCACCGACATTCGTATGGTATAATTTCATCGTTCCGTATCTATTTTGCGTGTTTTTGAGCTTACGTCAACTACGCCTAATATTCGTCGTCAATCTGATGTTTAATCTGTATTCAGCTTGTATAAATTGATTATAATCGAAGTTTATGTGCTTGATTGCTGATTCAGAGTGATCCTGAATGCTAAATTTCAGCTAGTTTCACGATTGACGCTTGATTAATTAGTGAGCTAATAATCTGTGATTTAATTTAATGTTTGTGAGTTTATGGCCAACGTAGATATTGAAGATTGATCCAGTTGAGCGACATTCACTAATGTGTGTTTGCGGTGTACATATTCCACAGATATGAGTTTTGTTTGGAATTGTTATTGGTCTAGTAAATGTAGTTCTACAGATTTGGTGTTATTATATCAGTACTGTATTGGTGTTTGTGTGTGTGTGTTCAATTGATAAGTTGAAGGGATTTCGTGATTTTAAATGAGTTTCATGTCAGTTCCAGTTGAAACTCTTGCTTCAGTATTTGGTGATTTACGAATTCAATGTTATATATCATTTGCATATCTGTTTGTGCTCTATTTGATAAGTTGCAGGAACTTCCTGATTATGAATCAGCTTGTATAACTATTGCTTAAGTATGGGTTGATCTAGGAATTTGATGCGAGTATGTCCCTGTGTGTATCAGTGTTTATGGATGTGTGTTCTAGTGATGAGTTGAAGGAACTTCATAATTTTGGGTTAGCTTCATTTTTGTAATGTTGCTTTTCATTTTAATGGAAGTAGGCATCACGATGACATATGGACAGAAATTGCTAAGTATTTGGATGGGAAGTCATTGGTGATGCTGGCAGCAACCAGCAAATGGTTTCTTAGTGTTTTAATGGATGATAGTGTTTGGAAGTTTGCTTGTTTGCGTGATCTTCAGGTCCCTGATTGCTCTGAGACAAAATTTAAATGGATCAAACTCTATGCGTCAGCTTTTGGTAAACATATAACCTCTTACCATATGCTTTACATCAGCTGTCTTGTAGTTTCCAAGTGCTTTTGAAAAAAAAAAACTGTGTATGATACCACCAACTATATATATCGCAGGTGGAAGCCATTCTTATGCCATTCGCCAGAAGGAGAAACATATTGGTAACCTTCAAATTACTTTAAAATAAGTCTACTGTATAAACTTTGTTAGTATTAGAAAATGTAATACTAAGACCGTGCTCCATATAACACATCTTCATTGTCAATCTCTGTAGCTCGTTTTGGAACCTGCTTGCCATTGGCAAATGCATTGTCTTCTTTGAAGTGATTTGTACCTATCCATTTGGCTACTTTTTTTGTTTTCTAAAACAACTGATAGATAACTGTGAAATTGACTATATATAATCTTTGTTAATCGTAATATATGTAGTAATACGACTGTTACATATCACTCATCTCAATGTCAACTTCTTTTGTCCAAATTTGTAATCTGATTGCCAGTGGCAAATGCATTAAGCTTTATTACAATTCCATGTACCCGTCCATTGGAATACTATGTATGGTTTCTGAATTTACATGACAGATGACTGTAGGGGGTGTAGCCATTAATAGATCAAACTCAGTTATTGTAGTTCGTATGGGTTTGCTACATCGTTGTGAATTGTGAGACCAGACAAA
Organism: Pseudognaphalium luteoalbum; assembly: GCA_963422505.1. NCBI lineage: Eukaryota > Viridiplantae > Streptophyta > Magnoliopsida > Asterales > Asteraceae > Pseudognaphalium > Pseudognaphalium luteoalbum. The sequence goes on from OY730192.1 coordinate 40,218,721, forward strand.
TATCATTTTGACAATAAGAACAAAGCATTAGCACATTGGAATACTATATATGGTTTCTTAGCATACCATTACTACTTAAAATATATAGAAGTTAAAACAATATAAGCTGATGGAAAAAACTAAAGAAGTATAATCAGTTCCCCGAATACCATATGATGGATAAGCTTAGGAGATACATATGGGAATCTAAAGAACTTACACATCATTCTCTTGTGATTTTTCATCTTGAATGTCAGATTGGATGAGAATTGGCGCATTTTGCTTCGACTCATCAGATGCTTTACTTATTGAGAAACTTATACGCCCTTCAAAGCTTCCAAAGGAAGATACCATGCAGAACATGTTGAACACTTATGAGTCTTGTCTATTGCACAACATCAAAACTGGAATATGGATAGCAGGTAACATAATATCTTGCTAAAGTATCCAACAGTTCTTCAAAGTCTGATCATTATTCACAGTTACTTAAATTAACCCCTATGTTGTACTCAGATTTACAGCTTGTTCGGTGCCCTGTCTGTGACCTGAATACATGTGATGGTGAGAATATACTGATGACAATGATCAATTAAACATCCGTTGTTGTAATTCTCAGTTACGAGCTTTATTTCTTGCAGGAACGATGCAGGTACTGGATGCCAGACACATGGAGCTGTTCCTCACTGAAGAGTACCAGAAGGGAAAGTGGGAGTATAAACTTGTAGGATCTCACGATGTCAGAAAAAGTGTGGACAGCGCTTCTGGTGGCATTATTGACATCAAGTATCTTAAGAGCTCATCCACAGCTGGTAAATGCTGTTCTTATCAACTAATCCAATTAAGTAATACTTGGTACAAATTTGTAATACTTTTCATGATCTAATTCCCTAAACTTTATCGTAACACATGGTATTATTATTATTATTATTATATTAAATTTATAATATAAAGTACTTTAATACAACTGAGGTTGAATTTTGCACAGAGCTGTTCAATCTTAAGCCATGGGTGGGGAGTCACAATGACTTGCAGCCAAAAGCTATGGTAACTTACCATGCTGTTGCTATCAACACCAATTTGCAAGAAAATGAAGGTAAGATAAGTCTTCAATTATCTTATCGCATTTCACAGTTTTATTCTTAATTTCTACGATATTTCTATGTTTTGCCTCTACTGAACCCCTAGAGTTACATTCACCAACTTAAACGTTTAATTTGTATTGAAAAGCAGGACTTCACGTAAAATACCATGTAATGACATCTGGAGACAGTGGTGAAGTTGTGTCGATCCGTATCTCTCAGCAACTGCTCTAACCTCCAATATCAAAGAAATTGTTTCCTTGTCACTTTTATGTAAAGGTCGATTACAGGGCCTACTTTAAACCTTGATAGTTATAGCCATAGGTAATAAACAGGGATCACCATAGATACACAAACACACAATCCATCACAAAAATAACAAAAACAAAAAGGATATTTTGCAGAATCTTTAATGAGGAGTTGAACACTCACTGACCATTGTCGGTAGGCTACTTCTTAGAAGGAAACCCATTAGTTTCTGGTAAGAAGATTAGGAGTTTAGGAGAGTGGTTTATACACTTTTTTTTCTCAAGGAGGCTCTGTATATTGTTATGCAACTGTACACATGAGATTGCAGCTGCATGAGTAAAGCATATCATTCTCCTTTTCTGAAAATCGTGCAGACATTCTAACTTCTAAGCGAGTTCTAAAGTGCTTCGTTTATAAGATTGTTATGCTGAACATGTAAGTTGTTTGTTTGATTTCTTTCGGGTACCAGAAAGACAATTTAACATGGTTTAATTTTTTTTTTTTTTTGATAAATAAAATTGCACTACTTTGTAAATGAATCATTGTTACTTCAACTAAGCATCAGATCTGTAAATTGTTATCTTACACATTTTCCTTCAATTAGGATCTGTAAATTGTTATGCAAAGAACTGTACACATGAGATTGCAGCTGCAAGAGTAAAAGAGTTGATTTGCAAGTGGAAATTTTTTTATGACATCTAAAGGAGTTAAATGTATCTCAAGAGTTCATCCACTGTGGTTTAGTTTAGTGCCAGGTGCAGAACCACAATTTAAACCACCCCTTTTGATTTCTGTACATGTTGTAATACAAGCCCACTTCTGGCTTCACCTCCGGCAAACTAGGTCGTAGCTCACTTTTGAGCATTCGCATAATGACTTTCATCGTGGGTCTCCTTTTATGATCTGGGTGAAGACAAAGTACTCCAACCATCAGAATTATCTCCATCTGGATCCAATTAAAAGCTCCCATCAGATAATAATCAGCAGCATCAACCAATCTTTTGTTCTCCCACAAATCCCAAACCATATCGGCTAAAACAAGGCCAATTTCATCGACTGCTGGGCGAGCGGTAGCTAACTCCAATATGATGACACCAAAGCTATATACATCCACCGTGGAATCCAAATCAGCATTGCTTCTGCGTAATCCTGAATCTCCTAGCTTCGGAACAAAACCAGAATCCAGCAATACGTTACTACTTGACACATTACCATGAACTATCGAATGTTCATGTAGATACACGAGGGTGGATGAAATTAAACGTAGTATGTTTAACCGTAATCCAAAATTTAATTTCTCAGCACTTGATGGATTTTTCAAAATCTTGTCTAGTGACCCATTGGCCATGTAATCATAAACAAGAATACTCTCGTAATTTTCACAACAACATCCGCGAACTTTTATTAAGTTGTTATGGCTTATGGTTGTTACTGCAAACGATCCACCACACAACCCCCTTTTAAACTTTTTTACTACGGTGTTCGTGTGCGTTTTATACACCAACGCCGAATCTCCTTCACCGATAATCATTGTGTCAAATGACATTGATGAGGGCATAATGTGAAAATATGTGATTAAAATGAAAACTCCTGTATCTTCTAATTCATTCTCAAAATTTAAAACAGTGAATGTGTGTGTATGTGTGTCTAGGTTGCACGGAAATTGATACGGTACCGGGAAACGGATACGGAATGGATACTAGGAAACGGCGAAACTCAAAATTTCAAGATACGAATACGACAGAGATACGGCAAATATAAAATATAAAAAAAATATTCCATTAAATATGTAAACAGATTAGAGTTTTCTAAATATAATTCCGATATTTTATAATATCTTAGCAAAAGTAGTACATAATATCTAAGAAATATATACAAGTTTGTGATATTTTAACAAGAGAGGGTCTTGAAAATATATTTAAAAATTATTTAAAGTGAAAAAGCGATACAGTCCAAAGTTAGAGAACTAAAATTGTAATATTTAAATTTAAACTTTTCTTGTAGAAAAAGTTGACCATTTCTTTTTCTCCCTCCTCTTTTCTCTGTATTTTCATCTTTTTCAAGGTTGACTTTTCACTTCTCCATACATCATCATCTTCCTCATACTTCTTCGCCATTCATATATATTACACATCGTCGGAATATTCAAGCAACTCGTCGGAATTTTTTAACCATGTCGACTGATCAGAAGAAGAAGAAGAGAATGGGAATTGAAGAGTCGATCGGTTATAGCCCATGACAACCCTAAAAAAAATAGAAATTTGGCCGAAACTTTACGGAAACTTCATGGAAACTTCGAGAAACGTTTCTTGCCGTTTCTTAGGCATATCCGTTTCCATCGCGTTTCTGATACGGGTACATGTACCATATAGGTGTTTCGGTGCATCATAAATGTGTGTCGTGAGGAAGAAAGAACCAGGAGGAAACAAGAAGTTCAAATTAAGCTAGGGAAATTGAAGATTGAAGCTTGTAATTCATTAATACATAATCTTTAAGGTATAATTCATCTTTCTTATGGTGTAATTGAGGTTTGGGGTTTAGTCACATAAACCCTAAGTTAGAAAAATTGTAAGATAAGTGGTTAATTAGGTGAATTGATGTTTCATACATGTAAATAACTCTTAATCTATGATCATTTTGTTAGTTGTTATGTGAAAAAGTTAATATACATATGCTAATGGGTGTTTGATAGATTTTGATATGTATGTAAAGATTATGCATTGTGATTATTGATAGAAGTTGATAAATTAACTAAAGGAATGAGTCAAACACCCATTTGTATGTGAATATTTTCAAAAGAAAAGATGTACTCCCTCCATCTCAAAATTATAGTCTATTTTTCCTTTTTTGAACGTCCCAAAATAATTGTTCACTTCTCATTTCAACCAATAGGAAGAGACTATAGTGGGTGCAGATTCCATTTGAGTGGTTGAAAAGTGTTGTGGTCCCACCTTTATTAAACTGTGTGCTTTTGGTCGGTGGACAATAATTTTGGGACAGAGGGAGTATGAAACATGTAGATGTAATGTATTGGTGTTATTAAGCTAACACCTAAGTAATGGTCAAGAATTGAGTTGAAATGGTTAGTAATTTATACGTATATGTGTTTGTATGAATAGGTGTTAAAAGCTTGGAACGTATTGCAAGTGATAATTGTAAGCAAATTAAAGGTAAGTAGACGGATATGTATTATGGAGTCAAGTAATGAGTTATCATTAGCTTGGCGGTTCTAAGTAATGAATCATGATCATTAGCTTGGTAAAATATTAATTCTTAGTAATTAACACGTGGATGTGTTCAGGATCCTTAACCCGTGGATTGTATTAAATTATGTATTTCCGTTACTTACTAAGCAATGTGTTTACATTGTTATGTTTAAAATGTTTTAGGTGAGCAAGGTTAAGGAAGGGAGGAGTTGAGCAAGAAGCCCATTGGAAGTTAATGGTGGAGCTTGTTGCTTAGTTGATAACAAGTTCAATCCCTTTAAGGCATGCTCATTATGATACCACCCCATTTTGATAAGTAAAACATGTTTTGTCACTTGAAGTTTGAAGTATGGTTATGTAAATGAATACTAAAGTGAGTCGAGTAAATGGTTATGTATGTAATAGTGTTGATGATGTTGACTCACTTGGATGATTATGGTAAATAGAAAAGTAGTGTTATGAAATTAGTTAAACTTTTGATTATATGCCAATGGTTTAAGTTTATGAGAAAAAATGATGTGAAATGTTTAGTTTGACCTTATTAAGTCAATTGGGTGATAAATGGTAATGAAATAGTGTTAATACGGTCGGAACCTAAATGGATCGTTTTGGTGCCCAAATGGGTCACCAATGGGTTGAATGGTCAAAATGAGTTAAAGTCATGATATGTTAAATGTTGTTGTGGTAACTTGTAACACCCTGAATTTCAGGAAATTAATATCGTACGTAGATATATTTTAATTACGAAATATTATTATGTAGATAATAAGATACAAAGGAAAACGTAAACGATTTTACCAGTTTCAGACTGTACGAAATAAAGGGATTAAAATAAAAGGCAGATATATACGTGGATGGCCTAGGTTTATTCCATTTTGTTATAAAACATTCTAAAAGCTTTTCTGAGGTTGAAAAAAAAAATCGCAGAAGCTAAAATCCATCTTCTAAACTTAAATTTCAACCCTTAATTCATGTATTAGTTCTTGAATCATCACCTTCTTTATCATCCTTAATCATTGGTAAGTTGATTCCTTCATGTTCTAACCTAGTTTTTGGGGGTTTTCATGAGTTTGTTGAAGTTGACTAAATTAGTACAAAATTAGGGTTTTAAATTGAGAGAATTGATGTTTACTAGTTTTATTATGATTATAGATAATTATATAACATGTTAAAAAGGATGAATTCATGATTTTGTGTCTATGGGTAATTCTAGGGTTCTATTAAAAGTGTATGAAATTGGTGTTATTAAGCTTAAAGGTGTTATTATAATTGTTAATAGAGTATTATTATGATGAAAGAACAAGAATTAAAGTGGTAGAATTGATAAGTGATGAATTATAAGAATGATGTTTATTAGTGTTGTAGATATCATTGGTAATCAAATTGTGACATGAATTTGATGAATTCATGATGGGTGTTCATGAGTAATTTAAGAATTTATGTTAAATCTTATGAAATTGTGAAGTAAATCTTAAAAGTGAAGTTAATGATATTAATAGAGTATAGATATGATGAAACAAGTATAAATGATGTAAAGCTTGTTAGTGGAATGAATAAGAAATGTTAGGTTAAAGTGTATGTTAATGAAGCATGAATCAAAGTAAGATATATCAAAGTGGGGGAGGGATCCAATATGATTAAAGTTGATAATGATAAGTGTTTAAACATGTTGTTATGTATTATATGATAGGGATTGAATGACGTGGAAAGCGTATGTGGCCAATGTTGTGATTATCGTCTAACTATCGAGGTGAGTGATACGGGGGTTAAACGGGTGATTTGGTTGTGTATGTATCGGATAGCTTCCGAGATAAAGGTTTGCACAATCAAGGGAAAAGTTATTTGTTTGTTGGTTGAATTGGTTGTGTATGTACCGGATAGCTTCCGAGCTAGAGGTTTGCACAATCAAGTGAGAAGTTATTTGTTATATGTCTTGTTTATTATGTGGATAATCAATGTTGTTAATTGCTATTAGTTGTTGAATTATGTGGAATGAGAATACGCAGAAATTCAGTGTTGATCAAAGAGAAAACTGCGGTTAGCACAGTGTTTATGAATACGTGCTTGCACGTTAAGATGACTTGGTATGCATATCGGCGTGATATGGTACTAAGAAGAGTACGAAGCTAGTGGCTGCGGATCTGCATAGTGTTCAGAGTGTGTGCTATGGTTGTTCAGTGGTTATGTGTTTATGTAAATATGTGTTAAATGTTGATATGTGGGTTTGCTTGTTTAATTGCCTGTGTACTCACTAAGCGGTTGTGCTTACCCCGTTGATGTTTTATGTTTTAGGTTGATGAGTTGGTAGAGATACGTGGATAGAGAGTGTGCATATGGTATTGACGTGGATATGAAGCTAGCTATGTGGTTAGAAATGCTCCATCTCCTTGAATTGTTGTTTTGATATGCAATTGTGTAAATCGCCCAAATGAAGAGTTTTCAAGTTAAAAATGGTTAATATGTAAGAGTTGACTTTGAAAGTCAAAGTGTGATATAGAGTCTTGTTTTATGTAGTAGTCAAGTGTATGAAGTTATATGATTTGTTGTGTTAGAGGTAAAGTGGTGAAATGTGATAAGTTTCGAATGTTATTAGTTTGTTAAAGATGAAGTTGACAAATAGTCAACGGTGTTGGAAGAGTCATATATGAGTGGGAAAAGGGTGTCGTTTGGTTAAAATATGGTTATTATGGAAAACAGGTCAAATGGGGTCAATATGGGTCGAAATTAGTTGTATGGTGAATTTTAAATGTGTTAGGGTTATGGGCTTGTTGTCATATGCTTTAAGTGTGTTTTGATGAGTCGAATGAGTGTGAAAAAAAATTGGATTACAAATGTATATGGTTTGTGTTTAAGTATATCAAGTAAAAAGGGTCAAAATAGCCGAAAACTACCCATGAGTACAAATCTTGCGTTTTTGAGAAAATTGGGAAAATGCGAAATAAGAAAGTTTCTTAATGTCATTGAGGAGGTGTGTGTAAATTTTCAGGGTCTAACTCGTTGTGGTTTGGGAGTTACGCATATCGGAAGTTCGTATTTTTAGTTGGAAAAGTGCAGGCCTGTTTACTGAATCAAAATATTAAATTACTGAATCAAAGTGTTAAAAATTTCACTGAATCAAAGAGTTAAATTTACTGAATCAAAGTATTAAGGACCACTGAATCAAAGTGTTAAATTACTGAATCAAGATGTAAATTGAGTGTAATTTTTTTTTTAAGTTTTGGGGTGATTCAAGTTGGTATCAGAGCAATGATTTAAGAGAATTAGGTAATCCACGACAGGATTGCCTAGGCTTAAACCATTATGAATTGTGTATGTTGTTATGATGATTGTACATAGTGAAATTGATTAAGTAGAACTGACATGATTCCTTATGACAAGTTATATGATGATTAATACGTGTTGACTTAGTAGTTAAAGTGTTGATTGAATTGTTTATTTCTGGAATAGTTATGATTGAACTCGAGTATGTTTACAATGTTGATAGAGATTATGTAGTTAATAGTGCAATGTGGTTATATGATCAGAGAATATGTTGTGACTACGGTCAACAGAGTAAGTGGATTATGTGTAATTACGTTTATGAAATGAAAACAGTGACAAGTGAATGATGTAGAGACTAAATAGTGTTCAGTGTTAATGTGAAATTGCTTGTTAATATAGAGTTACAGAGGTGTTATTGAGTTAGTTTTGACTTGTTGACTTGTTGTGCTATGCGTTTACGAGGGATTATGTGTCTATATGAAGTTGATGAGGTGTATTTAAACGTGTTTTGATATGTTGAATACTTGTGTTATATGTGCTTATGTGAAAATTGCATTGAAAATTGATGATATGAGATGGCATGAGAAGGAAGTGTGTATGACATAATCTGACTACGCCTGATCAACGTAGTTATATTATGTCATATCACATAGAGTTGTTGAGGTTATCAAATATCAAAGAAGTTTAATGTAATTTGGGAGGCAGGGTTTAAAAGAAGGGTTGTTTAAACTATATGAAGTAGTGATACGTATTTCACTAAATAAGTGAAACCAATATGTGTGGGTGATATGATTCTGAGCTTGTAGCTCAGTTGTTGATAATGAACCTAATGTTAAAGAATACTAAAACAGTGAGTGTGTTTGTGTTAACTAGTGGTCTATGTTTATAGAGTTTTATGAGGTGACTATGACTACATGAAGTATGCTAATATGATAAAACACTTCCGCAAAGGGTAGAGATAGTGATAAGATTGAGTGGTGCAGTGTCATTCATGAGGACATGAATGAAATAATTGGGGGAGAGTTGTAACACTCCGAATTTCAGGAAATTAATATCGTATGCAGATATATTTTTATTATGAAATATTATTATGTAGATAATAAGATACAAAGGAAAACGATAACGGTTTTACCAGTTCCAGACTGTACGAAATAAAGGGATTAAAATAAAAGGCAAATATATCCGTGGATGGCCTGGGTTTATTCCATTTTGTTCTAAAACATTCTAAAAGCTTTTCTGAGGTTGAAGAAAAAAATCGCAGAAGCTAAAATCCATCTTCTAAACTTAAATTTCAACCCTTAATTCATGTATTAGTTCTTGAATCATCACCTTCTTTATCATCCTTAATCATTGGTAAGTTGATTCCTTCATGTTCTAACCTAGTTTTTGGGGGTTTTCATGAGTTTGTTGAAATTGACTAAATTAGTACGAAATTAGGGTTTTAAATTGAGAGAATTGATGTTTACTAGTGTTATTATGATTATGGATAATTATATAACATATCAAAAAGGATGAATTCATGACTTTGTGTCTATGGGTAATTCTAGGGTTCTATTAAAAGTGTATGAATTGGTGTTATTAAGCTTAAAGGTGTTATTATTGTTGTTAATAGAGTATTATTATGATGAAGAACAAGAATTAAAGTGGTAGAATTGATAAGTGATGAATTGTAAGAATGATGTTTATTAGTGCTGTAGATATCATTGGTAATCAAATTGTGACATGAATTTGGTGAATTCATGATGGGTGTTCATGGGTAATTTAAGAATTTATGTTAAATCTTATGAAATTATGAAGTAAAGCTTAAAAGTGAAGTTAATGATATTAATAGAGTATAAATATGATGAAACAAGTATAAATGATGTAAAGCTTGTTAGTGGAATGAGTAAGAGATGTTAGGTTAAAGTGTATGTTAATGAAGCATGAATCAAAGTAAGATATATCAAAGTGGGGGAGGGATTTAATATGATTAAAGTTGATAATGATAAGTGTTTAAACATGTTTAGGTTTATGGATGGATTCAGTAATCGAAAGTCCCTCCAACTCAATCTCTGACCTTCGTGGCTGGTTGTGCTTTTTGAGTGCTCGTCACTACGGAAGCCTCCACCTATAGTAATCAGTTTTTACCAGATGAGGAAAGGGCTTCCTCGCCTCTACCCTCTAGTCTCAGCCATGGGCGTATAACACCCCCCCCCCCCCCCCCCTTTTTCCCCTTTTTTTTTGCATTATGCACATAAGGGAGGAGCCGTATGAGATGAAAATCTCACGTACGGTTCTGTATCTGTAACAGATAACATACAAAAGCTTTGGAATATTCTTATCGGGCACTAGAGCTAAACCCGTTCTTACCACAATTGAATAATATGTCAATCATTACGTGCGACTATCTCCACTATAAAAAGAAAAAAAGAGGAAAGAATTGAATTTTCAGCACATTTATACGAATAAGTCTTTCTTTTTCTAAAAGCATAAGTAGTAAACATTTTTTTACTAGGGTTCCCATACATGCAAACATACAAAAGAAAACCTAACAAAGATAGTTAGCATAAATAGGACTCCAGTAAGCATCGGGTGCTTGTGCTTCTTAAGTAGCATTTACTTACCTTTTTCATCGAAGGCTTCCATTGATAGGGAACTGTTATATCTAATGTGGCATTATCACGTGCGGCGCCGCCTTTCCCGGTCCTTTTCTTTTTTTAGTGCTTCGACCCGAAGCGATAGCTTCTAGCTAGTTCAGTGGATAAGATGGTTGCGCTCCAGCTCACTCAAGAATGGGATGTCACTCAGAAGCCTTGCTTCCCGATCCTTACTCAGTCCAAAAAGGGGATATGAGATTACTTCTTTAGCAGCTGATGTATTATATGATAGGGATTGAATGACGTGGAAAGCGTATGTGGCCAATGTTGTGATTATCGTCTAACTATCGAGGTGAGTGATACGAGGGTTAAACGGGTGATTTGGTTGTGTATGTATCGAATAGCTTCCGAGATAAAGGTTTGCACAATCAAGGGAAAAGTTATTTGTTTGTTGGTTGAATTGGTTGTGTATGTACCGGATAGCTTCCGAGCTAGAGGTTTGCACAATCAAGTGAGAAGTTATTTGTTATATGTCTTGTTTATTATGTGGATAATCAATGTTGTTAATTGCTATTAGTTGTTGAATTATGTGGAATGAGAATACGCAGAAATTCAGTGTTGATCAAAGAGAAAACTGCGGTTAGCACAGTGTTTATGAATACGTGCTTGCACGTTAAGATGACTTGGTATGCATATCGGCGTGATATGGTACTAAGAAGAGTACGAAGCTAGTGGCTGCGGATCTGCATAGTGTTCAGAGTGTGTGCTATGGTTGTTCAGTGGTTATGTGTTTATGTAAATATGTGTTAAATGTTGATATGTGGGTTTGCTTGTTTAATTGCCTGTGTACTCACTAAGCGGTTGTGCTTACCCCGTTGATGTTTTATGTTTTAGGTTGATGAGTTGGTAGAGATACGTGGATAGAGAGTGTGCATATGGTATTGACGTGGATATGAAGCTAGCTATGTGGTTAGAAATGCTCAATCTCCTTGAATTGTTGTTTTGATATGCAATTGTGTAAATCGCCCAAATGAAGAGTTTTCAAGTTAAAAATGGTTAATATGTAAGAGTTGACTTTGAAAGTCAAAGTGTGATATAGAGTCTTGTTTTATGTAGTAGTCAAGTGTATGAAGTTATATGATTGGTTGTGTTTTGGGTAAAGTGGTAAATGTGATAAGTGTCGAATGTTATTAGTTGGTCAAAGATGAAGTTGACAAATAGTCAACGGTGTTGAAAGAGTCATATATGAGTAGGAAAAGGGTGTCGTTTGGTTAAAATATGGTTATTATGGGAAACAGGTCAAATGGGGTCAATATGGGTCGAAATTAGTTGTATGGTGAATTTTAAATGTGTTAGGGTTATGGGCTTGTTGTCATATGCTTTAAGTCTGTTTTGATGAGTCGAATGAGTGTGAAAAAAATTGGATTACAAATGTATATGATTTGTGTTTAAGTATATCTAGTAAAAAGGGCCAAAATAGCCGAAAACTACCCATGAGTACAAATCTTGCGTTTTTGAGAAAATTAGGAAAATGCGAAAAGGGAAAGTTTTTTAATGTCATTGTGGAGGTGTGTGTAAATTTCCAGGGTCTAACTCGTTGTGGTTTGGGAGTTACGCATGTCGAAAGTTCGTATATTTAGTTGGAAAAGTGCAGGCCTGTTTACTGAATCAAAGTATTAAATTACTGAATCAAAGTGTTAAAAAATTCACTTAATCAAAGAGTTAAATTTACTGAATCAAAGTATTAAGAACCACTGAATCAAAGTGTTAAATTACTGAATCAATATGCAAATTGAGTGTAAATTTTTTTTTTTTGAGTTTTGGGGCGTCTCATAACTGAATCAACATGTATGGTTGAAAATGTGGTTAAAAGCTTGAAGTCAAATTTGGTCTAGATTAGAATTTGACATGTTGAGAAAATGGTCCAAAATGGTCATACTTTGGTTAAGGGTCCAGATTTTGATAAAACGTAACTTTTGAAAAAGTGTAAATTAGGAAGTGTTCAAATTGTGGTAAGAAACGTGTCTGCAAATTTTGGTTGTCAAATGTTTAAAGAGTCGAAAGTTATGCCTAAACGAAATTGGCTTCAAATTTGATTTTGGTCATGTAGCAGTAGGTGGGCACGAGTACGCGATCCCAGCCTCTCACCAGAATCGCGTATCTTAGTTAAAATTGGTCACAGTCGAAATTCCTTCACAAGTACGCGATCCCAAGATTTTTCAAGATTGCGTATCCAAGTGTAATTTGGTCACAATTCATTTTCTTCGGTAATACGCTATCCCACCCAAAGGTTAGGGTCACGTATCAATGGAAAATTTGGTTACAGTCATATTTTCTTAAGAAGTACGCGATCCCAGGAAACTAGTAGGATCGCATATGCGTGCAGAATCTTGTGTTCTTGGTTAGTTTATTTCATGGAGTCCAAAGTTGATAACATGTATTGTTTATGATTTTGTTAAGTTATATTACAATGTTTGAGACATTATTAAAAAAAAATTGATCATGTTTTCAAGGTGTTTCTATATATTCAACTATGATTCACTCCAACATACTATGACTTACAACACTTTTCTTACCATGATTCCCGTACATGTTCATACACGCATTTGGTTTTCTATGTTTACCATGATGCCTTTATCTAGTATTAAGAATCAATGCTCTAATTTTTTTCGCTATCATCTCCCCTCTTACTTTTGACTCCTGAATTCCTTTGGAGGCTGTGTCATAAAATCATCGTCCAAATCATCATCATATAATTGGGTCTTGCCTGCAACATTTATAATAAACCATGAATCATAAGAAGCCATATGTAGTTACTATTCCAATTACAGTTACGTATATTAGATAATGAAACACTTTTAATAAACCATTAATTATAACCTGCCACTTATATTAAGCCTTGATTCATCAACATAAATAACATTGGTTCAACAGACCAGATTATCATTTGTGTTACTGGATTTTTTATAGTTATGCAGTTTGTGGTACACTTAATCATGATTTATTTGTGGTACACTTAATCATGATTTACTGTCTCAAATTTATGAAACTAGATTTCTATAGTTTTGAACAAATTCTTTGACTAATTAAACCGTGAATACTCGCCATTACTATTTATCATGCAATCCAAATAGCGTACATTGATTCACTTAATTCTTCCTTTGATTCAGCAAAACGATTTCATGATACGACTTTGTGAGTTTTGTTTAACTCGCTACAACCCCCCCCCCCCCCCCACCCCCCAAAAAAAAATATTACATACAATTTGAATACACATAACAATTAAACACTTATTCAGAAGACATGTTACCATTTGTATATCTAGACTTGTACGTACTAATATAGTTTGTATTACAAATATACATAATCTACGGATTCAACTTTTCTATAACTAGAATTTTATAGTTTGAACGACTATTTTCCATACTTAAACCTTCGAAAAATCACTAGCTATAACTACAAAACATGCAATCCAACTAACATACACCGATTCGATAAATTATACATATGATTCAGTAAAACGATTTCTCACTAAGGTTATCTTATATTTTAGTTTAAACTTTAGATATCGCTCTCATAAACAACACCAATTTTAACTAGTATTTTAATCAACAAAACACTTACACATTGATTATGGAGAAATGTTAACATTTGTATAACAAGACTAGTACATACATGTAATGTTTTTATTAGAATTAAACACAAAATACTATTTCAATATGTTTAAATATAATTTTTTAGTTTGAACGCATGTTTTTCCATACTCAAACCTAAAAAAGTCACTGGCCATTAAAACAAAACATGCAATCCAACTAACATTAACCGATTCGATAAATTATACAACTGATTCACATAACGATTTCTCACTAGATTTTTCTATGTTTTAATTTAATGTGATATACCCCTGCAGAAACCCCCCAAATTTTCACAAACCACTGATCTTCAACCAACTTTTACTAAACAAAACACTTAAACGTTGAATCACCCATTTAGAAAAAAATTTCAATACACATAAACCAAATAAAAGAGATTACCTTTCATGTTAGATTATTTCAGATTTCTTGTTTTCACCATTTTGCTAATCACACCCACAATAATAAAAACATCTTTATACTCACAATAAACCTTGAATCAGTTGTTTAAATTGCCGCTCCAAAAACTCGGTTAATTTGTGTTGTTTTTTTGCTTCGTTTCACTTGCGAAATCACAATTAGGGTTTATGATTTTGTGTTGTGCCGATGGAGATGGAAGAGGAGGAATTTTAATCGTTTCCATTTTGCATGCTAACCGAGCAGGAGTTTATTTTATATTAAATGTGTTTTGTTTCCTTTTTTATGTGATTATAAGGAATGAAACAACATGCCCCTTACACCTTAGATTTCCTAAACAAATCTTATATTTTCCCCATTGACTAATCTCAGCCATTGAATCAATCATCTGACTTGTTCAGGAATCCAAAAGCTATTTACTTGACTACAATTTATCAATCCTTAACATTAAGCTTTAATAGTTAACTTCCATAATTTCAACTTCAATTATTCAACTTTCGCAATTTAAAACAATTTCCATTAAGCACAACTTCTATTATAGAATTAACACTAGAATCCTTTTCAAACCGATTTGAGTCACATTTCAAACAAAAATCCATTAAAAACTCTAATTAGACAACATTTTAGAAATAAAATGGGTCGGAAATTGACTACACAAAAATAGGCTATATAATGTAGTGATAATGAGTGTATGTAGAAGTGTCTACGGGTTTCTTAGCACTAAAAGTGAGTGCTATAGGTGGACCGAATATAAATGAGTTTTAAAAGAAAATAAGATCCCAAACAATTAAGATTCATTGACCGATTATTAAGATTAGTACTAATCAATTAAATGAACCACACGGTCCCGATAATTGGTTAGAAAGTCAAAATTGTTGGGATTAAGCTCCAATCCTAAGAATACCTCTTCATCATACGACCTCACCTATATCACATTTCTATAATCTCACAGCGACCTCGAAATGCATCATCAGGGCAAGTTCGAGAATAAACAACAATCACCGACACACTCATAACAACAAACAATATACACACTAAAGATAAGTGTTTTCTCAATACAGGCTCAAAATCTCTCACATTTTTGATAGTGGGGCTACAAGTGTGCTAGTCGTGCAATTCACCCCTATGAGGCTGCTTTTATGACACATCTCTAAAAATTTAGCAAGAGGGGAAATCAAGTTAAATAAGCCAACTGAATGAGTAGAAACAACTACCGTCGAAGTTTGATGTTAGAATTATTAACTTGATTGATACTTCATCTACTAATATTTAACCTATATTAGGAAGCAACTAAACTTATGAAGACAAACACATTCCTAGCAAACTATCATTCCTTGACCTGATAAGAGACTAGAAATAATAGTTTACCAAAAATAAAATTCAAATGAATTTAACCTCTCCCTTCTTCATCAAAAAACTCTTCTCCCAATATCCCACTCATATATATATATATATATATATATATATATATATATATAACGTTCATGAATCAATTCCATAGATGCAATTGCCACCACATGCCCATCTACTTCTGCCAAAGTCCAAAAACCTCCAAAAATCTACACGCGGAAAAATCTATCCTAAATTCCAACTTTCTTGATAGTTGCATCATGAATAAACAAAAATTGAATAAGGATTAACTTTTTTAGAAATTTGAACTTTTAAAAACTACAAGCCTATGCACCTAAGGCCTTTTCCGATGGACACTCCATTTCTTCAGACAGGAAGATTTGGAGCGCAAAAAAAGAGAAATCATACTTCAACCTTTGCTTCAAATTTGAAGAAATTTTTTAGAGTAGACTAGATTTCCTCCATACTAGGGGAAAATCACATACAATATTTGAAGTTTTGTGTTTTGGAGGAGATGGTTGGAGACGAAAGTTATTGGAGAATATATGTATATTCTCAAAATATGTGTATGATTGGAGAAGGCGTAAAATACTCAAAAATCCTGCTGCAGCCTGACACACCCTTAGATCCTTGATACAAATGTGCGATTCAGACCATCAAACTTTATACATCACCTCTCCAACTCAAACAATAGTGTTCATGGTTTTCACTCTAATGTCAATTGGAAGCTAGTATATACCCATTTTACTTTGATATAATAAAAACAAATAGAGTAACAAAGTTCAATTTTATAAATGTATACGCTGAGTTGAATTCACAAAAAAAAAAAAAAAGTTTTGCTTTGTAACTTACGTTATATATGGATAGAAACTAGGTACGTACCCTGCAATTAACGATACTAAATGAATATGGATGGACAAAATCACAAAATAACACACTTGATACATATATATATTAAAGAATATTATGAGGTGTATACCTCTTACATTTATAGAATATTTAGGCAACGAATGTTTTATATTTGCTAGCGCTAGCAGCTATAGTTATATGTAGAAATAGTTAATAGTTATAATTATACTCATGTCACCGTTAACTTGAGTTTAGCAGGTTACCAACCGCCTAATTAATATTGCACTTGGGGCACCGTCGTTCCGGTGGTGGTATCGTTCTTCGTGTAGGTACTGTTGTTACAATAGAAGAAATTAGATCAAGTACTATACGTGCAGTATAACAATGACCATGACGAAAGGAAAAAACACTCTCAGACCTCATATTGACAACGAGATAAACGTATAGAGATTAGATGTTTACCAACTGAATTAACCACGTGTGTATATATATGTACATGCATGTATGCATATATATACATGAGTTTGTGTTAATTCTTATTATCTTTAAATGAACTAACATAAAAAGCTTAACGAAGAATCATGATAATTAATTGAAGTATTGTTAATAGAATAACTACCTCTTCTCGTGTCGCATTGCCTATCACCCCAACACCTCCAACTACCACCCTGCATAGCTTTCTCCATCCTCTCGCATCCACGATCACCCTCACAACTCTTGCTTCCACCCGAACTAGAGCTAGGAGTCGTTGGTTGTTGCGTCGGAACTCTTTGTTCCCACATAACTCGTGCTTCGGTTGTTATAGATGAGATGAATACAAGTGCAAAGAATACAATACAATAGAACACAATTACACTTTTTGAACTCATCTTTATTAATCACACAAAAGATTGATATTGCATTTTATTGGGTTGTACGTGTATATATATATATATATATGCACACACATCACCCATTTGATTGACTTGGATTTACGGAGTACTGAAAGTCTTTTCTTTGGCTTTACTTAAAAGAGTATAATGCTTGAAAATTTCATCAATTCAAACCCATTACGTGTCACATAAATCATGTCACATTACATTACAGATATTATCTAATTAGAAGTATTAATATTCGGAACTAGCTTATAACTTAATTAATATAACTGAACATAACAATTGCACAGTAGCTAGTATAGTAGGTTATTCAAATTCATTATATATCATGTCATTACGCGTAAAATGTAGTTATATATTAACGGGCGGTTTTATATAATATCTTTAATTCAAGGTATGTTAACGTACATTGCGTGCGTTTTTTATATATAAAGCTAGGGTGATCACATGCATGTCAACTGATTCATGTAACTCCGATGAAGGCTTTTCACAAGGCTTTATTATGCAAAAAGCTTTTAAATAGCTTTTTATTATTGAAGTCCAAAGCTTTTTTTTCAATAGTTTGATAAATCTCAAGTCTTTCATCAAAATCTTTTTTGACAAAATGTGTAGGATTCAAAAAGAAAAGCTTTAGAAAAGATTTTATCATTGGAGGGAAATGTTTATTAAAAGCTTTTATATAATTGGTGAAGTGGTACTCAAAAAAGTTTTTAAAAGCTCTTTATTGTTGGAGACGCTCTTATATATTATAATCATTATTATAATTATTATAATACTACTACAAGTTAACCAAACTTCCTAGAAATTTTCTTTGTTAAATTTAAAAAAGTAAACTAGCTTGTGGTCACGCATGGGAGTCATCAACATTCTAAAATTCAAGTGGACGTTGACATGCAAATATTGACCGTTTCAACCAACATCAACATGCTATTAAGTATTTAGAGAAAATTACACAAACCGTCCTTATGGTTTGGTCTAAATTTCAAAGACAGACCTTTAATTAATTTAATTACACCGATCTTCCTTTATTTCAAAATTTGTCACGCGAATTATCCTTTACCCCAACGTCCGTCTACTAGAACCGTTAAACCAAGCCACGTGAGTGGCATGTGAGGGCTGAATTGTCCTTTCATTTCTCCCGCCCAATTAATTACGTCCTATCTAAATAAAACCCAAAAATATAATTTTAATTCATTAAACCCCAATTTCATCTTCATCTGCACACCAACAACACCCAAACGGCGACTCAAAAAAGCAATAAATCCTAAATCTCATGTGATCGAGCAAAAAAAAAAGCAATCGATGGTTAGATTATATAGCATTCGAGCAGATGATCAACCATCGTATAGTGAGACAAAATTTTATCGTAAGTTTCGAGTTCATTTTTTGTTTACAGTGATGCGTTTAGTATGTGTAAAGTTGATATTGAAGTGATTTAATTGATTTTTGGTTATAAAAGTTGTAAAATTTGGGTTTTTAATATTTGATTTTGTTTTTGCAGGTGATTATCCTAACATTTTCAGCATCATGTTGCACCATGGTGGTGTTTATACAAAATCCCCTGGAAGGATCTATGAAAATGGTAAGACCACCTACGTTGACTTTATTGATATCGATACATTTTCGATTTTGGAAATAGGTGATATCATGGAGGATTTGGGTTATGAACCATTTTTGTGCCACTTATATTCTATGCTAATACAGTTTGCCACATTTACATTGCTTATCAATACACATTTACATTGCTTATCAATACATTTTATGCAAATCGATTTTCAAAATGCCAATTTTGTTTCTAATTTTTTTTTACTTCTTAAAGCTTCACAAAATACCATTGCAAATACCAACACAAGTCATATTACACTTTATAGCTTTTAAAGATCACAAAGATCATAAAGAAGATCACAAATCCTAACCAACTACAAATTAAAAGCCTCTTCATTCTTGTTGCTTCCTTCTCTGTCAACTTCAACTTCCTTCAGGTTGCATTTTTTGACCTTAATAACCCGGGTATGACTTCAAGAGATCGTTTTTGGACAAACTATAAATCATATCACGAGGATACTTACTCTTTTTGGACAACAATAGACGCCCATGATTTTTATTGGTCCAAGATGTTTTAACCACATCTCGTTTTCCACACCAACAAATTGCCATATTTTTTTTCACGATTCTTGGACTCACTGAATTGTTCTAGAGAGAGGAAAAAAGGAGTGACAAATTATATGGATTGAAAGTGGGGGTTGAAGGTGAAGGAATGGATTTAATATAGATGAAAAAGTGTGTTAATAAATGATTGGACAATTTTACCCTCACATGCCACTCACGTGGATTGGTTTAACGGCACTAGTAGACGGAAGTTGGGGTAAAGGATCATTCGTGTGACAAGTTTTGAAATAAAGAATGATCGGTGTAATTAAATTAATTAAAGGTCTGTCTTTGAAATTTAGATCAAACCATAAGGATGGTTTGTGTAATTTTCTCAAGTATCTACTTATAATTTGTTGAATTGTTCTCTGAATTGACTCATCATGAACTGTGAATATATATCATTACATTAACACAACATCTTAACCCCTTATTAATCATTTGGGTCTTTTGGCTTAATAGTTGAGAAAAGGGATATCGGAATTCCCAATTTACCCCTTGCATTAAATTCATGGAACTTCAAACAATAAGTCAACTCACAATTGTTGATAAAACAAGGAAACTCTTATTATCGATTTTTTCTAATTAATTATCTATACTAATTAAGTCTAATTTAAGTTATTTCCCAAAATTATACTCCGTAGTGTTTATCGTTTATTTGACGATATTAAATTTAATATAATAAGATTTGTCTATATATAGTACCTCTTTGTATTTTAATTTTAAATATAAACAAAAAAAGATATAATACAAACTATGTGGAAATAGATGTTTGTATATATATATATATATATATTTAATTCAAGACAACTAATATGCATGTTTTATACCAAAGAAAATGATTTAAAAATCAAAATATATATGCGTCATGGTCCAAATCCACTTAGAAGAAGAAAATGTTGGGTTATAAGGGAAGTTCAAATAAGAACATTTTTTATTGTGAGAACGGTAGGAACGAATTTTTAACTTTCACTTTTAAGATAAACTTTTTTTTTTACAAAATAATGATAACATTATAAAAAATTAATTTCTTTTTAAGTTCATTATTAATATTATTATATTTATTTATACAGTTCATAAATTTGGCCACATGATTATTTATACTTAACATATACGTATATGCTATATATGTACAACAACAAAATAATGATGTTAAAAATTAGTTAATTCTTAATATAGTCATATCGACATATAACATACTTCTACAATTCAATCACTTCTCGCTATCATCATCCACTCTGTTGTCTCATTCTTAACAAAAATTATAATGTCAAAAATTAGTCGATTAATACAGAAATTAGTGTATTAGCGAGAAGTCAAATCTGTTAACTTTGATTAAATTTTATAATCGGTGTTTGAGATGAACACATTTGTAGTCAATAACTTCTTACTCATCCTTTATCAGTTGCTCAATGGACATATCTTCTAAAAAGTTATATTTATCCCGCCGCATTGCACGGGTACTTTACTAGTTATATATTAAATATATTATAAATATGATTATATAAGGCGTTTTTTCCCTTCTAAATGCCGCAATATATATATATATATATATATATATATATATAAATATAAATGAGAATGAAATTTTTTTAAGAATGTGTAATGATTTTTAATGTAATAGCATGTGGTTTTTAATGTACAATGATTTTTAATGGTACAATGATTTTCAATTGTAAATGATCTCAAGAAATAATGGAATTAATGATGTCATAAAATAAATTAAAATTTTTTTAAGAGAATAAAAATTATTAGATGGAGATCAACAATTGAGATGTAACCATTAATCTATTTCATGACATCATTAATTCCATTATTATCTAACTAAAAAACTAATTTACTCTTTTATATTTACAATATAAATCCTCTATTTTTCTTTAATTGTAGAAAATCCTTAAAATATTTTATATTTTATTATTTCTTAAATAATTCAAACTCTTCCTACAATCTTATTTATTTTATTTTTTCTAAAAGAACCCTAATAAATTATGTTCAATTTTCAAAAATGCATAACTTCATTCATAAACCTAGGGATTTAAATTCTCATACAACTTACTATTTTGAATTCTTTTATCAATTTCTAATTTACAATGCTTGGATTATAGATGCCAATGGGTAAGATTATGACGGGTTTAATTTCAGTGTAAACCGATATACTGTACACCAACACCAAAACACTTATTAAATCCATATAACACATCCATATAAGATATATCATTGAGTCAACCCGTAAATTTTACGGGTCTTAAACTAGTACTAAATATTTTATAAATAATTTTTATATATATATAATAGAATACCATGGAGGATTTTCGACCCTTCGATAGTTTTTTTCTTGAAATCTAATAGTGTATATTAAATCTTCATAGTTACACTTTCCTCCCCATTAATTAAAAGTTAATTAGAATTAAATATTACACTATAATTAAATATTACACTATAATTAAAAAAGGGGGGAAAAAGCCAGCCAACCCTATTCATATCTTTTTCTCCTATCTACTCCAAACCCTAACTACACACCTTCAAATCTCCACCAAGCCCTTACTTTCATGATCTATTATTTTTCTGTATGAAATTTTCTCATTGAGATTTCACCAAATTTTATTATTGGTTTTGATAAATAGTGCCCTAAGGTACTAGTTAAGTATTTCTTAATTATATTTCATGCATTAATTAAACACTCATTTTTTATATTTATAAGAGCATATCCAATGAAAGAAAAGTTTTTAAAAAATTTTTAAAAGCTTTTTCTCATATCATGTCATCTCTTAAAAGAAATGCTTTAGAGAATTTTTTCTTCTTATGCCATGTCATCTTTTAAAAGAAATGCTTTAGAGAAAAATTTTCTCTTCAATATACAAAAGCTTTTCAAAAGTTTTTTTTTAAATTTAATTTTACATCTAAACTAGCAAAAAAAGCTTTTGCTCCAAAACTTGATAAATATCAACCTTTTGCTATAAAAAACTTTTCTTCCAATGACATAAAGCTTTTCTAAAATCTTTTTTTTTTTATAAAAAAGTTTTAAATAAAGTCTTCGGAGTTACTTTAACTCATATATTCCATAAATAAATTGAATTATATTAAGATCAATTATAAACATGGCAACTTAAAGCTTAATTAATATACTTTGAATCTAATTTAGGAGTGCTTAACTAGTGGCTTAGGGCACTCTTTATCAATGTGAAGATATGGATGGAGTGGGCTTGTGTAAGTTGATGTCAACTGCGAGGGGGAATGTAATACGCAGGTTGGAGGTACATTTTATATTTGTGACATTAGTAATTTACATTCGTGACCTAAAAATCCTCCAAACCCCATATTCAACGATCTGATCATCAATTCAATGGGTTCCAAGTGATCTAACTTCGGGGACGGCACTGGTCAGGTTTTGTCATCTCTCTACAATTTCGATTTTTCATAATTCTTTTTCATTGAAGAATAAAGACCTAACCACTGATTTATGATTTGATTTGTTTATCATATTGATTCGTTAACAATTAATGTGGTGTTTGCTTAGAGATCGATTAGGACTTTTCGAAATGGATTTGGTATGATTCTTTTGGTCAAATTTGGAATAAGTTGATTCTAATCAGTTCGTTTCTTGAATATGGGGTAATTTTTGAATTGATTGTTGTTGTTTTATTGTTTTATTGCATACTCGTGTTCAAAATTCTAAAAGTTTTGTACAAACAGGTTGTGGATCCGAACACAATTCGAAAGTGCAAGGGTTAGTGTTGCAGACATATTTATAAGGTATTCATTACTCTTTGAGTTTATGTGGGTATAAATTATATACTCTATCATAAATAATTGGTAAGAATATCATTAAAAGTATAGTCCTTTTTGGATCACCCTCAATGAACAGTAAGAGAAATAAATAGAGAGATAATATTAGTTAGAATTAATATTATAACTAGTTTATTAATTGAATATTAATTGAAACTAAATGAATATTCTGGAAGCATGATCCAACCGCCGGTGAAGGTTCAACCGGCGGCTGGAGTCAAAAGGATTGAGGCGGTGGAACACGTGGATCCAACCGCCGGTTGGAAGGTCCAACCGCCAGTTGGGATTCTGTCACACATCATTCAGGGGATGAAACCCTGGGTCTCCTCCTTCCCTATAAATAGGGACTTACCCTATGCTTTTAAGGCATCCCAAAATTGAATAGAGTTCAATTTTTTCTCTCTGTTTCTCATTCCTATTCCTTGTGAGAGTTTACAAGACTTAGAGTCGGAACCCTAGGAGTTTGGGAATTTTTCTTAGTTCTTGGGTGTGAACGTTTTAGTTGTGTTCTGGTTTGGGCACTCGTCTCCAAGTAAGGAAGTTCTGCAAGGTCGTCTGCGCGTGAGAAATTGGTTTTCTCAAAGGTTATTATTTTCCTCTTTATCTATTTGTTTTATTGCTTTTATTTATTCAAGTTAAGATCCCTTAGGGTTTAGTTTCCTAATTGCTACTGACATTCCTACGAACAACTATTAGGATAGTTCGAAAGATCCCTTAGGGTTTAGTTAAGATCCCTTAGGGTTTAGTTTCCCAACATATACATCATTCTTGATCCAACAAGACATGATAGTGCTCAGACCGATTCAAAGAGCTCTTTAATTTAGTATTTGTGTTATCTAAATTAATATTGATCTAATATTTATGGTATAGTAATCAAGTTGCCAGTACTATGGAAATTGGTGAAAGGCTTGGTATTGAAATGTGTTATTGTCAATATGCAGATCACAAGTATGAAATTGTGCATAGAGGAAGCATATGTGTGGGATGATTGGAGATGCTACAAATGATGTCTCTTCTTTAAAGAATGTTGAAATTGGAATTGCAGTTGCTGAAGCTACCGATGCTGTAAGAAGTGCTTCTGATGTCGTGCATACAGAGCATGGGCTTACGGTGATCATCAATGATGTGCTTACAAAGCACCATTATTTTCCAAATAATGAAAAATTACGCAGTTAGTACTTACTTTTACATATCCAACTAAGACATTTGATTAGTTAAGACAACATTTACTTACTGTATGATTTTTGCCTTTTCAAATTTGGGCATTTTTCATCACCATCCATCCATGCGTATTGTATTTGGATGCATGTTCACCAGTTTTATATGGAAGTTTGACTTCTCTCCCTTCATGGTTCTTACATTTCAATTCTTAATGGTTCTTACATTTCAATTCTTCATTGTAAGTTATTAAGTATCCTATAAGAAATATAATATTCAAGTTCACTTATTGATTTGTTTTAATGTGTTGAAGGAACTATCATGACAATCTCAAAGGATAGAGTGAAACCATCTCCATTACCTGATAGTTAGAAACCAATAGAGATGTTTGCCATTTGTGTCTTTTGATGGGAGTTTACTTAGCTTTGATGACAGATACCGACTTCTTCGGGGTAAGATATAAGAACTTATGATCACGAATGTAAAATCAATGCATCCCTCTTTTTATTACACATTTATGTGTTGATTAACTACATGAAATGTGTATTTGTCAATATAACGGCGAACGGTGAAGAAGTTAATGGGTTCACCCACAAGTGTTAATTACATAGTTTTTTCAATTTAAACTGGACAAAACTCAAACCCGATCTAACCCCAATTTTTATTTGTAAGTTGAATGGCCCTTAGCCTATATATGAAATATAGGTGCTCTTCCGTGAGTGCCACCATCAAATTGGTCACAACAGAGGTATACCTGCCATGATGCATTAATCTAGAGCGCCCATCCTCCAACTGAGGCATTTGAAGACACATTTACAGCGTGTAAGCTGTCCTCTCTAGGCATTAGTAGAACTTACAAGTGTTGCTGCATGTAGATTAACCAACCTTAATTTGTTTCTTGTTTAGGTGAATGACCATTGAGTTTCAAATATTTATATTATGTATAAGACCACTCCAAGTGGTTTCTTCGGTTTCACCATTTCCGGATGGCACCGCTTCATCACTTCCTTTCATCGGTTTCATGCGTCGGTTTTCCGACGAAAGGAAGGTGAGTTTGGGTGGAACCCACCTTATATTTAATGTATTTTTTTATTTAGTCTATTTATATGTAGGTATATTGGTAAATGTGAGGTTCAAAAATTGAAGTGATGAAAGGAAGGTTGAGAGTGTTTAACTAGTATTTTATCAGTTGTGGATATGCTGACGTGGTGCTGAGTTGACACAACTGAAGAACTTGGGGTTGGGAGTAGTCTAATAATTGTTTTGATCCTACTTGTTGAACTTCTCTAAGTTGAATTATCTAAATGAAAGCATTTTACTGGATACATATACCATATTGTAATTGGAAGGTGGATTGTAAACATGCTAGATTTATAAATCAATAATTCAAATATTATGAAAAAGTTTTCTATATTTTATCTAGAATTGAATAAAATATACACAAGATTGTAGTGCAAGATTTTACACATATATCAAGTTATGTGGAATAGTGAATACCTAAAGCATATCGACTACTAAAATTCACATCTTAGCTCGAATGTTCTTTCCATTTTCTTTGCCCAACAATAGTAAATTTACTTGTAAGGATTTTTTTTTCTTCCTTTGTATGAATACTTCTCTTTTAGTAGCAATCTTTTTTATGTTTGAGATTAGCAAAATAATGACAGTTTTGTTAAAATATGTTTATTATTATTATTATTATTATTATTATTATTATTATTATTATTATTATTATTATTATTATTATTATTATTATTATTATTATTATTATTACTATTAGTAGTATTAGTATTAGTAGTATTAGTATCATTATTATTACTATTATTATTATTACTATTAGTATTACTACTATTATTATTATTATTATTATTATTAAAGCTATGCTTTGCAAGTGTTTATTTCTTTTGAAATTTTAGGTTAATAAAACTAATTTAAACTTATTTTACCCTTTTCGAATTTGTAATTATATTTATATATAGATAACTTGTTGCACATGTATTCTATATATATACATCAGGGACTGGTATTTTTACTGTTCATGCGTAAGTTTTACCGCATGTACCCGTTTGTTCTTTCGCTGCCTTGCATCCGACTAATCACGTTGAAATTCGTCTCCGAAACTGTTGACAATTTACATGCATCAATTTAATATAATAGGCATTGGAATGCAGCCCAATCTTTTTTGTCCCTTTATGTGTAATGGGCCCTCTATAACATCAGGGGCCGATATTTTTCTGTTCATAGTTCATACGTAGGCGTGAACAAAATCCGGGTATAGACCGACCTGACCCGGAAACCTGAACCGGGAATTGATCAACGGTCAAAAAACCGGTTCCTGAAGAACCTGATCCGAACCCGACCCGGTTTTGGGTGGGGGAAAACCCAACCCTATAGTACCCGGTTTGTACCGGGTAGGAACCGGTTCGGGTCCAATACCCAGTTTCAAACCGGGTACGTTGTACTCACCGGGTATAAGGTGTTCCAGCCGGGTACAAACGGCATCCCAAATTCTATTTCAAATTTCCATAGAGTACCCGTCGGGTATCCCTAGTACTAGCCGGGTACAAGTGACATGATCCATCATTTTGACCATTTCACACCAAAATTTACCTAAATCCAAATGGAAAAGTGTTTTGTGATGTCGTTGTACAAAAACGTACCCAAACATCATCCCTAGTCAAGCATTTCAAAATATCCAAACATAAAATTAAAAGTACTTAGATAAACCGTTATCAATTTGTCTAGAAAAATGTCTGAATCACATGAGGCACGCAAGCACTCAAAATGGGGAATAGTCATAGGGGAATCCACGCTCCTCTTGCTCTCTCTCCTGCTGCTTTCGATACTCTTCCTGAATCTCTGCCAAGGCGGCACCCTCGTCATAAACCAGTGGTGGATAACTTGCTCCAGGCTGACCCACATGGGTGGGTAGTTGTAGGCTGTAAGCCGGTAGTTGGGCACCACTTCAGAAAGTCTTTGTGTTTTGTGTGCCGACCAAGCGTTGTGGTAGCGCTGTGCTCCAAACTCATACCTGACTTCCTGCAAAAAATCATTATGGCTAACCTGAAGGCCCTGAATACCCTGCATAAGATCAAGCACGGATGGTTGTGCTGCGCCCTGCTGCTGGAAATCTCCCTGCTCATATGCAGCTTCTTCCTCTTGATGTTGTTCATGTTCCACTTGCTGATGTCTTCTTCTTCTGGGTGGCTGAGCCAATTGCTCCTCTGGTGGTTCCTGATAGGGCACAAAATTATTATTGACAACTGAAATAGCCTGTGCCCCCTGAAACTGAACTAACCCTACTGTTTTCTGCCTAGCCGTCACTCGCTCTAAATTTGCAAAACTGATGTTGAAGGACTTGGCAATCCTAGTCACAAATTGTCCCCCACAGATAGGGGATGACCCTCTAATCCCACTGGCATTTTGATGTAAATACCAGGTAACAGCGTATGGCACATTGATATTCTCCTCCGCTACGAACTTCCTCAAATACCATAAGTCGGCGAAGCCGACTCTCTCTGTGTTCTCCCTTCTATGCGAAATGGTGTGCGCAAGACATCGTTGGATTACCCGCAACTGCATGTTATCCATATCTTTGTATGAACTTTCACCTCTAGCATATGGTTTTGATGAAAATTCGTGCCACACATCCTTGGGATAAAATTCCGTCTCGATCATCTCACTAGCCATCAAATAATCCGCAAAATGAGCTACATCTAGCTGTTCTCGAGAATAAATGCCTAGACAGGCAGCAAGCTCCATCATACTCATTTTCCTTGGTTGACCTCCCAGTCGGAAAGTCATGAAATTTTTATCAGTCGCCGTCTCAACATCCTCTTTCATTTCTTATGTACAGTGGAATTTCACACATAGCTCCTTGTATACCTGCTCTCTAATTTGAAATATTCCTTCCCATTCTTCATATTCAAATGCTATGTGATCCACGAAATAACGTTGCCTAATGATATCCTTGATTCCGTTGGCTACCCCTGCTTGTTCTAGTGGTTCTCAATCGATCACCCTAGATAAATCACATTCTTTCCCCCTCAACAAGTTCAGTTTTTGACAGTATGTATTGTACTTTGTTAGCTTGTTGCTAAATCTGAGCCATGGGTGAATTGTCTCAGGAACAAGTAGAGCATCAATGCTCATCGGTTGAGGGCGGTCACCCTCTTCATCGTTAGCAGTCCCAGAGGTGGTGCCTTTTTGTCTCTTGCTTCTTCACTACAAAACACAAATGAGAGAATTACCATGAATAATCCAAATGAGAGAATTGCCATGAACAATTCATATAAAACACTTGTTTTCCTCAAAATGTGTTTCAAGAACCCTAAATTTATCCAAAACCATGAACAATTCATCCATTACAAGTGACAAATGAGCTTAACAATCATGAGTATTATTTAATGGATTACAATTCTAAGCATATCATGAGTATTCTTGAAATTTTCCTCAAAATGTGTTTCAAGAACCCTAAATTTGCAATTTTCATAATTATGTAAATTAAACACGAATTCATGCTATCAGAATGTGTGACTACATATAGAACACAATATAATCAGAAATATAAACAACTAAAACTTTCCCATATTCAATTTCAAGAAAACTTAAATTTGAAAGCTTCAATCAATCCATGAAAAATGGGTCCTCGTCATTCAATTCCAAATCTTGACAAATGTTATCGATAAGCAATTCCACCCCGGAAACGTTCAAACATGGGTTTAATGCGGCGGCACAACTAATTACCGGTGGCATTTCTTTAAAATATTTTCTTAGTTTTTCTTTCATGGGAGAGACCATTATTGCGTATGCATTCCCAACAAATTCGTATTCGCTTAGTTTTGAACACATTAAAAAAATTTGGTTAAGTACCAAATGAATCGTGGGATAATAAACACCCGATAACAAAGTAGTGGCCGTTTTAAAAAGTTTGAGCAATTCGATTATCTTTTGAATAATGTCCCAATATTCGATTGGAAATTCGTTAGCATAACCCCTTTGGACAAGTTGAAAATGAAAAGCTTGTAAAGTCTCACGTTGGCGTAAACCACATACAAACATATTGTAAGTCGAATTTCATCTTACGAGCATGTCCCAATTAGGGGTTAAAAAAATGGAATTCGTTTCCTTACACAATTTCATGTAATGTTTGTATCTAGCCTTACCCTTGCAAAATATATCTTGTAACATAGTTTTATACGCGTCTTTTACTACACTTATTTGTGGAACCGCTAATCCGTCTTGCACAACCAAGTTAATGATGTGTGCAACACATCTACTATGGTAGAAAATTCCTTTCAAAGGTGGTGCGTATTTTAGTGTTAATTTTTGAACGACATTTGTGTTATTACTCGTGTTATCAAACGAGATAGAAAAAACCTTTTGTTCTAATTTAAACATTTTCATTACATCTCGTAACATGCAAAATAGATTTTGACCCGTGTGAGGATAGTCAATGTTTTCAAAAGCAATGATACGTTTCATCATTTGCCAAGTTGCGGGATCAACCCAATGCGCAGTAACACAAAGGTACGAACCGGGCAAACTATGAGGAGCCGACCAAACATCGGTTGTTAAGGATACACTTGTAGTTAAGTTTTCCAAATCGGTTATTAGTTGAATTTTAGCTTTTTTTCACAACTTAAGTGCATCACGTCTAAGGGTAAGACGACTTACATGATTATATCGGGGTTGGAGAGTATTTTGAATAACCTTAGTAAGCCGAGGGTTGTCGAAGTGGTTGAACGGCAAAGCTTCTTGAATCACAAAGCCGGCAAATGCTTCTCGACATCGGTCCGCTTGGTATGTGAAAATACCTCCATCCCGTGAAATGGTTGCTTAACCTTCCTCCGGATTAGTTTTGTTTGAACTACAATACTTTAAAGTATGTTTGCTCAGCGTTGAGTTGGAGTCGGCTTTTAAAAAACTCCCACATCGTTTACAATGTGCCTTAGTCGAACTATCCTACAACAACACTTTGTCAAAGTTACACCAAATCTCCGGATTACGTTTTGTTTGCAAAACTTGAACAATAGTTGGTGCATTTGACGATCCAACAAAATCGTTAGTTGAGGAACTTTGAGTTGTCATTTTGAGAGCGTTTTTAGAGGATGAGAGTAATGTTTTGAGAGTTTAGTATGTAAATCGTAAGCGTTTTGAGTGATTTTTTCACTTAAATGAGTGGGTTTGAGTGTTGTAACTAACCCAAACCCAAGGTATCTATTTATAATAGTTTTAGGATGGCAAAATGGTAAAAAAAGCAAAAAATGGATATAAAACGGCTAGGAGGGTCAAACACAACGGCTAGTAGGAAAAATCGGGTTCAAACCGGGTTTAAAAACCGGTTTTTTGAACCGGGTCGGGTACAACCCGGGTACAACCCGATTTACCGTGTCTGGGGCCGTACCCGATTGGGTACCCGCCGTGTACTAGTAAAACCCGAACCGGGTACTGCCAACCCGGGTATATATCGGGTCGGGTTTCCAGGTACTCACCGGGTCAGTTACCCAACCCGGGTTTTTTGACCACCCCTATTCATACGTAGGTTTTACTGCATGTACCTGTTTGTTCTTTCGCTGCTTCGCATCCGCCCAATCACGTTGAATTTTGTCTCCGAAACTGTTGACTATAGTTAAGAAATACAGGCCAATCCTTTTGGGCCTTTTATATTTAATTGGCCATGTATATTATTCAATTACAACTGTGTATGCTTATTAAGCCCCTCCCAACGGGCTTCGTCGCTTGATGTCGGTTTGAACCGACGAGACCGACGGTGATGGCACGGCCTCGTCGGTTGGCTCGTCGGTTTGGCCTCTTCGGTTTGGCGACGACTCGTCGCTTGTTTGCGTGGGACCCAGTACTTGTTTTTTTTTTCTTTGTAAACGCTTAAAGTAAAAAAAAAAAAATTCAAACTTTTAAAATTTAAACATTCCCCCTTTTTTAAACTTTTAAACTTTTAAAACTTTTAAAAAATTTAAATTTTAAAAAGTTTTAAACTTTTAAACTTTTAAAACTTTAAAACTTTTAAATTTTAAAAACTTTTAAACTTTTAAACTTTCCCCCTCTTTTTTTTAAACTTTTACCTATAAATATACTTACATATTACACTCATCTTCACACAATAATTTACACAATAAACTCTTTCACACAATTCTTTCACACAACTTTTAACTTTTAAAATGTCTTCCGATTCCGATGTTGAAGATTTGCAGGCTCTCAACGACATTTTCGATCCGGAATGGGCGATTAATGTTATTAACGCCATATCCTCCGAATCGGAAGACGAAGAAGTAATTCCGATCCCGAGAGCTCCCCGTCGATACTTTCCAAGAGATCGCGAAGCAACGAGCCAACGTCTGTTTCAAGATTACTTTGCCGACATCCCAACATTTTCGACAGATGTATTTCGACGTCGTTTTCGGATGACTAAGCCATTATTTATCCGTATATGTTAAAATATTGTGTCTTATTCTCAAGATCTGTTACCGGAATACTTTGCATATTTTCGTCAACGTATTGACGCAATCGGCAGACCCGGGTTTAATGTTTTTCAAAAATGCACTTCCGCCGTACGCCAACTAGCGTATGGTTGTGCCGCGGATGCGTTTGATGAATACTTGCATATGCGTGAACAAACTTCATACGAGTGTTTGGATGATTTTTGTAAATGTGTATTTCATTTGTACTCTACGGTGTATTTAAGAAAACCAACAGTACAAGATGTGCAACGTTTACATCAACGTCATTCCGAGTTGCATGGTTTTCTGGGTATGCTCGGAAGCATCGATTGTATGCATTAGCCTTGGAGAAATTGTCCAGTAGCATGGCAAGGTCAATATACTAGAGGTGATCAAGGGCATCCAACTATCATGCTCGAAGCAGTTGCGTCTTATGATTTGTGGATTTGGCACGCTTTCTTTGGTCCCGCGGGCTCGAGCAACGACATTAACGTTCTTAATCAATCGGATTTGTTCTCCAATTTGCTACGAGATAGAGCTCTTCAAGTTAACTTTACGATTGCTGGACAACATTTCACAAAGGGGTATTATCTGGGGGATGGAATTTATCCGGAATGGGCGACAATTGTTAAGTCGTTCATGCATCCACTAACTCAAGCCGAGGCTCGCTTCAAAAGATACCAAGAATCTGCAAGGAAAGATGTAGAACGAGCATTTGGTGTGCTTCAAGGCCGTTGGCAAATCATCAAGAATCCTGCTAGACCATACAACACTAACAAAATAAAAAGAATCATGTATGCTTGTGTTATTCTACACAACATGATAACAGAGGATAATGGCCGAAATATGTGTGACCTGGAAGAAGATTATCCATCTGAGCCGTCAAATAGACCAAATCGCTCATGGGAAGAAAGAGTTGCAACTTCTTTGCGGATGGACAAGGAATTACGGGATCGGGAAGTTCACCATCGACTGCGCAATGCTCTAATCCAACACATTGCGCAACTTCCACCAAATTATCGTGCTCGTTAGGATTTGTTGTCATTTTTATTTTTAGGCATTGTGGTAATTTTTATTTTTTGGAATTGTGGTAATTTTTATTTTTAGGAATTGTTGTATTTTTTATTTCTAATGAAATGTTTTTAATTTAAATTATTGTGTTTAGTTTAAATAGTTTTATTTTAATTGATTAAAGAATTGGTCAGTGGGTCCCAGAAATATGAAGTGATGGAGCAGGGATGAGAGGGGTCTGTCAGTTTCAGTCAGTTTCCTGAAAAATCTGACGTGGCTCTGTCAGTTTCAGTCAGTTGAGTTTAGGGTTAGGAGTGGCCTTATGTGGTATATCTACATGAATACTGAAATAGTGAAATGTAATAACTTCAACAACCAGATCATCATCCGTAACTTTAAAGTTTTTAACCATTCAAATAATGTCATGCTATCTGCAATTCTGCATCATTTTTCGTTAGTGAATGGGTTTAAATTAGAGATTTAGAGCATGGTACATTGACTGACAAATTTTTGAACTTATCCTCTTTGACCTTTCTATCCTAATTGTAAGAAGCACGTTTCCACACAAGTAATTGTATTTACAAATTTTGTAATATCTTATCTTATCTTATTATAATATAAAGAAAGCTAGATCTTTTCTTTTATTAACACGTCATCCCATTTTTTGTATTTTTATCTGTGACATTCGACAAAATTAGGACATAATTTTTGCACCTAACTTAAAGATAATCTCACGTTTTTAATTTATATTAGACTAAATATTCATAAATTATATATATATACACACACACACGAACGTAATTATTTAATTACACAAACTATCGAACGCATTTGATACAAATAACGGACTTGGTGAAACAATTAATTAATAATATGAAATTATTAATTACGAATATTATTTACTTTATATTATTTTTTACAATATAAAACTTATACGTTTTAGGAATAAATATACCAAACATGAACCAAACACATGAATTGTACCCGACAAACATTTTAAATAATGTTACAAAGTACTTTAATAAATACTTCAATAAAATTTTCTAGAATATAACGTTTAAAACTAATTATAAAACGAACGAATAATTGAGTAGGACACGGGCATTTTATACTGCGATTGGAGACAAATAAAAGCCACCCAACCCCCAACTTTTGTGGATCTGGTCTGTGTTCTTTTTCATAAGCCGACCCACACCCTTTTAGTTCCAATCATTTTCTTCTCCTTCATCTTCTTCACAATCTCATCTATCTATCTTTCTTTTCTTCTTCAACAACAAGATTAACAACAACAATAAAACAATAACAACAACACGATTGGCAGCAACAACAATAGGAGATTATCATCATCATCGGTCTCCACCTCCTCCGTAAGAACACCCCTCTAACTCCTTTGATTTCTCGTGTTTATGAGCTTGTATCACCAAGTACTAGTGTTTTAATCACTTGTTATGTCCGAAAAATTAAAACCAAAATTTGTTTTGCGGATAAATTTCCCCAACAGACTCTGGTCGAGCCGAGTACCCGGCGGATTAAGCCGGTACCCGACGGGTACACCAAATACCCGAACGGGTATAGATTCTGACCCGAACGGGTGTGTTTGGTAAATAGATGGGGTATACCCCCTGACCCGAACGGGTATGCATCCCTACCCGAACGGGTATGCAGCCCTCACCCGATCGGGTATGCCTCATCACCCGTTCCGTACCAGAAGCTCACCCGATCGCGTATTAACTTCAAACAGACACAATTTTTACTAAGCGTCAAGAATAAGATTTTGCCACTTAATTTTACTCTGAAACCGAATCTCAAATCCCTACCCGACCTGGCAGCTCGACCCCAGCCAGGGGCTCTACCCCTTGGACCCCGCCAAGTTTTGCCACCCCTTGGACCCCGCTACCAGGGGCGCTGCCCCCGGACCCCCGTACACAATTTCATACTTTATGAAACACAATGAAACGAATATTATAATAACGTTTTCGGAGATTATTATAACAAACCGTCATCAACGGGCCGTACATAATTTCTAAACTTAAACAACAAGTTAATACTTGTACAACTAACTTAAGTATTTATTAGTTAGAATATTTTTGTTAAAAGTTTTGTTATATAATTTAGACTTTAATGTGGATTAACTGTTTTATGCATATAACATAAGCAATATAATAATAAGTAATATATAGTTACATAAAATGATATAATAGGCAATCTATATGAGGATTTCTGAATTTTAAGAAATTAATATATAACTTATATATTATCTTATGATACATATTACAGTATGATGTATGACATAAAAGTCTTAAATCTTAAATTTATTATGCAATAATTTTATATCTTTATACTTCTATAAAAATATTTGGGGATCTACTAATTGTTTCCTTTGTTGTACTAAGTACAAACCTGGTTTCTAATTAGTATTCTTAAAAATAAACCAAAAGAAAGAAAAATCTTTCAAAATACTAAGTTAATCAAACTATGTCGCTTTGTTATACTAAGGTATAGATTTGTCACCGCTTGTTTGATTTAAATTAAAATTGTTTTACCTGAATCAAGTTATGTCGCTTTGTTGCATGAAAATGCAGACCTGTCACCAATGTCTTGATTCTTAAAATTGGATTTTATATATTTATTTGAAATATAAAAGAAAATTACATGATTAAGTTTAAGAGTATATCATATATGGAAATCATAATTAATATACATACGAATAATAAAGATTTCAGAAATAGGAGAATAATTTGTTTAAAGTGAATAAATATATTAGTAATCATTCATGAATTATATGTTGCACAAATAATAATAATTTTTATTTGTACATTATAGTTATCCATGTTAATTAAAGTTTTGATTTATGAAACAAATTTTTAAGTTAAGTATTTTGATTATTGAATATTAGTTTGATGCTTATCAATTTTATGAATATATTCTACTTGAGGACAAACAAAAATTAAGTATGGGGATATTTGATAACATCTAATAAATATGATATTTATATACTAATAATCCCTATATTTTATACACTTTTATTGCATTTATGTTGGTTTAGATACTTAATTTGTTTATATTTGCAATATAGGTTTAAAAGTAGTTAAATGAAGAAAAGAACGAGAAAAGAGCGTTAATGATGAAAATGAAGAGAAGATTGAAGATCGAAGATATTTTGGACTTGAATTGAAGACTAAACCCAAAGATAAAGTATATTGGGCTTAAGGAATAAAGAAAAACGGATTAAGAAGATTAATAGCCCAAAAGAATGAGCCTTGCCCGACTTTGAAAGATTCTGGAATGAAGACTCGGCCGGTGGTTGAGGTTACCAGCCGACGGTTGAATATTTATATTAAAGTCGGTGAAGATCACAGAGTTTGACTTGGAGAACAAGTACTCCAACCGGCAGTTGAGAACTCCAACCGGCGGTTGGACTGGCAGTTCGGAAAAACAATAAATATAGGGTTCGTCCAGACGATACCATATACGAATTTGGAGAGCAAAAGTCGATTGTAAGGGTTAAGGAACGACTCTTGGTCAAATTTGGAGGCTAGGGATTGAGGACTTGCAACCCTAATGAAGAATAATTCGGTTTTCTTGGTTCGATTCTAGATCTTTTACTTATGTTTGTATTTAGATCTTGTTTTCTTATTATTGAATATTGATTGTCCTTTAACATATTTGTTTAGAGGAATGATGTTTATGTAATTTTGATTATATGTTTACGTTGATTGATTTTATGAAAGTTATTAAGGTTATATCTATGTTGATTATATGATTATGAGATTCATGCTATAGTGAGTATTTATATACGTTGATTAATAATTTATGTTTATGTTTTGATTATAACTTAAATACCATGACTCTGTGATAGGTTATAATTATTACTGGATTACACGATAATTGATTAGATTATAATATTCAAGACCTCGAAGTTAGTTAACCTTAGTATACATTGAAGAGCTTCATAAAAGATACATAAACCCGATCATAGGAGGCTATCCAGGATACTTAAATCCGACCAAGGAGGATATCTACTTTTATATTTTAACATAAAGTCAATCAGCTAATAAAAGTAAACATATAGGAGAATTTGAATATAACATAGCTAGCCTAAATAAAATATATCTCCGATCTACCTAATTTACCTTAGTAGTCTCTTAATTACTTCAATTACTTTAGTTATCTTAATTACTTCAATTACTTTAGTTATCTTAATTACTTCAATTTACCTTAGTAGTCTCTTAATTACTTCAATTACTTCAAAACAATTTCCAAAGATTGTACTTGTACATAGTTATATAAGACATCAAACAACTAACCGTTTTGCTAACACAATTGTCTTTTAAACTGATGCAGACATCCACAGGTAGTCTCCATTCCAAATACACAACACCTTAACTGAAAATAATCAAAATAAAACCAACATAATCATCATCGATACTGCATAATATAAAAAGATAATTGATATGGAAATGGAATGTAGATTATTTAATAAATTTAATGTATTCACAACAATGTTTTGAAAATTGGCTCAACGGCTTCGTTCAACCTAGAAAATCAAAGTTTTCAGTCCATGTAAAACCGGCGTTAAGTAATTATTGGATATTGGTTGAACTGGACTGGGTTTTGAACAGGTTTACACTTTTTTTGATTTTTTTGTTTTTTATTTCTTAATTATGTTTTATTTATTTATTATAAGAGTCTTACATTAATACACATTTTAAATCGCATATGTAATAAAAAATCAAAAAAAAAACTAAACTTTTTATCTATAACTCATAAAACCGGTTGAACTGGATGTTCAACTAGAACGGGCCTCCCTCCGGTTCAACTTAAAAATCGGTTTTAAAAACATTGATTCACAGCCTACATCATAAACTGGAATGTAGATTAACTGAGAAGCTTGTTGTTATGAGTTACAATATTTGACTTAGTTGATAAATGAAAATAGGGGTTAATGATGAGTTTATGTATGACCTTGTGTGGTGATACCATCTATAGGTCCTTAAAGAGTCGAGGTATTGTTTGAGCTAGACCAACCAACATTCGCAAGATAAGTAATGGGGGTGGGGTTTCACAAGTTGACAACGCTTGGAATTATTGAGTGATAATCAAGTGTGTGTCTACTTGAGGTAGGTATGTGAGTTGACATTGAAACATTTGAGTATGTTCAATGTGTAAATTTAAATGGTGGGATTCAATAATAACAATGAGGCTTGAGAAATCTAATTGGTTAGGCCTTAACACAATGAGATGTACTCCTTTAAGCAAGAGTCATTTGAGTATGATTATATTTTATTGTTGTTGTTGAGTTTATTTGTCATTACTTACTAAGCATGAGGCTTATCCATTATGTTGTTGTGTAGGTGCATTGAGTGGGTCAAGGGGGTGTTTAGGTGAGGAGTCAAAGATCGATTAATGATGACTTGCTATTAAGTTAGTAAGTAATCCCTTCTTAATAACGTTCTAGATATGATGAAAGCTATATTTTGAGTAATCCTTGATCATTTGAGTATGATATCTTTTTGTGGACAAATTAAATGTTGGGATGTAATTACTTTTAAGGATTTGTTGTAAAAGAGACAAACGTAATAAATATGGGTTATTAGAAAGTGTTGTAATTTGAGTTGGAGTTACGTGTTAAATAACATATGAATTTTGAGTTTCATAATTGAGTTGAAATCATGTTGATTGAGTTTTGAGAAAATATGAAGACTGCTAGATTGGAGTGTCTAAATTTGGTTGGTTTATTATGTGCGAAACGTCCCAAATTTTTTTAAACTTTGTTAAAGAATTTAATACGAGTTGAAAATACGAAGTCCTAACGCTTTAAGACGCAACGGGTAATAAGCGGAGTCATATAAAATAAAGTTCTGCCCAAACGCACAATCGTTTAGCGATTCCCCACAATCGCGTAGCGATTCCCGTACGCGAT
Source organism: Pseudognaphalium luteoalbum (assembly GCA_963422505.1). NCBI lineage: Eukaryota > Viridiplantae > Streptophyta > Magnoliopsida > Asterales > Asteraceae > Pseudognaphalium > Pseudognaphalium luteoalbum. The sequence continues at coordinate 40,257,677 of OY730192.1, forward strand.
CCTAGCTTCTTGGCGAGATCACGTATTTACATTGAAAATCGACTGTGACCATTTTCTTCATTGTTACGTACGAATTTTGGATGCGCATAACTTTTAAGTACGAATTTTGAATGCGCATAACTTTTAACTCGTGAATATTTAGACTACCAAATTTTGCAGCCACTTCACATACAACATAAAAAAGGTTTCCCTTTTTACACTTTTTCAATATACGCTTTAACGAAGAAAATGGACATGTGACTATTTTATGATCAATTTGACCACTTTTTGTGACCATACTATTTTCCAAACCAATAGTTTTCTTACTTTGATCTATTGCACATTTCTTTATCATGCCAAAACAAGTCTAAAGCATATAATACATAGACCAAAATGCTAACTCATCCTAAATTAGCGTACGGACACATTAATGGCTTATTTGGACACTTTTTGACCCATTTTACATAACGACCACATTTTAATTCCTTCACTTCCAATTTCCACACATAATTGACCATTCTAATGTAGTTGACAATATGTCAATACTCAAATCAACCAAAAACTTATTTTCAACACCCCTTAACCTTTTTCATTACAAAACCATTTATAACATATAATCTTTTCTACTAATCATTTACTTTCACCTTCCACCTTAACTTTACTAAGTCAAAGGTGTACATCATTGGCCATTAAACAATTTACACTTTAACCATTTACATCAGCAAAACATTTTTAGGCGATTTACACAATGGCTTTCACAATGAGAATTTAAAAGAAATAGAAGCTTATCTAACCATAAGCAAGCTCCATTCCACGCTAACTCCTTGCAATCACATTTTACTCATTCTAGCCAATTGGTTCAACTGAACCAAGCACCTAGATCATTGAACACTTAAAAAGGTAAGCATTAAGCTTAGTGAGTGTACGAGAAATGAAATGAATAATACTTTAACAATACTTCAACAATCATAATCTTTACTAACAACACTTAACATATAAAGCTTTTCTTTTTCAAGCTAGTGCACCATACTTATATAGTACAACTTAGCTAAACACATTACATTAACCTTCGTACCTTATCGAATTAGCATACTTTATCACAATAGACTTACTTGACCATTCTCTTTACATCTTCCACAACGTTAAGGATCCATAACAACTTCCACATATCCATCTACTTACATAGTAAGTAATGGAAACAACTTTCACATATCTATCTACTTACATAGTAAGTAATAAAAACACTTTCAAATATCCATCTACTTACATATTAAGTAATGGAAAAAACTTCCACATATCTTTACAAAGGCTTATACCACATAGTACCATATACTTTCACTTATCAAAAGTTCTATCAATACTTACCCTTTTAGCATGTATACATGTCACATGCCAAAGCGAAAAACATAACAATTCAATAATATATGAAATCAACATCAAACCACCATATAAAACATAAATAATATTTCCACCCGGTTAAATGAACCTCTTGCTCTGAAGCAATCCGGAACTTATAACCGTTACCCATTTAACCCACATATCACTCCCCTTAACTTAATAGGCAATTATGCAACCATATCTCACACTTGAATATGAATGTCATATTTTCGATCACCTATCATATAACATTTTCATATAACATAAATCGGTGATCAAACTCAACTAATCATTATTATCAAATCCTTACTTTACATGGTCGTTTTTAGTACATACATTCCATACTTGACTTATTACTTGGATTGTGATCAAAACATCACAATTATATTATAATCATCCTTACTACTAATTAAGTAGATTTTCATCAAGTCATAATATCATAATCACTATTAACTAAACGACTTCATTCTTTCATGATCATATTTAACTTTTGATATCAGTTCACTTGAATTACTACTTTAATTATAATTAACTATCATAATAACCTTAATAACTAATACTTAGAGTGAATTAACACTCAATTCAAACATTTATACAAAAACTCACTTTTATCACTAATGAACATCATTCAAATCATTAAGTTTTGGATTGAATTAAAGTTAACCATCATGAATACTATTCACCTTACACCGTAATAATTCAATCACAACCTTCCTTAATTTCATCTTAAAACTCATCAATTTCTTTAACCTCCATTAAACCCATTTTCTAGGGTTAGTTCATAAGAGATCAAACTTACTTGTAGTTAGGGATGATGAATTGAAATCTTGAAAGCGTAAATCAAAGAATTGGAATTGAATCATGAAGCTTGAAGAATTGAGTTGCTTCCTTCTCTAGCTTTCTCACATTTTTTGCTTTCATTTTAATCCTCTGGAACTTTTTATAATACAATTGATACGTAACTACATAATATGGATATGTATGTATTTATTTTATACTCTGTAATTATCATTGTTTGAAACTTTAAAACCGACTATAATTATTATTGTTTTACTTTACCTAAAATGATAATAACTTAAAACAATTACTTTTACCTTTACCACAATAATACCTTTTATAATTTGGGGTTTTACAACTCTCATTCACGTCCTCACGAATGTCACTTATATCTATTCAAACTTATCACTTTCTTTACTCATGCGGACGCGTTTACTTAACTTAACATACTTCTTCATCTAGTAGTTCCAAACATAACTATATATACCATTCGGGTTTAAACTTTATATTCATCTAAACTACATACATATCTCTTTACCATAATGTTAATCATATTAACAATTTAGCTGATCACAATAACAAGTTAACTTACCACATCACTTTTTAATAGCTTTTCAGCTATACTTGTTACACATAACTTTAACAACATATACAATTAGTATATCGCCTACAAGAAGAAGTTCTTTGATACACATAACTTCAAATTTATTGCAAAACATGGTATCACAAGAAGAGGAATGCCAACCAAATATCGCCTACAAACTGAAGTTCTTTGATACACTCTTCGTAATGAGAATTCGTCTAACTATAAATACAAACTAACGACCGCAAAATTCAGTTTACCAAGTATAAAGTAACATTAATAGTTAGTTGCACAAGAACTCAGATATATACCTAAAAATGTAAGAGACAAGGACCACACCTTTGACATTCTTAAAGAACAATTAACAATTAGTCCATCTGCAATTGAAAAAACATAGTAGCATGTCTCCAACCATGAGATTTTTTATACACAAAACACATCGGACCGTTAATTAAAATTTAATATAATGACATGTTTAACTCACGATGTGGTCGTTGACCATTGACTTTTTTTGATTAATTGATTAAAAAAGAAAAAAACGAACGAAGATTAGCTGTTTATAGGTTCAAAATGCCAGCAACATTAGACCTGAAAAAAGTCAAATGGGTTGAATTAGTACAAGGTGGTTCACATTATACACATTAACCTTCTCTTTCCATCTTTAGAATGAACATTAATGGAGGATATCAATGTCTTCTTTCATCTCCTAATCCTAATGTTAATTCTATTTCATCTCTCATTAGCAGCATCAGTATATAATTGCCCGGTTTCAAACTGTGGCTTGAGTAAAAACTTGATTCGATTCCCTTTTCGTATACTAGACCAACAACCCAACATCTGTGGATACCCTGGATTTGATCTACGCTGTAACAAACAAGGAATGACTCTACTAAACATCCCAAGTTCTGGGGAGTTTTCGGTAAGAAGCATTGATTATCGATCTCAAGTTGTCCAACTTTACGACCCATCAGGTTGTACTGCTTCAAGACTTTCTACTTTGGATCTATCTGGCTCGCCTTTTACAAGCACCCCGAGACAAAACTACACTCTGTTAAGCTGTCCAGTTAAGGTCACGACATCTCGTTACATTACAGTTGGTTGTCTCAGCAATTCTACACATTCTACTCTGGCTACAAAGACAGTGCGTTTTGCTAAGGCAATGGCTAACCGAACTGCTTGTCAAATCATTGGATCTTTATGGAGTCCAGTACCGAAGTATCAAGAAGGGCTAACAACTGATCTTAATAAGGATATATCTTTGACGTGGGATGATCCTAATTGCCAAGATTGTTCAGCAATTGGTGGGAGTTGTGGTTATACAAATGCCACTATGCAAGAAATTGCATGCTTCGGAGATTATACTCAAAAGGGTAAGACAAGTTTTTTCAACGATCCTAATTTTCATGTCCAAATCTTGTTCTGAACAAGAGTGTAAGCGCTTAGGTCTAGTTAGGTTTTGGTCCAATGTTAGTCTAAACTGGAAACCAATCCATAAGCTAAACCAAATAAACTGGTTTTGGATTAAAAAATTAAAAATCTTCGATGCAGCTTACCACACAAGGTTGCGTGCTATTAGGCTGAAAAATGGAGTGATTGTTTATGTAAAAGACAGTTAAAGTTGGAACCGTAAAAAATAGTCTGATTCTGCCACTGATTTGTAAGCTGCACGAATGGCACGGGCGATATAATGAGTAAATAAGCAATTCTATCACCTCAGCCAAAAACCATAAGCCAAAACAAGATAAACTAGTTTTGCAATTTTAAGCCAAGATTGAAATATACCGTTCAGTTCAACCAATTCACAATTGAACCAAAACAATTAAACCTACTTTCTATCTTAGCTTACTTGTGTATATTTGCATTTTCAGGAAATAAAAAGGCAATGATAGCTTTGATAATCGTATCAATAGCCCTGGCTATACCAGCCATAGCAGCCACTATGGCTATGGTGTATTATATATGCAGGGACTACAGAAGTGTAACCAACTGGGTTGCAAGAAATGCAACACCCAATATCACGACGGTGACACCAGAGAACAATACACATAGTGGATTGGTCATAGGTTTGGATCAATTGACCATAGAGTCCTACACAAAAGTCGTTCTAGGCGAAAGCAAGCGCCTCCCAGGACATGAGGACGCTGCATGCTCCATATGCCTATCAGAATACAATGTTAAGGAAATTGTTAAATGCATACCCGAGTGTAGACATTGCTTCCATGCTGACTGCATTGATGAATGGCTAAAAATGAAAGGAACATGTCCGGTTTGCAGAAATTCACCTTCTCCGGCTCGTGTTGACTTGTAATGTCTTACTAGTTCGTAGTTTTGTTCATAATACTTCATGTCAATCCATATTTTCATTCTTTTGAATATACACAAGAAATTTCATAGCATGCTAGTACATGTGAAAGATATGTTTAACAGAATATAGTGGGATACTGTCGATTCAAATATACGATTGTTCAATATACTCGTTAACTAGATGACACTGAAAATGGAAATAACTTTTCTAAAAAGATAATCATTGCTTTGTACAAGTCGACAAAGGTACCAATTTCAGCACGATGTACAATGATCTATGCAATAAATACAATTTATCAAAGCCTTGTTCGATACAAAGACAAAACAGATGCATCGGAAGAAAAGTTAACCGTCAAAGGAAAGTCAAACAGTTGAAAAGAGATCATATAACAGACTCCGGAATTTTTGAAGAAGTTTTAATATTACTTTTGAATTCAAAGAGGTAGATATATGGTGGCTGGTAATTAATAAGAATGGTTGTCAATGACCAGATCAAAGTCGGATATAGTGAGGACATAAATCACACCAATTAGCATCTTTGCCATTGAAATTTTATTGGCAAAACTGATTGCGGTCAGCAATTTTTCTCTCATATTATGGAGCATTTCAGGCATTAGATTAATGACTTATAAACCATGTTAAAGAGGTGTTTCTATGCATACCTCTGTGTAGACGCAGTTTCCATGCAGCCAAGTTTAGACAGTTTGCAAGAATTCACCTTTTTCCTGTTCTCATGTAACAGATCAGAACATGATAAAAATGCATAGTTCAGTTGCTTGAAGATTACACCTCCTATGATGTTGTTATATACTAGTATTTTAGGTAAAAGAAAATGATACTTCATTATTTCCCACCAATTAGATTAAATACCAAAAATAACAGAATAACTACAAAAATCTAGCTAACTTCTCTACATTTTCATACATAGGTGTTATATTTATTTTCAGTTCAATATTATGGTGCACAAATTACTAATCAATGTATTCAAAAGGCCTTTCCCTTAAAGGTTAGAAATAAGTGACAAGCTAATATCTAAACAGAGAAAAATAGCAAACTACTCCATCATTTCAAAAGGATTTAGGAACCAAAAGACAAGTGCCTTGTATTAATCATACTCATGAGCACACAGTTGGTATGCAACATGTACCAAGGAGATATTAACATTCTTGTACACAAACAAATTCATCAGGTAGAACTTTTTCATAGAAAAGTACTATTTCTTCCAGCCTGAATTGGCATATTAAGGAGCTTTGATACATATGTCATAAACGAAACAAACATGACAAAGGGACCTTCCGTTACATAATACAAAACCAAGTCGGACATTCTTGAATCACTTCTTAGCAAGCAACTTCTTTGGCAGCCTCTCCAATGGGGTGGTTTTTAGAAGGAAAAGTCTGGCTGCACGTTCTTGCAAAGTACCACCACACTTTAATCCCCTTTCCTGAAGCTCAATTTTCAGCCTTTCCATGCCAAGAGCCTAGAAATTAAAAATCAAACATGATTATAAAAAAAGTAGATAAAGGGCCACTAATCCACTATATACAGACTAATACTTGTTAACAGCTGACATCCACTAGTAAATTCTACAATGAACTAGAATATTAATGTTAAACATCAGTACACTTTTCTCATAAGTAAACCACAGAATTTAACATAGGAAAATGAAGAGACAAAAGCAAAATAGGTTGAAGCATACCTCCATGTCTGCTGCAAGATTAAATTCGTCAAAATTCAGTGGCTTCTCTGATTTAGGGCTATCACTCTTTGTAGACACTTTCTCTTCATCACTAACAGCTTTAGAATCAGAATTATTAGCGTCGACATGAATAGTAGCACCCTCCTGCCCGTTTGAAATGTTCGGAAGTTCACACTGTTTAAACTCCGGTTTGGTGAATTTCTCCATATCAAGCGGAACAGAGTCTCCTCTTCCCAGTATCGTTGGATCATATAAATTCTTAACAATGCTCTCATGATGTATCGCCGATACATCTGATTTTTTAATGGGTTCCAGCTGTCCTTCCGCAACAGCCTCTTCTTCCTCCGATGCACTCTCAGATGAACAACCAACCGAAGATTCTCCTTCAACTTTCCCACCGGTGACAGAAGCTAAACTTCCACCAGCTTCCTTATTCGAGTCCGATAGTTTTTCATTATTTGTAACAACAGATTTCTCATTCTCCTCGCCCATCTCATCGTCACTATCGTCCTCATCCATGTCATCACTATCACTGTGATCCACTTTCCGCTTTCCCATCCTGTAAAATGAGTAAAATGTCAAAAAGTTTCAAAATCAAGAATAATGTTTTCTATAAAACATTCTATATTTTACGTCCAATAAAACATATTCCCTATCCTCTCACAAGTACATGTATACCAAAAAAAACATAGCTACCATCAAACAAAACTCCCTTCGTAGAATAAACATGTGCATAAATATACACATAACCTCTCCTCACAACTAGTCTCTTCAAGGCCAAAACAGGGGCAAAAATATTATCTTCTCATCATTGCATATTACAACTACTTGCCTTTATATAATGTGCTGATTTACCAACATCATACTATAACAACCATTTCATTTACTTAAAAATGTGCGTTTAGATTTCACCATATACAAGAAACAATGTTCTCAATAATGTGGACCAAAAATTTAATCTTTAACGCCTACTATAAGAATTTTCATCTCCATATAAATATAGTAGGTAATGAATCTTACCAAATCTTCAGTTTCTTCGATTTCGAGCTACCACCATTCTCCCCTTCCGCTCCTAAACCCTTCCTTTTCGATTTCGTAAACTCACCAGCAAGCGATTCTCTAACAGACTTCTCAACATCCTCCATACACTTAGCGGAATCCTTCCTATACTTCTCCACATACTTCTCCGCTCCATCGCCACCGCCGGCTTTTTTCGCGGTTTTCGATTTCTTCTTAATGTAATCCTCCGCCACTTTCTCAAGGTTCCTCTCTTTCTCTTCAGCCAACCATTCTTCCATCTTCTTTTCAGCATTCACATGCCTCAATCTCCGACCACTCATATCACGACACGCGTCGAAGTTATTCGTTTTCTTCTGTCCTGCTTTCGTTGCCGCGCCACGTAGCAAAGATCCAAACCCTCCCTTACCTCCCCGAAGCCGGAGCAATAAATGCACCGTCGAACTCCGGTGGTGAAATACGGCATCGTCGGAAAGTGTTTTACCGTTTGATATAAGGAGTTGGTGGTGGATAGGGATGGAAGTTAAGGTTTGAATTTGAGATTTAATTGATGATATCGGGATTATTGGTGTGTTGAAATTGAAGATTTTTGTTTTGCCGTCTAACAGTTTTGCGATTACCTGATAGATTTGAGATTGGGATTGAGCTTGCTCCATCGGAATTGATCAATCTGATTGTAACTGGAGAACGTTTTGATTGATTAAATTCAGACTGACGAATACTTGGATCGAACGTAAGAGGAGCGAAAAGGGTGAAATTGGTACTGATTCTGATATGTATATACAAGCCCTAATTTGGTTTTCGGTCGAGTTTACGGGTCAGAACTCAGAACAATCGTTGACCCGGTACACGTGACGGACCGTAGCTTTTGAAAATGTATCAAGTTGACCCCTTCTATCATTTTTTATTTTTTTTTCATTCTTTTTACTCATATGACATGAATATTATTAATAATTAGCGAAAATCACATAAACACGCCTCACACACCTCGAAATAATCTTTTTTTTCTCTTATGTTACCAAAACACTCATCTCATTAATCTCATTAGCAAAATAAAAGTTGATTGTACAAATAACTATGACGGTACTAACTCAATCAATCATCAAATAGAGTCCATCATTATATAAATATTCATCAAGGACTTTCAGTTATTGTTTTTTGAGTTGAAATGTCACCATCTAATTGGACAATTGTGGACATTTATTTAAGTAAGATGTAAAAAGTTAACACTATTGAAATTATTTGTAGCATTACTTTTATTTTGCTGATTAGATGAGTCTTTTAGTAATATATAAGAGATAAAATCCATTTTGGTAAAAGAGAGGTGTGACAAAGATCATTTCGATAAGATTCTCTAACAATTAATATGGTATGCTACATTGCTATGGCATTAACATTTAAAAAAATGTCTATTATATGCATTTTGACCTTTTTTATATACGGAAATGATTCTCTAACAATTAATATGGTATGCTATATTGCTAGGGCATTAACATCTAAAAAATATCTATTATATGCATTTTGACCTTTTTTATATACGAAGTACTAGATATTTAGCCCGTGCGATGCACGACCATTATAAAATTTAATTATATTAATTTGTAAGTTTATGTTGTAAATTAAAAGGTGCAATTATCATTGACAACAAAAATGATTAATAACATAAATCAAATTATAATTGATGAATTTCTATTTATTTTTTGAGCCGTTGATACATCCAATATAATGTAGTTTCTTCCTTTCTTAAGAGTAGTTGAATTTTGGGCTTCTGCACACTTCTTACGGCAGCAACCATCAGTTGCAAAATTATGTTAAATTTTAATACAATTGTTGAGCCACTTTGATAATGACATTCAAAATAAAATACAATTAATCATACGTTTTTTTAGATTTTTAATTATATAATTATTGTTGAAAGTTGGAAATTTATTATTGAAACTCAACAGTAACATATACCAAAATACACAATCAATTCCATATATATTATTAAAACTGATTTTCTTAAAACATGGTAGTTGATGATGATAATATTTAGTAATTGCAATGTGTGAGATAAAGAAATTTAAAAAGTTTTTATAATAAATTATAATAATATTGAGTTATGACTCTTTAGAAAATAGAACGTAACAATTTGTTAATGAATTAAATTTTTTATAATTTTTTAAGATAAAAGTGTTAGTAATTATGAATTTTTAAAGAAAAAATTAAATTGTTGATTTGGCATGATTAGGAGGATTTTAGAAAATGTAATGAGATGATGTGGCATGGTTAAAAAATAAAGAAAATTTTATGAATTATTAAGGAAAAATTAAATTGATGATTTGGCATGATTAGGAAGGTTTTAAAATAAGGTAATGATATGATATGGCATGGCTAAAAAGTAAGGAAAAATCTATGTTTTATAAATATAGATAGATAGATAGATATGAAATATATATATTTTTAACAATATAATGTTAACTAAAAAACAATATAATATTAAGTAAAAATAATGCAAAGATTTGAAAATCTCTAAGTCATTACACATCTTTTATTTTTATAAAAATACTAGTACTTTTTTAAACCACTAACTTTGTTACAAAAGCTTCGGGAAAAAAGTTTTAAATGCTAATGAGAAATACTATTAACTATGATGCTACGTAGTACAAGCTGTATCCCTACTCCTTATAAAATATATCATACACTCTCTCTTAAATACTTAAAATACTAAATACTAATTATGCACAATGTACAACTCACTAAACTTATTCATGATACAAAACTTTATGCTTATTAATGATGATTTTTTTATCTTTTAAATGTTATTTATCATATTACTTCATGTCATGATTATTTTTTCGATTTAAGACGTATCATTCAAATCAATATCTTACCACTTAATCACTTTTTTAACCGATTTAGATTTGATCCACCGCATTGCACAGGTTACTAGCTAGTAATATATAACTACATAACATAAGTACCTTTATTTAAATAAAGTTTGATTTGCATTTAATTGGGGGGGGAAATGAGATCAAAGTGACTCGTCATAACCATGATACATGTTTAAATTATACTATGTTAAGTTCATATACTATAGAAATGCAATATTAATCAAGTTTATAACTAGTTATTTGTTTAAATGTTACTTAATCGCTTAGAGTACCATAATTTTTAAACAAACTTCAAACACGTCTAAATCTTAATCGTGATGTATCATTCGAGCCAACTTTATGTTTATTTTGTGTGGATCAGGTGAAGCATCATTTGGATTTTGGAGCATTATTTACTCAATTGCTCGAAGGTTTGTCCTCTTTGATTTGAATTGTGTGGTGGAAAGTTTCCCCAATCTCATCTCGTTATACATTGAAGATATAGTGTTGAGCAAATTTAGCTTAGTCGACAGCAAACAAGTTGCAAAACTTTTTCATGAAGTTTGCCATTCGCTCATTTGGTCGTTATGGAACTGGTGAAATTGAATTCTTAATGCCAATGTTGAGGAGTTAATACGTTACGCATGAAGAAATCTTTCCAATAGTTCAACAAGCATCCAAGTGTAATCGTTGAATCTTACTTGGGATAAATAGAGGTTTAGTTCAATAAGGTTGACCCAATGGCCCCCATTAACTGATTTATTGTTTGGATAATTGGATGTTCGAAATTTTCTTCTTTTGATTCTTGTAATGGTTTGTGTTCTTTATTATATATGCATTTCTTACGTTTTGGATTTGGATTTTGAGTTGGATTTGGAGTTTATACATATTTAAAAACTGTATTACAAAAGAAAAATATATATATATTTTTCATAACTTTTGAGGAACAAGAATAGAATAATAAGCCATGCTAGTTTACGCCATCATAGAAAACATCAAGTGCGTTTTTAATGGAGAGTTTTATGTGGGATTGTTTTAGTAAAAAAATATCTTTTAAAAAAAGCTTTTCCATTCGAGTGAAAAGTTTCCTGGCAAAGGTATACCAAAATTAGGTCTTCGACTACTCAATAGAGTATATGTGACTTTTCGATAAAAAAAATATTTTTTTGTATACGAGGTTTATGAAAAAAGCTTTCACAATTGAAGTGCAAAGGTTTATATGAATATTAACATAAAGGAATAACGGCCTTAGGTTTGGCTCTTGGCTTCATAGAGTTCAGATGTTCAATTTTTCATTGGTAAAATATTTAGCATGTTAGGTACTCACACATCGTAAAATACATGGGGCTCGGGGAACTTACGAATGAAGGTTCATTTCAACTCCAGACGTCCCCACTGTATCAGGTGAGTTACGCGGTGAACAATGATTGGTGTCAAAGATACACAGAATCAGAGTGTTCATGCCAATTTATACCTTTTACGAAAATTAATGAAATAGTGAATTATCATAACAAAACATTTTCAATGGCTTTACAAAACAAATGCTCTAACAATACTAGTTTAGCTGTTTCAATTAATTAAAGTTGTATATTTGCCAATTGTTATCCATGAATCCATTGTCATAATCAAATGTGTAGCAAACTACACCTATATTATATTATGTGAAATTCTAATAGCACACAATGTGTGTCACATCCCCAACGTTAATTCCGATTACATTTCAAAGCAATCAACCTACAGCCTTCTGCAACCCTTTTTATATACATTTCAAGGTATGGTCATTTGCAAAACGGACGATGAATTATGAATGGAATAATTTGTTGAACCTATGATTCTGTGATTGCGTTTGTTTCATGAAATTTGATGAACTTGAAATCTCAATTCCATTTCACAAGGGTGTTTTTGAAATCTCAATTTCATTTCACAAGGGTGTTTTGTTCACGAGTCGATTGATTTGAAGTCGTCAAATTCCTTGACTAAATAGAACTCACATTCTTTGAAATTTCAATTCCATCAAAAACAATTATCGAAGCAAACACAAAGTTATCTTTTTCTGTAGGATTTCACCCATCCACGACAAATCAATCACATAATTGTAGCTTTCAACATTTCTTGGGCTCACTTGAACGAAAGTGATGGTGGTTTAACGTCCCTTTTTGTAGTTGTGGGTTACTCAAATAGTATTTAGTGCACGTACGGAACCACATATATTTGGTGTATCATAAAGAAACATTACTAAGTTTTACGACGATCATTTTGAACCAAAACTACTTATTTAAGACCCCATGTGTTGAATTCAGTTAGTTTTAAAAGTGAATCTCGCGTGTAACTATACATTTCTTCGAGCGTGTTCTGTAGGAAACAAGATGTTGTTTTGAAACAGTTGTCGGATTATCATAGCGATTAAAGGATCGCTAAGGTTAGTATAGCGAAACATCTAACAGCGCATTTCGTGTGATAGTTATGGACACACTTCTCTTACTCTTATTGATGATCCCACACGTATACAAATTCATGATACTTTTGTGAATAATACTATATTTTTCATGCATCAATATAGTAGGATTTCGTAACGAAAGTATATTATACTATCAGTGTGTGTGAAAAGACCGAACTACCCTTCAAAAATAACGCAACATTGATACCTCTATAAAATCATAGAAGTGGTGCTTGTAAGTTTGGAACTAAAAAATTTGAGGGAAAAAAATGAAGAAAGTAGTCACAATAACATGCTGTTTGGTGATTCTTTTGGCCCTTGTAAGGCCAAATACACAAGTGGAAGGTCTCAGACATACATGTCCAAAGATGAGGCTTAAATTGATGCCTTGCATTTTATACTTGAGAAATTGCCATCGCGGTTGTAAAGAAACGCCTTGCGATAATGTGTGTGGACCTCCACCTTTGAAGTGCTGTCTAAACATTGGAATGTTAGCGCGGAAAATAAATACAGACATGGATGCACAATTGTTGTGTAGTTGCATTAAGAAAAAAGTGATTAAAAGCGATCTTATATCGCTTGTAAGTGGGAAAGACATCTCTCGTCTTCCAAAGGCGTGCATGATCGACATTAAAATTCCCGAGATCAAAAGCAAAACCAATTGTTCAAGGTATGCTATACACTGTCAGCTTATTTTGCTGAAGATATGATGAATATTGTTAGTTTGATTTGATTATTGATCATATTTTTTGGTTCTTTTATGCAGGTGGAAGGTAAGGAATATAAAGGGCGGTCATCTGATCTAGAATTCAATAATGTGAAAGTTACTTATCTAAAAATCCTTTCTGTACGCAATCTTAAAAACTTAGTTTGTTAATCTTTGTGTATCTCAAACTTCTGTTTGTTATTAGAAATTTACAATAAGTGTTGTTTACATTTCATATAGGGTTGTAGATTATACTGAATTGATGGTATGTTGGATGTTGAATTTAGTCAATTTGGTGTACAATTTTTTATTTAGTTTTTAGTTTTGGTTTCACCTTATGGCCTTAAATTTAGTTAACAAAAACAATTCACTTGTAAACCTTGCTTAAGCGATTAACAATCATACCAAAAACCGATCTGAATCAAGTCGTTGCTCAAACACACAAAAGTCGATACCCAATGCATAAGTTTGCGCAGTCAAGCCATAAAACTACGAGTCGGACATCCCAAGTTCAGTGACGAATCTCAAAAATCTTTTAAATAGTTATTAGTGACATTTTACAAATTTTGTCAGCTATTAAAGAGAAGGAAATAAATTGTTCTCTTGTATATAAATTTCTGACTCCGCAACTACCCGAGCATGTATTAGGCTTATCAATTGGAAAAAAAATGGAATTTAATTCATTTAATTTTTAAAATAGCTTAAACTCAAACACCTCTTTGAAACATACGTACATGTGAATCCGCGAATTATTGTTAAGAGAAAATATCTGTAGTGGTCAGTCAACGGTATAGTTTTCACTTCATGGTCCGTGTCAGACTTAATTTCATTAACAGTGGACACCATTGTCGCAAGAATTTACCAGCGGCCTGCGATATATAAGATTACCAATAAAACGACGACACCTGTAGAATATATCACGCAATCAACATATTTGTCGCTGGTCAACTTACTATGTCGTAGGGGTTATTTTTAAAGTGTATATGTCGCTGTATTTGAAAGATATATCGCGGTATATATGTCAAAATCACGCTGGTACACACCAAACACTGATTGTCGCTGTATTATTTCAAATTGTCGCCGGAAAAGTGATATACATGCTGGAAATATGCACTAAGATCTGGTACTTTCATGCCGGAAATCGTGAATTCGAACTCTGCGATATATCCCGCTTGAAAACGCAAAATAAAACCACTTTAACTTGAATTTAGGAAGACCCTGCGTTATATGTTTGCAAAAGCCCAGCGTGATTTTGTTTAAATATTGCGACATAATTCACAATACAGCGATATTTTTCAATTTAAATGAAACCTGCGACACATTTTCGTTGACCCGCGACATAATTGTTGACTGCGTGATATCGGGTACACGTGTCGTCGTTTTATTGGCTACTTATATGTCGCAGTTCCGCTGGTACCTTCGTGCGATAATAGTGTCCACTGTCAATGAAAATAAGTCTGACACGGACCCTGTAGTGAAAACGGAAGCGTTGACTGACCACCACAAATATTTTCTCTATTGTTAAATAGGAGTGAAAACCAAAAAGGGTGGTCCATAATCCATATTATGTCATAGAATCATAAATCCATATTGAGAACGAGTATCAACGGCAAGAATGCAAGAGGTGTTACTTATTAGGATTAGCAGGGCCGACAAATGTATATGGAAGGGACCGTGTAATATCAAAAAATAGACCCCCTGATAGACGAATTGTTCTGCTTGATCTATGTATATCAAGAGTTTTTTTATATTTTTATTAGATTAAAGCATATAAGAAGTTGGAGATAAAGAGACGAAGGGTTTGAATAATAATTATATAAAAAAAATCCTTTTCTTTCATTTTATGGTTCAAATCATAGTTAATACTTGCACTAAGTCTAAATTGCGATTTTTTTTACTGGGTGAAAAAAAAAAGAAAGACAACAACAATGTGAGATTGTCATGAGTTTATAGTAGAGATTGAGCCTTATACAAAGAAGAGTACTATATATATATAGTGAGTAGGGTTCAAATGAGTACACCCATTTCAAGTGAGAATGGGGGAATCAATGTGAGCCATTAGATTTATCAAATCAAAGGTCCATATTAATACATTATTTTTTAATTAAAAAAAATAAAATAAAATAAAATTAGATTTTAGACGGAGGGGTAAAATCGTCATTTCATCAATTAATTAATTAATTCTTTTTTTTCACTTTATTTCAAATGATAAAAAAATAGAGAAATCAGATCATTCTTTCCTCTCTCTCCCTTCTCTGCGATTCACATACGAAACCCTAGAATTCCTAGAACATTAATCAAATCATCTAATTGTTGTTGTTTCTTGCTAAAATCGTTGTCTCCTTCATCTACAATGTTCGTTTCATCTTTCTACCGGTTTAGTTTTCACTGAAATCTCTTTTTGTAAAACCCTAATTCTTAAACAAAGGTTAATATTCATCATTAACGCTTATTTAATTTATACAATGGATATTCGTAATGAGATTCGTCCAAATTCAACATCATCATAGGCGATTCCTGCTATGCCACTTCGTTCAGTTCCGATACGTAAGTTATTTCGAAGTTTTATGTTTAACTTTTAGTGTTAAATATGTGATATTTCGTTTTTAGTTGGTTTTGATCGTCTATGACAGTCTGGTATATATGTTTTTGTGTTTTTGTTTGAATTTAGGGTTTAGTAACACATGTGTTAGCTACGTTTGGGTTGTATATTATTGTCTGGCGATACAAGTGTAGTGAGTCTGTATAATGTTACATTGAGTATTAATATCATGTTTATGATTAGATATATATGTGATCAAAGTGAATTTGTGCATTTGGGATAATTAAAGTAAACTTGCATATAAGGTGTTCGATGAAATGTCTCAATGAAATATAAATCAACTTTTGTCATCATAGGTACTAAATACGTAACACATATGTTACCAACCAGTAACACATGTTGTATAAAACGTGGTATATATATATATTGGTTTTAGTAACATTAGTGTCAGTTATTTTGTAGTTTGAATTTATACAAGTGTTCGCTGATGATGATGATGAGTTGAAGAAGAACATAGCAGCAGAGGAAGAAGATAGAAAAAAGAATGAGTACAACATCCTTGCCGAAAAAGTCCATGTTATGGCTGACCAGTTTTGTCGCGCACATAGCGATGATGATATAAAGAGCATGATCCAGAATGCAATCAGGAACCACAAAAGGAGGCTTAAGGACCCTGATCAAATGTAGATTAAGAGGTCGCAGAAGACGTTGAAAAGGGTTCCACGGGTATTGTTTTTAGAAAAGTATAGGTCCGATGCTGTAATCAAGTACATTTGTTCATGACAGTGTTGGTATTGTTATTTTTTTGAATCGGTGTGTGTTTGTTACAATGCTCTCTATTACATTTGTTGATAACAGTATGGGTCATGTTTTTTTTGGTAAATCGGGTGTGTTCGCTATAATGCACTTGAGTACATTTTGTTTATAATAGTATACTTTATGTTCTTTTGCTAAATCGTTTGGATGTTTGGCTTTTTCACTATATCATTTTTTTTACTACTGTTGTATGTTACATAATGCTAACACTTGTGTTACCTACCACTAACACATGTGTTACCTGCCACTAACACTTGTGTTACCTGCTACTAACACTTGTGTTACCTTCCAATAACACATGTGTTACCTTCAACTAGCACTTGTGTTAGATAACACTAACAGTTGTGTTACCTATCACTAACACGTTTGTTAGATAACACTAACACTTGTTATTCTTACCACGAACACTTGTTTTACGTGCTTTAACACTTGTGTTACCTACTACTAACACATGTGTTATCTGCTGCTAACACATATGTTACCTATCACTAACAGTGTGTTACCTACCACTAACACTTATTATTCTTATCACTAACACTTACGTTATCAGCTAATAACACGGGTGTTATGTAACACCCGCCGAATTAGGACTAGTGATTAGTGCCTAATCAACTGTTAATACATGTAATTAGTTCTGTGTTAGGCTAATTAATGTATCAGATTTTATATTGTTGAATATATACAATTTTGCGATTTGATTAAATCGTACGCAATTTAAATCGAATGTAATTCGATTCAATTTTATACGGACGTTGGTGAACAAAATTATTAAATAAGATAACATTATTTGATAACGCTATTATATCTAAAATAGTATTTTGATGATAATTCATACATGTTTCGTATCGTACAATTAAAAGCCTACACGATTAGAATGTTAAACGCGCAAACAATGTTAAGTTATATTTTATAACTCAATTATTAAAGTAATTGGTGAAATATTTTAAGTAAAAATATTGGGTAATTATTCGTGCCTTAAAACGGGTGTATAACGCGCAAAATAATTATTTAAACAGTTAAACGATCGGGAAAATGAATACCGCACCGAGCGCAAACGCGAGGAACAAGTTTGGGACACACCCACATGGGATGGGCCCCACGAAAAATCTGCCAAAAGGGGTGAGGTCACCACCTCCCCACCCCATTTCCACTTTCCTCTTCTCTCTCTCTTCCTCTCTTTTCTCTCTAAATCACAAACCACCACCACCTCTCTAAATCCTAAAATAACACCTCCAAACGACCTCGAATCTTCACACTCGTTTGGAAGAAAATAACCACGAAGCAACGATCTACACTTCCATCTTTTCGGAATTTTCATCCGACAAATTGTAAGTTTCCGACAAAACCCGCAACTCCTCGATTTTTAGTGTTTTCAAGCTCTAGTTGTTTCTTCAAGCTTAAAATGTCCATATAAGGGTTGGGTAAAAGGATCAAACCAAACGGAAACCGAAAAACTCGTTTTTGGCTCAAAAATCCGTCATCAGACTTAAGTGTCGCATAGACAGCAGCAGCTATGCGTCACTTCGTGCGTCACTTAAGTGACGCATTTAGTGTCGCATGAAACCCTAATTTTGCCTAAGTGCCGCATAAAACCCCTTTTTCCCGACACTCCTACCGTCACTTGACTAGTGACGCACAACAACTTTAACCGACACTTCTAGCGACACTTCCTAAGTGACGCCTAGACCCATACCCGACACTTATAGCGACACTTACCTTAGTGACGCCCTACCATGCATCACTTCCCCTAAGTGACGCACATGCTCAGATTTACTATTTTTAGCGACACTTCCCAAGTGTCGCCAAAGCCCCTAAGTGACGCTATAAGTGACGCATAAACAGAAGGTTTCAAACTAATTTTACACTAAGTTTTGAGGCCCAAATTTGACGCCCCATTTCGCCCAAATTCAAGTCCAAGTGCGTTTTTCACCAAAGCAATATAGTATAATAAAAATTTTCCAAGCTGACCTGGCAGCTCAACCCCAGCCAGGGGCTCTGCCCCTTGGACCCCGCCAGGGGCTGCCGCCCCTTGGACTCCGCTACCAGGGGCGCTGCCCCAGGACCCCCGTCATTAACGGGCTTCGCCCTTACCCTAGGGTCACGAGTAACAGTGTTACATCTAAACTTTCACACAAAGTGTTAAACTTGTATAACATCAAACACGAATGCGACATGACTTCTAAAACACTTTGGAACACGTTTTTCAAGAACAATGATAATATTATTATTACCTACAATCACCAACGGGCCGTACACTTTTCAAACACTTAAACAATCGACCAAATTGTAATCATTTGGACATTCTAGTTGGACAAACAACTACAAGGTAGTCTTATGAGATGCCTTCATATGTTTATAACCATCGCGTGTCGTGGACACCCTCAGGTTACAAGTCTTTGGACTTCGATTCTTGGCTAATCAATCTCAGTTTATTTAGATAAACTTTTCAGGCTCAGGTGAGTCTCATGGCCCCTCTTTTTACTGTTTTACTAGGGGTGTGATACATTGCTCTGTTTTTAACACATGAACGCGAGTACATATTTCAATATACTACATGAGTTATTTTCAACTAATCAAACCAAAGTCCTCTGTCAGTATAGTCTGGTAATACGAAAGTAGCGTGAATATTAGTATATGGTACCATATAGGATTGACCCTCCTCGTCCGGGTTAGCAAGCACTAACCGGGTAAACGGACGTACTAATATTTGGGAAGACGAGTGTGGATTAGGCACTCGTGGAGGCACCTCGCTCGGAATTCTCTATATGGGACCCGACCCTCGAGTTAAGCTCAGACTATGCGCTCATTGTTGTATACATTATCTGTAACTTTATTTGTTGGATGCAAATCAATACTTAAATCTTGCGGTTCATAGAATATTATTTGATACTCAAACCTGTGAGCTCACCAGCGTTAGCTGACCCATTTTAGCATGTATCACAGGTACTCAGCAGTAGATTTGGACTACCCATCAGGATGCATCTTAGCTCGAGTCTTCATGCAAACTTCAGAGATTTCATTGCATTATTAGATTTTGTATAACTAATTATGTACTTAAATCTCTCATATTACGAACACGAGCTATGTATGAGTTCAAACTATTGTAAACCTTTTAATATTAATATATTTTGTTAAAACGACGCATATAGAGTCGTTTGCTATATATCTGTGTGCTTTGATTATTGATTAGTAACACCCAAAAATATGCTTCCGCGATTCATTAAATTTGGGGGTGTTACATGTTACTACCACTAACACTTGTGTTAGTTAACACTAGACTTGTGTTACCTACCACTAACACATGTGTTACCTATCACTAACACTTGTTTTCCTTTACACTAACAATGGGGGTACCTACCACTAGCACTAACAAATATGTCACATGTTTTAAAGTAATGGATTCTTGATAGTCATTGTAACACATATAGTATAAAGGATAGTAATATATGTTATCGGTGTTAGCACACGCTTTACTTTCTACTAACACAAGTGTTATTATTTCACTAACACATGTATTACCTACCGCTAACACATGTGTTTAAGATCGCTAACACAATCATACAAACTGCAATTTTCGTAATACATAGCAAAAATAAGCACTACTTCTCGTATATGAATACTAATAAAATTATCTCAATGATACTAAAAATAATAAAAAGATAGTTATACGGTAATCATGTTAAAGTTTAATTGGGCATTAAACAACTGGTTAAAAGATTCAAGCTATATAATCTAAAATCATTTTCCACTTTGCATCTGTTCTTCTACTATCTTCCTAGCCTCTGCTTCTGCTTTTTTCCTCTCTTTTGCTTCTGCCTTAGTCTCTGCCTTCTTTCTGTCACACGACCGACTATAGCTAGTGGTCCTGTAAAAGTGTTTTGCAGGTATATTAGATTTTGTAACCATTAACACATGCAGTAGTTAACTACTAACACATGTGTTAATTAACTACTAACGCATGTGGTAGTCAAATTTTACAGACTTTTAATTATTTTTAGGTCCCATACCTTGTAGTAATATGTTCGTGTCTTTTTATCTTCAGGCCAAACTTCCACTTCCCAATCTTCATTTGAAGCTCTTTCATCATCCGTATACTTCCTCGTTTCCTTGATTATATATTCTTGGAAAGCATCTTCACTTCTTAAGGCGTCCATTGAGCATTCCCATAGTGATTTCACTATCTCTATCTGCACGAGATTAAAAATTGTTCTCGTGTACACCTTCGCCGCATGTTTGAGTGGAGCTTCTCACTCTGAATCTCCCCTGAAACGCATATCTTAGATAATACACGTAAGCATCTTCAAGCACATCAAAAACTTGCCTGACATGTGGCTTTACATTTTCTGCCACTTCTGGTATTCATAGGGTAGTCCCACCCGGTGTTTCAATCTCATTTGAAACAACCACAAGGTGTTTGGTGTACCGATTGATTCTAATGATTTCAGATAAATATAAGATTCTTTTACAAGCAGTAACACATGTGTTATTGAACAGTAACACATGTGGTAATCTAATAGTAACACATGTGTTAATCAATTACTAACACATGTGTTATTAACATATGTTATGTGTCCCTGTGAGTTTTTTAACATTATCAAGTATGTTACGCACACATGTGTTATAACATATATTGCTAACACATGTGTTATTAACACATGTGTTAGTAAATTTCATCATTAGGTAGCATGTGTTAGTACATGTGTTATTAACACATGTGTTATTAACACATGTGTTATTAGCATGTTTTATTAGATAGCATGTCTTAGTACCTGTAGCCTTTGCATATGTCTGTTGTTCGATGTCACTACCTTCTTTAAATTCTTGTATCACAGCCATCACGTCCGTACTGCAACATAATACGTTTCAAATTTATCAGCTACCACATCTGCTAATGATTTTTGTAAAGTCTACCACTAGTTGTGTTGTGATTCAATTGAACGGAGTTTCGATCGTCGTATAATTCTGCACTTTCGTTTTTGCGAATCGAATGAAAATTGATTGATGAATTAGTAGAAATCAGTTCACGATTACATTTTTTTTAATGAAATCGTAAATATCATAACACAATTACATGAAAATCGCATATATTTGCGCAAAATACGATCGAAGAAACTCGCATAAAGATAAAACTTAATTGGATCTTGCGCAAGATACGATCGATGAAACTCGCAGAAATCAATTGTTCGTTGTTAAATTAACGTATTTTGATTCGAATTAATGTATTCCGTACCTTCAATTTGATGTTCGTTCGATCGCTTTTGAAAACCCATGTTGTTTGTGCGTACGTGATATCTGTATGTATGTATGTATGTATAATAATAATAGATATAATAATATTTGCCTTTTCTTTTTATTTTCTATAGTTTTAATTTGGATTAAATATAATGTATAATGACCATAATACCCCTCCACCCATAATTAAAATGAAGCATTCTCATTGGTTCCCCTATTCTCACACAAAAAATCATTCTCATTTGAACCTCACCCTATATATATAACAACAAAAAGTTCATTTTTCATATTTATTCTACAATTATAATACTAGTTTTTCCTTCGCATCTAACCTACACTCATTATAATTGGTGTTCGTTAAATTTTGAGGCCATCTAAATTTGATAGCCATGTGCGCTGTCACATATAGCACTTGCCAATATCCTCTAGTAAAGATTAACTTAATATACCTAAAACTAGATAAGTGCATTATTATGGAAATTTTATATATTGTGAATCTATATGCATTCAGATCAAAACGAAGGCAATTTAGATTTTTTTAGTCAATCAAGATCACTTGATAGTAATGATATTTTTCCGTTTGCGAAGCACCAGAAGACGGTTATAAGTTTATAACCCGCCTTCTGATCCACAGCTATACGATGTCGTTTACTCCTTCCCCTTACTAGACCATATAAATAACCTTATCTTTCACCGTTTGCAATCTTAAACCCTCTTTCAAGAGGGCCTAAAACCCCATATAATATCCACACCTTATCTCCGTCGCTTCTCCAAGTTCCGGCCACCATCATCCGCCGTAGCATGCCAATTATTCTCCACCTTCATCTCGTCAATTCAATTTCACTTCCTGTACCCCTAATCACCATGAAAACCATGAGTTCAAGCCCTGTCGTCACTCGTGCATTTCCTACTAATAGATATAATAGTATGTCATCTTGTAATAACCTAGGGTTTCAGAAAGTGACCGCTAATGTACAACATGAACCACTACAGTTTTCCATTAAACAGAGGTCTGATATTAGGGCTGCTAAAAGCTTAATGGAAGATGAGTCTGGGCTTAGCAATTGGGTCAACGATTTGACTAGGAAAAATATGTATAATGAGAGTGATGATGATAGGAGAAATAGTTATAGAGGTGGTGGTGGTAGAGTTAGGGGCCGGGGCGGTTCCGGTATGAATAGAAGAAATGATGATAATAATAATAATAGGGGTTCGTACAGTGGTAGTTCAAGAGGAGGTGGCAGTAGGGGTTCATTTGGTGGTAGTTCAAGAGGAGGCGGAAGTCGGGGTTCGTTTGGTGGTGGTTCGAGAGGAAGAGGGCGGTTTGGTGGTGAATATGGAGGTAGGGGGTCGAATGACTCTATGGAAAGAGGGAGATTTGGTGGTGAATTTGAAGGCAGGGGGTCTAGAGATTCGAATGAAAGAGGCAGATTTGGTGGTGAGTTTGGAGGGAGGGGGTCGAGCGCTTCAATGGAAAGAGGGAGATATGGTGGTGAATTTGAAGGGAGGAATGAAGGGTTTAGGAAATCGAGGGAGAGTGGATATGAAAATGGGAGAGGAGGGAGGGGGTCGAGTGGTTTGATGGGAAGAGGACGAGGGAGAAATGATGTGGGTTCTCGTGATTCGGATAGGGGAAAAGGAAGGTGGGGTTCGTATTATTCCACCCCTGAAGGAACTGAGCCATACGTGCGTGAGGATACGGATAGATTTGTGTCAAATAGGAGAAATGATAAGTTCGGTGGTGGTGGTGATGGGAGAGGACGAGGGAGAGGAATAGGTGGTGGTTTAAGAATGGGTGTTAATAAGAGTATGGAAAGAGGAAGTGTGTTGGTGGCGGATGAAGAAGATTTGGAAGATGATGAAGAGGGAGAAGCGAAATTAATGTATAACTATAGGGAAGTGATTAGTGATGAAGAAGATAGTGATGACTTTGAAGATGAGGAAGATGATGATGTGGTATTAAAGGAGAGAGATGTTACTCCGAGTTTGCCAAGAATCTCAACAGATGGAAATGAATCTTATCTAAGTCAGACGAGGTGCGTTACATGAGCCTTATTCTAGTATCTAATGATTCTTTTGATTGAATACGTACTAAATTAGTATTTTCTTCTTTTAGCGTGTCTTGTGTTATATTGGTACAAACCATCAGAAAAATAAATTGTTATATATGCAATTTATTATGTAGCTGATTTTGTATACTGCATCTGTTTAAGTACATTACATGTTGCATCTATCATAGAGGCTTGGGACGATTGAGTTGTTTCTGAGTATATCTATGTGAATATCATCAGGTTTGATCAGTGTTCAGTTTCACCATTGTCTCTAAGAGCAATTAAGGATGCTGGGTATGAAAAGATGACTGTCGTGCAAGAGGCAACACTTCCTGTCATTCTCGAAGGTTTGTGTAATCCAAAAGATATAATAAAATGGAACCAAGAATTCAAATTGTCATGCCAAAATTAAATTTACTCTTTCATATAAAAAGTGTACGTAACAAATATGGTATGTTCTGACCTTGAGATTTAAAGGAACCAATCGTGAACGTTGGACACTATGGGTTACATCAAATTTATCAATTAGTTTCCCTAGCTTAGTTAATTTTCATTACAATATGACAAATGAAGAGCGTTAGGTAAATCATGCAACTTTGCTGACTTGAGATTTGATTTGAGAATACTAGTTCTAACCCCAATAGTCAAAGTGCACATCTTTTAACACATAATGATGAGCAGATGAAGTAATGAATATAATTGATTGGTGGATTCTATTTTTCGACATTGAAACTGCTATCTTTTTGCAGGGAAGGATGTATTGGCCAAGGCTAGGACAGGTACTGGGAAAACAGTTGCATTTCTGGTAATATACGGTTACCTAGCATTTTTGAACTTCAATACATTCTCTTAATGAACATTACCTTGGTACCAAATTAGTCATCTTAATATTATTATTGTTCCTATTTTCAGCTCCCGTCAATCGAAGTAGTTGTGAACTCGCCGCCCGTTGATCGTAATCAAAGGTGGCCCCCAGTTTTAGTCCTTGTCATATGCCCGACTAGAGAGCTTGCAAGTCAGGCTGCAATGGAGGCTAACAAGTTGTTGAAGTATCATCCTTCTGTTGGTGTTCAAGTTGTTATCGGAGGCACCAGAATTGCTACAGAACAAAGACGCTTGCAGACAAACCCATGCCAAGTCAGCATTTTCTGTTGCTCTAAATCCTCATCATCTTATCATACTCTCTTCATAGATGTTAGAAATTTATAACGCCATTACTTTCTTTACAGATCCTTATAGCGACTCCTGGACGGCTCAAAGATCATATTATGAATACTTCTGGATTTGCCACTCAGGTAAAGGGCGTTAAGATTCTGGTTCTTGATGAAGCTGATCATTTATTAGACATGGGATTCCGCAAAGATATCGAGAATATCATAGCAGCTGTTCCCAAACAACGACAAACACTCCTATTTTCAGCCACTGTCCCACCTGAGGTTTCTTTTCTTTTTTCAGTGTGGTAATTTCTTTAAATGATTTCTGTCGTGCCTTTTCATGCAAATCAAGCAAACCTCATGTAAGTTTCTTTTGACATTAAGGTTCGTCAAATCTGTCACATTGCTTTGAAAAGAGATCATGAATATATAAACACGGTTGAAGAAGGTAGCGAAGAGACACATACACAGGTATGATCTTTAAGATTTATTTCATTCGATATTACCAATGTACTAAAACTTGTATTTGTTTATTTTTTATAAGGTCCAACAAAAGTATCTGATAGCTCCTTTGGACAAGCATTTTTCGTTAATTTACACTTTTCTAAAAGATCATATTGCGGAGGATGCTGACTATAAGGTCTGTTTTGGTCATATGTTTTTAATTATGAGTACATAATTGCATATTGGTGCTCAACTATTTTTGTGCTACAATTTGCAGGTTCTTGTGTTTTGCACGACTGCCATGGTTACAAAATTGGTGGCAGACCTTCTTGGTCAGCTGAAGTTAAATATCCGAGAAATACATTCCAGAAAGTCTCAGAGTAACAGGACTCAGGTGTCTGATGAATTTCGAAGATCGAAGGGGCTTATTCTGGTAACTTCTGATGTATCTGCACGAGGTGTCGATTATCCAGATGTAACACTTGTTATCCAGGTATCACATTTATAATACTCGATGCCTATAACCTATACTCCTATAATTGTATACTGCACATGGAATAACCCATCTAAGAATAGTTTCTTAGGGTGTAAAATATGCGGGTTAGGCAACGAGTCAATACTAGATAACTTTTTTGGGCAAGTTGAAATGGACAGACTTGTCTAATCTTTTGACTTTGTTATATAATATTGGTGTGCAATATGATATAGTTTTATCTTATTATAATAATAATAATAGTTTGATCTTCTTAACATAATGATTAGTCATTTGTCAGCTTTATGTATTAAATACACACTTCGGGACGACTTTCGACCCAATTGTTATGTTTTTAACTAAAGCTAATATCTTTAGTTTTACCCATTAGACCTTTTAGAAAGTTTTCTTACCCAAATTGACTCCTCAAGTGGATCAAAATTCCACCTTTAGCTAAAATGTAACTACGTTGGCTACAAGAAATACTTAAAGCGTAGAGTTGCAGGTTGGTCTCCCAGCTGATAAAGCACAGTATATTCATCGGCTTGGAAGAACTGGTCGTAAAGGAAAGGAAGGACAAGGGATATTGGTGTTAGCACCCTGGGAGGAGTTCTTTTTGTCTACCGTTACGGATTTACCGATTTCAAAAGCTGACCCACCTCTCATCAATTCAGATACAAAGAATAAGGTGTGTTTTATTTAGTACCTTTCAGGATAATTACACTGGTCTTTTCCAAGCTACATGATATACATGTAGTTTACACTGGTCTTTTATCAAAAGTGACCACAAGAAGTCTGTAGTTAATACATGCTGAGATCAAATAAGAAAACAAAGCCTATGTTAAGTGGGCTGCTTGATTACTTTTACTATCTAGTTTATATTAGTAATTATTGCTCACAAAATATTTATATGGGATTTTATGGTCAAACTTGTTTCTGGCACCCAAAATGAACACCCGTTGTGAGTGATTTCGTGTGCATCAGGTGGAGAGAGCATTGTCATATGTGGATATGAAAAACAAAGAATCAGCATACCAGGCATGGCTGGGCTATTACAACTCCAACAAGACGGTTGCCAAGGATAAACAAAGGCTCGTGGAGCTTGCGAATGAGTTCAGTCGAAGCATGGGGCTCGATATTCCACCAGCCCTTTCCAAGCTTGTCCTAGGCAAAATGGGACTCAAGAATGTCCCTGGTTTGCGCTTTAAATAAGATTTGAGGGTGGTAGCACGAAAATTCATCAATCTTTTATTTGCATAGTAGAAAGAAAATGCGCAATAATGTTGTAACAAAACATATATTTATACCTACAGTTGTAGTTGTAGTTGTAAATTAGTAAAAAGCCATTTCTTCTCCTTCACTTTTTGATGTAAACATGAAACGGATTATGCAAATGAGAATGGCATGTAGCTGTGAATTTGTACGACGTGTGAGCTTATTATTTTTGCATTTGTGAGATAATCTACTTGCTAATTACATTTACAAAAGAGGGCTGTTTGCTCTTGTATCAGAATTATTTTCCTTTTAAGATTGTAAGATTATACCCAAAT
Organism: Pseudognaphalium luteoalbum; assembly: GCA_963422505.1. Classification (NCBI taxonomy): domain Eukaryota; kingdom Viridiplantae; phylum Streptophyta; class Magnoliopsida; order Asterales; family Asteraceae; genus Pseudognaphalium; species Pseudognaphalium luteoalbum. The sequence goes on from OY730192.1 coordinate 40,285,669, forward strand.
TTCTATATATATAGAAAGAAAAAGATGAGACATGTTATTTGTTCATGATGCAGGCTTGTATTCATAGATCATGATCTTTGATAACTTCAGAATAAACATTCAACTAGAAGTATAAATTTCAAAACTTAAATGAAAGGTGTTTAGAAGAGCCTGCTCTTTTAAGCCTATTAAGCTTAAGCTAATAAGCTCACTTATGTGTTTGGATAAGCTTACTTTTATGAGCTTATAAGCTTTTCTACGAGGCGACAAGTTAAACAACTTATAGCTTTTCTACGAGGCTAATCTAAACACCGCACAGTGAGGTACCATTTTAACATAAAGCTCCAAATTTTCCTCCTATTAGAATGGCATAAGTGCTAATGTGTCAACTTTGCTTCTTTTTTTTTTTTTTTGGAAAGGCTGTCAATCTGTACAGCAAGTTCTATTTTCTTTTGATAAAATAGCGAATATTTTACGCAATCCAACTTTGTAAAACGAGCAGGCAAGCCCATGAAACCGGCCAAACTACAAGCACTCTATTTTATATAAAAGAACATGCATGTTTTCCTTGTAATAACAGCAAAGACAAATGACAGAAATTCTATCATATCATATAAATTGTAAATGCTACATGACAAAAGGGTCCATGGAAGTTGGTACAAAGCGTTTTCTGTACTAAAAACCCTAACCATCATCAGTAGAAAACATGGGTAACAAATGTATAACAGTGTAGAGCCCTACAAACTTCTACATCCGGGGAAAAATTCGTGTACTTAAGTTAAAACTACATATTTGGCGGTGGTGGCCCATATAACAGAAAACATAAACAAGAGACTTGTTCATTGTGGCCACCGCCCTTGAGCATACTTTTACATAAAACCACAGTGTGCTTGCTATGCCACGAGCCGAAATCAAGAATCTGCACTACCGACCGCGAGTAGAGATGATTCGTAAATTGGTACCATGAGAATCTTCTTTGTATTCTTGCAAGGTTTTTCCTTTTACAATTCTCATTGTCTAGCTTGATCAACGGATTTGAGCAGTCGAGGTGGTGAAAGATAATCATACCCTCCTATGAAAGAACACGAAATAAACTTCAAGTTCCATGTTCAAGAAATTGTTGCTACTTTTAAGGCGTTTGAAATAGCACAAAAAATAAAGGATAAAAATATAAAATATAAAAAACAAAAGAAAGGAAGAGTGTATAATGTAAACACCCTCGGCCATGAAAACCGGAGCAGCTGAATTTACATGTAATTTTAAGGGAATCTTTGACTATTCGTCAGAAATCAAAATACACAACAAAACTGAAATTGTCATGAATTTGAAGAATATGTACTATTTATTGTCATGTTGCATGCAGAAAGAACAAAAACGAAGCGAACAGGGTCCATCATCACATTGTCTCTCTTCTCACCAGAAGAATGCGACCCACAAAGTGAAACACTAGAGAATAGGACTCTAACGACAATGGGCAATATTGCCACAAATTAGATGAGTAGCACCACAAAATCCTATATGAGTCGCATAATAGTTTATATTTACTTAGCACACTAGTCTTGGTCCTCGGAAAACTTTCAATTGGAATCTTTCGAGGAAATATTAGGCACCTAATTGTGGTGATATATACACAATATTTTTTAGGCATACCCCATTATATTTTCTACTAAAGCGTATAGTACAACTCATTGATGCATGAACTTCGTTGTATGCATCAAATTAAATAGTGTATTTATCATCACCCATTTATGATTTTGTTTAAAATCTATTAATATTCGACTCGATTGTAGAAGTGATAGTAAATAATTACCTTTGATGATGAGGTGATGATGGTTGATCTGCTGATGAATATAGCCTATGTTCCTCTAATGTTCCTCTAGAACGACTTCCCTCAATCCGAGGAGATTGCTCAGAGAACCCCGCTGGACCAAACGATCCAAATTCAACCTGCTCATTTTGAGAAGCAAAAGCAGCATTTTGCTCGTATGGATACACCATCATGACAGTAGGACCATTTGATCCATTGGATGGTACTCCTGGTAATGGGTACATGCCATAAGTCACACTGGCAGGACCATTTTGACTCGAGCTAGGATGAGACAGACCATTTTGACTCGAGCTAGGATGAGACAGACCATTTTGCAATTGGTATGTAGAAAAGGAGGAGTCATGTCTGTGTGAATTCATTGACCGACTACCAATAGAACCCAAGCGATCTAACCTAGAGGTCGACTTATCCGGTTGATTACGGCTGTGGTTGCGGCCAGAACCACGAGATTTTGTGTTAACTTCTCTATCACCATGATTATCACTTCGATCGTAGTTGTAGTTCCCTCTGCGAGAACGATCCTTTACACCAACCTTCTAAAACAACAGCCAAAAAATAACCAATTACATGACATAGATGCAACTAACAGACTATAAAAAATTATGTACAAAATTAACAAAATTAACTCTTCGATGAAACAAATCGTCCGTCAGGCATGAACCTTAAGGAGAAAGATAATTTGAAAGTTTTTACATAAAATAATATGTTTATAAATTCATTACACACAGCAGCATTTTTTATTAGGTTCGTTACATTTTTGTGCAATAACCCCCCCTTAAGAAAGATTTTAAGTAAACGGAGGTTTCCCCATTAAGAAAGATTTATGACTGTTTGTCAAATTACAGAGAAACCCACCAACAGTGATGTATAAAGAATCTTATGGACCCAAAAAGCAAGTAGATAATCCTAACTAAGATATCTAACGCACAAATGTTGACAAGCATGTGATATATATAATTCCAACTCATTTTACTGACCACATGAACTCACCAATTGTTTAAATGTTCAAAGTTTTGGCAAACATACTTCAACTTATGATGATAACCAGGGTTAAAAAAATTTGTTAGAATCAGGTATAGACTACCACAGAAAGAAAGAAAGAAAAAAAAGACATTCTTACAGGAGTCGGTAGATATGTTCCGGTCCCAGTACGATATCTCGGCAAATCTTCAGCATAATGTTGGTAAACATTAGGTCTATTAGGAACAGACTGAAGAGGTGAGACAGGAACGAGTCTTGGGCCATAATTCATGAGTTGTGTAACTAGGTTCATGTTTGGCAGGGGTCTCCCGGGCCCGTCCCATGGGACCCGACCTTGTAAATAAACAGGTGGAACCATAACCGGTGACGGATACACCGAAGGCCCATGATGCCGCGGACTTTGACAAAACCGACCAAACTGTAGATTTTGCCAGTGGCTAGCAAAGTCACTATTAAGAATATCAGTTTTGTGCTCATCTGGTGTCTCCCCAGGCGTGGCTCCTCGTAAACTAAAATCGTCCGACTGGTCAACTCCTTCGGGGTGAAAATTTTGACCAACATCACCATTTTCCGTACCACTAAAATGGCTACCCGACGCATCAGAAGATCCATTGTCTGGTGGGACATTATAAAATGGAAGCATCGTGAGAAATGGAACTGGTGGCCCCGTGGGATAAAATGTCAACGGAGTACCCCCTGAATTGTCCATTGTCCGTTGCCTTGGGTTGGACCCGATAATCATCGGGCTCATCTGAATTGCCGAACCGGAACCACTAGTTTGGGCTGATTCTAGACCAGGCACGTGAGATCTCGGAACATGTATAGGAGCAACCACTTGAGATTCCGGCTCAGGACTCCCCAAACTCGTAGGCGGGAGCCAGTCCTGGTCATCATCTTCTATAGATGACTCTATAAGGTTAACCGTTTTCTTTCCTCGTTTTTCCTTTGTTGACCTGCTGATATTTGATGTTTCATCCCAAGAACTCTCAGAAGAAGTTTTACTTCTTAAAGAATTACTGTGAGCAGCAGACGAGAATCGAGAACTCATAGCACGTTCATCTGAATAAGGATCATTTACTTTATTCTCTTGATATTGAAAATGCTCTAAATGATTATTATCTCTCAAGCGGTCCCGTTTTTCTTTGTTATTCTTCTGCTGACTTCTTACTAACCCACCGGACCCACCTACACGACGAGGAGGTGGGATGTAATTCATCCCCGTAGATGACGTTTGCAGTTTATTGTCATCTAGTTGAACGATTTCCGAGCTCACCCGTTCGGGTTCCCGCCATAAGTCATGGTTACAACTATCATCATTACTTTCGGTAAGAGGCTCAACCGAATCTTCAGAATTCGAAGCCATACTAACCCCGGGAAAGTAATGAGGAACCATACCATGCGGAAACTGCATGCCAGAGAATTGAGGATCAATAAACGGCATATTTGCAGGAACCATTCCGGACAGATTCCGTTGTGCGTATCCTAATGATGCTACAAAAGAGGGTGAGATCGGAAAAGGTAAATGCCCAGATGCTAAATTCACCGGCCCATTAAAACCATGAAATGCAGAAGATGCCATCATATTTACGAGATCTTGCTCCTCTTGATGCATATCCTCGAAGCTTTGATAAGGTGGCACATGTTGTAATAATGAAGGCTCGTTTTTCTCAGTTTCAGGCTCGACATTCTTCCTCTCGTTGTGGTTTTCATTTTCAGGAGGTTTATTAAGGGTCCCTTGAAAAGGAACGTATTTGTACGTATCCGTTAGTTCGGGGCTTGAGCGTGTTCTGGCAAAAGGAGACCTTTGGATGTCATTGACCAAATGAACTTTTAAATTCCGTTGACTCTGATTCGCTTGAGCCGGAGTGACAACATTTTTGGGTATGCTAGAATGACTGTGATCAAGGTCAGTCTCTTGGTCAGCCGACTCTAACTTTTTGCCACTTAAATCACTCATTCGAGCATCAACTTCAACCAATGAATCAATAATGGGTGCATCAGGACGAATACCGTTCCCATGTCGGTCCCACGTGTTAGTAAAAAATTGATTTACTTCAGCAACGAGGTTTTCCTTTGGGCAATCAAGAAACCTTGCCAGTGTTTTGGCCCCAAGTGCAAAAGCACTACGTATTCTGAAAAAGTTACCTGAAAACATGATAGCACAATACACATAAAGAAGAAGAAAAAACATTGGTTCACTTTACAAAATGAACAGAAAAGGTAGTATAATGTATATGTACCTTTACTGACACTTCGTCCAAGATTATTACTCACGCGCAATGGATCGATAACATTAAAATGTTTGGATAGAAAAGGCTGCCCTTGATTATCCTGACCACCAGGAAAGACGGCGTACGCGGAGCTACAAGCGTCCAGAAACACTTTATTAAGTAGCAACTCTCCCCTGTCCTTACGAGGTGGTTCCGCTGCAATTTTGCAGAGCATATCACCATCAATACAGTATACAAAATTGCTATCAGTTTATAGAAAGGATCCAACCGCTATTACCAGTTACGTCTGGAAGTGAATTTATAGGTACAGGGCCCCACAAGCTAACACAAAAATTGTCCCAATCGAAATTACTGAAAAATTCCAGAAAACGGTACAACACCTGCATGTGCAACACCAACATTCAGAAGCAAAGTAAATGAAAAAAATAAAAAAATACCACTAAAAGTATCCCTAAACATGATCAATAGAATATCTAACCATTCGATTCCTCAATTCAAAATCATCAATTTAAACAACATAAAAATTAAATTAAATTAAACCTCAAGTGGGCCTGCGAAAGAATTATTGAAGACATGGAATATGTAAAGAACCAAGGTCTCGAGAGCATAAGTGGATATAAGTCCATGATGAGCACCCAATATACGGCTCTCGTAGTAACACCACGCTTTGATCAGTATAATGCTACGCTTAAATAAATGATTTTGGTTTATCAAATTGTCAACCTGCACAAGCATACTTATTTGATCATTAAAATGGCTGTAAAACAGAACTTTGACCATGCATAAAAGCACTACACAAACCTCCTCTAGAAAGCAAAGGGTACAAAGTCCTCCAAGTTGATTAAAGGATATATCTACCACAATGTTTTCCACAAGGCACTTTATAATCTTCACCTGCAGTTAAAATTATCATATAGCAATAGCAATCAGCATCTAATGCTCAATTCCTGAAAACATATCAGCAAAAGCAAACCTTTTGCACAAACTAGTGTGTACGGATAACGTAGGCTGAATGACGGGGCCTGACAATATCTTTTATTATACTTTGTATGCAACTGAATATATTATTATATATTTATCATGAATCTTATACATTAAATTCGTGATACTACAGAATACTTTCACGCCTTTGAGACTGTTAGACTTGTTACTCTTTAGCTAATTAAATAGTACATCATTTGAGTTTTATGGAACATTTTTTTTGTGCAAACCAATGTTTTCATAATCTCTGGCAGAAACTCCTTAGTGAATTCCTTTCTTAAGCAACAGTCAATGGTACATATTGCAAAACATGTACAAGCCATAAATTTTGAACGAACGTATGATATCAAGAGATCATGACACAATAATCCAACATTTTGTATTGGCAATAAACCCAAAAGTAGACTTACATTTGACTACGAGGCTAGTTATCAAAATGTACTGAGGGGGACATGAGAATCAGCTGCAGCAAACATCATATATGGACACTAAAAAAAACATACCTCTGCTTGAATGTATTGAACTTCCTTTACATGAAATTCTGCATTCTCATTCTTCTCCTCAATCTCCAACAAATCACAAACCTCACGGGCCCATGAATCTTTCAAGTTCGGATTGTTGCTGAAGGCAGTTAAGTCTATATCCCCATCAGGTAAATACGTTTTAAGAGGTACAGACCCAAAAGTAAAAACCTGCAAACGACGCAGATATTAGATAGACATAAACCAAGAACCTTAAAACAATACTTTTAATTGTAAAAAACAGCGTGTTGATGTGCATTCCCAAAGTGAATATTGCAGTTAACAAAATCATAACTGTATCCTCAAATTCTAATCACCAAATTAACATCAACAGCAGATTCAAAGTTTGACAGATACCACGTGAAGATTAATCAAAATTCAACCATCTCCTTAACTAACATAAATCATCATACAAATAAACTTGCACCCAATAAACATCAAAGGAAAGGTAAAGCACCTGACAGGGAAAACACTTCACGATAAGCCGTTGTACATAATCAGCAACAGCATTTCTACGCTCTTCAGAGGGTTGATTCGGCTGAATACAAGTTATAAGCTCAGCCGTTCTCTCCTCGGCTTTTAACCATCTTTCAGAATCTAAACTATCTATCAATGGCCCAGCATTGGGCAATAGCCCATTCGGTAATAACCGCCCACGCCCAAGCTCACCCATACACAACTACCCAATACTACTTACCTACAAACAAAACCTAATCACAACAACAACAACAACACAGAATCCCAATGAACCTCACTTCTTACTTCCTTCTACTAAAAACTATTTGCATACACATACATAAAATTGCATACAAACACACATATATATGTATAATATGTATAATATAAGTAATTAAAGATGATAGATTGTGGCACTAAGAATGTCAGCCATAATAAAAAGTTCCAATCTTTATAATCAGGAACCCTAAAAAACAAACCCTAAAGACAGAGTTGAAAAATATTCCAATAAACTGATCATAAAAATTGGTAAAATAAAGATGGTGAACAAAACCCTAACACCATAAACCAATCAGGGAATGATTAGGGAAATTGCAACAAATAAATTGTGATTGAATTTATGGGTGTGAGGGTTCGAAATTAATTAAATTAAATTTAAATATAATAAAATGATCGTGAAATTTGATTGATTGATTGTTGAGGAAAAGGGTTTGGGGGAATCAGATGGAGAGCGATTAAAAACAAATAAAGTTTGCGAATTTATGGGGTTTTTTGATAATTTTTTCCCCTTTTTTTATGTCTTCTGTAAATTTTATTTTTATTTTTATTTTTTATTAGTAATTTAAAAGAGAGAGGGGTTTTTGAAATGGCGATTGAAATTGTACAAATGATAGTATCTAACTTTACATTGTCAATTATAGGTTAAAGATGTTTTGGTTATGGTCATTGATATTCCTATTCAAGTTTTTTTAGAAGTTAGGGCGAAAATGACATTAAGTCCGTATAAGGATTACGATTCTCTTATGATCAACTTAAACATTAGAGGTCAACACGATATTAAAAGCTCATACATTTAGCAGGAAGCTAAATGAAGCTACTGTTAAATGAATAGTATATAGTATATGACTCAATCACATTATTACAAGTGTGTTTATTTTTCTTCTTTTGTTGTGTTTCTTTTTCTTCTTTTATTTGATAAAATAAAATTGTATAAATGTTAAGTTGTGTTTAATATCAAAGAGATGAATGTTAGGAAGCTTTTGGGCAACAAGATAAAATCCGGGTGTTTATACTATTTGACACTTTGAGTTAGATAGCCTATTATTTACTTAGTCATCATTTACGCCTACTATAAAGGCAACAAATACTACTGTACGCAGGTATGCTATTCTTTTTTCCTTTGTTTGTATGTGTGGTTATCTAAGGGTTATAATTCAGTAGAAACGTATGGAAGTACTCGATGTTTGAATACCCAATTGTTTCAACTTGCAGTTAGAATTGACATACTTTGATCATGGTGGCATCCTTCACTACGTGATTAGGAACCTAATTAAATAGAAGGTTCCCATGTTCTAGTTCCAAAATACTAGCGAATTTTAATATTCTGCATTTTACTAATAAAGTTGGAATAATGTTTTCGTTTGACGCTTCAGTGTCTCATTTGAGTTATATTTGCACTTATACTGTAGTAATGGGCTTTTTATTCCAAAATTTTGAATTGAACAGTGTTCCTGTTGATCTACAAATGAAGTAAATCACCTTCCATACGAAGTTAAATAAATGAGTATGAAGTTTTTCGGTTCGACTTAAAATGGTTTATTCATTCATGTTTATACTACGGTAGTATGTACATAATATATGCTAAAAATGGTTCGACTTGAGATCGATTTAATAACATAGGAGAAAATAGTCATCGAAATAAATGAATATATTAAACTATTAAAGTGTAAATGGTACATCATTTAAGAGTGTTGTTTTGATAACCAACTCGTTAACTTTAACCCTTGATTATACCTTATCCAATGTGACCCTTTCATAAGACGTACATATCTTGGGATTATATTTACCCAGCGTGATCCTTTTATAAGAAGTAAGGTTCAACTGTCTCATATAAAATTGCGGGGAGTTGGACCCTCCACTTTCCTTCTATACATGAAAACGTTTGTGTTACAATAGTGAAGATGTGAAATTATTAGTTTAAGTGCTTATGTTACCTGCATTAGATTTAGATTTTATCTTTGTATTATAAAAAAGTTTACATTAGCTTATTTCGAATAAGGCTCAAAAGGTATGGTTTACGCTTGCATTCAATAAAAAAATATTTAACTAATGAGCATAAGTTTATTCAAGCAACCCAATAAACTCGATGGTTTATAATTCATATGCTTATTATATCTATAATACGCTAACAAACACTTCCTCAAGTATATTTTAACAAAAATGTTACACTTTTACCTAGTAAATTAAATTATAGAGCATCCCTAAAATTAAATGCAATATGCAACAATTTGTCTCATTCATATATAAATATAAATGATGATTAAAAGTTAATCAATATTATTAGTAGTTGAAATCATTCCATTATTAAACCGGGTTACTTTTGTAATTGTTTTTTACCATTTTCTTAATCATCCAAGATATACTTATAGTAAGGTTTTAACGATGTCGGACGTCAACCAAGGGCTATTAGACCGCTGGAGTGGCACCCATAACGGGCCCATGCAGCCCACCACAAAGACAACAAGTGGAATGACACGCAAGTTTGGCTATTCTTGCTGTCTAAGAACGAGCCAGTAACCAACCTCACTTTATTTATTAGTACATTATTCTATATTTTACCTTTTTGCTTTTGACGGTAAAATTTCTTCCTTTATATAGAAAAATACTTTTTGACAGTTGCTATATATATATAAAAAAAAATCTTTATTGATAAAAAAAACATCTTATGAGACCATTGACAAACATAACTGTAATACAAATTTTTTTTATCTTAAAATCTAATCTTACACTATAAATACATACACTCCTCTTTACAAAATTCACACACCATTATTCTATACAATTCTTATAATCTATATATACAATTTGATTGATGTAACTTTTTTTTAGTATTGTAACATTTTTATTATTATCGACCAAGTACTTTTTAGATTAAGTCTAGTCTTTTTATACATTTAAAAGTAATTATTATTATTATTATTATTAAAAATAATGAAATGAAGATTAAATAAAAAACCGGCAGGCCAGCAAGCAAACCCGGCAACCCAACCGGGAAAGAGAGGAATTTTTGAAAAAACCAAGTTACAGTGAAAATGGCGAAATCAGGGCAAAACCTAGCACCAGATGTAACCCAATTGATCGATCAATTAGAGCGTCACTGTTTAGCTCCCGATGGATCCCTCATCACCAAATCCGTCTACAACGATCTCCAACTCGTACCTTCTATTTCACATTCTATATCACTCCAATTTCTCACCTCACTAACAACGATTTTCTTTGATTTCCTTAAATCATTATGTTTCAGGCGCGTGAGGAAATGTCCAGAGAAAGGTTACGTTATCTGGAAGCTATGGTAATTTCCATTTCTTTTACTATTTTTTTGTTTCTTGATCTGAATTTCTGTACTAGGGTTTCTGATTTATGGTCAAAGTATAGATACAAATGTGCATGTATCATCTGAAGTCAACAAATTCAGTTGATTTACATATGTATATACTTATAGTGAAACTATAATAAACTAAAAATTGTAAGAACGTATTATATAGGTACATAAAGTCATCAAATTTACTAAATTCACACGTGTGTAAAAAAAAACGGATGCGGGATGCACATTTTTCATACTTAAAAAATTCACAGTTTTTGCTGGGGACTTATTCCTTGCGTATCTATCATGTTATCCACTTATAAAAGTTTGCGTTTATGTACATTCTTTTCTTTTACGATGCATATTTGAGATATGTAAACGTGAATTTTGAGAAGCTGTCGACTTTATATGTGTAGATGATGTGTTCTTACTGGATCACAATGCGATACCTAGATAATGTTTTTTATTAGTGTAGTGATTTAAAATGTAGGCTATATACTGTGAAGCAATTGGTATGGTTGAAGATTATCAACAAGCTGTTTCGGTAGCTAATCTTGGCGGAATTCGAGATATGCAGGGTTTAAACACCAATCTTGGTCTCAAGAATTTCCCTCAGGTCTCGTTTAAATGATTTTAGGTTTAAATATACATAGTATTGTTCACGGTTTTCATCATGAATGTGATGTGTTGTATTATTTTACAGGTGTATGAGGCACTTGAGCATCGGTTAGTTGTTGCAGAAGCTGCTCAGAGATTAAGACTTCCTCTAATCTCAAAAGATGGTGAGGTTCACGAGGAAGAAATAGAGAAAATGAGTGTCTTATCAAGAAGCTCACTTGATAGTGCGAGTACAAGTATCACAATTAGCTCAAATTCAAGTAACTACACAAACATGTCTTCAATTAACACGGGTGGTTCAACTAACAATGTGTTTCCTACTGGGGCTAATGATGCGGGTGATCCTGGTGTTGGTGGTGTTCCTAATCGCTTTCTTGGAATTACACCTGCTTATTTGTGGCAAAGTCAGGTCGAACATGCACCGTTGCTGATGGTAAGGTTATAATTAACGTTTTTCGTAACTCGTATGACTACAATTTGTATGCTGAAATGCATTTGTTTGCAATTTTTCGTACGTTGTAGGATGTGGCAGAATACCAAATGCCACTTCTTCGTGAGATTGAGCATCGCCTAAAGTCTAAATGTGATAAGTTAGCTGACGCTTTTATAGATGACCTAGGTACACATTTGAATCTAAGTTTTTATCAAATGAACTTTATATAAATATAGAAAGACCTTCGAGTTTTTAAAACTCTCCTGTGCTGCAGATATATCAACTGGCAGTCAAAATTCAAGCGCTCGGCTTCCAGAAAGGTTTGTAGATTTATCTCTCTTGGTTTTATGATAGATCAATGATGCAATTGCTACAGTTCATGTATAGCTTGCCTTCTTTGAACTTTGTGCTTCCATTTTCCTCAAGCAGTTTTATTAGAAAATTTAGATATGCTGTCTTATATTTCCTTAAAACAGGGTAAAGTTAATTATTGAAGAGATTGAAAGAGAAGAAGGAGCATTACGTGAAGATCTATATTCTGCTGACAGAAAGTTTGCAGAATATTACAATGTATGTAACAAGAACCATGTGGTCTTAGCTGAACTTCGTGTGTAATCAATATGTGCGATTGTGTTGGCTGACATAAATTACATTTGCTTCTAAAGGTCTTGGAGCAGATTCTTGGTGTTCTTATTAAGCTTGTGAGAGATTTGAAGTTGCAACATCAACATAAATATGTGAGTATACTTTCTTGTGTTTTTTAGATATCATTTTTTATCCTCTGGGACAAAGTGCCCTATATGTATAATATGTATGTTACGTTTGTAGGACGAACTACAAAAGACTTGGTTGTGCAAAAGGTGTGAAACCATGAGTGCCAAATTGAGGTTGGTAGTTTTTTACTTTCTAGGAATCTCTAATAGTAACCTGATGTGATTTTGCTGCACATGTTATTTGTGGTGCTCCAAATTCCTAAATTTGCTAAGAGTATATGTATAACATGATGCTGTGGGGGCTTTTTGGATACTTGTTTTGAAAGTGACTATTGGGATTTGAAGAATTAGAATTAAAATCAGAATCTAACTAACCTGTTCAGTATTATTATTAATAGATAGGTAGTTTACATTTATGATTTATCTCCGTAATTAGTTTACATTCTGTAAGTCTGATTATTTTGATGATACAGATATTTGTGATCGGTTTTTTGTCAAATTTCTTAAAACTATTTCTCACGACTTAACTTAAAAAACCACATTGTTATGTTCAGAGTATTGGAGCATATTCTCCTGCTTGAGACATACACACAGGAATCAGTTCCGGCTCTGCATAAGATAAGGTGAAGAAAAGTTTCTTTGAATTATTTGCTCTTTCAGATTTTAACATATTATGTTATTCATTTTCCACCCCATACCCCGCCCTCGGCGGGATTGGGTAGTGTTGTTGTTGCTGTTGTTGTATGTTATTCATTTTCCAATCAAAAAGAAGTTTATCTATTTTACCCTTTTTACAGGAAATATCTGGTCGAAGCTACAGAAGAAGCTTCACTCGCATACAATAAAGCTGTAAGATTGTCTTGCATCATATACATATCATCATTGATATTAACTGTATCTTATATGTTCTTGGCGTGGAACTCTGAACTGTGAGTGCATTGATAATTGGGAGTGGGGAAACAGGCAGGTTAGGGAATGGGTCAAAGCATGTAATTTTTTGGTACAAGTCAGAATGGATTGGGTTGGGCTGACCTGCAAAGGAATACATCTATTTTATGATATCTAAAAGTAGATTTATGTTAAAGAAGATTGCAGAAGTATATCATAAGTTTATTACGATAATTATCGTATGATATGGAAGGTTTTATGCATTTGATTACATATAACCCGTTTGGCATGCTCTACCCATTTGACTTTTTTTTTAGTAAAATCTTTAAGCCCTACTTACTTGACCCATTAGAGATAAATCTCAACCCAAGTCAAGTCCTTTGTATATAAATGGGCTCTAATACCATCACAAATTGACACAATTGTTTGGGCTGTTTGTAGGTAACACGTCTTCGTGAATATCAAGGGGTTGACCCACACTTTGACACGATTGCAAGGCAATATCAGGATATGGTGAAGGTAGGTAGCATGATTTAGTGTTACTCAATTGTTATAGTTACTATTTATAAGACGGTGAAGAGTTGGAGTGTGTTTTGTTGCAGAAACTGGAGAACATGCAGTGGACGATTCACCAAGTTGAAATGGACCTCAATCGTTTACCAAGTGCATGATATAAATTCAGTTATTTGTCTAACCTCATTTTTTTTGTTGCTGCACCATATGTATCTTAATACAATATGAAAGAATGTGATCGCTGCATTGTAAATGAGTGTTATCCTTTCCGCATCTACTCTGCTTTGCTATGTACAATCTCAAAAAATACAAGATGAACGAAAATGAGGCTACAAATTTGAAAGGGAAAAACTTCAGTTGTGATAGTAATTTTGTTCATTCCCTCTGTCTCTTGCCCCATCTTCATCATGCATGTTATCAATCTGATAAAAGCAAACAAACTTGATGCACGTATGCAACTAACATGACTACGAAAATGTTCAAGTTAACTCATGTCATTCTGAAAGAAGAGTTGCAACAATCTAATCAAAATGTGGGTGTTTGTATGTTCATCTTGTATTTTGGGTCTAATTTGAGCATATACTAAATCTCTAATCGATTAAAGAATGAATATCTGAAATCATTATAATGGGAGGTAGTATACAATTAACAAATTAATTAATTAATGGTATATAACTAAATCTGCACACTGATTTAAGGGACACTTGGACCGAATGAGTGTTACAAGATCAAGTATTTACATGTATTAAACAAATTAGTATAGTTTATAACAGGGGAGCTTATATATACAACAACTTATTTGATACATACATCAACTATTATGCATTATAATTTATACTGTACAATACAGTAATGCATAAAATTAGTGCGCATCAATTAAATATGTTGTATTTATCATTGCCCTTATAATAGTCTCTAAAACGTGATAATAAAAATATATTAAAAGATCAACCCTTCTACTCCCGTTTATCATCTAAGATTTTTTAAATATTTTTTCGTATCTAATGAAGCATCATGATAGCAATGTTGAGAAAATAAGAAACGATTATTTAATTTGTCAGTTCGTTAAAATTATATAAGAAATTTATTTACAATGTCTTTTATTCGCATTTTGTGCACTTTACTGGCATATGATTTTATTATAGATATGGTTAATGACGGCGTCTACTGCTTTCATAAGGAAACTAGTAGAGTACTCGCGCAATGCAGCAATATTTGTATATATTTAATAGAACTTTACAATCTATTTTAGTTGTCTAGTTATCTACTTATGAACATATATATATATAGGGAAATTTGCAATTTTTGTCCCTGTGGTCTTTCAAATTGACCAATTTTGTCCCTAAACAATTTTTTCTGCAATTTATACTCTATAGTCTTCATTTCCTGCAATTTTTGTCCCTCGGGCTAACTTTTGTTAAAACCCGTCGTTAAGTCAGATCACGTGCAAACCACGTGAGTGTATTTTGGTAAAATCTCTTTTCCCTCTCTATTATTCGTCTCTTTATTACCTTTTCACCTACTTACCACTCCCAAATCACTCAATCTTTCTCTCTATATTGTTCATCGCCACTTTCTCGCTACTTTTAGGGCAAAAAAATGGTGGTTTTCTGTGGATGTCGTCAACCGGCAGTGATTCGAACCTCGTGGACTTCAACTAATCCAGGAAGAAGGTTCTATGCATGCGCACAAAGTGTAACTTCTAAAATTGAAACCCTAATTTTATTTCTAACTAAATTGAAACCCCAATTTTTGTCAGACTAAATTGAAACGCTAATCAAAGTGTTTGTGTGATGTTTCAGGAAGCGAATTGTGGTTTCGTTGGGTGGTTTGATCCAGCAATGTGTGAGAGAGCTGTGACTGTTATACCTGGATTATTGCGGGCAAGGAATGATCTTGAAGCAACAATAAGGGCTAGGGATGGAGAAGTCTCAAAATTGAAGAAAATGTTGTTGTGCAGTTGGATCATCTTTGTTGTTTATGTGTTACTAGTTTAGGGCTTGAAATGTGCTTAGTGTTGGTAGTTTAAGGTTGTTATGTTGACTTATAAAGTCATATTTTGAATGCTGGAGTCAATTTTGGCATGTATGTGTACTCCAGTCGACTATGTATCTCTTGTTTCAGCTATACAACACTAGCTTGACTTGCTTATTTGCAGTGACAATAATGCAACTGCATTTTCAACAAATTTGGCAATTTAAATACACATAATGGCAATAAACACCAAATTTTGGACAATTTTACATTGATGGCAATAAACTGCATATTTGCAGTGACAATAATGCAACTGCATTTTCAACAACCATACATACACATTAAAGAGGCAATATAAACACATACCTGCATATTCAACAACCATACATACACATTAAATAGGCAAATTTAATACATAGGTGCAAATTAAATAACATTCAACAACCATCCTTAGCATTGTAATACTAGTAATAGCAGTCAACATGAGCATCCACATAGTTATACCAAAATATGGTTTCCAACAGGATTTAGCAAAAGAAAATACTAAGTTAACCAAAAGATAAAGATTAAGTTAATACTAAACTAGAACCAACCTCCAAACACTTATGTTGCTCCTTTTCCCTTGCCACCACCTCTGCCTTGACCACCACCTCTGCCTTGACCACCACCACCTCTGCCTTGACCACCTCCTCTAGCTTGACCACCTCCTCTAGCTTGACCCTGACCACCACCTCTGCCTTGACCACCACCACCTCTGCCTTGACCACCTCCTCTGCCTTGACCACCTCCTCTAGCTTGACCCTGACCACCACCTCTGCCTCGACCACCACCTCTGCCTCGACCACCACCTCTGCCCTGACCACCACCTCTAGCAGTAGCTTTCTTCTTTGGTTGACTTGGTAAAGGCTGACCCGTACAAGTTAATTGATTGTGACCTCTATTGCCACACTTACCGCATGTTACACTCTTCCCAAACCTACTTAATATCCCACCACTGACAATTGGTGGTTCATTAGCACTCCTTTTTCTTTTCTTTTTAGGCCTTCCAACAGGTACATGGTGGTGTGGTGGTAGTAGCTTTGTTGGGCATTCACTTCTAGGCCAAAAATTTATTCCATTAGTTGGCACAATTTTGAAGGAATAAGCTTCCTTCCAGGTTTTCAGTTTATAGCATGAATGAACCCAATCCTCAAGCAGTCCAATATCAATCCCATTCTCTGCCATATTCCACAAACTTGCTACTGCATGTTTACAAGGAATACCAGTTAATTGCCATCTCCTACATGCACATTCCTTTGCCCTTATATCAACCACAACCTGCTCTTCCCAAGGCCCATTACACTGATATTTATCTCCTCCATTCCAAGTAACAACCATGTCACTTGCAGCTATCTTGATGTTCTCAAAAATCCTAGTAGCTGTTGGAGTTAATGGACCATCACTTTTAGCTTGAACTTTCTGAACAATAACTATCCTCTTCATCAAATATTCCCTAATGTATTCTAAACAACCAATGATAGGTTGATCTCTACCATTCAGAATCTTACTATTAAACGACTCACACAAGTTATTTAACAGGATATCACAATGTGCCCTCCCTGGAACAAATGAATTAAGCTAGAAGTTAACTTTATATCTTGATTATTTTGGCATAATTAAAGAAAAAGCATTAGGTTCATACCACTGAAATGTGCTCTTGACCAGGAACTGAGTGGAATAGTATTTAACCAATGATGAGCAGCTGCATCAAATGCCTTCAATTCTTCCATGGCTACTTCAAACTCCCTAATTGTTGTTTGACTTGCACAGTTCCAAATCAACTGCTTGTACTCAGAAGATTTGAACTTCTTGACCATATTCTCATGAATATGTCTCACACAGTATCTGTGCTCAGCTGCAGGGAAAACTTTTGATATTGGTGGAAGTAAACCCTATGAAGCAATAAACATGTAAAGGTGAAATAAGCATTTATTAACAATAGATCCGTTTGAAAATTAGTCAAAAGAGCAATCATAATACCTTTTGTCTATCTGTGATGAAAGTGAAATTGTTGTTGCTTCCCAAATCCAAATCCTCTCCCAAGTTTTTCATAAACCAAGTCCATGAATTAGTGTTTTCTGTCTCTACTATAGCATAAGCCAGTGGGTATATGCCATTATTAGAGTCTACACCTACTGCAGATAAAACTTGGCCAGGATATGGGCCTTTCATGAATGCACCATCAAACCCAAGCAATTCCCTTTTACAAGCCTTGAAACCTTTCTTTAAAGGTCCCAAGCATACATAGATCCGTTTGAAAATCCGAGTTTCTGAGTGTGGATTTGGTTCAGTTTCTACCTGCAGCTTTACTGTTGTAGCTGGATTTCTTTGTTGTAGCTCAAGAATATAATCCCTTAGCCTGTTGTACTGATCTTTGAACTCACCATTCATCTTCTTTGATGCCTTTTGTTTGGCTCTGTAAATGGTATCAGTTTTGATGCCCAACTTTAGTTATTTTGAAAGCAGATCTTTAATACCTTTGGCTGTAATCTCTGGGGTTGATTTTATAAGCTCACCAACAGCTTTTGATAGAAAAGTTGAGTTACAACTGGTTAGCTCTCTTGATTGAAGACACTTGTGGTCATCAATAAGTGTTTTGACCACCCAGTTATCTTCACCAACTCCAGGGGACACATGTAAAGTCCATGGACATGTGGGCCTTGCAGGAATCTTTTTTGAAATTACTTGTTTACCCTTTCTAACTTTTTCATTATTCTCCACTGTATCCTTACTATTCCCTTTTTTGTTCTTACATTTCCTTTTACTTACTTTCTCAACTGGTGGAGGTGGAATGTACCCTGGAGTTGGCCCTAAACACTTACCTCTCACCCTACGTAGATCATTCTTAAGGCATCTCATATCCCTTCTTGTAGCAATTGCATGTTGTCTCACCAACTCAACCACCTCCTTCTTGTTATTAAACTTCTGACCAACATAGAATGGACATTTCACCAAGTCTTCACCCTGTTGCTGTTGTGATCTTTTTAAAACCTTCAATTTCCTTCTTCTTTCCCTATCTGGTTGCCCATCTTCATCGCCACTATCAAATTCATCAAAATCTAAACCTATAACCTCATCATCAATAACAAGCTCACCAACATTGGGGTCCACTCTTGGCTCATTCCTAACTAAGTTACACCTAAAATGTGACATATCTACCTCCACATCATGTAACTGGTTTAACTCATCTTCTAGAAAATCATCATCAGAGGCATTACTACCACCATCACCATTTGCTTCAACCTCCATACTTGTTTCACTATCCCCCCCAATGTTTTCAAAATGATTCTCTACACCATCACCATCATTCTCTAAATTCCTATCCCCAATATTTTCAAAATGATTCTCTACAAGTAGAGCACCATCACCATCATTCTGTGCACCATCACAATCAACAAGTGGAGCACCATCACCATCATTCTCTACATCCCTAAAGAATGGATCATCAAATGGATCTGAATTCACATCATTATCATCCCCTACATTAGTAGCTTCCCCTGTTTTTCCTACATTTGCATGACAACCATTTTCTTGGTTTGCATTGTCATCATCTATATTCACAACACTATCCTGCCATGTTCCATTTGATTGACTACATTGACCCTCTTCCCATTCTAAAAATAATCTTTTCTTACTTGGTAGCTTCCCCTGTTTAGGTTTTACAACCTTTATGTCCTCAGGCTCATCATCAATTTCTTCAATCACCACATTATTCTTACTTGGTGATCTAAAATAACTAGAAACAGTTGTGATACCATGTTCAATATATACAAATAGTATTCTAACATTCCCCAAGTTCCCTAACATGTTAATAACATCTTGATCACTTCCCAAAGCAAACAACCCATAATCTAAGTCTAACCCAGGTCTTTTGTAATGATAAAACATTTTATCACAAACATCATAGCCCAACATTTCTACCATTTTGTCTATTTCATGAACTGAAAAAAAGTCAGAATTTATCATATCCACAAAAGCTGTAGTTCCACCGACGTATTTCCGGCCAGGGTACTTTGAAAATGCACCACCATGGTGTAACTTTATGGTAAATAGAGTTGAATAACGAGCTGGAAACACAAACAAACTTTAATCAGTGAATGCTTTCACAAAAACAACACGCATTAATCCACGTATATATATATTCGATTGAAGATTACCGTATAATGCTCGGCTTTCTTCCATATCGGTCTCACTCAACGCTTCTATTCTCACGATCCAACGACCTGGACCATCCATTGTTAAGCTTCGATTTCAAGATAATCGTGTCTGCAATTTCGAGTTAAATTTCATGGATTAGATAATCGTGTTAGCGAATGGAGTGATTTGGGAGTGGTAAGTAGGTGAAAAGGTAATAAAGAGACGAATAATAGAGAGGGAAAAGAGATTTTACCAAAATACACTCACGTGGTTTGCACGTGATCTGACTTAACGACGGGTTTTAACAAAAGTTAGCCCGAGGGACAAAAATTGCAGGAAATGAAGACTATAGAGTATAAATTGCAGAAAAAATTGTTTAGGGACAAAATTGGCCAATTTGAAAGACCACAGGGACAAAAATTGTAAATTTCCCATATATATATATATATACACTAATATACTATAAATATATTGAAAAATTGTACATGGTTTCACATTAATGGATACTGATTTATTTAATTATAAAAAATAATTATTTTCAATTAGTAATTGCATATAATAGCTATTAAAAAGTTACTATATATAGTTGTCATTTATCAATTTAATCTATTTTTTCCAAATTTGCAGGGGTACTTTTGGTATTTCGCATATCTCCTTTTATAAGTTTAAGGATAAATATGCCAAACCCTTTATAAGGGTTATTATAATCTATTTTTTCCAAATTTGCAGGGTACTTTTGGTATTTCGCATATCCTCTTTTATAACTTTAAGGATAAATATGACAAACCCTTTATAAGGGTTATTAATTTATTATAGATATAGATATTGCGACAACTTTCAAACCTATAGCGACGATTTGTTATCAACATTGATGCCTTTAGACTTTAGTGGTCTTTAGCGATGACTAGTGTCGTCGCTAAAGGTCCGTCGTATTAGCTCCATTTTCTTGTAGTTTTGTAACACCTTAGATGAATTTAGTATAGTTGACCAGTAATTATATATGATCTATCAAATAAAACACGTTTAAGACTACATCCCTATTAGATATCATGGAACTTCGCACTTAAACGTGCATAGTCAAGACGTAGTATACAAGGGGGCAAAGGCGCAAAGCAGACAATTAAGATTGTGGTCATGGTGTCAAAGTCACTCTGGATTGTTCGAGATGGTGTGGAAAATGTTATCAAGGACGGTATAATTAATCCCCTAAAAGATGATTTATAACACTTTACATGAATCGAGTCATTTGCTAATGACTGACTTCCGGTTCATAAGTAACTGTAATCGTATATCTTACCAGCCACTATATGTTTTGGACTTACAAACACGAAGATCTCTACATGAGTCTGCAAATTAAGCAGACATTGTTTGTGGTCATGGTATACGTACCATATAGAATAGCATCCAATAATAAATCATTTAAATTGTACAAATTTAGGCATCATGTTGATTGTAGATTTAACAAGAAAAGGTAATTATAGGGTTTGGCTGGTGTAAATTAAATGAGATGGAATGTGTATGTCAGAAAAGGTTAATCAAAATTCTGTAAATTCAAAAAATGATTGTATCATTTGTTGAACTGAGACATGACGCATGAACCACATATATATAAAATGTAACATTATTATGTTTTTCAATACTAGTAAAATACCCACTTAATGATAGAAGTGAATCAGTTATTGAATTTAGGTTAGCAGGCAAGAGAATCACCACCAAATGGGTCACCAAATATGACAATTAACCAACTTTTAAGAGATTAAAGAGAGACGATGGAAATCATTCTTGCTACAAATACACAAAAGGTGACAATTTAATAAACCTTAAGAAAATGAGATATAAACCCTAATTAGCAAGTGGTGAAGTAATGGAAGACAAGCTATGTTCCACATGTTGTTACTTTGTTTCTTAGACCATTCCCATCAATCATAGTCGCTTTCCGTCGATTGAAACCGACGAAGCTGACATTGATGGCATCGTGCTGTCGGTTCAGTCCATCGGCTTTTCCCGTCGGAAAATCGACGTCCGTCGGTTTTCTTTTTCTTTTTTTCCGTGTGTATAAATAAATTTAAATTGATAAATGTGGGATCTAAAAATTAAAGTGACGGTGTCACTGATGGTAGGAGTCTTTCAATTTCAGTCAATTTTTAAAATAGATGATGTAGCTCAGTCAGTTTCAATCGGTTTTAATCACGGATGAGAGTGGTCTTATTTCACTATACTATACTAGAAGTATTTTACTAGTGTATAATTATCAAGGCACTTTTTCTAATAAATTGTAAGTAATCAAATTTGATTCCGATTTGTGCAAATTTACTTGACTTTCTTTTTACCTGAAACAATTGATACTTTGATATGTCAAGTACAAATCAAATTGGAAAGACGTTCACTACACAAAGTTTAAAAATAGGCATAGTGATTATATTGTATAAGAGAAAACTAACGGCATACATTAACTTTTTCATAGTCTTCTATTGTTTTGTTTTGTGAAAAATAAAAGGTATGAGTAAATTAATAAAATTACTATATTCATTTATTTCGAGACAAACTAAATGAAAATGTAAACACTTATTTGAGACGGATAAAGCATATGTGAGACAATAATCACCTATTAAAGAAGTCGTTTTCAACCTAAAATATGTGCTTTAACAAAATGTAAACGGAGGAGGTACGTTTTTCATGTTTAGGTTATCAGGAAAGGGTGAACATTTTTACTCATATGTATGCGGCCTGATCAGGTTATCCCCTTACTGTATCCAACCTTTTCTCTGGCCACCCCAAAATATGTTGCTAATGAGATTTGAACATAAGTCATATTGTGAGGATTTTAGGACATCAATCACTAAACTATCTTGTAATGATTAACATTCTATATAATAAGACTCTAATGCATCCAATGTGAGCCATGTTACGAGTTACACCATGAAAGCTATAAAATCACAACTTATGTCTAACATTTTACAGGACACAAATTACGAATAACATTCCATTCATTTGGTTTTGGAAGCAACACGAACATGATACTCAATTTATATGTCGAAGCAAATAAATATTGTGGTTGTCTCGAACCCGATGGTCATATCTCAATACATATTTCCGAATGGTTTTGGAATTTTGATAACCACGATATGCCTTTTTTCATAAGTTTATGTTGATTCAACACTGTTATACAAAGCCGGCTAATGAATCTGAGGTTTGCGGTCACGTGTGGTTCTACAATATAAGATAGGCTAGCGCCTATGATACATATATATTCCCTATATTGAAGATAAAATTGAAGTTACAAAAGTTCATATGTATATGTTGAGTAAGATTCAAATGAGTCCATGATTTTTGAGTGAGACTAATGAAATCAATGATATCATGTCACATATACAAAGATAATGTTCCATACTACAAAACTCATTTACCTTAAATATCAATTATCTTACAAACGACAAATCGAAAAATCATGAAACTTGCACCATATTTTTCAGCGATTTATCTTCTTCGATTTGCCGTCCCTCAAGGCATACTTTCGATAAAAAAAAAATTCGGTTTTTTGGTGGGTTTTATTAATTAGTAACACATGCTAGGGTTTAGGGTTTAGTATGATTT
Source organism: Pseudognaphalium luteoalbum (assembly GCA_963422505.1). Classification (NCBI taxonomy): domain Eukaryota; kingdom Viridiplantae; phylum Streptophyta; class Magnoliopsida; order Asterales; family Asteraceae; genus Pseudognaphalium; species Pseudognaphalium luteoalbum. The sequence goes on from OY730192.1 coordinate 40,309,138, forward strand.
AGGGTTTAGAGTTTTATAAAGCGTTTAGGGTTTGGGATTTATGGGTTAGGGTTTGGGTTTTGGGGTCCCAAACCCTAACCCCTAAACCCCAAACTCTAAACGCAACACTCTAACACATGTGTTAGTAACATATGAAACCCACCAAAAATATAAAGAAAAAAAAATTCGTCGGAAGTATGCCTTGAGGGACGGTAAATCGAAGAGGATAAAACGCTGAAAATTATGGTGCAAGTTTCATGATTTTTCGATTTGTCGTTTGTGAGATAATTGATGTTTGGGTATGGGTTTTGTAGTATGGAACATTCTCTTTCTATATGTGACATGATATCATTGGTTCTCTTAGTCTAACACAAATTTTTAGTCTCATTCGAACCTCACCTGGTATATATATGTATGTTAAAATTAGACAAGTTGACAAAGGTAGGTTACTTCGTATCACCAAAATGTGTCATTCTTCACGTATTTTCTGAAAGAAAATTGTATGTTAATCAAACCCGCATAATGAATTATCTATATTAGAATAAAATAGAAAGGTTATTTTTTAAATAATTTCACGAAATATAACGATTATTTTCATGCGTTAAAATTATAGTTTAATAAGAGGGTTAGTATCTATAAATACATATAACTTGTACTCGAAATCTATTGTGTATTCAAGTTAAGTTTGCTATTTTAATAAATTCAACTTTCAAAAAATATGTATTAGTATATTTTAATAACGTTTTGATGATATTTCAATGCACACAATAAACAGCGAGTAATACATTCAGAAATACGTGTTGTTATAAATTAGAAGCGTTGTAAAATCTGTAATCATATACGTTGTTACATATTTATATGTTGCACTTATCGTTATTATCCTCTATTTCAAGTTTTTAACAACCTAAACTTATTTATTCATTTTTGTACTGCTTTTTTGTGTAGTCAATTTTAGTCAACTACATACATAAACTCTATTACACACACTTCTCCATTTTTATTTTTTCAATACTCCAGTTCTTCTTTTATTAAAGAAAGAAAGCGCTATTCACACTATCAGATCTCTAGGGTTTTATTTTCGCTGTTTTCACCATTTCATTAGATCATCTAAATTAGTACGTGCATTATAAAAAAAATAATATTCCTCAATAGCTTCAAACTATCAAGCAAGTGAATTGTGAAGTATAAATAGAGTAGCTACTATTAATCTTAGTGAAAGATTTGTTTAATTTCTACATGCTTTGATGACAATGGTATCACCATCAGAATTAACTGGACTAAAAGTCAAAAAGTCAAAGTTAGTCCCAAAACTCAAAAAAACAAATGCATATAAAGCAGCAATCAAAAAGAGATTGGTTGGATCTCCCATTAGATGTAATGGCGCATATACTCGTGCGCGTTGGTGTGAAAGACATACTAGAGAATGTACAAAAGTGTGCACTTGCTGGCGTGTAATCTGCAACGAACCGTTCATGTGGAGGGTCGTTTATATGTATATGAACTGTATTTCGAATCCAAATGAAAGACCACATGCTTTGGATGGACGTCGAGGCCAATTGATTGATTTCTCCATGATGAAAATCTACAATGAGGACGAAAAGCTTTATATTAAGAAGATGTTCAAGCATGCTGTGGATAGAAGCCAAGGTCAATTGGTTGATTTAGCATGGTGGATTTTTATGAAGAGGAGCTTCTTTTATATGTTGCTGATAGGTATAACCGTTTAAATTTAGGATGCATTTCGATATATGTTTGTCAATCAGATGTTTCTAACTTCTCAAGTAAGTGTATGTAGTTGACTTATTTGAGCTTAGTTTTTATATGTTTATACCTGCATTTATGGTAGTCAGGCGTAAACCATATTGACGTTTTCATATAAAAGCGTTTGATTTACTTTAAATCTAAAATGAAATTGTAAGAAAAACAAATGGGTATACAAGACTATAAGTTATTTGCTGATGTTAGACTTTGATTTCTATATCTTCTTGGTGGATTTAACATACGATTTATTCTTGTATATGTGAAGGTGTAGGTATGAATATATGTAGTATATGCACATGTTTGTTTATCAATCATTTAATCAACTTGAAGTTATATTGGACTGATTTATACATAGACACTTGATTCCTTTCTTTGTTTGTGGTTTAGAACCATGGTTGTAGCTCTCAAGATTAGTGCGTAACTAGTTTACAAATATCAGTGATGTGATAGCTGTAATTGAGCTTTCAGGGTTGATTAATTAGCCAATGATAGGATTTGAAAAATTATCAACAGTTTTCATATATCAAAACTATTCTGCACGGTAATGTGCAGACTGTGGTGGATCTGATATTTGCTCACCAGGAAACACATCTGATTCACAATTACAGTTCCGGTTTGCTTTGAGTTTAATCATTAGACGGAAAAAAATAGGTCAAAATGCATCTATGTTTCCTAATTGTTTGTCTTCCTTTTACCAGATCAAGTCAGCTTAAACGTCTTGAAATTGCATGGTGTCGTAAATATATGAATACAAGATGGACTGAAATTTTTATGAAATTTCAGTTTTTGGAGGAACTTAACCTTTACGAGACAAAGATCTCAAAAGAAGCCATCGAAACTGCTGGTCGTTACTGCCCAATGCTAAAAACACTCAAAGTGAACCAAGAAGCGTGTTTATATATGGATGAGGATACCAATGACTCCATGTTGATTCATCTTAATTTGATAGCCATAGCTATTGGAAAAAACTTGGTTGAGTTAAGGCATCTTGAACTCATTGGAAACAGTCTGACGAATTTTGGATTGGAGGCGATTCTAGATGGTTGTCATCACCTTGAATCACTTGACCTGCGTCAGTGCTGGAATCTGAAGGGAAACCTAGGGAAAAGATGTTTAAAGCAGATCAAGTATCTTAAATTTCCCTATGATTCTCCCGAAGGATGTCCATATATCTATAAGTTTTTTATAAATGGGACTATTAACCTCAAGTGCTTGGGAGTCATTGAGGGTGAGGGTGAGGGTGGGCACAATGGTGAGGTTGAGGGTGGGGGCAATGGTGAGGGTGAAGATATTTCTACAGTTTCTTTAGCTGGATATTTGATTTCAACAAATATGATTAGACCCCCATTATGATTTTAGAGCCTATGATGGTGATGATTATCATGATGACGATGATGATGATAATTCTACTTATTTCAAGGGCTTGGACGAGATATGAATTTCATGGCCTTTTTGGATGATGTGTTAGACACAAAGGTGAGTTAGCACCACCAATTTCACCTTTAATATGTTGCATGTTAAAATGCCAACTGTGGTTAGTATTTGTTACTCCAGTTTTATTTTATTTTTACTTTTTCTATTTGATCTAGTTAATTTTCTGGTGCAGCTGTTGCTTGCAGGGACAACGTTTTCAATGTGTTGTTGACGGAAACTCAGACTAGGTACTATTATGTTTGTAAATTATAATCAATATTCTACTGATGCTTTTGTCCAAGTTTAGAATTGACATTTTGGCTAGGCCATGCCCCTGTATTTTGCTCGAACTGGTTAGGTGAAGACTTATAATATTTGTATGGAAGTAACCATATAAACATGGTAGTGCATGCATTTTCTTCATTATTGCACTCATCTTCATCATACTTGGTGAATGAAATGTGTTTAGTTTTTTTTAATATTCTTCAATCTTATTGAGCCATTCTGTTTGTCAAGCACAATTGGTCAATGTGCTAACTAGTAACCATAAGTTAACTTTTCCTAATTGAAAAGCCGATTCTTGTCTGCTATTGTCATCTTGCTTAATGTTTAGAAATCCCTCTTGACTTAGAATTAGTAGCAAATGATGGAATTACAATAACGTAGGTCCATCTTACAAAGTAAGTTGGGTTAACCCGCAACACTATTTGTCCAAACATATGATTTCTTTATATGGATCGGAACCCGCAACACTATCTGTCCAAAATAGTTGATTTTTTTATGATAGTTATTGGTTGGTAACAAATGTTATAATGTTTCAGTAAATAATGATCTATCTTTATAAATGAAATGATCTAGGAGGTTTTATGGATTATACCAGGTGACCCATTCCTTTTCGCCAACAAGTTTTACTTTGCTTGTTTTGTCTACTTCCGATTAAACCATAACTTAAATCGGCCCATCTATAGATGATAAAACTGTCGCCTCTAATGTTCATGTATCCATTGATGGTGCTAAAGAGAATGAAAATAAAATAATTTAACACTAAGCTTGCCTCCAATTAACTGAAAGCAATATTGTCTGACCATTGACCACATTGATGTAAAATTTGTGAATTGTACAATCAACACAATTACAACTTACAAGTGATATATCCGAGCAATATAGTCTCTGACCATTGATCACATTGGAGTGCAGTTGACACAAATAGTCTGACCGTTGATACTGAACGTGCGAGAATTGTATATATCGAGATGAAGCTTCTATATTCATCAGTTTCGATTTTTCGGTTTATATTAAACAACAAAACAATTGAGGAATCGGATACTATTAACATACTTTGCAGTTTGCACTTGTATGTATAACGACTAATCATGGTATCAGAAATGTAATATTACCTTAATCTCATCCCACGAAAGTGTCGAGTAACCTGACTACACGATCCATATACGAATGGTACTATGTTAAAATGACACATTTGAAGACTTCACCCTCCCTTTTTTGTTATTAAAAAACTATTACTTTCAACCAAGTTAAAATGACACATAGCTAAGTGTTTCTTTTTCTTTCTTTTTATTCTCTTTTTCTCTCCTAAAATCAATTTTTGTTTATTAAATTATGTGTTTTATTTATTATGAAACTAAGATTTTAACATTTACTTTTTTAAAAATAAAAATAAAAACAAAGCTTTAATTTTTTAATGTGAACTTTATTTTGATTATTTAGTATTTTTATAAAAGGTCTTCTAGGTGTTTTTTACTTATAAAATTTTTTATTATAAAACTTATTTCATAAATAGAACTTTTATTTGTAGTATAAGTTTTATAATAATTTTTTTTGTTTTATTCGATTGTATAAAAAGTATATACACAAGTTTTTTTTCCTTATATTTAAATGTACACTTTAATTTGATTATTTAGTTATATGAAAAGTTTTCGTTGATTTTTGCTTGTAAAAAAGAAAAAGAAGAAACAAAAAGAAAGAGTTCGGGGGCGGGGCTAGAGATGTACACATGGGATTTACTCTTTAGCTTGAGCCGTGGTTTGGGGTGAACAAAAAAACCGAACTCGGAACTGAACCCGATTTAAAAACCGGAACTGGAATCGATTTGGAACCGGTTTTTGAATACCCGGTTCGGGTTTTTTGAATACCCGGCGGGTACATACCGGGTTGGGTTTTTAGACTTCGAAATCGGGTAGAACCCGGGTTCAAATAGGGTCGGGTCGGAAACCCGGTCAAAAACCCGAAACCCGGTCAAATACCTGGTTGAAAACCCGAAAAAACCCGGTTCGGGTTGGGTCCAACCCGGTTTTTGACTTTCTTGACCAAAACCCGGTTCGGGTCGGGTCTGGTCGGGTTGGGTGAAAACCCAGATCTTGTTCATGCCTAGCCGTGGCCTAGAAAAAATCTGAAAATTCCCAAAGTATTTCGGCCTGAAAAAATCCGGCCCAAAAATCTCAAAGAGCCTGAAAATATTCGTAAAAAGCCTTGTCCAGCACGAGCCAGGCTAAACTTAAAGTCTGAAAAAAGTCCAAAGCTCGAAAGCCCGAACTTTTTTGTGCATGAACCTTTTTTTAAACGGGAAAAGCTCCGACTTTTTTGAGCCCGGTCCGACCCGGGCCTTTATGCATCCTGAGGACGCATCTCCTTGGCCTTTTATGACACCACCAATCTAATCTATGGTACTCCCGTATTTACCCTTTTATAGTGGGTATTGATAAATACAAACATGACTTTTGTTACATACAACATATATGCTTTACAATATATATGTATTAGAGTATTGTACAATAAGCCACTATATTGTAAAGGGGGCAGATGGGACATGGTGGATGGTTTGGGAGATGGTCTTGGAGGGTAAGTCCAAGGGGCAGGGCTTTAGATGATATTTACCCTTTTACAGCACTTTTTTTCAATTTTTTTATTTTTTTTGGTGGTGTTGTCACTTCAGCCATAAAGGCTGTCAGGTAGTCAATGTACACAAAATATATATAAACACAATTCTCTTTTTAACTTTTGGTAAACCCTAAATAAACCCCCAAAATTGGTTGATTTTTTACATGATGGAGTTCTACAAGGAGGACGAAAAGCTGTATATCGTCTACAACCATGCTGTGGATAGAAGCCCAGGTCAATTGGTCGATGAAGAACTTCTTTCATACGTTGTTGAGAGGTATGCGAGTACTTTTATTATCATAAATTCAGGTAATTTACGTTCCGATGTAATTAACCCTTTATGATGCATTTCAATACATCTTTCAATAACATGATACCAAGTTTATTTTTGTGGTTGTCGCAATTTAGCTTAGTGTTTTATATGTGTTTATAGCTGCATTTGTTATAATCATGCTAAAAAGCTTTTTTAGGGTTTTTAAATAAAAGTTATGATTTACTTTACATCCAGCCAAGTGGGTGTTTTAGTAAACTTGTTGACATCAGATTTGGTTATCTATTCTGTTCTTGGTAGCATTAACAAAACGTTCGTTCAAAATTTGAAGACCCAAGTATGAACATATGTAGTAATTCGTGATGGGAGTGTGAGTTATTACCGTTCCCCAAAAAACTATGGGTGTGTGAGTTCTTGACATTGATATGTAAATTGCTTATAAATATCACTGATAATGTGATAGGTGTATGTGAATTTTTATGGTTCAATAAAGTATTTTTTTACAAAAAGTCCTTAGCTTGTAATAAATGAAAGTAGTAGACGTTTCATACGTCATCTACTACTTTACTCTTTTATGGGTCAATTTATGATAGGATTCGAAAGTTAATTATCAGTCATCATATCGAGACCGTTCTGAATGATAATGTGCAAAAGAACAGGCTGGATCTGATATATTTTAGTAGGAAACATACCCGATTCACGAGTACATTTCCGATAGCATTGCGTTGAATTTAAGGATAAGATAACAATAGATCAATATGAACCATTAAGTGCTGTTTCCTGATTGTTTCCTTTTTAACAGACCAAGTCAGCTCAAACGTCTTGAAATTGCATGGTGCCAGAAATACATGTATAGAAGATGGGCTGAAATTCTTATGAAATGTCAGTGTTTGGAGGAACTTAACCTTTACGAGACAGAGATCTCAAAAGAAGCCATAAAGGCTGTCAAGTAGTCAAGCTACACAACATAAATATAAACACATTTATCTTTTTACTTTTGGTAAACCCTAAATAAACCCCCAATTGTTTGATGTCTACATAATGGAATTCTACAAGGAGGACGAAAAGCTGTATATCATCTACAACCATGCTCATGCTGTTGATAGAAGCCTACGTCAATTGGTTGATGAAGAACTCTTTTTATATGTCTTTGAGAGGTATAATATTATTATTATAAATTCAGATAATTTACGCTCCGATGTAATTAACCTTTTACTCTTTTAGGATGCATTTCTATACATTTTTCTCAATCACATGATTCGAAGTTCATTTTTGTGGTTGTTGCATTTTAGCTTAGTTTTTATATGTTTATTTTTAGCTGCAATTATAATAATTATGCTAAAAGTACTTTAAGGGTTTTTTTGTAAAAATAAAAGTTACGATTTACTTTAGATCTAGCCAAATGGGTGTTTTAGTAAACTTGTTGACATCAGATTTTGTTTCCGTTCTTGGAGGAATCAACAAAATGCTTGTTTAAAATTTGAAGAGTGTATATATGTGATCATGTAGTATGTGTATTTGTTTGTTTTCAATCATTATCTCAAGTCAACTTAAAGTTATGGTGGGCTGAATTTTGCATACACACTTGATTCCTTTATTTGTTGTTTTAAACTATGGATGCAGTTCTTGACTAAAATGTGTAACTTTTTTATGAATATCACCGCTAATGTGATAGCTGTATGTGAATTTTTGTGGTTCAATAAAGTATTTTTTCCCCATCAAATATACAAAAAAGTCTTTAGCTTTGTAATAAATGTAAGTAGTAGATGTTCAAGTCATCTAGTACTTCATGCTCTTTTAGTGGTCAATTTATGATAGGATTTGAAAGGTAATTATCAGTTATCATATCAAAACCATTCTGAATGATAATGTGCAGAACGGGATGGGTTTCATATATTTTAGTTGGAAACATATCCAATTCAAGATTACATTTTCGATAGCTCTGTGTTGAATTTAGGGATAAGATAAAAATAGATCAATATGCACCGCTAAGTGATGTTTCATTATTGTTTCCTTTTAACAGATCAAGTCAGCTTAAAGGTCTTGAAATTGCATGGTGCCAGAAATATATAATTAGAAGATGGGCTGAAATTCTCATGAAATGTCAGTTTTTGGAGGAACTTAACCTTTGCGAGACAAAGATCTCAAAAGAAGCCATTGAAACTGCTGGTCGTTGCTGCCCAATGCTGAAAACACTCAAAATGAACCAAGAAGCGTGTTCATACTTGGAGGAAGATACTAAGGACTTCATGGCTATAGCTATTGGAAAAAACTTGGGGGAGTTAAGGCATCTTGAACTCATTGGAAACAGTCTGACGAATTTTGGATTGGAGGCGATTCTAGATGGTTGTCCTCACCTTGAATCACTTGACTTGCGTCAGTGCTGGAACATTGATCTGAAGGGAAGCCTAGGGGAAAGATGTTTAAAACAGATCAAGTATATTAAATTTCCCAATGAGTCTCCTGAAGGATGCCCATATATATATATATATATAAGTTTATTATAAATGGGAAAGTTGAGCTCAACTCCTTGGGAGTCTTTGACAATGAAGGTGAACTTGAAGGTATTTCGACATCTACGGTTAGACGCCCTGATATGATTTTAGACACTATGATGGTGATGCTTATCATGATGGCGATACTTCTACTTATTTTGAGGGCTTGGAAGAGATGTGATCATGTGAATTTCATGACCTTTTTGGATGATGTGCAAGACAGAGTTAGCGCTACCAGGTAAACCTATAAAATGTCGTATGTTTATATGCCAACTGTGGATAGTTTTTGTTATCTATTTTGAAATTTTGTTTTTAATTTGCAGGAACAACATTTACAATGTGTTACTCTGGGTAACTCGGACTAGGTACCAGAATTTTTATCGTGTAATCAGTATTCTACTTATGCTATTGTGTAATTTTAGGAATGACATTTTGGCTCTCTTTTACGAGTCTAAACAATTGTAGGCCATTTCCGTGTTTGTGCTCAAACTTGTTTTGTAAAGACTTAAGATAATAGTCTGGAAGTAATCACTTATGTGCATGGTATGCATTTCCTCCATTATTGCATCCCATCTTCATCATACTTGGTGGAGATGGATTTTTGCTTTACGTGTTTGGTCTATTACCGATCAACCATATACCCAAATTGACCATTATTTGTGACAAGTAGAAGTTATGTATCCACTGATGGGGCCAAAGAGAGATGTCAAGTAATCGAACCCACCCTTACCTCTGAACTATAGTTTACAGGGTCATCGCATGGTATATATCACAGCAATACTAATTAGCATGTTATGGTTACATAGTTTCAACCAGCTTGGTAAAGTGGATATACTCCAATGATACCAACTCAACCAGCTTGTGAGAGTGTATTGCAACAAGGATGTGACCTCGCCGACTCTTAGAAAACTTCTGCGGAAAATCGTAACTTGATATGTTGTCTAATTTTCCAATTTCCTAGCAAAATCTTTGAATAAAAAGGGATAAGTTTTTTGTAACTAAACGCAATCTAGCTTCATAACACCTATTGCCATTATTCTTCAAGATAGCAAAATAGATTCGACTATATAGCTCGAAAGTTAATATAAATGTTAATCAAGATATAACAGTTCGATAGTTTCGATTACATCATGAGTGATGCTAAAATAAACAAACAAATAAACACGTGACGTATTATTGAAGAGAATAATATATTTGTCTTTTAATGTAACAATCTAAACACCTTACTAGTTGTCTTAAAAGAAAATTTTAAATTAAAAGGGTTTTTAAAATGAAAATATATATCCTAATATCGAATAACTGGTCATGCGTAACTCAAAATTATGCCTTGTAAAAATTAAACATTTCTAATGACATTTTACCGAGTGTTACTTTGTTAGTAAAAATCTAAATAAAATAAATAACACAACAAACACGTCGGTAGGTAAAGGGCGTGTTTGGTAATATAGATTATTAGACTTTAAGGTTATTTTTATTATAAGGTCAACCTCTATAATTTATGAAAAAATTAAGTTCTAAACAACAAAATGTATTTACCCTTATTATTTCATATGTTTGAAATTTTGAATCCACTTGGAGGATTTGTGGCACCTTTCGATTTCATTGGAAATCTTGAAACACTTGAAAAACCCGATCATAGTTGATAGTTTGATCTAATAATATGTGCACATTTAAAGTTAACTATACTACCTTATATCTTATTGGCCTACTTTACAAATAAACATATAACTACATATTCTAAACGGTCGTGTATCATACAAACCTGAAGCTTAGTAAATAAACAAATAAGACTTTTTATAGAGTTTTATTTGGTTTCATTTTTTAAAAAAAATATAAGTAAAATTATAAATGATAAAGTTAATATATATATGTTATTTTTAATAGTGAACATTTATCTATATCTATCTATAATCTATAACTATTTATAAAACATATTACTATTTTATTTTTGAAAAATTTTAAGAAGTAAGATTCAACAATTCCTTATATATTTTGTGTACTTTTAATTTTAAAATATAACTATAAAATTTCACTTTTTAACTATTGTATCTTATCTATTATATCTTGAATTTTAAACTCTACATATAAGCAAACTTCCAAACTCTGCATATAAGCAAACTTCCATAAAAAAACAGATATAATATACGATTATCGTTAAATCGAGAATGTCATACACGAGTGTATAACACGGGTATTACGCTATTTTAATAAAAACTAAAATGGTGGAAGTTATTGATAAGGGGTGAGTAGTATGTTTGATAATATTAGACGAGATAGGATAAAATTGAATATGCGACAAACACTATAAAACTTTAAAAGGAAGCCAAATAAAAAAACCTTCAATTTTAATTTATTTCGTTCCTCTATCTCGTCGATCTGCAACGTAACGCAACTACACTCACCGCCTTTTTTTTCCGACCACCGGCCGGACTCCATTCTCCGATCACTTCCTCCGGTGCCGTCATTGTTGCCGTTCCTCGCGCTACTATATCATCTTCCAGCCGACAACATGTACGTTATTGTTTCTCTGATTTCAGATTTCTAGGGTTTTATTTTTGTTGTTGCTGTTATCTCTATTTCATATCATCTGAATTAGTATATATACAGTTATATTATCAATTAAATACAGAATAAACAACAGATTAGAACATGTGTGAATTGATAGACTAACAACTTTTACTATTATTACAGAATCTAGCTACCGATACAGCCTGATTTACTGAATTTGCCACAATTATTAAAATGGATGAAAAACCAGAACAAGAACAGCAAAAAGAAGAACAAAAGTCAGAACAAGCAGTGTGCAACTTTTTTCGTAAACCTTCCAGAAACAAAAATATACGAAAAAGAGGTCATGAAGACGATAATGCAAAATCGGATGAACAAGAGGAGCCATCTGTCGTGATTAACAAGAAGAAGTCTGTTGCACCAGATAACAAGTTGCATTTTGCTACTGCATCATCTAAGCGAAGCGCAACATCAGAAGAAAAAGATGTAGATACGAAAGCAACGTTATTTCAGTTTGATTCTTCGAAAGAAATTCAAGTTCAGAACGATAGTAGAGCGACTGCCACACTTGAAACGGAGACGGATTTTTCGAGAGATTCGAGGGCGATTAGGGAAAGGGTTCTGAAACAAGCGACCGAGGCTTTGAAAGGGAAGGGTGATAAGAAGGGTGATGATGAGAAGTTGTATAAAGGTATTCATGGGTATACGGATTATAAGGCGGGTTTTAGGAGAGAACAAACGGTTGCTAGTGAGAAAGCAGGTGGGTCACATGGTCCGTTGAGAGCTTCTGCTCATATCAGGGTATCTGCGAGATTCGATTATCAGCCAGATATTTGTAAGGATTATAAGGAGACTGGGTATTGCGGGTATGGTGATTCGTGTAAGTTTATGCACGATCGTGGCGATTATAAGTCAGGATGGCAGATGGAGAAAGAGTGGGATGAAGCTGAAAAAATACGAAAGAGGAAATTGGCAATGAAAGGGGATGATGATGACGAAGATGATGAGCAGGAAGAGATTGAGGATGATGAGGATGGACTTCCGTTTGCTTGTTTTATCTGTCGGCGGCCGTTTGTTGACCCTGTTGTGACCAAGTGCAAGCATTATTTCTGTGAACATTGTGCTTTAAAGGTTTGATTCTTCACGCCTTATGTTTTACTCCGTTATTGGTGCACTTGAGTTTGTTATACAAACTAGTAGATATAGCATAAACAAAATTATCATAGATACACTGTATACCATTACATTCTTGATTCAGCTTTTTAAACTTGAAGCCCATTTGAAATTACCGAAGGATGAAATGTACATGTGATTGCTATATATGTTGGATAAAGTTATGAAATTTGTGTTACTGGATAATTGAATAGATTGGTACGAGTTTAGATGTAGTAAAAGGATCTATGTTTAAAGTTGACGCTAGAGGACTAATTACATGGACCAGAGACGGACTGACTAACTTGGCATGATGACACATTGGTCACTTATATTTGGCCCCATATGAGAATCTTGAACTTAATGAACCCTTGGTATCTATATGTGCAGTGTGCAATTTTTTATATGAACTTGAAGAATTATGCCCTAAAAACAAATGGAACACGTACGTAGAGTGAAGTGTTGAAATTGTTGAAATTAATTGAATTTTAAAACAGTTATATAATATATGGAAGGGAATTGTTGTTAAACGTGCTAACCTTTGTTTGATTACACTCTACATACTTCCTAATATAATTTGCAAATTTAATGTCTGTTTACTTACCTTGTTTTGGAATTTCTGATATGCAGCATCATTCAAAGAAGAAGAAGTGCTATGTGTGCAACCAGCCTACGCTTGGGATATTCAACACTGCGCATGAAATACGAAAGAGGATGGCTGCCGAAGGAAAATAGACAACATGTAACTTTTCATAAATCTTTGTTTTTTGATAGACATTATGTATTTTGTTACTACTTTTATGCAAATTAAAGTTTAGTTTTGATGTTAACCTTGTACTTGATGAATTTTACTTTTGAGCTATTGTTCCTTGCTTTTGATAGACACTACACATGTAGGCTGTTGTTTTTTAGTCACTTTTGTTGGGAGTAATTGCATTGGTTATGTGGCCAACTTGAATCTCCAACTGCAATGTAGTTTGTAATGGAGGATTGTCTACGTGTGACATGGTATGGATTCTACAGCCATTATAAGGTGACATCAAGTTCAGTTGTTTCTTGTTTGAATTTGTACTTTTTGGTTAATGAAAATTTATAGATATACATCGGATTTCCAATTTAATGTGTAAATTCATTAACCATTGTACTTGCTAAAACCGCTAAAAAATAAAAGAAAAATAAAAAAATTTGAAGCGTTTAAATGATATTGAACATGGTACGTGTAGTTTCTTGATGTCTTTCTGTAGAGACAGTGTAGGGATGCCTTCTTATAGTTGACCTTGTAATCCTTCTAGTTGCATGCTTTACCTGCTATGTTAGTTGTTACATAAAAGATAGAATTAGCTGTTTTTCCTGTGCCTCTGGTAGAAAATAGGCTAGGGTTGCCCCTCTTAGAGCGAAAGCTTTCACAATGAATCTTAGTTGAGCTGGTTACATTACTAAGAGCAACGTAGCCGTATGTGTTAGGAACTTAGGATCAACAACCGCACGCATAATGGCAACTTAAGCCTAATATGTGGGACTTACATGGTACAACAACTAATTAGGATTTTATCGTTCTTTCATTAATTTCACTATAAAATTTATATTAAGAAACTGATTCCTTTACTAGTCCGGTCTTGCTTGGATGGATTATTTAATTCTTTTTTACTGAAATGGAACAACATCGTTAAGTGAAGGGGTTATATGCTTGAGACTAGCCAAAGAGAAAGCTGAAGTCTTAAGTCTTGTTCATGGTCCAGCTTTGGGAACGAACTGGTGCCAACACCAATACAGAATTGGTACTGCTGTCCAGTTCTGGGCTCATATATTTTCAAAATCTCGGCCCCTGTCCGGTCTGGCTTGGTTGTGTAGTACAGTCCAATGAATACTAGATGTATGATAATAATCCTAACATCAGTAAATTTGAACATTCGAGTAGGAGTGGTGGTTGGGTTTGGTACCTCGTGTGAACCCAACTCACTTGGAATGAGGTGATCCTTTTGTCAATTTGCACGGTGAGCTATGTGGTGACGTGGTGTAGTGGCCAATAAGATTACCAATGTCAACTGTCACTTGTGTCCGCATAACATTTCCCATTCTCTCAGAATGGGGATTCTTACCACCAAAAAGGGTGTCATATAGCAGCCAACTAACGCTTACTGTCGTTCTAATGAAACTCTGGTGGCACTAAAAACTTTGCAGGTCTCTTTGGGTTCATTTTCTTTCCATTTTTTCAAAAGACAGTCTCCTGATCAAACATATATTGTACAAAAAAAAAAACCATGCTGAGTAGGAATATCCCATATGCAAAATGTAAGTGAAAATCTGGTAGAAAAAATGGAAATTGCATTTTTGCCGAGTTCAGAACACCATTCTTTATTATTCACACTCGATGTGTATCAGTTAGTATGTGAAAATCAGATTACATTTACTTGTACACATTTGACAAATAATGTTTCTGTTCTGCAAGTATTAAATCAGAAAAAAAATGTTGAAGTTGAAAACATAGAATTGCAATAGTTAGATCTGGGATGGAGCTTGTGCTCTAACATACGTACAGATTTGCAAAGTTTTAAAGGGTGTTTGCCTCCATCATATTGAGTTTCTGTTTGGTTACCACTCTCAAAATCAGTCAATCTTCATGTACTACAACATCATATAATTCACATGATATGATCAGATACATCATTAGCAATGCTCATAGGAGGTTGGTCTAATAAAATACTAAATTAATATCGGGTTTCATTATTAATATTTATTAGCAATACATACAATGAGAACATAATTTACAATAATGTAATTTGGTGAACAAATTTGGAGCCAAACCTCTTATGAACATCACCACTGTTAGGTTAGTTTTAGTTTCCACTACACAACGTCTTTCATCTCACGCCACCTCTGTTGTAATCAGCCTCTTTTGATCTGAAATTGATAACGTTTTCTCTTTAAGTTTTGTTTCTTGACTCCAGTAATGTGGAGATTGTGAAGTCAATAATGGCCACAACAAATTCTTCTGTTCTCTAGGTTTCCTAATGAATGTCTTTGTGTGTTGTCTTATGATCCCGTTTACCGCCTTCAGGTAGTTGCTTGAATCATGGTCTCTTAGAATTGTGCCATCCGATCCATAGGCTGTAGGATGTTGTAATGTTTCTATTGGGTGTGGGGAGTTTAAAAAGGTTCGAAGAGCAGCTTTGGTGGACCCACGCTGAGTATTCTCCATAGCGTATAAAGCACTTCCGGGAGGGAGTAAAGGATGATGTGGGGACGATTTCTCATCAGGTTGGAGAATGAACATTTTCCCCAGTGGTGTATATAACAGGCTCTGCATATGCATGGAGACATTGAATATTCGATTAGATATAGGATTTCAGTGCAGGATGAGTCTCGTGACAATATGTGTCGGTCTAAGATAAATGATTTTGGGAGCTGGTTATAGCAATATGGTTCCATATATAAGTTTACACTATGTGGAGCTTTGGTATAATTTATGTTTTGGGTAACCATCCGTGTTGACTCGTAAAACGGTAACCAAAATTTGATATAAAACTTCGTCAATTTTTTTTTTATTTAAGGTAATCGGGAACCTACTGGTCTATCAATATGATGCCGTGGTAGCAGATGTTTTCTTAACTTTGATCATGAGTAAAAAGTGTGTTACCCAAAAGGAAAATCACAGCTAAGTTTTATTGTAATTGTATACAGCATGTAAGTTTCAGATAGATAAAAGGGACAAGGGAGACAGAAAGTGTGCTTACGTTTCTATTTAGGCATGGATGAGAACGGAAAGTACCACACAAACGCTTGAGTAACTGGGCAACATGATTGGGGTAATTACAGGAAAATGCTCGAGGTACGATGTCTCTATGCATCATGACACAGTGAACATGGTTCTCATCTAGCCCCAACTGATCGAGAATCTTTTGACCATTACAGAACACAAATGGTGAACCAAAGGTGACTACCGGTCGTAGAGCTGATGGTTTGACAACATTCCGGGTCAGTAGCATTAAATTAACTAATAGAGAGAGACTGCCCCCTAGAGAATGGCCTGTGAATTGAAGCTTTGCTCTTTCACCATATCTGTTCAAATGTTCTTTAATATGAGGCATAAATTGCTTGTATATTCCCTTTGCCGCCTCATATATTCCCCTATGAACTAGCACACCTGTTCCCTGTAATAAATTTTTTCGGGTCAGTTCATACAATTTCCCTCATGAATACCGTTTGCTACCATGAAAGTAAGCTACTTCGTATTAGAGAAGCATTTTACCTCAAACTTAGTTGGCTCAAAGAAGAGATTGGCCTGCCATGATGCCACTGAATCCGAACCCTGAAATCAATGTTTGGAAGAATGTTTAGGAAATTGGAATTCATATTGGGTTCTCATCAGAAAACATATCTTTCAGGACGTATTGGGGTACCTGGATGACGAAACACCGAGTGTATATGCTCAAATCGTCACAAATAAACCATTCACAAGGGGAGGAGTGAAGGGACTGAAGATCTCTTGCAGCCTCCTGTTTTTCTTTCTCAGGTGCTGCAACAACTGCTGTCATGGTGGAAGCTGCCATGTATGCAGCCATCTCGGAATTGTAAATTCTTGTAGAGGAATCTGGTTTCTCCGATGGATGAGTGTCATCACGACCTATGCCGATGTCATCGTCTTCCTTCCGTTTTGGTTCAGATTCACGGGATATAAGTCCACCTGCTTGAGATTGAACATATGTTGCTGCTGAGGCTGCTATCTCATAAGCGGAAGTACGGTTTATACGCTTTTCGGGCGTTTGATTGGTTGTTGAAGTAGTAACAGGTACACGAATTGAGTCATGTGCAATGGCTTCAGCTAACGCTTTCTTCTCCAAAGATGATGTTACAAATTTTAGATCGTAGTATCTTTTCAAGTCATCCTCCTACAAGGACGTCATAAAGTTTACAACTTTTGCTCTCAATGGAAAGCAAAAACGAGCAATGGGTTGGAACATACCTCAATCTCTGGGATAACATAGGCCATGTTACAGAGAAATGCTAATTGTGAGAAATGTTTAGTATCAGACCATGAAACATTCCTTAATAGTTCCGAGAATGTGTCTTGATTAATAACGATATCATCTTCATCGTCACTATAATCCACCTCACAACTTCCATCTTCATCACATTCCTTTTCTTCATCATTATCACCATCAAGTTCATTAGTTTGTTTTTGAACCCAACGGCTTCTAATTTCCATTAGCCTCTCAATCCAATTAGCTCTTTTCTTGTTTTCTTTCTCCATTTCCATATCGCTACCATCTGTCGTTTCATCTCTTTCATCTGAAAAGGTCTCCATATTTGTACCATAGCTCGTCTCCTGATCAAATAAACATTTCTTGAGCGAGTTTGGGGTGATAAAACTCGGGATATTGAAGTCAAAAATTCCCATCGAACGACTGTTTTTCAGTTTTGGTTGATTCATCGAGGCCTGAACACGATTAGTAGAATAACACAGATTGTTGTCAGAGTATGCTCTTCGAATTTTTGTGTGGTGCCTTAAATTTTGCCCTGAGATTGACCGATTAAGAATGCTTCGCCTCTGTCCTGGTATTGAGCCTTCGGATTTTGGAGTGGTTGGTTGGCTGGAAACCGTCATAGTACTGTAAACCATCATTAGCATCAATAGAAGCTTCTCCTTCAGATGACCTGAAACATAGTTTTTAAATTTTTTCTTGAGTATTAGCAGAGAACTCTATGTTTATTAGATTGTAGTTCCCTGAAACTACAACACCACAAGTAGTAACATACTATAAAGACACTAAACAGGACAAAAGTAGACTTTGGTTGCAACGACAACATACGTTGCGACCCAGATATTACCAAAGTAACATTTATTCTGAGGTATGACCGGCTTTTTATTCTCAGTTATATGCTAGAATCCTTACTGTAGTAATATGAACACGACACGGTATCTTGTTCGACACCTTTGTCTAAGGAATTTTGTTTTAAATGACCTTTGTGCCACATAATTCACAAATTTTGACTGTACGCCATCTCCTGGTAGAGACTAGAATCATGTATGACATGTTACATATAGCAAAATATAGGGGCAAAGAGAGTTTAATAACCAATATAATGATATGCCATGTCCTGATAACAACTGTTTGAACAACTTTTTCTTTTCTTAATAAATTCTAGTCTTCATTTTATGAGTTTTATTTTTTGATAGTTAAACTCACTAAAATAAAAAATGAAAAATCGAACAAAGACGTAGATTAGTTGTATAGTATACTAAACAAGAAAGAGCTAATACGAATAAAAAAGAATACTGGTATATTTGTCTTGTAATTGTCCTATGTAGTTAATATCAATGTGAGAAGACTATCGTTTTAACCTTCTACCCTACATTCTATTTGCTTGAAGTATCCGTCTCTTCCAAAATAACAGGACAGTTAAAAACAAACTTCTTAACAAAAATGTGAAAAACGATCATCATTGGCAACGGTCGAACCAGAGTTGAATCATATAGGTTTTCTCACAAGGAATTCGTACAAAAGTGTTTTGAGTGATTGTTTTAATCAATAAAAAGACGTGCTTTACAAAATTTGACTATGATGCTTGTGTTCTGCCAGAAGTGATACCTAAACTTGTCTCTATATAAATGTTAAGAGTAAACCAACCCATGTATCTATCGAACTTGTAATCAAACTCATCGATGTCTTTCTGTTTGAAGAAGATGGAAGGTGAAAAAGGTTGGGCAATACTTAATATATGTTCTTTAATCTTTATAAACAGTTAAGGTGAATATGGTAATATAATAGTGTTATAAATTTGTCCTAAAAGTTGCAGTAGTTATTTTCCCCCATGATTATCTAAGATGCTCAACTTGATAAACAGACTAAAAACGATGCAACAAGTTTGTTAATTACTTCTGGCTACATAAGTCCATCTCTCAAAATCTTACATTACATGTGAAATTACCGAATTAAGTAAAATATTATGCAATTGTTAATCAAGGTCAGGTAAATAACAGCACCGTTTGACCCCAAGTAAAAACTCCTGCGAAATTTTTAATAAACCGAAAAATACATATATATACTGTATGATCATCCTCATTAGAACACATAATTAACTAAAACCATCAATCTACCCAACCTAACTATATAAGCTGACAACCATAAAATCAATAATAGTGAGCGTAAACCCCAACTATGTTGTTTTGGATGTTTTGGTGTTAGTTTCTGTTCTTGTTGGTTCGTCTCTCTTCTTGTAAGTTTGGTTTGTCTCTATTGAGCTTTTAACAATATAAGTTGCTTTTTTTTTAAAAAAAAAAACAAGGTTTTGACTTTTAACCTAAGATCATTTGTTTGCCCAAGCTAAGGAGGCTAAGTGAAGTACATGGTGCATTTAGTTACATTTTTTTTTCTTTCCATTTTCCATTTTCCTAGGGAGTGAGAGTGTTTAATCTTTTAGAAAAACAATGAAAATTTAGAAAATGTTTTCTTTTTTCAAAAGATATTAGGATAGAAAAGAACAATAAGAGTAGTTTTCAACTTTTTAGTTATAAAAAGAGAAGTTTCTTAGAAAAATTGAATTTAAATACATTTTCTATTTTTCTTTAAAATATACACTAAAAAGTGAGTAAATTTTCCGTAACTAAATGTGCTCATAACTTCTCCTACTCAATAAACTAACTTATCTTCGTTTGGAAAAATAAGGGAAGGAATTATTTCCAATCTCAATATAAGCAGCTTGTATACAATTAGTATAATACATTTGAAGCAATTAAATTTTTAGGCCTAATTTATTCTATACTATCAAGCAATTTTCTATTTTAAAAGTTTGACTTCCTATGCAAGTTTCTAGAAAACGATGGGATGATAATCGGAGATTCCAATGAAGAGAATTATTGAAGCGATAAGTAAAATGCACATAATAGCACGGAATATATCCGTGATATTCCAAATGTGTGACAAACACAACACCTACGTAATTAATTAATTAATGTTATTAATTATTAAATGAAAAAGAAAAAAAAAAGGATTGGCACACCTAAACAACAGAAATTCTTGACCAAAAAATTAAATAAAAAAATTGATGGACAATTCGACATACATAGATGAAAAATTCTTAAAGGTACACCTACTAACTAAGAACAGAAAAATTGTGTACGACACAAACCATAAAAACACGAAACTTAAAAGAATACATACACTAAAAATTGACTGAAATATAGATGCCAACAATGAGGAAACGCGGAATGAAACTATGGATGTTAATGGACGAGAAACAACCCGTGACCTGTGGGTACCCACTCATCATTGGTGGGTAAACCAGTGAAATTTTATCCATGGGTGGGTTATGGGTATGAACTTTTACCCGTTAGTGGGTTGCGGGCGGGTGATGGGTATGGACTTATACCCGCTGGTAAACCCGACCCGCAAGCCTACAAAACACATTATAGATACCTACAAATGAATTTTTATAATTTATTGCATATATGTGTATATATAATGGTTAATTTGAACAATATATAATAAAACTATTTATATAGAGATTAAAAAGTATAGTTTTCATGTTTCGAATAACAAACTAAACAAATAATTAAGAAAAAATTATCAAATAAATTGATATCATCAAACTATAAGTTCGCATGTTTTAAATTTTATTCGTTTAAAATTATGATCCATTAATTTGAACATGTTTTAAAAATATTTGTATACATTAAACTTATATATATAAAATCTTTCGATATTTTGATAAAATCTTTATATTATTTAAAACCTGCGGGTATCCACGGGTTGTGGGTATGGGTGTAAAAATAAACCTGCTAGTGGATATTCACGGGCGGGCGGGTCAAAAAATAATGAGGTCGAGGACGAGTTTTTTTCAAGAAGAGGAGAATGATGCAGTACATAATTGATTAAATCTGAGAAAACTTTACCCGTAAGGAATTAAAATAATTACTTGACAACTAAAAAAAGACAATATGAGTTCGAGTCGTTTAGAGAGTCTTTTAATTTAATCATTCTTTTAATCGGATTACTATTGGAATTATTATCCTATTAGGCTTAGTATTTGTCTATTATAAATAGAGTTTAACGTTTATGTTTTCATCAAGGTTGAATTGTGTGTTCTGATTTGATTAATAAAAGAGTTTGAGAGAGTTTCTCAATTCTTGGTGTTTCTATCTGCGTTAGGTAAATGATATTACCCTTTTGTTTGATAATACATCAATTATCGACAATACGTGTATCGAAATTGTCTAAATTCTGTAGATTTGTTCTACATCTAAATGGGTTTGGCATATTCATACCCACGATCCGCGGGTGCCATCCCTAAATGAAACTCCCAATTAGGGGCGGAATTAGAATAATATATACAAGGGGTAGAAACTTTTTTTTTTTTGTCTATAATTTTAAAGGGGAAAATTTTAATTTTAATATACTTATAGTGCTTTAATAAGGGTTATTTCTTACACAATTTTACATTTTATAGGATTCAAAGGGGCATGCTAGTCGACTTTTTAGATGCATTATGCTACAATTGTTTACTTGACATGCTATTTAATCAAATATACAAAAATTTATCATAATTTATAGCTGTCTAATATATAAAGTTGGAGGAAAATGAGATTCAGAAAAGGGTGGTGATATCTTTAACATTCAAAATGATAATAAATTCATAGAATATGTTAATACATACATGTGGTGAATTTATCATTTTGAATGGTGAAAATATCAATCGCCTTCAGGATAAAGGCAAACCTATTTCATTAAGGGAAAAGTACAATAAAATGTATTATACTTATCATCTTTTTCTATGTAAGGTACACAACTTTAATTTTTTTAACTCAAGGTATCACACTTTCAATTTGTAATCAAGTTATGGTCATGAATTTCACAAATGATGAGTTGCCACCGAATTTCTTTTTTATAAGAAACATATATTTATTTAATCGGTTAATATTCCTCGATCAATTTTAAAAATAAAGTGAGGATCAAGAATTTAACAAAACTCATTACCACTTTCAACTTTAAAATCTCCCATTATACTCAACATTTTTTAAAATTGATCGAGAAATATTAATCGATTAAATAGATATGCTATTTATAAAAAAGAAATTTGGTGACAACTCATCATTTGTGAAATTCGCACCTCTAACTTGATTACAAATTGAAAGTTCGATATCTTAAATTAACAAAATTTAAAATTGCGTACCTTAAATAAAAAAAGTTAGATAAATATAGTAGTGTACTTTTCTTTTATATTAAGTAAGTTAGATGGTTTTTATCAATGATTTGAAAACCGGTTGAACCGGTTCAGTCTGACCGGTTCGACCGGGAAAAATGGATTTTCTGGCCGGGAACAAATCGGTTTTGACCAGGAGTTGACGGGTCAACGAACCGGACGGTTCGGTCAAAACCGGACGGTTCGACTGGGAACCGGATGATTCAACCAGATTTTTTTTTTTTTTTTATAAAATGATGATGTGGCATGAAAACCGGACGGTTCGACCGGACCGGTTATCTTATATTTAAGATTTCTTCCTTTCTTGGAAGTGCTGGACTGGGCTGGATTATTGGGCCCACAATAAACTTTTTAATAAATTTAGACATCAAAAATTTCAACAACAGAAAAACATGCAATGCATAAATGCATGTGGGGTGAGGATAAAGCTATTGGTTTGTAAATTCGGCTCATAATTAACTAATTATGTCCCACTAATACTATCTTTTTTTAAGTAACTACTAGTAATTGATTTATAAATATGGGAGTATTCCAGTAACATGGTATGGAAAATACGTTATGAATATAATAAAACATTATATCTAATCAAGAATATATTAGTCAATTTAACAATAATAATTATTGGCAGAATCCAGATGAATTGCTCTGTCAACTAACTAATCAACTATGAGTATTATTATTATTGTGTACTTGGCTTAGTTGGCTATTCCAATTTCGGAGCTTTCTCGAATAGGTGATGATAAATTTATCAAAATGTTTCATAAATTCACCATAACTACGTATCACTAGTTTGTACGTAATTGGTGAAAATATCACCGTTTTTCTAAATAAGTTCCACACTAAACCTTTCCCTTTTCAAATATTATACGTCATCTACATAAATATAAATATAAATACTAAAAAAAACGGAGTAAAAAATAGATAGGAGTAAAATGAGGACATGCAAACAACCAACCCACCATATTCTACAAATACAGTTCATTTGTATACATCATCAACATCACGATATATATAAGCAGGTATAGCATTAAACTGGCATGACAGATCATAAACAGACTTTCTGAACCGTTCAAATTCCAGAAATTAAATCATTTAATTTACTTTACCTATCTTCTTCAATACTTTAATAACCGTCATTAATTAATTCATATTAAAACTCCAAAATACATACCTAATAATAATCAAACCTTCAACACCGATCGTCGTCTATCAACTCAAACCGTTTCTTCTGCAACGAAGATTCGCGTAGGACAATTCTGCAAAATCATATCACTCAAAATTACGATCAATCGATACATACATTTCCTATATCTACACGAATTCTTCAATTATATAAACGTGTAACCGAATTCGATCAATCGGTGTAATTAACCTAACGATCAATTCGCGCCAAATTCATCACAATTTTACTAAAAAACCGATCAATTTCGATGAATCGTTCATGTATTTCGAAAAATTCGTGTGCGTGTGTGTGTGAAATGATGATAGAGAGAGACTTACATGTCCACTGCTGCGAAAGCTCCAATCAATGGAGAACTCTCGCAGCAGAACTGCGAAGGAATATATATATCTATGATGATGATGATGATGATGATGAATGTGTATACATGAATGTGTTATTTTGAAAATTTGATCAAGCGGTTGTCTCACAAGTTTTACAAACAATTTTTGATTAATTCAAACACGCATATACAATTTGGTGTAATTTTAGGGTGAAAGGAAGAAAGAAAGAACAGAAAAGAGAGAGAAGCAATTAAAAAAATGAGGGGAGGGGGTCACACTCTTTCGGTGGTTAGTGAGATCTGGTGGGACTTTATATATGACTAGTACCTGAAATAAGAATCTCCTCACGTGGTTTTACTAGCTTGCCACGTACCCTTTTCTTTCGCTATAT
The DNA here is from genome assembly GCA_963422505.1 of Pseudognaphalium luteoalbum. Lineage (NCBI taxonomy): Eukaryota > Viridiplantae > Streptophyta > Magnoliopsida > Asterales > Asteraceae > Pseudognaphalium > Pseudognaphalium luteoalbum. The sequence goes on from OY730192.1 coordinate 40,333,706, forward strand.
CCTTTTTTACCTTTCTACCCTTTCATATTTTTCTTCCAAAGATGATCTTACAACTATACACAACCATGAATATATATAACTTGAACTTATCACTTTTAGGTTGAGGAACAACTCGCATAACGTATGTCAGAGGCCGTTTGATATTAATTCAACATCAAAGATATCGCAAATGTTACTCCTCCCGTTAAGGTATCAGTTTTGAGAATTTCCATTAACTATATACTATTATTCATCAATTAAATATTTACCTACTAAGGTCTTATATAATTTATTATTTTTGAACAAAAGGCCAAAGCCATAATATTGAATATTCATAACGATAAAACTCCTTACTGTTAATGTACATTTAAGTGGAAAACAAATCCACAGAGTATTATAGTTACCAAATACCAAATGAGTAATTCAAGTAAGACACACAATATGTATAAATTTAACCCGAAATGCTCTTGGAAAAATGATAATCTATCACAAAAAAGCTGTGATTTTGATGCTTGTGCAACAAGTTGGCATAAATCCAATACCTTCAATACCAATTGAAAGACAACGTACAAAAATTTCACCTTAATAACAAGTGGGGGATTTTTTTTTACTAAGTTTCTAAATCAAAAACTTTTGAACAACCTAACTCATAAAGAGATTCCATAAATTGACGACTTCGAGGTCTCAAACTTTGAGACCATAGCCCATCTTTTTGGTTATTGATAAATATAACAAACTTTTTGTTGTATTGATCAAATAATATACATAGCAGTGTTGTACTGTATATTATATATATGCGTATAGTTGTTGTATCCATAAAAAAGAGTTCTATTTATCACTGTCCATCTTTTTCACATATTCAAGAAGGAAAAGGGTCACATATATTCGAATGAAAAAGAATAACTATACCCACTTACGGGAGGAAAATCAATGATGGTGACGATTAAGGAAAAGAGACTTTTTCATGTCATCATAGCATGATGGCAAGACTCTCATAGAAAAATCTAGAGAGAAATCAAAGAGGTGGCTAGGTGTTTTTTTTAAGTCGTATTTAATTAGTTGTAATACAAAATATGAACACTTCATTTGTGACATATAAAAATAGAAATTTGACAATGGGAACCAATTCGAGCTCAAAATTATGAAATGATATGTGTCGATCTATAATATAATTAATAATATCTTTTTAATGTATACAAACAGAATTTTTACCTTTTAAGAAAGTATCTTTCAAACATTAGTAAGTACATTCTATTCTATTCTAGATATAACATATACATTACAAATTATGAATTTTACACATTGAATATTGTTTTCTCATTCTCTATGGCAATTTCCTCATAATGCGCAAATCCACCGCCATCACCCTACGACAAAATGAGTGGGTTGGTTGGGCGGGTATGAGTTATGAGTCAAAATGGACGCGAGTATAAATGAGCCCAGGTCTAATCGGGCGCGGGTCTAAATGGGCTTAGATCATAACGGGCTATTTAAAAATTTCATAACAAATATTATAATTCTCTAAGATATATATTTCGTCCAAAATAAGTTATACATTTTTAACTATATAATATAAAAAATATAACATGATGGTCACTCATTTAGATCAATTCATTATTTGAGTTTACCCAATTAAGTTCATTCCTAAAATTTCTCCAGTCCATAAGAACCTAAACTTTATGTCATTATACCCAGAATTGCCCAGATGTGAAGCAAATGGGCAGAATTTTCCAACACCTATTGATATTATACGTACCTCTAAAGCCGTTATCATCCATACTTTCTATTTTATATACGCAGATAATAATCACTTTTAAAACTTGTCGTAATAAGTCATCTAGCTAATGAGCATTAACTTCCATAGTTAAATTAAATCACGTTATTGTATCATGTTTAAGGGACATTAAAGAAGTTAGCGGTTAGCTGGCTATATAATTATTAAAAATATAACAAGTTTCAAAAAGAAATGAATATCAGTGTAATAAAAATTGGATGAGGATGAAAAGTGAAACACATTATAAACCACAAGGAACATCTTGTGTAATCTACTCGAGAATATACAAAAAAAAGAGTGAAGAATTTGAATACTAGTAAGAATTTAAACTGAATTCCAATGAATATACGTTGGATACAATTTTAGTAAAGGGTATAATGGAGAAATACTAGTATATTGCCAGGCAAAATGGGCCAAATGTGCGGTTGCATGTAGGTGAGTGTGGACCCGAAATCTTGTTAAGGAACCCGGCCTGTTAATTCAATAGGCGTTGGGAGCTGGAATCATAATATACAACGGTTTCCTTTGGTATTTTGTGCAACATTTCACACGTGGGAATTATATACCCACTAGTTCGTTCTTTCTTTCTTTCTTCATAAACATGGATGACCAAGAAATGAATGCTACACAAATATATATATATCGCTTAAAGTCCAAGACAACAACTATACATTAATTAATATAGGCATAAAATGTACTTATTAAATTGAATTAATTCAGTATAAAATGCAAATGTTATTATTAGGTATCAGAAACTTATATATTGCACTAACTGTGGTATCTTGATTCCTTAGAAACGTCCTACGGTAGTCATATACATAACTCAAAAGTAATTTTTCATCTTCTATTGACAATTTATTATAATATACGTAGGACTCTATACTGCCTATCTGGGCTTTATGACACATGCAAAATGACGTTTCCGTGTCAGTAAAACATGATCTGGATGGTTCTTTATGACGTTGCAAATGGAGATAACACCGAGGACATGCCAACATTTTTGCAGACCAAATAAATAAGCAATTCAAAAGTCGAGACTGCTTAAAATGTGAGTGCAACTTTTGTTGCTTGGAACTCAGAGTCGCTACTCAATTCAAACGACCGGGGACTGGCGTGAACTTGTAAACCAACTTCGGGTTCCTTGTTAACAGTGTTGTTGTCCCGTTGTATTATCTGCAAGAACTTTTAATATAGAACAAGAAATTCCTAATTAATGCAGAAATCTAATGATCAATTAAATGAAACTGGTAACAATGCTCCTGATTAGAGGTGGCAAAATGAATGGGTCGGGTCTGGTCGGATCACGGGTCTAGATGAATTTGGGTTTAAATGGGTCCGGGTCTAGATGGACCATTTAGAAGGATGAGTCTAAACGGGTCCGGGTCAAATGGGTCTCGGGTCTGAAACGTTTAATAGTTTGATTATGTTAGACATTATATATAGGGCTAAGTGTCTGAAAATGTATCAAACTTTGTCAAAAATCTCTATTGTATGTATCCAATTTTCGATTTATGCTAATTGTATGTAATTTTTCTATGTGGCACTTGGTGTGAATGCCATGTGGATTCTCTATATGGATGATACACCAGTCAAATTACGTACAATTAGCAACAATCGAAAGTTGGATACGTACCATAGAGGTTTTGAAAGTTAATATATACAATAGAGATTTTGATTAAGTATTATACATTTTCAGACACTTATCCCTTATATATATGGGTTTCATTTATTACAGTGCTTGATGTGACTTACGTAGTACCGTAGACGTTTTAAACTAAACATTATTCGGCAATTTAATATTGTGATGATGTTTTCCCCATTACTCTGTTATTTTAAAAAAAGTTTTTGAAACATATATTTTTAAATTCACGGTTTTACATGTTAGAAAACGATAACAGTTGAAGGTTGCTTTTTAAAGGAGCTTATGGTTCCGATGACCGCAATGGTCTTATTAGGACACCTAGAGCGTATTGAAAGGATTGTCGGTGCATCATCAGGGTCTGTGATCTGTGTGATTCACGAAGAAGAGCTTCGTGGTGCTTTGAGCACCATGTTAAGTCTATGACAACGACACGTGGTGCTTTGAACGTATTGTAAGATTTTTTGTTGTATGATGTGTATGATGGAACAATAATGTTGATTCCATTGTTTCTGGGTACAAAATGATCAAAAAATGCAAGTTCTTTTCATCAGCGATTTGAGACACACTTAGCAAATTAAACTTTAATTGTTCAACAAGGTAAATATCCCTAAACTTGATTTTGTCATTACCGATCACTCCTTTGACAATGAACTTTCGTCTTATTGGATTCCCTCCAAATGCCACATATCCTCCATCAATTGGTTTGAACTCTTGTAGTTTGGTTATGTCTCATGTCATGTACCTTGAGCAGCCACTATCAACGTGCCAAATACTTCTCTCTTTCATACATGGCTTGCCCTGCACATAAACATCAAAAGATCAGTCTCTTTTTTGGGAACCCAAACCAAACTGGTATTGGTATTGGAATAGTGTCAAATATCATAACTAATTTGTAAGATTATCATTAAAAGTAAAGTCCTTTTTGGATTGCCCTCAATGAACAGTCAAAGAAATATGAAGGGAAAATATGAATGAGAGAGAATGCTCAATAATGGAACTCCACAACTTACTACAAACTGCTGAGCAAGGGATCAAGAAAGATGATGTGTCCTCTCGCTCAGCAGCTCCAGTGTTGACTTGTTGGTCAAAGTGCAAAGAAAAGGAAAAGGTCAAATTCAACTTGGAAAAGAAAAACTACTAATGGAAAGTCCATTCGTGGATCTAAGAAAGTGACCGGTTCTGAGATTGCACCTGTTAGTGACCCAAAGGTAGCAGTGTGCTTCTACTGCAACACAAAGGGGCATTGAAAGCGTAACTGCCTAAAGTACATGAAGGACCTTGAAGATGGAAAGGTTGAGAAGAGTATTCACTCTGGTATGTTTATGATCGAACTCCATAATACTACAACTTCTAATTCGTGGGTTCTGGATACAGGGTGTGGTAATCACATTTGCACTGTATTGCAGGGGCTAAAGGAAAGTAGAAGTGTAAAGCATGGAGAGATCAACTTAGTTCTGGGAAACAAAGGAACTGTGCATGTGATGAAGATTTGAAGATTTAGATTTTGGAGTTAGGATAGATTTGAATAATTGCTATTGTTGGTCAGAAATGACTAGAAACATTATTTCATTTTATGCTTTATTTAAAGATGGTTATCGTTTTTCATTTGATAATGGAAATGGAGATATTTTGGTTCATTTAAATGACTATTTTATTTTAAATCTTCTCCTTACAAAGACATATATGAAAATCTTGAATGTGTTAGCAATGTTATTTTAAATGTTGGTTCGTCTAATGAGCTTGATAAATCCAAGTTGTGGCATTATCGTCTTGGGCACACAATAAGAAATGCATCTTCCAAACACCAAAAGGATGGAGTGTTGGAATCATGTGACCTCAAATTGGCTGATGTATGCAAAACTTGTTTATTAGGCAAGATGACTAAATCACACTACTACAAAATCTCAAATGGCACACGGTTAAAATCATATATGGACCACGGAAAATGGGAGGTGGACTAAGGGGGGAGAAGTCTATTTGAAGCTGAAAAGGACCACGAATATTTTGGAGTGATCTTTTTGTAAGAAGAACCACGGTTCCCACGCTAAGAACCGTGGTCTATTTGACTAATTATAAGAAAATATTATTTTTATATTTTATTCTATTTATTTTTTGTTGGTTCAATATATTAAATATATATATAAAAAGATGATAAAAATTACGATTTTAACAAATATATAAATATAAATAACAATTTGCATACAACTTGTTTTTTTTAACACGGTATACAGCTACAAACAACAAAGATTAATCAAGTACCGAGTATTACAAATTGTGATATTGAATATTAATTACTCATGCTAATCTAGAAAGAGAAACTAATGTCTTAAACTATAAAACCAATCACAAAACACGAACGATGACAACATATTCAGATCAGTAGCAGGCCAATGATCTGGAACCCATCCAAAACATAACTAAATAATATCTCCAGCTTTGCTTTTCCACTGCGACCATGAATCTTCACTATCTTTTATGGTAAAATATTGAAGTATAACCCGAAGAGATACAACCTTCATATAAAAACATCATACAAAATTAAATAACTTTAAAACCAACATCGAAGCAACAAGAAAAAAATGTAGAGCAAAAAATTGAAGTAATAAATGAGTAAAGAAAAAGAAGCAAGTAACAAATCACCTGAAAGAATCTCATTAGGTAGTAAATCGAGTGAACAAACTTTACTTACGAGTGTACATCTAGAGAAATTAGAAGGAAGAACATCCAATCTGACAAAAAGAATAAGTGGTTTTTTGATGAAGATGATATTTGTGAATTCGATCAGTTTTTGTTTTGAAACTAAAGATTGGAGATTTGAAATAATGAAAATGAAGCAGATGGGGGTTTTTATACAATAATGTTAGAGGGAAAGTGGTAAAATATAGGGGACTCTAAAAAAATATAGGGGGGAAGTTCCAAATTTTCAATTATTTAATCGAGCTAAAAAATATTAAATAGTACGGTTAATAAGCAATGTGTTCTAAAAGATAATCTTGAATTAAAATAGCGCGGTTGAGTTAATCGATCTAAAAAATATTAAATAGCACGATTAAACATAAGTCGGATACCTTTGAGGTGTTCAAAAGATATCAAAGGGAAGTAGAAAATCAACTTGGCAGAAAGATAAAGGTTCTCCGATCCGATAGGGGAGGAGAATACCTTAGTATCGAGTTTCTCAATCATCTCAAAGACTGCGGAATAGTTTCACAATTGACTCCTCCTATAACACCACAGCTTAATGTAGTTGCTGAGAGGAGAAATAGAACTTTATCATCCAATATTAGTTTATTATTTTCTATTGCTTCGAAAAAGAACATATATACATATATATATATATATATATATATATAGAGAGAGAGAGAGAGAGAGAGAAAAAGAAAAAAAAAAGAGGTGGGTTAAAATGAGAAGGCTAATTTTCGTGAGAACGTGAGAAGCTTTTCAAAATTACTTTTTAACTATTCAAAACACATTTTCCTATAAAACTTTTTCAATGATTACTATTAAAATAACTTTTGGAAGCTATGATATAAATATAAATAAAAAATATTAACTTTTTTTTCAAACTTATTTTACAGTCGTTACTGTTGTGATTATATAAGATAATCACAAAATATAACATGATAATCACATGTGATTATTTTCTATTATAATGTGATTATCATATGTTCGAGATAATCACAAAATATGGCATGATAATCACATATTATTCATGTGATTATCAAGTTATAAAATGTGATTATTATCAATAAAAAATTTAACAAAAAATAATTTAAAAATTAATAAAGCGTTGAAAAAATTTTTATTTGAAATATAACTTCTAAAAGCTATTTAAAAAATAAGCTACGAAGAAAATTTTGTAAAAAAACATATTTTGGATAATTAAAAAATGATTTTAAAGTGTTTCTCACGTTCTCATAAAAATTACCCTTCTCATTTGAACCCGGGACTATATATATATATATATATATATATATAACTAGGTATTTAGCCCGTGTGATACACAATCATTTCTAAATTACAATTATATTAACATATAGGGGTAAGTACATAAAAATGTTTGACATGACATTCATAGTATGTACTCAACTATTCGGGCTTCCATTGTGTGTAACAAACTATTTATTTCTTTCCATTGTATGCAATTTGGTGACGTGTCAACGTGTAAGGATGATACGTGACACCTTATATAGATGACATGTGAAAAAAATGCCGGAAATTACATACAATAGAAATAAATAAATAGTTTGTTACATACAATGGAAAACCCGAACAGTCGAATACATACTATGAATGTCAGGTGATAATTAATTGCATTTTTATGTCTTTACCCCTAACATATACGAGTACCAAAATGTTAAATAATAATCAAATCCATATATTTTATTAAAACTGATTTTCATATAATATGGTAGTTGATGATTATAATATTAGTTCATTGAAATGTATGAGATGCAGAAATATAAAAAGTTTTATAATAAATTATAATAACATGGAATTATGTCTCTTTGCAAAATAGAACGTAGTAGTTTGTCTATGAATTTAAAGTTTTAAAATTTTGTAAGATGAAAGTGTTAGTAATTATAAAATTTTAAGGGAAAATTAAATTGATGATTTGGCATGATTATGGTGGTTTTAGAAAAAGGTAATGAGATGATGTGACACGACTGAAAAACAAGGAAAAATCTATGAATTTTTTAAAGAAAAGTAAATTGATGATTTGGCATGATTAAGAGGATTTAAAAAAAAATAATGAAATGATGTGGGATAGCTAAAAAGTATGAAAAAATCTTTGTTTTATAAATATAGATATATAGGTTAATAGCTATTGTATATAAATGATATGCTATTGTATATTAAAAGCTCAAACTCAGGCTCGTTTATTAAACGAGATCTAGAATATGTTCATGCTCTAGCTCGTTTAAGCTCGACTCGACGAGCTTTTAACGAGTCAAATTCGAGTAGCTCACAAGCTTATTACAGTATTATATTACATATACGACGATTTATAAGGAACAAAGCAAACCTAATCTTAATATGTCGTAGCTCGTTTATACAATCGGGCTGGACCATCTAGAGTAATCTAGCCTCTAATTTTCCTCGCAATTGTAGCGGTAAAGGAATGACGCTCAAACTGAATATTAATACATAAATCGTAAAATAGAGCTAACTCTTCTCGTTTACAGCCCAGTGAAAATGCATATTTATCTTCTTATTATATTCACAGTTTTTAACATGCCATTTTCAATAAATAAATAAAAAAAGTGAAATTGACAAAAATGACATGGAGTTATTTTAGATAGAAAGAGTAACTTCAATGACTTGTCTACATATATAATACATATGTGAAATTGTTCTTTTCTCAACAAACTTAAAGAGATTTTCATCTTAATATGTATTTAGTCAAAATTATAATAAATGATACAAAAACCTCATATGAAAATGTATATTTATATATAAGTGATTACAATTACAATTAGATGAAGGGCATATTCTAACATACATATTGTTGACATAATAATGGCTTTGTAGTTTGTACTAGTACTATTTATCAATCATTAAACGATTTTTCATAATATTAATTATTCATTTTCAAACCATAATATTTTTATATGTATGTATAGAGTATAGACGGTCCTTAATTTAAAGCTAACAAGACAAATTATTTTGTACATTTAACCATTTACACATGTTATTTTTTTCCATTATATAATAAAGTAAATAATCAAGTGGCCTCTTTATAAACCTAACAGTAGGTCTGGCATGTAATCAACATGAATACAGAAAAGAACTTTAATTGACAAAGGTATTTAAATCAAATAATTAGCATAATTAAGCATCCCATGTCCACAAATCTACGTTCTTTCTTATTTAGAGCACACGGTATCATCCTATGTGACATCGACGTTCAGAGGTGAGAACGCCGTGCGCCGGCGTTCTGCCAGACCGGGTCGACTTTCTCGCAAATTTTTGACGTCGCCGTTCATAGCAAGACTTTGAAACCCTTCAATGTTCTCACTATCTTTTATTGATTTTTTATTCCTTTTCTGTCTGGTAGGTGACGAGCATAATTAAAAAAATAATCAGATGGTGGCTGGTGGCGTAGAAAGAAATCATGAGAAAAAAATGATAGGTTGAAGATGATGATATATATTTACATTTTCTACCCTATAATATTTTCAGTTTTCACTTTAAGGTTTTAGGTGTTTTAATAAAGTGGAATGATTTAACACTTTGATATAGACAAATAAAAAATAATAATTTTAATTTTAAGATTTGTAATTTTTTTTAAATTTTGTTTCGATGAATTAAATGTTATATTTATTTAATTTATTTGTTTTTTATATATTAATTTATACAATTATCTTTATTAAAAAATCAAATAAAACAAATAATAAAAAACTCTAGAACACTGTGAATTCAGTTTCATCACACCACAGAATCTTCACTTTCAACATCCTCCAGAACACTGTCCACAACACCGTTTCCCATACCCTGTGCTCTTATATTTTGCGGTTCGTCCTCAACATATAATCAAAAGATTGAGAAGCTAACATATGTGTAAATCTGAAATTGACATATTATTTCTATTTTGAATGTCAATTTGTTTCCGTTTCTGTTAAGCATAGCATACATCTTCTGCAAAAACAATGAGAAACATGCACTTAACTGAAAGTCTGAAACAAATAAAACTAATTACAAGCTGTAAAAATGATTATTTCTTACTAAAACTAATAGTCTAATAGCATTATTTTTAAGACATGCTCATGGATTACAACAAGTGTACCACATTTAGACTCAACCCAAAATTCAACCATGTGGTTGGAGTTGAACTCCTGTTCAAGGGAATGCATACGTAAGCGAGGGTGTGTGATTGTGTAAGATTTCTTTACTTTCTGATATATAATTTTTAAATAATAAGTTATTAAATTATTATGCATGAAATGGTCGGCAGACGTGATGGTAACGATTGAGCCCACAACTTGGGCCTACCAAAGGTTCACAACGTCCATTTAGATGCTAAATTACCAAAAGCCCAAACATCTAACGGTATACGGGCAATCCCTGGAATTTGGATAAGATTATCAAGAAAGTGAAAGTAGATATACTAATACTAAATAATAATAATAATAATAATATATAAATATATTTTCTGTTAGTGCAAATAATGTCGTTATTACTTATTAAATAACTTTTGTCACATTTATCCGTTTAGAAACCACTTACATTTATTCATGTTTAAGATTATTGGGGAAAAAAGGCGGTGTTGTTTCACCACGCCGGTTCAACCAAGTATGGACCGAGTTTTCGAAGCCCTTTTCAGAAAACATTCTCCATCCATTTCAAAATAATTGTTTTTGTTTAACTTTTAAAAGATTTATTTTTCAACTTTCACTTTAAACATATTTATTTATGTTATATAATATTTTATGTAAAATTATACCAATAAAAATATATTTAATAGTCAATTTATTCATATATTTTGCATAAAGTATTATATAATACAAACAAAAATATTTAAGATCAAAGTTAAAAAAAAAACATCAAAAAGTTAAAATTGGGACGGAGTTAGTATATATTTGTCAAAATGAGACCTTATATCAGGCTATAAATGTTTTTTTATTCTTTTTATTGCAGCTTAATCAAATTTGAAAAACTTGAACATATTTTTTTCTTGCAATAACAATGAAATAATATGTATATGCACGAAAACACATACATATACACAAACACACAAATTTTAAAGCCTGTGTCGATGGTTCTGGTGGTCGATGTTTACACCACACAACTATACACTTTTGTCCCTGTCCATTTAGGTCCACGACCATATAATTTTGTACACTACTATTTAGCTTTATTCTTACACTTTGTTACGTTTTTTTCTAAGTTTTAGCAAGTATAGTTATAAAACGTCTAATAACCAAGATCTCAAAATTGATACTGTACTTCGTAACGATACAACGCAATTTATGTCTTTAGCGACTAAAACAGTAGCCAGATGGTAACGCCCATTTAATTCCAATCACCTTTTTCTTTGTCGGTTGCGCTTCTCCAATTTAATAATATTTTTTTGTAATAATTCCAATTTATTTCTTATTTTTTTATGTGTTTTATATTTTTTATTCACACACACTCACATACTATTTCGATCACAAATTCCCTATCTTTCATCATTAAAAACTACACCGATTCCACTTGTTATTTACTGCTCTGTGATATAACTAGCTGTACCTAGGGTTTCAGTTTTTGTAACAATCGAACTACTGATCTACTTGAAGAATAAGAAGAAGATCGATATGGATGCAGCTCAATATATACGAAGACATCACCGGCACATCGCCGGCCGTGAACAGTGCGCTTCCGCCGTCGTCAAACACATCAAAGCTCCCGTTGATATCGTAATTCTCTAACTCTATATTCATAGTAACGTAATTGTGTGTTATATATAATTCTCGTATAATATACTATGTGTAGGTATTGATATAGATATATACGTTAAATATATTCGATAGATATGTGTAACTTTAATCAATTTGTTATAAGTAATTGAGAAATTTTAAGTTTTATTCAGGTGTGTAGTCTGTTTTAGTATAAGATATATGTAGAAAGTCTAATCAATTTGTTGAATTATACAGTGATTGAGAAAAATTAGCTTTAACAAGGTTATTCGGATGTGTAGTTGTGTATATGCATGATATGTATCGTTTTGGATGTGATCATGTGTGATTCGGCTGTAGAATATGTTTTATTGCATACATGTACATGATTTATATATGCTTCATATGTTTATTTGCTGGTAAAATGCTGAAATCTTTTGAAGATCTGGTTGAGGTGATGTGTTATTACGTATTCGATGTGTTCATGTGTGAAACCTGATTCAGTATTAGATAAATGAAATAGTCTCTGTTCTTTGACTTCTTTTCATTGAACTATACAAGATCTTTACAAGAACAGAGTTATGCTGCATATGCTTTGTTTTTATACATGTTTTTTAACTTTAAATTTCGATAATTTTTGGGTAATTTCACGTGTAGTTTGCTCCATGATCATTATTATTGTATGAATTTACAGCCATTTGAAAAATTGTTATCTGACTTTGGTGAATTGATATGGCTGTTCAGGTTTGGTCGTTAGTTAGGAGGTTTGATCAACCTCAAAAGTACAAACCATTTGTTAGCAGATGCACAATGCGAGGGGATCTTAATATAGGGAGTGTTAGAGAGGTGAATGTCAAGTCAGGGCTTCCAGCAACTACCAGCACTGAGAGATTGGAACTTCTTGATGACAAAGAGCACATCCTTGGCATCAAAATCGTCGGTGGTGACCATAGGCTAAAGGTATATACATCTGTCACCAATGTGTATATATGTTGTATCGTACATAAAGTTTTTCGTTCTGAAAAAAAGGTATATTAAAGTTATCTTTGTTCTTTCACCCCCTTCATAATAAATTAACCATGTTATAGGTCTAAAAATAAGGTATATTTCTATATAAACAGGATAATATCTGTCTAAACCTAGATATGTAAGCACTTGGGCTTGGATTATGGATTAGTTTTTAAAATCTATGCAAGCCAACTATGAGCCTGTGCTTTTAAAGTCATATAAATATCTGTTAAGAGTCTGAAGATTAAGAACTTGTATGTTCAAGTAATTAAATGGAAGTCTTCTTATTCTTGATTCCACAGAACTATTCTTCAATCCTCACCGTTCATCCAGAGGTAATAGAAGGAAGATCTGGGACACTAGTGATCGAGTCATTCGTAGTGGATATACCCAATGGCAACACCAAGGACGATACATGCTACTTTGTCAAGGCCCTAATTAACTGCAACCTTAAATCTCTCTCTGATGTGTCAGAAAGAATGGCTGTCCAGGATCAGACGGTACCCCTTGCTTAATTGTCTATACTTTCGACATCAGATGTGAAGAAACCAGAGAGCACTTATGGTATTCCGGTTAGTGTTTCGTTCTTTCCCCTTCGGTGAACCAAAACTTGCTTGTTTCAAGTTAATGTGGAACATATAGTGTAAATATAGGAGGTTTCTATATAAATTGCTGATAATCAGTAATAGACTAGTAGCAGCAGCTCAATGTTTGCAGGAATTCTCAGGGCCGACAAACATTCGGTAGCGGTTTATCTATTTGTGTTAATAAATAGTATGTCAGTTTGCTTTTTTCCCTCTTCAAACTGTAGTCATCCTTCTCATATTGGATTGGAATGTGTAATATATGAGTAAGGTATTAATTCAGTAGTTCTACTATAATTTAGACAATCAACCTCTTCTCCGTTGAAAACTAACCATTGCTCATTTGCAACTCTTGGAAATTGCTTAAAATCGTCACTATCATACAACAGAACTACAGATTCATGATATAATCGTTTCACCTAGTCTATCTAAACACGAGGACCAATTGGTGTATAGTTGGAACACCCAAGATGTGTGAAAGATATTGAACATGGTAGTTTGTTAATAATAAACTGATGAGATCAAATTGTGATGTGCTTTCAACATGAACACACAAAGATTGCATGATACCCGCCCTCTTATAATTTAATGCCACGCCCGATTATCACTCGATAAGAATTTGTATGATCGATTAAAATATGGGTTTTTTTTTTAGTTTCTTAATCTTCTCAACATATTTTGATAGCGATAAATAGGACATACAAATTTATCAACTATGTATGTGAATTGTTAGTCATGTAAATCATAGTCATGTCCACTTTGTTTGTACATCTTACTAGTAAAAAAAACGTTCGGTAGTTGATGATGCCTACATTGTCCAAAATCGAAACACGTCTTCCGTTTTTATTTGGGTCAATGTAGTTTCAATATGCATACACTACCAAAACTATATATTTATTGGTCTCAGATGTTAAGTTGATTCTCGATAACCCATAAGGCCATAACAAACCAATATTGATTGATTATTATGTATTCAAATAAACATCTGATTCATGTGAAAAGCGTCGTGTGCAACTGAAAAAGGTCCGAATTACACTGAGCCTCGTGTTCATGTGCGGAGGATCTTTAATGGAAACTGACGACTGATACGAGCCTTATCTTTTTAAAACCGAGTCAGAGTAGTGAAATAGGACAATTCATCTTGTCCATGAACCGCGATACACCATATCCAAATGGGTCCGCCATGAGAGCAAATTGAGATGATGTTTCTTAACGTGTTTTATCATCACATAGAAATGTTACAAGTTAAACGTTGTGGGATGGAAATGTGTTCCACTAACTGTAACAGAGATTCTTGTTATGGAAAATAACCAAAGTTTTAATAACCTAGTCAAGGTAACAAATCACTCGAGCAACAAGTCTATCAGTGATGAAATTTCATATTTCCATTTTTCATGTTTGGATATATAAATAAATTGTTGTATTTGCTTTTGATTTGAGAGAGAAGAAAAAAAAACTAAAAAAGGAAGGAAAAAAATATATATAAAAAAGGATATTTACTGTCGTTTTCACCTTTTACCAAAATGTACAAAAAACATAACTTAGTGGAAGTGTTGTTTAATCACTGCTTTTTAGTTTAAGGGGCACTTTATAACCGAAAGTGCTGCTTTAATTACGACATGTGAATTGTATGACTAATCAAAGAGGGTAAATTACTGATTTATAATTTAATTTAATTTAATCTAAATTAAACAGAGGAAAAAGGAAGGTATTACCTTTTGTTTCAATAGCGTTAAGGTAGCTATTTTATTATCAAAGGAACAATAAACTTTTTAGAATTGTTTTTATATCATCAAAATACTACGGAGTAAATTTTTATTAAATTTTTTATTAACTTTCTAAAAAAACTGACATGTCGTTGACATTGCTTACACATAATATTATTTTATACATACTTCCCGGTGAAATTAGTTTTTTCATTCCATTAATATGGAACATCAACACCATCAAACGACAATTTTCATCTTCAAATTTTTCATCTTCTTTATCATATTTCAAAAATCAAATTCATACAAGACTTGAGAGAAGTGAATCAATTCATACGCAGAATCACTAGAAACACCGGTCATCATTATTGCACACCACAAACACCCATTTCTTTCACAAACAAATATACATAACTGTGTTTGAAAACCAAATCAATCTTCTGGTCAAAACCCAAATCGGTTCCAAATGCAAAGATCGATTCCGAAGTTCATAAACACTGAAGTAGGTTTTAGAGCTAATGGATGTCAATGATCTTACACTAGCACATGTCAAGAGCCATTTACAAGTATTAATGAACTTGCAAAATCGAAAAGGATTTATAGTATGAACTTTCATGAACTCCGGTTTTGACTTATGTGAAAGCCACGGCAACATGTCAGATTTTCTGAAACAGTGTCGATAAGATTTCATATGTTGATGAAATCAACACTCAGAAGTTTATTGGGGTTTTGATTTGTTAAGCATTCTAAAATAAATTCAAACTACTTATTATTCCATATTTAGAATGTAAACATTCCATAAATTCAAACTTGTTGTTAACATTGATAAAATAATGGGTACGCTAGGGATATCGGAAATAATAGGTAGTATATTGTTGGTCCACACCATAAATTCAAAAAATAAAAGTCGTTATCTAACTTATCTTTATACTCATTGGTACGCAAGCCGTTAGTGTATGAAATTTTTAGAACATATGAATAAATAGGTTATTTAGTAAAACGCTATTAATGATCTTGATATATTAAGGAAATGATAATTTGTTTTAGTAAAATGCTAATAATGATCTTGATATATTAAGGAAATGATAATTTGTTTTAGTAAAATGCTAATAATGATCTTAATATATTAAGAAAAATAATAATAACAGTTATGAAGACTGTCATTATATGTCGAAACATGCTCAATATACTTGTATTCAGACCATAATAATTTTATAAACCCTAGACATTAGTTAAGATGCAATCATCTTGCCTATATCCTAATTGGGTATCCCCAATTTATGTGGAAATTTCTCATGATATACTAGCCCAATGTGCTTATGTGACATCCCCTTTTAGTTAACATTTGTCCACAAATCTGATGTGTCAAGTGCTCTTAAGATCCCACATTTCTTATCATTTGCTTCAATCAATCGTGTACATGATAAAAAAATTAAGTTAATTGATTCTCAAATTTGATTCAAGTTAATTAGCACTTCCCTATTCTCTTAGTCTTCTCCATTAATTGATAATTGTGTTCATTGTCTTTTCAATTTTATACAATGAATGAAATTGAAAGCTACATCCGATCATTTTCTCATCTTGCGTTATAAGTAGTATAAAGGTATCCAAATACATTAGACACATGTTAAGTAATTGACAACGAGAGAGCATGTAATGCTTTTACAAGAGTTTCTTTATTTGCCTCTACCAATTAACATGTACTTTAATCAAATACATAGCATTTTGTTTGTCTGATAATTTGTTACGCTTGCACAAACCAAGCTCAACGGTGAGATAAATTGTTCAAGCAGCTTTTTATTATGAACTTTTATATGTAACTTACGGTTATATCCATCTTTTGATTTTGTACCTCCAATTGATTTAAACTTTTACTGAAATAAAGTGACAAATGTTGTATTTTTATAACTAACTTGTGTGTATCTTTATTATTATTGGTTGCTTTTAGTTTACATTGTTTAGTAGGGGTTCGTGACTAATCAATGAACATTTGCTCTAATTTGATAAGAAATCATGTGGTTCAATCACGAAGTTGTAGTTTTTTTATTTGCAATTTTGATTTCGTTTGGAAATAAGTTTTTGATGTTTTGAACTATGAATCGACTGAAACTTCAAAAAAGTTCAATACAAGTACCAAACCTAGTATATACATATATACATATACATAAGATTATACTTTCATCACTATTATATGAAGAATAATTATAATTATTTCAAGATCACATGAATAATTGGATTCAATACAAGGCATACTCTATACTAATCTCCCTGAGATTTAGTTTGTAATATTTTAGAATTCACATCCCTTTCATCGAGCTTATGAGGATGTTAATTTTGTATTGTAATTACACATATACTTTGTTCAATATGTGACGTTGCTCCGATATGGTCTACAAGCAAGCCCATTATTGAATCAACGTTAGAAGTGGTTGCAACCTACTTTTAGGCTTTTAGCCCCAGTGATTCTCAACCATGAACCACCAAAGTTATTTTAAGGATTGATGGTAGAGATGCAGTGTAGTTGGGTTCCCATATCTCATGAAATTCTGATAATTATTTCGAGTGTTTATAAAGTTTCTGTTTTTGAACAAAGGGTATATAAACTTTCATTTAAAACTTTTGTATCTTGCAATATTATATGTTATTCACCAATTTTTTTTAATAATATGGAAATATTAAAATCCAATCCATTCTTTTGGTTTTGTAGATTTTGAAAGGAATATGTAATCTTAACTTTTACCATGTCTTTCACTAGAGAAATTATTATTATTATTTACTTTGAAGTAGAATCGAGCTCTCTTTATATTTACTTTATTTTCTTTATTTTCATTTTTTCATTTGCTTTGTAATTTTACTACTACGTATTAATTTATGAAAATCACATTAAATTAAGTTCCTTATAAGATGGTTAGGTCAAATTGACCCATTTAACCTGTGTGTATTGTATTCGTTTATATGCTAAAGGTTCAGCTATATGGTTTTTACTCTTTTGATTAATTGTGTGTGTATATATACGTATATATGTATATGATTTAGATTTGTTACATTATATATACTCTAGGATGTCGTGCCTTGCATGGGTAATAATACTAGTTTATGCATATATAAGCATTCTAATGACACTCCTAAATGTTATCGTTGTAACTCATATATTAATTAGTCTTTTACATATTGAACTTGTAAACTTTTGTCATTGTCTGTGACGTGTAAGTTAGTTGGTAATGGGTGATGCATCTTTGTCACAAATCACACAAGGTCACAGGTTCGAACCCTATAGCATCCCATAGCCACTGAGTGAGTTACGTATGTCACCCATATTACAGATACGTAACCAATTGTTAATCGGTCTAAGTTGCCTATCCGTAATGCAAAGACCATAACTGAAATTAAAAAGTATTGTCTTCCATTTTTCAGCTTGTGCCTACCCCTACTATGGGAAAAATATTTGTACTGTTATAGCATCTATGTTGTTAGCCTAAAATGAAGGGCTATGAATTGTATATGATAAAACCGAGAAATAAAAACGTATACCGTAAAAAAGGAATACTTACAAACATTCTTAACAATACATATTTGTTGTGTTGTCAATGACAATCTTGATATTCTCATAAGTCATATCTATCGATCAACAACACATATTATATTATATTATTCTTTTCATATCATTATATTAATCTTTATCTATTTATGGATTATATATTAAAAGAATAAGCAACATTTGATGAGCATAGTATCATTTTCCTATTTGGCAAAATCATCATCCAACAAATTTCATATTAAAATAAGGGGAGGATAAGAGTTAAGACTTGAGATTGATTGCTAATTTATAAGTGATTATTTGTTTGAAAAATTAGCCGATGCTTAACTACTTATTTAAACTATGTGTTCTTTATTTTATTTAACTCTACCCAAACTTTTGAGCCTCGTTATTGATGGTTGAACTCTTATAGTGAATGTGTGTTCGCTACAAGGTAAACTTTCAATCCAGTTGATCTCGTTTCGTGTGTGCAATGGAGGATTAATAATTTAGGTGACTCGTAGTACTAGTATTCCAATTTTTGTAAACACTTAGCATAAACAAAGTATGCAATCAAAAATACAATTTTTCATACATAATTTACACTTCATATTGCGAATGAACTTCGTATTGCGAATGAACTTGTAGCAATTGTTACCCCTAGTTTGAATGTAGCTCCGTCCTTTTGTGTGTCCTGTGGTGGACAAATATGGACCACGCATGTTCTTTCTTTATTGCTATAAGCGGAAGGCATATTTTTGGCAATAACAAGTGGCACAGTCACGTTCACATTTAAATATTCAATGATATATGTTTAGTGGGTCCTTCATTTATGTTGGCACCAAGTTTCAGTGGGCCTACAAGCCCATCACAAACATGGGCCCATACGAAACCAACACTCGGCTGGTTGTTCCTGCAGGTCCAATCCGTTGTCTAAGTTTTGGGGTCTCATATTTTTATTCACGAGTATCGTATAGGAAAGGAGGAGGTGTTTGTCAAGTTCTACTCCAGCTGATAAAATTACCTTGTAGTCAGAGGAATCGGAACCTTTATGGGTGGGCTTTCAACTCAATCTAGCCTACCTATCGGGCGCCAATACAATAAAAGAGAGTTTGCGCATGGGCTCATTATCTGATGCAGAACTGATGCGAGAAGGAGAATCAATATGGGAGAAGCGGGGATTGAGAAGGAGAATCAATATGGGAGAAGCGGGGATTGAGAGCTTTCGAGAACCAGTGGAAAGGAAAGACTTGTTCATGTCTGCTTTTACTTTTTTGATTTCTTTTATGACCGATAGAAATGGAAAACATAACTAAAAATCGTTGCATCTTGTAAATCAAAAAGTTATATATATTTAATATCTGATATATATTTAGGTGGTGACAAAAACCATATATGTAATTACCCATACATAACAGATACAAAACATTTCATAACCTTTTAAAGTCTTTGAGCAGATTTAACATATTGTGCTTGGTTATTGTAAAACGAAAAAGAAAGAAAAAGAACTTGCTTAAAAATGTAGAAAGGGAAAAGATCGTGAGTCAATTTGGTAATAATTCACCGATCACATTACAAACTATTTCAACAGTCATATTTCCAATTCGCCCGTTGGAAATAACAATTTTTCCTCTCACAAGATTGCTATCAGGTGTTGGTTGACAATTGTAAAAGCACAGGCACACAAGGACCAATATAGCAAGTATACAACAGCTAAACAGATGCATATTCACGCGCATGAAAGAGCACACACACACGCACAAAAACGATATAATGCAATCAGTGATGCTGCACTTTAGCATACATGTGTATTCCCAATACATACATACGAGGTGTATAATAGGTGACAGTGCACCTTGTAAGTCTTTACAGATAGTGTAGCAACAGCCATCAAACAACAATAATCACTGTTATATTCACAAGACAAAATAAACAGCATATTGCTTTCTTAGTCTGGCGCAAATAATTTTATGAAAACGCTATGCATAGGATACCAATGATCAAGACATAGAAAAGAAAAACAAATATTTTCAACACGGATTATATGGATCAAGACAACGCTATGCCATCTCTCCCCAAAGACTATTGACCATTTTAAAATAAATGTCAGAAGTCTTTGAGGGAGAGATGGCAAAAGGCTGCCTTAAGGACATCCAAGTTTATTGACGAAAAACAAAGACATTACTTGTTAAAACTCCCTCAAGACCTCCTTGCTTTACATTTTTCTCTCAAATAATAAGAAGATTAAAAAGCAGGAAGCCCTTGAGGGAGAGTTAACAACCACTGCCTTTTCAAGTATTGTGCTTCTCATTTGTGAATTTCAGCAAGAGATAACTCCTATTTATAATCACTAAAATCAGACACGAGATGTTGGTGGGACCTTAATCGACATGAGATAGTACCAAAGATCCTAATAGTACCTAGAAATTGGCTCCCAAGGATAGTTAGAGTCAACCCAATTGGATATGGAATAAAAGCATCTAATCTATCAAAGGCATCTAAATCCATATCATTTTGACACATTTTCCTAATCTTCACATCTCAACGGGAGGCATCTTAAAAATGGAACCTGATCTTAAAACTAAAACACCCAACAAAGTTTTTCCTTTCCTTACAGTATCTGCATAATGTACAACCATACCTTCTATCTACATTTGATTCAGGTTTCCACCTTCACGAATCATCCACGTGTTGCTAAAGCTATGCCTTATATAAACCATGCACGCAAGAGCCAGAGTCTTGTATACAAAGTTCAACTTCTTATGATTATTTACGTTGAACGATTATCAGCATTTGAAAGCCGTGTAAAGCAAAACAAATTTATACAACAGTGAACTTTGTACTGAATACACTACAGAAACAATTATGGACTGAGTTCCACATGCCATTAGCGCACTTGTTACTTACAGATAAATTAGAATATTTCTGCAAGCTATATTCTATATCATTACTACATCCAGGATATGAAAATCTGACACTGGTAACATAATTAAACACATCTCAACTCTATTTTATATAAAGATTACAGTAAAATTAGGACATGTGAAACAAGATCTCAATGTAGCAGTTAACCATTATATGAAGATCCCTTTGTATTAGATGACATCAGTTGATATTACACATTCCCAATAGTTGGATTTTCATAAGTAAAAAATACTAATAAACAGAAATAAAAACAAACCAAGAGAGCTGAAGCATAACAGTCTTTCATGAATGAAGGGACCAGACTTTTCAAAAACCGCTACAGCTTTCAGTTGTACTACCAATAATGCACCGTTCTTCAATATCAGGAACAAGATTCATCCTTCACAACGACAATCTACAACCTGTTACGCTAAAACTGTCAGAATAAATGAAATATTAAGCATGTAGATAGAACAAGTGTAGTTACTATAGCACACGTGCACAGCATAAGTTAAAATATGATCTAGAATCTTTTTAAGAAGGAAAAGATCAAACACTAACAATCTAAGCGTAACCTGATGCATAATTTGCATCGCTTATGTCTAACTGTCCATATGGGAATTTCAGTCTTTAGCTATCGATCTAAAGGAAGGGATTATTAATGAGTCTTCCCCTATCCCAGATGTCAGTGTAATTATTATAACAATATATAGGCACTTCAATATCATGACATGCTAAACATCCTATTGATCCCTAGTCATTAAGGAAGAGGAAAACTGATTATCCTCAACTAAATCCACACGAAGAAAAAAGATAGAAATCAATAAAGCTTCAATTAGTTTCCACATGTAAAAAATGATTTTCTCCAACTAAATTCTTGTATCAACTAAATACTTTCCATACAAAGAAGACAAAGTAGTGGTACATACTTCACCAACTCAAGATGCTTCTCCACTACTAACAAACCACTCGCTCTATAAGATCTATGGTAGGGAACTACTATGGCAAAATCACTTTGTCAAATGCAAAGATTACCCTAAAGCCATTCAGTACTAATCAAAAGCTGACTTCCCTCGAAAGAATTGACTGATGCTCTTGAAATCGTAATCCTACTGCATAAGATCGAGGATACTTTTGTCATGTCAATAAAGAATGTAATCGTTTGAAGCCACCAATGGTAATTGGCATGAAGACAAAAAGAACATCAGACTTAGAGCTGGTCAGCTAGAGGCGAGACTAAATATAAAAGGTTAAGAAGAATAGGGTCAAAGAGTTCCTCGTGTTTATGCAAAAAACACATAATTAAAAGGATCCAAGAAAAACACATGATCCCCTTGAAGAAAAGAAAGAAATCAAAAGGATCCAAGAAAAAATGACTGAGATAACAGAACAAAGTAAATAAGTTTTAAGCATTCGAGTGAGTTCCGTAAGCATATCCATTCCACATACAGATATTACAACATTAGATAACATGTGAAGCTATAGTATAACAACAAATAACGGTCAGCAATTCAGAATTTCAAATGCAAGACAATTAAGGTGTTAAGGGACAACGCCCTTTGAAGGGAAGCTTTTGGTAAACCCTATTTTTAGGGAGCAACTATTCTATGTCTATAATCCATTGGAAAAGGTCATGGTGCTACATGAAGCACTAGGTCATAACTTGAGAACACAGTCAGAGAAGCGACAAAAGCACGTTCCCCCACCAACCTACAATCAGAAATGAATGCTCGAATCAGAACAAACATTAATTAGAAAGACTATGCAACTCAAGACTGAAGCTTCAATATACGTCAGTCATACATATTCTTAATGGGAAAAATAAAGGACCCCAAGAGAAACTCGGTGATCACCATCTCCTGGCAGCCATTAAAAGCAATTGTCTTAGGAAAAGATAATTGCTCTCAACACATGTGCAAGCCGGATCCTCCTTCAAGCCAAGCTACAAATATGCAATAAAAATAAATAAATAAATAAAAGGATACACATGTTGACCATCAATATGACATCCAACCAAGTAACAAATACATATCCAACAAGCAAGGTCAACAAAAGCATCAACATAGTACCTAAGTCATACTTAAACACACCTAAACGTAGAACTGAAGAATGCATAAAATACAATGAGAGAGCAAATCATGACGCACCTTATACGCAACCGAGCAAAAATACACCTGCAGATAACAGCTCCCAATTCTCAAACAACGGAGTAGCGCCCTGGTTGTGAACTTGGAAGTGATAATGCTTGTGTCGTGATATCTTCTAGAACACGTTTCAGTTCTGCTTTAGCCCTCTTAACAGATTGTTCGGAACCTCCTTCAATGAACAAGTAGAGTTTTCTCTCCCCCGGTGCTGGAATCCTACCAGGTTGAACGTATTGACCCCTAGTGGTGATGGCAGCCCCAGTCCACTCAGAAATTGGGCCCAATGTTTCTTTGTGTGTTACCTTCCACCTTGCATTTTGAGGGAAATCATTGATCTCCAACTCTGCTTCATAATGCTCAGGCAAAGAATCAGCCTGAATTCTTGCCAAATTGTGCTGCAAGTTCATGGCAGCAGCCAATGCTGCAGCCCTAGCAGCCCCTTCATTGCCAACTGCAACACCAGGCATACCAAGAACACCTGGCAGAGATACAGGCACTCCCCCAGTAGAAGGCTGTTGACTGGCAGCAGCAAGAGCAGCAGCTTGAGCAAGGACAGCTTGTTGAGAAATATCACCTCCTGCTTTTCGCACCCCATCATCGTCATCCTCCGAATCTGATTTATCTTCTTCAAATCCGTATTCTTTAGCCTGTGCTTTCTTTGCGGCCTTTCTAACTTCATCCTCCTCTTCATTAAACTTAAACCCACTTCCACCATAACCAGTACCATGGGCTTGCACAAGTCCCTGATTTACCTTCGCCATAAAAGCATCAGCGAGAGCTTTCAGGTCATCGGGAACAACTTGATTGGACAGTTCCAAAGCCTTCACAAGATCTGGTGCATATCTTTCATCTTCAGTGGATAAAAAAGTGACCGCACAACCTTTCCTCCCTGCTCTCCCTGTACGCCCAACACGATGAACGTAATCTTCGTAATGATTTGGAACGTCGTAATTTATCACAAGTTCCAGTTCCTTGACATCTAAACCCCTAGCAGCAATACTCGTTGCAATCAATAAATTGCATACATTACTTTTGAAATCAGAAATGGTGGATTCTCGATCAGTCTGATCTTTAGCACCATGAAGTGATAAACAAGGATATCCATGTTTGAGCAAATCCCTAAATAAGGCATCACATTTCTCCTGGGATTGGACAAATATCAAGACCTTACCTTTCTCATACCATTCTCCAAGTAGCTCTAACAGTCTAAAGAACCTTTCATTTTCCGGCCGCACCTCCACTAGCTGAGATATGTCTTTATTCACCACACTCCTCCCACCTACCTGAATCTCCACAGGTCTATTTACAACTACTTTTCGAGCCAACACTTCAACCTGACGAGGAAAGGTAGCAGAAAATAATACAGTCTGACGTTTGGGTTGGGTATTTTGGACAATTCTGGTTATTTGTGGCTCAAAACCCATATCAAACATTCGATCAGCCTCATCCATAACCAAATACGAGACTCTTCTAAGATTTGTGATTTTCCCACCACTCGTACAGAGAATGTCAATCATCCTACCTGGTGTGCAAACGACAATTTCAGCCCCTCTTTTCAACTCACTGATTTGTTGGGCAACACCCGAACCTCCATAAACAGGCACACAGTGGAGACCCAGTACTTTCGCAAATTTTCTAATATCGCTGTGAATCTGCTGGACAAGCTCTCTTGTAGGTGCCATTACAAGTCCAATGGGTCCATCTCCAGCCTCAAGTTCAGGCTGGGCCATTATATGTCTCAACATGGGTAATACAAAAGCTAAGGTTTTACCTGAACCTGTTTTCGCGACACCTATACAGTCTCGACCACTCATTATAACTGGTAGTGCTTGTGCTTGGATAGGCATTGGTTTATCATAATTCATCTTTTTTATTGCTTCTAATATTTTAGTTGGAAGTCCAGTCTGGTGCCACGTTTTAATGGGCTTGGGCACCTCTTTTCCATGTATCTTCAATTCCAATTCTTTCCTATACGTACTAACCTCTTCTTGAGTCATCTTCTGTATCTCCTTTACTTCAATATAAAAATCCTTTCTGAAAGGAATGTAGTCAATCTTTGAGTGGTCAACAAGTGATAGCTTCTCAACTTTAGTCTTCTTCACTCTTTTCATGAACTCGTCATCATCTTCATCTTCTAAAGGATCATCATCATTTTCGATGCCTGGATATTCTGAATCAGAATCTTCACCCGGGATAATCCTGCCCATTGATCTACCAGTACTCTTTTTCCGCTGCTTCCCATTATCATGAACCTTATCATCTTTCTTTGAATCAGTGCTTTCTTGACCAACAACAGTAACCTCGGTATTAATCAGCTTGTTAACTTCTGGTAAGACCATAGTATTCATAAAAGCATCTAATGGATCGATTTCATCTTCATCCATATCACCGCTGCCATTCTGCACAGCAGGAATTGTATGACTACCATTATCTGATCCGCTAACCATGTCATCCCCATTTCGACTCGCATCCTTCACATCATCATCATCATCCATATCCCCTTCTGCATTCTCTACAGGAGCAGCTTCTTCATCATCAGACTCCCCATCAAGGGTCCACGTCTTACCAGCAGTCTCCCCATCATTTTGTTCTCTTTCAGATTCCTCCTTCCTCCGTTTTTCCTGCCATTCCTGGACTCTCCTCCTCCTCTTCTCCATTTCATCATCCAACTTCCTTTGTTCTTCCTCCATATCCTCTTCACGACTCCTCAACTCCTTTTTATCTGTAAGACTTTCATCCACCTTTTTCACTCCACCATTATCCAAACTACCTTCTCTTCGTCTACTAGACGATTTGCCACTACGTTCCCTCTCCTCCTTATAATCATCATCCCTCCTCCGCCTCTTTTTATCTCGATCTTTTCCATCCTCATTACCACCATGATCCCTCTCAGCCTCTCGACGTTTCTCTCGCATCTTTTCCCTATCCCTTTCTTCCCTCTCTCTTCTCTCCCTCCTCTCTCTTTCTTTCTCCCTTTCCCTCTCCCTCTCCTTCTCCTTCTCCTTCTCCCTTTCTTTTTCTTTCGCCTTATCCCGTTCCCGTTCCCGTTCCCTCTCTCTATTCTCTTTCTCCTTCGCTCTTTCACGTTCACGTTCCTTCTCTCTCTCCCTCTCCTTCCTCTCTTTCTCCTTATCCCTATCCTTCTCCTTGTCTCTGTCTCTATGCCTCTCTTTATGCTTCTTGTCATCAACACTCCTTTCTCTATCCCTGACTTTCTCCTTTTCTCTGTCTCTGTCTCTATCTCTACGTCTCTCACCGCCATTACGATCCTTATCTCTATGCCCTCTCTTCAACTCATCATCTTTCTTCACATTATCCTCCTTCTTACTAGATTTATGTTTCAAATCTTCCATATCGTATGGTTACTTCCCTAAACACACAAACAAATAACGACCTGTTGATTAATGCAGAATAACAAAAAGAAAAAAAAAACTAATTCTTCGATAACGCAGCAACTAGACGTCTCTGTTAAGTTTTTGAATCACATTACCAATGAATAAATCAATCATATACAAACGGATATACTGAACTGAATATAGATATAGATGTATAGATATAAATATGCAGATAACGGAATTACCTTTTTCGAGGAATAACAGTAATAGAGATGTAGGATCGCTTCAGAAACCCTAGTTTCGTCAAATAATGAAATATTCGTATATAGCTGGAATGCAAGATTAAAACAGTGAGCTACCGGTGTAGATTGTGCGATAACGAACGGAAAAGGTTTGGATTTGGATTTGGATTTGGAGAAGGGGTCTGCTGCTAATTGTGAAATACAAATTGAAGACCTAAATTTCGGCCCCCGTTTTATTCGTGATGCACCGACCTTGGTCCAGCCGGGTTTAATTACGAACCAACCGTCACAAACGGGTTGCTATGTAGGTTTTAAATCTCAAATAAAATTTATAATCTATATTCTATACCTGTAACTACTTATAAAACATGTTCAATATTGAATTTTAAAATTCTTAAAAATAATTGAAGTTATTAAAATACCCATATCACATTCACACATATTATTCTATTAATTAACAATTAATGTATATAATATTTGACCAGATTATTTTCATTAATACGTAGATTACTATAAATAATTCAGATTTGTTTCTATTATATCTATCATACAGAATAATACATAACACAAATATCATACGATAAATCTATAAAATATTTGCGTTTATGTTTTATTTTAAAATCGTCACTCGCACCTCCATTCACCGTCACTACTTTCACCGTCGCATTACGCGAGTATAACGCTAGTTACATATTATCTTTCTCCTTGAAACTTGTTAAACTGGGAGTAATATAATGTATACTCAGATAGAATGATTTTAATACATACTTAGCGGTCTATATATATGATGAAAAACATCTCTAATGTCGTACGGGTTAGCCAACTCAATTTAACCTAGTCAATTTGCAACTCATTTAATTCGAATCCGAAAAACCGATTACTTATTAAATATAAATGAGTAACTTTTTATTTTTTAAAAAACACCAACTAACCCTTATTAGTTATTTGGGTTATGTAAACCCGACTAGCACCCTTAGCCACATCACCGCTCTGTTGCAATAGTGTCCAATATCATAACTAATTGGTAAGTACATCATTAAAAATGGAGTCCTTTTTGGGTCGCCCTCAATGACCAGTAAGAGAAATAAATGGAGAGATAATATTAATTGGAATTAATATTACGTTTAGTTTGTTAATTGAATATTAATTGAAACTAAAAGAAAAAAAGAAAGAATTCTGGAAAATCAATCCATACGCCATATGGAAGTTCCATACGCCGTATGGATGGAGAATCAATCCATACGCCGTATGGAATTCCATACGCCATATGGATGAAAAACATGATTGTCCCACATCGGCTGGGATATGAATCCCATGCCCTCATCCTCCCCTATAAATAGGGGCCTACCCCTTAGGTTTTCCTTGCACCTTTTTTTTTGAATTAAATAGTTTTCAATTCTCCTTCTCTCTTTATTACTCCTGCTCCTTGTAAGAGTTTTACGACTAAGAGTCGTGACCTTAGGAGACTTGGGATTTCTCTTTGTTCGTGGGTGTGAGCCATTAGAGGTGTTCTAGTTTGGGCACTCGCCACCAAGCAAGAAGGTTCTGCTATTTCGTCTACGCGTGAGAAATTGGTTTTCTCGAAGGTTAGTAATTTCTTATTTATCTTATTGCTTTTATTTATTCAATTTAAGATCCCTTAGGGTTTAGTTTCCTAATTGCCTTAGATTAATTATTTTGTTATAATTCTGCTACGCATATTAATCTAGTTAGGGAATAGAAAACCCAACAGTGGTATCAGAGCCTTAGCTTGATAAATACTAGCATTTAATTATCTGCAATAATATGTAGGTAAAGATAAATTAGAAATTGGCTTGTCTAAATTGGTAAAAAGAATTGACACTTTAGACCCTTATATTTTGAATTATTTTAAAATATACACCTAAATTTTAAATTGTTTTAAAATAGAACCGTAGACTTTAAGAGTTTAAAGAGAGACCTTACATATATTATGAGTTATATATATATATATATATATATATATATGTATAATTAAAGTTAAATACATCGTTAGTCAATTGATAAATCGGCTCACCCATAGTGAACGAACTATAAGAAAGTTTCTTTGTGCGTTCAATGGAGCTACCGATGACTTTTGATAGGATGATGTTAAGATCAAAAGTATGACCTAAAGTACTAAAACAAAAATCCCGTTCTAGATACTATAAAATGTGAATAGTATGCTAACCCATGAAAACCGCACATCTTTCGTATGGTCTGTTAATGGAGCGTGTGTGGTTTACCGACACATTAATATGAGATCATATTGAGAGGTGATGTGGAACTCGCGATTCTCAAGCGTACTCGGGCCGGAGAACATGCGGGTTTGGCATGGTTAAGTTCACCATCTTGTTCATGATCCTCGGCATACCAGTCATGAATGGTAGATGAGCATATCCGAGATTAACATGCCGTTGATAAGAATCAATGAATCTCAAAAGAACTAGGAGTTTCGTAGAGAATGAAATTGACAAAGGAATTGTCTACCTAAAATAAATTCACAATATGATTACGACAAACTTTTTCATAAAACGAATCTAAAATATGGATCATATCCTTAATTTTGAAATTGGGTAATTAATTAAGGAATATTCAAACTAACTAAAACTATTTATCTTATAGATGTCTTCTACAAATGGTAATAATCCTCCCGTCCCCAATGCCTCACACAACTCGAACTTCTCACTTCTCTCAGTTCTTGGAAGGGAAAGACTGACTGGTCCAAACTATATGGACTGGATGCTTAACCTAAGGTTTACCTTAAGGTACGAGAATAAAGAGTATGTTCTCGACGAGCAGATTCCCATAATTGATGAAGATTCAACCCAAGAGGAGATTGAGGCACACCAGAAATATTATGATGATGCGAATAAAGTGTCCTGTATCATGGCGTCATCCATGAGCCCTGAATTGCAAAAGACTTTTGAGAATACTTGGCCTTATGAAATGAACCAACAACTTAAGGAAATGTTTCAGGCAAAGGCAAGCAAAGAACGCCTTGATGTGGTTAAGTCACTCATGGCTTGCAAACCCAAACCTGAAGCATCTATCTGTGCTTTCGTCTTAGAGATGAAAGGGTATTTTGATAGGTTGGAATCATTGAACATGATGTTTGACACAGAGTTTTCCATCGCTATAATTCTATCCAGTCTGCCAGCTATCTACAATCAGTTTGTAATATCATATCAGATGAATGTGAATGAGAGAGAAAACTCAATAATGGAACTCCATAATTTGCTGCAAACCGCTGAGCAAGGAATCAAAAAGGATGATGTGTCCTCTAGCTCAGCAGCTCCTGTGTTGGCAATTGGTCAAACTACAAAGAAAAGAAAGAGGTCAAATTGGAAAGCAAATACTACGAATGGAAAGTCCAATCGTGGGTCTAAAAGAAAGACCGACTCTGATATTGCACCAGTGAATGATCAGAAGGAAGGAGTGTGCTTTTACTGCAACACTAAGGGGCACTGGAAACGTAGTTGCCCAAAATACCTGAAAGACCTTGAGGGTGGAAATGTCGAAAAGAGTGTTCACTCAGGTATGTTCATGATCGAACTTCATAATACTACAACTTCTAATTCGTGGGTTCTGGATACAGGGTGTGGTACTCACATTTGCACTGTATTGCAGGGTCTAAAGGAAAGTAGGAAGTTGAAGCATGGGGAGCTTAATCTAGTCATGGGAAACAGGGGAATCACGCCTGTTACCGAGATTGGAAAGTATGAGCTCGTGCTGAACTCTGGAGTTAGGATAGATTTGAAAATTTGCTGTTATTCGTCAGAAATGACTAGAAACATTATTTCATTTTATGCTTTGTTTAAGGATGGTTATCGATTTTCATTTGATAATGAGAATGGTGATATTTTGGTTTATTTAAATGGTTATTTTATTTTCAAAGCTTCTCCTTACAATGGCATATATGAAAATGTTGAATGTGTTAGCAATTTGATTTTAAATATTGATTCGTCTAATGAGCTTGATAAATCCAAATTGTGGCATTATCGTCTTGGGCACGTAAACAAGAAACGCATCAGCCAACTCCAAAAGGATGGAGTGTTGGAATCATTCGACCTCAAATCGGATGATGTATGCGAGTCTTGCTTATTGGGCAAGATGACTAAATCACCATTCACAGGGTCGTATGAAAGAGGTGAAGGACTCTTGGACTTGGTACACACGGATATTTGTGGATCATTCCGATGCACCACAAAATATGAAAATCGGTATTATGTTACATTACTGATGACTACAGTAGATTTGGACATGTCTATCTGATTAAGCATAAGTCGGATACTTTTGAGGTATTCAACAGATACCAAAGCGAAGTAGAGAATCAATTGGGCAGAAAGATAAAGGTTCTTCGATCTGATAGGGGAGGAGAATACCCTAGTATCGAGTTTCTCGATCATTTTAGAGATTGTGGAATAGTTTCACAATCGACTCCTCCTAAAACACCACAGCTTAATGGAGTTGTTGAGAGGAGAAATAGAACCTTGTTGGACATGGTTCGGTCTATAATGAGTCAGACTACACTTCCGATAAGTTTTTGGGGTTATGCATTAGAAACAGCCGCTCACATCTTAAATCTTTTACCACCAAGAAGGTTTCAAAGACACCTTATGAAATGTGGAAGGGAAGACGTCCTTCTCTTGGTCACATCAAAATCTGGGGTTGTGAAGTTTTCGTTAGACGAGAAACTCAGGACAAACTAGACTCCAGATCTGAAAAGTGTCTTTTTGTCGGTTATCCACAAGAGTCGTTTGGATATCTATTCTATAGACCCACAGATAATGTGGTCTTTCTAGCTCCAAGAGGAGTGTTCCTTGAGAGAGAAATGATATCTAAAGAGGACAGTGGGAGTAAGATTGACCTTGAAGAAATTCAAGAGTTGGCCGATGAAGAACCTACAGTAAACACTGATGTTCAACAAGAGGTGGAAACACCTGTTGAATCTGAAGACATATCCTTACCCGTTCGCAGATCTTGTAGAGTTAGCAAGCCTCCTCAGTTCTATTATGGTTACCATATAGAAGAAGAGGATAAAATTAGTGACAGTACACTAAATGACTTAGATGAACCTGCTAACTACAAGGAAGCGATGGCAGGCCCCGAGACTGATAAGTGGAAGGAAGCTATCAAAACCAAAATTCAGTCCATGTATGACAACCAAGTTTGGAATTTGGTTGACACTACACCCGGTCTTAAGACGGTGGGTTGTAAGTGGATCTTCAAGAAGAAGACCGACATGGATGGGAAAGTACACACTTATAAAGCTAGGTTGGTAGCGAAGGGCTATACTCAAACCCACGAGATTGATTATGATGAAACCTTCTAACCAGTAGCTAAGATAAAGTCAATTAGGATTACGCTAGCCATAGCTGCGTTTCATGATTATGAAATTTGGCAGATGGATGTCAAAACCGCCTTCTTTAACGGGAAACTGACAGAGGATGTGTTCATGGCACAACCGGAGGGTTTTGAAAATGCAAGGTATCCTAATAGAGTACAATCTTCAAAAGGCTATTTATGGACTTAAACAAGCCTCTCGTAGCTGGAATCTCTGTTTCCATGAGAAAGTCACAGAGTTTGGATTTTCTAGAAGTGAAGATGAGTCCTGTATATATGTCAAGTTCAGTGGGAGTGTTGTAGTCTTCCTAGTATTATATGTGGATGATATACTACTCATAGAAAACGATATCCCAACATTACAAAGTGTAAAGGATTGGTTGGGAAAATATTTCGCTATGAAAGACTTGGGAGATGCAGCATATATTCTTGGTATAAAGATTTATAGAGATAGGTCGAGACGTCTCATAGGACTTAGCCAGGACACATACTTAGATAAAATTTTGAAAATATTCAAAATGGAGAACTCTAAGAAAGGGAATCTACCCTTACATCATGACATTAAGATCAGTAAGGATCTTTGTCCGAAATCTAAAGAAGAATTGGATAAAATGAGTCGAGTCCCATATGCTTCAGCTATAGGATCGATCATGTATGCCATGACGTGTACGAGGCCTGATGTCTCATTTGCTTTGAGCTTACTGAGTCGACATCGGCAGAATCCTGGTGAAGGTCATTGGACAGCTGTAAAGAATATTCTTAAGTATTTGAGAAATACTAAAGACAGGTTCTTAATTTATGGTGGAGAAGAGGAACTTAGAGTAACGGGTTATAGTGATGCAAGTTTCCAAACAGATAGAGATGATAGCCGTTCACAGTCTGGTTGGGTATACTTATTGAATGGGGGAGCGGTGACATGGAAAAGTTCCAAGCAAGATACGGTGGCAGACTCAACGTGCGAGTCTGAGTACATAGCGGCTTGCGAGGCTTCAAAGGAAGCTATATGGATTAAGAATTTCATTGGAGATCTTGGAGTTGTCCCAACGGTTCAAGACCCCATTGAAATATTCTGTGATAACGAAAGTACGGTTGTCTTGAGTAGAGAACCCAAGGATCACGGAAAGTCAAAACACATTGAAAGAAAATACCATTTTGTTCGGAGAAAAGTAGAAGAAGGACACGTGATTGTGAAGAGCATAAGACCAGAGGATAATCCGGCTGATCCGTTCACAAAGCCACTTGGAAAGTCCAAACATGATGAGCATGCTAGGAGCATAGGCTTAAGAGATAATGTAAAGTTTTAGTTGTTAGTTTGATTTTGAAACATTGTAAACAATGATGGAAATTGTAATAGACTTGGTGATTAAATAATGGAGATTTATTTATTGGAAGGAGTTATGCCATTTACTATTGTGTTGTCATTGTGTTTCTGTTTTGCATGTTTAGATACCACTTCCCAAGTAAAACAGTTTTACTTAAACCTCCTTAGCCGTTCACACTCCTGAAAGCAAGTGGTGAATCAAGACTGTCATGGAGTGTTAGTAGATTGTCTACGGAGATTAGATATGGCATGGAGATTGCTGCAACACTCATTGGTACTTAATGGAGATTTAAGTATAGGAGAGACCCGTACTTAAATAGATCACTTCATGGATTAAATCACGAGTGATTTTAAGATGATAATATCCTCTGTTCTTGAAATTAAGATACATTGAGTTTCTAGTTTTTCAAGTCTGTTATACTTTAGCCTATTCAAACGCTGTGCGTAACTGCCAGTCATAAAGGTATGCTAGGTATGACATGATGAGTTGACTAGTGCTATGTAGTCAAAATTTATTTGTTCATTTTCGCCTAAATGGGAAAAGCGATATCTTGGGCCCTCTGATGATTAAAGATTGACTCTAAAGTGCTAGGCCTGGCCGAGACTAAGTTGATGGTTCAAAAGTCTCATAAAGTCAATGTAATCGGAAATCAGAAAACTAATCATGAATCTTGAGATTGATTGAAATCCATGTCTCGATTCTTACGATATCAATAGAACAAAGGAATAGTTGATAACTTATCTAAAGGGCTAACTCTAAGATAAGAATCAGAGTTCGGCAGTTGCGTTGGATGGCACTCTCTGCTTAGTTAATGGATAAGCTTAGACCAATAATAGTTGATGAATTGTCCAAGTGGTAGACTGTTGGAATAGTGTCCAATATCATAACTAATTGGTAAGTACATCATTAAAAGTGGAGTCCTTTTTGGGTCGCTGTAACATCCTCTCTAGTAGCCTGGTAATTTTCTAATTTTAAATTGATTAAATTAATTGTTTTAGAAATTATTTAATATTATTGTTTAATTGTGAAACTTAGATAAATAAGTTCCAGAACTTATTGTGAATTGTAAAATATTATTTGTTTTAAATTATTATAATTGATGGTATTATAAAGTAATATTTCTCGCGAAAGATTTTTAGGTTCCAGACAATAGATTTAAGACGGGTATAAAATACCCAAAATAATTTAAGTGATGGAGCCAGATTAAGTGAGGAGACCGATTTTGTTACTTTCCTCAAATTCTCATTTACTTTGAAACCCTAACTCCTTCATCATCATAAGAACACCTACACTTAAATTATATGTAAGCTTAATCAAGGTTGAAACTGAATTCTTGAGTTCTCTATCCTAACAGATATCATCATCTTCTTCAAAGTGTAAGTGTTATGTTTATTGATAAACTTGTGTTGTGAAATTAAGTTAAATATGAAGTTTAGTGAATTAATTGATGATATATGTTATTAATTGATGTTGTTTGAGGTTGTTAGATGCAGTATGATGATTATTTGAAGTTAAATTCGTTGTTTGTATGAATTGGTATGTGAAAGATAGGAATTTGTGAGTTTAGTTTGAGTTGTAAATTGATGAACAGACCAATGTTTCTGGGTCTGGACCAGGTAGCCGATCGGCTGAGATTAATGAGCCGATCGGGTATGTAAGTTTGAACCGAACGGCTAAAATGAGACGAACGGGTATTTTAGTTGAAATATGTCACAGAACCTGACTTCGAAATAAGAACATTGAAATATTCATGTTAGCCGATCGGCTATCCATGTTGAGCCGATCGGGTATATGTGTTTGAGCCAAACGGATTCTTTTAGCCGAACGGCTAAGTTAGACCAAAACGACCACATAACTTGACCTGAGGAAAAATGTAAACGTTAGTCGAAGGGGTGTAAAGGTTTAGCCGATCGGCTATGATCAGCCAGCCGATCGGGTATGGGCTAAAACATGATCAAATCAGTTTGTATTATACGTTCTTCTGCCATGTCTAGTAAATTTAGTTGTGATACTTGAATGCTATGTATAATACCATATAATTCAAAGACAATAAACTTTCAGAAAATGAAATAATTACTTATGCAATATCTTCGTTTACACAAGTATTATTCATTAATAACAAGTTATTAAATTGTGTGTGTTATGATATTTCAGATACCCCAAAGACTCAGTGACTAGAAGCTGAGTGTGGAAACGACAGAGGTATCGGTGAGTGGATTTAGAACTCACCCTTCGATTTAGTTGTAACTTTTTGGTTGCAACAAGTATACGTAGATTGATTATACGATTGTTAATCTGTGTTATTGATTATGAATCTACGTGATATGTGAATCTATGTGTATCAAAATATTAAGGTCAACGTGTAGTTGGACTTTTTGGTTATTAGGTGAATTACACATGTTTTGATTCATTTGTTGTGTTTGAGACTTGTGTATGAGTTTAATAACCAATAGTTAGCGGTCTATTCTGTATTGGCCATACAGATTGACGTTAAGTGTTCTTTAGAAATCCCCGGGTAGTATGATATCACAAGAGCCACCGATCCTCATTGAAAAAGAATGTGTTTACTAGTATTTGCTGTAAACAGATTGTTATGCTTTGAATTGTGTGTGATAAATTCATTCACTTAGCTTCGTGCTAATCCCTCATCCTACTTCCTGCAGGTTTTGATATATATGTGGGTGTCAGGAAAGGATGCTTTCGCAGGGAATGTCTAACAGATTATGACTCTGATATGGTTTTGTTATAAACCTGGTTTTGTAATATATATAATACCCCGACATATGTAGTTTTTAAACAGTTCTAAGTTGGTATGTTTTGAATATGTAACTGTGTACGTACATTATCTTAATGTACAGTATATAAATATGTTTTAAATTCATACGCTTCCGAGTAAAATGATATAATATTGTTGTTAAGAAAGAGGGGTGTTCCAAGTTGGTATCAGAGCATAGATTTGGGCGAATTGAGCACTATAAGGTGTTCAATCCCAAATCAGGAGGGTGTTATGTCAAACATTCCTGGTTATGGGATTTAGCATTGTATGTGAATCTGTTAGTAGATAAGTGCTAACGATTAACAAGTTTCAAGTTGTTGTGTTGAATACAGATATGGCAGATAACGAGCAACCGACCACCAACCCTAATAATGCCTCACGGATTGATGTTCCTCCTTCAGATATTCATAATGAGAGACATGATCATGAGGGTACTTCTTTTCCTGCTCGCGAAGAATCGAATAGAGATGATTATCTTTTTCAGTTAGAAGATGAGGTGATTAATCTCCGAGAATTTAAAAGACAGGCTGAAACTGCATCATCTCAGCAACGTTCTCAACAACAGATGTATTTGGTAATATTCCTCCTTTTCAGTCAAATAAACAGTGTTCATTCAAAACGTTTATGGCAAGTAAACCACCAGAGTTTAGAGGTAGTTCCAATCCATTAGTAACTTTAAATTGGTTAAGAGATATGGAGCGGAAATTTGTTGTTACTCGCTGTGAAGAAGAATCCAAAGTGTTTTATGCTATTCAATGTTTAAAAGATGAAGCCATGGTTTGGTGGGACTCGATTAGTGGTCATTTGACTCAACAGTAGAAAGAAGCTATTCGATGGCCTAATTTTCATCAAGCTGTTTGTAATCAGTATTGTTCTGACTTTGAGATGGCACGTATTAGAAGAGAGTTTGTGAATCTTCAATTAACCGATAAGATGACTATCGATGAGTTAATCACACAGTTTTCGGAGAAACTACGGTTTGTACAGCAGTGGGTTCCTGATGAGAAAACCAGAATAGAGCAGTTTGTGGAAACCTTACCTCATAATTATCGTACTACAGTAAGGTTAGCTAGTAATTTATCCCAAGCGTTTACTCTTGCACGTTCGGTTGATAGTGACATTAGAGGTTTTCAAGAATCTCAAGCTAGAAGTACTTCTTCTTCCTTTCCAAGAGCTAAAACAGATTCTTCGAGTAAAGGAAAATTCAGGTGGCAGGGTAATCGGCAGAGTCAAAGATTTAGTAATAAAAGTGGTTCATCTGGAAGTTCTAACTGGTGTACTATTGTCGATCCAAACATACTGGTCCCTGTACAATTCAGACAAACAAATGTATTAAATGTGGTGAATTGGGTCATGAGTTTAAGAATTGTAAGTTTCCCAATTATGTATGTTGGAACTGTAAGAAAGAAGGGCATCGTGTTGGGCAGTGTCCGGAGGCAGGAAAGCAGGGTTCGGTCTCGATCGGGAGTTTGTCATCTTCCGATCAAAAGCGGAAGAATCCTCCGCCAGCGACGAGTAGGGCTTTTCAGATGACAGTCGATGAGGCTATCCACACAGATGACGTGATTACTGGTACTTTTCTTATAAACTCTGTACCAGCTCGTGTATTATTTGATTCTGGAGCAAATTGTTCTTTTATATCTGTGTGTTTCTGTGATAAGTTGAAACTGATCCCCACTGTGATAACTAAACCCTTAGAAGTAGAGATTGTTAGTGGCAAATTAGTTCCTGTTACCACCTCGGTGACTGGAGCTAACATTGTGATAGAGGGTCAGACTTTTCAATTTCATTTCTGTTAATGCCGATTCCAAGTTTTGATGTGATTATTGGCATGGATTGGTTAAGCCAGTTTAAAGCAAGTATAGATTGCCACCATAAGCTGATTAGAATTCCAATCTCTGAAGAGTCATATGTTGTGGCTCGAGGAGAACGGGATAGTGGGTGTATTCCTCTGATTTCCATGATGAAAGCTAGGAAGTCGTTGTCTAAAGGCTGTGAGTCTTATCTAGCTTATGTCATTGATGTCAAACTAGAAAAGAAGTCCATCTCTGAGGTTCCGGTTGTTTCTGAATATCCGGAGGTGTTTCCCGATGAATTGCTTGGTTTACCCCCGGTTAGGGAAGTTGAATATCAGATCGATCTCATTCCTGGTTCCTCGTCTATAGCTAAAGCTCCCTATAGATCAGCTCCGTCTGAAATGTGTGAAATGATGAATCAGATTCAGGAGTTATTGGATAGAGGTTTTATTAGACCTAGTTCTTCTCCTTGGGGTGCACCAGTTTTGTTTGTTAAAAAGAAAGATGGGTCATTCAGAATGTGTATTGATTATCGGGAGTTAAACAAAAGAATAGTAAAGAATAAATATCCTCTGCCTCAAATAGATGATTTGTTTGATCAGTTGCAGGGATCTTCTGTATATTCTAAAAATTGATTTGAGGTCAGGATACCATCAGGTTCGTGTTCGTGAACAGGATATTCCAAAGACTGCTTTTCATACCAGGTATGGTCATTATGAATTCCTAGTGATACCTTTTGGTTTGACTAATGCTCCAGCAGTTTTCATGGATTTAATGAACCGGGTATGTCGACCATTTCTTGATAAGTTTGTAATCGTCATTGATGATATTCTTGTGTATTCTAAGTCCGAATCAGAATATGCTATGCACTTGAGGTTAATCATTGAAACCTTGAAAAGAGAACAGTTATATGCAAAATTTTCTAAATGTGAGTTCTGGATTCGAGAAGTTCAGTTTTTGGGTCACATCATTTGTAATGATGGGGTTAAAGTCGATCCTTCAAAAGTTGAAGCTGTAATGAACTGGAAAACTCCAAAGAATGCTTCTGAAATTAAAAGTTTTCTGGGTTTGGCGGGTTATTATCGGAAATTTATTAAAGACTTTTCTAAAATTGCAAGCCCATTGACCAAATTAACCTGCAAGAATGAAAAGTTTGAATGGGATAATCAACAGGAACAGGCCTTTCAGACTCTGAGACAGTTGTTATGTCAAGCTCCAGTGTTAGCATTGCCTAATGGGTCTCAAGATTTTATTGTATACTGTGATGCATCTTATTCTGGCTTGAGTTGTGTTCTTATGCAAAGAGACAGAGTTATTGCTTATGCTTCTCGTCAGTTGAAGCCACATGAAAAGAATTATCCAACACATGATATAGAACTGGCAGCTGTTGTGTTTGCTTTGAAAATCTGGAGACATTATTTATATGGTACTAAATGTATTGTTTGTACTGATCATAAAAGTCTGCAGTATGTGTTTTCACAGAAAGAACTGAATATGCGTCAGAGACGGTGGTTAGAACTAATAAAAGATTATGATTGTGAAATTCGTTACCATCCAGGAAAGGCGAACGTAGTTGCTGATGCGTTAAGCAGAAAAGGTACTTCTGACCGAATTTATTTCCTGAAAGTTGATGTTTCTTCTGATTTGATAAATCAAATTAAAGCTGCGCAGTTAGAAGCTTTGTTGGAATATAACCTTAAGTCAGAAATTATGTTGAAAAGAAAAGACTTATTGATTGACGATTCTAGAGGATTAAAGACTTTTCAGTCTCGTGTTTGGATTCCTCTTATTGTTGGTATTCGAGATATGCTTTTGACTGAAGCTCATAAATCTCGATTGTTTGTCCACCCTAGTAGCACTCGGATGTATAATGATTTGAAACCTTTGTACTGGTGGCCCACAATGAAAACTGATATTGCAAAGTTTGTTGGTAATTGTCATATATGTGCTCAAGTTAAAGCTGAACATCAAAAGCCATATGGGTCGTTAAAACAGTTAGAGATTCCAGAGTGGAAATGGGAACATTTAACCATGGATTTTGTGACTAAACTTCCACGTACATCTCGAGGGAATGACATGATTTGGGTTATTGTTGACAGATTGACCAAGAGTGCACATTTTCTGGCTACTAGTGAGACTGCCTCTCTCGGTAAACTCGCACAGTTGTATGTTAATGAAATTGTCTCGAGACATGGTATTCCATTATCAATTGTTTCAGATAGAGATTCTCGATTTATTTCTCATTTCTGGCAGAGTTTACAGCAGGAGTTGGGTACACGTATTAATCTTAGCACGGCTTATCATCCTCAGACAGACGGTCAGTCATAACGTACGATTCAGACGTTAGAGGATATGCTCAGAGTTTGTGTCTTAGAGTATGGAGGTTTTTGGGATTCTCACCTCCCTTTGTTGGAGTTTGCTTATAATAATTCCTATCATTCCAGTATTGGTATGCCTCCTTATGAAATGCTATATGGTCGTCGTTGTCGTACCCCCACGTGTTGGTTAGAAGCAGGAGAAAAGCAGTTTGCAGGCCCAAATATCATACAGATCACTGCTGACAAAGTGGTTATCGCTCGAGAAAAGTTAAAAGCTGCACGTGATAGACAGAAACAGTATGCAGATCCACGTAGGCGACCGGTTACCTTTACCGAATGTGAGTTGGTATATTTGAAAGTCTCCCCGTGGAAAGGTGTTATTCGATTTGGAAAGCGAGGAAAATTGGCACCTAGATACATTGGTCCTTTTAGAATTCTTCAAGTGGTTAATGATCAATCAGTGTCATTGGATCTTCCTCCTGAGCTTGCTGGTATCCATGACACGTTTAATATTTGTTATTTAAGAAAGTGTAATATTGAGGATCAATCTCAAATTCTTCCTCTGCAAGACTCGAAGGTTAATCAGAATCAGAAATTAGTTGAAGAACCGATTAAAATTCTCGATAGAAAAGTTAATAAACTTAGAAAGAAATAGATACCGATAGTGTTAGTGAAATGGAAACACAGTTTAGGTTCCAACTTGACCTGGGAGACCGAGGAGTCTATGAAATCCAGATATCCTGGATTGTTTGATTGAGTTTAGATTTCGAGGACGAAATCTCCTGAATGAGGGGAGATTTGTAACATCCTCTCCAGTAGCCTGGTAATTTTCTAATTTTAAATTGATTAATTAATTGTTTTAGAAATTATTTAATATTATTGTTTAATTGTGAAACTTAGATAAATAAGTTCCGGAACTTATTGTGAATTGTAAAATATTATTTGTTTTAAATTATTATAATTGACGGTATTATAAGGTAATATTT
Organism: Pseudognaphalium luteoalbum; assembly: GCA_963422505.1. Classification (NCBI taxonomy): domain Eukaryota; kingdom Viridiplantae; phylum Streptophyta; class Magnoliopsida; order Asterales; family Asteraceae; genus Pseudognaphalium; species Pseudognaphalium luteoalbum. The sequence continues at coordinate 40,375,457 of OY730192.1, forward strand.
CTCGCGAAAGATTTCTAGGTTCCAGACAATAGATTTAAGACGGGTATAAAATACCCAAAATAATTAAAGTGATGGAGCCAGATTAAGTGAGGAGACCGATTTTGTTACTTTCCTCAAATTCTCATTTACTTTGAAACCGTAACTCCTTCATCATCATAAGAACACCTACACTTAAATTATATGTAAGCTTAATCAAGGTTGAAGCTGAATTCTTGAGTTCTCTATCCTAACAGATATCATCATCTTCTTCAAAGTGTAAGTGTTGTGTTTATTGATAAACTTGTGTTGTGAAATTAAGTTAAATATGAAGTTTAGTGAATTAATTGATGATATATGTTATTAATTGATGTTGTTTGAGGTTGTTAGATGCAGTATGATGATTATTTGAAGTTAAATTCGTTGTTTGTATGAATTGGTATGTGAAAGATAGGAATTTGTGAGTTTAGTTCGAGCTGTAAATTGATGAATAGACCAATGTTTCCGGGTCTGGACCAGGTAGCCGATCGGCTGAGACTAATGAGCCGATCGGCTGAGACTAATGAGCCGATCGGCTGAGACTAATGAGCCGATCGGGTATGTAAGTTTGAACCGAACGGCTAAAATGAGACGAACGGGTATTTTAGTTGAAATATGTCATAGAACCTGACTTCGAAATAAGAACATTGAAATATTCATGTTAGCCGATCGGCTATCCATGTTGAGCCGATCGGGTATATGTGTTTGAGCCGAACGGCTTCTTTTAGCCGAACGGCTAAGTTAGACCAAAACGACCACAGAACTTGACCTGAGGAAAAATGTAAACATTAGTCGAAGGGGTGTAAAGGTTTAGCCGATCGGCTATGATCAGCCAGTCGATCGGGTATGGGCTAAAACATGATGAAATCAGTTTGTCTTATACGTTCTTCTGCCATGTCTAGTAAATTTAGTTGTGATACTTGAATGCTATGTATAATACCATATAATTCAAAGACAATAAACTTTCAGAAAATGAAATAATTACTTATGCAATATGTTCGTTTACACAAGTATTATTGATTGATAACAAGTTATTAAATTGTGTGTGTTACGATATTTTGTTGAGACATAGTTTGTGACAACAGATCTAGTTTTGCAATATGACTAGTGTAATTGTTATCATGTTGATATATTGGTTTAGATTTGTAAATTGATATTGTTTTGATATTAATATTCGTTAAATATATTATTATGATAAAGTGTTAGACGAATATAGATTTTAACAATATATACATATGCTACGAGTCGAGTTATTTGTTCTATACGTTTGTTGCGAGTCGAGATCTCAAGTCGCAAGGCTTTGCGATGCGAGATGAGATCTGTACTCGCAGAACACAACAAAGACAAACGAGCCGAGTTCATGGGCTTGGGCTGCGTAGCGAGTCGAGTCAACTCGCAGGCCCAGTGGCTGCGAGTTGAGACGAGATATATAAATGTTTTTGTACGTGAAAAACAAAACAGAACTTGGAGATAACTATTGGAGATCAGGATTTTTGCAAGTTTGTGCGAACTCAGTATTTCCAGAGAAACAAATACTAAAGGCTAGACTTTGACGTTTATTCGTATAAAGTAAAGCAATTGGTTAACCTAAACGCGAATTAAATCGTTATTAGTAAGATAACACCATATTGAGGAATTTCGCACCTTAATATTACAGATAACGAAGTTATCGATCCTAGAACTAGGGACTTATAGTTGGTATCAGAGCTTTCGGGCTAGATAACGATTGTCGTTCGAAGTTTTCGGGTTAATCGCGTGTGATTTAGGATTGTTTTGACGTGCATTAGTGTGTAAAAACGATCAAAATCATTCTCTGGACGATTTAGGGTTTGTTTACGATCGAAATTTCCAGTTTTAATCGTAAAAATACCAGAAATTTCTGATTTCGTAATTTTCATCCGTTTTGCGAGTCGAGATTAGGGTTTCAGAATAAGTTTGCGAACCGAGTTGAACTTGCGAGTCGACATCCTTGCGAGTCGACATTCTGCGAGTCAAACCTTTTTGCGAGTTGATATATTCTTCGAACCGAGATCTCTTACGAATCGAGATCACTTGCGAGTTGACATCACTGCGATCCGAACTGAGACTTGCGAACCGAGATTCTGCGAGTCGAGCTGAGATTGCGAGTTGAACTGAGTTTTGCAAGTCGAGATTTTTACTTTGTCTAAATTCGTAAATACATTTTAACTTTAAACTTCACGATGTCAGACCTTAGCAAAATGATTGAGATGGAACACGAGATTGGCAAATCTAATGTCCCACCTAAATTGTTGAGAGTTGAGGATTATTTTAGCTGGAGGGATAGGTTTGAATCTTACTGTAGATTCCATGATCTATCTATCTGGATGTGTATCAAGAATGGATACACGACACCTACCCAGACTGTTGAAAATGCAATTGTGGTTCTCACTTATCAACAGATGAGTGAAGCACAAAAGAAGGAATTTGAGATTGAAAACAAGGCTCATTCATCAATCAAGATGAGTCTTCCTAAGGAGCTCAATCATCAACTCAAATCCTTCCATACTGCTAGATCTTTGTGGACAGCTCTTGAAAAGAGATGTGAAGGAAGTCCACAAGTTAAAGCAGGCAAGAAAAATCTCCTGAAAAAGCAGTTTACTGTGTTTAAAGCTATGAAAGGAGAAGATCTTGATGCTTATACCACAAGATACTACCATTTGCTGAGTGAGCTAGATGATCATGAGATTATTTCTACAGAGACTGAGAAAACCGACAAGTTTATTGAGGGTTTACCGTCTAAGTGGGAAATGCATGGCATAATGCTCAAAGACAACGATGAGAGGTATGCAACCATGACCTTAGAGCAGGCCATTGATAAGCTCAGAGGTTATGATTTCACCAAGAAAACTAGAGATACTGATTCTGATCAGGCTCAGGATCCGGGACTTTATCATGGAAAATCTACTATCTCTACTGCTTCCTCGAGCTCGATCACTGCTTTATTTGTTGGTAATGCTGAAGGAAAAGGTGAAATGATTACCGATGATCTGTGTCTTCTTACATCATCTGGTAGTGATGCAAAGGGCAAACCAACTGAGAAGTCACCTCAAGAGCATCAAAAGATGCCTATGAGTGTGAAATTTGCTGAACAGCAATTATCTGTTCTTGCTTCCTTTGTAGCTTCTTATGAAAACTACCTTCAGGGGAAAATCAATGATCCAATTATGTTTGACGAAGATTACGATCAGATTGACCCTGATTATCTAGAAGAAATAGACCTTCAGGACCAACTTGCTATGTTGTCAAGAAGGGTAAAGAATTTCTTGAAGAAAACAGGTAGAAAGGTAGTTTGCAATAGATCGGGGTTTGATAAAACCAAGATCAAGTGTTTTAACTGTCAGGGTTATGGACACTTTGCTAGAGAGTGCCAAAGACCTAAGGTAGAAGGTGGCAATGGACAACAAGGTTCGGGAAGTACTCTCGCTTCCAAAGCCTTAGTTGTGAAACAGTTGGATGGATCGTATGAATGGAAAGCTCAATCTGAGGAAGCTTTCATGGCTGAAATTGATGGATCTACATCCTATATGCCTACTGATGCAGAGGGTGAGGTAAAAGTGCCAGAGGTTGCAGCTAAAGCAAGTGATGAAGATGTGCTATATATGGAGTCAACTGAAAACATGACTCCTGAAGACTTTGTAGCACGCATGGCTGAAGTTCAAACAGACAAGAAAAGGGTATGTCTTGATATTCTTACTCTTGCTGATGTCTGTTATTTAGTTACCGATTTGCAATCACAGGTTAGTATTTTAAATGTAGCAAATAAAAACCTGACATCCCAAGTTAGCTTATTGACTGAATCTAGTAAGGCTGATAGATCTGAACTTGAACTAGCCAAGATTGATGTGCGTAGGTTAAGTGATGATAAACAGGATTTAAAAGATAAAATTAAGTCTGATGCTTCTGATAGGAGTGCTCTTAGAGATACCATTAATGAAAAAGCTGTCATCATAGATGGTCTCTATATTAATCTAAAAGACTTAAATCAGAAAATAGCTAATAAGGAGAAAGAGTTAGCTGACTGTCAATTGAAGCTAGTTGAGCAAAATAGAAAGATAGAAAATTATAGAACCACTGAGATGGACAAAATGCTTGATGCTCAACGAAGTGTAAAGGATAAGTCAGGATTAGGTTACAATGAGACACCTCCTCCTTTCAATTCGAATTACACAAAGCTTCCAGAAGATACTGAAATGACTGAAGTAAGTTCTGAGAAAACAGTAGCTAAACCTGATCTGTCAGAGGCATAGAAGGAGTTTATTAAGAATCCTTCATCTGATGATAGTAAGAGAGTTTCTTTCACCAAAGTACAGTTTGTACCGGGTGGAGTAATTCATGATACTAAGATTGATGAATTGATTAATAAAGAGCATGTTATTAATCCTTTAGTGCCTAAGACTCCAATAGCGGTTACCAAAGTTAGTAAGTCACGAAAACAGATGTCGTGCTTCAAGTGTCACCAAAAAGGACACGTATCTTCTTGTTGCCCAAATAAGAAGTTGGAAACTATACATAAGTCAGTGAATACTGAAAAGACACCGACCACTTCTAGTTCGATTGTAGATAGGTTAGGCTCCAAACCGGGATTAGGAAGCAAACCTATAAACATTCTGAAAAGAGATGGTAATCATAGTGTCTCTCCACCTAAACCTAAAAGGGCTTATACTCTAAACGAAAATACTTTCAATAAGCCAAGAGATAAGACACCTTCGAGGTTTAGGACCCCAAGTAGAAACCATAGTCAATTTGAGAATGGTTCTACTTCAAGTGCACAGAGATCTAAGTATGTGCCTAGGAGGTTTTCTACTCACTCTCCTCATAGGCCTAAGACTACAAATCATCAACAGTCTCAAACTCCTGTGAAAGCTACCAAGACTCCCAATGGGAACAGTTATGGTCACTTTAAGGAGGTTCAGATTGTAGATGATCAGGGACAAACCAAGACCATAATGGCTTGGGTCCCTCTTGATAACTAACTGTGTACAACTTGTTATGTGTAGGAGCATACTGTGAACAAGGACAGTTGGTGGTATGTAGACAGTGGATGCTCAAGGCACATGACAGGTGAACGAAGTCTACTGAAGGACTTCAAAGAAGGTTTCAAGCAAAAAGTAAATTTTGCAGGAGACAAAGGAGGAGTAATTACAGGGAAAGGAAAAGTTTCAAATGGAACTTTGACTCTAGAGGATGTGAATTACGTTGAAGAACTAACTCATAACCTAGTGAGTGTTTCCTAAGTCTGCGATAAAGGTCATCCAGTTCATTTTAATGAAAAGGAGGCTTTAGTTCTGAAGCCAGGCTTCACAATTCCTGAAGAATGGATACTGATGAGGGCACCAAGGAAGAAGGACATCTATGCTATAAACATGGGTGTCTCTAATTCTTCAATAGTGTCGACATGCTTACTATCCAAGGCCTCAGAAGCAGATGCACTTTTATGGCATAGGAGAATGGCACATCTGAACTTTCGAAAAATGAATTTTATAACCAAGAATGGGTTAGTTCTAGGTGTACCACAAAATCGTTTCGAGTCTGAAGACAAGTGTGTTCCTTGCCTCAAAGGAAAGCAGCACAAGAAACCACACAGGTCTAAGACTGAAAACTCAATCTCCTCGCCATTTGAACTGCTGCACATGGACCTCTTTAGCCCTATAAGCAAGAGAAGTCTAGGTGGCAAGTGGTATTGTTTAGTTATCACAGATGATTATGCTAGATTCTCATGGATATTCTTTCTGGGATGTAAAGATGAAACTCCAGGAACTTTAATAAAGTTCTTTGATCTAGTAGAGAATGTCTATAAAACTAGAGTTAAGCGTATTCGTAGTGCTAACGGAACAGAATTCAAAAATTCAACGTTGAATATCTATTGCTTAAGCAAAGGGATAATTCATCAATTCAGTGCACCATATGAACCTCAACAGAATGGTGTAGCTAAAAGAAAGAATAGAACGTTGATTGAAGCTGCTAGAACTGTGCTTGCAGATTCAAAGCTTCCGGTCTTCTTTTGGGCAGAAGCGGTGAATACAGCATGTCATGTTCTGAATAGGGTTCTTACGGTCAAAAAGCGTAACAAGACTTGTTTTGAATTAGTGAATAATAAGAAACCTAATATGAAGGGATTTGAACCCTTTGGAGTTCCATGTTCAATATTGAAAACAGGAAATCAAGCTAAATTTGGTGAAAAGGCGGACGAAGGATTTTTCCTAGGTTATATGCCCAACTCACCAACTAAAAGAGTTTTCAATAAAGTCACAGGACGACTGAAAATTGTTTATAACATTGAAGTTACGAGCTATGTACCTGCTGTACATAAGGGATTAGATTGGCAATTTGACTATTCAGATCTCTTTCAGTCATTTAAAGTTCCTATAAGTGACTTTGTCAGTGATTCAGAGATCTCTAAACACTTATTGTCTGAAGAATCAGACAATGGTCCCTCTTCAACATCGAATGTTTCGAAATCTGGAATCAGGACACCAAATGACTCAAATGAAGCTTCTTCAAGTGGGTCACAACAACCTTCAAAGGATAAGTATCAAGAAACTGCAGATTCTGAAAAGGATCTTCAAACAACGTTTGATGATATACTTACCTCTTTGAATCATTTAAGGTTGTCTTCAGCAAGTTCAGAAGATATTCCTTCATTAGAAGAGATTGGTACTAACTTAGGAGATGAGTTAATAGTTGATCCTATACCGGTTACAAGAATGAGTAAGAATCATCCCGTTGAAAACATCATCGGTGATATTAATACTCCTGTTCAGACTAGGACTCAATCTAAAGCTAGTACTTCTGAAGATTTAGAAAGCTTGTATACTGCTATGAAAGAGACAGGGATTCCTAATCAATGTCTATATTCATGCTTTATCTCACAAATCGAGCCTAAAAATGTGCAGATGGCTCTCAAAGAAAGTTCGTGGGTTGAAGCTATGCAAGAAGAACTGCAACAGTTCTCTAAATTACAAGTATGGGAGTTGGTTGACCTTCCAAAGGGAGAATATCCAATTGGAACTAGATGAGTATTTAAGTGTAAGAGAGATGATCGGGGAGTCATTACTCGCAATAAAGCTCGTCTAGTGGTTCAAGGGTTTAATCAACAAGAGGGGATAGATTACAATGAAGTGTTTGCACCAGTTGCTAGGCTAGAAGCAATTAGAGTATTATTAGCATTTGCCTCTTTTAAGGGTATCAAAGTTTATCAATTGGATGTTAAGAGTGCCTTTTTGTATGGCAAAGTTGAAGAATTGGTGTATGTTTCACAACCGCCAGGGTTTACTGATTCTGAACATCCAGATAGAGTATATCGTTTGAATAAGGCTCTATATGGATTACATCAGGCACCTAGGGCATGGTATGGAACGCTATCAACTTATCTACCTGAGAATGGATTTACAAGAGGATCAATTGATAGTACACTTTTTGTAAAATGGAATAAGAATGACTTTCTATTAGTACAAGTATATGTTGATGATATTATCTTTGGATCTTCGGATGAAAAGATGTGTCAAGAATTTGAGAAAGTCATGAGAAAAAGGTTTGAGATGTCTGCAATGGGAGAGTTAAATTTCTTCTTAGGATTACAGGTTGATCAAAAGAAGGATGAATTCTTTATTCATCAATCTAAATATACATATGAGCTATTAGAACGCTTTAAGATAGATGAAAGTAAGGTCTATAATACTCTAATTCCAGTTAATCACAACCTTGGTCCAAATACATCGAGTGATAGCGATGTGGATCCAACTCTTTATAGAGCGATGATCGAATCACTAATATATTTGACTGCCTCTAGGCCTGACATTATGTTTGCTGTTTGTATATGCGCAAGATATCAGGAAAATCCGAAAGAGTCACATATGCAAGCTGTGAAACGGATTCTTCGTTATCTCAAAGGAAAACCGAAGCTGGGACTTTGGTATCCGATTGATGGAGACTTAGATCTTATAGCTTATACTGATTCGCATTATGGAGGATGCAATCAAAATAGGAAATCTACGACCGGAGGATGTCAATTCTTAGGAGGTAGATTAGTATCTTGGCAGTGCAAGAAGCAAAGCTCAGTAGCCATTTCTACATGTGAAGCTGAGTATGTTGCAGCTGGCAGCTGTTGTTCTCAAGTTCTTTGGATTCAACAGCAACTGCGGGATTACGGGTTAAATATAACCAATACTCCTATGATGATTGATAACGAATCTACAATGTCAATCACAAACAATCCGGTAAAGCATAGTAAAACTAAGCATATTGATATTCGACATCATTTTATTAGAGACTGTGCTGAGAAGAATTTGATAAAGTTAGTTAAGGTTCCATCTTTGGATAACTTAGCAGACTTATACACCAAGGCGTTTGACAGAGCTAGATTTGAGACGTTGGTTCAACCTAACGGAATGAGAAATCCAGAGTGATTAGTCTTCCAAGGGTATTTTTGTAATAGTTAATAGTCTGTGTCATGTTTAAAAATTAAAAAAAAAAAAAAAAAAGGTGGGCGTATGGCATTCATTTGCTTGTTACCTGAGGGGAATCGCCTTCAATAAAAGAACAACCGAAGTTCTTTTAGAAAAAAGCTTTAAGTTTTGGCTGTAAAAACTTGGAAGATGATAGTACATTAGGAGAATACGGTTACAAATAATAACCTTAAGTATTAAGGATGATATGTTAGTAGATTCTTATAAGTTGCATCAAAATGATGATTGTTAATTAGGATTATACTTATATTTATCTTATTATACACCTATATCCACTGATTATAACTTGTCCTTTTACTTAACAAGTGATAAGAATAATTTAAGTATAGTCAGCTTCATCATACGATTTATTGGTAGGCAGGTTATGCTAAGTTTTCCGAGCAGTTAAGAAATATGACTGTCATGTGTACTATCTTATGAGATCTGTTATATAACGTATGACATATGTCTTAATTGTTGAATGATAGTACTACCATGCACTATGATCTAAAATAAAAAAATTCTGAAATGATACAAAGTATCATAATGTCAAAAGGTGAGTTCTATGTTTTGAAAGGGCATCATTTAGTAACCTCTACCTTACATATGAAAGATACAAAGTATCTCGTGTCAAGTGTATGTTATATGCTTCTAAAGAACATCATTTAGTAATCTCTACCTTGATAATACAAGATACAGTGTTATGTGTTGTACTTGAATTCTTCAGTATGTTGTATAGTAGAAAACACTAGATATTGTGCACATTAATAATAAAAGATTGGCTCAGAAATATGTGTGTAATCTGTTTATGTGGATCATAATACCGATAATTGTCTTGAACTGTCTATGATATTTGAACATTCACTTTTGTGAATAATAAGAAATCATAAGTTATATTTCAATGAAATGTTATATCATGTGGATAAAGGTACATAAGATATAATTTTATAAATATAAGTTTATTACTGATTAACGTTGTGATTTTCTTGTGCTTATATGAATTTCATGAGGTATGTATACTAACAATCATCTTAGGCTTATTACAATCTAATAAGTACCGCTTATTCTCTCTAATATGATTCCTAAGCAGTTAAAACTTTAAGCGTGTTATATTAAGTTATTTTATTAGAATGTTAGTAGTTTTATTTTTCTTAACCTTTGTAATTATTTCTTAAGATTATTAAATAAAAGTTTTACTTATTATTTTTGTTTTATTTCATGATTACTCTTTGTAATTGAATTATACTGGATATTTTATTTTAAATGTTGAACAAACGTGTGTTGAAAAGTGAAAATATTATATAGGTTATGTGGAATATTAATCGAAAGTCTTCCGACTCAAAGTGTAGTCGAGCAGCGTGTCCTGATTTTATATCAGCGGTTAATCTTTCTATTCTAATTTATATATATATTTTTATCTATACTTAAGACCATAAGGGTATATAAGTGAATAATTTTAGCTCGAAGATTTTTCTTTATACAAGATTAACTGTATCACGGGTTTAGTCGGTTAATATATGTAAGAAGATTATCGTTGAGGAAAAATTATGCAAAAACATTTTATTTTAAATGTTTAGGCTAAATAGTTACAGAGATAACTATTCACATAACGGGTTTTTTAATTTATACTTAGTATTAAATTCGTATTTTATTTAATCTTGTGAGTTTGACTAGTCAACTTGCGAATCAAGATGCACTGCGAATCGAGTATAGAGTATAAAAGGGTGGTCAAACGAGTCAAAATCTCACCGAACCCATTTGATTTGCGAGTTCACTTAAACTCTGCGAATCCAGTTTATTGCGAAACGAGTCGAACAGAGTCTTTCATTTGATTTTGATTTGCCTAGTTACAAGGAAGAGTTTTTGATCCGTAGCTTATATCTACTTTCAAATTACGAACATTTTGAGGTATAAATCAACGGATTTCACCGTTTAAATTACACGAAACCGAAGCTTTTATGAATCTAGGGTTTCGTTTCAAAATTTGAATGATTAACGTAGATTAAGGTGTTATTTGATAAGAATCTTGAAGATTAATGTTAAACGAATCTTAATGAACGTAAATAAATCGATAGATCACTTTTAATAGATAGATTAATTGATTTTTGTTTCAACTCGCCATATCAGTTCATGCTGCGAGTTGAACACTCGACTCGTAGACTTTGCGAGTTGAGTTTCTGATCTTGACTATTTGACCATGCGAGTTGAGTTTCAATTCAATTCGCAGATTGCATTTAGCGAGTTGACATTGATTCTTTGACTTATTGACCTTGCGGACCGAGTAGATTAGCGAATCGACTTGCGAGTCGAGTTGAGGATTGACTTGGTTAGCGCGTTGATATGGTTGTGAGTTGAGTTGCGAACCGAGTTGAACTCGATTCGCATATCATACTTCTGCGAGTCCAGTACTTAGAAAATTTTAAAATTTTTAAAGAAAGGTTTTATATAAATGTTAAGACTTTTTCAGTAATAATGTTTATATTATGGACTTGTATTGAATTATATATGTTTATATCGAAAGACTACCAATTCAAAAGGTAATTGAGTGGCGTGTCCTAATTCTATATTAGCGGTATAACTTATATTTATCAAAAACGTTAATGACTTGAGAATTACAAATTAACAAGTAATTAATGGGATGTACATATTGAACTTACGACTTATTAGTAATAAGTTATATATGTTAGAAATAATTATATACGACTTGCGACTGTAATGTAACAAGTTATATATAATTTTTAAAACTAAGATGTTTGATGAATTGTTATTCATAATACGTTATAGTTTAAAATTGATTAACGTGTGTTAATTGTTTTGTCATTTGTGTATTTATAGATATGGCGAGACAATTCGATAAAGGTCACAATATTCTTGTTGATCTAGATCTTGATGCACGTGGAGCTAATCGAGTAGCTCAAGTGCTTACATTCTTTGCACGTTCACGCATTAGATATGCACTTACCGCGTCTCCACAGATTTCTCAGTCTATTCTGAACGACTTTTGGGACGGTATTCAGTATGACGAGACGATCAACCCACCGGTTATTCACACAACGGTCAATAATCGACCGGTTGTTTTCTCTGCTGGCGATCTACGTCAGATTTTACGCTTGGGTACAGTAGACCAGGAGGATGGTCCGACGGAGTATCCTAGTGATTTTGTTGAGGGTGCGATAGGCCGTATGGGGTATACAGGAGATAGGAGGGGACGTCAGTTCCAAAAACCTCTGGTTATTGGACAATGGAGGTTTTTGTGGCATGTGATTGTCACAGTTTTTGCACCGAAGAAGGGAGGCTTTGACGAATTGAGCCCTGCCCTTGTATCAGCTGCACTGTCACTGGTTTATAATAAACCATACAGTTTTTGTGATTATATTTTTGGAGAGCTGGTTAGACAGATTTCGGGTTCTGTTAGATCACGCTTTCTGGTTTATCCACGTTTTTGCATGCTGATTATTCGTGCTCGTCTGCCAGAGCTTGTTATTCCTGGGCCATATTTACATGTAGATACTATTGGTCTTAGAGGATACAATGCTATGTTTTTGCAGTCAGTAAGAAAGGAAGGGGTAGTGAAACCTGAGGAGAGAGAACTTTTTGGTTTTCTTGTTGATCCTACCTATGTGACGCCACCGAACAATGGTTGGCTAGATGTTGGTGCTGAGGTTGTGGTTCCTGAACCGTTAGCTGATGTGGTTCATGCTGATGATCCACAAGAGCTCATTGAGGATGTGTTGGAACAACCTGCACATGCTGGGAAACAGGTTAACCCAGATGTTGCTGTTCAGGTGATACAGGAGGTGTTAGTAGAGCATGATGATGCTACTGATATCCTGCTACGGGATATTGATAGTTATGTTGCTTCACCTGAGGTAATTTTATAATTATATAGTAATATTGGTACTTAGTTGTTATATCATTATCACATTATTATTATATATAATACACATGTTATCGATATTTAGTTAATTAGATAATATTTCTAATTATAAAATATAAATATCATTATGATCAGGGAGCTGAGACTGCATACCCAGAGGTCACTCGACCTGAGGGTGAGCAGGGACAGCTAGATGGATCTGAGGTTTTACCTTCTAAGGTATTTATCAGATTAATTATAAATATATAGAACTTGTGTGATCGAGCTTTTAGCTAATCATAAATGTTTAATATATTTAATATTTAGGATCCTGATGTTGGTCCATCTGGAGGCCGTGATGGTCAATCGGCTTCAGATGATGATGATAGTACTCCTTCTCCACCTCCAGATGCTGGTTATATTAGATATCGATCTCGGATGATTCCAGATCCAGCACTGAAGGAGAAGAGGAAGGCTAAGGAAGTTGATCCTGACTTCAGTCTTATTGATGAAGGTTCTGAGGAAGAGGATACACCTCTTATTACTCGACGCCGTAAGCGTTCCAAGACTTTGACCATTCAGGATGGTATGTAATATTTATAAGTTAGATAATCTTAACTTGTTGTTTATTAGGAGTTCAAACTGAGACAGTTAATTCTGTGACAGTTGCTCGACATACACCGCAAGTGGAGAATGTAACACCGGTGTTTACTGAACAGATATCTGTACCTATTGAGGCTGAGACCAATAACGCTAGTAGATTTGCAGCTACTCTTCTTAAAGAAGCGTTATCTCAAGCTATTCCACCACTTACACGTGATTCCTACATCGCTTCAGTGACACCACCTGGACCACATACTATTTCTGTTACTCCTACGAATGATACTGAAAGGATTACATCCTTAGAGTCTAGAGTTAAGGAGTTAGAGAAACTTACTTCCAAGATTCCAGGGATGTTAGCTGAGAATCTTTCTCTTGCTCAGCAGATGGTTCATATGAGTACATCATATTTGACTCTGCTAAACACTCATAATACTTTGCTTGATGATTTTACTGCCCAGCGACTGAAGTTTGAACACTTAGAACGGTTAGTGTTGAGAGTGAATTCAGGACAGTCAGCTCAGGGGGAGATATTGGTATATCTAGAATCTTACAAAGAAGTTGAGTTGAGGAAGAAACAAGATGATGACAAAGACGATGATCCCAATGCTCAGAAGGATAGTGAGCTGGCTGGTCCTTCAACGACTGGTCAGCAGACTATTATTCAGGGGGAGTCTGCTGGTGTAAGTGCAAGTGGTGATGGTGCTGGTACAAGTGTTGCAGGAACAAGTGAAGCTGGTAAGACAGTTTAGACTTGTGTAGTTATTTGTATTTAGAATTTAGTCGAATTATAATTGTAATTTATAATTGTAACTGAATATTTGTAACTTAATAGTTTTGGTAATATATTTGATTTGAGATTATTATTATTACAAGTTAAATATATTAGAAATTGTTTAAGTTATTTGATTTTAAAAGGTTAAATAAATTAGTGATCGAAAGTCTTCCGACTCATTGAGAAGTCGAGCGGCGTTATCTGATGTATTTCAGCGGTCAAAATTTATTTTAACTTAGACATTTTAGACTTGAGAGTTTTTATAACTGACAAGTTAAAAAATGTATGATTTTTAACTAGACAAATGATATATAATTTAAAGATATAATTGAAAGTTAAGTTTTTATGATATAACAGTTCAATTAAGTCTTAGAAATTATATAAGTTAATTAATTGTAAACTTAAATGTTTGGTGATTCTTCACAGTACATTAGAGTTTAAATTTAATTAATGTTTGTTAAGTGTTTGATATAAGACTTAGGAAATCTTAGATTGATAATCAATAAAAGATTTATAAGTTATATATATTTCGCGTTTATATTACACAAAAGGATTAGTATTGGAATTCTTAGATTGATTCAGGGAAATCAATAAGAGAATTTAAATCATTAATATATTTGTGTTTGTTTGTTTTCTCTAGGAATGGAAAGTCTAGATCTATCAGATTCAGAAAATGATATTTTGGATGAGATAGATGAAGAGATTGATTATGATCTTGAAGAGGGAGAATTTCAACCGCCTACAGATTGGACTGCTGTTTCTGAGATAGTGCATGACATGGGTGTAGATCCAGATGCTTATGTTGATGAACACCATGTGAGCGCATCTAGAACAGAGGTTATTATTGAAAATGATGAAGGTCTAACGGTTGTCGATGTAGATGAAGAGATCGATGACTCAACTGATTCAGATGAAGAAGATCTTCATGATAAGCATAAAGATAATCCTATATTCAAGCCTTTGCCAAAGAAAAAGAAAGAAAAGCTTGGTATATCAGAAATTGATATCACGAGTAAGCGTATAGCAAAAAGAGGGATTATAGGATGGTATTTTGATGCTGATCTAAAACTGTTTGCTATTAAGAGATTTGATGGAGTTCAATATTTTGAAAGAAAGCTTGCAGTTTTTAGTTCTTTGCCTAGATTTGAGATTAGAGATTTGGCTAGATTATCATTGAATAACCCAAGTGATGATTTTGTTGGAAAATATGTTGAACACATAGTCAAGACTGAGGTTAGAGCTAATAAATTTGAAAAGATTAAGCCAAGGAAAGGAAAGACAATTAAGTTGGAAGAAAGAAGTCAAAGAACTGGTAGAAGAAGAAGGAAGAAGATTTATCCGGCTATAAAATGTGTGCAGCAAATTCCACTGAAGAAAATGCCTCAAGATATTTTGGGAAATATGAAGAGTTGGCATGTGGATTCAGAAACTGGATAAGCTGTAATGGTTGAAGCTGATGATGAGGTTGAAGGTGGTGAAAGAGAGATCTTCAGAGTTTATGATCATCGTCATCTTATGAACATGTCAAGAAAAGATTTATTGAAGTTAAATGAGAACAGAATCTTTTGTACTGAAGCATGGGGTGACTTAGCACGAGATTATCAAATGATGGTTAAGACTTGTATGAAGATGAAGATTTTTGCAGGTAGTAAGATTTACTCATAAAACCTAAGATAATGTGAAGATAAAGACGCTAGAGCTATTGTCAAGGGGGAGTCTGTTGAGACATAGTTTGTGACAACAGATCTAGTTTTGCAATATGACTAGTGTAATTGTTATCATGTTGATATATTGGTTTAGATTTGTAAATTGATATTGTTTTGATATTAATATTCGTTAAATATATTATTATGATAAAGTGTTAGACGAATATAGATTTTAACAATATATACATATGCTGCGAGTCGAGTTATTTGTTTTATACGTTTGTTGCGAGTCGAGATCTCAAGTCGCAAGGCTTTGCGATGCGAGATGAGATCTATACTCGCAGAACACAACAAAGACAAACGAGCCGAGTTCATGGGCTTGGGCTGCGTAGCGAGTCGAGTCAACTCGCAGGCCCAGTGGCTGCGAGTTGAGACGAGATATATAAATGTTTTTGTACGTGAAAAACAAAAAAGAACTTGGAGATAACTATTGGAGATCAGGATTTTGCAAGTTTGTGCGAACTCAGTATTTCCAGAGAAACAAATACTAAAGGCTAGACTTTGACGTTTATTCATATAAAGTAAAGCAATTGGTTAACCTAAACGCGAACTAAATCGTTATTAGTAAGATAACACCATATTGAGGAATTCCGCACCTTAATATTATAGATAACGAAGTTATCGATCCTAGAACTAGGGACTTACATATTTCAGATACCCCAAAGACTCAGTGACTAGAAGCTGAGTGTGGAAACGACAGAGGTATCGGTGAGTGGATTTAGAACTCACCCTTCGATTTAGTTGTAACTTTTTGGTTGCAACAAGTATACGTAGATTGATTATACGATTGTTAATCTGTGTTATTGATTATGAATCTACGTGATATGTGAATCTATGTGTATCAAAATATTGAGGTCAACGTGTAGTTGGACTTTTTGGTTATTAGGTGAATTACACATGTTTTGATTCATTTGTTGTGTTTGAGACTTGTGTATGAGTTTAATAACCAATAGTTAGCGGTCTATTCTGTATTGGCCATACAGATTGACGTTAAGTGTTCTTTAGGAATCCCCGGGTATTATGATATCCCAAGAGCCACCGATCCTCATTGAAAAAGAATGTGTTTACTAGTATTTGCTGTAAACAGATTGTTATGCTTTGAATTGTGTGTGATAAATTCATTCACTTAGCTTCGTGCTAATCCCTCATCCTACTTCCTGCAGGTTTTGATATATATGTGGGTGTCAGGAAAGGATGCTTTCGCAGGGAATGTCTAACAGATTATGACTCTGATATGGTTTTGTTATAAACCTGGTTTTGTAATATATATAATACCCCGACATATGTAGTTTTTAAACAGTTCTAAGTTGGTATGTTTTGAATATGTAACTGTGTACGTACATTATCTTAATGTACAGTATATAAATATGTTTTAAATTCATACGCTTCCGAGTAAAATGATATAATATTGTTGTTAAGAAAGAAGGGGTGTTCCAAGTTGGTATCAGAGCATAGATTTGGGCGAATTGAGCACTATAAGGTGTTCAATCCCAAATCAGGAGGGTGTTATGTCAAACATTCCTGGTTATGGGATTTAGCATTGTATGTGAATCTGTTAGTAGATAAGTGCTAACGATTAACAAGTTTTAAGTTGTTGTGTTGAATACAGATATGGCAGATAACGAGCAACCGACCACCAACCCTAATAATGCCTCACGGATTGATGTTCCTCCTTCAGATATTCATAATGAGAGACATGATCATGAGGGTATTTCTTTTCCTGCTCGCGAAGAATCGAATAGAGATGATTATCTTTTTCAGTTAGAAGATGAGGTGATTAATCTCCGAGAATTTAAAAGACAGGCTGAAACTGCATCATCTCAGCAACGTTCTCAACAACAGATGTATTTGGTAATATTCCTCCTTTTCAGTCAAATAAACAGTGTTCATTCAAAACGTTTATGGCAAGTAAACCACCAGAGTTTAGAGGTAGTACCAATCCATTAGTAACTTTAAATTGGTTAAGAGATATGGAGCGGAAATTTGATGTTACTCGCTGTGAAGAAGAATCCAAAGTGTTTTATGCTATTCAATGTTTAAAAGATGAAGCCATGGTTTGGTGGGACTCGATTACTGGTCATTTGACTCAACAGCAGAAAGAAGCTATTCGATGGCCTGATTTTCATCAAGCTGTTTGTAATCAGTATTGTTCTGACTTTGAGATGGCACGTATTAGAAGAGAGTTTGTGAATCTTCAATTAACCGATAAGATGACTATCGATGAGTTAATCACACAGTTTTCGAAGAAACTACGGTTTGTACAGCAATGGGTTCCTGATGAGAAAACTAGAATAGAGCAGTTTGTGGAAACTTTACCTCATAATTATCGTACTACAGTAAGGTTAGCTAGTAATTTATCCCAAGCGTTTACTCTTGCACGTTCGGTTGATAGTGACATTAGAGGTTTTCAAGAATCTCAAGCTAGAAGTACTTCTTCTTCCTTTCCAAGAGCTAAAATAGATTCTTCGAGTAAAGGAAAATTCAGGTGGCAGGGTAATCGGTAGAGTCAAAGATTTAGTAATAAAAGTGGTTCATCTGGAAGTTCTAACTGGTGTACTTCTTGTCGATCCAAACATACTGGTCCCTGTACAATTCAGACAAACAAATGTATTAAATGTGGTGAATTGGGTCATGAGTTTAAGAATTGTAAGTTTCCCAATTATGTATGTAACATCCAATTTACGGGTCCAGTATTTTATTATTATTTCCTGACTTGAAATGGTTAATTGAAATGTTAGGAAATATTGTAAATTGGTAATTGAAAATAAATGGGTAAAAGAGTCAAATAATTTATTGTGGTTAATAAATTATTAACTGTTTTAATTTAATTCAGTTGACAGTAAAATAAAATAATGTTTCCCCGCACATGATTTTTAAGTTCCAGACAATGATAAGTACGGGGAATAAAATTAAACACTTATAGGATAAGTGTTATATGATTGAGTCGGTTTATATTTACATACACACATACATACGTACGCATACATACATGGAACCCTAGATCAATTTATCTTTATCACTTCTCAAACTTAAATTGGAGCTCTGGAAATCGAATTCAAGCTTGAAGATCATGGATTATCATCTCTTAATCCTTCTATCCTGTAAGTTTCAATTTTATGAAATATGAACCCTAGATTTTTAGGGGTTTTGATGTTCTTGACCTTAAATCCGAAATTAGGGTTTCAAATGATTAAATTGATGTTAGTTAAGCTTTAATAACATGGATTAATCATTTCATCATCATTATAAACATGTTGTAATTGCTAATTCTTGAATTTAATGTAAACCCTAGAAATTGGGTTTTTGGGTATTTGATAGAATTAGCATGATTAATCTTAAATTGAAGCTTGTAATACTTGTATAATTGTTACTTGATGCTTATATGAGAATTATAACCTAAACCCTAACTTAGAAATGAAGAAGTTAGTGTATGATCATGAGAAAGTCATGGGTTTAGTTGATTTTGGAAGAATCAATGTTTAAGTTGATTGTTATTATTGAATAATTGATTATTGATGAAGATTAATATGATTTTGAGCTATAAACTGATTATGTGTTTTTGAAGCTAATGATGAGTTTAGTGATTAAAATGGGAATTAATAATATATGAGGTTAATGATTTAATGATGTTAATTAATCATAATTGAGGTGGATTAATGTAGTGACGTGATCCTATGATCATAATTTGATAAGTAATGGTGAACTAATAATATAAAAATGGTTGTTTATAATCTTGGATGGAATTATATTACATGATTATAAGTAAGTGATAAATTACTTGATTTGAACTTGAAAGTGATTTTCATGGTAATTAGTCATGACTAAGTGATAAGTCAACAAATTTGATAATTGAGTAATTTGAAATTGTTGATGAAAATCTATTAGATTGATGTTATATAGATTGTGAGACAAGTGACTAACTTGTGTTATTTATATTGTACTCTCAGATATGGAGGAAGACTCAGTGACATTAGACTACTGAGTGGACAACTGAGGTATTCGGTGAGTGGATCTTTAATCCTCAGTGTGGTTTAGTTGTAACAGGTTTGGTTACAACAAGTAACTTATTATTACTATTTTAGTTTATCATGATGATTATGGTTGTTAGTAATAATAATGTTGATAGACTGTTTAGTCTGATATGTTGAACTAATTGAATATGTGGATATGTGATTACGTGACATATTTGGCCTTCGGGCATCAGTTGTCAATGAGGTCAACGAGTTGATGAACTGTTGGTTGGGCTAATTATTATCCTAGATTTAACACATCTCCTGTGTTGGTGGATGATAATAATTAGCTATCGGTCTCGTCCGTATGGCCATACGGATATGGTTGGGTAAGCGTTCTTTGAGAGCCACCGCGGCAGAAGGGTTTCTCAAGAACCACCGATCCTCATTGTTGATATGTGATGTTGTTGAATTGTTGCATTGTTGACAAGCTGTATTGTGTACTGAAATGCTTAAGATTAGTTGTTGTACACAAAGTTGTTATGCTAAGTTAGACTGTTGATTAACTATCTACTCACTTAGCGTTATGCTAACCCCCCACATTAACACTTCTTGCAGGTTATAGATTTTATCGGGTGGGCAAGAAGTTGGACTGAAAGGAATGTTTGACATCTGGACGTTACTCTGATATTTGATTATACAAATTAATGTTATTTTGTGGTTTTTAAATAACACCCATGTTGATAAACTATAATTTAAATTAAGTTGAATTTGTAATATAAATTTGGTATTATTGAAAATTGGACTAACGCTTCCGGATTTATTATATTTAAAATGATATAAATTGAGGGGTGTTACAATGTATGTTGGAACTGTAAGAAAGAAGGGCATCGTGTTGGGCAGTGTCCGGAGGCAGGAAAGCAGGGTTCGGTCTCGATCGGGAGTTTGTCATCTTCCGATCAAAAGCGGAAGAATCCTCCGCCAGCGACGAGTAGGGCTTTTCAGATGACAGTCGATGAGGCTATCCACACAGATGACGTGATTACTGGTACTTTTCTTATAAACTCTGTACCAGCTCGTGTATTATTTGATTCTGGAGCAAATTGTTCTTTTATATCTGTGTGTTTCTGTGATAAGTTGAAACTGATCCCCACTGTGATAACTAAACCCTTAGAAGTAGAGATTGTTAGTGGCAAATTAGTTCCTGTTACCACCTCGGTGACTGGAGCTAACATTGTGATAGAGGGTCAGACTTTTCAATTTCATTTCTGTTAATGCCGATTCCAAGTTTTGATGTGATTATTGGCATGGATTGGTTAAGCCAGTTTAAAGCAAGTATAGATTGCCACCATAAGCTGATTAGAATTCCAATCTCTGAAGAGTCATATGTTGTGGCTCGAGGAGAACGGGATAGTGGGTGTATTCCTCTGATTTCCATGATGAAAGCTAGGAAGTCGTTGTCTAAAGGCTGTGAGTCTTATCTAGCTTATGTCATTGATGTCAAACTAGAAAAGAAGTCCATCTCTGAGGTTCCGGTTGTTTCTGAATATCCGGAGGTGTTTCCCGATGAATTGCTTGGTTTACCCCCGGTTAGGGAAGTTGAATATCAGATCGATCTCATTCCTGGTTCCTCGTCTATAGCTAAAGCTCCCTATAGATCAGCTCCGTCTGAAATGTGTGAAATGATGAATCAGATTCAGGAGTTATTGGATAGAGGTTTTATTAGACCTAGTTCTTCTCCTTGGGGTGCACCAGTTTTGTTTGTTAAAAAGAAAGATGGGTCATTCAGAATGTGTATTGATTATCGGGAGTTAAACAAAAGAACAGTAAAGAATAAATATCCTCTGCCTCGAATAGATGATTTGTTTGATCAGTTGCAGGGATCTTCTGTATATTCTAAAAATTGATTTGAGGTCAGGATACCACCAGGTTCGTGTTCGTGAACAGGATATTCCAAAGACTGCTTTTCGTACCAGGTATGGTCATTATGAATTCCTAGTGATGCCTTTTGGTTTGACTAATGCTCCAGCAGTTTTTATGGATTTAATGAACCGGGTATGTCGACCATTTCTTGATAAGTTTGTAATCGTTTTCATTGATGATATTCTTGTGTATTCTAAGTCCGAATCAGAACATGCTATGCACTTGAGGTTAATCCTTGAAACCTTGAAAAGAGAACAGTTATATGCAAAATTTTCTAAATGTGAGTTCTGGATTCGAGAAGTTCAGTTTTTGGGTCACATCAATTGTAATGATGAGGTTAAAGTTGATCCTTCAAAAGTTGAAGCTGTAATGAACTGGAAAACTCCAAAGAATGCTTCTGAAATTAAAAGTTTTCTGGGTTTGGCGGGTTATTATCGGAAATTTATTAAAGACTTTTCTAAAATTGCAAGCCCATTGACCAAATTAACCTGCAAGAATGAAAAGTTTGAATGGGATAATCAACAGGAACAGGCCTTTCAGACTCTGAGACAGTTGTTATGTCAAGCTCCAGTGTTAACATTGCCTAATGGGTCTGAAGATTTTATTGTATACTGTGATGCATCTTATTCTGGCTTGGGTTGTGTTCTTATGCAAAGAGACAGAGTTATTGCTTATGCTTCTCGTCAGTTGAAGCCACATGAAAAGAATTATCCAACACATGATATAGAACTGGCAGCTGTTGTGTTTGCTTTGAAAATCTGGAGACATTATTTATATGGTACTAAATGTATTGTTTGTACTGATCATAAAAGTCTGCAGTATGTGTTTTCACAGAAAGAACTGAATATGCGTCAGAGACGGTGGTTAGAACTAATCAAAGATTATGATTGTGAAATTCGTTACCATCCAGGAAAGGCGAACGTAGTTGCTGATGCGTTAAGCAGAAAAGGTACTTCTGACCGAGTTTATTTCCTGAAAGTTGATGTTTCTTCTGATTTGATAAATCAAATTAAAGCTGCGCAGTTAGAAGCTTTGTTGGAATATAACCTTAAGTCAGAAATTATGTTGAAAAGAAAAGACTTATTGATTGACGATTCTAGAGGATTAAAGACTTTTCAGTCTCGTGTTTGGATTCCTCTTATTGGTGGTATTCGAGATATGCTTTTGACTGAAGCTCATAAATCTCAATTGTCTGTCCACCCTGGTAGCACTCGGATGTATAATGATTTGAAACCTTTGTACTGGTGGCCCACAATGAAAACTGATATTGCAAAGTTTGTTGGTAATTGTCATATATGTGCTCAAGTTAAAGCTGAACATCAAAAGCCATATGGGTCGTTAAAACAGTTAGAGATTCCAGAGTGGAAATGGGAACATTTAACCATGGATTTTGTGACTAAACTTCCACGTACATCTCGAGGGAATGACATGATTTGGGTTATTGTTGACAGATTGACCAAGAGTGCACATTTTCTGGCTACTAGTGAGACTGCCTCTCTCGGTAAACTCGCACAGTTGTATGTTAATGAAATTGTCTCGAGACATGGTATTCCATTATCAATTGTGTCAGATAGAGATTCTCGATTTATTTCTCATTTCTGGCAGAGTTTACAGCAGGAGTTGGGTACACGTATTAATCTTAGCACGGCTTATCATCCTCAGACAGACGGTCAGTCATAACGTACGATTCAGACGTTAGAGGATATGCTCAGAGTTTGTGTCTTAGAGTATGGAGGTTTTTGATATTCTCACCTCCTTTTGGTGGAGTTTGCTTATAATAATTCCTATCATTCCAGTATTGGTATGCCTCCTTATGAAATGCTATATGGTCGTCGTTGTCGTACCTCCACGTGTTGGTTAGAAGCAGGAGAAAAGCAGTTTGCAGGCCCAAATATCATACAGATCACTGCTGACAAAGTGGTTATCGCTCGAGAAAAGTTAAAAGCTGCACGTGATAGACAGAAACAGTATGTAGATCCACGTAGGCGACCGGTTACCTTTACCGAAGGTGAGTTGGTATATTTGAAAGTCTCCTCGTGGAAAGGTGTTATTCGATTTGGAAAGCGAGGAAAATTGGCACCTAGATACATTGGTCCTTTTAGAATTCTTCAAGTGGTTAATGATCAATCAGTGTCATTGGATCTTCCTCCTGAGCTTGCTGTATCCATGACACGTTTAATATTTGTTATTTAAGAAAGTGTAATATTGAGGATCAATATCAAATTCTTCCTCTGCAAGACTCGAAGGTTAATCAGAATCAGAAATTAGTTGAAGAATCGATTGAAATTCTCGATAGAAAAGTTAATAAACTTAGAAAGAAATAGATACCGATAGTGTTAGTGAAATGGAAACACAGTTTAGGTTCCAATTTGACCTGGGAGACCGAGGAGTCTATGAAATCCAGATATCCTGGATTGTTTGATTGAGTTTAGATTTCGAGGACGAAATCTCCTGAATGAGGGGAGATTTGTAACATCCTCTCCAGTAGCCTGGTAATTTTCTAATTTTAAATTGATTAATTAATTGTTTTAGAAATTATTTAATATTATTGTTTAATTGTGAAACTTAGATAAATAAGTTCCGGAACTTATTGTGAATTGTAAAATATTATTTGTTTTAAATTATTATAATTGACGGTATTATAAAGTAATATTTCTCGCGAAAGATTTTTAGGTTCCAGACAATAGATTTAAGACGGGTATAAAATACCCAAAATAATTAAAGTGATGGAGCCAGATTAAGTGAGGAGACCGATTTTGTTACTTTCCTCAAATTCTCATTTACTTTGAAACCGTAACTCCTTCATCATCATAAGAACACCTACACTTAAATTATATGTAAGCTTAATCAAGGTTGAAGCTGAATTCTTGAGTTCTCTATCCTAACAGATATCATCATCTTCTTCAAAGTGTAAGTGTTGTGTTTATTGATAAACTTGTGTTGTGAAATTAAGTTAAATATGAAGTTTAGTGAATTAATTGATGATATATGTTATTAATTGATGTTGTTTGAGGTTGTTAGATGCAGTATGATGATTATTTGAAGTTAAATTCGTTGTTTGTATGAATTGGTATGTGAAAGATAGGAATTTGTGAGTTTAGTTCGAGCTGTAAATTGATGAATAGACCAATGTTTCCGGGTCTGGACCAGGTAGCCGATCGGCTGAGACTAATGAGCCGATCGGCTGAGACTAATGAGCCGATCGGCTGAGACTAATGAGCCGATCGGGTATGTAAGTTTGAACCGAACGGCTAAAATGAGACGAACGGGTATTTTAGTTGAAATATGTCATAGAACCTGACTTCGAAATAAGAACATTGAAATATTCATGTTAGCCGATCGGCTATCCATGTTGAGCCGATCGGGTATATGTGTTTGAGCCGAACGGCTTCTTTTAGCCGAACGGCTAAGTTAGACCAAAACGACCACAGAACTTGACCTGAGGAAAAATGTAAACATTAGTCGAAGGGGTGTAAAGGTTTAGCCGATCGGCTATGATCAGCCAGTCGATCGGGTATGGGCTAAAACATGATGAAATCAGTTTGTCTTATACGTTCTTCTGCCATGTCTAGTAAATTTAGTTGTGATACTTGAATGCTATGTATAATACCATATAATTCAAAGACAATAAACTTTCAGAAAATGAAATAATTACTTATGCAATATGTTCGTTTACACAAGTATTATTGATTGATAACAAGTTATTAAATTGTGTGTGTTACGATATTTTGTTGAGACATAGTTTGTGACAACAGATCTAGTTTTGCAATATGACTAGTGTAATTGTTATCATGTTGATATATTGGTTTAGATTTGTAAATTGATATTGTTTTGATATTAATATTCGTTAAATATATTATTATGATAAAGTGTTAGACGAATATAGATTTTAACAATATATACATATGCTACGAGTCGAGTTATTTGTTCTATACGTTTGTTGCGAGTCGAGATCTCAAGTCGCAAGGCTTTGCGATGCGAGATGAGATCTGTACTCGCAGAACACAACAAAGACAAACGAGCCGAGTTCATGGGCTTGGGCTGCGTAGCGAGTCGAGTCAACTCGCAGGCCCAGTGGCTGCGAGTTGAGACGAGATATATAAATGTTTTTGTACGTGAAAAACAAAACAGAACTTGGAGATAACTATTGGAGATCAGGATTTTTGCAAGTTTGTGCGAACTCAGTATTTCCAGAGAAACAAATACTAAAGGCTAGACTTTGACGTTTATTCGTATAAAGTAAAGCAATTGGTTAACCTAAACGCGAATTAAATCGTTATTAGTAAGATAACACCATATTGAGGAATTTCGCACCTTAATATTACAGATAACGAAGTTATCGATCCTAGAACTAGGGACTTATAGTTGGTATCAGAGCTTTCGGGCTAGATAACGATTGTCGTTCGAAGTTTTCGGGTTAATCGCGTGTGATTTAGGATTGTTTTGACGTGCATTAGTGTGTAAAAACGATCAAAATCATTCTCTGGACGATTTAGGGTTTGTTTACGATCGAAATTTCCAGTTTTAATCGTAAAAATACCAGAAATTTCTGATTTCGTAATTTTCATCCGTTTTGCGAGTCGAGATTAGGGTTTCAGAATAAGTTTGCGAACCGAGTTGAACTTGCGAGTCGACATCCTTGCGAGTCGACATTCTGCGAGTCAAACCTTTTTGCGAGTTGATATATTCTTCGAACCGAGATCTCTTACGAATCGAGATCACTTGCGAGTTGACATCACTGCGATCCGAACTGAGACTTGCGAACCGAGATTCTGCGAGTCGAGCTGAGATTGCGAGTTGAACTGAGTTTTGCAAGTCGAGATTTTTACTTTGTCTAAATTCGTAAATACATTTTAACTTTAAACTTCACGATGTCAGACCTTAGCAAAATGATTGAGATGGAACACGAGATTGGCAAATCTAATGTCCCACCTAAATTGTTGAGAGTTGAGGATTATTTTAGCTGGAGGGATAGGTTTGAATCTTACTGTAGATTCCATGATCTATCTATCTGGATGTGTATCAAGAATGGATACACGACACCTACCCAGACTGTTGAAAATGCAATTGTGGTTCTCACTTATCAACAGATGAGTGAAGCACAAAAGAAGGAATTTGAGATTGAAAACAAGGCTCATTCATCAATCAAGATGAGTCTTCCTAAGGAGCTCAATCATCAACTCAAATCCTTCCATACTGCTAGATCTTTGTGGACAGCTCTTGAAAAGAGATGTGAAGGAAGTCCACAAGTTAAAGCAGGCAAGAAAAATCTCCTGAAAAAGCAGTTTACTGTGTTTAAAGCTATGAAAGGAGAAGATCTTGATGCTTATACCACAAGATACTACCATTTGCTGAGTGAGCTAGATGATCATGAGATTATTTCTACAGAGACTGAGAAAACCGACAAGTTTATTGAGGGTTTACCGTCTAAGTGGGAAATGCATGGCATAATGCTCAAAGACAACGATGAGAGGTATGCAACCATGACCTTAGAGCAGGCCATTGATAAGCTCAGAGGTTATGATTTCACCAAGAAAACTAGAGATACTGATTCTGATCAGGCTCAGGATCCGGGACTTTATCATGGAAAATCTACTATCTCTACTGCTTCCTCGAGCTCGATCACTGCTTTATTTGTTGGTAATGCTGAAGGAAAAGGTGAAATGATTACCGATGATCTGTGTCTTCTTACATCATCTGGTAGTGATGCAAAGGGCAAACCAACTGAGAAGTCACCTCAAGAGCATCAAAAGATGCCTATGAGTGTGAAATTTGCTGAACAGCAATTATCTGTTCTTGCTTCCTTTGTAGCTTCTTATGAAAACTACCTTCAGGGGAAAATCAATGATCCAATTATGTTTGACGAAGATTACGATCAGATTGACCCTGATTATCTAGAAGAAATAGACCTTCAGGACCAACTTGCTATGTTGTCAAGAAGGGTAAAGAATTTCTTGAAGAAAACAGGTAGAAAGGTAGTTTGCAATAGATCGGGGTTTGATAAAACCAAGATCAAGTGTTTTAACTGTCAGGGTTATGGACACTTTGCTAGAGAGTGCCAAAGACCTAAGGTAGAAGGTGGCAATGGACAACAAGGTTCGGGAAGTACTCTCGCTTCCAAAGCCTTAGTTGTGAAACAGTTGGATGGATCGTATGAATGGAAAGCTCAATCTGAGGAAGCTTTCATGGCTGAAATTGATGGATCTACATCCTATATGCCTACTGATGCAGAGGGTGAGGTAAAAGTGCCAGAGGTTGCAGCTAAAGCAAGTGATGAAGATGTGCTATATATGGAGTCAACTGAAAACATGACTCCTGAAGACTTTGTAGCACGCATGGCTGAAGTTCAAACAGACAAGAAAAGGGTATGTCTTGATATTCTTACTCTTGCTGATGTCTGTTATTTAGTTACCGATTTGCAATCACAGGTTAGTATTTTAAATGTAGCAAATAAAAACCTGACATCCCAAGTTAGCTTATTGACTGAATCTAGTAAGGCTGATAGATCTGAACTTGAACTAGCCAAGATTGATGTGCGTAGGTTAAGTGATGATAAACAGGATTTAAAAGATAAAATTAAGTCTGATGCTTCTGATAGGAGTGCTCTTAGAGATACCATTAATGAAAAAGCTGTCATCATAGATGGTCTCTATATTAATCTAAAAGACTTAAATCAGAAAATAGCTAATAAGGAGAAAGAGTTAGCTGACTGTCAATTGAAGCTAGTTGAGCAAAATAGAAAGATAGAAAATTATAGAACCACTGAGATGGACAAAATGCTTGATGCTCAACGAAGTGTAAAGGATAAGTCAGGATTAGGTTACAATGAGACACCTCCTCCTTTCAATTCGAATTACACAAAGCTTCCAGAAGATACTGAAATGACTGAAGTAAGTTCTGAGAAAACAGTAGCTAAACCTGATCTGTCAGAGGCATAGAAGGAGTTTATTAAGAATCCTTCATCTGATGATAGTAAGAGAGTTTCTTTCACCAAAGTACAGTTTGTACCGGGTGGAGTAATTCATGATACTAAGATTGATGAATTGATTAATAAAGAGCATGTTATTAATCCTTTAGTGCCTAAGACTCCAATAGCGGTTACCAAAGTTAGTAAGTCACGAAAACAGATGTCGTGCTTCAAGTGTCACCAAAAAGGACACGTATCTTCTTGTTGCCCAAATAAGAAGTTGGAAACTATACATAAGTCAGTGAATACTGAAAAGACACCGACCACTTCTAGTTCGATTGTAGATAGGTTAGGCTCCAAACCGGGATTAGGAAGCAAACCTATAAACATTCTGAAAAGAGATGGTAATCATAGTGTCTCTCCACCTAAACCTAAAAGGGCTTATACTCTAAACGAAAATACTTTCAATAAGCCAAGAGATAAGACACCTTCGAGGTTTAGGACCCCAAGTAGAAACCATAGTCAATTTGAGAATGGTTCTACTTCAAGTGCACAGAGATCTAAGTATGTGCCTAGGAGGTTTTCTACTCACTCTCCTCATAGGCCTAAGACTACAAATCATCAACAGTCTCAAACTCCTGTGAAAGCTACCAAGACTCCCAATGGGAACAGTTATGGTCACTTTAAGGAGGTTCAGATTGTAGATGATCAGGGACAAACCAAGACCATAATGGCTTGGGTCCCTCTTGATAACTAACTGTGTACAACTTGTTATGTGTAGGAGCATACTGTGAACAAGGACAGTTGGTGGTATGTAGACAGTGGATGCTCAAGGCACATGACAGGTGAACGAAGTCTACTGAAGGACTTCAAAGAAGGTTTCAAGCAAAAAGTAAATTTTGCAGGAGACAAAGGAGGAGTAATTACAGGGAAAGGAAAAGTTTCAAATGGAACTTTGACTCTAGAGGATGTGAATTACGTTGAAGAACTAACTCATAACCTAGTGAGTGTTTCCTAAGTCTGCGATAAAGGTCATCCAGTTCATTTTAATGAAAAGGAGGCTTTAGTTCTGAAGCCAGGCTTCACAATTCCTGAAGAATGGATACTGATGAGGGCACCAAGGAAGAAGGACATCTATGCTATAAACATGGGTGTCTCTAATTCTTCAATAGTGTCGACATGCTTACTATCCAAGGCCTCAGAAGCAGATGCACTTTTATGGCATAGGAGAATGGCACATCTGAACTTTCGAAAAATGAATTTTATAACCAAGAATGGGTTAGTTCTAGGTGTACCACAAAATCGTTTCGAGTCTGAAGACAAGTGTGTTCCTTGCCTCAAAGGAAAGCAGCACAAGAAACCACACAGGTCTAAGACTGAAAACTCAATCTCCTCGCCATTTGAACTGCTGCACATGGACCTCTTTAGCCCTATAAGCAAGAGAAGTCTAGGTGGCAAGTGGTATTGTTTAGTTATCACAGATGATTATGCTAGATTCTCATGGATATTCTTTCTGGGATGTAAAGATGAAACTCCAGGAACTTTAATAAAGTTCTTTGATCTAGTAGAGAATGTCTATAAAACTAGAGTTAAGCGTATTCGTAGTGCTAACGGAACAGAATTCAAAAATTCAACGTTGAATATCTATTGCTTAAGCAAAGGGATAATTCATCAATTCAGTGCACCATATGAACCTCAACAGAATGGTGTAGCTAAAAGAAAGAATAGAACGTTGATTGAAGCTGCTAGAACTGTGCTTGCAGATTCAAAGCTTCCGGTCTTCTTTTGGGCAGAAGCGGTGAATACAGCATGTCATGTTCTGAATAGGGTTCTTACGGTCAAAAAGCGTAACAAGACTTGTTTTGAATTAGTGAATAATAAGAAACCTAATATGAAGGGATTTGAACCCTTTGGAGTTCCATGTTCAATATTGAAAACAGGAAATCAAGCTAAATTTGGTGAAAAGGCGGACGAAGGATTTTTCCTAGGTTATATGCCCAACTCACCAACTAAAAGAGTTTTCAATAAAGTCACAGGACGACTGAAAATTGTTTATAACATTGAAGTTACGAGCTATGTACCTGCTGTACATAAGGGATTAGATTGGCAATTTGACTATTCAGATCTCTTTCAGTCATTTAAAGTTCCTATAAGTGACTTTGTCAGTGATTCAGAGATCTCTAAACACTTATTGTCTGAAGAATCAGACAATGGTCCCTCTTCAACATCGAATGTTTCGAAATCTGGAATCAGGACACCAAATGACTCAAATGAAGCTTCTTCAAGTGGGTCACAACAACCTTCAAAGGATAAGTATCAAGAAACTGCAGATTCTGAAAAGGATCTTCAAACAACGTTTGATGATATACTTACCTCTTTGAATCATTTAAGGTTGTCTTCAGCAAGTTCAGAAGATATTCCTTCATTAGAAGAGATTGGTACTAACTTAGGAGATGAGTTAATAGTTGATCCTATACCGGTTACAAGAATGAGTAAGAATCATCCCGTTGAAAACATCATCGGTGATATTAATACTCCTGTTCAGACTAGGACTCAATCTAAAGCTAGTACTTCTGAAGATTTAGAAAGCTTGTATACTGCTATGAAAGAGACAGGGATTCCTAATCAATGTCTATATTCATGCTTTATCTCACAAATCGAGCCTAAAAATGTGCAGATGGCTCTCAAAGAAAGTTCGTGGGTTGAAGCTATGCAAGAAGAACTGCAACAGTTCTCTAAATTACAAGTATGGGAGTTGGTTGACCTTCCAAAGGGAGAATATCCAATTGGAACTAGATGAGTATTTAAGTGTAAGAGAGATGATCGGGGAGTCATTACTCGCAATAAAGCTCGTCTAGTGGTTCAAGGGTTTAATCAACAAGAGGGGATAGATTACAATGAAGTGTTTGCACCAGTTGCTAGGCTAGAAGCAATTAGAGTATTATTAGCATTTGCCTCTTTTAAGGGTATCAAAGTTTATCAATTGGATGTTAAGAGTGCCTTTTTGTATGGCAAAGTTGAAGAATTGGTGTATGTTTCACAACCGCCAGGGTTTACTGATTCTGAACATCCAGATAGAGTATATCGTTTGAATAAGGCTCTATATGGATTACATCAGGCACCTAGGGCATGGTATGGAACGCTATCAACTTATCTACCTGAGAATGGATTTACAAGAGGATCAATTGATAGTACACTTTTTGTAAAATGGAATAAGAATGACTTTCTATTAGTACAAGTATATGTTGATGATATTATCTTTGGATCTTCGGATGAAAAGATGTGTCAAGAATTTGAGAAAGTCATGAGAAAAAGGTTTGAGATGTCTGCAATGGGAGAGTTAAATTTCTTCTTAGGATTACAGGTTGATCAAAAGAAGGATGAATTCTTTATTCATCAATCTAAATATACATATGAGCTATTAGAACGCTTTAAGATAGATGAAAGTAAGGTCTATAATACTCTAATTCCAGTTAATCACAACCTTGGTCCAAATACATCGAGTGATAGCGATGTGGATCCAACTCTTTATAGAGCGATGATCGAATCACTAATATATTTGACTGCCTCTAGGCCTGACATTATGTTTGCTGTTTGTATATGCGCAAGATATCAGGAAAATCCGAAAGAGTCACATATGCAAGCTGTGAAACGGATTCTTCGTTATCTCAAAGGAAAACCGAAGCTGGGACTTTGGTATCCGATTGATGGAGACTTAGATCTTATAGCTTATACTGATTCGCATTATGGAGGATGCAATCAAAATAGGAAATCTACGACCGGAGGATGTCAATTCTTAGGAGGTAGATTAGTATCTTGGCAGTGCAAGAAGCAAAGCTCAGTAGCCATTTCTACATGTGAAGCTGAGTATGTTGCAGCTGGCAGCTGTTGTTCTCAAGTTCTTTGGATTCAACAGCAACTGCGGGATTACGGGTTAAATATAACCAATACTCCTATGATGATTGATAACGAATCTACAATGTCAATCACAAACAATCCGGTAAAGCATAGTAAAACTAAGCATATTGATATTCGACATCATTTTATTAGAGACTGTGCTGAGAAGAATTTGATAAAGTTAGTTAAGGTTCCATCTTTGGATAACTTAGCAGACTTATACACCAAGGCGTTTGACAGAGCTAGATTTGAGACGTTGGTTCAACCTAACGGAATGAGAAATCCAGAGTGATTAGTCTTCCAAGGGTATTTTTGTAATAGTTAATAGTCTGTGTCATGTTTAAAAATTAAAAAAAAAAAAAAAAAAGGTGGGCGTATGGCATTCATTTGCTTGTTACCTGAGGGGAATCGCCTTCAATAAAAGAACAACCGAAGTTCTTTTAGAAAAAAGCTTTAAGTTTTGGCTGTAAAAACTTGGAAGATGATAGTACATTAGGAGAATACGGTTACAAATAATAACCTTAAGTATTAAGGATGATATGTTAGTAGATTCTTATAAGTTGCATCAAAATGATGATTGTTAATTAGGATTATACTTATATTTATCTTATTATACACCTATATCCACTGATTATAACTTGTCCTTTTACTTAACAAGTGATAAGAATAATTTAAGTATAGTCAGCTTCATCATACGATTTATTGGTAGGCAGGTTATGCTAAGTTTTCCGAGCAGTTAAGAAATATGACTGTCATGTGTACTATCTTATGAGATCTGTTATATAACGTATGACATATGTCTTAATTGTTGAATGATAGTACTACCATGCACTATGATCTAAAATAAAAAAATTCTGAAATGATACAAAGTATCATAATGTCAAAAGGTGAGTTCTATGTTTTGAAAGGGCATCATTTAGTAACCTCTACCTTACATATGAAAGATACAAAGTATCTCGTGTCAAGTGTATGTTATATGCTTCTAAAGAACATCATTTAGTAATCTCTACCTTGATAATACAAGATACAGTGTTATGTGTTGTACTTGAATTCTTCAGTATGTTGTATAGTAGAAAACACTAGATATTGTGCACATTAATAATAAAAGATTGGCTCAGAAATATGTGTGTAATCTGTTTATGTGGATCATAATACCGATAATTGTCTTGAACTGTCTATGATATTTGAACATTCACTTTTGTGAATAATAAGAAATCATAAGTTATATTTCAATGAAATGTTATATCATGTGGATAAAGGTACATAAGATATAATTTTATAAATATAAGTTTATTACTGATTAACGTTGTGATTTTCTTGTGCTTATATGAATTTCATGAGGTATGTATACTAACAATCATCTTAGGCTTATTACAATCTAATAAGTACCGCTTATTCTCTCTAATATGATTCCTAAGCAGTTAAAACTTTAAGCGTGTTATATTAAGTTATTTTATTAGAATGTTAGTAGTTTTATTTTTCTTAACCTTTGTAATTATTTCTTAAGATTATTAAATAAAAGTTTTACTTATTATTTTTGTTTTATTTCATGATTACTCTTTGTAATTGAATTATACTGGATATTTTATTTTAAATGTTGAACAAACGTGTGTTGAAAAGTGAAAATATTATATAGGTTATGTGGAATATTAATCGAAAGTCTTCCGACTCAAAGTGTAGTCGAGCAGCGTGTCCTGATTTTATATCAGCGGTTAATCTTTCTATTCTAATTTATATATATATTTTTATCTATACTTAAGACCATAAGGGTATATAAGTGAATAATTTTAGCTCGAAGATTTTTCTTTATACAAGATTAACTGTATCACGGGTTTAGTCGGTTAATATATGTAAGAAGATTATCGTTGAGGAAAAATTATGCAAAAACATTTTATTTTAAATGTTTAGGCTAAATAGTTACAGAGATAACTATTCACATAACGGGTTTTTTAATTTATACTTAGTATTAAATTCGTATTTTATTTAATCTTGTGAGTTTGACTAGTCAACTTGCGAATCAAGATGCACTGCGAATCGAGTATAGAGTATAAAAGGGTGGTCAAACGAGTCAAAATCTCACCGAACCCATTTGATTTGCGAGTTCACTTAAACTCTGCGAATCCAGTTTATTGCGAAACGAGTCGAACAGAGTCTTTCATTTGATTTTGATTTGCCTAGTTACAAGGAAGAGTTTTTGATCCGTAGCTTATATCTACTTTCAAATTACGAACATTTTGAGGTATAAATCAACGGATTTCACCGTTTAAATTACACGAAACCGAAGCTTTTATGAATCTAGGGTTTCGTTTCAAAATTTGAATGATTAACGTAGATTAAGGTGTTATTTGATAAGAATCTTGAAGATTAATGTTAAACGAATCTTAATGAACGTAAATAAATCGATAGATCACTTTTAATAGATAGATTAATTGATTTTTGTTTCAACTCGCCATATCAGTTCATGCTGCGAGTTGAACACTCGACTCGTAGACTTTGCGAGTTGAGTTTCTGATCTTGACTATTTGACCATGCGAGTTGAGTTTCAATTCAATTCGCAGATTGCATTTAGCGAGTTGACATTGATTCTTTGACTTATTGACCTTGCGGACCGAGTAGATTAGCGAATCGACTTGCGAGTCGAGTTGAGGATTGACTTGGTTAGCGCGTTGATATGGTTGTGAGTTGAGTTGCGAACCGAGTTGAACTCGATTCGCACATCATACTTCTGCGAGTCCAGTACTTAGAAAATTTTAAAATTTTTAAAGAAAGGTTTTATATAAATGTTAAGACTTTTTCAGTAATAATGTTTATATTATGGACTTGTATTGAATTATATATGTTTATATCGAAAGACTACCAATTCAAAAGGTAATTGAGTGGCGTGTCCTAATTCTATATTAGCGGTATAACTTATATTTATCAAAAACGTTAATGACTTGAGAATTACAAATTAACAAGTAATTAATGGGATGTACATATTGAACTTACGACTTATTAGTAATAAGTTATATATGTTAGAAATAATTATATACGACTTGCGACTGTAATGTAACAAGTTATATATAATTTTTAAAACTAAGATGTTTGATGAATTGTTATTCATAATACGTTATAGTTTAAAATTGATTAACGTGTGTTAATTGTTTTGTCATTTGTGTATTTATAGATATGGCGAGACAATTCGATAAAGGTCACAATATTCTTGTTGATCTAGATCTTGATGCACGTGGAGCTAATCGAGTAGCTCAAGTGCTTACATTCTTTGCACGTTCACGCATTAGATATGCACTTACCGCGTCTCCACAGATTTCTCAGTCTATTCTGAACGACTTTTGGGACGGTATTCAGTATGACGAGACGATCAACCCACCGGTTATTCACACAACGGTCAATAATCGACCGGTTGTTTTCTCTGCTGGCGATCTACGTCAGATTTTACGCTTGGGTACAGTAGACCAGGAGGATGGTCCGACGGAGTATCCTAGTGATTTTGTTGAGGGTGCGATAGGCCGTATGGGGTATACAGGAGATAGGAGGGGACGTCAGTTCCAAAAACCTCTGGTTATTGGACAATGGAGGTTTTTGTGGCATGTGATTGTCACAGTTTTTGCACCGAAGAAGGGAGGCTTTGACGAATTGAGCCCTGCCCTTGTATCAGCTGCACTGTCACTGGTTTATAATAAACCATACAGTTTTTGTGATTATATTTTTGGAGAGCTGGTTAGACAGATTTCGGGTTCTGTTAGATCACGCTTTCTGGTTTATCCACGTTTTTGCATGCTGATTATTCGTGCTCGTCTGCCAGAGCTTGTTATTCCTGGGCCATATTTACATGTAGATACTATTGGTCTTAGAGGATACAATGCTATGTTTTTGCAGTCAGTAAGAAAGGAAGGGGTAGTGAAACCTGAGGAGAGAGAACTTTTTGGTTTTCTTGTTGATCCTACCTATGTGACGCCACCGAACAATGGTTGGCTAGATGTTGGTGCTGAGGTTGTGGTTCCTGAACCGTTAGCTGATGTGGTTCATGCTGATGATCCACAAGAGCTCATTGAGGATGTGTTGGAACAACCTGCACATGCTGGGAAACAGGTTAACCCAGATGTTGCTGTTCAGGTGATACAGGAGGTGTTAGTAGAGCATGATGATGCTACTGATATCCTGCTACGGGATATTGATAGTTATGTTGCTTCACCTGAGGTAATTTTATAATTATATAGTAATATTGGTACTTAGTTGTTATATCATTATCACATTATTATTATATATAATACACATGTTATCGATATTTAGTTAATTAGATAATATTTCTAATTATAAAATATAAATATCATTATGATCAGGGAGCTGAGACTGCATACCCAGAGGTCACTCGACCTGAGGGTGAGCAGGGACAGCTAGATGGATCTGAGGTTTTACCTTCTAAGGTATTTATCAGATTAATTATAAATATATAGAACTTGTGTGATCGAGCTTTTAGCTAATCATAAATGTTTAATATATTTAATATTTAGGATCCTGATGTTGGTCCATCTGGAGGCCGTGATGGTCAATCGGCTTCAGATGATGATGATAGTACTCCTTCTCCACCTCCAGATGCTGGTTATATTAGATATCGATCTCGGATGATTCCAGATCCAGCACTGAAGGAGAAGAGGAAGGCTAAGGAAGTTGATCCTGACTTCAGTCTTATTGATGAAGGTTCTGAGGAAGAGGATACACCTCTTATTACTCGACGCCGTAAGCGTTCCAAGACTTTGACCATTCAGGATGGTATGTAATATTTATAAGTTAGATAATCTTAACTTGTTGTTTATTAGGAGTTCAAACTGAGACAGTTAATTCTGTGACAGTTGCTCGACATACACCGCAAGTGGAGAATGTAACACCGGTGTTTACTGAACAGATATCTGTACCTATTGAGGCTGAGACCAATAACGCTAGTAGATTTGCAGCTACTCTTCTTAAAGAAGCGTTATCTCAAGCTATTCCACCACTTACACGTGATTCCTACATCGCTTCAGTGACACCACCTGGACCACATACTATTTCTGTTACTCCTACGAATGATACTGAAAGGATTACATCCTTAGAGTCTAGAGTTAAGGAGTTAGAGAAACTTACTTCCAAGATTCCAGGGATGTTAGCTGAGAATCTTTCTCTTGCTCAGCAGATGGTTCATATGAGTACATCATATTTGACTCTGCTAAACACTCATAGTACTTTGCTTGATGATTTTACTGCCCAGCGACTGAAGTTTGAACACTTAGAACGGTTAGTGTTGAGAGTGAATTCAGGACAGTCAGCTCAGGGGGAGATATTGGTATATCTAGAATCTTACAAAGAAGTTGAGTTGAGGAAGAAACGAGATGATGACAAAGACGATGATCCCAATGCTCAGAAGGATAGTGAGCTGGCTGGTCCTTCAACGACTGGTCAGCAGACTATTATTCAGGGGGAGTCTGCTGGTGTAAGTGCAAGTGGTGATGGTGCTGGTACAAGTGTTGCAGGAACAAGTGAAGCTGGTAAGACAGTTTAGACTTGTGTAGTTATTTGTATTTAGAATTTAGTCGAATTATAATTGTAATTTATAATTGTAACTGAATATTTGTAACTTAATAGTTTTGGTAATATATTTGATTTGAGATTATTATTATTACAAGTTAAATATATTAGAAATTGTTTAAGTTATTTGATTTTAAAAGGTTAAATAAATTAGTGATCGAAAGTCTTCCGACTCATTGAGAAGTCGAGCGGTGTTATCTGATGTATTTCAGCGGTCAAAATTTATTTTAACTTAGACATTTTAGACTTGAGAGTTTTTATAACTGACAAGTTAAAAAATGTATGATTTTTAACTAGACAAATGATATATAATTTAAAGATATAATTGAAAGTTAAATTTTTATGATATAACAGTTCAATTAAGTCTTAGAAATTATATAAGTTAATTAATTGTAAACTTAAATGTTTGGTGATTCTTCACAGTACATTAGAGTTTAAATTTAATTAATGTTTGTTAAGTGTTTGATATAAGACTTAGGAAATCTTAGATTGATAATCAATAAAAGATTTATAAGTTATATATATTTCGCGTTTATATTACACAAAAGGATTAGTATTGGAATTCTTAGATTGATTCAGGGAAATCAATAAGAGAATTTAAATCATTAATATATTTGTGTTTGTTTGTTTTCTCTAGGAATGGAAAGTCTAGATCTATCAGATTCAGAAAATGATATTTTGGATGAGATAGATGAAGAGATTGATTATGATCTTGAAGAGGGAGAATTTCAACCGCCTACAGATTGGACTGCTGTTTCTGAGATAGTGCATGACATGGGTGTAGATCCAGACGCTTATGTTGATGAACACCATGTGAGCCCATCTAGAACAGAGGTTATTATTGAAAATGATGAAGGTCTAACGGTTGTCGATGTAGATGAAGAGATCGATGACTCAACTGATTCAGATGAAGAAGATCTTCATGATAAGCATAAAGATAATCCTATATTCAAGCCTTTGCCAAAGAAAAAGAAAGAAAAGCTTGGTATATCAGAAATTGATATCACGAGTAAGCGTATAGCAAAAAGAGGGATTATAGGATGGTATTTTGATGCTGATCTAAAACTGTTTGCTATTAAGAGATTTGATGGAGTTCAATATTTTGAAAGAAAGCTTGCAGTTTTTAGTTCTTTGCCTAGATTTGAGATTAGAGATTTGGCTAGATTATCATTGAATAACCCAAGTGATGATTTTGTTGGAAAATATGTTGAACACATAGTCAAGACTGAGGTTAGAGCTAATAAATTTGAAAAGATTAAGCCAAGGAAAGGAAAGACAATTAAGTTGGAAGAAAGAAGTCAAAGAACTGGTAGAAGAAGAAGGAAGAAGATTTATCCGGCTATAAAATGTGTGCAGCAAATTCCACTGAAGAAAATGCCTCAAGATATTTTGGGAAATATGAAGAGTTGGCATGTGGATTTAGAAACTGGATAAGCTGTAATGGTTGAAGCTGATGATGAGGTTGAAGGTGGTGAAAGAGAGATCTTCAGAGTTTATGATCATCGTCATCTTATGAACATGTCAAGAAAAGATTTATTGAAGTTAAATGAGAACAGAATCTTTTGTACTGAAGCATGGGGTGACTTAGCACGAGATTATCAAATGATGGTTAAGACTTGTATGAAGATGAAGATTTTTGCAGGTAGTAAGATTTACTCATAAAACCTAAGATAATGTGAAGATAAAGACGCTAGAGCTATTGTCAAGGGGGAGTCTGTTGAGACATAGTTTGTGACAACAGATCTAGTTTTGCAATATGACTAGTGTAATTGTTATCATG
Organism: Pseudognaphalium luteoalbum; assembly: GCA_963422505.1. Lineage (NCBI taxonomy): Eukaryota > Viridiplantae > Streptophyta > Magnoliopsida > Asterales > Asteraceae > Pseudognaphalium > Pseudognaphalium luteoalbum. The sequence goes on from OY730192.1 coordinate 40,414,896, forward strand.
TTGATATATTGGTTTAGATTTGTAAATTGATATTGTTTTGATATTAATATTCGTTAAATATATTATTATGATAAAGTGTTAGACGAATATAGATTTTAACAATATATACATATGCTGCGAGTCGAGTTATTTGTTTTATACGTTTGTTGCGAGTCGAGATCTCAAGTCGCAAGGCTTTGCGATGCGAGATGAGATCTATACTCGCAGAACACAACAAAGACAAACGAGCCGAGTTCATGGGCTTGGGCTGCGTAGCGAGTCGAGTCAACTCGCAGGCCCAGTGGCTGCGAGTTGAGACGAGATATATAAATGTTTTTGTACGTGAAAAACAAAAAAGAACTTGGAGATAACTATTGGAGATCAGGATTTTTGCAAGTTTGTGCGAACTCAGTATTTCCAGAGAAACAAATACTAAAGGCTAGACTTTGACGTTTATTCATATAAAGTAAAGCAATTGGTTAACCTAAACGCGAACTAAATCGTTATTAGTAAGATAACACCATATTGAGGAATTCCGCACCTTAATATTATAGATAACGAAGTTATCGATCCTAGAACTAGGGACTTACATATTTCAGATACCCCAAAGACTCAGTGACTAGAAGCTGAGTGTGGAAACGACAGAGGTATCGGTGAGTGGATTTAGAACTCACCCTTCGATTTAGTTGTAACTTTTTGGTTGCAACAAGTATACGTAGATTGATTATACGATTGTTAATCTGTGTTATTGATTATGAATCTACGTGATATGTGAATCTATGTGTATCAAAATATTGAGGTCAACGTGTAGTTGGACTTTTTGGTTATTAGGTGAATTACACATGTTTTGATTCATTTGTTGTGTTTGAGACTTGTGTATGAGTTTAATAACCAATAGTTAGCGGTCTATTCTGTATTGGCCATACAGATTGACGTTAAGTGTTCTTTAGGAATCCCCGGGTATTATGATATCCCAAGAGCCACCGATCCTCATTGAAAAAGAATGTGTTTACTAGTATTTGCTGTAAACAGATTGTTATGCTTTGAATTGTGTGTGATAAATTCATTCACTTAGCTTCGTGCTAATCCCTCATCCTACTTCCTGCAGGTTTTGATATATATGTGGGTGTCAGGAAATGATGCTTTCGCAGGGAATGTCTAACAGATTATGACTCTGATATGGTTTTGTTATAAACCTGGTTTTGTAATATATATAATACCCCGACATATGTAGTTTTTAAACAGTTCTAAGTTGGTATGTTTTGAATATGTAACTGTGTACGTACATTATCTTAATGTACAGTATATAAATATGTTTTAAATTCATACGCTTCCGAGTAAAATGATATAATATTGTTGTTAAGAAAGAAGGGGTGTTCCAAGTTGGTATCAGAGCATAGATTTGGGCGAATTGAGCACTATAAGGTGTTCAATCCCAAATCAGGAGGGTGTTATGTCAAACATTCCTGGTTATGGGATTCAGCATTGTATGTGAATCTGTTAGTAGATAAGTGCTAACGATTAACAAGTTTCAAGTTGTTGTGTTGAATACAGATATGGCAGATAACGAGCAACCGACCACCAACCCTAATAATGCCTCACGGATTGATGTTCCTCCTTCAGATATTCATAATGAGAGACATGATCATGAGGGTATTTCTTTTCCTGCTCGCGAAGAATCGAATAGAGATGATTATCTTTTTCAGTTAGAAGATGAGGTGATTAATCTCCGAGAATTTAAAAGACAGGCTGAAACTGCATCATCTCAGCAACGTTCTCAACAACAGATGTATTTGGTAATATTCCTCCTTTTCAGTCAAATAAACAGTGTTCATTCAAAACGTTTATGGCAAGTAAACCACCAGAGTTTAGAGGTAGTACCAATCCATTAGTAACTTTAAATTGGTTAAGAGATATGGAGCGGAAATTTGATGTTACTCGCTGTGAAGAAGAATCCAAAGTGTTTTATGCTATTCAATGTTTAAAAGATGAAGCCATGGTTTGGTGGGACTCGATTACTGGTCATTTGACTCAACAGCAGAAAGAAGCTATTCGATGGCCTGATTTTCATCAAGCTGTTTGTAATCAGTATTGTTCTGACTTTGAGATGGCACGTATTAGAAGAGAGTTTGTGAATCTTCAATTAACCGATAAGATGACTATCGATGAGTTAATCACACAGTTTTCGAAGAAACTACGGTTTGTACAGCAATGGGTTCCTGATGAGAAAACCAGAATAGAGCAGTTTGTGGAAACTTTACCTCATAATTATCGTACTACAGTAAGGTTAGCTAGTAATTTATCCCAAGCGTTTACTCTTGCACGTTCGGTTGATAGTGACATTAGAGGTTTTCAAGAATCTCAAGCTAGAAGTACTTCTTCTTCCTTTCCAAGAGCTAAAATAGATTCTTCGAGTAAAGGAAAATTCAGGTGGCAGGGTAATCGGTAGAGTCAAAGATTTAGTAATAAAAGTGGTTCATCTGGAAGTTCTAACTGGTGTACTTCTTGTCGATCCAAACATACTGGTCCCTGTACAATTCAGACAAACAAATGTATTAAATGTGGTGAATTGGGTCATGAGTTTAAGAATTGTAAGTTTCCCAATTATGTATGTAACATCCAATTTACGGGTCCAGTATTTTATTATTATTTCCTGACTTGAAATGGTTAATTGAAATGTTAGGAAATATTGTAAATTGGTAATTGAAAATAAATGGGTAAAAGAGTCAAATAATTTATTGTGGTTAATAAATTATTAACTGTTTTAATTTAATTCAGTTGACAGTAAAATAAAATAATGTTTCCCCGCACATGATTTTTAAGTTCCAGACAATGATAAGTACGGGGAATAAAATTAAACACTTATAGGATAAGTGTTATATGATTGAGTCGGTTTATATTTACATACACACATACATACGTACGCATACATACATGGAACCCTAGATCAATTTATCTTTATCACTTCTCAAACTTAAATTGGAGCTCTGGAAATCGAATTCAAGCTTGAAGATCATGGATTATCATCTCTTAATCCTTCTATCCTGTAAGTTTCAATTTTATGAAATATGAACCCTAGATTTTTAGGGGTTTTGATGTTCTTGACCTTAAATCCGAAATTAGGGTTTCAAATGATTAAATTGATGTTAGTTAAGCTTTAATAACATGGATTAATCATTTCATCATCATTATAAACATGTTGTAATTGCTAATTCTTGAATTTAATGTAAACCCTAGAAATTGGGTTTTTGGGTATTTGATAGAATTAGCATGATTAATCTTAAATTGAAGCTTGTAATACTTGTATAATTGTTACTTGATGCTTATATGAGAATTATAACCTAAACCCTAACTTAGAAATGAAGAAGTTAGTGTATGATCATGAGAAAGTCATGGGTTTAGTTGATTTTGGAAGAATCAATGTTTAAGTTGATTGTTATTATTGAATAATTGATTATTGATGAAGATTAATATGATTTTGAGCTATAAACTGATTATGTGTTTTTGAAGCTAATGATGAGTTTAGTGATTACAATGGGAATTAATAATATATGAGGTTAATGATTTAATGATGTTAATTAATCATAATTGAGGTGGATTAATGTAGTGACGTGATCCTATGATCATAATTTGATAAGTAATGGTGAACTAATAATATAAAAATGGTTGTTTATAATCTTGGATGGAATTATATTACATGATTATAAGTAAGTGATAAATTACTTGATTTGAACTTGAAAGTGATTTTCATGGTAATTAGTCATGACTAAGTGATAAGTCAACAAATTTGATAATTGAGTAATTTGAAATTGTTGATGAAAATCTATTAGATTGATGTTATATAGATTGTGAGACAAGTGACTAACTTGTGTTATTTATATTGTACTCTCAGATATGGAGGAAGACTCAGTGACATTAGACTACTGAGTGGACAACTGAGGTATTCGGTGAGTGGATCTTTAATCCTCAGTGTGGTTTAGTTGTAACAGGTTTGGTTACAACAAGTAACTTATTATTACTATTTTAGTTTATCATGATGATTATGGTTGTTAGTAATAATAATGTTGATAGACTGTTTAGTCTGATATGTTGAACTAATTGAATATGTGGATATGTGATTACGTGACATATTTGGCCTTCGGGCATCAGTTGTCAATGAGGTCAACGAGTTGATGAACTGTTGGTTGGGCTAATTATTATCCTAGATTTAACACATCTCCTGTGTTGGTGGATGATAATAATTAGCTATCGGTCTCGTCCGTATGGCCATACGGATATGGTTGGGTAAGCGTTCTTTGAGAGCCACCGCGGCAGAAGGGTTTCTCAAGAACCACCGATCCTCATTGTTGATATGTGATGTTGTTGAATTGTTGCATTGTTGACAAGCTGTATTGTGTACTGAAATGCTTAAGATTAGTTGTTGTACACAAAGTTGTTATGCTAAGTTAGACTGTTGATTAACTATCTACTCACTTAGCGTTATGCTAACCCCCCACATTAACACTTCTTGCAGGTTATAGATTTTATCGGGTGGGCAAGAAGTTGGACTGAAAGGAATGTTTGACATCTGGACGTTACTCTGATATTTGATTATACAAATTAATGTTATTTTGTGGTTTTTAAATAACACCCATGTTGATAAACTATAATTTAAATTAAGTTGAATTTGTAATATAAATTTGGTATTATTGAAAATTGGACTAACGCTTCCGGATTTATTATATTTAAAATGATGTAAATTGAGGGGTGTTACAATGTATGTTGGAACTGTAAGAAAGAAGGGCATCGTGTTGGGCAGTGTCCGGAGGCAGGAAAGCAGGGTTCGGTCTCGATCGGGAGTTTGTCATCTTCCGATCAAAAGCGGAAGAATCCTCCGCCAGCGACGAGTAGGGCTTTTCAGATGACAGTCGATGAGGCTATCCACACAGATGACGTGATTACTGGTACTTTTCTTATAAACTCTGTACCAGCTCGTGTATTATTTGATTCTGGAGCAAATTGTTCTTTTATATCTGTGTGTTTCTGTGATAAGTTGAAACTGATCCCCACTGTGATAACTAAACCCTTAGAAGTAGAGATTGTTAGTGGCAAATTAGTTCCTGTTACCACCTCGGTGACTGGAGCTAACATTGTGATAGAGGGTCAGACTTTTCAATTTCATTTCTGTTAATGCCGATTCCAAGTTTTGATGTGATTATTGGCATGGATTGGTTAAGCCAGTTTAAAGCAAGTATAGATTGCCACCATAAGCTGATTAGAATTCCAATCTCTGAAGAGTCATATGTTGTGGCTCGAGGAGAACGGGATAGTGGGTGTATTCCTCTGATTTCCATGATGAAAGCTAGGAAGTCGTTGTCTAAAGGCTGTGAGTCTTATCTAGCTTATGTCATTGATGTCAAACTAGAAAAGAAGTCCATCTCTGAGGTTCCGGTTGTTTCTGAATATCTGGAGGTGTTTCCCGATGAATTGCTTGGTTTACCCCCGGTTAGGGAAGTTGAATATCAGATCGATCTCATTCCTGGTTCCTCGTCTATAGCTAAAGCTCCCTATAGATTAGCTCCATCTGAAATGTGTGAAATGATGAATCAGATTCAGGAGTTATTGGATAGAGGTTTTATTAGACCTAGTTCTTCTCCTTGGGGTGCACCAGTTTTGTTTGTTAAAAAGAAAGATGGGTCATTCAGAATGTGTATTGATTATCGGGAGTTAAACAAAAGAACAGTAAGAATAAATATCCTCTGCCTCGAATAGATGATTTGTTTGATCAGTTGCAGGGATCTTCTGTATATTCTAAAAATTGATTTGAGGTCAGGATACCACCAGGTTCGTGTTCGTGAACAGGATATTCCAAAGACTGCTTTTCGTACCAGGTATGGTCATTATGAATTCCTAGTGATGCCTTTTGGTTTGACTAATGCTCCAGCAGTTTTTATGGATTTAATGAACCGGGTATGTCGACCATTTCTTGATAAGTTTGTAATCGTTTTCATTGATGATATTCTTGTGTATTCTAAGTCCGAATCAGAACATGCTATGCACTTGAGGTTAATCCTTGAAACCTTGAAAAGAGAACAGTTATATGCAAAATTTTCTAAATGTGAGTTCTGGATTCGAGAAGTTCAGTTTTTGGGTCACATCATTTGTAATGATGAGGTTAAAGTCGAAACTTCAAAAGTTGAAGCTGTAATGAACTGGAAAACTCCAAAGAATGCTTCTGAAATTAAAAGTTTTCTGGGTTTGGCGGGTTATTATCGGAAATTTATTAAAGACTTTTCTAAAATTGCAAGCCCATTGACCAAATTAACCTGCAAGAATGAAAAGTTTGAATGGGATAATCAACAGGAACAGGCCTTTCAGACTCTGAGACAGTTGTTATGTCAAGCTCCAGTGTTAACATTGCCTAATGGGTCTGAAGATTTTATTGTATACTGTGATGCATCTTATTCTGGCTTGGGTTGTGTTCTTATGCAAAGAGACAGAGTTATTGCTTATGCTTCTCGTCAGTTGAAGCCACATGAAAAGAATTATCCAACACATGATATAGAACTGGCAGCTGTTGTGTTTGCTTTGAAAATCTGGAGACATTATTTATATGGTACTAAATGTATTGTTTGTACTGATCATAAAAGTCTGCAGTATGTGTTTTCACAGAAAGAACTGAATATGCGTCAGAGACGGTGGTTAGAACTAATCAAAGATTATGATTGTGAAATTCGTTACCATCCAGGAAAGGCGAACGTAGTTGCTGATGCGTTAAGCAGAAAAGGTACTTCTGACCGAGTTTATTTCCTGAAAGTTGATGTTTCTTCTGATTTGATAAATCAAATTAAAGCTGCGCAGTTAGAAGCTTTGTTGGAATATAACCTTAAGTCAGAAATTATGTTGAAAAGAAAAGACTTATTGATTGACGATTCTAGAGGATTAAAGACTTTTCAGTCTCGTGTTTGGATTCCTCTTATTGGTGGTATTCGAGATATGCTTTTGACTGAAGCTCATAAATCTCAATTGTCTGTCCACCCTGGTAGCACTCGGATGTATAATGATTTGAAACCTTTGTACTGGTGGCCCACAATGAAAACTGATATTGCAAAGTTTGTTGGTAATTGTCATATATGTGCTCAAGTTAAAGCTGAACATCAAAAGCCATATGGGTCGTTAAAACAGTTAGAGATTCCAGAGTGGAAATGGGAACATTTAACCATGGATTTTGTGACTAAACTTCCACGTACATCTCGAGGGAATGACATGATTTGGGTTATTGTTGACAGATTGACCAAGAGTGCACATTTTCTGGCTACTAGTGAGACTGCCTCTCTCGGTAAACTCGCACAGTTGTATGTTAATGAAATTGTCTCGAGACATGGTATTCCATTATCAATTGTGTCAGATAAAGATTCTCGATTTATTTCTCATTTCTGGCAGAGTTTACAGCAGGAGTTGGGTACACGTATTAATCTTAGCACGGCTTATCATCCTCAGACAGACGGTCAGTCATAACGTACGATTCAGACGTTAGAGGATATGCTCAGAGTTTGTGTCTTAGAGTATGGAGGTTTTTGATATTCTCACCTCCTTTTGGTGGAGTTTGCTTATAATAATTCCTATCATTCCAGTATTGGTATGCCTCCTTATGAAATGCTATATGGTCGTCGTTGTCGTACCTCCACGTGTTGGTTAGAAGCAGGAGAAAAGCAGTTTGCAGGCCCAAATATCATACAGATCACTGCTGACAAAGTGGTTATCGCTCGAGAAAAGTTAAAAGCTGCACGTGATAGACAGAAACAGTATGTAGATCCACGTAGGCGACCGGTTACCTTTACCGAAGGTGAGTTGGTATATTTGAAAGTCTCCTCGTGGAAAGGTGTTATTCGATTTGGAAAGCGAGGAAAATTGGCACCTAGATACATTGGTCCTTTTAGAATTCTTCAAGTGGTTAATGATCAATCAGTGTCATTGGATCTTCCTCCTGAGCTTGCTGTATCCATGACACGTTTAATATTTGTTATTTAAGAAAGTGTAATATTGAGGATCAATATCAAATTCTTCCTCTGCAAGACTCGAAGGTTAATCAGAATCAGAAATTAGTTGAAGAATCGATTGAAATTCTCGATAGAAAAGTTAATAAACTTAGAAAGAAATAGATACCGATAGTGTTAGTGAAATGGAAACACAGTTTAGGTTCCAATTTGACCTGGGAGACCGAGGAGTCTATGAAATCCAGATATCCTGGATTGTTTGATTGAGTTTAGATTTCGAGGACGAAATCTCCTGAATGAGGGGAGATTTGTAACATCCTCTCCAGTAGCCTGGTAATTTTCTAATTTTAAATTGATTAATTAACTGTTTTAGAAATTATTTAATATTATTGTTTAATTGTGAAACTTAGATAAATAAGTTCCAGAACTTATTGTGAATTGTAAAATATTATTTGTTTTAAATTATTATAATTGACGGTATTATAAAGTAATATTTCTCGCGAAAGATTTCTAGGTTCCAGACAATAGATTTAAGACGGGTATAAAATACCCAAAATAATTAAAGTGATGGAGCCAGATTAAGTGAGGAGACCGATTTTGTTACTTTCCTCAAATTCTCATTTACTTTGAAACCCTAACTCCTTCATCATCATAAGAACACCTACACTTAAATTATATGTAAGCTTAATCAAGGTTGAGGCTGAATTCTTGAGTTCTCTATCCTAACAGATATCATCATCTTCTTCAAAGTGTAAGTGTTGTGTTTATTGATAAACTTGTGTTGTGAGATTAAGTTAAATATGAAGTTTAGTGAATTAATTGATGATATATGTTATTAATTGATGTTGTTTGAGGTTGTTAGATGCAGTATGATGATTATTTGAAGTTAAATTCGTTGTTTGTATGAATTGGTATGTGAAAGATAGGAATTTGTGAGTTTAGTTCGAGCTGTAAATTGATGAACAGACCAATGTTTCTGGGTCTGGACCAGGTAATGAGCCGATCGGGTATGTAAGTTTGAACCGAACGGCTAAAATGAGACGAACGGGTATTTTAGTTGAAATATGTCACAGAACCTGACTTCGAAATAAGAACATTGAAATATTCATGTTAGCCGATCGGCTATCCATATTGAGCCGATCGGGTATATGTGTTTGAGCCGAACGGCTTCTTTTAGCCGAACGGCTAAGTTAGACCAAAACGACCACAGAACTTGACCTGAGGAAAAATGTAAACATTAGTCGAAGGGGTGTAAAGGTTTAGCCGATCGGCTATGATCAGCCAGTCGATCGGGTATGGGCTAAAACATGATGAAATCAGTTTGTCTTATACGTTCTTCTGCCATGTCTTGTAAATTTAGTTGTGATACTTGAATGCTATGTATAATACCATATAATTCAAAGACAATAAACTTTCAGAAAATGAAATAATTACTTATGCAATATGTTCGTTTACACAAGTATTATTCATTGATAACAAGTTATTAAATTGTGTGTGTTATGATATTTCAGATACCCCAAAAAGACTCAGTGACTAGAAGCTGAGTGTGGAAACGACAGAGGTATCGGTGAGTGGATTTAGAACTCACCCTTCGATTTAGTTGTAACTTTTTGGTTGCAACAAGTATACGTAGATTGATTATACGATTGTTAATCTGTGTTATTGATTATGAATTTACGTGATATGTGAATCTATGTGTATCAAAATATTGAGGTCGACGTGTAGTTGGACTTTTTGGTTATTATGTGAATTACACAGGTTTTGATTCATTTGTTGTGTTTGAGACTTGTGTATGAGTTTAATAACCAATAGTTATCGGTCTATTCTGTATTGGCCATACAGATTGACGTTAAGTGTTCTTTGGGAATCCCCGGGTATTATGATATCCCAAGAGCCACCGATCCTCATTGAAAAAGAATGTGTTTACTAGTATTTGCTGTAAACAGATTGTTATGCTAAGTTGAATTGTGTGTGATAAATTCATTCACTTAGCTTTGTGCTAATCCCTCATCCTACTTCCTGTAGGTTTTGGTATATATGTGGGTGTCAGGAAAGGATGCTTTCGCAGGGAATGTCTGACAGATTATGACTCTGATATGGTTTTGTTATAAACCTGGTTTTGTAATATATATATAATACCCCGACATATGTAGTTTTTAAACAGTTCTCAGTTGGTATGTTTTGAATATGTAACTGTGTATGTACATTATCTTAATGTACAGTATATAAATATGTTTTAAATTTATACGCTTCCGAGTAAAATGATATAATATTATTGTCATGAAAGAAGGGGTGTTCCAGTCGCCCTCAATAAACAGTAAGAGAAATAAATGGTGAGATAATATTAATCGGAGTTATATTACATTTAGTTTGTTAATTGAATTGAATATTAATTGAAACTAAAAGAAAAAAAGAAAGAATTCTGGAAAATCAATCCATACACCGTATGGATGAAAAACATGATTGTCCCACATCGGCTGGGATATGAATCCCATGCCCTCCTCCTCCCCTATAAATAGGGGCCTACCCCTTAGGTTTTCCTTGCACCTTTTTTTTTGGAATTAAATAGTTTTCAATTCTCCTTCTCTCTTTCTTACTCCTGCTCTTTGTCAGAGTTTTACGATTTAGAGTCGTGACCTTAGGAGACTTGGGATTTCTCTTTGTTCGTGGGTGTGAGCCATTAGAGGTGTTCTAGTTTGGGCACTCGCCACCAAGCAAGAAGGTTCTGCTATTTCGTCTACGCGTGATAAATTGGTTTTCTCGAAGGTAAGTAATTTCTTATTTATCTTATTTATTTTATTGCTTTTATTTATTTAAGTTAAGATTCTTTAGGGTTTAGTTTTCTAATTGTCTTAGATTAATTATTTTATTATAATTCCGCTGCGCATATTAATTTAGTTAGGGAATAGAAAATCTAACACGCTCATCAAGATCAATCACGTTATTCATAGATGAGCTTTAGGGCCATACTTTTTGAAATCATCTTGATGCATTCTTAAATTATAGTAAACTTTGATAAGATTGTTTAACGATTATTGTATCAACATTAATGAGAGAAGGTATACATTTTTCTCATCCTTTATCTTCAACAATTTCAAAATTCTACTAGTGATTCCTCTCTTATCTCTTTTCTCAACATACTAATTAGAAAGGTTTTGCTTTTCGTGAGTTTTATATTATGTTAATTTTCTATATAATTTATGTTTGTTTTGTGAAAACTAATCCAATCTTTCTTTTATTTAGATGTGTTTAATGATGTTAAGTTTTCTTTTTGTTTGATCATTATTTACAATTTTTTTAATGAAACGACAACTCAGTTGATCACAAGTTTCACCATTAGCTTAATGTAAATGAGTGATTAAGTCAAGATTATGTTTATAAGATAGACATATATAATGATTAGTTTGACTATCGGTTCGATTTTTTAAACAACGATTCTTATGTGATTAGACAAATTAACATAAGAAAATTAAGATAGTACTTTTTAATCAAATGATAAAGTAGAAATGAGTATTGATAGCTGCATTCGTGAGATACACGATATAAAATATAAATCTTTTGTACATATTTAGCTTCGTATAAAAGGAAAGCTCCATATATTAACGAGAACTAACCTCTTAAATAGTGATGGATTCATGGTTGACGGCTAATCGGCACGAATACGCTATCCTAGATGGAAACGACTTCCCCGTGGAGCATTTTATCTTTCATCCTCGAACGTTAAATTATTATGTTGACTTTATGCATGTATACATGAGTTTCATTGCTAACGTTCTCTCAAATTCTTGTTAAATAAAGTCAAAACTATCTATTGTAAAAAAGGATAAATTTTTGAAAATGCAATCAACTAAAATTTTGACATTCGTATTGCATACTCAACTTTGGAGTGTAACTTGTATGAAAGAAACTTGTAATTTATTGTTATTTTTGGTGTATATAGATGTCACGTGATACCTTATATAGATGACACACAAATAAAAGTATCATAAATTACATACAATATATAAAAAAATAACAAGTTTTCTACACACAATGTAGTATGAAATAATTGAATACACATTACAAATATACATACCTTAGTTTTTCAAGTATTTGACCCTTGTAAATACTTGCTTAATCAAATTTTGTTTTCTTCACCTTGGATCCGTGGCGGATCCAGGATTTTGAGTGACCCGTATCAATGGTATTTCAATTTTTTTAAACCCGTAACACAAACAAGAAATGCAACTAAAAATATTATTCTTCAATTGAAATTACACTGTGTAGTAAGAATGGACTCGTAGCAACTGCTACCCCTACGTTCTACATGGCTCCGCCCCTGCCTTGGAGGGAAATCAGGAATGGCGCTTATAACTAAATCTTCATCTTCAGTGGCTCCACTAGTAACGATGTTGGTACCAAAATCCAAATTGTGTGACACTATATATCTATAATTGGTCCAATTTGATTTTGTTTTACCTTTATATAGGCTTATACATTTATACGTGTTAAATAAATGAGCATTGATATTTCCACCATAAAAAATGATAGATTCATCATTAATTACAACTATTTATGCATATAATACAACTGCTTATTGTACAGCGTTGGTGGAACTATCATTTTTGTTGGTGAAAATATCATTGACGTAAATAAATAGTACACAAATAGTCTAAAAGAAGTAGTCAAACTGTTTCAAATTTTCTATGCAAACAACCCTCCTAAATTATATATTTTTTCAAAAAAAAATTCTTATGAGTATAATAATATCTATATCTATATTCTATATCTATATTTAAAAGAAAAAATTGTGGACTAATCATACCCTTAATTACACATTAACTCTAATATAAGCCGCCATTAGATCAAAATATGACATCATTTAGCCCTTTAATTGTGTAACAAATTACTAAAAAACCCTAGATCAAATTACACTGCCATCAGGTCAAAATGCCCTACTAGATCAAATTACACCGCCATCAAGTCGTGGGTTTCAAGCCTGGTTCAAATTCAAATTCAAATTTTGAGATCTTACACCAAACGAGTAAACAAGTATCTAGCGGTTTGCATTCAATTTCGATTTCAAGGGTTTCGCTTATCTACCTACGATTTCAAGGGTTCCTCTATTCAATAAACAAGATCACAGAAAATTGAAATTGGTAAGCAATTTGTTCGAACAACATCGATTTCAAACATTCATATGAGATTGAATTACTCTTGATTGATTGTATTCCGTGTAAGATCCACGGTTGAACAAAGTGAAGCTGCTACGAATTCAAATCTTCAAACATCACAACGGGTACGTACTTTTCGTAAGATGTGTTTTAATAAGATAACGAGTGTTAAATAACATTTAAATTACTGTTTTTGGTGACGTCTGAAGCCATTTAGATTCTTAATGTGTAATAACAATATTGATGAAACGCGGTCCATATGTTTGATAAAATGCCTAGCTAAGTAAATTAACATTTTTAATGAAATATTAACTATTTCTTGCTATAATGTGTACTAAATTAGCCTCTTTCATCGGCAATAAAAGCAAGGCAGAGAAGAAAAATGGAGTGGTTATTATATGTTGGAGCAGCAGTAGCTGCCGCAAACTCTTTGAGTAAGATAATAGGTAAGGTGTAGTACTATCCAATATGTCTTTGAGTAAAATAATAGGAAAGGTGTACTACGATCCATTATGGCCTGGTTGGGTTGCAGTAAAAATCTGAATATTGCGATACATTGGTTTCAAACTTCTGATCCATTCGATAAGCTTTATCACTAGCATACATAAAAATTGTGAAAGAACTAAAGGCTGCTTCTGAAGTCCAAGAGTACGTATTTTACTAATTCATACACACACACCTGCATGTATAATACACACACATCCCCATCCCCATCGGGGAAGATGATTTAAGCCCCATCCCTAACCCGAATAGGGATCGGGGATCTCCAACGGGGAATCGGGGATTTACCCATAATGAATGTGTCTTATAGTTTAGCCCATAATGATCGTATTTTATGTATTTGCCTAATGTATTTGTCCATATTGTGTACATAATGAAGAATTAAGATGGGTATATCAGGTAAAATATGATTACCTAATCTTTAAGAAAATCATAATTTTAATTTTTTATAATACATATATCACATGTTACATACAAAATAAGTATACATATATAATATACCGGGTATGGGTACAGGTCCCTGGTAAATTCCCAATCGGGTACGGGTATGGGGACCCGCGTAGTATTCCCATCCCCGGCCCCATACCCGGTTTTTAGTTTCGAGGATTCCCCGCCCCCGTCCCCATCCCCGGTCAACTCGGGGATTCCCCCGTCAAATCGGGTTTGGGTATCGGGTTCCCCATCGGGTGTGGGTTTTTTTGCCATCTCTACTTGAAATCATGGTTGCTTCTGTAGTTCAAGAGTACGTATTTTACTAATTCATACACACACGCATCTGCATGTATAATACATATATATATATATACACACACACACACACATACATACATACATACATATACACACACACACACACACGATATGTTTAACAATACACATTTCATTACTTCCTTCATATTCTGTTTAGTTTGTCTTTCTTGGTGATTATAGCTTTTTTGTGAATTTGTGTACTGTCGCAGGTGGAGTTCATGCTTGAAAATATATTTAACATCAAGAACAACAATAAGAAGCATAAAGAGGACACCTTACAACATATCAATATCAATAACTGGTTTACCAAGGTAATTGACTCACTGTATTTTGCCATATACATCATTTACCAAGGTCAACTGATGATTTAAAAGGTGGTTAAGCTACACTATCCTTAGGTAAGTTTTTGCAAGAACTTTTCCTATACATTTTGGTACAAATGTGTTTTGTTTGATGATTAATGTAGGTACTCATCATGGATTCGTTTACTATGACTACCCATTTCAATTGTTAATAATGGATGAATTTATCCTCAGCTATTATCGGTTGTCTATCTTAGTTTTTAATGTTGAAGAAATACAAGCACTAATTTGATGGAATTACACACATATGTTTGATTGCACTCCAGCTGTTTGTTAAAATATTCATGTTAGTGTTTTCTGGTTATTATATGTTATGGTAGGTGGAAGGATGAAAAAAGCCTTTGAATGGTCTTATTTTATTGTTATTTTACAGCTTTGGATCCCCTACTCGACCTGTGTGACACATACAAGAAACTCAGAAAATTTCCCTTTATCACTTGAATCTGTCTTTTGACCCGTGACCCAACCTGTCCAGTTTGTTATCTCTACCTTTTATGGATGAGAAAAACTTTTTCTTATTAAGTATTGGTTTTGCAGAACAAGTTATCAAGCCTGAGAAGGTTGGTGATAACATTGCTTCCAAAGTTCCAAGCCTGAAAGCACACGACTCTTAGAAGTCAGATGGTGATGTTAAATTTTCATCTTTAAAGTCACTTGCAAACATGATGCAGTTACTAAGAAGGTACTTTATCAACATAACCTCTAAGTTTGTTATCTAATATTGCTCACCACAGTTGTATGATAGTTCCGTCAGTTCTATAATGTCTATTGATATTGACGTTTAGCTGGACGGGTCACTATTATTTTAATAGCCTTAGGGGAGTTCTGATCTGTTTTACTCGTTGACCATTGTACTCATTTATGTGTAGCTAAGCTTTTTAATCTTTTCCATTATAACGTCTAATACTATTTGTAATGATGTTTTTGTTCAATAATACCGAACTATAAAGCTGGGGGAAAAAACTTGAAATCAAAAAACAGTATGAGATGAACTTGCTATTATTAAAAGTAAAGCTGAACCATTAAGACCCATTATAAGAAATAAACCATTTATTGGGCTAAGAGTCAAACAACTGTAATACTTTCTTACTATTCCATCATAGTTGGCAGTGTTCCTTTCATGATTTGTGGGATAATTTTATGATCTCCAATACATGAAAATATTCATCCATAATCACTTTGAATAGATTAACTCATTAAAGCCAGCTTTAGATCCTCTTATCTAAGCTTAGGTTCACGAGAGGGCAGACTTAGCAGAGAAGGTAGTAGACACAATAGTTGATGCATTTAACAGATTTGCGTTTAAGATCTACAATCCATATATTGTGTTTGGGTTCAGTTGTCAAGGATGTGGCGAAGTTTCAGTAGATCAATAAAGGGTTTACGAGGGTTCACATAGATCAATAGAGGATGCGGAAAAGTTTCAGTTGCCAAGTTCATAGAGTTTGGAACTTAAACGAGTTGAAAATCGGGGACATTTGATTTAATTACCCTGCTGCTATAGAATAGAGGTCTTTACAATGGTGTTGCCTTTTGTTTGCTTACTAATACTTGAATTGAATGTTGTATTCTCATTGTTTACAATATGATCAACCACTATTTTCTTTGGAATGACGGTTTTTGTTTCAGATTTAGAAGGTGACATAAATTTGATCTTCCTCGGATAGCTTGCTTGCGTCGGTTTCACCTCACGGTTTTTTGTTTGCTAATTTGATTTATGTAGAAATATAAAAAACTAAAATGATTTTTTATGTTCAATATCTGATAGGCAGGCTCTTAACGTAATAATCATGGTTCGTGATTGAAGCTAGAAATGGGATCAATAGATGAATGGGAGGACAATGACAAGGGCAGTGGCCCTTGAGGCGATTAACATAAAAGCTGTTGATTTAGTATCATTTCTTATTTATACACTGATATTATTAAATCTATTATGAAATCTTATTAAGCCTGATAGAGGAGGATCCCATTAGCTTTTTTTAGTATTTCACATATGCATTTTGGCTTGCCATTAGTTGCTCATCAGTCATCAAATGAAAAGTGCAGTAGTAAAAATTATATCCCTTTACCACTAGCATAAGTGAGATACCAAGTACGAGTATATATTAAGTTTGAGAACTTTTCTTATCAATTTTGGAAAACGGAAAGCGGGTATTGGATTGAAATTAATGAGAAAAGTACATTGTGAAAATTTAAAGCTTATGTAAAAAGTTTAGGCTCTAATTTGGTCTGAAATTTATGCTGGAATTCTAGAAATTGGGGCTAGAAACTTGTCAAAATGGCCAAAAACAGAGGTTGTTGATTAGTACAAAGGGTTGTAGCATGGATCTATGAATAATGTATGGTTTTTTGATGTTGTTAACAATAATGTGAGGTAGCTAGAAGACAAATGAATTTGCTTTATGAGGTTAACGAATCATGCAAAGGAATGATGACATTTTGACTCTAATAAGTCAAATTGTGCAGGCTCTTGGGAAATGAAGAAGGTATTTTGGATGCAAATTTGGATAAGCAACTTAAACAGAAAATGGAGAAAGTTTTGGATGGGAATGTACAAAGAGATTATGATATTCATTTTTCATATAAAGAAGATCATGGTGGCACACACAGAATTTTGAACATGAAAAACTTACACATAATCAACTTGCAGTTTTGGATTACAATCAGAAAGATCATTAAGAGTTGGACAGTCGTAGTAAAAGTCTATTAATATCAAGTTGTCATTGTGATACTTAGATATGATAGTAACTACTCCACTTCAAATGTGTATTTTTTCTATTTGTATGCGATTCAATGATAACAAAATTTAGTAAAACTGAACCATCTATTCTTTTGTTAAGGTGGTGCCTTCCTTTTAATGTTTTTGATAACTTGATGTTATAAATGAAGTTGTTCCTATGGTTGGCTGCTAATATTTATATTAGACAAAATTACACGAATCGTCTTTAAAGTTTGTCTTGAATTTCACTAGTAGCCCTTAAGAGCTTTAATTAAATTATAGGTATATTACAAAAAACGTATATGTGATTGTTCACTTTCTCAAAGATCATCCCCAACTTCGATGATAGCAGTCTACATCTTCAAGGTTATCAATATTTTTTAAAGTTCGTTAATTCTTGATCTAAAATGATTGAAATATCCTTTTAGTTAAGTTTTAAGTTTTAGCCAAATAACAACTTTCTTATGCTCAACATCTTAAGTTTTAGCCACTTGATCATAGCGATTTTATAAAAAGAAAAAGTTGTGTCATCTTGTGAAGTCGCGGGTTATATGCTAGTACTATTTTATTTTAGTAATCATGAATTAAATCGTAGATTATAAAAATGAGCTATGTAGTTAATGACTCAATCATACAACTTGACCTGTATTCGATCTAGACTACATATATAGATCGAATGAAATTTCATCTACATGACATACACACACATTATTATTTTGTGGCAGTGTTTAAGTGCTCCCTACGTACGTTTCCCATTAATTCGCTGAAAAAGTGTTTCAGATTTTTTTTATATATAATAAATTTTATAAATAAACAAATCTCAAACATCAATAAATCTTGAACTGTATAAAGCTTAACAGATAACATCTATAAAAACATAAGTACGTAAGAGTGATATGAAAATTATAAGTGACATATAATAGCAAGGAACATTGATTAAATGTAATCACTCTATTTTTTTTTCCTTCAAATAATAATATAAAGTTCCAGGAAAGCAACTATGTTTGCATTTCATTTGCTCTTTAAATCAACGAAAGGAAGTGAATTCTTCCAATATGGTGACATTAACTTTTTTAAAGTAGCCATGTTTAAATCATATAAATAACCTTTTGGTTTGTAACCCACTTATCCATGATCAAGGGCGAAGCTAGGAAATAATAATTTGGGGCGCAAAAAGATTATATTTTGATTATTGCCCCCCTCTACATGCGCCTCTGCCCATGATCATGATAATAACTAAACTTTTATCCAAATTAAGCCAATGACTAGTGCTAAAGGCACACGGGATAAGGGTGTTCCCATCAATTTACACCTTATTGTAGAAAAGCTTAATTAACTTTAAGTTAATTATCGTCCCTTGTTATGAAAATTTCCAATTTTCCAAAGAGTTTATGAGATTATAGAGTAAATTATAAGTTTCGTTTATGTGTTTTACACGATATTATACCGGTCGTCTTTGTACGTGGAAATTATACCGATCATTTCTCACTTATAAAACTTTGCACGGCGCTCGTCCTTTGACCCAACTTCCGTTATCTTTCTTCGTTAAGTGGAAACACGTGCAAGGCACATGAGGATTTGCCCCCGAAAATTAAGTTATCTTTCCTCCGTTCATGCTAACATGCCTTATTTTCATTTTCTAGAATACAAACGTATTTATTTTACGTGTATGTAAGGTCACGTTTTATCATGATATCTCTTCTTTTTCAAAGATAATGTATAAGCTATTTAGCGCACATCCAAAACGTAGAACATCGTTCTTATGAATATAATAGTGTAACGAACTTTAATCGTTGTAAGTTGTACAATTACACTCATACTTTTGTAAAAACAAAATTGATCAATATGAACAACAGTTGTTGTGTTTATTCTTTTAATCTTTGTTTCGTGTTCTGAGAAAACGATCAAACTAATTTTATAAGTGTTTTAAATTCTTGTATTCTGGTTGTTTTTTAATTAATAAACTTCATAATCATATGCATATTTCAACGAGAGAGAACATATTTGCCCTCTGCTTTCATGTGCATTTTTGTGTTCATCATAAAATGGATTTTAAAAAGAAGGTTGATTATTCATTTTTATGCATGTAGCCCTGTAACATGTTAAATTTCAGTTATAACGCTCAAAATGTGAATTAACTAGAGATATTATATATTATATTCTAAAATAAGGTTCTATGTTACTTTTTATTCACAAAACGAAATGGTTATTGGAATTTTATTATTCTCAATAGGATCTCATTCTTTTTCCTAAATATATCATATTATTATCAATGAATTCAATTTCCTTTTTTGCAACCAATAATGTATTTTCGTAAAGCAGATTAAAGATGCTCGTATAGCCAATAAACGATTTTATATTATTTAAATATTTCTAACGAATTACGGGTCATCAATACAAATGCATTTTGATGACATAAGTTTTCACTTACTACATATAATATGATAATTTAATAACGAATATAAAAACATACAATAAAAGGTTCCCTAGTTAGGTAACATGATTATTCTGAAAAGACAATAACAGTAATAATAATAGTAACAGTAATAGTAATACTATATGATACTAGTAACAATTAATATACAAGGATAAAACAAGTATATGCTATGTAATCAATGTTTTAAAACTCGGGTTTTTAGTCGACCCGAAAAAATGTTAATTTCTGGTCAAACCGACCGGAGTTAATAATAGTATACATTAGTAGTATTTAGTGAATTTTTTTTATTTTTTATAATTATAATATTAATTATAATTATATCATGTATAATAATTATAATTCATAGAGTAATAAATAGTGATGACACATCGATTCCCTTGTTATTCTTGGAATACACATCAATATAATAATTATATAATCCATAGAGTAATAAATGATGATGACACATTAGTCAAAAATTCTCTCATTACCCTCACTATTCTTGAAATACAAAAGCAGTCAATATTCTTTAATTATAAATGATTAAATGTATATAGAAATTGTTAAAAAAAAAAACTTGAAACCGGGTCAATGCGCTGGTCCGGGTCCCGGTCCGACCGGCCGACTCAACCGGGTCGTTGACTAGTCAACATATTGAAAAATCCGCTTTTTTTGACCCGAAAATCTCTAAAAATGCGATCCGACCGGGTCGGTCGAACCTTGTCGTAAAGCACTGCATGTAATTGGTACTATGCGTGGATTTAGAAGGCGTCAAGGTGCAAGACCCCTCAAGAATTTCAAAGTTACATAAAAATTTTAAAGAAAAAATTAATGTATTTTTGACATTTTATAATTTTTGTCCCTTCAGAATAATGTTTGGTTTTTTTAGCGAATCGAAAAGTTGATCAATTCCGATCAAACCAGTTCAGCCGGTTCAACTGGCCGGTCGGACCGGCCTCACAGAAAACAACAACGGCCTATAGCAACATATAGCAGCAAATTCTGGGCATAAATAAACAATTTTTAAGCTTCACAAACACATATAATTCATGCCATACACCACCAAAGTCATTCAATCCATACTATTGAACACTAAAGTCATACAATCTAACTAAAAAGTCATGCCTTTGCGTTTTTTTCTTGTTTCCAACAACTATAACAAAATAAAGCTATAATAATAATATACAAACCGGAAATAAAAAAAATAATAAATAATAATAAAAAGGAAAATTGGTTGAACTGATTATCGATTTCCGGTTCAATCGGAAAAGTCACCGAGTCAACCCTCACTAAATAGTCAACAATCAGCTAGCTTTGAGTCAGAAATGTTTCTAGAGCCGGTCGAATTAGTCCGGTTCAACCGGTTCTTAAAATATTGCCTCATAATGAAGAGGAGGATTTTTTTTCTTTTCTTTCTTTACTCCTCATACATATAATTCTAGCTCTCCCTTGATTGGTAGGGGTGTTCATTTTTGAATATCCGAAGTTTCGGATACCCGAAGTTTGTATATTCAAAATTGTGGATAATAGATTTCACTATTCAAAACTCTACGAAATTTTGGATATCCAAATTTCGGATACCCGAAATTTTGGATATCCAAATTTCGGATACCCGAAATTTCGGATACGGATATCGGGTTATCCAAATACCCGAATTAAAAGAATATTTTTTTTTCCAATTTTTTGTATTTTAAAATCAATGATATTTACATTTTTAAGTCTATAAATAATGAAGTTAATATATAATATAAGTATAGAATATATGTATATGAATGAAATCTCAATTTTTTTGATCGAAAATACTAAAAATATGTTCAAAATGTACAATATCTTAATCTTTAAAGACATAAACAAGGTTCATTTGACATATATTTTACGCAATAAAGTAAATTATAACAAGATTTAGATTATATTATTAAAAATTTAACAAAATAAGTAATATAAATCTAAAAATTATATATAAAAAATCTTTTTTTTTTCCAGATATTCGGATATCCAAATTACCCAACTTTTTGAAAATCTCTACCCAATACCCATACCCAAAACTTCGGATACCCAAAAATTCGGATATCCAAATTTTCGGATTATTTCGGATCGGATACTTCGGATATTTGGATATCGGATTTGGATACAGATATTTTGAACACCCCTAATGATTGGTACTCTAAGATAGGTATACATAGTTATTTTGGTAACTTACAAAAACATACGGCACATAACTATAGAGGTGGGTGGAGGCAGAATATAATTATTTAAAGTAGCGAAAAAAACTTATTTTAAACAGACAAATACTAAAAATACTCTTAAATGTATTTATTATAAAGTTTTCTAGGAAAATTTATTTAAAGTACCCTAAACAAGAGTAATTGATACGGGACGTATCACCTAGATTTTCTGGATTTTTAATCGAGTTCAAAGAATAAATTGAGATAGTGTCGACGTCCATATTGAATTGAATGTGTGATATATGGGTGGAAAGCCCTATATGTCTATTTTCTTCTGCAAAAAACGATGTTTCATTTGGGGTATTCTAGAAGAAGTTATGTCGTTTTAAGTACAACATGTTAAAGAAGAAAACTTATCCGAATTTGGACATGACTTTTGAGCTATGAGTCTCTTGAGTTGTTAATGCGGTTTTAATGGGTTGATTTATTTAATCATTTATTAGTTTTTAACTCTAAACTTTTGATATTTCATATAATAATGTACTTAAATAATTCTATCCCTTTATAAAATCTTACGCTATGTAATAGAAGGAGGATGATGAGAGTTTAAATAAAAAGTATGTTATTGAAGTTTGTTTGAGTGTTTTTAATAAACGAAATGAGTCGATTGTGGAACGTTTGTTAGTGTGGTCTTTAGGTTTTATCACTATTAACATCTTCTTTCGTCAATTTGAATATTCTTGGTGGTGTTTAAGTACTTTATCCTAAAATTATTCATATTGTTAGGCTTGGTGGTGAAAACTTTATCCAAGTCATATCCCTTATTTACGATTCTTATAATTTTGTTTCATATTTCATCAAATCATGCTACCCACCACATATTAGGAATTGCTTTTCTTTACATTGTATAAATTTGTAGAGAAGGCAAATGCCTATATTATCCCGCTTGCCTATATCGTCCCGCTCTATCTCCAACCTGAATAATAAGATTTGTCGTTTGTGAGATAATTGATGTTTGGGATAAATGAGTTTTGTAGTATGAAATATTCTCTTTGTACATGTGACATGATATCATTGGTTCTCTTAGTCTCACTAAAAAATCATTGACTTATTTGAACCTTACTCATTGATATGTATATCTAGTACAACTGTACAAGTACAAATGGGATATTATTTTACTAGTTTTTACTTTAAAGCAGATTAACAGAGTAATTTAACTATTTATACTGACAAATCATTGTAACTTATAAACTTTTATTGACCAAAAAATCATGTAGAATAATCTTCAATTCAATGCACATTTATCAAAACAAATCGTAACTTACAAGATGTAAACTGAACCTATACTGTAACATTTACATCATCCACTTTATTTGATACAAAAAAAATTAATTAAATTAATTAACCCATAGAAGGGAAAGTATTAGTGTGAAACTGAAAGAGAAAGTATTGATGCTATTTGGCACTAATTTCGCCCTTTATGACATAAGCTTTGAACGCACAGATCTTGAAATTAATATTTTATTATCTTTTGAGATCGATGGTTGAGAGTTGAGACTCCCCATTATAGGCTCCATGTTTGTTGCCTATATAAAGCCTTTGGTCTCAACATACATGCTACATCAACCAACTTTCCAAGATAATTTTCAGTGTTTAGTATGTTTAGACGAGGAAATTAAGCTACGAGGATTAGAATGAGTATTTATGGTTGGAGCTCTCTATCGCCTCAATCCAGAAAGAAATCTTGGTGGTTAACGGCTTCTCGTTCATCGCTACCTTTAGATGCACCAATGGTTAAATTTTCATAGTGTGCATGCTAAAAGTAAGCATGAAAGTGGAGCCGTAAATTTCACAATCTTTTTG
This sequence comes from Pseudognaphalium luteoalbum, assembly GCA_963422505.1. Lineage (NCBI taxonomy): Eukaryota > Viridiplantae > Streptophyta > Magnoliopsida > Asterales > Asteraceae > Pseudognaphalium > Pseudognaphalium luteoalbum. Next base: position 40,438,780 of record OY730192.1, read on the forward strand.
GATTGGGGTGAAGGGAGCTCCTCCCATAAGTTTCTCCAGATTATTTCGATCTTCATGCCATGTCGCTCCTTCTTGATAAGAAATTTCATATCAATATCATCTTTTGAACCTTTATAATTAGTAACTACGGTTTATAACCTCTTCTTGATATAGCTAAGTTTTAGGGTTTCGAGTTAAATTTTTCAAATTACATTAGTCTTTCGCAATCTTGATGCTTTAGCAACGTCCTTTGAATACCGTAATACTAGTATATGTCGATTAAGGATGTCGTTTTTTTTTTTTTTGTTCTAACTCGTCCTTCTTCTTGCTCTATGTATTGCAGATCGACATATGCATGGAACTTTGACAATAGGCACAAATCAAACAAATTAAATAAACCAACATACAAGTTTCATCTTGAAGAAGGGAACAAGGGAATAGCTAGCATATACTTGATGGAACTCTTCAAACAATCACCATTTTTTTTGTATCTATGGTTGTAGACAACTTTAATTAGCTAAATCTTTATGTTTAAATACAAGATGACGTAAAAGTGTAAAATAATTATTGAAACCGTAAATGACGCAAGCTGCACTATCGTCTCTTTTTTATAGTGAAAAAAGACGACCAATAAATGTTTAATATAATGTGCACCAATTAAATGAGAAAATTTGAGTAATAAAATGTCATTTTATCTGATTGATTCACATATTAATCAATATACTACGTATAATATAATATAGTTGTATAAACTTCTAAGTACTCAAACATATCTTTCAATGTGAAAGTAAAAAACAATATATACATGTTGGACTTGAAGTCAATATAGTCCTTGCCAGATTCGTAGGTGGTAAAAATGGCAACCATATAAACATGTTCCTTATAACATAAAACTAGTAAATACAAAGGGCCGTGCATAGTTGATTTTTTAAATGTTACGTGTATATTATCTTTAAAGTTGATGTTTGATCAAAACGAATTTTTCTAATGCATTATCCTCTACTGTTTCAAAACTTTAATACTTTTGATTAGTGCACCTTGTCGTAATGTTAACTATAGTAAGCTGCTGATTTTTTAAATCTAAAATAAATGAAAAATTATCATTAATTTTAAGGTTAGCTATGATGTATATATAGAAAAAAAAATGTAATTAGCCTAAAGGTTACATATATAGAGAAAAATATATGATTAGCCTTGCTATGATGTGATGTAAATCATAAAGACCTTGTATATCAAATTTTAGCTGATATGTTACTTTCTCCGTTCCGGTCAAAGTGTTCAATTTGATTATGCACATAGTTTAAAAATCTCTACTAATTACACTTTTTATCAATCAAATAACATACGGAGTATTTACCTACAAAAGTTAATTTTGATTGATTGTTATATGAAATTAGAAACTTATTTGGACAAACCAAAATAGTAACTAAGACACTTGGAATTAGACGGAGGGAGTGATATATAAAAAATAAATAAATAATATGATTTCTTAGTATGAGTTTTGAATATCTTTTTCAGTATACATACAATCTATAGAGTGCTTATGTAATCAGATTATATTAGTTTATATTGTTTTTATAGATTAGATAATGAGATAATGTGATTAGATTTTCAAGAGTGTTCTAATTTCATATAGCAAAATGAGAGTTTATTTTGAATAATGTTGCTTAAACAAGTTTTAAGATGGTATGTGATAATTATAAATATATTAGTGACATGTTAAAACTATCAAATATGTTGAAGTGTCACATTGTAATAAGGAGAAAAAAATAATGATTTATAATACTTTTAACTTGTTAAGATTTTCATTAGTTCATGTAGCTTAGCTATCTATGCAAGTTAAGACAAATTTTATGGATAATAATAATAATAATAATAATAATAATAATTAGTATATAAATGAAAAGTTAATTATTAAATAGAGTTTTTTTCCGAAAAATAATCAATAGTTCAGTTTTTTTGCATTTTCGGGTATCAAATAATTTTTTTCTTTAAAAATGAACCACTAATTTAAAATCGGTCATTTTCGTGTATATGCTAACATTTGAAACGGTCGCCAATGATTACACAGCTGAGAATTTTTTCTTAAAGATGTATTTTGAATCGATCATAAGCGTTTGAATTGCTATATAATCCTTGTTTTTTATTAATCTATCATTTTAAGGGTGGGTGAAAATCATTTTTTTTATTAATCTATCATTTTAAGGAGGTAAATTTTTTAAATTGTCATTAATAATCTTACAAAAACATTTCTTCTCCGTAGTTTTAGATTTTTTGAAAGGGGCGACTGCCCATACCTTTCTTCTGGATCAACCACTTGTTAAATAGTAAAAAACAACTATACTACTAGTTATATCATGCCATTCTTCTAGATCCAATAGTATACGTACACAACATCCTGATTATGAACTTGAAAGTTATTAGAAGTACACAATTATAATATGACCACATTGACACAAGTCAAACTTATTTAAAAGTCAGTCAGTCAGTCATGCGTTACACGTTATTAAAGCTAAACAGCCAAGTACAGACGATCCACTTATTTAAAAGAGAGTCAAATTAAACTAATGCTCATACAATTAAAAAAGTAACCGGATATCTATACTACGGAGTAATATATAAACAGGATGAGTCATGTATCATTTTACCTTTTTATTTATTTATTCAACCATCATAAATTTATGTTCAAATATAATTAATTTAAAGTTATTATATCATAATTAGTCTCAATTACAAAAAATCATAATTAGTTTCAGTTACAAAAGGTTTAACATCATGATTACCTAATTATTTTTATATACCGGTAAAAGTGTAGCGTTTGGTTTCATAGGGTTATTGGTTAAACTTTGTATTACAAAAACATACTTATATTTTCCTCGGGATGACGCGTTGAACTATTAACCCGAACCTTGATCTAACCCGATTAGAAAAGTTAAATGAATTAATGAATGTAAGTTAACGTGTTTAATTTTTGTATCGAGTTTCAAGTCATGGTGAGATTGTCATTGTGAATAACATAGACGGAACTATGAAAAGATAAGAGAGGGTTGTGGGCCCTCGAAAGATTTGGGTTATAGTGTACATATTTGGTGTTTTAGGGGTATGCTGAAGGTAATTGTTGTTTTTTGGCCCTTCGAGAATTTGACAACCACTTTCAAAAAGGGTGGTGATTTGTACACCACCAACTTTTAATCATACACCGTTAGTTATGCTTCAAAATGTTATATTGTACAGCAGACTGATGTACATTAGTGGTGTATGACTAAAACTTGATGGTGTACAAATCACCACCTTTTCAAAAACCTTATAGGCTTTCGCAATCATACATATCTTCAATTAGTCATAATTCGAATTCATCAAAAATTATGAATATTGGAGTAACTTTTGGGTTTTTGAGAAAATTCTGATTTGGCAATGAAAACAATAAAATTAAACGAATTTGATCGTATAAAACTTATAAACAAGTAATTAATCGAATTATGATTGTCATTCCAATTGAATTTTACAGATTGAAAAAAATTTCTAGACCGTTAACATTCAGCTGGAAAACATGTTAATCAAAATTACAACTTAATACTCTTAGATATTCATTTATGATGAATATTAATTTATATATGTTATTATACACAATTGAATGTGATAATATAACATTCATCGTGAATGAATGTTAACGTGCTGAAAATCTGATTTTGATTAACATGCTTTTGAAATGCATGTTAACGATCTAGGAGGGGATTTCAAGTTATTTACAAGTTTGTCACCGCGTTGACTTTTGTGTTGACCATAATGTGTGGCTAAAAATAGCTTCCCTCATTCCCTAATTTTTTTACTTCCGAATTGATCTTCCCCATATATATATATATATATATATATATATAAGGAAGAAGACCCTTAATTATTTGTCAGATATATACACATGCCACATCATACAAATCCTATGTGTCATCACCATATAAAAAAACTTGATGATGAGGATTTTCCTACACCCTTATTCTAAATAAGGTAATATCAAATTGAAATTTATATTATAACTATTTTCATTTAATAAGGTAATTAATAAAATTAAATTATACTATTTTAATTCAAAATAATGTGTCATATAATAACACTTATAACTTATTATTATAGTCCAAACTCATGACATCCTTTAATCTCTTTTTTCCTTCTAATTTTAATCTTTTAGTTTTTTCATCTTAATCTTAACTCTTATTCCTCTAACTTTCTCCTTTTTAAAAAATAAATAAATAAACTTTTAGTAAATTATGAGAAGTTACTTTTAATGTAATTATATCTTTCATTAAAGTTTTGTTAATTTGAAAGTTTTTTATTATCATCTTACAGATTAAGGAAATTCAATTTCTATTATTTAGTAAACTAGATACAAGCTTTATGGATAGACAGATCAAGCCATCAAGGTCATCATCTATTTTTTAAAGAGGTTTTTTTCTATTTTTTTAATCTCACACAACTTAATTACAATTCAGTATGCGAATGGTAAGACGTGTACTTCTATTAATTCTATATTACTTTTCAAATCTATATAATGTAGGTATATATTTGATTGTTGTAGAATGATTTATATTTTGTGCATATATATGTACATTAGTTATTCAATAAAACGTCTAAATTGTTAAAGTACTTTTTATAATTTATTTTTCCCAAGACTATTAACGTACACATTGTTTATCAATTGTTGCAAGGTTAACATATTATAACTATAGAAAAAGGAAAGGTCACAATGACTAGACAATTTTTGTTAGCTAGAAAAATATCAATTTATAACATACACATCTTTTTTAACCTTCCCATTTCATTGATATATTGTGGGGAAAATATGATGTTATTAATTCATTTTCAAGGGGTTAAAATTTATGAAGTATCACTAATAACGATAAAAGAAATTCCTTTTATAATCTGAAAGTTTTCACCATTTCATATATCATTTTGACTTGTGATTCACATATTATCACATTTTATAATGCTAACCGTGCATCGTACGGGTTTAACACTAGTATATATATATATATATATAGATAGTGAAAGGATCATGTTAGAACTAAATAAATTGTGAGAACTATGAGAACTAATTTGGGCTTTTAGTTTACTCGATAAGATAGGATCAAAAATCAATCGGGCCTTTGATAAAAAAAACCCCACACATCACTCGTACGCTACGCTCATTTATCCTCAAATGTTTTTCTCCATTATAGAAACAGTCGGCGAACAGTTTAGCCGGAAAATTTGCGATGACATTCAAGAAAATTCCAATGGTGATGATTATAAGTCTGGAAGTTCGATCGCAATCGCCAACGATGAACGAGATGGTGGCGTGATTCATCAGCTCGCCGCAGATTCAATATGTCGATTAGAAATCGGCAATGATTACCGACGATGTCAATGGCTTTACGATGGAGCTGCCACAAATAGAATTCTGTGATGTGATAACTTCTGCCCTACAATGATGAAGGTGAGCTGCGCATGACGGCTGTTGCGGCATACATCAGTTCCTTCGATTTCAACTTGCATTTAATATGACTTTAAAATTGATGATTGTACTAGTCGATTCAATGCAAGTATTTAAACTTTCATTTTTAGTCAAGAAGATGAAGTTATGAATCTGATTTGATTTTTGTTTAGATGGATGCATCTATGCTTCTACGGATGCATCTATAAAAAGTAGATGCATATTTGTGTTCTTGTATCCTATCATGTCTAATATCTAAGTTAACTGTATATTTATGAAGATTGAATCCAATTATCTATCGCTAATTACATGTTTTTAATGAGTTTACATGAAGTTGCATCTAATTAATTTCGGATGCAGAATCAAATTTGCATCTAATTTTTAGTTCTGCAGCTAATTTAATTTAAAGAAACGTACAAGCTTTACCTATAACAAATTAAAGACAGTAAAAAACTGAATTGGATTATGCAATTTGTTTGGTCAAAACTTTAGTAATACAAATGTAATTTTGAGTTAAACATCTGGATTTATATTTTGAAAAGAATTGTCAGTATGAAGAAAGGCACGTTGGAGATGTTTTAGTTCTCAAACTTGAATGGTTCTCATCCGATCTACACCCCTATATATATATATATAGGATTGGGATACCTGACCATTAGATACATATATATATATATAGGATTGGGATCATGGAGAAGGTTTTTTAAGTGGAGAAATGGGAGAAGGATACCTGACCATTAGATACTTGATTCAGGGGCTGAGATTAGTGAAAGGGGAAAATTTATTTTTTGTTAGTACTTTGTAAGGGTTAGGGGCAATATTGTCCATTCATTTTAATTTCAAAAAAGGAAACAGTTCTTCAATTTAATACGAGTATTGAATTAACCATTCGTTCCTAATTCAAAGGAGGTGAGGTTTTCAAAGCATTAACCACTCTCAAATTATTAGTTCCTAAAAAAGGGTGGTTTTAATTTAATTCCATTAATATTTGAATCAAATATTCTGCACTATCATTTGTATTTTATTTTATTTATTTATATTAGGTTTCAACATAAAAGTTGTTTTCTAAATAAAATGATGTTCTCAACTAATCAACGTTAATTATTCTGATGTGAATCAAGTTATTATAATTCAAATAGTGATTCACCGAACTATAATTTAGTGCATATCTATGCGTATTTAATGAATACAATATTTGATGAATTGAAAATTATTGCTTTAAAATTTAGTGAATTAGTTCAAATGATGATTTATGAATCATTCTCTGATAACATTGAACCAGACAATATTTTAAAATATGTTCCATGTGTTTTATTAAACCCGTTTGCTGAATCAAGGGGGTTTAATAGCAATAAGTTAATTAACAAGCACAAGGAAAAAGTGCAAAAGGGTAGGAAGATATTTGAATTGTAATAATCATTATTAGGTCACTTGGTGCATTTTCCATCGATCACCATTATTTTATTCACTGTTACAGTTAACCTTCAAAGGAAGATATTTGAACTTTTCTTTTTTAAAAAAAACATGACCCAAACAATCAATTAAACACTAACCAAAACCATAAACTTAAAAATGGGAGCTAAAAATGTTTAATCGGTGGTGGTAGTAGTAGTACCTCAAAACCAACTACAACTACGTATCCATATACATTTGGGTCACTTTCAATGTGTCTGACCGACTATAGATTAGATATGCGCATCTCCAATGTTTTTATAACAAATTACATTCATAAGACATTAGATGGCACACCTGCATGTAGACCTGAAAATTCAATGATGTGAATCACATAAAATGGTCTAGCAAGGCTGCCCAAGCCTCATTGTTGTGTTTTAATATGTGTTTGTATATAAAAGTTAGATAAAAATCATGAAAGGGATGAAAATAATATTTGACAGACCAAATTGTTTGGGATCAATTGATTAAATTTGACTTGATTCCAAACTACCCACTTCTGTTAACATATCTAACTAACCCGCCCATTTTACCACCCGGCCAATAATGAAAAACATATATAAGATCACTACTGTGATTTCATTATACAAAACCCGATAGTAATGTAGGAATAATATTACATGTCTGAATTAAAAGCCAAATTCTTGAAATGACCCGGTTCCTCAAGAACTTCACTTCCATCGAGATATGATAACAATCTTTTATAGCACATGTGGTTGTTCTTGATAATTCACATTCAAGATTCCCGATCATCTTAACATATTAGTCTAATCATTTGATCTTGTAGGTAATGACATATGATTCCATTTGCAATGATGCACTACAGTTGGTTCTGTTTAATCAAATGGTCTATGTTTTCAAGTAACTGTGCTTCATTACCTACTAATCATTTGATCTTGTGTTCAATATTTGTAAACTTTACAAATTATGTCCACTCTTTTGTGTACGTGATACTTCTCTTGTGCAAGGAAATTTAAGAAGTAGCTAACGACAACTAATGTAATACTTGTTTTTTTTAATGTCCAGAATTTAGGATTTAAGGTTCCTTTTTTTGTTGTTGGGGTATCTATTGTATCTAGGTACAGTAAAAGAGTTGATGTTTATGCTCCCCTGGAGTCATCCATAATAGAAGAGAGATGCATAAAATATAGATCATTGTTCTTCCTTATATTAGTTTGATCTGAGTAGTAACTTTTTGTTGGCGACTTATCATTGATTTACCTTCTTTATATATTATGCAACAATGTGGATGTTTTGATATACAAAGACGTACATTTTACGTTATAGTAATTCCGTCCCTCCCAACAAAGCGTTCAGGTTGCGTCAGTAAATGTATTAAATCAATCTTGAATCTAGATCATACTTCGATTTACATAATCGGGGTCACTCTTTTGTTGCCTTTGCAAAAGATTGATTATAGAAGAGCACTAGAAAGATTCTCATTGATTTTACTATCTGCAACATATGTTGTGAATGCATTTAACCCTACTTACCTACAGGATTGAGACTTAAGTTTCAACTCGCAATGGTTTCAAGTTCCCAACCAAGCTAAGATCTACCATATCTTTCGAATATGATGATGTGAGTGCAGTTCCATCTAATCAGACATGCGGATTTACTGGTGAATAGTGACTTAGCCTTATTAAAGGCTGTGGTTATGCAGCCTGATTTGGTTGCGATTGATGCCGGAGAGTTTGACTTACAGTTTTACTCCACTCGTGTTCTTGATGGAATTCGTGGAACTCAATTAGACCATGGGGACATGGGGTACAGCAGTTAGATATGAAAGTAGTGATGATCACATCAATAATTGGCTAGTGCAGAACTCATGGGGAAGAGGTTGTACTAAAGAAACTTATTGCACTAATTGTCATATCTCGATTCCTGACAAACGTCCTACGATAGTCATATACACATCTCAAAAGTAATGTCTTCATCTTCTATAGACAAATTAGGAGCTGCTAAAACTACCCATTTTTCTCATTTCTACCCCCATCCACCCATCAACTCATGTCCCCACCATTTTATCCCATCAACTTATGTCCCTAATTTATATTTATGTATATTATATTATATATATTTATATATATAATGTTCTTTTTTTTAAAAAAATAAAACTTTTTTTTTAAAAAAAAATAAAGGTAAAAGTAAAAGTAAAACGTTTTAATATACATAAAAAAAGTAAAACGAGTAAAACGTTTATTTTATAAAAAAAATACATAAGACTTTATTTTATCAAATTCGTTCAACTATTTATATTTTCAAATATTATATTTTTTTTATAAAATATATGTTTTTGGCCTTTGGTCTTTTATATTTTCGAAGATATATTCCAAAGATTATATTTTCAAATATTAGATTATTCGGGTATCTTTAGTTGACTCATATATGTAGTAAATATTTTTAAAGATTTCATTATTCAGTATCTTTAGTTGGGCCATACATGTAAATATTTTCATTATATTCTCAAAGCATATATTATTCGGGAAGGCCCATGCATATTTGATGAAGACATACTTTCTTACTGTTTTATGAATGATTGATGATGAATGAACTCAGAGACAAAATAATATATATCTTTTGCTTTCTTTGTTCTTTCTGCTTTTTTTGGAATCTTTACGTACCCTCCATGTAGTAATTATACGACATTCAAAATTATATTCAAAATATTTTCAAAGATTACATAATTCGTGAATCTTTACGTACCCTCCATGTAGTAATAATGCCTCCATGTAGTAATAATGCGACGTTCAGAATTATATGTGAAATTTTCTTATATAAACACGTTCAAACTTTCATCTCCCACAATTCATGCAAACTATTCTTTCGCTAGATCAAACACGTTCAAAATTAATATATTTTCAATTCATGCAAACTATTCTTTCACAAGATCAAACACGTTCAAATGTCTGCATTTTCTACTGATCAGGTATAATCTTATTTTTATTGTGTGTAACTTGGGATTTTTTAAGTTATATTAATTCAAGTTGTTATTTTCAAATGTTAACTACAGGTTTTTAAATCACGAGAAGATTTAATAAACTGGGTGCAAAGCGTTGCAAAGCGAGATGGTTACGTTATAGTTACTAAAAGATCAAAAACAAAGCCAAGTAGTTATGTGTATAAAGTTGTACTTATGTGTGATCGTGGTGGTGTATACAAAAGTACACAATCGGAGACATCTACTAAAAAAGTTTATTCAAAGAAAACTAATTGTCCATTTGAATTGGCAGCAGTTTATTCAAAAACTAATGATTTTTGGCAGTTACAGGTGATACCTGATGAGCATAATCACCATCCCGCACTTTACATGGAGGGTCACGCATTCGCAAAGCGACTAACTGATGATGAACTTCATTTGGTGGCAGAGTTGATGAGTAATAATGTCAAACCACGTGAAATATTAGTAGCATTACTCGAGAAAAATGAAGATAGTGTAGCCACAATTAAAACTGTCTACAATGCAATTGCCAAAATTCGAATGACCATGGCTGCAGGTAGAACGCCAATGCAGGTTCTTTTCTCCACTTTGCAAGATAAAGGCTATACATTTGAGCTTCGCACAAATGAAGATTCTCATGAGTTGGAAAAATTATTTTTCATTCATCAAATCTCATTGGAAATATGGCGTGCTTTCCCACATGTATTGTTAATGGATGCAACGTACAAAACAAATAAGTATAATCTGCCTTTTTTGGAGATTATAGGGGTAACTTCTACCAGTCTATCATTTTGTATTGCATATCTTTTTATTCACATGAAAAAGAATGCACATATCATTGGGCCTTAGAATGTTTAAGATCGTATATGGATGAAAGTGTTTACCCCCGTGTTATTCTAACGGATAGAGAGTTGGCCTTGATGAATGCATGTCAAAGAGTATTTCCAGAGGGTAAACATTTACTTTGTAGATGACACATATCAGAAGCAATAGCTAGAAAATGTAGACAAAGTTTTCGCTCACTTAATGAGTGGGATGATTTTAGATCAAAATGGAAGTCATTGACTGAATCTCCAACTTGGACGACATACTTACGTCATTATGAAAGACTTGAATCTATATTGGCTGAACGTCAAGGTAATACATATATTCATATATATCTTTTTGCTATAATACTAGGTTGTATATGAAATTATTTTTTTCAATATAAAAAATAATAATGTTATTTTACTTTTCAGGTGTTTTGAATTATTTGAATGTAGTGTGGTTAGACAAATTTAAAGAACGCTTTGTGTCTGTATGGACGGACTAGGTTCTTAATTTTGGAAACCATACAACAAACAGAGTTGAAAGCCAACATTCTTTGTTAAAGCTGCACCTAGGTTCATCGCACTCTAATCTGGATAGATTTGTAAATTTTATTGATCATGTCATACGGAATCAATATGCCAGTATCAAGGATAGCTTGGAAAGAAGTAGGATATTTATCAACCCCAAACACAACACTTATATGTTCAGACACTTACTGGGTGTTATCTCAATAGCCGCAATAGATTTAATCTTCAAAGAGCTTAAACGTTCAAATGGTTTTGAGCTAACTAATGAAAATTGTGGTTGTATATTATGTACAAGTTGTGGGCTACCATGTGCATGCGAACTTACGACACATTTCTCTGAATTGTATATTAACTATAGTCTATTATCATTTTAGAATTTATATTCAATAATTGTTGTGACTGATATTACATTTCAATGTAGGTCAATATATACCAATTGAATCCATTAACGTATTTTCGAGGAAGCTTGACTTGCTATCATATACATCTATGCAAGATGATGATCTTACATGTGATGCTGCACTTGAGAAGCTAAAACTAACTTTTCAAAAACAGTCAAAGTTTGGAAAAACCAATATTTTTTAAAAAATAAAAGGAATATATGATGCAACAACTAATTTTGTTCTTGAACCGGCCGTTCAGAAAAATACCCGTGGACGACCAAATTTGAAGGATAAGCATAAAAAAATTGACCCTGTTAAACCTACAACATTCAACCCCCCAACCCAAGAACCACCAAGTTGTAGTTCTTATGTGGATCAAGAACCACCAACGTATGATTCGTATGTAAATCCGGAACTACCAATGTACAGTCCGTATGTTTCAGAACCACCAACGTATGATTCATATGTAAATCCAGAACCACCAAGGTATAGTTTGTATGTTCCAGAACCGCCAAGGTATAGTTCGTACGTGGATCAAGAACCACCAAGGTTTAGTTCTTATGTTCCAGAACCACCAATGTATAGTTCGTACGTGGACCCGGAACCACCAAGGTTTAGTTCTTATGTTCAAGAACCACCAAGGTATAGTTCGTATGTGAACCCGGAACCACCAACGTATGATTCGGATGTGGATCCGGAACCACCAACGTATGATTCGTATGTGGATCCGGAACCACCAAGGTTTAGGTCGTATGTGGATCTCGATAGTTTTTGTATGGATCCGGAACCACCAAGGTATCTTGATCCGCTAATTAAAAAAATCCCTGCGATCTATCAACCTTACGTCAGACAGATACATAATGTTCTGGGAGATGGAAACTGTGGATTTCGTGTAGTAGATACTTGCCTTGGTCTTGAAGAAAATGCCTGGCCACGAATTCGTAGAGATTTGTTAAATGAAATTGAATTGCATCAGGAGGGTTATGCCGATTTGTTTGGATCTGCAGTGCTTGATAACATTAAACGCTCCATCGATCACTTTAAGCAAGGTTTTGCACCTGATGATCATTGGATGCATATGCCCGACACAGGTGCCATTATTGCGTCATGCTATAATGTAATTGTTCATTTTTTCATCCCCAAAGGAAGTTCGACGTGGCTACCACTTTGGTCTACTCCGCCTGAGAACCCACAAAATGTTACATGGGTAATTGCACACGTAAAAAATAATCACTATGTTAAAGTAGATCTGCAAGGAAATTACCCATTACCAATAATTTATCAATGTTGGTCCACATACAAGCAAGATTGTGCAGCTATGTGGGAAATTTTGTATACATTGAAAATATAATTCTAACGTATGCAATGATTGTAATTGCAATAGTTTAATTGATTGTACAATAGTATTTGTTAAATATCTAGCTCATGTATTGTAATAGTATAAATTTTTATTGTTTATATAAAAAATACATTTTTTGTGTATTTCGTTCAAGGAATCATCATGAAATGGACAAATATTGTTTTCAAAATCAACACTTCCATCATTCTTGTCACACCCCGCCAAACGGTGATTTCAATCAATACTAATTAAGTGTGCGGAAGCTTTAATGTCGTGGCGGGGCTGCGAACAGTATTTTCAACCAACAAATACATACATTCTCAGAGCATATGGTTATCGCACAACTTTATTTATCAAGGACGCCAAGTTTAACAGGTATTACAAAAGTAGTACGACTATGTAAGTCGTAACAATAGTAGTAGAGTTTAAAACATTTTAGTTTTAAAAGTAATACATAAGTTTAGAACAAGATTTCATAAGTATGACTGCAATGTCTGCAGTTATATGGAGGAAATCCCCAAAAGCGGTCCCAACAGTATGTGGCATCCTAAGTAGTCCAGGGTTGTCCACCCTGAATGCATGCGATTACTTACCCTGCTAATTTCCTGAAAAACATAGAGAAAATCGTTAACAAATATGTTGAGTGAATTTACAGGTTTGTATATGTATGTGGTTAGTTAAACCAAGTTTGTGTAAATGATTTGTTATTCATTTATAAAAATACAAGTTATGTAGGGTTATTACCCTAAAGTATAGTTATACGTGGGATGTCATCCCAAAATATGTTACTGGTTGTTTACCAGTGTAAAATAAGTTACCGGTATGTTTTCCGGTATCTAACAGTTGTAGGATTCGTTCTTCCTAAAAGTATGTGGGAATTTAATTAGACTATGATCCCCTGGAAGGTGAGCTAAACCTTGCAGGTTAAAGTAACGCGACCTAACCCTATAACCAAACCACAACCAGAACTTATGTTGTTTGCCTGAACGGACGTTTAAGTATACGCTCCACCGTAGGAGGGTCGTCACGGCAATAGTACTATCCGTATACTCAGTGGCTAGAGTCACCTAGCTAATGGTTATAGTAGCATGTCATGAGGTCTTTTTATGCACACGTTCCAAGTCTGGGTCCGTACTAGGATACTTTGTCTAATTCCCACAATAATAGTGAATATGTAATATCACAAATCAATAGTTGTATAAAAGCAATAAAGCATTTATAGTTTGATTGCATGTGTTGGCATGCAATTTCTATGTTTAACACCCCTGTGTTTAAAAGCAGAAAACATTTAAAAGTAGGGGCTGTAAACTCACTGTAGTTTGCTCGGTATGAAAGCTAGCAGCCGACAGATAATTGCCCAAGGTGTGTTAACCTATATACAATAAATGTATTATCATAAGTACGTTTGATTTGTTAAATCAATTTATATTAATAGTGTGTTTGTTTGAAGAAACTGTTGATTTCCTAAATCGTTAAATAACGGTTGACGTTATGTTGAAATAATGTTATCATTTCTTATGTCATATATTTTGTTAAGTGTTTATATAGACATGTATGTAGTTGGATACATATATTTAAATGTCGTTTGTTCTCACTGTACATATATACATTTGTTCTATATATATATATATATGTATATAAATATACTTGTTATATATTATGTTTCGTACGTTTGTTAAACGCGTAATCCTTTTGTTCAATTTTGTGAATATATAATCGGAAGTGTCATATATATATATATATATATATATATAAGTTTTAAATACGTTGTTTACGTATATATATAAGTTTTATTTATCATAAAACTTCCCATTTCATTCGTTTCCGTTTATGTTATCGTTTTCAAAAGTTATCGATTGTATATATATATATATATATATAAAGATTTGTCGTTGTTTATTGAGCACATATATATACATATCAAAATTTATAAATTTTATTTACATCGAATCATTATAAAAACTTATCGTTCGTTCCGTTAAATGTCTCGGGTCACGCCTTATGTTTGGAATGTTTTGTAGTTTGTTGGGCTCGGCCCGATTAGTTTTGTTCTCGGCCCAATAACTTAACCCGATTACATAATCCGTTTGGCCCATTAACAAGTTTTGGCCCAATGGCCCGTTTATTTAATTTAACTCATTTGTTTTTAAAATTCTCGGTCCAAACCCAAAGTTTCAGCCCAAGAAACGTCCGGCCCAGCTCGCGACCAAAGCCCAGTCTGCAGCCCAGCCCAGCCGATCGGCTCGGGCCAGCCGTTCGGCTTGAGCCTTCAGCCGTTCGGCTGGAGGTTCCGGCCCAATCCAAGTCCCACTCGATCCAGTCCAATTTAATTAGTCCATTAAGTCGATATGAAATTCAACCTGTCGTGGTGGTGGTAATCCTAGTAACTCATCAGGAAATACTCCCGGGTAGTCACGTACAATAGGTACGTTGTCTATACGTCGTTCCTCGGATTTCTTTTCTACAACGTGTGCCAAGAATGCTTGGTATCCCTTTCGGAGATATTTACGGGCTTTCAAGCATGTAATCATTTTTGTGGCACTTTTTCGTTTCTCACTTTTGACCATGAGAGTTTCTCCTGTCGGTAGTGGTAAGCGTACCAACTTATCGTAACGTATGATCTCGGCGCGGTTCTTAGACAACCAATCCATGCCGACTACAACGTTGAAACTTCCCAACTTAACCGGTAGCAAGTCTATTTCGAAGAGATGACCTTCCAATTCCAAGGTACATCCCGGTACTATTTCTCCTGACTCGATTAACTCACCATCGGCTAGTTCAATAGTATATTTGTTATCTAACTTAGGTGATTCAAGTTCTAATAGTGGCCTAAACTCATTAGACACAAAACTTAAATCAGCACCTGAATCGATTAACACAGAGGCATAATGGTTGTTTACAAGAAACGTACCAGTGACGGTGTTAGGGTCCTGGCGTGCCTCTTGTGCTCCAATCACAAATGCTCTTCCTTGAGCCGGCTGATTGATGATGTTGTTGGCTCGGTTGTTGTTACCACGTTTGTTGGTGTTGTTGCGGTTTTGGTTGTTCTGGTTGTTGTTGTTGGGGTTTTGGTTGTTGAGTCGAGGGCAACGGTTCCGATAGTGCCTCGTGTCGCCACATTCAAAACACCCTTGGTTTCGGCGTTCTGGGTTTTCCCTAGGGGTAGGGTTAACTTTGCAGTTTTGGGTTTTGTGACCCCAACCTCTACAGTTGTTGCAATACCAACATTCACCCTCGTGGTGTTTGCTACATTTATCACACTTAGGTTTATTACCCAAGTATGGTTTTGGTTCCACAGTGGTGGCAGCATAGGACTTTGGGTTCCCAGATCCCTTCTTATTTGTTTGACCCTGACGGTCACTTCCTCTGTCATTCCACTTACGCTTTGTACCTCCAGAACTGCCAGCTTCAGTACTGCTCGGCTCAACCTTGCCTGATGCAGTTTTCTTGGTCAGTGTTCCCATCCTGACTGCTTCATCGGTCAAACTTTGCGCTAAAACAACAGCGCTCCTGAATGTGTCAGGTTTGGAAGATGTAACCAAACTCCTGATTTGCGGTGCCAAACCATATACATAACGCTCGATGCGCTTGTACTCAGGTGTCACCATATGTGGTACTAGACGTGCTAGTTCCTGAAACTTGGTAGTATAACCAGTGACATCGGCACCAATCATAGTGATGTTCCACAACTCAGTTTCGACCTTCTGCATCTCACTACGGGGACAAAACTCCTCCAACATCATGTTTTTCAGTACTTCCCATGACATGGAGTAGGCAGCTGGTCGTCCAAGTGATTGGACTTGACTGTTCCACCAAGTAAGAGCTTTGTCAGCAAGGGTGCAGGTGGGATACTTCACCATACAGTCGGGTGAGCAGTCACTAATGTCCAATACCGACTCTGTCTTCTCTATCCAATGTATAATCCCAATAGCACCCTCGGTGCCACGAAAAGTAACTGGCTTACAAGCCTGGAATGTCTTGTATGAACACCCTCGGCGAGTATTCACAGGTGCCTCAGTATTAACGGGGGTAGACCCGCTGTTATTCATTCCATTCTCGCGATTTCGTCTTGCTTCATACTCAGCAATACCTTCAGCGATTCGTCGCGCGATCATTTGCTCGGTAGTCTCATTGTTGTTGGGTGGGGGAACAGTTTCAGGAATGGAAGAAGGAGTCGTTCGTCGACTGTTCTTAGTCATCCGTCGTTTTGGTAGCATGATTCCGTTCTGCGATGAAATAAAAATGCAGAAGTCAATGCCAAGATATTGAATGTGATGAACAAGATTTCACATTTTTAACAAGGGAACAATATGAAGAATTGAAGGACAAGATTTTGTATCACATGTCGCACGACTTTGAAACGCCCATATGTAGTTAGTACAATATAATCACGTTGGCCAGGCGTCATTATATAATGCTAAATACATATTTCTTTTCATCATCATTCAACACAATCGAGTTCGAAGAAATCCAAGATAGGAATCAATAATCAAGGTGTTGTATGTTTCATGGTTTTCAAGGAATGATCAAATGTTATTGATTGGCTACCGTTGCTAACACATGTGTATAAGGGTATATATAATACTATATTTGTTGTTAATTGTAATAAACACGAAATACAACCAAACATAAGTCATATCATATCAAAAGGTGTAGCGCTGATACAACAGTTTTATACAAAACAAGATGGGATTCCAAATACGCCCCATCAGCGGTTAGCATTATACAAAAGATAATGGGTTTTCCTATACATACACCCATTCTAACAACAGTTTTTCCCATCTAGTCCATGTCTAGTGCATACATACTCCTACCCATCTAATACTGGTCTATACAATACGTGATGGACCTACTAATATATCCATCATCCAAAAGTAATCAGTCTAATGCCCAGTAGGCACAAACCGCCATACATAAGTCTACTGGAAGTAAGGTAGAAACAACCCCACAGCTGTCCTCAGCACAGCTATCATCACACAAGCTCCAATCATCAACCATGCTATCCTCGCACGTCTCTCTAGCACCCTGACACGAGCACGTGCGGTCTCAGCTATCTCTCTGGCAGCAACCACGTTGCTCAACAAGAAGTGGCAACGCTCATGAATGTCTGTCATGTCTCCATCCAGACGGGAGACATCACTCTGTAGCTCTGCAAGGTGAACACCCCTGCTACCAGAAATACGAAACAATGTGCGAATCACAGCCACAATGGTAGGGAGGGTCAACTCTATAGGCTCCCCAGTAGTAGGCAGTGGTGCGGATGATCGGGAGGACTCCCCGGTCTCAAAAGTAGAAGGAAAACCCTCCAACGACCTCTACCGCCCCAACATAGGAGTCATCCACTCCAAGTGAGAAAGCCTAGGTACCCTTTGTGGCGGCTCATCACAGTGTATCACCCTCTCCTCTGCCATCGGCGCCTTATCACGGGGCGCAAGTGGTCCTCTAGGGAAGTCTCGGACACACATCCGTAGTGTCCTCCTAGGTACCGGTCCTCTGGAAGGTCCAGTAGTCGTATGGCGTGTCGCCATAAAGGTAGACCCTAACATACGAGTGGTAGGGTCAGTGGGAGCAGTAGTAGGTGGGACCACATGTGCAGTAGGTGGTGGGGTGATATAGGCATCACCGGTGTCATCAGATAGAGCTCTCGGGTGAACTGGTGGACTCACAACTCCGGTGCTAGCGTCGCTATGGTAGGAATCCTCAGTCGGCTCCTCATCAGAAGCATACAAGTAGATCGGACTGTGCCTCGACATGCTGAGACAAAGAAGTCGTAGGTGACGTGTCAGTCGTATGTTAGATGTATGCAAAGTGTGTATGCATGCAATGAATGTTTTAGCCAAGGCTATAGTCTAGGTCTCTAAGGTTTTAAGTCACTTAAAGACTTCTAGTTCGCTATAACCAATGGCTCTGATACCAAGTCTGTCACACCCCGCCAAATAGTGATTTCAATCAATACTAATTAAGTGTGCGGAAGCTTTAATGTCGTGGCGGGGCTGCGAACAGTATTTTCAACCAACAAATACATACATTCTCAGAGCATATGGTTATCGCACAACTTTATTTATCAAGGACGCCAAGTTTAACAGGTATTACAAAAGTAGTACGACTATGTAAGTCGTAACAATAGTAGTAGAGTTTAAAACATTTTAGTTTTAAAAGTAATACATAAGTTTAAAACAAGATTTCATAAGTATGACTGCAATGTCTGCAGTTATACGGAGGAAATCCCCAAAAGCGGTCCCAACAGTATATGACATCCTAAGTAGTCCAGGGTTGTCCATCCTGAATGCATGCGATTACTTACCCAGCTAATTTCCTGAAAAACATAGAGAAAGTCGTCAACAAATATGTTGAGTGAATTTACAGGTTTGTATATGTATGTGGTTAGTTAAACCAAGTTTGTATAAATGATTTGTTATTCATTTATAAAAATACAAGTTATGTAGGGTTATTACCCTAAAGTATAGTTATACGTGGGATGTCATCCCAAAATATGTTACTGGTTGTTTACCAGTGTAAAATAAGTTACCGGTATGTTTTCCGGTATCTAACAGTTGTAGGATTCGTTCTTCCTAAAAGTATGTGGGAATTTACTTAGACTATGATCCCCTGGAAGGTGAGCTAAACCTTGCAGGTTAAAGTAACGCGACCTAACCCTATAACCAAACCACAACCAGAACTTATGTTGTTTGCCTGAACGGACGTTTAAGTATACGCTCCACCGTAGGAGGGTCGTCACGGCAATAGTACTATCCGTATACTCAGTGGCTAGAGTCACCTAGCTAATGGTTACAGTAACATGTCATGAGGTCTTTTTATGCACACGTTCCAAGTCTGGGTCCGTACTAGGATACTTTGTCTAATTCCCACAATAATAGTGAATATGTAATATCACAAATCAATAGTTGTATAAAAGCAATAAAGCATTTATAGTTTGATTGCATGTGTTGGCATGCAATTTCTATGTTTAACACCCCTGTGTTTAAAAGCAGAAAACATTTAAAAGTAGGGGCTGTAAACTCACTGTAGTTTGCTCGGTATGAAAGCTAGCAGCCGACAGATAATTGCCCAAGGTGTGTTAACCTATATACAATAAATGTATTATCATAAGTACGTTTGATTTGTTAAATCAATTTATATTAATAGTGTGTTTGTTTGAAGAAACTGTTGATTTCCTAAATCGTTAAATAACGGTTGACGTTATGTTGAAATAATGTTATCATTTCTTATGTCATATATTTTGTTAAGTGTTTATATAGATATGTATGTAGTTGGATACATATATTTAAATGTCGTTTGTTCTCACTGTACATATATACATTTGTTCTATATATATATATATATGTATATAAATATACTTGTTATATATTATGTTTCGTACGTTTGTTAAACGCGTAATCCTTTTGTTCAATTTTGTGAATATATAATCGGAAGTGTCATATATATATATATATAAGTTTTAAATACGTTGTTTACGTATATATATAAGTTTTATTTATCATAAAACTTCCCATTTCATTCGTTTCCGTTTATGTTATCGTTTTCAAAAGTTATCGATTATATATATATATATATATAAAGATTTGTCGTTGTTTATTGAGCACATATATATACATATCAAAATTTATAAATTTTATTTACATCGAATCATTATAAAAACTTATCGTTCGTTCCGTTAAATGTCTCGGGTCACGCCTTATGTTTGGAATGTTTTGTAGTTTGTTGAGCTCGACCCGATTAGTTTTGTTTTCGGCCCGATTACATAATCCGTTTGGCCCATTAACAAGTTTTGGCCCAATGACCTGTTTATTTAATTTAACTCTTTTGTTTTTAAAATTCTCGGTCCAAACCCAAAGTTTCAGCCCAAGAAACGTCCGGCCCAGCTCGCGACCAAAGCCCAGTCTGCAGCCTAGCCCAGCCGATCGGCTTGGGCCAGCCGTTCAGCTTGGGCCTTCAGCCGTTCGGCTGGAGGTTCCGGCCCAATCCAAGTCCCACTCGATCCAGTCCAATTTAATTAGTCCATTATTCGTTTCGGTCCAGTCCACATCACCCACTCGGTTCGGCCCAAACTACCCGGCCCAGAAGACCCGCAGCCCGTAGCCCAGCCGTTCGGCTTTGGGCTCTCAGCCGTTCGGCTTTGGGCCCTTAGCCGTTCGGCTTGATCTCCGAGCCCAGCCCCCTGTTCGTTTTTCAGTTTTGCAACACGATTTCAACATGTATTTTGGCTATGTTTCGAATGGTTCCAGTGTTTAGGTGTTTAGTCACAACAATATACATCATTATATCACATTTTAACAAGTTTTTACCTATCAATTTCGGATTTAAAGTTTTGGTTCTATAAAACCATTTCATGAATCAATCATCAAATCTTCAAATTATGGAGTTAGATACATGGATTACGATGTTACCAAGCTATATAACACGAAATTTAAGTATAGAAATTGAAGAAAAGTGGGTTTCTTACAATGAGGAAAATGATGGTGATGATGATACAAGGAAGAAGATGAAGATGATGTTCCTGGTTTGTTGTTCCACTGCTACTCCCTGCTGCTGTTGGTTCTCCTGATCTTGTTAATTTTGAGAGAAAGAAGAAGAAGTAAAGAAGGTGATGATATGTGTGTGTGTGTGATCAATCTTCAGGAAGAAGAAAAAAAAAGGGAGGGAGCAAAGAAATCAAACGAGTATGGTTCAAATACAGTGGCCGGTCTCCTCAATTATTTGAGGTGGTTGGCGATTTTAAACCTGTTAATTTCGAGTACGGGTATAATTATAACAGTACAAAATATAATATTTTATATTTTTATTTTGTAGATGTTCTCCTGATTCGTTATTTAAATTTGGAATAATGAAATTTTCATTATTTTAGACTATTGTACAAATTTGTACATTGGACTGCTACCATTCAATTAGGTGCCAAATTTCAGTCGAATTTCGGATTCATATTTTGAGGTAATGTTCCAGATGTTTTCGAATGAATGAGAAAATTTGAATTTTTCTCATTTTGATCTTTGAGTGCATTTTAAAATTGTTTCTGTTCGTTTTATAATACGTTTTATGTTAAACGTATATTTAACTCGTTCTATCTATATGTTATAGATACAATAGTACTCGTAATTAATAATTGAATTATTAATTATATTGTGTCATCAACTTTTGCTGTATTTTTCTGTCGAGTTCGTTCCGATACGTTTGTACGCGATTATTATTATTAATCACATACTATGTGATACTTTTTGTTTAAAAGTATTGGGCTTGCTAGGCTTACATCACATTAGAAGTTTTGTTTTAAACTAAATCAGGAAATTAGCGTAAGAATGCACATGCTTAAATGTTAATCAGTACCTAATTTGGAGAGTTGTCACAATTTTCATCGAAGAAATCATATATATTCGTTCAAAGAAATCAAAATTTTATGTCACGTGAACTTACTTTTCATTCAAAGAAACCATCACACATGACTACCGATTCCGTATGACTGGATCAAAATTTTATGTCATTTGAACCTACTTTTCATCAAATAAATGATCATATATATTCCTTTTTGTGTATCTTTTAATTCAAAATAATCATCATATTATAATAGTTTAACAAGGTTAAATAAAAAAAATTAAAATCTATACATGTGGTCGAGTGGGGAAAAGAAACAAACAAAAAAAAAGGATATGAAAGTGTAGAGTGGGGAAAACCGGAAAAGAAACAAAAGAAAAAATTATGAAAGGGACCTGTGGGCCAGGTTGGAAAAAAGAGGGAAAATAATAATAATAATTTGAAGAGACATGTGGGCTCGGTTGGGAATCAAGGAAAAAAAAATATTAAACGGTGGGGTAGGGGGTAGGAGCAGAATATAAGGGGTGGGTTTAGAATACCCGGATAAATTACTATATTATACATAGGATCTACTACTGGCAACCTGGGCTTTATAGGTTATGCGCATGAAACATGCTAAATAATATTTCTGTGTCGGTAAAACATGAGATCTGATGGTTCTTTATGAAGTTGCAAACAGAGATAACACAGAGGACGTGCTAACAATTTTGCAGACCAAATAAATGAGAAGTTCAAAAGTAGAGACTGCTTGAAATGCGAGTGCAACTTCTGTACTTGGAACTCAGATTCGCTACTCGAAATTGTCAAAGGACTGGGTGCTGGCGTGAATTTGTAACTCAACTCCGGATTCCTTGTTAATGATGTCGTTGACCTGTTGTATTATCTGTAGAATTTTTAATTAATATTGAACGAGAAATTTCTAATTAATGCACGAATCTACTGATCAATAAAATGAATGTGGTAATTATGCTCCTGGTACAGATAATATGGATGTGATCAATAAAATGTATGTGACAACCCCTCTGGAAGCAAATATATATGTTCTCGAGCACAAATCATTAAGTTGTTATCTTAAGTGTTACAAGTTGCTAGTAGCAATTGTCAAGGTCCTTTTAGTGGAAGGTAATTCCCACATGGAAGTGAGGAACTTCAAGTCCATTTATTCAGTTTATGTTGTTCATTGTTTCATTTCACATTTTAAGGCTAGGGATCCTAATTTTATTTGGTGGGTCACGGTTGCCATTCTACCCCATTTCAAGTATTTCTTTGTAGGTCTTAAGTTTTGTTAGGGGTAGTTCAAGTTCAAAATGGTTCACTTAGGCAAATGTCAGAATGTATCCAAGAGTATATGTATCTCTCTTGCTGTAGTAAACCTAGGTTGCACGGAAATGGATACTGCACCAGGAAACGGATACGGAACTGTAACATCCTTAAATCGGGTTTAGGAGAAACATGTATTTTTCTTAATTTTATATGTAATTTATATTGTTATATATGTTTGATTGTAAAATTAATAAGGAAATAAGTTTCGGGAAATATTGTGACTAGTGAAATATTGTTTGTTTTAAATAAACTTAGATGACAGTAAAATAAAAATATTTTCTCGCAATTGAAATTTAGGTTCCAGACAATAGATTTAAAGGAGGTATTATATTATACTGTGATTTAAAGAAGCCGGTTTAATAAAATAAGTAGAGACCGACTTATGTTTTTCCCCAAATTCACTTGTTCTTCATTTTGTATCTCCAAAACCTTTCTTCAATCCAAATCAATACAAGTTGCTAGTGAAATTATGCAAGATACGGTTTGGGGGATTAATTGATTGGATACCCGAGAACCATAATCTTTCCTAGGAACAGCTTCTACGACGATAGATAGGGGTCAGGTTTGTTTGGCATCTATGCCCCCTGCCCTCCAAACAGTATGGGAGCCTTTCAGCTCGTACTGCTCACACTCCTAGATCTTCACGGCACCTCCTCCACCATAGTGTGAGCTGGGAGTAGCTCCGAAAAGCGAGGCCTACCTAAATAAGTAATGAGCTTTCAACAACGTTAACAATACTATGAAAAAAGTAAACTATGGTTGCCAACTGATCTGATCATAGGTGAAATCCAACCCCTTCTCTGCTCCTTTCCTGACCCTTTCTAAGCTCTTAGATCCTGCCCTGCGCCTCTCTAGGCTTCGCTATCGCTCATGACTGGTATATGGATCTCTCTATGTAGTGGTCGGCCAAGATTAGAAGATTGAATCTTTAAGCACATCAATTCTTAATTTTCTTCTTGCTATTCATCTTTGTAAGTATTTAACTGATGGTTATTTAAATTTGCAATTTATATTAAGTT
This sequence comes from Pseudognaphalium luteoalbum, assembly GCA_963422505.1. Taxonomy (NCBI): domain Eukaryota; kingdom Viridiplantae; phylum Streptophyta; class Magnoliopsida; order Asterales; family Asteraceae; genus Pseudognaphalium; species Pseudognaphalium luteoalbum. Next base: position 40,463,344 of record OY730192.1, read on the forward strand.
GAAGCTATGTGATTTTAGTGTGTATATGATAGGATTCATGTTTAATGATATGTATATATACTTTACAAACTGATTTGGTGATGATTACATGAAGAAATTGCTAGATTTCTTGAATTTAAGCTTGAATGTGAAATTTTTAGGTTATGAGTGATTTGTATGATTGGTGATGATTTGATGATTGAAACTATGTTATATGATGTTATTAGGTGTTATGGTAACTAAATATTGGTAAAAATTCGAGTACATAACCGAGTTTGGTCGATTTTGTGATTTGTGGTTCGTAAGTGAAGTTGCAGGAAAATTGGTTGAGTGCAGGTCTGAAAGACAGTGGGAATCCGGCGGATTCATCTTGAATCCGGGTGGATTCCTCAACCGGATTCTATAAAAAAAGTTTTGTCCCAGTTTTGTATCTGAAAAATGTTTGGAATCCGGCGGATTCTATCTGAATCCGATGGATTCAGCTGAATCCGGGCGGATTCATTTAGAATCCGGCGGATTTATACTGGGTGACAACATGTTTTTGATTTAAACTTCATAATGTGATTTAGCTTGTACATTGTGATTATAGGACTTAATATATGCTTGATTTTTAATATTAAGTTATGAATAATATGATATGAAGTTTGACTCGAAATTTCATGTGTGTTTCAGATCCGACGAAGACTCAATAAGATTAGATCTTTGAGTTTGGAGTTTGAACGAGACAGGTGAGTGGACTGATTCTCACAGTTTAATTTTGATGTTAACAGTTATTTACAGCAATCTTAAGTTGATAGTATTCATTGATTTAGTGATAAGTTGATGATAGAATTATTGATTGAACTTGTTGACTGATGGATTAATTTATTGCTAGTGAATAATTCCATGATAGGTTGGAATGATAGAGGTTAATTATATTGGGTTTAGTTACTATAGGTTAATTTTTATGGGTTGAATGAACATTCGTTGTGAATTAGCCCATATTAATTAAAGATAGCAATAAACTATCGGTAAAATCTCTGTATTGGCCTGCAGTTGATTATTAAGTGTTCTTGAAGGGTCACCGCGGACTCAGGACTCCTCAAGAACCACCGATCCTCTATTTTGATTGTTTCTAATAGTTGATTGTTGTGGATTGATTGTTATGCTAAGTTATATTGTTAGACTTGGTTTACTCACTCCCCACATTATTCCTTGCAGGTTGATTTTTTTGGGATGTTTGACAATTGGGCAACTCTGATTATCATCTTAATGATAATATTTTGTTATATAACACCCAGTTTTAATATTTAACTTGTAATTATTAACTTTGTACTAGCACTTGATGATGTATCATTTTGGCTTGATGTTTTATATATATATATATATATATATTATAAATTTGAATTGGGTTTGCGCTTCCAAGTGTGTAAAAAAAATATCTTGAAATTATGGGGTGTTATAGGAATGGATACAGGAAACGGCAATAGTTAAAATTTCAAGATACGGATACGGCATAGATATGACAAATATAAAAATATTAAAAAATGTATATATATTAAATAAATTCCAAAATATACATATATTGATGTAATGTGCAAAATCCAAAAATACGAAATCCCTCGAAGGCAATTAATTATCAATAACCAAATCATTTTCCAAATCTGGTTCATCTAGTGAGAGATCGGCAAACTCCAGAAACCCCACATCTTCCATTGAATCGAAAGCATCTCCACCCACATCCCACATCTTTTCATCATCCTTTGGAGTCCTTGACAAAAGTCGAAGATTATTGTGGATGTAAACCAATTCTTCAACACGACTTGTAGTCAACTTGTTCCTCCTAAGCGAGTGAATAAATGCATAAGTACTCCAATTACGCTCAGCACAAGAAGAAGAACTTGGTTGTCCAAGTAATCTAAAAGTCAAAGTCTGGAGTAAAGGAGTTTGAGCACCAAAGTTAACCCATCCCTATGTGAAGAAGAACTTGGTTCCATAGTACCCATCTTTGAAATGCTTGTTAAATCCTCAAAAGGACAGTCTTCATTGAAAACATTGCATACTCATCAAGTACTTTGCTATACTCATCATCATTAGGAAACATCCTTCGAAAACATTTCATCCGTTCTTGTGAAATTTCTCCATCCCTATGTGAAGCACATCTTGTGGAATCCTCAAGTAACCACGCATCACTATAATATCTACAACATACAAAAGTTAAAACATAAGTATCTAATTGAAATCAATGCAAAGAAATTTAAAATCATATACCTTGGATGTAAAGAGTGAGCTAGACAATGTAGGGGAGTGTTATTCTTCGTCCATCAATCCACTAAAATATGATGCACAACATCATAAAAGCAACTTCTTTGAGATGTCAGACGTTTTTCTTTCTTGTAGACCTCAATCTTCACTTTCTCAATCATCGTATCCCACATCTCATACACCAAGTGTAAACATGGCTTGTCGGTGTCACAAACTCTAATCATCTCATATATAGGTCCAGTGAAACTAAGAATACATGCCACTTTTTCCCACCAATCATCATTCAAAATATAATCTTTCACAGAGTTTGCTTGAACAGTGTCATCTAATCTATAAGTCGACCATTCATCGCTTATCACCATAGCTTGAAGACCCCTTTTGATAAGTTTCAATCTCTTGAGCATCACAATGACGGAGGCGAAGCGAGTGTTGGCAACCGATAGCAGTCTAAGAGGAGTAAACTTGGTGAAAATCGAGAGTCTCATGTCATGGTTCATGATGAAATTCTTTATTACAAGTGCATCTTCGTGAACTTCTTTTATCCAGCTGCACTGTTCATACGTTAGTTGATTTGTTTCCATATTCCTTGATGAACAAATGTTCCTCAAAGCAAGATTAAGCGTATGAACAACACTTGGTGTCCAATAGATGTGAGGAAACTGACTCTCTATAATCTCTCCAGCCGCCTTACAATTCGCTGCATTGTCAGTTATGATTTGCACAACATTTTGATGACCAGTTTCATTGATGAATTCTTTCATCAATTCAACAATAAAAAATCTATCTTTTACTTCGCCAAAACAATTCACTGCCTTTAGAAACAAAGGACCATTACCTGAGGTAGCCATGAAATTGATTAGAGGCTTTCAAGTAGGATCACTCCATCCATCACTCACAATACTCACACCTTTTTCTTTCCATGTAGACCTAAGTGGATCCAAAAGCCTGCGAACATTATCTTTTTCTTTTTGTAGTAATGTTGTTCTTAGCTTATTATAACCTGGAGGAACATAACCATCAATTTTGTTGTTAGCAGCAAACTGAAAAGCCCTCAAATAGTGTGGATTTCTTGCAAGATTAAAAGGTAAACCGCCGGTGTAAAACATCCTTGCTATTTCTTGATCTAGTTGGTCCCTAATTTCAACACCAAAAGCTATTTCAAGAGGTGAACTATAACTTTTCTTTTCTTAAAACCAACACCAGCTTCGCATGGCAACTCGACTTCTTTTGCTTGTGACTCGAGTTTATTTTTTTCGTACGCATCTTCTAACTGTTGCATGTTAAGTTTGTCAGCTGCTGTTGGTTTCTTGCAAACAGAAATCCCAAAACCTACATTGCAAATAGACTATATTAGTATATTGTTATCATACTGACTTAATTGTTATCATAATATCAAAGATTAATGCAAAGACTCCTTTATATCAATGTACAGATTAATATTTTACCAATGCAATTTTTTTTATTATAAATGCAAATACTATATCAAAGATTATTAGCAACATTTACTACTTTTTACCGATGCAAAGACTTTTTATTACTAATGCAAAGAATACTTATTATCAATGGAAAGACTATACAGTGTGTTGATGTGCATACATTTAGTGATAATATACAACAGCCAACAATTATCAATTGTTGCAAGCATTAGTTCCTGGATTTTAGCAAGACACAAAAACAACAGCCAACAATTAATCAAAGATCTTCTATAACTGAACTTATTAGAAGTTTAAGCACTTTCAAGTGTATGTGTAAAATTCAACACACTGTATATATAAGCACGTAAAAAAGTTAATAAATGTACGCACATCATATATTCACGTATATTATCACTACTAGTATAGTCTTAAACTGAAAGATATATCAAAAATTATTAGCAACAGACAACTTAATATCGATGCAAAGATTAATATATTACCTTTGATACCAAGCAAATGAGCTTGTTTGAATACGATCCTTGTCGGATTTCACTGCAAAAGTTACATTGAAATTTCCAACACCCTCTGCTCGAGGAAGTTTTTCGAGTCTAGTTACATTATCCCACAATGGAGGTTGGTCTGTAGTTGATGATGACGATCCATGTGTTTCTTGAGAAGCCATAGACGATTAGAAGAAGAAGATTAGAAGAGTAGAAGAGTAGAAGAGAAGAAGAATCGGTAGAGATTGTTTAAATCGGTCGTAGAAGAAGAGTAGAGAATTGATATCGACGTCGATCATAAGAAGAAGATAAGGGATAGAAGTAGTCGCAGGGGTTTACTGCACAACCCATTACAAAGCCCATGCAAACCCAAACCAAATATGGAAACTTCGCAGAAACTTACACGAAACTTACCGGAAACTTCGCAGTTTCCTGACCGGAAATGTTTCCGGAATCATGAAACGTTTCATAGCCGTTTCATACCCGTATCCTTTCCCGGCCGTATCTGAAACAGGAACGACACCTACCTAGCCGTTTCTATGCATCAGAGTAGTCAACTTTTGTTGATTTAGAGTTTTTTATATTAGTTATGTTTTTCAAAAAAAGAAAGAAAGAAAGATAAAAGAGGCAACTATTTGTACCATGAATCGAAATCAATCTGCACTTCAGTTCATGAATGTTTCAGATGTGTATGCTTGGAGCAGATGCAGGTTTTCTTGTATGAGACAAATGTAGTTGTCTTTGCTTTTGAATCTTTAGACTGTTGCCATGGTTTGAGTTTGCAGATCTAGAGAGTAGTGTGTTGGTTTCTTAATTGGGTTTAGTGTCTGGAAATGCATCTAACTTGTGCTCGTTGTCTATTGTGTGTACTCAACTTTACTTTCAAAAATGGTGTTTTGATGCATCTTGTTGATATTCGCTCGTATAAGGTGCCACATGGCATCTGGAAAGTGTGACATGTCACCAAAATACATTAAAATACACTTCTTGAAAGTTTGATACATTAAAAATAGCAAACGTAAGTTAGGTACATACAATATACATCGGATATAAGTTGGATGCATTTCCAAAGACTAACCCCTTTTAATTCAAATTCATTTCTTTATTGTTTCTATTGTAGTTGAAGAATTTGATTCTATGATTTTTTAAGACTTTGCTTCATCTTTTAAAACAAATTGATAAGCAATGATGATTTATCGCTTTGCAATTACCTATATCAACACATATCAGGATGGTTACTACTCTTTGAATAGTTACGAATAGTAGAATTAGGTAAAATATAACATAATCAAAGATGGAGATACAAAATAAAAATCGGTGATGGTGTAGTGGTTACATTAGCTAAAAAAGTTTTATGTGACTGAAATCGAGGGTGATGACTTTTTTATGTGTACAAACTACAAAGTTATAAAAATTATATTTGCAAATTAAGTTGTACGGTAAACTGAAATTTGTGTGTAAATTTTGTATTGATTACTTTAATCATTTATGTAGATGGTTTTATATCAAAGCTTGAGGTTATATGATTTATATATGTGTGTTTATTAAATGTTTTGAAGTTTGTATATACATATTACATTATCATCTATGCATTATTTTTTTGTTCACTTAAAGTGTTGAATATTTGTGTACATCAAGTTTTGTATATAGAATGTTGGTAGCGATGAATTATTTGCCCACCACATTAAGGTGGGAATTTATTCACTTATATTTTTTATATGTGTATATTAAGAGACTATTTTATTATTTTTATACTTTTACTTGTATGAATGTTTTGGAAGTATGTTGCATAACATATCTTATTTATGTACATTTGATGAAACGGAGATGTTAAAAAAATCCTTTGAGTATATTATGGTTTAGATGATATAAGTCTTGACATCGAATTGATTTTATGTGCATACCAATGTACTTGTTAAATATGGTACTATTGAAATATGATACAAGGAATCAAGAATCGTGGGTACCCTTCAAAATATCTCTTGTCAGATATTAACCCTATAATATGTGATTTAATTATAAAATGAAACATATTAAAATAATATTCACTTTACACTATAATACCAAAGTGATATTTAAATAGATAGATTGAAATGGTTTAACAATTAAGAAATAAGTAATTACTATAGTAATAAAAATTACAACTCATTTATTATAGCAATTTTTTTATTTTTTTCTGACAAAAGAAGATTATATTAATAAGGGATCATAAATCCATTGAGATTACAATTGACGGGTTACAGATACAAACTTGCAAATACATTGAGATTACATGACCCTAACAACTTGGACAAACTACACTTGGAAACATAACTAAAATAAAAATAAAAACAAAAGCTTATCTTCATGCAAAAGCCTTGCCACTCTGAAACTTCCATTGTTGAAATCAGATCATTGCTAGACTTGCACATAAATGACTGCAAAACGTACAAACCCTTGAGACGAATGTGATATAACCTGAAATGCACAAACTCCAAACACCAACCCACCAAACACATAAACCACAATAAAGGGCGAAACATCCGGCGAAAAGGACATGAGAACGACTAAAAGAAACCCGAGCCTTCAAAGGCTGTAAAACAAAAACGCCAGACCCAAAAGTCGCCAAATAAAAACCTCTACGATAATACAGGATACACGGAGACAATAAAGATCGTCGACTAAAACTAGCCGAAGAAGAGGACATCTACTAGAGCAAACCACGGGAATCAGAGTCGCGTGCCGATGCATCTCTTTTTTATCTATTAAAATAATAGTATAATTAGGTATACATACTAAAAATAAATCAATTTAAAGTAATATTGACCTTCTAATGAGTAAGGGTAAATAATTACAACCATTGATTTCTTCTCCTAATTATGTCTACCTAATTAGCAAAGTCAACACAAGGCAAAAGACCTTAATGCCCATGTAATTTACGACTAATTACCCTTGATTAGTCTTCCTATTTATATTTAATTACTTTAGATTCAACTATATTAACTATAAATTCACCAATAATTAACTATATTTTTACCAATACCCTTTTTAAATAAAAGTAAACTATTATTATTAAGATAATAGTTTTATATCATTAGTTAACTACATTTGAATCCGAATTATAATTCATATAAAAAATTATTTTTTAATGTAGGGACTAATGGTCATCTAATTGATTTAAATTACATTTTAAAAAAAAATATTTTTGATATAACATATTTACAATTAGATTACTATTCATTGTAATAGATTTCAGAAATGATATGTTATAAACATGTACTTAAAAGTATATTTTACTTAGCGGATTAAATTATTATAGTCAATGTGTATAACAAAAACATTTAATCAATATATTTCGATTTGTGTGTAACTACTTAATCAATTCAATTTCGAATAAGATACTGGATGTAAATATATATACTGGAAAGTGTACTTAGATAAAAAAAATTTACCTAATCATAATGAAAGTGAATTAAGAATTACATACATCATATTTAGACTTTAATAAGTAAGACGTATGTATGTATTAGAATATACCAACAATTTTACTACTTCGGTTTTAATTGCATGATTGGATATATTATATTTTATTACAATCTCTAATGAAAGTGTAATATTTTAATATTTTTATGTTAATGTTAACAATGAAAATGTTAATGAGTAGTTATGCAATTGAAATATGTTTATTATTATATAAACGATGATGATGATTGATATCAGTACATGCTTAATTTATACAGTTGATGATAAGTATCACAATTTTTTCATGATTTTTTTATAATATCTTAAATTTATGGTTGATATATATGTAGTAGAAAAGGTGTTTAAAGTTTATTATAAAAAATATGATGTGTATACATTGATGTTAGTGTAGACTTATGTTAATGTTGAGTATTTTAATTTTAATGTCCTTTATTTAATTGCTTCAGTATATAATTTAAATTAACTTTGAATTTTCATGTTGATAATTGATAATGATGATTGAGAAAGGATGGAAACCCCTTCAAACTTCTTTTTTTATTAGATGTATACAAATTGTGTAGAATCTCATTTTTTGATCATGAATAATTACCATTGAAGATTTGATGTAAAATGTATACTTTTATAATTTTTTGTGTTACAAAATGGTAAATAGTGTAATGATATATCATGTGATCTAAATATGTATTTATATTTTTAAATACAAGTGGTTGATAACTTGAAACACCCCGAAGATTTTGAACCATTTTTTTTATAATCCCTTATACTCTTAATTTATCATCTATTTAATTACTTGTAACTCTACTTCATTTATTTATTACTTAAATATTCAAAATTTTGAAATCTGATAGCTCTCTTCTCCAAAACCTCTACCTGGAGTCGAGAAGTCAGCTCTCATCTCCAAGACCTCTTCCTGGAGTCGAGAAGTCCCACCAGGGAATTCATGTTTTAAGCTCTCGTCTCCAGGACCCCTATCTGGAGTCGAGAAGTCCCCTGTTTCAGCTTTTCACAAAACTTTAATTTTTAACGAACTTCAAACGTGCATATCTCATAAATGACAAATTCAATGACCATGAAAATTTGCAGGAACATGTAATATGACATTTCAAACCTTTCTCAACTTTCACTTTTCTAAAATTCACGTTTTAACGCATTTTGGCCACATTATGGTCATTTTAGACCCATTCCTTTGACATACCAATTTAAAATTCACACAACTTCATACCTAAACCTATTTAGCACATATTCAACACTACAATTAGGACTTAAATCAATGTTTACAATCATCATATCATAACCACAACCTACACTAGTCGTTTAACCATTAAGTGACCCATTTGGGCACTTTTATGACCCGTTTGGGTCTTTACCCATGTGACCACCATTCCAACACCCATTTCACATTCCTTTGACTATTCTAAGTCAAACTAAACCACTTTTACCATTGGAATTATGTTATAACCATAAAACACCGTTTTCACATAAAACCATCATATTTACACCAATTACAACAAGTATTCAACATAGACTTTTCCAAAAATGTCAACGACCATACAACTACTTGTTGACTACTTTGACTTTCATATTCTAGCAGGTTTGACTTTGACCACTATCAACACAAGACTTTAACTTTCAACATAATATGAAAAAACCATGTTATCTTACAAAAAGGGGTGAACATATATATCATGAGCATGATTCAAAAGATTAGCTTATTACCGAAACCATAACAAGCTCCACCAATAGCATCATTCGGGCCTTTTACCCAGATCCCTCTGGGTCCCACTTGGTTCACCTAAAAACACATAAACACAATGGAGTAAACATAAAACTTAGTAAGAAATGGGCTATCAAACATCAATATATCAATTCAAATTATTTAATATTAAGGATCCATAATATTTTTAGGTTCATTCCCGCAAGAATTAAAATCATCGGTACGTTACCCGGTTCACAATATCTGCTATAAGTAATTAACACATCCAATTTCTAGGCCATATCCGCTACAAGAATTTGGAGTATGTATTACTTAGCCAACACTAGCATCATCCATTACTTACCTCGCGATAGCTCACGCAAATAATCACTTGTATCAACACCTTCAACACGCTTATCGCCTAATTCATATAATCACATAAACACATATCAATTACACATTCAACTTTCTATTAACATCATTTTACAAGAGTATTAAATTCCATACCACTCATCAATTCAACCACTTGTTTCATACACATTCACATATAATCACATACAAATGGGTGTTTGCCATTAAATTTCATCAATTTCATCTATTTACACTAAGAGCATCAATTCTTAGTGTACAGTCATACATACTACATGTTAGTCACCCATTTATACCTAATCATCATTACTTTCTCATCAAACACCAATTCACACAATAGTCTCATATTCAAAATCTTTCACTTATACATTTACACAATTAAAATGGCTTATGTATCACAAAAATTATGAATTAAGCATGTAGTATAATTCAAAGATGTGTATAAATCATCTATAATTCATTTAGTCACTAATCCATCAAATTAAAGAATTTAGGGTTTATATCCTTGATCAATTTTCACAAGAGTTATCAAATTAAACAAGTTAGAGTGTTAATCATACCTCAAAAGCTCTAATTAGGGATTGTAAACCTCAAATAGTGAAAAACCCTAGCCCAATTTGTGATTTCTTCCTTTTGTTCTTCAATAATCCTCTGTACGTGGTTTGTACGTGGTTTCTAATTTCTGTGTTTGAGAAATAGGTGGAAGTATACAGAAGCTGTATTTTTGTACTATTAATTTCATCTAAGCCCCTCAACTTATGGCACTTGTCACATTGCATCCCTCTACTAACTATTTCATTAAATGGTAAGTCCTAGGAACATAAAATACATTACACAGTTAGTCCTACTAACTTAAACAATTAAAGTTGTATATTTTAAAGTTTTAAACTTACAAAAATTGGGGCGTTACATAATTATTATTACAATTTTTTTGTATTATATTTGAACCAGATTGACAATCAGTGATAGTATGTCAGGATAAAATTATTTCGATTTATATATTAAATTAAAGTATTACTATATATTTGTTTATTAAATTTTGCAAAATCTGCCACGAATTGAACCATATATTATTTGGTGATGTTAGTATTCAAAAGCGATTTATATACTATATATTTTGTATAATGTTTTTTTTATATATTTCACTTTTTATGACTTAAACATCTTTTATAGAGCATAATTTTATAAAATAAAAGTTGACTCATAGAAAACCTACATTTATTTTAAAATCCATTAGACAAATGATCTTATCATTCACCGTTTATGAAAGAAAATTATAAAATAGTTCGTGAATTCACGGGTTATAAACTAATTTAATATTAAAGTAATCATTATAGTATTAGAGTAATCATTATATGTTAGTGGTGTTAGGACAAAAGGCATAAGTCAACTAGAATTTTAAGTTTGTAATCTTCAATTCTTTAAAATCTCATGACAACTTAATTTCAAGTGTATTTTAATAAACTTGATAACTTAGTAAAATTCTTGCGTTAAATTGCCAAATTACTTTGTGAATTGTTTATAAGGGCTTAGGTTTGCTTTATTTGTGTACATCAATTAAGTTTTGTATATGGATTGTTGTTATTTCTTTCGGTTTGCTATATAGGGATATGATTTAAAGGAAAGTGGAGTTTTTGGGGGAACCGGAAATGTTAACATTCATCATGAATCATCTTAATTTACAATTAAAAATGTCATATATATATATATATATATATATATTAGTGCTGGTAAATATTAATCAAAATCGATGCTATAAAGAATATATTCACAGGTACATCTTTACCCTTTTTGAGTAAAAACATCAGTTGATAAATATTTATTTAATAAACCGTTAACATTCAACATCATGAATGGTAAATCAAAACATTAGCCGTTGAATATTTTTAATCTTAAAATTATCATCATGAATGTTAAGTAACGTTCACCCGAGATGAATGTTAACAATTATTATAATCGAATATCCATCAATAGATATTGTAACCTACAAAAAGAACTCATCAAGGAATGTTAACATTCAAAGTATCAATTTTGATCAACATATATTAAGTTTCACTTTTTCTATCTAAAGAGGTATTTGGGTTTGCTTATTTTTAAGCACCTATATGCTTAAAAATAATGTAACACCCTCTTCACTGGTCTGGTAATTCCTTTATTTAGAATGGTTATTTAATTATTTTAAGGAATTACTTGATATTAAATGTTTACTTGTGAAACTTAAGTAAATAAGCCGCAGGACTTATTGTGAATAGTAGACTATTAATTGTTTTAAATTATTATTGATGACGGTAAAATAAAATAATATATTCGCAAATGTTTTTTAGGTTCCAGACAATAGATTAGGATGGGTATAAAATTATACCACTTAAATTGTGGAGTAGGTTGTGAACCGACTTTCAAAACTATATGTTCCAGGTTCTCTTCTTCATATCATAAGCATCAAACTATACCGAATTCATAAGCAAATTTCAAATAACAAAGTCCTGTGATTCTGATTTCAAAAACGCCAATATCACCATATCCATCTTCTCACTTTCATCATCATCACCATCTTCACAACAAGTGAGTTTGATTTTGAGTTATACAAATTGGGTTTTATAGATTTTGATTGATTTTCACGAAATTGAAGCTTGATAAGTTGTTATTAGGTGTTATTTGATGTTAGTAAAGTGTTAGAAACCATAGAATTGAGTTTTTTTCAGAGTTTTGGTGAGTTTTGATTCGAAAAACTCATAACAGCAGCGAAGTTCACAGTTCTCAGTTCGTCTTGCGAACTGAGTTTATATTGCGAAGCGAGATGAGATTCTGTGAAGCGAATCGAGTTTCTTCGAACCGAGTTGCTGCGGTGCGAGTTGAGTTTTCGCGGTGTGAAGTGAGCTTCTGCGAAGCGAGCTGAATCGCCTGCGAATTGAGATAATTAGCAATGCGAGTTGAAACTGCGGTGCGAACCGAGTTTCTGCGAACCGAATTGACTTTGCGAGTCGAGATCATTGCGAACCGAGATTTTTTAAACTTTTTGTTTTGTAAATTTTGAAAACGCGTAGTGTTTTCGGGGTCCCGGATAAGTGACAATTTCATTAACTCGGATTGGGTTGAAATTCGCATGGTCACTCGGAAACGGCCTAATGATCCCGGCTCAATTTAAAGAGCCTAGGCAGTTTTTGGCCATTCGGGGTCATCTAGGGGCTGAAAATGGCATTTTTCAGTTTTTAAACGTCATTTCGAGATTTTTTAATCTTATTTCTGATTGAACTTTTGTTTGCCTAGACTTCAGGGATTACCTGATTGAATAAATATGATAGAATGATGATTGTGGAACAAGTTACTAACTTGTGTATTATGTGGTGTTTCAGATACTCCGAAGACTCGGTAATATAAGATTTCTTAGTGTGGAATCTGCAGAGGTATCGGTGAGTGGGTTTAGAACCCACCTTTTGATTTAATTGTAACTGTTTGGTTACAACAAGTGAACGTAGATGTGTTTGTTAAATTATTTAATTTGAGTTACTGATTATAAATCTACGTGTTATGTGGCCTTCGGGCATCAGTGTATTGAGGTCAACTGGGTAGTTGGGCTATTTGGTTATTGTGTGAATTACACAGGGTCATGATTCATTCGTTGTGTGTAGAACCTGTGTTTGAGTATAATAACCGTTAGCTATCGGTCTATTTTGTATTGGCCTTACAGATTGTTGGGTAAGTGTTCTTGAGAGCCACCGCGGCAGTAGGGTTTCTTAAGAGCCACCGATCCTCATTGTTGACTTGTTGTTCTTTGTAATATGTGTTTACGATTATTTGATGTAAACAGGTGGTTAAGCTAAGTTGAATTGTGGGTGACGAATTCATTCACTTATCTTTGTGCTAATCCCTCATATTTACATCCTGCAGGATGTGGGTTGATTCAATTTTGGGGATGTGGTTAAGCTAAGTTGAATTGTTCTATTTTGAGGATGTGGGTTGCGGAATGATGATACTGTTAGCAGGGAATATTTGACGTCATGTAACTCTGATATAATTTTGATAAACTCTGCGTAAAATTATATAACACCTCGTTATGTAATATATGTGTTATGGGTTTTTTTAACTTTTAAACTGTGATGTATTAATTATGTAAAAAGTTTATGTACATTATCTTGAATGTACAGTAATGAAATATGTTTTATAATCTACGCTTCCGACTAAAATAATATAATATTCGAGTTTAGAATGAGGGGTGTTATAAATAAGTAGGTAATCTCTTACTTATTTTTAAGTGTTTATTGACTTTATTCCTTAGTAAATAAACAGATAAGCAGTTTTTATAAAGGTGTTTAGATCTGCTTATCTGCTGTCAAAATAAGCAGATAAGCGCTTATTTAAGCAATTTCAAACACCCCTTATATTTATATTAGGGAAGTTAAGATGGTTTCTAAATGTCAATGTTTTCCCCTTTCCCCAAAAAGGTGCTTTATATATACATAAAAGGAATATGCAAACATAGAAAAAGTGTGTTTATGTAATTAGTATCTATTAACAGACATTAGCAAGTTTACACCGATCCTATTGAAACTATATGGTAATTAAGTTATTTATCTAAATTAAAGAGTTTTTTTATGAAAGATAATGAGTTTTAAGTTAATACTGTAGCGAGGGTGATGTGTATTATATTATGAAGAGTGGAGGATTAATATAAGCAAACAAAGGTACAAAAAAAGAGTTATTTCAATTTTGTTTATGGTAATAGGTTAACTAGAATTCTCAATATGTAAATATGCACATATATATGTATGTATGTATATAAATCAAAGTTTTTTGAAAACATGTTATTGAAAGTGTTTTGTCGTATCAACAATTACTAATTGTAGATTACATATAGTTTTTTTTTGAATTTATTATTACATTTCATATACTTAAATAACATAGTTAACTAACATATTAATTGGTAACCATAAATTATAACATCAAGTTAATTTTCATTAGTTTATCTTTATTTTGATCTTGTTTTGTTATCTTAAAGTATCATTATTATGACATAATATTGAATATATAACAAGCTTCACAATGTAATAAAAAAAAAAGATAAACAAAATCATATAACAAATTTCATAAATAATAAATTATTGATTACTTTAATATATTAGTCTATAAATTTAATAAGGTCATGTCTTAACGCACAAATTGAAAAAACCTCATTACATCTTCAAAGAATGGTCTATGACTCTATCACTCTATGGACTATTAGAAAGTGAAATATTACATACCAAGGTAAGTTTGTTGGTCAGTTTTTAAAATAGAATTATTTGTAGTTCTTTCTTGAATAGGATTGTGGCATTCTTGAAAAAAGGTGGGATAGATCCCCAAGTGGAATAAAGCTCAAATCTATATTCATACATTGTGCAAGGCACAACGATCATTCTAATATAGATAGTATATGCTCATTTTAAGAACTCTAAAGTGCTCAACATTTTTCGCCCGTAATGTCGAAAGTTTTATGGAATTGTGTCAGGAATTCAACTCATGAAACGTGTTGAGGGAGCAGATTTGGTTCGTACCATAAATTCAAATAAGGATCCACCTTGTGTATCCTCCGGTAGAAGTAGCCGGGAGGAGTGACAATGGTTCATATTTGAAGGGCTTTCTCGAAGATAAGGAGATTTTCATTAAAAGGGTTCCAAAAAGTTAATTATTAAAGAATCATTCAAGTATACACGAAATGTGATCATATCAACATGGTGGGTCTGCGTATGATTGAATGTGATATGCATTTTCTTTACACTACAATTGAGAAGACTGCATGAAATTTAGTTGATTACTTTCATTTAAATTACTTAATTTGAGCCAAAAAATGTTAAGGTATGCTTAAGAAACCTGTCTATAACTCACTCATGTATTCTTATAACACTTCGGATATCTCCACATTGTTTAACACTTGAAACTTTGATTTATATAGTCATTCTTATTATATAGTAAGAGACTTTTGGGGATCGTGCCTTTCATTTACCATTTGTACACAAAAAGTGAAATTTTAATATTTTGTTTCAGTCTAACGTCACCTATAAAATAAAAAGTCACGGTTATTCGTTTTCAGCCCGTACAATAATACTGAAGTGGTTCTCAGTTCACTTTATAGACTTAATGGTTTAACCGAATAAATTACACCCACAGCCATTGTGATTCGCGATTAAACATGTCCGACCGGTATGGTCTGAGTTTCAAAATTATAATTATTTTGTACTGATTTAATTCATTTTCCGCTAAATGGGAATGTGTAAGTGATCTTAACATTCTAACGAAAAGGTGAATTTTTGAACTTTTAATATTAATCCATAAGTTTAAAGTTGTTTCAAAACACCCTTACTAATTTAATTTGATGCTATATAGGATGAAGATGTTATTTTCAAATCTGCATCATGTATTATAACATGTTTTGTAGGTAGGAAAGATATGGAGGGTCAACATTTTTTCAAGGCTTATGCTGATTGAAAAAGAAACATGGGACACTGTTTAGTGGTCTCCTAAGTAAGGAACATCTCCTTTAGCAGATAATGTTTGACTACACTTGGAATTAAGTGAAAGGTTTTCTTTTTAAGTATATATATAAAATATAGATAGTAGTATCCAGGAAAGATGTAGCATATATTAGGCTCTCCTTTCACCTTTTACGCATAAGACATTGTTAATCCAACTAAACTTAGAGGTGGTAATTGGCCCACAAATACCATTCTCTTATATTCCTTCAAACACGCAAGAAAGAATTCCATAAATACTTCATGTAATATTTTTGATTAGACGAACAATATCTATATAGAATCGGTGTTTTTTTTTGGAATAAAACTATTGAGGAGGTTGTACAAATTGATAGCAGACATTGGACTACTCTTACCCGCTTGATTAACTCACTTTTAGCTAAATTACATGCTCTATTCTCTGTGAGTTGGTTGGCACTTTTACCTTTTTTCATCGTTCACGATTATATATATATATATATATATATTATGATTAATGTAGATCAAGAGGGAGATCTTCTACAAACCTTTGTCGCGGATCAAATATGGAGGAGGTGCTTAAGGATACATAATCAATGGAAAAGTTCTCATACCCCCTTAAACATATGACACCTCATGTATCAAACCAAAAGGATGACGGATGGTGCTTGTCATTAGCCGTAGCTGATATAATTGGAACGATCATAAGGATTTGTGAGGATGTTGAACCTGATTTGGTGCTATCAGCCCAACCTCTCATGGATGCGGGAATCATGGATGTAAAACGTCTTAACTACTTTTGTTCCAATCCTGCCTTAGGGCTCGAGAGCATAAACACATGCTTTTTTAAGCCGTTTGATAAGGATTCAGAAGTATGGGATGACAATTACTATAGAATAAGGAAACACGGGAGGTACATTATCGATGAGATAGAATACAATGATGATACAAAAGACATCATATATCAATTATTTGAAAACTTTAAGCCTGGTAGAAAAAGATATCCAATTGTAGACGACATGAATATGGGGTTGTATTCAAATCTAAGTTATGCGGCCAATGTCTATAACCTTCCATATCATCACCCAACCGAGGATGATGATAAACATCCTGAAAGAAAAGAAAAAAAGATGAAAGCAAAGAAATGTAAAGGGAAACGCCAAAGAGGTAAAAGCAAAGGTAAAAGGAAAGTAAGGGTAGCAGAAGATGAGAAATGTGAGCATGCCCTACTTATAGTGGGTATGAATACAAAGTTAGATGATCATTTGAAAAAATATGTAATTGTTAAGAACACATATGGCGAGTGTTGGGGCGATAAGGGCTTCTCCTGGGTAGGCTTAGAGGTGTTCAACTACATCCTCGTCCCAAGGTATGATTGCCAAACCGTTCCAAATGTTCAAAATGACGGTGAAAGTGATGGTGAAAGTGATGGTCAAAGTGGTGGTGAAAGTACTTAATATGTGCTAGTTTATGTGTCACTTCTTGTAAGTTTCATACAATTCTCATCTATGTACGGTTGTTGTACTAATAGATTTACTCCCTATGTCCATTTCTAATGTCCAACAAAAAATAAGAATTTTTTTATCTTTTAACCCCACAAAAAATTTGACTTAGAAAAGTAACTTTAGAATTAACATTTTTAAAGGAAAACTAGAATAAAAAATTGAATAAAAAATAATAATTTTAAGTTCATATTTCACATAAGTTTAACACGACTCTCATTGACAACTTTCTCTACTACTCAATCTTGAGCAATTATTCCACTACAATCGTTCCCCTTGAGCTTTGTCTTTTTTTTTTAACCTACTGCATACACAGTTATATTGCAAAAACAGAATTAAGATAGTTTACCATTTTTTGCAAGGCACAACGATCATTCTAATATAAATAGTATATATTCATTTTAAGAACTCTAAAGTGCTCAACATTTTTCACCCGTAGTGTCGAAAGGTTTATGAAATTGTGTCAGGAATTCAACTCATTAAACGTGTCGGGGGAACAGATTCTGATTCATACCATAAATTCAAGTAAATGGATCCACCTTGTGTATCCTCCGGTAGAAGTAGCCGAGAGGAGTGACAATGTATCGTATTTGAAGGGATTTCTCAAAGATAAGGAGGTTTTCATTAAAAGGGTTCCCAAATACTCAATTACTAGAGAATCATTCAAGTATACACGGAATGCAGTCATATCAACGTGGTGGGTCTGTGTACGGTTGAATATGATGAGCATTTTCTTTACTCAACATTTGAGAAGATTGCATGAAATTTGGTTGATTACTTTCATTTAAATTAGTTGATTTGAAGCCAAAAAATATATTAAGGTATGCATGAGGAATCTATCTATAACTAACTCATGTATTCTTACAACACTACGGACATCTCTACTTTGTTTAACTCTTGAAAGTTCGATTTATATAGTTATTATTATTATATATTAAGAGACTTTTTGGGTCTCATGTCTTTCATCTACCATTTGTATATAAAAAAGTTAGATTTCAATAATTTGTTTCAGTCTAACGTCACTTACAAAAGACAAAGTCACGATTATTCCTTTTTAGCCCGTACAATAAAACTGAAGTGGTTCTCAATTCACTTTATAGACTTAATGGTTTAACCGAACAAAATGCACCCACAACCATTGTGATTCCCGGTTAAACATGTCCGATCATTATGGTCCGATTTCAAAATTATCATTATTTTGTACTGATTTAATTCATTTTCCGCTAAATGTGAATGTGTACGTGTGCTTAACATTCTAATGAAAAGGTGAATTTTACACTTTTAATATTAATTCATAAGTTTAAAGTTGTTTCAAAAAACCCTTACTAAATTAATTTGATGCTACTTAGGATGAAGATGTTATTTTCAAGTCTTGTTATCTAATGTATCATAACATGTTTTGTAGGTAGGAACGAGGAATATAGAGGGTCAATCTTTTTACCCACACAATCTTATAAATCACTTAAAGATGATAAAAGTATAAATCAATGTCGACGGTGTAAAAGTAGATAGGTTGTGGATATTCTTGAAGGTTAAAAGACATGATCCACATAAGTATAGAAGGGGATATATATAAAAATGTTACTTGTGGAATACATATTTCAAACTATTTTTTAGATCGTACTTTAAAATATCACTATTACGGTCATCTCTATTTTCATATAGTATTGATCAACAAGCAAACATTTTGTTTCATCATTGACTTAAATATATGTTATGTTAAATGTAGATCAAGAGGGAGATCAAAATTCTTAAAACCTATTTGGTGGACCGAATATGGAGGAGTTTTGTAAGGCTTTAGAATCAATGGAGAAGTTTTCCTACTACCTCAAAGATACTATGTAACGCCTCTCATTCCAAAACTCGATATTATATTAATAAACCGGAAGCGTAGGTATTTAAGACATATATTTGATTACTACACCATATATATAATGTACAAAACAGTTATAATCAAGTTATACTATCCAAAAGTATTAACCAAATTCACTTTTCGAGGCATTACGTAAACTAACTTCGTTTTATACAAAACATTTTCAGAGTAGCATAATCTTCAAACATTCCTTGCCTTTTTCATTAACTTCTTACTACCCACATTTTATCAAAATCTGCAAGAAGTAACAACGAAGGATTAGCACGAAGCTAAGTGAGTAAATTCATCACACAACATTCAATTTAGCTTCATCACTTAATTACTCCTAATATCCGCAAATGCTACTATCAACAATCAACAAATACTTAATGAGGATCGGTGGTTCTGGGGATAACCATAATACCCGGGAGGCTCCCCAAGAACGCTTACCCAACCATATCCGTATGGCCATACGGACGAGACCGATAGCTAACGTTTATGACATTCAGATACAGAGTCTATACACACAACAAATGAAGTACAACTCTGTATCATTCATATAACAACCTGCTAGCTCAACCAACAGTTCATCAACTCGTTGACCTCATTAACAACAAATGCCCGAAGGCCACATATAACACATAGATTTATAATCAACCAAGTATAACAAATAATCAACAACAACAACATATCTACGATTACTAGTTATAATCAAATGATTTCAACTAAATCAAATGGTGAGCTTTGAATCCACTCACCGATACCTTTGTCTTCACAAACTCAGAGTCCAGGGATCACTTATCTTTTGGAGGATCTGAGAATCAACAATCAAATATAAGTTAGTAATCCAAATCAACAATACTTAACTTATATCAATTTATAACATTAAGAACTTAACACAATTGATATCACAACTACAAGCTCTTACTCATGTATGAATAATCACAACATAATCATTATCATACACTAGTACTTATATATATTAATGTTATAACATGTATCAATCAATTTTACATTTAAACAAACAAGTCAAGAGGAGAGGCTGAAAGAGCCCTACAAGCCGCCGGCTGGGGGTCCAGACCCGCCGGCTTCCATGCATTACCCACCGGCTTCACCCTTGAGCAGCCGGGTGAATTAGATTTTGAGCAAACAGAAGCTAATCGAGTATTAAAGGCTGTAGGATCCGCCGGCTTGGCCGACAACCCGCCGGTTCTCCAACATAATCAAGAACCCGTCGGGTAGGGTACCAGACCCGCCGGCTTGTTCTTCAGGAACAACAACAGCAGCAGCTTAACCACAACCTGCACGACCTAAAATCTCAATTTCACAACTTTCAAGTGCCAAATCGACCAATTCCAGTTTCGAACCTTAAAGGAGTATCATATGGCAACTAGTTAACATCCAATAACTTAAACAAACCTCAATCCATTCCATTTTAGGTCAAATTCATACCAATTTGATAATTCACACATTTGAGCTCATTTGAACTCAAGACTATTATTTAGAGACTGAAATCTACAACTTCAACTTATATAATTCAGTTCCTAACATCACATAGTATCAGAAATCATCATATATCATTGGAATACAAATCAATTCATCAATTTCAACAATTTCATTCTTAACCTAACTAACTTAGGTTCATGAAAGGAACTAAATTACTTGCATTAAGGAGGGAGAAGATGAAGGTATTTGCAAGAATCACAGCTCCAATTCACTAATCTTGCTTGAAATTTCAATTTATGGTTTGTAATTGTAAGTACACAATTTGAAAGTTTTTGCTATTTTGGGAAGATAGGATAAGAAGGAAGTAACCAAATAAGGAGGTCGGCTCTCCTTATAAACCGACTCCCATTTTCGGGTATTTTATACCCGTCCCAAATCTATTGTCTGGAACCTTAAAATCTCTTACGAGAAACTTATTTTATTGTACTGTCAACTATAGTAAATTAAAACAAACAACAATTTTCTATTCACAATAAGTCCTAAGACTTACTTACCTAAGTTTTTCAATAAACAATTAATATCAAATAATTCCTAAATTAATAAAAAAAATCAATTTAAATAGATTATTACCAGACCCGACGAGAGGATGTTACATACTACCTCAAAGATATAACACCTACAGGTAGCAAACCAGAAGGATGACAGATGGTTGCTGTCATTGGCATGTCATTGGCAGTAGTTGACATGGTTGGAACTATTAGAAGAATCTGTCAAGATGTTGAGCTTGACTTTGTGTTATCAGCCCAGCCTCTTATATATGCTGAAATTATGGATGTGGAACATCTTGATCAACGATTAGATTTTATCATCCATAGAAAGTTATATCTTACTTTAGTTGCAACCAACTTCAAAACATTTCAATAAAGAAGACTACAAATTATGAAAGGTCATTTTTGTCCATGTACATAACAAAAAGAATAATACCTCTCAATTAGTACTCTCATAAGCGCAAGTCTACATATACGCTCCCAGGGATCATTATAATAACGAAGTTCACATCCACATTCAACATTATAATAACGAAGTTCACATCCACATTCAACCTTAGCTTCATGCAGATCCCTTTCACTATGTGCATTGCCCAATGTACTTTCTAGTTCTTTAGAAAACTCAAATATATGTTTAGCTTTATACAAATATAACCGAGACTTCTTGAGGTCGTTGCAATACATTTTTCTATAATAAATTCCAAATTCTTGGTTGATCTCAAATTCTAATACAACTTTGCATTTCTTACAAGAAATCTTATTCCGATGATTTCTCGCCTGTAGACTTTTGTTGCAAACCTGATTCTTGGCTCGAAATCATAATTTGGTGCCAAGTGAGTGACACTTTCTAAAAGAGAGGAAAATGATCAAAACATCATTGCAATCATTATATGTTGTCAAAAACTAAGTGTGATTGTCTTGTTGTTTTAAATACCAAAGTATAATGCTTTAAATTGTAAATCTTTTATCATTAAATGTTAATTGCCGAAAAAATAAATTTTGTTACCTAAACATCTTAATGATGTCTTTAATGTTGAAGAAAGTGATCAACATATAATTATTTTTATCAAACAGTGTTCAAAATTAAGAATGAATATTTAAATTTCGTACAAACAAAAACTATGTATAGCATCTAGGTTTAACACCCTAAAATAAGTCTTAACCATCTATGATACTACTTTATCCCTAACTATAAAAATTATTTACATTTATAAACCTTTTTCCTTTTTAGAATTAGTTAGTTCACCTTGTAGACGTATTACACTTGAATCACATAAAAAGTTTTCTTATCGACCTTTCAAATAGTTATAAAATCTGTATGTGGGTTGTGCATAGAACAACCTATGATATACCTACTTTTATTACAAAGACGGAAACCTATTGAATATAAATTTATTCAAATACAATTACGTATCAATTTAACATCATCATTTGTTAATAGATTTGATAACGAGTGTCCTTAAGGCATTCGTGAAGATTACATATAATAAATTTAAATTATTAAAAAAACATTCACCTTAAATGCTTAAATTTAAAACATCAACATTTACCAAATGGTAAATGACTGTTTGAGGAATAGTACCATGCCATGAAAAATAGTATTTTTTTTAATTTTTATAACAATTACTATTGATTAATATTAATATACATCATTATAACTGCATAATTATATACATTATATATACATTATCTTATATTTAAATATTCAAACGATCGATCAATTAATTTGTTTTCTTTTAATTAAACACTTGATTTGAAATAACAAACATATAGTATTCATGTGTTTTATTTAGCGCTAAGTGTTATTTTTATTTTTTATCGTTATTATAAGTTAATTATTTGTTGATTTATCACTTTCTAATATGTCGCATAATCATCTAAGTAATTATTATAAGTAGCATGATTTATTATTAATGTTATCAACATAGTGGTTTTACCATGAAGTACATCAAATTTTGAATATATCATCAGATGTTATATTTGTTGCTTACATTACATATACTCATCACGTCCATTCCTATACGTAGAAGATATTTTAAAATAATATTTGATATAAATTTATATAAGTCTAAATGACATAAATTCAATTTGATGCACATATCATCTGATATGTTAATCACTATGGTAGAAGGGTAGAAAATTATGATCTTTGTTTTGAAATATATATATATATATATATATATATATATATATATATATATATATATATATATATAACAAAGAAGATAACAAAATCAAATTAATTTAATAGTATGAAAATTAACTAAACTATTAGATATTTAGCCTTTTATTTTATTTTTGGTGTAAGTCATTTGCATACATTCCATAATTAATTATAATTATGATAATATTAATTTAAAATTTGTTGCATATAAGAAATGTTGATTTTAGTTAATAGTTAAAAGTTATTTCAAGTAATCTTATGGATGTCCGTTTGTTAATAAGGAGGTTTAAAATGCCGTCGCAATGCCGACGGAATAATTAAAACTACTAATGAAATTCATCATTCGTGAAACACGTATAGTTTTGAATAAAGATTCTACAATCATTTTAAACAACAACATATGCAATTTATATTGTCTCACTTTTCAAATATACTTTAAACTTGTTTGTTATGATAGTACTCGCTGCCCACAATCTATCCACGGGTAATGTTATGTTAAATTTTAATTTACAGCTATGATTTGTTAAAAATTGGTAATTGGTTTTAAATCAAATTGTTGTATTTGAAAATGACTTAAAACGTTTATTTTGTTTAGCTTAGTAAAAAATATTGAATAACGTAATAGTATTATTTTTTTAAGAATCTTTATGAAACTAACATTGTAAAAAATGAACAACTCTAACAATGTCTTATAAGGATAATCTCATTAAGTAGGTCAATTTGATAGCAAAATTAAAAAAAAAAAAAAAAAAAAAATCTACACCCAACTTCTTTTAAATCGGAATTTCGTTAAACATTGTTTGCTTTTTTAGTTATTTCACAATGTTTTAGTTAATTTGTAAATAAATTTCAATTTAACTTAAAAAGTAAAATTATCTTTTCAAATGTTTTATCCATTTATCCAAGATTTCCAATTCTCCATTACATTAATATTTAAATTAACAAATTCATTTGTTGAGCCAATCTATCCACGTGCAAACTAGGGATGTTAATGGGGCAGATCTTGATCTAAATCCGACCTGCCCCATTTATGTAATACAATGGGTCAGAAAAATGGATCCACGGACCCAATAAAGGATCCAATTAGTCGACCCATTTAGAAGGATCTCTACTTAAGTTGACCCATGACTATCTGGGTCGACCCATTTAAGTTACAAAACGACAACAATTAAAAAAAATTATATACAACTATTGTACAAATAATATATTTTTTCAATACCAGGTGAGGTCCCGCGACAACGCGGGGTTTAAATATTTGATTTTATAAATTGTGTAATTAAAAAGTTAAGTCAAATGAAATTGTACCGTGAACCGGATTCTTATATAATATAATCGACAACCAATAACATCTGGCATATACTCTATCAGTTTGGTACGGTTCAGGTTTTTATTTTTTTTTTAAGTTAAGTTATTAAAAATACATGTCGGTTGTAAATTATATATTATCTAATTTGTAACAATTTTAGTTATAACAGTTACCCATTTTATGAAGGGGCGGATAGTCAAACATTAATTAATATAATATGCATATAATAAGAAGAAAGTATAGAATTATTGTAACCTATAAAGTAGTTTTTTAAAACTTAAATTAAGTATGAATTCAGTATAACTCAAATAACTGTATTTTGTAATTCAAACCTAATTTTCTATCCAAATCAAACATTGTTGGGATCATATATACACATATGTATAAGCAATAATAATAGATTTTGAATAGCGATAATAAAAATCCATATTCGCCAACTTAATCTTTGTAGACATTAATTTTTAGCAAATCAATAAAACGCCCGATAACATATATTGAAAGATGTGTGTGTGAAAAGGAAAAAATAATATTTTAATATAAAAATGTACATTTAATTTAATACCATCAAAATTTATTGAAATTTCATGATATTCAAGAGGGTCTTTATCATTTAATAGTTATATAGTAAAACCAAAGTTTTATTTTGATTAATGCTTTAAACAAAACTTGTAAAAATATAAAATCTATGAATCACAAAAAGAAGATAGAATAATGTTATTATGGTTGAATATGACATGTGTCTATTGTTTAGTTAATGTGTATTATTTAAGGGATTATTAGTTAAAATCATAAAATATCTTAGTTACATTATTTAAAGGATTATTAGTTAAAATCGTAAAATATTTTGGTTACGATTTTAACATATTCATGATATTACTGTTGTTTGGCTAAATGGATGAACATTTTTTATTTCATAATGTTGATAAAAAGTTCATGTAATTAATCAATATGGATAAATATTTCAAATACGATTGTTTATTTATAAATTACCATTTGAAATGTCATGATATTTAAACTATAAAGACTAAAAAAATAGGAAAATATTGAAAGTGTCAATTTTAATAGTTGTGGGTACACAATATAAAAATTGAAAAAAATGAAGGTAATAATTTTAACCGTAGGATCTTTATGGATGGAATCAATCTAAGGTCCAGATTGATCCATTGTATTCTATTTTATATATATATATATATATATATATATATATATATATATATAAAGATGTGACAATTGTTATATATGAAAATTAAAAATGATGTTTAAGTCAAGTTTCAAGTTTTATGCTTTATGTGTGTGTGTGTGTGTGTGTGTATATATAAAATATATGTAGCAAAATTATTAAATGGTACGTATCACAATTTATTAACCAATCCACGTATGATTGAAAATGATTCACGCTGTAAAACTAAGGGTTTATTATTTCGTTATGCGTTTAACTTTGGACTTATTCCTATTATATGCTCTCAACTTTTAGACCGTCTATTGTATGACGTTAACTTTCTAAAACCTCTATTGTATGTTTTTTGAGTGTTTTTGGCTACATAAATTGACTCATTTTTTTCAAGTTTTATACATACAATAGAAGTTAAATGCATACAATAAGAAGTATTTGAAAGTTTACATCATACGATAGATGGTTTAAAAGTTGAGCGCATATGGTAGTAACAATTCTAAAGTGTACCGCATAACGAAACAATAAACCCTAAACTAACTAACCGAATGATCTAAATATTTAGGATATACTAATGTTGCAATGTTTTGATGCTATTGGTTGAATGTTGGTAAATAAATGAAAATTTTCTAACGATATATTTGGTTATTTTGTGTTAACATTCCTTATTGAAACCGATATAATATGAAATAAAACAAAAAAGTTCCTAATTTTTTTTACATTAAATGGATCGACCCGAATCTAGATCTATTAATATACTTGGATATTAGATCGGATCATTATCCAATAACTAATGGGGCAGATCGACACCTATATAAATGAATCTTGTCAAGATCCGACCCGACACGCTCCATTAACAAGTCTATGTCCACATTATAAATCTCATAATTCTCAATTTCTCATTAATGAAGTTTTAATGATAAAATCATGATAAGTTCTTTAAAGTATCAAGATATATTGGAGACTTAGTATGCAAATTGACTAGAAGGGTTAGTTAATAAAAACTCACAAATCTAATCTTAAAAAATAAAAACTCACAAATCTAATCTTAAAAATTTCAATATCTTTATTATTTTTGGATAATCATCAAAAATATCTTTAATATATATCATGGTGGATTATGAGTCATTGATTAAACTACCTAATTAGAGATCAATGGTGTAGATTAGTTTTAAATAATGACACTTAACACCCCTAATAATTATTTGTATGGTATAAAATAATAATAATACAATATATGGAGTAATATATAATTACAAAACATGGATATATATTCCATCCATATATGCTCATACGGAGTAATATTTTCCATATTATTAAAATCAATTCTTTTTTTCTCCATAGATTAGGGTTAACTCTAGCAGGAGCTGCAATCTCAAAGCTTTCAATCGTTCGGAACCCCAATCATGATCGTTGGGTACAATAACTCACATCTCCACAAATACATATACATTTAATCCATATATCTAACATTTATTTCTTTATTTGATTTTTTTATTAAAGTGTGTATGTTTATTTGTATGATTACGTTTGTAGCGATTTGAAGTTTCAATGATGTCAACCTACTAAAGTTTACTATGTAAACTGGTAATTTATGTTTTATTTTTCTGATTCCTTTAGGGCTTCATAATGCTTGGGATTGTTCTTCTTGATGCTTCACACATTTCCGTTTCTTAAGTTTTTCTTTCTGCTTCAAAATTTTGCTCCATGACTTCTGAGTCTTCATCTCCGTCATCTGTATTTGTACAATTTTATCTTCTAATCAGTTCCCATTTGTTTATTGGATATAGATCATGTGATGAAATAGCATAAATTTTCAAGATTACAACAGTAGTACGTAAAATCAAAACAACTAATATTGGGCATCAATGCGATAAAGGTATGAGTTTCGCTTTATGTTTTTGTTCTTACAATTAGTTTTTAAGCTGATGTTTATAACTTGCATCATAAATAATAAGCTCTCGATTATATCTTTATTGATAAATGGTTTTAAATATATCATTATGTAGTTTGAATGCAAGTTTCTAAGTGTAACTCTAGATGGTAAAGTTCCATTGGTGCTTCTTGATGACAAATAGATTGCCAACTTGGATAATTAACCATTGTGCTTAGAATGAGGTCCTCATTAAATACAGGATAGAGACAATTGTGATGAGTTCTTAACCATACAAGTTTGATGTATGCAAGCAATGTAACAATTTTGGGTAGTAAAAGTGATGCAGCTTATGTGGACCAACATCAAGCTTCTTATAATTGGTGCTATGTTGTCAATGACATTGACCATCTACTTAATGGCCTTGATCACAAGGATGCTGATTATATTAGTAAAAGCATTCATGAAGAATATGTAAGCTATACTTCTTAGCACTTTTATATCAAATTGTACCAACTCTTTTAATTATTTTACTCGGGTTAGAAGATCTGAAATGATGAGGGATACTGGTGTATCTCTCTATTGGGCACACACCTACTTTTTTGTGCAAAATGGTCGGGTTGGGTAACAGGTTCAATCAAGTATTTGTAGAGGTCAAGATGGGCGGGTTTGGGTTGAACTGGAACATCAATGGCTTAGAGCTTTATAATTATAAATGTGTAGGAAAGGGCATAGGAAAAGGTTGTGTTTAACCGTAATGACAAATTTGTTATAGAATAAGTTGAATTATGAGGCTTTATATATGCCTTTGACATGATCCATTATCTGATTCGTTGACGCTTATAATTCTGTTATCTCAGTACTACTTGTGCATATGTATTTTGGCAATTGATTTGAGTAAAGTTTAGAAATTTGGGTTGATGTGTGTTCTTCATAAATGGATTATGTCCGGGAAAATAATGGTCCCTTTGCATTTCTAACGCGATCAGGGTTAATGTCACTTATGGTGAAGAAGTCTCCCTGCTTCATATATAAGAAAAGCTTTCGTTAGTTGTTATATATTGTGAGCTTTGACCTACTTCATGTGTTGGTAGATTTATACGTGTTAAGTATTTGATAGTGTAATGTTTACTTTCTAAAACATACAAGGGAATTGATTTGGTGAATTTGGTAGCACTTTTACATGTGCCTACTATATGTTAACTTAATGTCTACTTTATCATGGTTACAAAATTCCTACAATAGCTACAAGTCTAATGTATGTTGGAAACGTCATGTCTATGTAATATTAATAAAGCTCAACTTTAAATAAAAGTGTGGGTCAGGTAAAGGGTCGTATTGAGTTTGGTTTAAAATTATCAGGTTGGAACAATTTGCAACAATTTGCAACAATTTGCAGACTAGCATTCATTTCTCCAGAATTAATTGAATGATTAATGTATGTTGAACATGATGTCAAAACAATTTACTTAGTACTACAAGAATATCAGTAATTTTAAAGAAAGTGATTGAGGTGGTCTTATGCATCTAAATATATTTCAGAATGGCTATTAACCCGTTAGACATGAATCTGTTCTACACTTCTAATAAACTCATTGAACTAAGCCATTTAACCCATTAGAGATGAAACAGCCAAAATCACCCATTTATAGGTGAATGGGTTAAAATTATCGCTTCTATTCTTAATTATTGCAATGGCGTTCGGTTAATGAGAAAAAAAGAGATCAAATATTAACAGTGTAATGTTAAATTGCAACTGAAACACAAGGAAGATTCGGTAAAATGATGAACTCCTGAAATTAACATGAGTTAATTATTGTTCGAAAAAGCTTCTATTAGAGTGATTTGGTTCAAGCTTATTGCTCCTCAATGTAATGTGGTTTTCAACGTCTATTATATAGTTGGTAATTTGAATCCCAATTAAGTCAGTAAGAGTGGTGTTGCCCCCAAATTTTTTTTTACTATTCTATTCTACTTGAACCACTAACAAAAAAATAAAAATAAAAAAAAATCAACACAACTACTTTTCCTTCAAACTAAAACTTTAGAGAATAAAAATATAAACGTTGCACGTTGTCGTGGGTCCTTCACCTATTTATTTACAATTGATCTTCAATAATCTATCACAAAACATATTTTATAGAGTATTGTGACAAAATGTATAATAATCTCTACTCATTTATTAAGCATTTCAAGATTTTGACTTAATTGACTTTGTAGAGGGATATGGGAATTCCCCATATTACCCCTCACTTTAAATTTAGACTCAATTTAAATTTAGACTCAATTTAAATTTCTTATGAAACCAAATGTTTCTTTTGTGTAATTTCTTTTTTAATTTCCTATGATTTTTTGTTGTTGTTAGTGTTGTTCATCATATATTATTATATTATTTATTTTGATTTAAGCTGAATATCTTAAATCAATTTTCAAATGTTATTTCACTACGTTTTTTTAGGGGATTTTAAATACATTCCCATCGCATTGCGCGAGTTAACGGCTAGTTTATTAATAACCTCATATGAATTTTAATTTAGTGCTTAAATGGATATCACTGCAATTAATCTGCATTAACTGCATTTTTATAAATAATAATTAAAGTCAAAGTATATTTTAACCCAACAAATATACGTTAAAGACTAGTATTTACGAGTATCAATCTATTTCTATTTCTAATTTTTAATTCAATTAAAATAAATTAACGAATATTAGAAATCAGTGAAAGCAGCGTATAAACATTTAAAAACACGAGAGCTGGTACCACCACACCATCCGTATATCATTTCTCATCTTCCTCCCTTCTTCACCAATTTCTAGGGTTTTCAAAACCTCACAGATTTTCACAAATTCACTACACATGAGGGATTCCAATTTGGATCTATTCGATCCACGAACTGCTGTGATGGACTCTGCCGACTACACAATCGAAGTCGGCCGTGGTGACGGTGACTTCGGTTTCGCTTTCAACGATAGCAATTTCTCCGATCGTATTCTTCGAATTGAAATCATTTCTGAATCTACCGAAGCTAGACCCGATGGTGAAGGTTGCACTAGTCTTGCTGATTGGGCTAGGAATCGTAAACGTCGTAGAGAAGACATCAAAAGAGAAAACGGTAGTTATATGTTTATAGAATTTTGTGTTGTTTTGTTGATTGATTGATGATATGCTTGATTTGGATTATTGGTTCTGAAATTAGTAGAATTTGATGATTATATTTATTTATGTTAGGAACCTCTTTTAAGTAAATGTGACGATTCTCTTGTTACTATATCTCCGTTTGTGGGACTGTATTACATATATAAATTTGAACTAATTTGAACTTGGATGACTTGACATTTTTAATAATAGAATAGGTCGATGAGGGTAGGTGGGCTGATATGAATACAGGTTTATGATCTATTTTGTTTAAAATTTTGGCGGATGTTTTCAGAAAATCGAGTAGGTGGGTACTTATATGTATAGCAGAACCAGCTACTACCAAATTACTCAAATAAGACTGACCCTCGAGCTATTGACGGGGCATATTTGTTAAGAGGCAGTAATTTGCTCATTTATGTGTTACTGCTTGATATAAATGCAGTCAACTAATAAGATTTGCTATAGTAATGTTGCACATGCCTGTTTTCCACGAGTCAATTATAGTATATGGGGCATATTTGACACAATGTCCAGGGGTCTTTCTTCATCTGGTAATGCTGTAGGAAGCAACTTTGATTGACACATCAGTATACATAATGTATCTACTCTACTACTATGCAATACATGCGATTTTGGCTTTTTCTGAGACAGTAATAGTATGTCGTATATTTGACACAATGTTCGGGGGTCTTTCTTTATCTGGTATTGTTGTAGATACCAAGCTTAATTGACACATGAATCTACAAAAAAAATATACTCTTGTATTCTGAAATCGATGAGCTTTTGGCTTTTTTTGGATTTGATTGTAATTTGGTCGTTAGCCAACTTTGTTGTAAGTATTAAATTTATTTGATATTAATAGTAGGTTTGATATTTGAAACCCCTAGATGGACCATGTCATGTACTGTAGGATCTGCTGGTCTGCCGGTAGATTATACGTGATCCAGGGCCAGCCAGTCATATTATTACATTCATGTTGATACGTGTAACAGATTCAGTAAAAATTTCGTCAAATTTCAATACGAGGTTGAACCCTCTATTTATAACGCATACAAGAATTAGGAAACATGATAACCTAGGAAACAAGATAATTTATACTAGGAAACTGAATAAGTATATACTAATACTGATCCTTTTTTTCACACTCCTCAAGTTGGAGGAATGATGTAATCATTCTCAACTTGCAAAAAATCCTCTCCTCCTGAACTTTCAACATCTTGAACTGCAAATGGAAGTTTATCTTCATGTTAGATTCATTTGGAAACGGACTCAGGGGTGGAACAGAGACCGGCAACAAAGGCCACGCGACATGAACTGGAAATAAGAACATCAATCAGGAACATGAACTTTATTATGAACAACAATCACTAACGGGAACAAGACAGGAATCAGGAACACTTATAGCAGTTCGGATCAGGTCAAGAACAGGATCTAGAGCAGGTCAGGAAGTGGGTCTGGATCTGGTCAGGAAGTGGTTCTGGATCAGGGCTTCAAGAACTAAAATCTTGAAGAGGACAGGAACAAGAATCATAATCAACAAGAAACAGAATTTAGGGCATGAATCTGAAACAAGAAATCCGGAAAAGAATCAAGATTCTGACCGCTGAACATTTTTCCGACAACAATTCCGGAAAGTATTCTGGCTGTGGACAGGGTTTCTGACGACTTTTCAGGCGGAGATACTGTGGTAGAAACCAGACAGTACTAGAAGGTGAAACAGGTGGCTAAGGTTCCACCGGCAAGGGCTGCGTACTAATGTTCCGCCAGAGCCGCTGCCGGAGGACTGAATATTGGTGTGGGCTGAAAGCTGTCTACTCTAGTCAATAGGGCTCTGATACCACGTAACCGATTTAGTGAAAATATCATGTTATTATTTTAATAAGAGGTTAAACCCTCTATTTCTAATGGATACAAGAACTAGGAAACAAGATAAACTAGGAAACAAGATAACTTATACTAGGAAACTGAACAAACATATACTAATATGTTTCTGTTTTAAACAATACGCATACTCAAGAAAAATATAATAATATAATAACATAAAAAGAGAGTGAAGAGCCAATTTGGTAAAAGGAGGAAACTAAATGGGAAATTTTATTCTGTTTAGGTTTATATCGTTGATGAGAGAAAATTGCTTACTTTACTTTAAGAAAGTTTTCCATTTTCAAAGGCATGGGTATGAGTTCTGGGGGTGTAGTAAGTCCATTTGTTTTGCCTTTTATGATACTGATGCATGTAATTATGTAAGTACATTTTATTTTCTTGTATTTATCACTTGTTGACTTTTTGTATAAGGATCTGGGCACAATGCCATTGATACTATTTTTGTAATCCGCTCATGTATTGCAGAGTCATGGTTAGTTTTGTTCCAATTTTGGTGGAAGTCATGTTTTTTTTATTGAGTGAGCGTCTTCCAAAAGGTGCATGTCTATTTTCTAATGGAGGGCTATGGAATCCACAGTTCTGCATATGTTTACATGCATATAGTGATTGAGTATATTTATCCATTTCATCTTTGAAGAACATTACTAAAGCATGTCTTGTCAGGCTTTTGATTTTCTGAGTTTCTGCTACCTGTAACTGGATTCCAAATTGCTGATTCCTTTCAGACGTCCAGCATCTTTTTGTGCTTTCACATTATTCAGTCTTATAGTTGGTGTTGCATATGCTCGTTGCATGTTATTGTTATTATTAGATTTTGCCATGTCATGCCATGTTTGTATATGCGTAATTTTATCTTTGAAAGCATTAATGGGCCTTCATTGACAATGACGTTGTTGCTTTTACAGCTGTAGACATGGCTGCTGCGGGTCCAGAGGAAGAAATTCTGAATCAGCCTGATAAACTTTCTGATGATGTGGACACTGACAACCAGGATGAAGAGACGGCAGCGATGATTGAAGAACCACCATCAGGTATGATGACGGTTCTTATGGATTATTGGTGATGTTGTATTTGTATCACACCAAAGTCTGTTAACTTTGGTATTTTTAGAGTCCATTCATCAACTCTTACCACTTCTTTCTTTCTATTTTAACTTTTACGACTTTTAACAAAGAGATAATATTTGAAGAAAACACATGTTGAGATATCTTAATGAACAATTGTCATATGAGGTGTCTTCACCATTTCTTAACTTCCGTAATTCTATTTTGTCTTTCTCATGTTTAGCTTACTGAAAGACACTCAAATAATTTCCACTTCTCTTTTTGTAGTTGGATCTTATGCTCAATTTTTTTGTTTCTCTTTATGTTTGTGCTTATATCATAGGTAGAGTTGGTACTAAAACTTGGAAAGATTTGAACGTGCTGTGTGTGAAGAGAGGTGTGAGTAATGATAAATAGGCCTACTTAAGTAGACCTAAAACTGGACCTAATTTTCTGATTGGTTGAATTTTTTCTCTCTTAATCTCACCCAATAAATATTTCACATCTACCAATCAAAGTTTTAGGCCTACTAGTTTAGTTCTACCAAATACCAATCATTTTCCGTTGTTAACATGACTTGCTAGTTTGGCAATTTGTGGGGCCCAGTTTCATTTATCCACAGATCGAGTAAACAGGGCCTGCTATCACATCCCTTTGCTTCTTAAACTGCTTAAATGAAAATCGAGCGACCAAAACAAATTGGCTGCAAACATATCACCTTCTTGAAATTGACATTGGGCTGTTTATATCTAATGGTTTGTACAATTCTTTTTATAGGAGATGAAGGTCCAAATGACACTGATTCTAACTGGAGCATGGAGTGTTCAACAGTTGTGAGAGTTAAAACTTTACACATTAGCTCTCCAATTTTGGCAGCAAAAAGTCCATTTTTTTACAAGGTATATATTAATGACCAAATGTGTGCATGTCCTCAAAATTCTTCATTTGGTAATGTGCATTATCGTTGATTTCTATGCAGCTCTTTTCCAATGGAATGAGAGAGTCGGAGCAACGACATGTAACATTACGAATAAATGCATCTGGTATACATATTTTTGAGCTTCTTATACTTCAATTTCTGTCGGTCTTTATCCCCATATTAGTTTCCAGTTAGAGGTGGTTATTTCATCCCATCTAATTTTAAATGCGTCAATATGGGTTATGTCTTATCACCAATGGGACACTGGGTCGAATGGGTTAAGGTAAATGATATAACTATGAAGAAAGAAGTCAAGGAAGTCGAAAGGCATTGGAAGTGTATTTAAATGCATGCAAACTATTTAAGTCACTTTATTAGTAAATGTAAGCTAATTTTATGTAAATATAGTTTTTGTAAACATATTTAGCACATAAATTATTTATATACTTCAGAGAATATGGATAAAATTGTTTTTGCGGCTCAACCCAAACCACTTAACCTATTTTGACCCACACTAAAATGGCTTGTTTGACCCGATTTGCGAACCTGTGTTGGCCTCTTACTCAACCTGCC
This sequence comes from Pseudognaphalium luteoalbum, assembly GCA_963422505.1. Taxonomy (NCBI): domain Eukaryota; kingdom Viridiplantae; phylum Streptophyta; class Magnoliopsida; order Asterales; family Asteraceae; genus Pseudognaphalium; species Pseudognaphalium luteoalbum. Next base: position 40,498,890 of record OY730192.1, read on the forward strand.
TGACCCACCCATTTTGCTGCCTTTAGTTGCATATAGTTTTTATGATTAATCGACTGAACTCTGATGACTTCTTGTGTCTGTCAACTTTTCTTGTGGAATAGAGGAGTGTGCACTTATGGAACTACTCAACTTCATGTACAGCAATACCTTAACAGTGACTACTGCCCCTGCTCTGCTGGATGTGTTGATGGCTGCTGATAAGTTTGAGGTGGCTTCATGCATGAGATATTGCAGTCGTTCGTTAAGAAATTTGCCCATGACACCTGAATCTGCATTACTGTATCTGGATCTTCCATCTAGTGTTCTAATGGCTGAAGCCGTTCAACCATTGACAGATGCAGCAAAACAGTTCCTTGCTGTTCGCTACAAAGACATAACCAAGTAAGCTCCTTCTGCTCATGATTACGTCTTCATGTACCTTTTCGTATTTCTTTTCATTTTTCTTGAAATGACAAATAAAAACAACACATGCCCCTAAAGACTGAAACACACTACTTGGTTATGTTTCTTTTTGTTTAGTTTGGTTTGTACTGATATGGTTGATTAAGTATTATGTTTCTTTTCGTTTAGGTTATGCTCACATGCACACTTAGGTTCTATTCTTCTAGGTCATATAGGTGCTTTTTTATTGTGATTTCCACTTATCGAAACAAATAAAATTATGAAGTGAAGAACTAATAATCAGACACAATTGAAACCATTGTGTTTTGTATCTCTTAGATGATGCTTGTGAAAATATTGCATTGTCTTCAAATAGAGTTACTAAGAATGAAAGAACTGGCTAGTTGTCTTATGTTCTTGCCACTGATTTCTGCAACTTCGACTGTGATTTTTTACCTTTTTAATTATCTGCATGCCTTGACACTCTCAAAACAACTATCATTAGGTTCCAAGAGGAGGTTCTCAACTTACCTCTTGCTGGAGTCGAAGCAATTTTGGCAAGTGATGATCTCCAAGTAGCATCAGAAGATGCAGTTTACGACTTCGTCCTCAAATGGTCCAGAATCCAGTATCCTAAAATAGAGGAACGTCGGGAAATTCTAGCCACTCGCCTTGCTCAATTTATCCGCTTCCCCTACATGACGTGCAGAAAGCTCAGAAAAGTTATGGCCTGCAACGACTTCGACCATGACTTTGCACAAAAAGTTGTTGTGGAAGCACTCTTTTTCAAAGCCGAAGCCCCACACAGACAACGCACCCTAGTTGCTGATGAAAACCCAAGCCCAAACCGCCGTTTCGTCGAACGTGCCTACAAGTATCGTCCCGTGAAAGTCGTGGAATTCGAATTGCCACGTCAGCAGTGTGTGGTATATCTAGATTTGAAACGCGAGGAGTGTGCAAATTTGTTCCCATCAGGAAGAGTTTATTCTCAAGCTTTTCACTTAGGTGGTCAAGGGTTTTTCTTGTCTGCACATTGTAACATGGACCAGCAAAGCTCGTTTCATTGTTTCGGGCTATTTTTGGGTATGCAGGAAAAGGGTTCGGTCACATTTGCGGTTGATTATGAATTTGCAGCCCGGTCAAAGCCCACGGAAGAGTATATCAGCAAGTATAAGGGGAATTATACTTTTACAGGTGGAAAGGCAGTTGGTTACCGTAACTTGTTTGCTATTCCGTGGACTTCATTCATGGCTGACGATAGTCTTTATTTCATCAATGGCATTCTTCATCTCCGGGCCGAGCTTACCATCAGGCATTGAAGACTTCAAAATTGGTTAGTAGTACTTCTAACCTCGAATGTTTTCCGAGTAATTAAACGATCCTTTGAGACTTAATCAAGACCTCTGCTCTGGAAAAGAAGAGAGGAAATGTAAAGTGGGATTCTGAATTTGCGAGATTTCTGTTGCTTTTGTGCAAATGCATATTTAAACTGCTGTCTCACTTGCATGTGTGTCTTTATTTTCGTTTACTTAGGTTTGGTTAAGAAATCTCCGGGGACGTTCAATCAGTCGGGTTCGGGTAATTGGATTATTCGGTCCATGTTGGTTGGTGTTTTAGCCAATCATACGTCCACTCAATACCCAAACCGAAATACGGACCCCCACTTTAAACCCCCCAAGTAAGGGTTTGGATTATTCGGACAGGTTGGGAATTACCCGATTAAAATAGCTGTTAAATTTGATCCAGCTAATTCAGATAATTTGAATTACCAAGTCAATTTTATTTGGTTATTCGAGTGAGTAGATTCACATTGACTTACGGGTATGGGGTTTTATGATCGAAAGCAACCTGAAAACCAATATTTTGTTTCTATCTCTACGTTGCAAGTCAAAGTATGGTAAATCTATGTAAAGTGTCTTCAGCAGATGGAACTTAGGTGTGTTTGAAAGAAAAAAATGGTAATTTCGAGAAAATCTGTATAAGAAAACTGTGAAATTAGACAACGGATATTTTGAAGATTTTTTTTTATAAAGAAAACTAGTTTAAGACCCGCAAATTTGCGGGTTGACTTTATGATATGTTTTATATAGTTGTAATAAGTTTTTTGGCGGTGTTGGTGTACGGTACATCGGTTTGTATTGTTTTAATTTTAAATGAAAAACGTATTAAGGATTTGAATTGTGATAGATTTGTGACTGATAAGTCCAAGTAAATTAATTAATTAATAGGGATAATATTGTGTATGATATCACCTTGTTATTTGTATTAATATTTAATGATACTATATTATTTTAAAATCGTACATATATGTTTTTTCAAATAAGCAAATTTGCCGGTTCACTAATTAAATACTATTTTGTATCTAAAAAATAACGCTCTTTTAGTGCATTGGTGGTTTTCATTCATCTAAGTTACTCTATGTAATTTAAATCAATAACCTATAATGTATTACTTTATCTTTTTAACATTTACGAAAGATGACAAAACATGACAACTCAAATGCAGACTCTAGTGACCCAAATGACGTTAACATAGCTTTAGAAAATTAAATGGTTAATTATTTTAGGGATGTAAATCAAGATATAGAGAAATTAATGGCAAAAGAGTAAATTAATTAATCAATTAGTGATAATATTGTGCATGATACCATTTACTTTTCCAGTATTTGTATTGTTGTTTAAAATAATACTGTATTATGTGTCGAAACTTTTAATTACTTAATTAAAAGGTTAAAAACTGTCAGCTTTAAGATTTTAAATCTTGTAATTCGGTATAGTTTTTTTTTCGTGTTTCAAATTTGTGTTGTATTTTCAATAACTATTTTTTTTGTTTCTTTAAAGTTACATACATGAGGATAATCGAAACTCGTGAATAAATATGAAAAACTTATGGGTAATACTAATTGGGTACCCAACGGGTATTGAGCCGGCTATCAGTATGAATATTTTAAACGGGTATGTGTATAAATACACTAAAACCCGTCGGAAACCAAACCGTTAGCATCCATAATCCAAGCATTGTAAATTAGAAATTGATTAAAATAAAGTAATTTTTTTTATTAAAATTAAAAATAACTTATTAGGGTTTTTGCAAAAATTTTAAAATAAAAAGGTTGTATGAAGAGCTTGAATTATGAAAGAAATAATAAAGTAGTTATTAAATTTAAAATTTGATGAAATATTTAAAGTATTATTTACAATTAAAGAAAAAATAGATGAATTATATTGTAAATATTGAAAGGTGTATATTGTAAATATATAAGGGTATAATAGTATTTTAGTCACATAAAAATAGAATTAATGATGTCATGAAATTAATCAAGGGTTAGATCTTAATTATTGATCTTAATCTAACGGCTAATAATCTTTCAATATTTTTCTTTTAATATATAAGATAGATGGAAATACCTCTTTTTTATGTTATAACTTGGAGATGGCCACTTCTCTACTTTTTGTTCCCTTTATACTACTCCCTCTACTCTTCCAAAACCTTAAGGTCAACTATTTTATTTCAAAATGGAAAATGCAATAACACTTTAACACATTTTGAAAATGTTCAACATTTTTCTAGGAAATGAAAACTCCTTTTATTTCTTAGAGATGGGAAAAATTGAAAAATATTTTACGACTAAACACTCCCTTAAGGGTAACTAGGAGATACGTTAACAAAACTTATGTATAGTCTCGGTATGTTTTATAACTAGAAACGTTTAGGTTGTGTTAAAGGACAACACACTAATCAGCAAACAAAATTTATTAGATTATAAATAAATTTTCGTATAATAATCCAATAAAAGTATTAAGTATTATGTAAAAGGAATTTGGATGAACAATAAAATTGCTAAGGACATTTTAAATTATTAGAAGTTGATTCTTTTATCATGAATTAACAATATGTAATTCATATAACAACTTTCATTTTTCTTTAAAAAGATATAATATACATTTTTGTCCACGTTTGCACATTTTTGTCCACATCGGTATTTAAAATAAAAAAAATGACACACCATTAATTTTACCGGTTGTCCCGATAACCGGTTACTATATTGCATATATCGATACAACATTATATAGTTTACTTCAGACAATGGGAGTTTTAGTGGTAGGTTACTGATTTAGAAACAAACAGGGAGGATACGATGCTGACAAAATATATTTACCTTAAATAATAAAGCATTAGTAAGTAGCAAATGTATATAACTAAAATGTCACTACATGTATATATCAAGTTTTAAGAGCTATTAGTAATTTAGTATTCTTAATTCCTACTTACAGGACATGTATCAATATTTGAAAAATAGATGTGTCAATTCCTTTATTGATTGACATCTTTTTATGTATAAAGATTAAGGAGATTTGCAATGAGTAACAATTTTAGTATATTTTTATTCAAACAAAGTATATAACAATTCTGATACTTATAATTTTTAGTAATTTTGTTAATGTTCGATAAAAAATCATGACATCATTCAAGATATATTTGTATGTTCAATCTATCTTCTATCTTTATAATTAAGGGAGGAGATCCTTAATTATTTGTCAAATATATACACATGCCACATCATACAAATTCTATGTGTCATCTTCATATAAAAAAAGTTGATGATGTGGATTTTCCTACACTCTTATTCCAAATAAGGTAATATTCAATTAAAATTTATATTATAACTATTTTTATTTAATAAGGTATTTAATAAAATTAAATTACACTATTTTAATTCAAATTAATGTGTCATATAATAACACTTATAACTTTTTATTATAGTCTAAACTCATGACATCCTTTAATCTATTTTTTCCTTCTAATTTTAATCTTTTAGTTTTTTCATCTTAATCTTAACTCTTATTCCTCTAATTTCTCTAACTTTCTCTTTTTTTAAAAAGAAATAAATATACTTTTAGTAAATTATGAGAACTTACTTTTAATGTAATTATATCTTTCATTAAAGTTTTGTTAATTTGAATTTTTTTTATTATCATCTTACAGATTAAGGGAATTTAATTTCTATTATTTAGTAAACTGAATACAAGCTTTATGGATAGGCAGATCAAGGTCATCATCTATTTTTTGTAGAGTTATTTTCTATTTTTTTTTAATCTCAAACAACTTAATTACAATTCAGTATCCAAGTGGTAAGACGTGTACTTCTATTAATTCTATATTACTTTTCAAATCTATATAATGTAGGTATATATTTGATTGTTGTAGAATGATTTATACTTTGTGCAAATATATGTACATTAGTTATTCAATAAAACGTCTAAATTGTTATAGTAATTTTTACAATATATTTTCCCAAGACTATTAACGTACACATTGTTTGTCAATTGTTGCAAGGTTAACATATTATAACTATAGGAAACAGAAAGGTCACAATGACTGGACAATTTTTGTTAGCTAGAAAAATATCAATTTATAACATACACATCTTTTTTAACCTTCCCATTTCATTGATATATTGTGGGAAAAATATGCTGTTATTAATTCATTTTTGAAGGGTTAAAATTTATAAAGTATCACCAATACTAATAAAAAAGTTCCTTTTATAATCTGAAAGTATTCACCATTTCATATATCATTTTGACTTGTGATTCACATATTACGACATTTTATAATGCAAGTCGTGCATCGCACCGGTTTAACACTAGTTTTATAATATATTATGTTTTTTGACTAAAGTTCAAATGAGTACAACATTTTTGATTGAGAATGAAGGGGACCAATAGAATTGTGCCATGTGTCACTAACCTCATTTTCTTCCACATTTTTAAAAATTAAATCTCTCTCAAACGGTAAGTCGAAAAATCAGAAAAAATTGCACCATAATAATCAGTGTTTAATTCTCTTCGATTAGAGATGCGACAAGATATACTTTCGACGAATTTTTTTTCATTTTACGGTGGGTTTTGAAAACGAGTATCACATGTGGTACTTGCGGATAACACATGTGGTACCGGCTAGTAACACATGTGGTATCAGCGAGTACCACATGTGGTACCAGCGCATATCACATGTGGTACTAATTTTGTACAATATGTAAACCAATAAATAAGAAAGTCATCGAAAGTATACATTGTCACATCTCTAATCGAAGAAAATTAAACGTTGATTATTATGGTGCAATTTTTATAATTTTTTTACTTACCGTTTGTGAGATATTTAATTTTCAAAATCGTGGGGGAAAATGGGTATTTTGACTCATGGTGCATGACTATTGATTTCCCTAAGAGCATCTTCAATGCATTGGGTTTAATACACTGACATGTCATCGTTTTAACTTATAACATAAAATCTCTACAATGTATTGAACTTTATAAATTTATTAAACTGACACATAATCGTACTATTTACAATCAATTTATTTAATATAATATAATGTATATAGAGATGTGTGGATGAAAATGGTACAACAAATAAGCAAACAAATGGAAAACAATTAAATACATGCAAGGCCCACTCTTAGATTAAAAAACTCACTACCGTACGTCCAAATAAGAGTTTGTACAGAGAGGAACGGATCTTGGTACTGTGTAATATGTGGCACTTTTACAGTGCTATGAAACTATGTCAGCTCACATTTCTTGCTCTATTAAACTATGCCAACACATCCCATTGAAGATGCTCTAATCTCACCAAAAATTATATTCTCATTTGAACTTAACTCTATATTTTTATGTAATACGGAGTAAAATATTATATATATAGTAATAATATACATATAAGTTGATAAATGAAATAATGATTAAGGAAAGATAATTTTTTTTTTGATAATTAATAAGATTAGGACATGTGTCCTTCTACGAAGAAATTGGGTTTTTCTTAAAAAGGTACATACACCATTCTTATGGTTTTGCTCAAATTTCATTCGCATTATTTTAATTAATTTTAATACATAGATCATCATTTCTTTTGAAACTGGTTATGTCAATAGTCTTTTACATTAACGATTGTTAAGTCTCCGTTAAAAAGAACTATGTGGGTAGCTTTTTAAAATTCTTTCAAATTTTTGAGTAATATAAATTATAAATCTAATATAGATACATTATTATGACAAACAACATTTTCATCTTTCACATTTCACTTATCAAATTCATCATCAAATTATTCCTCTTTTGCATTAAAACGTTAGATTTATAGTTCACAACCGTCTTTCACCATCTAACGACCCTCCGCCATCATTCATCTCGTCATGACTTTGATTGTCACTATCTCTTCTCTTTAGCATCCATTGTGATGACCTTAGTTTCAAAGTAAAACGTCGTTGAAAAGTGAAAACTAATTAAATGTGGAGAAAAATGATTGCAAATTTGGTTGTGGAATATAAAATTTGATCTTTTGGAGGAGTATATGATCAAATTTGATGATGAATACAACGAGGGAAATGAAAATAATGTTACGTGCACCTAAATACCTAATAATAAATCTATACATATGTTAGATTCTATAACTTTATTTTACTCAAAAAAATTATTAGAACTAGAACTTTTACACGCACCGTCCTCTTTAGCGGAGAGTTAATAATCGTTAGTGTAAAAAACTTTCGACATAACAAGTATTAAAAATAAGGGATGATCACTGTAATTAAATTAATTAAAAGACTGTGATTAAATTCTGAAGCAAACCATGAGAATGATTTACGTAATTTTATAAGATGACACAACTCTCAAGATCTATTAATGGAGGAAAATTTAATAACAATACAAAAGGATTTTACTTTATGAGAATTTTGCACCCATGTTCCTTTTTAGTAAAGTTTAACTTGTAGTTATTCAATTATCTAAGTTTTATTTTTAACGAAAAATACTTGCATATCTACTATCACTAATATATATATATATATATATTTCAAACTTTAATTATATATATTTTAATATTTATCTATGCAAGTACTTGAACCTTCAACCTTTTGATTAAAAGGACAACATGATACCGATAAATCAATGACTATTTGAATAATTATTTAAGTATTGTGTTTAGGTTTTTTTATTATTATATTGTTTTATAAAATATTTAATTTTTCTCTCAAATGTGTTACTCCTCTAGTACCACGAATATTATCCTCCAACTACTTTTTGGTTGAATTAAGATAAATGGGTAAGTGTTAGTTTTGCCTTTATATTTAAAAGAAATTTGACTATATTGATTTTAAGATAACAATGACTTTAAAATAATAAATAAAAGTAGAATTGAAAATCTAATGATCTTTTGTAATTATTTTGTAGAAGTAGATAATTATTTTCAGATATTAATGTGAACATTTATTCTAGTACATATAACTCTAGAGAGGAAATGTATCTAAAAAATATGGATGTGAAAATTTTAACCTTAGTAATCCAACGAAAACTTATACTCCGTATTAGTGAGGAATTTATAGTAACATTATTTACGACGTATATTTTCAACTTTATTCTTTTATTCATAAAAGGGTGAAAATTCCTACATCATCAAAAGAATTTCATATAACATTAATTGTGTTTTTACAACTTTGTATTGTTAATACCATAAATCACACTTATGCTAGATTATCATTCTCATTGTTTCAATTAAAGTGCTCACTTTTAGTCTTTAATTATATACATAATTTTAGGATTATTCACTTTTAATATTTTTCACCAATCAAATCATTTATACTCACTAAAGTCTAAAGTATAAAAAGTCTCTTTAATTAATTAAATATTAAAATGAATAAATATTAAAATGAAGATTACAATGAAATAATTCAAAAAACTAGACATTTTGAATAAGATATGGGTGACAATAAACCGACAATTATTTACTTTCCATGTAAAAGATAGTAAAAAAAAAATAAAAAAAATTCGCAAGTCCGTAGAAGTGTTGAATTCGTGTGCTTTACTTGCACGCCACGTATACCCACCCCAAATCACCGCCTATATAAACGACTAAAAAACACTCACCCCACCCAACACTCTATTTTTAAAAAGATCAAACACCTAGGGTTTCAGTTTCCTACAACCGCCCAAAAACACACAAAAGTCGATCCCAATCCACCGCAATCATGCCGAAGAACAAAGGAAAGGGAGGAAAAAACCGCAAAAGAGGAAAGAACGAAGCCGACGACGAAAAACGTGAACTCGTATTCAAAGAAGACGGTCAAGAATACGCTCAAGTTCTTCGTATGCTCGGAAACGGCCGTTGTGAAGCGATGTGTATCGACGGAACGAAACGGCTGAGTCATATTCGTGGCAAGATGCATAAAAAGGTGTGGATTGCAGCTGGTGACATCATCTTAGTCGGTTTACGAGACTATCAGGATGATAAGGCTGACGTCATCCTCAAATACATGCCTGATGAAGCCAGGTTACTGAAAGCTTACGGTGAGTTGCCGGAGAATATCAGGTTGAATGAAGGTATTGCTGGTGGACTTGATGAAGAAGATGATAACGCTGGTGATGATTATATTGAGTTTGAAGATGAAGATATTGACAAAATCTAATCTAGGGTTTGTAATTTCATCTCTTCTATTCTTGTTATGCAAACTAATTAATTATATTACATGTAATGTATATGTGCTTAAATTAATGAATATGTGTTTATCTATGTATGGAGTTAGGTTTAAATAATTAATTGAATGTAAGTAAAAATAGTATGAACTACTCAACCTCATAATCTAAAAAGACAATTGCGTTTTTTGCTGCTCTGTTTATACTTTATATAGAGTTGTTAATGTGTTTATTAATTATTCAGTATGTATCTGACTCTGTGTATACTTTGACCTTAGTTAGGTTTTATCTAGAAATCGAATATAACTACTATTCTACCAAGGGTTTTCAAAGTGGTATAACAACATTGAGATAAGGAATTTGAGATTGAGAGGCCTAAGGTTCAAACTTTGGCTAGTGCATATTAAAGAGAATAAGAAAGACAACCCCTTTGGGAGAGCTTTACCTGGTCTGAGTTTATGTGGAGGTGGACTTAGTCAGACACCACGATTACCAAAAAACAAAAACAATATATAAGTAAGAATTGTGTGAACTGCATAAAATTCATAATTTGAATCATACAAGTTAATAAATTGATAAATATAACAATTGTTTATTTCAATTGAAGTATTCGATAGAACTTTGAAACATCAAAATTGACGAATTCACAAGTTTTATGGCAGTGCATCTTATGCATCTCCCGACATTTTTCAGTGCTAGAATGTGAAGTTTCTGAACATGGATGCATATGTATATATTTTGGACGTTTATCTGCATTCAAAATTTGGTTTTTATGGTTCTTAGTTTATTACGTGTATATAAGTTTTTATTTGATCCCAACTGTATATGTAAGTATACTGATTACAGTTTCGGTTTTTAGGAGGGTTGGTTTATTTACTGCAGACTTGCAGAGTCAATATTTCGTTAGAGAAAGTTTGAATTAGGTTATAAGTGTTTAGAAGGCATGTCTCTACATCTGAAATTGAGAATTGGTGGTGTTTGTATACTTATCATTAATTGAGAAGGCATTATTTACTGCAGACTTGCAGAGTCAATATTTCGTTAGAGAAAGTTTGAATTAGGTTATAAGTGTTTAGAAGGCATGTCTCTACATCTGAAATTGAGAATTGGTGGTGTTTGTATAACTTATCATTAATTAATTTGTGAATAATTGTCTTGTGCAGTTTCCAGATTTTGTGATGGAATGAACGGAATCGAGTTTGAAGGGGATGCGGATGAATGGATGGTTTATGTAAAGTCTGTTGCCTCATTGAATACGATTTGTCTGAGATTTTAGTCCTTTTAAGGATTTTATGAACAGAGTTATCTGTAGCACTTTCTATGAATTTTATATATTTATGCCTTTTCTTGATGTGGTTTAAGCTGTTATAGTTTTCACCGTGTTTGATCTTTTATGTATTTGATTTCTATAATTGGCTTTACATTTATCTGTATGTTGATACAACTCTTGGCAATGGCTGATTTGAGTTCTCTGGTTTTGGGTGAAGGTTTTGCATAGTGGTAGCATGTTAATAGAGATTTGTAATCAAAGGCAGGAGTGTCCTTTAATAATTCATATAAACTAGAACAAGTGTTTAACGTAGACTTGAACCATAATTCCATTATCACTGAAGTATGTTGATGCTATGACTTGTATTTTACAGACATGCTGCTAGATATGGCTGCCAACTCGAGTAAAGTGCAGATTGAATATATTGACAAGGCAAATGACCTTGAAAACAGGGGAACGCCGTATCTATGTGCTCAACTGGTCATAGTGGTGTTTGGTAAGGCCTAGCTTATGTTTAGCATGACTTTTGTTTAAGTTGATAAATAAGAGATGTGCAATATGACAATATATGAACGTGGGGTCGGATCTGGGGATAGCGAGATCAGAAATCGTGTTGAGCTAGCTCTTGTGGGGAGATTGGTGAAGGACTAAGTAGAGATCGTTTAGTCAGTCGGTTAGACTCTGGGGGGATAGATTGTTTTATCTGAAATTAGTTTTGATAAGGTTGTTGGGCAAGTTTAAGAACCCTTGATGGATTGGGAGGCGGAAACATAAGTTATATGGGGAGGTGTAATCAGGTGAACTGCAAATAAGGGTCTGTTTTGAATTCAAAATTGAATCTTGTAGGTTACTGAAGCTCCAACTGCAGGTTCTCCGTTGATACCTGAGTCAAAATCGTATGAGATTTGGGGATGTGGATCTAAATGGGCACAGAACAGTTTGCTTGTGGTTAAGTTTGTGTGTACGAGTTCTCTCTGTTCCGCATATTCACAAACTCAAGTACATTAGAAACAGAAGTAGCATCTATTCACAAACTGCCCAATTCATGAACTATTTAAACAAATTGTTATGGATTTACACAGTGCTATAATTCAAAAATCAGACCTAGGTTCTACATTCGATTCAGATTAATACTTCAAAATAACCACATTATCATGATCGTTAGCATGAGTTAATAGCACATGAACGTTCTATCCATGTCAGTCGGTAAGCAAGTTTTTCTTGATTTAGGCTCCTTAGTTTGTCGAAGCAACAAAAATCAATGGGTAGAGTGGCAATGGAGATGTATAAAATGTTCAAGTCACCGATGTTAATTGCTCAACAAAATACATAGAATTGTATAAAGGTTCAAGCCTTATAGGTCCGGACTTGCAGTCCAATGATAAGAACACGTAACTGCCAAGATATGATTATGACAAGCAATCATAATACCATATAATTCAAATATCGACCAAGTTTTCATGCAAAAGACTGAACAAGGTCATTTATTGAATGGGTGATTGATTCATTGAGAATCCTAACAAAGTAAGATATAAAAAACAAAAAGTAAATCAGTTGATACTGCACGGATGGAATAACAGGGACTTGCAAGTTGCTTATATGCCTCGATTTGACAATCACACACTTCTAATCTATTCATACGGCCTCCACAGCCAAAATCAGCCGCCATTGAAGACATCATTATCTGCATCAATAAAGCAAAGGGAGTCAAAACAAACAACATATTTGTAGGCTACTATGAGTATATATAAAATGATTAACTACAAAAGTTATAAACAAGTTTTCTATGATATGATCCATGGGCATGGACAATGGTGATTATGGATTAACATCCATCACACAACTGCAGGCAGAAGATAAATGATGATTGTGTGTCTGTGTATTAGTCCCAGACTATATTTGAATGTAGATTACCAGTTTGGTGTATTTAAGTAAATCTAAATTTGTATCACAATCAGCTAACGATCAACATAATATATCTTGTAATTATGGAGAAAAAAGGTTCTCTCCCATCAGAATATGAAAATATTTGCTTGCTGGGACTCTTATGGGATGGAAAACATGCTCATCATGCATACTTGCCAATCTAAAATAGTGCATCATTATTCATGCAAATAATAGTGTCAACTGATACACAGTTTAGTTTTGTCATGAAATCATTTTCCTCGAATGGCTCCACGGATTTTCTTATTGGCCAGAACCACCCATGTATTACAATAATCTAGCGGGAATGATGGCCAAAGTTTCTTCAATTACTTACACACCATAGAAGGAATTGTATGCTTAAGTTCTCATGTTCATATCATTTATATTCTGTGTCCAACTGAATCAAATATCATATAATCAAATACCCAACTGCCAAACGGTTGATGCATTATTTATTAGCTCACAAACAATGACACTCTTATAATCTACTGCCTAATTTAAAACCCTCGATCTTAACTCATATGTGGAGGTGACCGAAATTTGGATGAAAATGTATCATTTAATGTGGTTATCCGATGTCAGAACCCGGGTATATGATCAATGCTATTGTCTTATCTAGATATGCACGAGAAAGAAAAATAGTAAGGTTTAGGCTAACACGTATGCCGAACCTGGATCCATCAGCTTGTGGTTTAGCATCTAATTGAGGATGGCCTTAGGTTATATTACTTTTTTAAGTTATAGCAACACTAACTGCTATCCAAATCATGTCATTTGCAAGTTGATAATCAGTTCACATGACTTGACCAATTTAGTGATCTAAGTAGCAAACTAGGTGACAAAGTTATACAAACTATGGTGTCCTAATTGTATATATCCAAAGTGATAAACTTTATTTATTTATTTCTTTTGTGATAGGTGGATTCAAAAAGAATAACTCTTAAAGCAATACAACCTTTCTGTGATTACTTACTCCAACACAGAAAATATCACTACCTAAGACACTTGGTGGTACTTGATAAGATATTTCAATCGAACTTGCTGACCACGATAAATCTCACTAACATTTTTTTGATGAAGACTAAAAGCAAAAAAATAATTCTGGATTGAAATCTTTTTAGAATCAGCATTCATGGGACTTTCTTGGATAGCCTATAATAGAAAGTGTTGTAGTTTCATAATTGAACAAGTGAGTGGTATATATTGGCTTAAACCACCAGACCTGCTAGCTTATAGTAGCATTTGTATGTATACATATAAAAAATATACAAATAACGTTTGAAAGGTGGAAGCAAATTATCTAGTACAACAATAAGAAACATGTCAAAAATTTATTTCACCATGCTTTTGTGTCAATAACATGATTTGGAGGATAATTATTGTTATCGATATACTGGAGTAATCACTATATGATCTTTTTGTAGGTCATTCCTTCACTTCTTATATACACAGGTGAAAAAAACGAGCTATGAAAACGTATCAGTTTCACAGATCATGTAAATATTTTGAGGATCATATTGTTTTATAATTAAATAAAACACGAATGAATAGATGGCTCATTTGTTCTTCTACACCACATAGTAGAAGAGCTCAAAAGTACTGCATTTACTATAATACTTATCTATAATCTATAATCTATAATGCATATCACATTCTTTTTTTAATACTTAAAAACTAAATGTGGTAACTAATTAAACTACAATACTAAATTTAAATATCTTGTTTTCACATTTGTTCTAAAATGCATATCACATTTTCTTTCTTAATACTTAAAAACTAAATATGGTAACTAATTAAACTACAAAACTAGATTTAATAATCTTGTTTTCACATTTGTTATTATACGTTTTCACCTAAAATATATCAAGTATCAATACACATAATTTAACAACGACTAATCCGTACTTCTTTTTTTTAACAATTTCTAAATATTATTCCGAGGCATCGCGCGGGTCAGATGCTAGTTTACTATTATGTGTGTTGCATATGGTCTGAAACCTAACTATGTGAATGGGGGTACGTATCAGGGGCTTGGGTATTTGGTGCAGCATACACAAAATATAAATATTTATTTACTATTATGTGTATTGCATATGGTCTGAAACCTAAGTATGTGAATGGGGGTATGTATCAGGGGCTTGGGTATTTGGTACAGCATACAAAAAATATAAATATCTAAACACGCTAATAACTATAATTCATCAAAGTACATACACTACCACCATCACAATAGGAGCACTACACAAAGTACCAACCCTTAAAAATCCATATAACATAGGCATACAAGAACTACGCATAATCAAGATCAAAACACTTTCACTTCATCAATAACCACCAAGCACCAACATTACTAAGAATACGGCTAATAACTTGATTCAACATGTAAAATTTCAAGATACTGAACCAAGGCCAACTCATGTATCAGTGTATTGTATAACAAACCTATCCTAAGTTTCATACTCCACCCTATCATGGTATGGTAAAACTGTTCATTTCCATCAATAATCATATTAATTGCATATCAATTCAGACAAACAACAATTCAACACAAAGCATATATCGATAACTAACTATATCAAACCAACAATCCTGAACTTACCCCTCATCTGAGCTTCCCCTTAACTGAACTCTGCCTCTTGGTAGCCTCAGTGATCTTCTCAATATACCCTTCAATCGGTGGCGTCAATGTCGCCATAAACCTATTCTTTGGAAACTCTGCCAAATCCGGAACCAACGCAGCCTCCCTCAACCCTTCTGGCAACGCCTCTATCGCCTCTTTCTTACATTTCAACAATCCAGTTTCAGCAGCCTGTCTTGCCCTGTGTTTCCTCATTAAAACCCTACTATACTCCTTAGCTAACTTCCTTCCATCCTCAACTGTCAATTCGTATTTCGGAATCTTATCACCATCCACAACGCCTAATGTTACAAGATCCAAACCTTCAGGTCCAATAAACCTTGCATCATTACTACCACTATCATTTTCATTTTTGGGCTTATTTTTTAAACTTTTTTTAAAATTAGCAATTTCTAATTTCCTAGCTTCGGAAATCAATCCCATTTTCTCTCGTTCAGCTTCTCTTTCACGTTCCTTGGGTTTTAAAAACCTAACAGGTGCTTTCGCTTGCAAGCAATCATCAACCATTTGTTCAAGCTGAGGTTTTCGATAACCTTTTGATGCTGATGGATCTGGTGCTTGTTGACCTTTTTTTATTGTGATTTTTGATCGTTTGAGTGCTTGACCTTCTTTGATTTTGCCTTTTCCCTTCGCCGTACCACTGACGGAACATTGTTGTTGAAATCGGTGACCTAGGGTTTCGATTGAAGACGTGAGACGTTTGATAGATGTATTTCGCATCATTCCGGCGTGAAAACTGACGTCACGTCGGAGGCCGTGGTGATTGCGGTAGAGATGCAAGTGAATCCGAGGGACTGGAACTAGGTAGGGTTTTAGAGTGGTCAAAGATGAAATAAAAAACTTTGTACAATACGATAGAGAATGGGATACAATGTGGGAAGATAATAACTTCAGGGGCTAAAAAGGGATATTCTTTAAAAGAAAAATGTCGCTACTAATGTACGGAGGTGTTCGTTGGATTTTGGTTCTCAAAATGTGAATTCAATCCCCGGTCGGATCAAGAACCTTCATTCGCCTCTGAACTAAACTGAACTAAAATACTATTTGGATGAATCGATTTAAACCGTTTGATTTTGCATGAATGTATCATTTTGATTCGTGAAAGGGTAATGTCATAACACATAAGCGATATCAATGGTTACAGATTTCATGTTGTGTTGAGGGTTTATATAAATGTGAATTTGGTATTTTATATCCAAACTTAAGATTAACCTATATACAATGATATATATTAAAAATATCAATCATATAATAATGTTTCATGTATAAAAAATATCTAAACAAATATTTAACATTCACTTTGATAAATAAACAATAGTATTACATATGAGTATTACATATACAATTATTACTATTTGGTTTATTTGGATAATCCGGTTTTAATACTAGTAACCAAAACCAATCCAAAAACCGAATTACTAATTTGGTTTTTACCCGATCCAATCCAAAAAACCAAATTGTCCAATCCAAACGATCCAATCTTATTAGACCATTTGGATAATCCGGTTATATCCGAACTGTGAACACCCCTAACTACTAATTTACTAGGTAGTATTAATAACTACTACGAGTATTATTTTACAAATAATTTACTTATTTACTATCGTAAAATTATAAGATGATGATGAAACGGTAAAATTGTTGAGCCCATTTCTCAACAACTTTATAAATACTAGCAAAATGTTCGCACGATGAAACGGGTAAACAACTATTATCTTCATTTGTATTCTATATAAAGTACTAAAAATTTAAATTAAAATTTAAACGATAAGACACTAAGATACGGTGTTTCTATAATAAACAAAATAACCTTTTTACCCTTTTAAAAATTGTTATAAAATGTGTAACAATATATATATGCACACACACACACACACACACACGTAAAATGTCATTGTGAACTCGATAGTCAGGTTGCGAGTTTCTAATAGTTAAGTGTCATGTTGGGAGGTGCGGGATCGTTGACTGGTTTTTACCTTTCCGTACATAATTGACACATCGCCTACCTCCTTACGGTTTAAAAGTTATTTCGTGTTTTTTGTAAAAACAAAGAATTTGGTATATGTATGATATATTAGAGCACAGGGTGTGGTACACGGTGTTTTGGACAGTGTTCTGAAGAATGTTGAAAGTGATGATTATGTGGTGTGATGAAACTGAATTTCACAGTGTCCTGGATAGTGTTCTTCAGTTTTTTTATTATTTGTTCTTTTTTTATGATGATACTTGTATATATTGATATTTAAAAACAAATAAATGAAATAAAACAACATTTAATTTATTAAAAAAATAACAAAATTACAATTTATAAAATAGAAAATATATAAATACAATAATTTACAAAAACATTTTTTATATCTGAATAACTAATTACATTTTTTTTTAAAAAAAACACTATTTATTGGTTCATTTAGAGGTAAAATTCGGCCCAAATTATGCTTCAGCCCAATTTTAAATAACACTTAATAGTTAAGCCCACTCAAATTAAAACCCTATCTTCTTCCTGGCTTTTGATGCTGCATCGTCTTCTTCATCACATACTGTCATAGACACAACAAACGAACACTACATATTTAATTTCATTTCGAAACAAAAGGAAAAAAAACGGAAAAAGAAGTAAAAAGGAAGAACGTTGCTTGCCTTCACCGTCTGAAACCAAACGCCGGCACCCAAACGCTGACGAAAACGCCGGCACAGTGCGGCAGAACGCCGTCGCACGGCATTCTCGTCGTTGAACGGTAACGCCACGTAAGTCCACACCGTGTGCTCTTAGTAATTTCAAGTAGCTTTTGAAATTCAAGGGTAAAGTAGTAATTTTTCTTAAAAAAATACCAAAATTACTTAATATTTTAGTAGTATATATATAAAAGAATTAATTAACGGAGTAGTATTTAATGTCATGTTAGTTACTTCAATTTTTATTGATTATAATATTAATTAGATTTTAATATATGTAGGGGTATATTAATATTTTCATGTAAATTTTTTTAATTTCAATATTAATGTTGAGGATAAAATAGTAAAATTTATTTTTAGAAAAAAATATTGAAATGCATATTGGTATAGAAGTATAGATAACTGATTTTAATTATTGCTGCATTTCTTAATCCATCAAATTTTACCCAATTATTGACGTGTTAACAAATGCTATAAGTGTAGTGTTTCTCATTTCGTAATAGGTTTCTACTACTAAAATGACAACTATAAAACATGCTCTTTATATCAAGTAGTTTTTGTTGTGTTGATTAATGAAAATAGAAACACACAGTATACACAATCTATCTATCCATATCTATCTATACATATAAAACAAAGATTTTTCCTTAATTTTTTAAATATGTCACATCATAATCTTTCCATTTTCTTTAAAGCTTCCTAACTTGCCACATCATCATATTATTTTTTTCTTTAAAACCTTAATTAATAATTATTAAGACTATTATTTATTAATTATAATAACGCCTTTCAAATTCATATATTATATTTAATATATAACATTTCTTTACCTACATAAAAAAAACACATTTTCTGTTAATATCTTATACATTGTAATTAACGAATATCATTATAATCAACTCCGTGTTTTAAGAAAATTAGCTTTAATAAAGATATTTGAACTTGATTATTTTCTATACATTTTGGTATATACTATTTCTATTGAATTTTAGTAATAAATTTTAAACTTTCAACAATATAAAGATACAGTTGAAAACTTAAAAACATATCATCAACTTTTTTTTTTTTAATTACCTTGCATTGCATATGCACAACAAATGTATTCAAATTTAACATAATAACTTACAAATTAATTTAATTGTATTATGTATACAAACTTAAATATAATAACACACAGACTAATTTAATAGTATTATATAAATAATCGTACATCGCACGTGTTCAATGCTTAGTTTTTATATGTAAAATAAACTTTTTTAATTACTTATTAGAGTGTATTATTTTAATTCACGACTACGTATTGTTAATTTACAAACTCTTGAATATTGTTTGCAACAAATTGGTTTATAACTTTATGTTGAAAAGTAAAGAGATGATATATATGATAAATATTGAAGTAAACGTAAAGTAATTTGTCAACACCACAATTTAATTGTGTTATCGATAACATTAATTATATATCCATTTTTATATTTGGCTACTTACAAATAACTATATAACTGCACTTTTTCAAACAGTCGTGTGTCGCACGGGCTCAATGCATACATTTAAATTTAACATAATAACTTATAAATTAATTTAATTGTATTATGTATACAAATTTAAACATAATAACATACAGACTAATTTAATGGTATTATATAAATGGTCGTACATCGCACGAGTTCAATGCTTAATTTTTATATATAAAATAAAGTTTTATAATTACCTATTATAGCGTATTATTTTAATTAATGACTATGTATTGTTAATTTACAAACTCTTGAACATTGTTTACAAAGAAATTTGGTTTATAACTTTATGTTGAAAAGTAAATGAATGATATATATGAAAAATATTGAAGTAAACGTAAAACAATTTGTCAACACCACAAACTAATTGTGCTATCGATATAATTAATTATATGCCCATTTATATATTTGGTTACTTACAAAATACTATATAACTGTGCTTTTTAAATGACCGTGCATCACACGGGTTCAGTGCCTAGTATACATATAAAACAAAGATTTTTCCTTGATTTTTAGACATGTCACATTATAATCTTTCCTTGTTCTTGATATCCTCCTAACTTGCCACATCATCATATTATTTTTTCCCTTAAAACCTTAATTAATAATTATTATTACTATTATTTATCAATTATACTTATTATAATAGCCTTTAAAATTCATATATTAAATTTAATATATAATATTTGTTTACCTACGTAAAAAAAGATTCATTTTCTATTAAGATCTTACACATTGTAATTGACAAATATTATTATAATCAACTACCGTCTTTTAAGAAAATTAGCTTTGTATTATAATCAACTACCGTCTTTTTAAGATATTTGAAATTGATTATTTTGTGTACATTTTGGTATATACTGTTACTATTGAATTTCAGTAATAAAATTTAAACTTTCAACAATACAAAGATACAGTTGAAAACCTAAAAAATATATGATTAAATTTACTTTTTTAATTACCTTGCATTGCATAGGCTCAACAAATGTATTAACATTCAACATAATAACTTACAAATTAGTTTATATATTATGTATACAAACTTAAACATAATAACACACTAATTTAATGGTATTATATAAATGGTCGTACATTGCACGTGTTCAATGCTTAGTTTTTATATATAAAATAATTTTTTTAATTACCTATTAGAGCGTATTATTTTAATTAACGACTACTTATTGTTAACTCTTGAACATTGTTTGCAAAGAAATTTTATTTATAACTTTATGTTGAAAAGTAAAGAGATAATATATATATATAATATTGAAGAGAACGTAAAGTAATTTGTCAACATCACAAATTAATTATGCTATCGATAACATTAATTATATGCCCATTTATATATTCGGCTACTTACAAATTACTATATACCTACACTTTTCAAACAGTCGTGCATCGCACGGGCTCAATGCCTAGTAAGATATAAAACATGCTCTTAATCTACAGTTTTTATCGTTTGCTTTTCTCATATGTGCATATTTAGCTCTCATTTATAGGGGTATGAATTGGATAATTTATTCGAGTTATTTGGTTCGGGTTATTCGGGTTTTGAAATTTATTATCTAAACGTAATCCAATTTAAATAGGGTCGGTGTATTAGGGTTCGGGCAATGCAATTTAACTTGAATAAGATGATATCTTGAATTTTTGCAACTTGAACAAACTTAAAACTTTACAAAATGACACTAATATTTATATAAATCACTACAATATGTATGTGAAATGAGTTAAGTGCGCAAAAATGTAATTAACTAAGGTCTGACATGTGTATCAAACTATTCATGCATACACTGCATGTAATAAACTTGTTATTTATTGTCATTGTATGTAAATTACGATAGTTTTTCACGTGTCATTAATATAGGGTGCCACGTGGCGCCCGTACCATTTGACACGTCACCAAAATACATGCAATAGAAAAAAGAATTGCAAGTTGGTTATACACAATGTATGCCCGAATAGTTGGGAACACATTATAAAAGTCGGAACTTAGATAATTACATTTTTATGTACTTAACTCATGTTATATAAATATGAATTTCTATGAATCATAAATAACTTGTATGTATATAGTTATATTTGTATATTAATATAAATAGCTTTTGTAGTTATTCGGATTACCCGAATTCTGATTTATTTATCCAAACTCGATTCAAATAAGGATTGGGTTATTCGAATTCGAGTTATTCAACTTCAGGTGATCGAATAAACTTTGAATTCAGATGAGTTAATCGGGTTTGGTTAACTATGACACCCATACTCATTTTATGCCATAGTAATACCTAAGTTAAGTATCGTTAGCCACCCCAATCATTTTTCATCCTTCATATTTATTCTTTTTAGCCATTTTATATTTTAATGACCAATATAATATACTAAAGATAAGTTGGTAACTCATCTTAAATAGTCATCAAGTACATTTTTCAATGAAATCTTATATTAAGCTCAATTAAATGACATGTTCCTAAATTACCTAACGCTCCTAAATTCTTAATGATAACGTTGAGACATGTGACAAATCAATAGTAAATATGAGTATAAATTACTTATTTATGATGGGTTTTGCTAACATGTACCCATGACACACGTTAAGGAGCATTTAATGATCCCGTAAGATTCTTAAATATCAGAATTCACATTTAAGACTCATTAATTCAATCTAATTATTACATTTTTTTATGCATATATCAATTACAAATTCCGATATATAAGGAAATTACGAGTTCATTAATTGCTCATTAACGTGTGCCACCGTGATACACGTTAGCAAAACCCATTTATGATTAGTTGATTACTCTAAGCCAATTTATGCCCGGTTCTCCTTTGGTTACGTTGATCTGAAACATTTTTCGGAACCCCTAATGAAATTTACCCGAGTTTTGTTGGAAGCGAAACAAGCAGTAGGACTAAATGCAAATGCCACATAAGATCTATACTACATTACAAGACCATATATGCCTCTTGTACATAAATTTGAAGAACAAAAAAACATTGATTCATGTTCGACAAACAAAGTAAATGTAGATTTATATATATTCAAACCACAACCATCTATTCAGTCCCTGCAATCTTCTTCTTTATGGACTCAATATCTGTGGCTAGCTCTTTTCTGCTTGACTGATACAAAAAAAAATTAAAATAGATAAGCATAAAATCATCAGCACTTTATAGCTATCATCTCTGGGAATAATAGTTCATAAAGTTTAGGACTGAAAATACAGCCCGCATCAAAAGACAAGTTACAGTTCTACACTTCAACCCAACAAACACCAGCCTGACCCCAGTCAGGACAAGCAGTCCTTCCTGGTCTATAACTCCATATCAAAAACTATCTTGCAATATTCTTTGTTCCTACATAAGTATATGTGATAGAAGTTATTTGATTCGGATATGAAAGTTTTTACCTTGAAGAGCAGGTATCGGTAGACAAACCATCCAGAATATCCAAGTCCTACCAACTCCATGATTTTTGGAAGCTGATAATGTTACAAAATCATGAAAACGATATCAGAAAAGGTTACAAAATGTCAATATCGATATGCAGCCTATTTAGTTGCTGTTCATTGTTTCCTTACTTTCTTGGATAAAAATACCACTCTAACAACAACAACATAAACCTTACTATACCAGACAGCAAAAACACAATTATTCTCAAAGAGAAACCTTCTTGACTCGATGTAAAGACCAGCTAGCAATCAGAAGTTAATGTTTTATATGTGACGCGCCAAAAGGTAATATTATGAATTAGCTCCAAAGGAAAAAGGTCAAATGGGTCGAATGTTGCACACATTGTTAGAACATATCTGGCACACAATAATTTGTTAAATCATTGTACTCACAAAATTTTATAGAAGCAACATAATCTCCATATACAGTCAGATCATATCTAATACGCTTATCATCTAAAGAAACTTTATCCAGAAAAAAAAAATCATCTAAAGAAACTTAGAAATTCGGTCCAAAATTGTTCCCTGTCGATAACCTGTTTTGCCCCATATAAAAGAACTTCTTTTAACTGCACCCTTTTCATTTATTACAGGAAGTACTAGTTTTTCTAACACATATACACTAATCTATAAAAATGTGTTTGGGACAGGCCTTTAGGCTACTACTTACTAATGGCACGGAGTTGATGGCACCAATAAGGATTGAGGATAGCCAAATTGCAACAACTCCTCCTCCTCCGTAGATTAGAACTGTGGACTTGTTTTCAACTGCATCCCACTACAAACATGTATTGAACAACCCATAAATATAAAAGAAGTATCATAAAGAAAATATGAAACAAGAAAGGGTGAACAACTCATAACCACCTTTTCCTTTAGGTCTGTGAACAACTCGTTAGCATCCACAGGCGATGCTTCATCTGAGGCCTTGATCCGGAACAGAGTTGACCTCTTTGACTCTGGTAGGCAAAGGAAAATGAAATACAAATGATATCCACTAACTTATGGATCCAAATAAATACCATCAATTATGTAACTGTTACCCAAATGTCTTAACTCTTAAGTAAACAAATTGAGAGTATTCCCTGAATCCTAATCAATATTATGAATTATTCACCACTTGTCTAGATGGCCCATTGGTAAGGAGGGCCCTTGGCTTCCTAGAGGTAAAGGGTTCAAACATTGTCATGGGTAAACATTTAGCATGCTAGGTACCCACCCCCGTAAAACATATGGGGCTCTGAAGGAACTTGATGGATAATGGTTCATTCCAACTCCAGACGCCCCCACTGTGCCAGGGGAGTTGCCCAGAGTCATCCTTGTGGGGTGGACAATGACCGGTGCCAAAGGCACACGGGAGTAGGGTGTTCCAGCCAATTTACACCTTTTGCTGAATATTATGAATTATTCGTAAATTATAATGACGAGAACTGTCAACCAAGTTAGTTTATATCAATCAGTTATCAGTAAAAGGAAGCTTCTTTTTATAGCTTCATGGAAGAAAGTTAAAAATTAATACTGCAATACTCAAATCGACACAATTGCTTAGATACATCCATAACTCATCATTCATCAAGGTTTTCGAATTAGAAATCCTGAACTGATTGTAAACAAACAAACAATTACACATCGAAACAGTGGAGTTACAACGATTAATCATCTGCAATCAAAAGTTATAACTTTCAAGTAAATATGAATTGTAAGGAACATATAGTTCAAAATCCTACTGCTGTAAATCACAAAACATCAAACAAGTTCTCTAGTTAAACGATTGGATTAGCAAAATTTAAGCATCTATTTAGCAACATCTAAGCACTTGATGTACGGATTACATTTATCACAAACAATTCATATACCGTCTTGTCCACTACCTAAGCATTTACATTATCACAGATTTCAGATTCACCAAAGTGTTCGACGAAATGCTTCAAAGAAAAAAAAAAGGATAATGTTTTACCTGAAACCTGTTTGATGGAAGTAGAGAAGGAACGGGCAGGGAGGTTGGGTAAGGCGGAGCAACGGGCAGTGGTGGTTATAGCCGGAAGACGTGGTAACATGACGCCGGTGGCCGCCATAGAGGTGGAAGTTGCCGTCGTTGCCATCTCAATTGTTGTCCTCACAAAATTATGTTCGTCCTATCTTTCCACGACTAGTTTTTTCTAATTTAAGTCTTTATTGTTAGAAAACTAAAAGTGAAGATTTTGTTGTGACACGTGGAGGAATGAAGGTTTGTGATTGGTTGGTTGTTTATCTTCACAATCCACGTTCGAAAGGTCCATACTTCATACAACATACTTGGTTTGGGGCCTAAACTTATTGGGTGTTTTTTATTTTCATGTAATTAGAGGGTGGGTTCCTTCCCTTAAATTTATTCTAGATTCTAACTCGTGTTTTATATATATATATATATATATATATATATATATATATATATATATATATATATATATATATATATATATATATGGCAGTGATCAAGAGAGAAGTACCTTTTTTGGGGAGGGGGGAACGTTAGTATTTATCAAGAAACATATTACAATTATCAATCAAAACGTCAACAAAAAATTATTTTTGCCGGTAAATAGTAATCAAAATCGATGCTATAAAAATATTTTAACAAATGAATTTCATTTTTAAGTGACACCCGGTCAAAAAGGGTCAAAATTAGCGGCTAATTTAAACTTTAATCCTTCGTACTTGGTACGAGTTAATACGAAAGTATTGAATATTTTATATGTATTTATATATATAACACAATGATTATTTAATCACATACAAACGAATTTGAAAGAACGCGTAATCTTAAATACGGACGTTGGTGGAAAATATTTTTTAATGATGTATTATTAATGAGAATAATAATTATTTATTTGATTTCAAATTTGAACATATTTTGTACACCGAAACCTATCTGTCTAAATGAGTTAAAACAGAGATATAATTTTATATCTCACTAAAAGTATTTTTATAAAACACTTCGATTAAAAGTATATACAATTTCATATTTAGAAATCTATCATTTAAAAAGATTATACTATTTTACGATCAGGTACGCGAACACGGATACCACAACTCAATTATTGGAGCCGGTCATATACCGACTCCAATAATTCACAAACATACACAGACATATCTTCATCCATATCTATCTCTCTCGTTCCCTCTCTCGGTTCCAATCATCAACAACAACAACCATAACACAGTAGCAGCAGATTGCAATAATCATCATCTTGTTCATCATCTTCATCGGTTCATCATCATCATCCCCACTTCGGTTCCAACTTTTAATACGTAAGAAAACTTCACAACTTTCTTTAAATTCGAGTTTAATATACATATATCAACATGTATTAGTGTTCTATTGAGTTGTTTATGTCCAAAAATGAGATCGAAACTCGTTTTATAGATGAACTGCACGAACAACCCTGAAAAAGGCCCTCACCCGATCGGGTGAGTTTTCATACCCGATTGGGTAAGCATACCCGATTGGGTAAGCAATACCCGATTGGGTGAGCATACCCGATTGGGTGAGTTCCTTACCCGATTGGGTGAAGCTTAAAAGTTAAGAAACATTAACTGATCATGTATTTTAGTTCGAATTTGTTACAGAGGTACGATTCAATGTACCCAAAAGTTATTTTAAAAGTTAACTTTGTACATGTATATATATACTTACAGATAATTATTTCATCACATAATACGAATAATGAATATACTTTACAAGTATACAACCAAACACATAATAATACTTGAATTATTATCATGAACCGTCATCAACGGGCCGCACACATTTTACAAACTTCAAACATAAACAATTATCGAATGCTTTTGGCATAGTTAAATCGGATAAACATTGTATGGATGGTATATTTACGCATCCATTTACTTATTTAGAATCTCGCATGTTTAGGACACTAGGAGATTTCGAATTCGGACATAAGCTTACTTTAGAATGTTAGCTCCTCAGGTGAGTCTCACGGCCCCATTTTACTGTTTTTGCTTTGGGGGAGATGCATTACTGGATTTACTTGATTACATGTGCAAATGTATTATTTTACAACTTGTTACTTTACCGACTTACTATTTGATAAACTTATACTTTACTATTTTACTACGTTGCAAACATACTGACTTATTGACAGGCTTTACAGTTTTCAAACTTACTGACTTATTATTTTACTAAATTACTATATGACAGACTTATGCTTTATTACTTTACCGACTTATTTACTTACCGAATTACAGACCTATAGATTTATTGATATACTAAATTACATGAGTTTCCTTTTAATCCAATGAAGTCCTCTGAATCATAGTTGTTAATTATACGATAAGCGCGAGTTTTAGTATATGGATCCATATGGGATTGACAATCCCCGCCCGGGGTGGTAGCGCCACCACGAACCGTACTGTATAAACGGGTGTTTCTTACTCGTTTTATATGAATGTTTTTGGATTAGCACTCACGGGGGCAATTTACTTGTACTTGATTGTACGTTACTGACGTGTTAAGCTTTGACTATGATGGCTCATGGCAAGATATACCGACCCTACTACAATTGTACAATTATACTTTACCGTCTTACTTATTTGTGAAATGATTTACTTATTTGATTTACATTAATCTGTTTATTACTGTTTACTACAAACTTGTGAGATTCACCAACCTTTTGGTTGACACTTTTAGTGATGCATTCTCAGGTACACAACATCAGTAGGATGGCCCGCAGGATATGCTAAGCTAGTACGAGTCGCATGCATAAACACTTATGAACATTTTATTGGCATTATCTTTTGTACTTATGTATTTAAAATCTTCGAAATCATTTTGCGAACTCGCTAATGATGTATACTTATGACTTAAACTTATGTACTACTTTTGTAATGTATTGTATGGTAATGTATTTCCTAAAACGTCTCATTTAGAGTCATTTGCTTGTACTTTGGTGTTTTGATATTTGATTAGTCATGCCCCAAAATAGTCGCTTTCGCAAATCATGAAATTGGGGGTTTGACAGATTGGTATTAGAGCCTAAGGTTATAGCGAACTAGGTTGCATTTAGTGGGCCTAGACTATGACCGTTAGGTAGTATTCCTTACTAGGTATAACTGGTTCAGGGATTTCGTCATACGAGTTTAATTTAACGTAGCCTGATCAACTATGTACAATTAAATGAAGATGATGTAAGATCTGAAAGGGGGTTATGTTGAACGGGAATGCTCTAGTTGACTCTGACACGAGAGAACCGGGACCTATATTGATTTTGTGCTAGACACGACTAGGCGGATATGTATGTATATATGGTTTATACATATATGATAGGGCTATTTTATGGTATGGATATTAATAAGCCTCAAATACTTGGTAACACACCCATTGTTTGAATACACCTTAGAATTTTCCTATGGTAAGTTGATTGAGTCAAGAAAATAGTACCGGGATGTGCCCTGGCTTAGAGGGTCATCTCTTCGAAATAGACTTACCCAGGTAGAGTTGAAAAACTTCGACACCTTATGCTACACGAATTGGTTATCAGAGGACCCGTCATTCACTCACGTATCACGTTTAACATTCGGCTCCAGTATTTCTCTAAGTACAAAAATCTTTTCCTGCTTTCCCTATCACATTTCGCATAACCGCTGATATCTGTCCGGACGTAATATCCCCGACACCTCTTGTAAAACTCTGACTCTTGTAATCTTTTGAACTCGCATGTTAAATGATTACAATCTTCATTATTTTACACCATTGATTGTCACTTGTGTTGTGATATATTACCGTTATATATGCAACTATGTTAATCATACTCTTACACAAAAACTCACATTTTCCCTTGCTTTTATTGAAGAATCATGCCGCCAAAGAGAAAGAGTTACAATGAAGCTGAACTCAACGCAATTGTTGCTCAAACGGTAGCTGAAGCCATGGCTGCTCGAGACTCTCGAAGAAGTGATGAGACAGTCAATACCACTCCTACTCCTGTTACCAAGCCTCGTTCCTACAAGGATTTTCTCAACTGCAAACCCCTGAACTTTAAGGGCACGGAAGGTTCCATTGGGTTAGTCAGGTGGATCGAGAAAATGGAGTCAGTCTTCAGAATCTGTAACTGTCCCGAAGATTGTAAGGTCAAGTATGCTACCTGTACATTTCTGGAAGGTACTCTGACGTGGTGGAACTCGTACATTCAGTCTGTGGGAATTGATGCTGCATACGAACTCCCATGGGAAGAACTGAAAAGGATGCTAAGATATGAGTACTGTCCTAATGAAGAGCTTCAGAGATTGGAAGACGAGTTCTAGCACTTGATAGTTCAGGGAACTGACATCATTGGTTATACAACCCGATTTCAGCAGCTCGCTCTCCTCTGCCCATCCATGGTAGATCCTGAACGCAAGCGGATTGAGAGATACATCCGTGGACTCCCGAAGGATATTCAGGGGAACGTCACTTCATCAAAGCCTGGAACCATCCAAAGTGCTATCCGTATGGCACATGAGCTCATGACGCAGGTCGTCCGACGCGAGGCATCTGCAACACCTGCCGGAAACTCTAGCAAACGCAAGTGGGAAGGAAACCCCAACACATCCAACAAAAAGGTTGAGACTGCTAAAACCTACCCAACTGACTCCGGCGACAAGAAGGAGTATAAAGGAAGCAAGCCTTATTGCTCTAAATGCAGCCTTCATCATGATGGTTTATGTCCTTGCACCAAATGCAAGCGATTCGGGCATGTGGCCAAAGATTGCAAAACAGCCATAACTAGTACCAACACCTCCGCACCCAACACCTGTTATGAGTGCAACGGTACTGGACACTTCAGGAAGGATTACCCACAGCTGAAAAACAAAAATAACAACCCTGCTCGAGGAAGATTCTACGTACTCAACGCTCGGGAGGACCACCAGGACCCGAAGCTTGCTGACTTACTCAACACGGGTACGTTCGCTTTCAGATAACCCGACTGCCTCTATACTACTTACTTTGGAAGATCTTACTTACCGCTTAACTATTCCTGCGTTTCCCTTGGATTCTAAGTACACGATAGAATTAGGAATCGAAAAACTACTTTAGGTCGTCAGTGCAATACCTAGGAAATTGCACTTTCAAATTAGCAAACAAATTCTTTCCTATATATCTCATACGTAATGAGACCGGGAGCCTCGATGCATATTAACTAATATTCATCGCGATGCATATTAACGGATTTGGATCTAATATTCATAAATCGATGTTATAGCTTGCGAAAAGAATTTATCAAGGAAGCTTAACATTCATAGCATCGATTATGATTAACATTTAACAATTTCAGTTTGCTTTTTTCGAGATTTGTATGGGTGAAGGTAATATGCTTCTTGACGAATACTAACGCTTGCCTCCTTCCCCCAAAAAATGCACTACCCTCTGAATCACTCCATTATATATATATATATATATATATATATATATATGTATACCTACCTAAGTAATAGATGATAGCCTTTTTTCTACGTGTCATATTTATTCTTTTGACAACTAAGCAAAAATCCTATGTGTCATTCAAATTGAAAAATTCTAAACCCACCTATTTTTAGCAATTAAATGCTTAAAAAAAATTATAACACGTAGATTCCAATAAATAAATAATAGGTGTTTTTGTTTCACTTGATATCTATTCTTAATATATATTTCTATATAATTAATAATTCCTTCAAAAATTAAAGATTTATATGCATTCCGATCTTATTACCCTCTACACGTTTTCATGATAAATTTGATTAGTTTAATGAACAAGTAACGGAGAGCAGCTCATCAGTAGGTGATCATGAAGAAAAAACTTCATTGCCTACTCTTTGCTTTCTAGATGATTAGTTTATCTTCTAACTAAATATTTTTTTATATAAAGTTCTTTGTTTTGATTAATTATATATTTTACTCATCATTTATGTGGTTTATGTAAATCCCTAGTTCCAGGATCGATAACTTCGTTATCTGTAGTAGTAAGGTGCAGAATCTCTTAATACGTGTTATATGTTACTATAACGAATAAATTCACGTTTATAATACGATTAACAACTAATATGCTTTGATTTAATCAATAAACAATCAAAACCTAGCCTTTAAAATTGTTTGTTTTCTCTGGATCAATTCGTAGAAGTCAGAAGTTCGAATTGCAAAAGTTATGATTTTTTTAAACGAAAATCATTTAAATAGTTCGGTCAACCCGCAGCCTATGGGCCTGCGAGTCCAGTTCAACTCGCAGCCCAAGTCAGCCCATTGACTTGTCTTGGCTCGTAACTCGTCTCAACTCGTTAAGTTCATTGCGAGCTCAGATCTCATCCCACAAGACCAAGTCTTGCGACTTGAGATCTCGACTTGCTATTCAGATTTAATTTCGTATTCGATATTCGTCTAACACTTTAACACACTAATATATTTAACGAATATTAATAACAAAACTAATATATATTTACAAATCTAAACCAATGTACAAACATGATAACAATTACACCAGTCCTATTTTCAAGCTAGATCTGTTGTCACAAACTATGTCTCAACAGACTACTTCTTGATAATAGCTCTAGCGTCTTTATCTTCACGCTTGTCCTTAGTCTGCATTTATAAATTTTGCTTCGTGCATGTATCTTCATTTTGATGCAAGTCTCAACCATCATTTGATAATCTCATTCTAAATCAATCTATCCTTCAGTACAAAAGATTCCATTCTAATTCAATTTCTATAAATCTTTCTTTGACATATTCATTAGGTGACGATGGTCATAGACTTTGAAGATCTCACGTTCACCACCTTCAACTTCATCATCAACTTCAACCATGACAGCTTCTCCAGTCTCTGAATCTACATGCCAACTTTTCATATTTCCTAGAATATCCTGTGGCATTGTCTTCAGTGGAATCTACTGTACACATTTGACAGCTGTGTAACACCCCCAAATTTACTGTTTGGCGGAAGCATACTTTTGAGTGCTACTAATCAATAATCAAAACACACAAGACATATAATGAACGACTCTATATGCTTCGTTTTACAGATACATTGATAATATAAAGTTTTACAATGTATATAGTTTACAAAGCCCAATAATTACATTGTTTAGAGATTATGCGGCATAACTAGGTTACAAAATGTAATAATGCAAAATAATCTTCTGAGGTGCATGCTGACTCGAGCTATGGGCTTCCTGAATGAACAGGTCTATCGCTGTTGGGTACCTGAGAACACATGCTAAAAGGGTCAGCTAATGCTGGTGAGCTCACAGGTTTGAATAATATATAAGTAAGTAAGTGTGAACCACAAGATTTAGAAATAAGCGTTTGAAATGAATCAAAGGATGTATATGTCTGCCATGAGGTCATAGTCTGCGCTTAACATGGGTGTCAGGATCACAATAAAGTGCCTGATCGTGGGTGCCTCCGGGCGATGTCTAATCCACACTCGTACGAACAAATGCTAATGCGTCCGTTTAACCATTCAGTGCTTGCTGACCCGGACGAGGATGGTCAGTCCTATATGGTACCATACACTAACATTCGTGCTACATAAAGTATTACTAGAACTATGATCATAGAGGACTTAAAAGTGATTAGAAAACAGATCATGCAGAATATAGCGAGTTTTATACTCGTGTTCACATGTAAAACAAGGTAAAGCATGTATTCCCACCCCTGGTTTTAAAACGGTAAAATGAGGGGCTATGAGACTCACCTAAGTCTGGAGATTTGCAACGAAGCAATATGATGTAATAATATGTGGTGTCCGAAGACCGTTACCTGCCGGGCGTTTACAACGCGCAAGGTTAATATAATAAGTAGGTATCTTAAAAGATAACCTATGCTAGTCATCCATTCAACTAGTAATGGCCAAATGATTAGGTTTGTTTGTGTGTTGAAAAGGGGTACGACCCGTTGGTGACGGATTTGTAATAATAATTCTCAATCTTATTATTTTGGTTTCAAGGTGTTATACTTAAAAGCGTGTTCCAGTGTGTTTTAGAAGTCGTACCGTGTAATCGTGGAGGTGTCGAGTGTCCAACACTTGTGAAAAGAGTTACAACTTTCTGTTTTTAGCGTCACTTATAGCGACACTTAGTGGTTTATGCGACACTCAGGAAGTGCCGCATCAAATGGGAAATTCTTAGTTATTAGCGTCACTTAGGGAAGTGTCGCATAAGGGGAGACACTTAAAGAAGTGTCGGGTACAAGTGTCGGTATTCAGGGTCATGCGTCACTAGGGTTAGTGTCGGATGAGATCAGAATTCAATTATAGGCAACACTTAGACAAGTGTCACTAGAAATGTCGGTTAGGAGTGTCGGGTATTGAATTTCCGACACTTAGACAAGTGTCGGAAAAAGGGGTTTTATGCGGCACTTAGGCAAGTGACGCAAGATTAGGGTTTTAAGTGACACTTTATGCGTCACTTAAGGAAATGTCGTATCACTGGATCAGGCCGTGCGACACGTAAATCCGTTAGATGTCGAAAACGTATTTTCCGGTTTCCGTTTGACCCGAAACTTTTACCCAACCCTTATTTGGACATTTTAAGCTTAGACAACCCACATTCAAGTAAAATAACAAAGATTTAAGTGTTTTCGAGATTTGTCAGGAATCTTACAAGTTTACGCCGAGAGAAACCGAAAATGTAGAAATGTAGATCGTGATGCGGTGAACGTTTTCTTCTAAAGGAGTGAAGTGATTGAAGGTGATTTGGTGGTGTTTTTAGGTGGATTTAGGTGGTGGTGGTGTGGTGGTGGGTTTGAATGAGAGATAAAAAGTGAGAGAGAAATGAAAGAAAAAGGAAAATAAATGAGGTAGAAATGGGGAGGGTGGGGCTGATTTTGGGGGGAGGATAAGGGGAAGGAATTTCCCAAATTTTCAATTCTCCGCGTTTGCGATCCATGCGGTGTTCGTTTCCCGATTGTTTAAACGTTTAATAATTTAATACGCATTTAAATGTGGGTTTCAAAATACCGACATTTATTCATTATTTTAATTGATGTATTTTACTAAATACTTTATAATTGAGTTATTAAATATAATTTAACTTTATTTTGATTGCTTGCGCGATTAATATTTTAATCGCGTAGGCGTTTGTTTGTACGATTCGAAATAGATACGAAATATTATCAAAATAATATTTTGAATATAATTGTGTTATGTTATTTAATGAAAATTGTTCACCAATGTAACACCCCCAAAATTCGTTGATTGAGTTTAGCGGAAGCATTTAGTTAAGTATGGGGAGTGCCACAATACACCGTACATGCATACGTATCAGAGTTTATGATTACAACAGAACATAAGATATTAAGATGCCAAATGTAATTGTTACAAAGTTTACGATTCATCGAATCGTATAAGTTGAAAAGTAATTAAGTTACAAAAGTAGACTGCGTAAATATGACTAATCAGTTTAGTTATATAAAAGAAATCCAGTTGTCAAAAGTTGGCATCCTATTCCTTCGTGGGTCGCGTATGTTCCATGTATGCTGGAGGTTTTTACGTGCACCTAATTCCCTGAAAAACATAGTAAAAGTCAACAACGAGGTTGAGTGAATTCACAGGTTTTATGTTTGCAATAGTTAAATCAAGTTTGTAAGCACAGTTGTTGAGACAAATACATTCACAAATAGTTATTGTCATAATAGTTAAGTAAACGTTTTGTGGAATGTTATCCAAATATCGTTCGATTGGGATGTTACCCAAAATACAGTTCGCGTGGGATGTTACCCAAAGTACCTTTTACGTGGGATGTTACCCAAAATACCATTTGTGTAGGATGTTACCCAAAGCACAGTTTACAATACGTTGTTGGTCGTTCTTCAGCGTTTCCAAAACGGTACCGGTCGTTCTCCGGTCTAAATACGCACGGGTCGTTCTCCCGTCCAAACTCGGTCAGTCGTTCTCTGGCAATAAATACTGTTGGTCGTTCTCCAGCGAAACACGGTACCGGTCGTTCTCTGGTCAAAAGACGCACGGTTCGTTCTCCCATCCATTTGGCCAGTCATTGTCTGGCACTATAATACGTTGCTGGTCGTTCTCCAGCATTTACATAAAAGTACTGGTCGTTCTCCGGTTTACCAAATAAAGTTTAACAAGTTTATAGTATGAAAATATTGTTTCATAAATACCAGTTTTGTGTAAGAGTTCAACAGTTCACAGTACTCTAATCGTTCGAGTAAAACAAGTATACAATCATGTAAGTAAAAGCAGTTATGACAATCAATAAAGCAGTTGACTATGTTTCTCACCCCAAGTTGAAAGTAGTAAAACAGTTAAAAGTGGGGCTGTGAACTCACCTGTTGAGTAGAGTCTGTTCGAGTGCTAGAAAAAGCCAAAATCCAAGTAGGTCACTAACGTCCTAAACGTAGGAATAATCATATAAGCGGTTGGCTAACAGTCTAACCATGTTACTCGTTTATTCATGAAAGATCCTTGTTTATTTTGTAAGTTCGACACGAGACATTAGTGATATTTTGTGAAACACTTCAAGGTGTAATTCATCATTTCATGGCGTTTCATAAGGTATAAAAATTGGGTACGGGGGTCCGGGGGCAGCGCCCCTGGTAGCGGGGTCCAAGGGGTGGCAACCCCTGGCGGGGTCCATGGGGCAGAGCCCCTGGCTCTGAGTTTTTAAGGTTCTGAGTTTTGCGACATAAGTACTGTGTCGCTAAAAGGTTCTGCGACAAAAGGGTTTGTGTCGCATTCCTGCGACATCCGCAATTACATGCGAAATAGGCATTTGTGTCGCAAATGCTGCGACATAAGTAATTGTGTCGCAAGTATGCGACAGAGGGTAATTTATGCGACACAAGGCGTTGTGTCACATAATGCGCCATAAAAATGGTACTGCGACACAAAAGCTTGTGTCGCACTACTGTTTTCGGTTCCGTGCGACACAACACGCTGTTCGATGAAAAATCTACATTTTCAACCCAAAAACGTTTAGATCTTTCATATAATGACTTGTAACATGTTTGTATACTATAATAACAAAGCAAAAGTGAAAGAAAAGTGATTTTTCATACCAAATCGAGTAAAATCCGTAAGTTAGGAGAGTGGATGAAGATGGT
The DNA here is from genome assembly GCA_963422505.1 of Pseudognaphalium luteoalbum. NCBI lineage: Eukaryota > Viridiplantae > Streptophyta > Magnoliopsida > Asterales > Asteraceae > Pseudognaphalium > Pseudognaphalium luteoalbum. The sequence goes on from OY730192.1 coordinate 40,535,271, forward strand.
GATGATAATGGTGTTCTTGAGCTTGAATCTTAAAGATGAAGTTGATGATGAGTTTTGTTTTTGTTGTTGGTCCGAAAATACAAGGAAATGGGTGGTGATTTGATGATTTTTGGTAAGTGATTTTGAGAGAAAATGAGAGGGTGTTTGTGTGTGTTTTGGGGGGAAATAAAATAAAAATGGAGAAAGTGGGGTGGGTGGGGGGGTTTGGGCCGATTTTGTCAAAGGAAAAAGGGATGGAGTTTTTGTCCCAATTTTGTGGTATTTAGCCCGTGTTCGTTAAATGTTAAAATATTTTTAATTGGTAAATCTTTAAATACGTATTCGAATATATTTTTAGTTGCGATATTTTATAGAAGTAATTTAACTAAGTTGAAAAATTATAACTTTGTTTTGTTACAGAAATGTTTCGAATTTGTTCCAGTTTACGAAATACTTGTTAAATATTATCAAAATAATATTTAATAAATGACAACGTTAACTAATAATTTCATATTATTAATTAATTTTATTCTCCAACAGTCGTATATTTTTGTCACGTTGTTTAGATCGCTCTGTACATAATTACAACTAATTATGAATAAGTAATACTACCCGTATTAACTAGTTGGGCTTTGCTAGACTTATCTCTCAAATGTGTTGTGAATTCACTCTAAGTTAGGGAATTAGCCTAAAAGTGCGTGCAATTAACGTTTATAATTTTGTCGAAATTGCGGGGTGTTACAACCAACGTCCGTATTCATTGAACCGAATTATATTCGATTGAAAGTGCACGATTTAGCCAAATCGCGTAATCGTATATATTCAACAATTTATATTATTTGATACACAAATTATCCTAAGACAGTACTAATTACATGTATTACAAAATGATTAGGACCTAATGACTGGCCCTAATTTCTTGGTGTTACAAGCTGGGTACACTTTCTTTCTCCTTCTTCTTCCAGTCCTTTGACTTCTCTCCTTTAACTTGACAGTCTTTTCATTTCTTGGCTTAATCTTCTCAAACTTCCCTGATCGAACCTTAGTCTTGATTACATGTTCTACATATCCACCAACAAAATCATTACCAAGGTTCTTCAAAGGTAACCGAGCCAAGTCTCGAATCTCAAATCTAGATAAAGAACTGAATACTGCAAGCTTTCGCTCAAAATATTGAACTCTGTCAAACCTTTTGATAGCAAACAGTTTCAAGTCAGAGTCAAAATACCAACCGATAATCCCTCTACGCGCTTCACGTTTTCCTGTAATGTCAACTTCCGAAACTCCAATCTTTTTTTTCTTTTCTCTAGAGGTCTGAACATTGGATTGTCTTAATGTTTATTAGGGATCTCTTCTTCAGAATCGGTTGAGTCATCGATATATTTATCTACATCAACAACTTTAGGACCTTCCTCATCTTCAATCACGAATTCTGTTCGAGATGGGCTCACATGGTATTCTGCAATATTAGCATCTGGATCTACACCAATGTCTTGCACTATCTTCGGAACAGCAGTCCAATCTTCAGGTGGTTGGAACTCTCCTTCTTTCTGATCATAATCAATGTCTTCATCTATCTCATCAAGAAAATCATCTTCTGAATCTGATAGATCAGGTATTTCAATCCCTAGAAAACACACACACAATAGATTATTAATAACCTAAATTCTTTCATTGCTTTCCCTGAATCAATCTAAAAATTTCTTTATTAATCCTTTTGTGTAATTAGTCCATAATATAAACGTAATATATAACTTATAAACCTTTTATTGATTACCCTGACTCAATCCAAAATTTAAGTCTTTTATAAAACACTTAACAAATATTAATTAAACTTAAACTCTAACATATTGTGAATAATCACCAAACATTTAAGTTTACAATTAATTAACTTATATAATTTTCAAGACTTAATTGAACTGTTATATAATCAAAACTTAACTTTCAATTATATCCTTAAATTATATATCATTTGTCTAGTTATAAAATCATTCCATAATTAAGTTGTAAGTTTTACAAACTCTCAGTCTAAAATGCATATGTTATTATAGAAATTTTGACCGTCGATATGAATCGGAACACGCCGCACGACTACTCAATGAGTCGGGAGTCTTTCGATCACTATTCTACTCAACATATATTCATCATATATAACCTCTATAATTTCTAACATATTTAACCTGTAATAATAATTTCAAGCCAAATATATTGTAAAATAATATTCAGTTACAATTATTTAGTACAAATTATTACAAATACTACTTAATACTAAGCTATCTTATTAGCTTTAGTATCAACCTGTACTGTCTTTTCTGCACTTTTACCAACACCCGAACTACTCATCTCAGCACCAGCAGACTCCCCTGAAGCATAGTCTACTGACCAGTCATTGAAGGACCAGCCAGCTCACCATCCTTCAGAGCTGTAGGATCATCGTCTGTATCTTCTCTTCTCTTCTCTTCTTCGCTAGTTCATCACCTCTGCAGGACTCATCTAGTATCACCACTCCCCCTTGAGATGGCTTGTACTTTCGCAGATCAGCAACTAGATGATCAAGTCTATCAATCTCTCTCTTCTTAACAGCAGCATCAGCAAGCAGTGTTGTGTTGGTGTTTAACAACAACTGATATGATTGTCCCTGTGTGGTAAATTGTTGTGCAAGACTGAGTTATTGAGAAGATAATGTGGTGGTAGTGGCCTCCAACTCTCGAACCCTAGACTCTAAGGATAAAATCCTTTTAGTATCAGTCATAGGTGGAGTAGTAGAAGTAGTAGTGGTTGTGGTAGATGGCAAAGAAATAGGAGGAATAGGTGGAGTAAGATGCTCAGCTACCGCAGAGGTTATGTCATGAACACGCCTAGCAACATCTCTTGCTGACTTTGTCATCCGATGAGTTCCTGGATGAACAATAGCCGCAACCAGCTCCACCTCAGTAGGTTCAGATACCGGTCCAGTCACCTGTTGTGACACCGTCTCATCCTTTGGTCTATCCCGAGCAACTAGACCAATAGTCAATTGTCTGGTAGAGGCTCTAGCCCTTTTTTCAACTTCGAGTCTCCAAGAGCTCTTCTTCTTCTTCAAGATCCTCGTCTAACACAGTAAAATCAGGATCTAAATCATTAGCTGTTCATTTTCCTTTGAAAGTTGGATCCTTGATATGCCCAGATCTATAAAGAATCATACCAGCAGGCGGTGAAATTGGTCGGACATCATCAGAATCAGAATCTGATGTAGTCTCACCATCACGTCTACCAGAAGGACCAGCATCGGTATCCTATATATTAAACATATTAAATGTTTATTATTAGCATAACGCTCTGTCATACAAGTTCTATAGGTCAATAATTTATAATACCTTAGAAGATATAACCTCAGGCGTAGAACCTGTAGGTCTATCAACCTCTGGTTCTGTATCCATCGGTTCCTAATTACAATAATATTAAAACTTTATGATTAGCTTAAAGATCTATCATCTAAGTTTCTATATCATCAGTTTATTAACTATAAAGAATATTAAGTATATACTCCCTCCGTCCCATTACAAATGTCCACTATTGACTTTTTAAAGTCTTCTTTTTTGAACTTTGACCTTTAATATTTTTGTTTGTGTTATATAATACATGATGAAAATTATATTAATGGAAATACATTAAAAATTCAATTCATTCATATAGATTGCATCAAGTATTATATAACACAAATAAAAATAATTAAGGTCAAAGTTATAAAAGAAAGACTTTCAAAAGTCAATAGTGGACATTTGTAATGCGTCGTCATTATGACCTAGCACATCCTGTACCAACTGTGCAATGATCTCTGGGTTCACCTGTTCCCCAGTCCTATTAGCCTGTTCCAGAACCTCCTCAAGGAGCTCTTGTGGATCTTCAGGTTGAACCACATTAGCTACAGGTTCCGGAAGCAGTCCAGCAACAGCACCAACATCCAGCCAGCCATTATTTGGCGGCGTCACATACAAAGGATCAATAATAAAGCCAAAGAGATCACGAATCTCCGGCTTAACATACTCTTCCCGTCGGATGGTCTGCAAGAACATGGCGTTGTAGCCTCTGAGCGCAATAGTATCTACGTGTAAATGCGGCTCAGGAATAACAAGATCCGGAAGTTAATGATGAATAATCATCATACAGAATCTTGGGTAGATCAAGAAACGTGATCTAACAGCACCCGAAATCTGTCGTACCAGCTATCCAAAAATATAATCACAAAAACTGTATGGTTTATTATAAACCAGTGACAGAATAGCCGATATAAGAGCAGGGATCAACTCATCAAGACCGCCCTTCTTTGGTCCAAAAACGGTGACTATAACGTGCCACAGGAATCTCCACTCGCCGATAACTAGAGCCTTGAGGAACTGGCGTCCTCTACGCTCACCCGTATACCCCATACGGCCCAAAGCACCCTCAATAAAATCACTCGGGTACTGACCATCTTCTTGGTCTACTGTCCCCTGTTGTAAAATCCGACGAAGGTCAGAAGCAGAAAACACAACCGGTAGCTGATTAGCCGTTGCGGGTATGACCGGTGGGTTGACCGTCTCATCGTACCGAACATCTGTCCAAAAGTCATTCAATATAACTTGAGAGATCGGTGGAGACTCCGTAATCGCATATATAATGTGAGATCGTGCAAAAAATGTCAGCACCTGAGCTACTTTGTTAGCTCCGCGTGCCGAAAGATCAAGATCAACAAGAATATTGTGACCTTTATCAAATTGGCATGCCATATCTGTATAAAACACATATGACAGAACAATTAATGCACATTAACAACATAGAATAAATTTTAAACTCTAATGTATTATGAATAGGAATATTCATCAAACATCTTAGTTTCTAACTCATTAATATTATTGAACTTATTATATATATAACTTGTCATGAATCATCCCAAGTCGTATATATCAATATTTTAACTTATCACTAATTAGTCGTAAGTTAGTGTTATATATATATATATATATATATATATATATATATATATATATAGAACATATGTTATTACGTGTTAATATAAACGGCTCACGTCAAAACATATATAATAACTTTTGAAGTCTAAAAATTATAGTGACATAATCTTATTACATCAAAAGTTCACGTTACGAGTTTTTTTTTTCTTCCTAAAATTATTAACTGGTGTATTCGCAAGAACTGAGCTCAACTCGCAACTCAATTCGCAAACCCATTCAACTCGCTAACCATGTCATTCCGCAGCTCGACTCGCAAGTCGATCCTCAGACAAACTTAGACCGCAAGTCAACAAGTCAAGCGAATTGAGTTTCAACTCGCAAAAGCAGGCGAAACGAACTGAGATGGATCTCAACTCGCAAGATGAACTGCCGTCGCAAGATGTAACTTAAAGTCGATTAATCTGTCAATTTTATCATGTTCTATCGAGATATTTATGTTCATTAAGGTTCATTTAAGATTAATCAATAAGATTCTTGTTCATTAACACCTTGAATCTACGTAAATCAATTGAATTTAAACCGAAACCCTAATATTTATATATATCTTGATTCCGAGTTAAATACACGGTGAAATCCGTTGGTTTATACCTCAAAATGATCGTAATGTGAAAGTGTATATAAGCTACGGATTGAAAAATCGTCCTTGTACTCGTAAAATAAGAAATCAAATGAAAACTCAGTTTTGCTTCGTTTCGCCAAATGTCAACTCGCAAAGTAAATCTGAACTCGCAAGTAAAAGTGGGTTCGGTGGTTTTGAATCGTTTGACCATGCCCCTTTTATACCCTGTACTCGACTCGCAAATTTAAACTCACTTCGCAGGTTTGACTAGTCATACTTGCAAGTTTAATTTAATAATGCGAATTTAATATTAAGTATAAATTAAACTCATTATTTGAACAAGTCCAAAATTAAATTATTTTACCTTGTATTTTGTTATGATTGTTCAACACAAAATAGAGAATATTAAGTATAATTTAATTCCAATGGGTAAACACTTATTTAAACAAAAACCTTATTTAAAACATAAAAGTAAAATTAAAATAAAATACAATGAAATAAAGAACACAATTAGATAAACAAACAGTGGTATTAGATACCCTTTTATTAAACACTTGTAATAAAATAAAGTACATAAATAAATAAAATAAATAAATAATCTGAATAAGAATTTATCTGCTAAGGAATCATATTAGGAAGAATAAGATCTTTTAGTTATTATTAAAAGTCTAAACAGATTGTTAGTATACATACCTCATGAAATTCTAATAAGTTGCAGACACACTATTACTTAATTTACCATTTATTAACTTATATTTATAAAATTATAACTTTATTAATCTTCATCCACATAGCATAATTATTTAAAAATTAGTCACAAAAGTGAAACTTTTACATTGACATTTCAAGATGATTACCGATATTATGATCCACATAAACATATTATACTCAAATTTCTAAGCAAACATTTTATTGTTAGTAGGAGTATTAACTTATGTTTCCCATAACATGATATACTGTGAAATCAAGTAAAACATATAACACTGAATTTATAACTAAGGTACATAAAGTACACTTATGTTATTTAAATTTAGACAAATATCAAACTCATAGTGAAGATACTAGTGGTTCCAGGTCTGTACTGACATACAACAGAGAGTCCCTTAGTATGAACACTACGGGTTTGAGATTATTGACCTAGCTAATAGCTTTAGGTCTGTACTCACGCACAATAGAGAAATCATTAGCTAAGTTAATAACCATATAATTTCCATTCCATTTTTCATTTTCTACATATTAACAGTGTATGGAAATACTATCCTTCAACAATTAAGACTTATGTCATACATCACAGAATAGTCACATAAATCAACACTCAAGCATATTATTACTTCTTAAAGGGTTTAGAAATTGTTGCATAGTTTGCCTACCAGTAAAATAGCAAATCATTACTTGTGGAAAGAGGTGTATAATAATATAAATATAGGTACATGCCTGGTAAAGGAATCATAATGTGAATGAAGCTTATGAGAACCTACTAACACATCCTACTTAGGACTTAAGTTTATTGGTAATAAACTTATTCTCCTAATGTACTATCATTTGCCTTAGTTTTTGCAGACAAAAACTTAAACATTTTTAAAGAATATTTTTTTTATATTCTTTAAAGAAGGCAATTCCCTTCAGGTAACAAGAAAATGAATGCCATACACCCTTTTTTATATATATATAATACCTAACTATTACAATTTTACCCTTGGAAGACTAATCACTCTTGATTTCTCATTCCGTTCAGTTGAACCAACATCTCAAATCTTGCTCTGTCGAACGCCTTCGTGTATAAGCCTGCTAAGTTATCCAATGATGGAACCTTAACTAACTTTATCAAATTCTTCTCAGCACTGTCTCTAATAAAATGATGTCTAATATCAATGTGCTTAGTTTTACTGTGCTTCACCGGATTGTTAGTGATCGACATTGTTGATTCATTATCAATCATCATAGGAGTATTGGTTATATTTAACCCATAATCTCGCAAGTTGCTGTTGAATCCATAACATTTGAGAACAACATCTGCCAGTTGCAACATACTCAGCTTCACAAGTTGAAATGGCCACTGAGCTTTGCTTCTTGCACTACCAAGATACTAATCTACCTCCTAAGAATTGACATCCTCCAGTTGTAGACTTCCTATTCTGATTGCATCCTCCATAATCCGAATCAGTATAAGCTATGAAATCGAAGGCTCCATCAGTTGAATACCAAAGTCCCAGCTTCGATTTCCCTTTGAGGTAACGAAAGATTCGTTTAACAGCTTGCATATGTGACTCTTTCGGATTCGCGTGATATCTTGCGCAAATACAAACTGCAAACATAATGTCAGGTCTAGATGCGGTTAATTACATTAGTGATCCAATCATGGCCCTATATTGAGTAGGATCCACATCCTGATCACTCGATGTATCGGGACCAAGTCCATGATTTAATGGAATAGGAGTATAATAAATACTACTTTCATCCATCTTAAATCTCTCCAATAATTCAGCAGTATATTTAGATTGATGAATAAAGAACCCATCCCTCTTTTGATCAACTTCTAATCCTAAGAAGAAATTCAACTCGCAGACATCTCGAACCTATTTCTCATGACTTTCTCGAATTCTCGACACATCTTTTCGTCAGAAGACCCAAAAATAATGTCATCAACGTATACTTGAACAAGCAGAAAGTCATTCTTTTTCCACTTTATGAAAAGTGTACTATCAATTGAACCTCTTGTAAATCCATTCTCAAACCATGCCCTATGTGCTTGATGTAATCCACATAGAGCCTTATTCAAACGATATACTCTATCTGGATAATCTGGATCAACAAACCCTGGTGGTTGAGAGACATACACCAATTCTTGTACTTTTCCATACAAAAAGGCACTCTTAACATCCAACTGATACACTTGAATTTCTTTGTAATTTGTAAATGCTAAGAATAACCTTATTGCTTCAAGCCTAGCAACTGGTGCAAACACTTCGTTATAGTCTATGCCCTCTTGATTAAAACCTTGAACCACTAGATGAGCTTTATTGCGAGTTACGATTCCCCGATCGTCTTTCTTGCACTTAAAAACCCATCTAATTCCTATTGGATATTCTCCCTTAGGTAGGTCAATCAACTCCCATACTTGTAATTTAGAGAACTGTGAAAGTTCTTCTTGCATAGCTTTGACCCACGAGCTTTCTTTTAGCGCCATTTGCACATTTTTAGGCTCAGTTTGTGAGATAAAACATGAATATAGACATTGATTAGGAATACCTGTCTCTTTTATAGCATTATACAAGCTTTCTAATTCTTCATATGTACTAGCTTTCGATTGATTCCTAGTTTGAACAGGAGTATTAATATCACCGATGATGCTTTCAACGGGATGATTCTTACTCGTTCTAGTAACCGGTATAGGGTCAACTATTAACTCATCTCCTAAGTTAGTACCAATCTCTTCTAATGGAGGTATATCTTCTGAACGAGCTGAAGATATCCATAAATGTTTCAAATGAGTAAGAATATCACCAAACTTTGTTTGAAGATCATCTTCTGTATCTTCTGTTTCTTGAGACTTATCCCTTGAAGTTTGTTGTGACCCACTAGAAGAAGCTTCACTTGAGTCAACAACTGTTCTGAGTCCAGAATTCGGAACACTCGATGTTGGATTAGTGGCATTATCCACGTCTCCAGACAATAAATGTTCAGGTATCTCTGAATCACCAACATAGTCACTAATAGGGACTTTAAATGATGCAAAAAGATCAGAATAATCAAATTGCCAATCTAAGCCCTTATGGACATCAGGTATGTAACTCATAATTTCAATGAAATAAACTACTTCCAATCGTCCAGTGACTTTATTGAAAACTCTTTTGTTTGGTGAATTTGGCATATAACCTAGGAAGAATCCTTCGTCTGCCTTCTCACCAAATTTAGCTTGATTTCCAGTTTTCAATATTGTGCATGAAACACCAAAAGGCTCAAAGCCTTTCAAGTTAGGTTTCTTATTGTTCAGAAGCTCATAACAAGTCTTGTTATGCTTCTTAACCGTAAGAACTCTATTAAGAACATGACATGCTGTATTCACTGCTTCTACCCAAAAGATGACCGGAAGCTTTGAATCTGCAAGCATTGTTATAGTAGCTTCAATCAACGTTCGATTTTTCCTTTCAGCAACACCGTTCTGTTGAGGTTCATAAGGTGCACTGAATTGATGTTGTATCAATTTGCTTAGGCAATAGATATTTAACGTTGAGTTCTTAAATTCTGTTCCGTTATCACTACGAATACGCTTTACTCTCGTTTTGTAGACATTCTCTACTAGATCTAGAAACTCCAACAAAATGCCAGGAGTTTCATCCTTGGATCCCAAAAAGAATACCCATGAGAATCTAGAGTAGTCATATGTGACAACTAAACAGTACCATTTTCCACCTAGACTTCTCTTGCTTATTGGGCCAAAGAGATCCATGTGTAGCAACTCAAATGGCGAGGAAATTGAGTTTTTAGTCTTAGATCTGTGTAGTTTTTTTATGTTGCTTTCCTTTCATTCAAGGAACACACTTATCTTGAGACTCGAAATGATTCTGTGGTACACCCAGACTTAACCCATTTTTTGTTATGTAATTCATCTTACGAAAGTTCAGATGTGCCATTTTCCTATGCCATAATAAAGTGTCTGCTTCAGAAGCCGTGGATAATAACCATGTCGACACCATTGAAGAATTAGGAACACCTATGTTGATAGCATAGATGTCCTTCTTCGTTGGTACCCTTATCAATATCCATTCTTCGGGAATCATAAATTCCGGCTTCAGGATTAAAGCCTACTTTTCATTAAAATGAACTGGATGACCTCTATCACAGACTTGGGAAACACTCACTAGGTTGTGAGTTAGTTCTTCAACATAATTCACATCCTCTAGAGTCAAAGTTCCATTTGAAACTTTTCCTTTTCCCGTAATTACTCCTCCTTTATCTCCTGCAAAATTAACTTTTTGCTTGAGACCTTCCTTGAAGTCCTTCAGTAGACTTCGTTCTCCTGTCATGTGTCTTGAGCATCCACTGTCTACATACCACCAGCTATCCTTGTTCACAGTCTGCTCCTGCACATGACAATTTGTACACAATTAGTTTTAAAGAGGGACCTAAGCCATTACGGTCTTGGTTTGTCCCTTATCATCAACAATCTGAACTTCCTTAAAGTAACCATAACTATTCCCATCGGGAGTCTTGGTAACTTTCACAGGAGTTTGAGGCTGTTGATGATCATTAGTCTTAGGCCTTTGAGGAGAGTGAGTAGAAAACCTCCTAGACACATAACTTGATCCTTGTGCACGTGAGGTGGAACCACATTCAAATTGACTGTGGTTTCTGCTGGGAGTCCTAAACCTCGAAGGTGTCTTATCTCTAGGCTTATAGACAGAATTATCATTTTGAGAATAAGGCCTTTTAGGTTTAGGTGGAGAGACACTATGAGTACCATCTCTCTTCAGAATGTTTACAGGTTTACTACCTAATCCCGGTTTGGAGCCTAACCTGTTGACAATTGAACTAGAGTTAATCGGTGTCTTCTCATTATTCACTAACTTATGTGATGCTTCCAACTTCTTGTTAGGACAACATGAAGATACATGTCCCTTTTGGTGACATTTGAAGCAAGACATCTGTTTTCGTGATTTACCAACTTTTGCATTCTCAGTCTTAGTCTCAGGCACTAAATGATCATGAGTTTGTTCCTTATTAATTTAAGCATATGTCTTGATATATTCATCATTCCACTCAATACAAACTGTACTTTAGTGAAAGGAATCTTCTTACCATTATCAGATGAAGAATTTTTAATAACATCTTTCTGTACCTCTGACTGTTCAGACTTATTAGTTACCTTAGTCTCAGGATTTTCTTCAGTCATCTCAATGTCTACAGGAGTTTTAGTGTAATTTGAATTGAATGGAGGAGGTACATCATTGTAACCTAAACCAGTCTTATCCTTTACACTACGTTGAACATCAATCATTTTGTCCATTTCATATGTTCTATAGTTTTCTATCTTACGATTTTGCTCAACTAGTTTTAACTTATACTCAACTAACTCCTTATATTTATTAGCAATTGTTTGATTTAAGTCATTCAAATTCAAATAAAGACCATCTATGATTATAGATTTCTCATTAATGGTATCTCTAAGTGCAGTTTTATCAGAAATATCTGACTTAATCTTATCTTTTTAGGCATGTTTATCCTCACCTAACCTACGCACATCAAGCTTAGCCAGATCAAGATCGGATACTACAGTCTTACTAGATTCAGTTAGCATGCTAACTTGAGAAGACAGATTTTTATTTGCTACAGTTAAAACACTAACCTGTGATTGCAAATCAGTGACTAAATAATAGACATCAGCAAGAGTAAGAATATCAATACATACCCTTTTCTTGTCTGTTTGAACTTCAACCATGCGTGCTACAAAGTCATCTGGACTCATGTCTTCAGTTGAATCTATGTACAACACGTCTTCATCACTTGCTTTCACTTGAAGTTCCGTCACCTCTACTTCAGCATCAGTAGGCATATAGGTGTGAAATCATCAGTTTTCTCTTGATCATCAATTTCAGCCATGAGAGCTTCCACTGACTGAGCCTTCCAATCATAAGACTCATCTAACTGCTTTACCACTAAGGCTTTGGAAGCTAGAGAACTTCCCGAGCCTTGTTTCCCATTCCCATCTAACTGCTTTATCAACATGTTCATTGTTGTTTTGTGTTGTATATATAAGATAAATTATTTTTGTAAATTAATATCGAGAATTGTTGAACATGAATCATCCCGTGCATCTAACAGGTTAAAACTAATACGAGTTTTGATATGTCATTTCATGAAAGTTCGATATTTGATAATATTAAAGTATTGATTACTATCACTCATTATTAATCTGTAGAATCATTTCGATGAACCAGACATCATGTTGTTTGTATAGTATTAGGGTATGCATTCCTTCTAAACTGTAATATATCAATACGTAGGTGCTTAGTTCAATTATTTATGTATACTTGATTATATAAGTACGTATCCCCAATCTTTTTCATCTTCGTATAATTATTAGTCGTGCATCGCACGAGCATAAAAATTAGTGGGTGTATATATATATATATATACTCCCTCCGTCCTACCCCAAATGTCCACCTTATTATTTTGGGTTGTCCCAAATAAGTGTCCACTTTCATGTTGTAACCAATCGAAAAAGACTTTAGTGGGTAGACATGTTATTTGATTAATGAAAAGTGTAGTTAGTGGAGAATCCTAAAACTGCGTGCAAAGTCAAAATGGACACTTTGTGTGGGACGGAGGGAGTATATATATATATAAGATAACATGATGTGTATGTACTGTGTAGGAATAAATTGGTACACAAAGTAGACGTAAAAATATGATCGGTTAGTGTGAAAAATGACAAATGAAAATTAAAAGAAAGTGAATGCATAAATGATGTATTATATGATAAACGGATTAGGTTTGTTTCTATGTCAATATATTTTTATCGATTTAACATTACTCGTTTGTAAATCGTTAATAATTTATATACGGAGTAATATTTTTTGGTTCGCATGTCCAACAACAACATACTATACAAATTTGCGGAAGACAATGTTGTCATACACCGAAATTCAGAAGTGGACCTACGTTATAGCCAGCGGTGGCACGTTGACACCACTATGTCAACTTAGTGTAAAATTAGTGAAAAAGTTATTGTTTTTAAGAGTACAACCACTTGTATCTGTATTTAGACGGTACACTTCACTATTTAAATAAACTTATTAAATAAACTTAATAAACTAACGAGTCGATGGAGCAACAAATGTTTTGTGACATCGGCGATGACCAAATTTTCTAGGTTTGCGTCTACTGAAATTGACTCCACTTCTGCCTTTATCAATGGTCTTTAACATGGTTAAAAATAAATCTGGACATGCATAATTTGTTGTATCATAACCAAAATTCAAGGAATCAGAATTTAGAGAGGTATTGAGTTTGTTATGGTCTGAATAGAGAGATCGATGCATGTAATCACTTTAAAGGCTAAACTGTTACAATACGAGAACCATTAACCCATTATTATACTTGCAAAACTTGTGGAGAAAGTCCGAAAATTTGTTAATGTTGTAGGAAACAATTAAAAGTAATGGTGTTACCATGGTGTCTATTTTAAGGTGTGAAAAAGAGTTAGAAATTAGCAAAAGACTCGGTCGAACTAAACTACACCCTCTCAAACTCTACCAATTATTTCATTTCTATTTTCCCACATCATCGGAACAACCAAAAACATCCTCACCATTTTGGCAAATACTAAGCATAACATCACCAATACATTCAATCTAACATACCAATATATATAATCAAATTTCAATGTTTATAAGGTTTGGTTTCGAAACTAGGAGAACTTAATTATACCCAGATTTTGTTCTAGGTTTTTTTTCGTGTCCCATTTGAAGATTTTTGCGAAAATTACCATGTCCGTATGAGGGACTTGACAAAAACATTGTTTCGTGTTCTTGTTGATGGGGTCTAAAACAAGCTTCATCATCTTGACTTTCTATTGTTTATGTTCGCTAGATTTATTTCAAGGCATGGCCGTTTATCACAATCGTTCATTGGATGATTTTCTTCAAGATCATGCAAAGAAATCAATTCCAAAAGATCCTAAAGTTGGTAAAGTATACAACGTATCTCTACCTTCGAACTTTACAGGAATGGAAGTTTCAGTTGTTCACCTCCAAAGCAAGAGTGTTTGGGCTCAAGGAGCTAACTTGGGTTATTTTCATGTTCCTCCAAGGATAATTCCTAACCCAAATGTTACATGGCTAGATATAGTCTTTTCAAATTTAGGAAATTGGTCATCTTACTACTACAATATGCCAAACTACACTTTTGTCACCCCAATCCTCGGTTTCAGTGCCTACGGCATAAGACACACGAAAGGACAAAATGGCCATTTCATCTCTACGACTAGCAAACTTGATCTCCCTCTCGTTCGACACCCAATTATGGTCAAATTCCCTTCTGTGTGGCTTCCACGAGGGAAATGTGTCAAGTTTTACTCAAATGGGAGGACTACAATAACCAACATGTCATTGTCTCACACATGCGAAGTGTGGGGCCAAGGGTATTTCGCGATTGTTGTGCGGATCCCACAAACACATCATGTATGGAAACTGTGGGTGATTGGATTTGGTGTTGGGAGCCTTGGATTCTTGTTGTGTGGATTAGTTTTATATAAGATTATTAGATTCGTTGAGAAGAAGAAAATTCAAAAAATGGAAGCACAATCCGAAAAAGGCGAGGTTTTGGATACAAAATATGTTGGACATAGTAAAATGCCTTGTGCTTTTGGCATAAGAACTCAACCTATTCTTGAGACTGATTATTTTCCTTGAACTTATGTAACCTTGTTCTTGTTCACATTGTAAAGTTTACACTAATATTCATGTTACATATCCTTTACATTATCCAACTTTGATTGTTCTTACAAAATTAGTCCTCAAACCCACATTAATGTATACTTTCTTGTTCCAAAACTACAAGATATCAGATGTGTCAAAACAGAATGTGTCCATTCAGTTTATCGAATTTCCTTATTTGTTTTTCGAGTCTACGAATGTTACATTTGAATTTACTTATTCGCGTCACTACTTTATTGAATATGTTTATGTTTATCTATTCTACAAAAACAATCTACTAGCCCAAATTAATTTAAGAGCAATGGATCTCGAAAGGTGGATCCGTAAAGCCATCACCAAAAATGGAATCAACAACAATCTTGCTTGCAGCCTCAGTTACATGAACTCCATCCCAACTCACATAGTTTTCAGGATCATCACAAGCCGACGCTGTTAGATTTTGTCCGTTTACAAATTTGGTATTCCCACAAAACACCTTAGGATTATAGTTATACGAACCACCTCCATTTCCGCAACATGCTAATGTACCATACTTTAGACCTACAAGTGTACGAGCCTAAGCTTTTAACGCATAAAATAATGTGTAACGGTTGATGTAAGATGCATGATTTTAGAGAGAAATAGTTGTACCGTGAGAAGTGGGATGTTGAAAAATCTCTAGCAATGCTTTATGAGAATCGGCATAAATGACTTTTGCATCACGTAATTCTTGTCTCGTTCGAGTAAGAGCGTCATGAAGCATTTTATTGTATTCGACTACAGCATTGTTGTATGAAATCATACACCCGAATTCATCAACATCTTTTTCATCATGCGGTAGTTGTACCAAAAATGCAGGGTAACATCCTATGGGTGCCAAATTTTGTACAAAAAACGCACGGCCTCCTAACCGATACAACTCCTGCATAAAAATCGTTACAAAAGTTTATTAATTATGCATAATACTTATTTTACTACACCTATGATAATAATGGTCATTACTTATTAACTTGCCTTAATTGTGCCGGTAATTTGTGAAATGACTAGAGGTAGTTTCGGTTTAACTCCGCTGATACCAATTGTGGCTAAATCGGATGTGAAATCATTCTGACCAATGTAAAATGTGTAGAGCGATTTGCCAAAAATATCAGGTGAAGGAAGATCAGACGACCCTATAAATGTAACAAGTTAAGCACAAACTGTGACCATAATTCATTTAGACAACAAAATATGGTACGCTTGCTAATTTTCGTACTCGTGTTAGTTGTTTTACCTTGGGAGTGAAGTTGGTCTACTTGAGCCTTAAAATGTTTCATTTGATTGAGTTGAATCGGCAACGCAAAAGGGCTGAGTCCAGAGACGAACAAGGAGGTTTGCGGTAGTAACACCGTAGACGCCAAAGTTGCATAATTCACACCGTGCCTAAAATCCGATCCAATCGACTTCAAGTAAGGGCTCACAAAAGGAATCCCAATTCTTTCAGCTACATCCGAGTTGAAAAAACTTGATCAACTTTTTTGCTAATCAATATATGTACACATTATAACCAGACAATAAATGATGATACGGTGCAAAATAATGACAATAAATAGTTTCCGACATGTAATTCTTTTTTAAGCAATTAATTGAATTGAACTCAGGGTGATGTATTCTCCTATCAGATCCTCTATTAGAAATGATAAAGGATAAAAATTATGCTTGTTTTATAATATGATCCTAATAAAATACTTTATAAATAGATGAACATAAATTAAATATTATTCATGTTAGAAATACGCACAAACATTAATTTCATTTGGGATACAAAAGGTGTCGTGTAACATACATGGAATGATAATTCAGGATTTCACGAATCGACCCTTATAAGTCGAGCTAAGAAACTGAAAAATGAGACGACTCGGATCAAAACTCCTAAATAATTTTGACTCTTACGAGTCGTTTGTTTGCTCTTCCGAGTCTTATACGATTATTACAAGTCAAAAAATCAGATTGATTCATAGTGTAATGTAATAAAAATACAATAGAACAAAATAGAAAAAGAAATAACTATAGACTAAAGATCAAATGAGTACAACATTTTAAAGTGAAAATTGAGAAACTAATAAAAACGTGTCATGTGTTACTGACCTCACTTTCCCCCACATTTTTAAAAAATTAATATCTCTCAAACGGTAAGTTGAAAAATCACAAAAATTGTACCATAATAATCAGTGTTTAATTATCTTCAATTAGAGATAAAATAAGGTATACTTCCGACAAACTTTTTTTTCATTTTTCGGTGGATTTTGAAAACGATTAACACATGTGGTACCGGCAGATAACACATGTGGTACCGGCTAGTAACACATGTGGTACTAATTTTGTACAATTTGTAAAATCCAAAAAAAAGATTCGTCTAAAGTATACCTTATCACATCTCTAATCGAAGAGAATTAAACGCTGATTATTATGGTGCAATTTTTATAATTTTTGACTTACCGTTTGTGAGATATTTGATTTTTAAAACTGTGGAGGAAAATGAGTATTATGACACATGGTGCATTCTTATTGGTTCCTCTATTTTCACAAAAACTTCTATTATCATTTGAACTTAACTCAATACTATAATCTACTTTCAAAATAAATATTTATGTTGATCATTGGTCAACGACTAAACTATTAACTCTAAGTATGTTTTACTTCTCCTAAAATAAAAATCTAATCTAAATAATAATATACATAGGGGGTTCAAATGAGAATATGAATTTATGTGAGAATGAGGGAATCAATGATATCAAGCCATGTGTACCAAGAGAATGTTCACATGTACAAAACTCATTTACCCACAACATCAATTATCTCACAAACGACAAATCGAAAAATCATGAAAATTGGACCATTAAATTCGGCGTTTCTATCCTCTTCGATTTGCCGTCCCTCAAGGCATACTTTCGACGAGTTTTTTTTCTTCATTTTTTGGTGGGTTTCACATTTACTAACACATGTGTTAAAGTGTTGCGTTTAAGGTTTGGGGTTTAGGGGTTAGGGTTTATGAAACCCCAAATTTCAAACCCTAAACCCCAAACCCTAACCCCTAAACCCCAAACCCTAACCCCTAAACACCAAACCCTAAACCCTAAACGTTTTACGAAACTCTAAACCCTAAATCATACTAAACCCTACTAAACCCCTAAACCCTACTAAACCCTAACCCTAAACCCTAATTTTAACCACAAATTAAATGTACAAACAATCACTAACACATGTGTTACTAATTAGTAAAACCCACCAAAAAATGAAGAAAAAAAGACAAAAAAGTTGTCAAAAGTATGCCTTGATAGACGGCAAATCGAAGAGGAGAAAATGTTAAATTTTATGGTGCAATTTTCATGATTTTTCAACTTACCGTTTGTGAGATATTTAATTTATAAAAATGTGGAGAAGAAAAAATAAAGTGACACATGACATAAATTTGTTGATTCCCTCATTCTCACTCAAAATTGATATACTCATCTGAACCTTAGTCAATATACATATATATTAAAACATAGTGACAAGTCGAGTCGAAGTTGCAAGTTGAAAATTGAAATAGGGGGTTATCAGCTATTGTCGGAGTATAGACCATAGAAGATGAATCACTCTGTCTTTTGAGATTTGTTGCATTTCTCTATGCACTTTACAATCCGTATTCAATTATTGGATCATTATTATTACATTTATTTTACCATTAATTTAAAATAAAAATGTGGACCTGAAGTTTATTTGTATCTTATCTTTCTATGAAACATGAATATTACTACGCATGAAAAATCATTTATGTGCAAACGAAACAACATTCATTTATTAAAATCCTACACAAATGTTGATGAACTCATGAACACGTAAATAAAATGAAATTCTTCAAATGATCAAATCGCTTTATTCGTTTCATATTCTTCCTTAAATGATTTAATTATAAGAAAAATCTGAATTTATTGAATATACAATTTAATGTAGGTATAATAGGTATAATCAGTACTTTTAGATGCATGACAAACCTATGAAATCAATCATGAGACGACCATCAGAAGCACGACCCACCGGACGTTTGAAATAAGTCATGCCATTAGGCGGTGGAGCTTCGGGGAATGCCCACCAAAAACCGCCAGTATCGGAATTCGAGTCACCAAAGTTGAAGATAGCTTCATAATCGCATTTTGCATCACATGACACTGCCAACAATGCCACGATTAGTACCGCTGGAACCACCCGAAAGTGTTGTACGATGGACATATTCATCTATTTTAAGTCTAAAAAGATGAATGAAAGTAAAAGAGGAAAAAGTGAAGAAAAAAAAAAAAGAGGCGACAGAGTGTAAGAAAATGATGTGTTTGAACTTTGAAGGGTGCATATATATATATATATATATATAAACTTGAATAAATATCTTGTTGGTAAGTACACGATGGTATTCAATATAACAACCTAAAAGGATACGTGACGAAAAAGCATACAGAAATCATTTATTACTTATACGTACATCTCATGCATGTTTTAAATTAAACAATCTAAAATACATGTTATGAGAAAATTATAATTTGTGACGTTAAAAGTATGTAAAATTATGTGTTGTTACTACTCCCTCTCTGTCCCATTACAAATGTTCACTATTGACTTTCTAAAGTCTTCATTTTTCAACTTTGACATTAAATATTTTTGTTTGTGTTATATAATACATGATAAAAATTATATCAATGAAAATATATTTAAAACCCAATTCATTCATATATTTTGCATCAAGTATTATATAACACAAATAAAAATATACAAGGTCAAAGTTGAAAACGAATGACTTTCAAAAGTGAATAGTGGACATTTGTAATGGGACGGAGGGAGTACTTGTTAGGTTGAACATGATCGTGTCTACATATGAAATTAAAAAATCAATTGGGCATTGCTAAAGATATATAGTCACCGTAAAAGTTCGGATCTCACATGTATGACTGAAAGGTCAAGGTTTTGAATTCGTATCTCTACATATGTCAGTGATTTATAAATTGGTAATTTATCTAACGTTGATGCTCCATGCAAGTGAACTAGGCGGACACGTACTATTGATATATGACACATGGGTCAGGGCTACCCTTCAAATTACCCCTTTTTAAGATGAATGAAAAACTTGAGGGTAAAAGGTTTAAGAAGATACATGATCAACATATTGTGTTAGAGAAAGATGACAATGTTACCTTTACTTTTTGCACAATGTTTATATCTATCACTTTTATGTAAAGGTACATTAATTGGTAAGTTGGTAAAATTAGTATAGTACTTTTGAATATGAACATACACTTATTGTCTTATTCTAAGACAAACTAAAATAAAATGATAGACGCTCCATCGAGTGCGTACATATAAAAAATTACTTATTTGAATGTTTGATGTGAGTCATCCATACAACCATACATAATCCCTTCAATCTTTGAATGTGCACAAATAGTATAAATACATACGAATGGCAATGATACGTTGGACTTTGAAATTTACAAGTCAATGAACAATTAATTTTGCTAACTTGAGCATCGCAAATTAAACTGGATTCACTATATCGCTTGTCAATAAGGTGGGGCGGGGTCAGATTTGACAAGATCCAAGAGTCACAAGATTCATTTATATGGGTCTGGATCTAACCTATTATTTACCGGATCACGATCCGATCCAAGATCCAGCTAAATTAGTGGATCTAGATCTGGGTCGACGCATTTAATGTAAAACAATTAGAAATTTTTATATTTTAATTCATATTATATTAGTTTTAATAAGAAATGTTAACACAAAATAACCAAGTGTATCTTTAGAATAATTTCATTTATTTACTTACATTCAACCACTAGTATCAAAACATTGCAACATCAGTATATCCTAAACATCTAGATCATTCGATTAGTTAGTTTTATAGCGTGAATCTTTTCAATCATACGTGGATTGGTTGATAAGAAATATTATATCAGTTTTAATAAGAAATGTTAACACAAAATAATCGGTGTATCTTTAGAATAATACTTACATTCAACCACTAGTATCAAAACATTGCAACATCAGTATATCCTAAACATCTAGATCATTCGTTAGTTAGTTTTACAGCGTGAATCTTTTCAATCATACGTGGATTGGTTGATAAATAGTTAGACGTATCATTTAATAATTTTGCTATATCCAATATATATATATATATGGTTGAGTTTTTGTGAGAACAAGGAGATTCCGTGAGAACGGTGAGAACAAATCATAACCACCTATTTTAGTTTAATGGTCTAAAAGGTTGGTGGTATTTTTGTAATTATTGAAAAATCTGGAAAATAGAGGTGACATTTTCGTAAATATGGGAAAACTAAAAGTTTTCATTCACAATGCATCTTTTTGTGAATCATAATTATTTTTTTATGCTTCACAACAATTTTGAAGTTATATATATTTTTTTACATTAACAATACTTTCTAAATATAATGAAGTTAAGATTTTAACATTCACAATTAACATGACTTGTGTTAAGCAATAACGAAAAGTAAATATTAACAATTAATCTATTACTATTTAAGTTACTACATCAAAACACATACATGTGGTGGTGGTGGTTGATAGTGGACTTTTATATTCTTATCTTGAAATTTGTTGTTAGTCAAAAAGTTAATAAAACATTAACACTAAAGAACCTTGTGTGAATAATTTCATTTAACTACTTACATTCAACCACTAGTATCAAAACATTGCAACATCATTATATCCTAAACATCTAGATCATTCGATTAGTTAGTTTTACAGCGTGAATCTTTTCAATCATACCTGGATTGGTTGATTAATTGTGAGATAGAATAACTTTTGCTATGTCTTGAATTCATATCTTGAAATTTGTTGTTAGTCAAAAAGTTAATAAAACATTAACACTAAAGAACCTTGTGTGAACTAAAACACACACACACACACACACACACACACACACACACACATATATATATATATATATATATATATATATATATTAACATTAAGAAATAGCAGTGTATAAAAACAAAGACCCTTTTTAAGCAATAAACTGTTTAGGTGAAACTTATTTGTTAACAGTTTTTGTGTGAAATATATATTGTTTGTGTTAAGCTTATTTGTTCGTGTGAAGTTTAGTTTTTTTTTTTTTTTTTTTTTTGTGTTAAGCAATAAAATGTTTATGTGAAGCTTATTTGTTAATAGTTTTTGTGTGAAACATATTTGTTTGTGTAAAGCCTATTTATTTGTGTGGAGGTTTTTTTTGTGAAGCTTATTTGTTTGTATTAAACAATAAAATATTATCGTGAAGCTTATTTGTTAACAGTTTTTGTGTTAAGCCTATTTGTTGTGTTAAGTTTTTATTAAGCTTATTTGTTGGTGTTAAGCAATAAAATATTTATGTGAAACTTATTTGTTAACATTTTTGTGTAAAGCATATTTGTATGTTTGAAGCCTATTTGTTTGTGTTTTTTTGTGTATAA
Organism: Pseudognaphalium luteoalbum; assembly: GCA_963422505.1. Classification (NCBI taxonomy): domain Eukaryota; kingdom Viridiplantae; phylum Streptophyta; class Magnoliopsida; order Asterales; family Asteraceae; genus Pseudognaphalium; species Pseudognaphalium luteoalbum. Next base: position 40,557,694 of record OY730192.1, read on the forward strand.
AGCTTTTTCTTTTTTGTGTGCGAAGCTTAGTTAACAGCTTTTGTGTGAAACATATTTATTTGTGTGAAGCCTATTTGTTTGTTTAAGGTTATTTGTTTGTATGAAGCTTATTTTTTTTCGTGTGTGTGAAGCTTAGTTGTTTGTGTTAAGTATTAAAATATTTATGTGAAGCTTATTCGTTAACAATTTTTTTTGTGAAGCCTATTTGTTTGTTTAATGCCTATTTGTTTGTGTTAAGCAATAAAATGTTTATGTAAACTTTATTTGTTAAAAGTTTTTGTGTGAAACATATTTATTTGTGTGAAGCCTATTTGTTTGTGCTTCACAGTTATGTATATCAAGTTCATTTTCATTATATTGTATACTAATATAAATTTACTAACGACAATCAACAAAACAAAAAAGACTTCACATGTGTAAAACTTGTGAACGAAAAAGAAAATAAAAAAATTAACAACAAAAGTTAATTGTTAAGGTTAATCAAAGTTCACAATAATTACAAAAATGTCATCATCGCAGAAGTTCAAAATATTTACAAAAATACCACCTCTAATTTCAGTATTTTTGATTAAAGGGAAAAAATGGAGGGATAAAATGTGTTCTCTTCATTATCACAGAATCCTCTTGTTCTCACAAATTTCCACGTATATATTATATATATTGTAACACCCCAATTTTTTGTAAGTGTACATTTATTTAAAAATAGTAGCTTAATAATTTTATATGTAGTTATTTAATATTGTAGTATAATATTAGTAGGAAAGTTAGTAGTGGTCAAATTAGAAAGAATGAAACTTGAAAAGTTAGTTAGTAGTCAAATTGGAAGGAAGTAAACTAGAGGGTGGAAACTGCATATATGTTTAATAAAATAAATTACTTCATGATTTATGTAACACCCCCAAATTTACTGTTTAGCGGAAGCAAGCTTTGGGGTGCTACTAATCAATAGTCAAAACACACAAGGCATATAATGAATGACTCTATATACGTCGTTTTACAAATACATTGATAATATAGTTTTACAATGTATAAATATTTACAAAAGCCCAATAGTTACAATGTTTAGAGATTAATCGGCATAACTTAGTTATAAAATGTAGTAATGCAAAATAATCTCCTGATGTGTATGCTGACTCGAGCTATGGGCATCCTGAGTGAACAGATCCTACTGCTGTTGGGTACCTGAGAACACATGCTAAAAAGGTCATCTGACGCTGGTGAGCTCACAGGATTGTATAATAATTATGTAAGTGTGAACCACAAGATTTAATAATAACCGTTTGAAATGAATCAAGTGATGTATATGTCTGCCATGAGGTCATAGTCTGCGCTTAACGTGGGTGTCAGGATCACAATAAAGTGTCTGATCATGGGTGCCTCCGGGCGAGTGTCTAATCCACACTCGTATGAACAAAAGTTAATGCGTCCGTTTAACCAGTCAGTGCTTGCTGACCCGGACGAGGATGGTCAGTCCTATATGGTACCATACACTAACATTCACGCTACATAAAGTATTACCAGAACTATGATCGTAGAGGACTTAAAAGTGATTAGAAAATAGCTCATGCAAAATATAGCGAGTTTTGTACTCGTGTTCACGTGTAAAACAGTTAGAGCATGTATTCCCACCCCGGGAGTTAGAACAGTAAAAAGTCAGGGCTATGAGACTCACCTGAGCCTGAAGAGTTGCAATGAAGCAAATGTGGTGAAGTAAGATGGGGTGTCCGAAAACTGTAACCTGCCGGGCGTTTATAACGCGCAAGGTTGAATAAAATAAGTAGCTATCTTAAAAGATAACCAATGCTAGTTGTTCATCCAACTAGTAATGTCCAATGATTTGATTTGATTGGTAAGTTTGAGTTTTGAAAACGTGTACGGCCCGTTGGTGATTATTTGCAATAATATTATTATTATGTCGAAGTGTTATACTTAAAAAGTATTTACAAACTTTAGATGACGGGGGTCCGGGGGCAGCGCCCCTGGTTAGAGGGGTCCCAGGGGTGGCAACCCCTGGCGGGGTCCAAGGGGCTGGACCCTGGCTGGGGTCGAGATGCCAGGTCAGCTCGAAAAAATTTTATTTCCACCATATTGTTATAGAGAAAAACGCATCTAAGATTTGAATTTGGGTAAAATCAAGTGATAAAATTTTAGGTCTCGACACTTAGTAAAAATCTGAGTTCTGTTTCATGCGGCACTTATAGCGACACTTAGGGTCTTAGGCGTCACTTAGGAAGTGACGCATGAAATAGCAGAGTCTGGGTAAGGGCGTCACTTATGGAAGTGACGCATAGTGAGGCGTCACTTAGTGGCTTGGGCGACACTTAGGAACTGTCGCATAAAACTGGAAATTCTGAGTTTAGGGCGTCATTTAAGTAAGTGACGCATAAGGGGGGCGGCACTCCATTAATGTCGGGTATAAGTGTCGGATAAGGCTTCTAGGCGTATCTAAACAAGTGACGGAGGTAAGTGTCGGGAAAAAGGGGTTTTATGCGGCACTTATGCAAGTGACGCAAGATTAGGACTTTTAGCGACACTCAGTGCGTCACTTACTGCACCTTCGTTGCGACACTTAAGGCTGTTAACGAATTTTTGAGCTAAAAATGAGTTTTCGGGTTTTCGTTTGGTCTGATTCTTTTACCCAACCCTTATAGGGACATTCTAAGCTTAAAGGAACAATTAGAACCTAAAAATACTCGAAATCGAAAGGTTTCGGGTTTTGTCAGAAACTTACAAATCGTCGCGCGGAGAATCCAGAAAGGTGGAAGTGTAGATCGTTGCGAGGTGGTTCTTTTTCTCCAAACGGGTGGTGAAGATCGAAGTCGTTTGGTGGTGTTTTTAGTGAGATTAAGTGGTGGTGGTGTGGTTTAGTTTAGAGAGAAAAGAAAGAAGTAAAAAAGTGAAAGTGAGAAAGAAGAAAGGAAAAAGGGAAGAAAAGGAAGGGGAAGAGAGAGGGGGGGCTGGTGGGGTCCACTGAGTGTGGGCTTCACCAGTTTTTTGTTCTCCCGCGTACATGTTCCGTGCAGCGTTCGTTTTTCGATCATTTTGCGTTAAATAATTATTTTACACGTTTAGTTATAAGTTTTAAAATACAATTATTTATTTAATATTGTGTTGAAGTATTTTAACAAATACTTAATAAACTTAAATGGTTTCGTTTGCTTGTGTGTTAAATGTTTAAGTCACATAGACGTTTATTATACGATACGAAATGTAATTGCAATAATATCAAAATAATATTTTGGGTATGATATCGTTATTATATAATTTTATATTGTTTAATAAAATTGATCACCAACGTCCGTATTTACTTGAACCGAATTACATTCGATTTGAAACGTGCTTGATTTAACCAAATCGCGCAACTGTATATATATAATAATATATATTATTTGATACACAAATCAGCTTAACACAGTACTAATTACATGTATTACAAAAACGATTAGGACCTAATGACTAGCCCTAATTTGGCGGGTGTTACAATTTATCTGGAAACAAAAATCCAGAAGTAGTATTGTATGTGTGTGCGTGATTGAGAGCCAGGAGAAGGAAGAAGAAGAGCATAACAAATTCTACAAAATTGAAGCCCTAATTTAGTGTATTCTTGCTTTTAATTTCATAATTAAGCATAATCAAGGTAAGAACAATCCTCTAAAAACTTTAATTTTAATGTTTGATTTAGTTCTCATGAACTCTAGAAATGAGTTTTGAAGAAATTGGTAAGTTTTGCAAGTAAGGATATTGATATGTGTATTGGGATTGTAAATAGGTGAAGATAAAGAATTAGAAGGTAAATTGTCAAGTTTGAATATCCATAACAAGTATCAAGGTAAGTAGTAAGAGGTAGTTATGAATATTATTTGTCTGTGATTTCTTTGATGAATGATCAAATGAGTAGTAGTCATTGAAAGTAGTAGTTTATAAGTGACATTGAATTATGTCACTTGTGTTGTTAATGGAGGAATTGAGATTGACTCACTTCCTTGTAGAGTTCCTTGAATAGGAACAAATTGTAGTAACGGATCCTTATTGTAGTTATGTGATTTCTAGAGAGTAATCACTAAAGTAGTATTGTAGTTGATTCATCGTGTATGAAAAGTAGTAGTTAATTGGTAAAAAGGAAGTAATATCTTTAAATTGTAGCTAGCAATGTTGTTAGTTCTTATTACTTACTAAGCAATATAGCTTACCCTATTGCTATGGTGTATGTTTGTGGGTACTAGTGGTTCGAGGCCTAATTTGGAAAAGGAGTCAAATGTCGACTAATGGTGGACTTACTCTTGAGTAGTAAGTAGAATCCCTTCCTCATGATCATGCTCTTAATAATCTAATGAAAGCCCCTCTTTTGTAGCAAAACTTGTTTTGATCAAACTTTTGTAAGTGTTGTAGTAAAGAATTAAATGGTAGTATGATTATGTGATGAAGGTTTAAACAACATTAAATGTTTATGTTTTATGAAAGTATGGTGTTCATAATTTGGTTTTGACTTTATTGAGTCAATTGGGTTGAATTTGTGCAATTGTAATGATTAATACCTAAACGGGTCGTTAGATACCCAAACGGGTCATAAATGGGTCTAAGTGTCAAAATGGGTTAGAGTTATGTTATTAATACTTGTTGTGTTGGTTTAAAGTTTATTTTGATAGTTAAATGTGTTGCCAAAGTTTGAAGATCAGATTGTGAATAGTTTGAAAGTTGACTTATAGTTAAAATGGTCTAAAATGACCACTTTTTGGTCATACGTCCGAAATGTTCAAAATCGTGAATTTTAGAAAAGTGCAAAAAGAGAAACTTTTATTTGGGTTCAGAAAGGTGCTTCCAAAATTTGAGAGTTTAAATGTAACCGAGTACAAAGTTATGAGGTTTTGAAATTTGTAATTTGATAGTAAAAGTGCAAGTTTTTGGGCTTAAATGTAAGTTGTTGTAGCAGGCATGTACCCGGCAAGTACAACACCTACCTGACGGGTATGGGGTTATCCTGCTGGGTTCCACGATGGATAAGGGGTTGTCAAACCAGATAGGCTATGTATAAATCAGGATAGAAATTTAAGGATGTTGGAGTATGCATTACTACCCGGCGGGTACCTAACTGGATTTTATGTTTCTTGTTTTTAACTTATGTATTGAACTCAAAGTTTTATAGTATGTAATATTACAAATATCAATAGTTTTTTATTATTGTTTGAAAAGTTATTGAGTATAAAAAAATTGTGACGTTTCATATATATATATCATAAAACTTGACATAAACATTATTTATTATTTTCATATATAATAATTGTCACATAATAAAAGAGTATATTAATTGTTGAATAGTTGTATATAATTTCTTTTTAATAGTTTTTTTTATAATTTAAATTGGTTGACTCAAATGGGTCATGAATCGACTAAATTAGAGATTCATCTATATGGATCGACCCATTAAATCTCTTATAAATCCATTTTTCTAACTTATTGGATTACATAAATAGGGCGGTTCGAATTTAGATCAAGACCCACCCATTAATACCCCTTGTTTGCATGTTTGAGTGAGTCTTCCACACAACTATACATAATCCCTTCAATTTTTGAATGTGCATAATAGTATAAATACATACGAGTAGTAATGATACGTTGGACTTTGACATTTACAAGTCAATGAACAATTAATTTTGCTAACTTAGGCATCCCAAATTAAACTGAATTGACTGTATGGTCTGTAAATGGAACATGTAGGTTCGAATCTTGATAAGATTTAATGGGTCACAAAATCCATTTACATGGGTCTGGATTTGGTCCATTAGTTATTGGATCATATCTGATCCAAGATCCAACTAAATTAATAGATCAGATTTGGGTCGACTCATCTAATATAAAAGAATTAGGAAATTTTTTATTTTTAGTTCATATTATTTAAGTTTTAATAAGAAATGTTAACAAAATAATCAAGTATATCTTAGAGAAATTTCATTTATTTACTAACATTCAACCAATAGTATCAAAACATTGCAACATTAGTATATCTCAAACCTTTAAATCATTTGATTAGTTAGTTTTACCGCGTGAATCATTTTCAATCAAACGTGGAATGGCTGATAAATTATGATACGTACCATTTAATAATTTTGCTACATTATATATATATATATATATATATATATATATATATATATATATAAAAAGCATGAAACTTGACATAAACATTATTTTTTATTTTCATATAGAGTAAATTGCACGGATCATCCCTGTGTTATGTCATAAAAGCACAAATCATCCCTAAAAAAATAAATAGCATTAGACATCCTGTGTTTGATACTTTTGATCAATTGTCATCCTTCCATACATGAAATGACAAATATACCCTTATTCTAATATTTCTAAATAAAAATCCAATCTGTAATTAAAATAATAATATTGATTACAATGCATTTTTCATATTATGTACCCTCCCAATGCCCGTAGACCTTTTCTAACCCACCGCCCATTTCAATTTCTCATTTTCACATGTTCGAAATGTGTTACAGATCAAGATTCCGACGAGCTAAAATTACGACAACTAAAAGGGAGGCCTAATGTGGAATTATAAAGATCTTTCGGTGGATCTCTTACCGTGAAGAAGACAGTAAATGGTGCTTATGTTTCAAACAATACAACCACCCGCCATAAATGTAGCGATGACGATGTTGGTCGGATCTAGTGTAATCGAGGCAACTTCATGTGGATATGAATACGAATCTCAGTAAATGCCAGCGATTCCGAATGGAATCGGAACGGAAACATTCAGAGATCGCAAGAAGAATTATAACCAGGTGATAACGTCCACAACCTATATCGAATACGACGGCCTCTAACTCAATCCCGACGATCTCTTCCACCTGTACACATTTCCGACAACCTGCTAAACCGGGCACTCGTAGGTCTCGCAGCTAATGAAGATGGCGCCTTCATTTGCTGCAACGGAGGCTTTCGCCGGAAAATGAAAAGAAGCGCGAAGAAGAAAATTAGGGGAGGAGAGGAGTATGGTGGTGTTAATATGTGTAAAGATTAAAATGGTATTGTTTCGTTAATGATGTTGATAAGGTTACTGTTGCAGTATTGTTTCGTTGATGATGATGATGTTTGTTAGAAAAGAATAATAAATTAACCATGAATATTTAATATATATTTGTTTAAAGATTGAGGGTATATTTGTCATTTAAGATCAAGAAGGACGACAAGTGTCCAAAAATAATGAACACAAGGATGTCTCATGCTATTTAAGTTTTTCAGGGATGATTCATGCTTTTTCTATATAACACAGGGATGATCCATGCAATTTGCTCTTTCATATATAACAATTGTCACATAATGAAGAAGTATATTATTTGTAGAATAGTTGTACATAATGTTTTTTAATTGTTATTTTTTATAATTTAAATGGGTCGATCAAGACGGGTCGATAATGGGTTGACCTAAATAAAGATCCATTTAAATGGATTGACCATTTGAATCCCTTATTAGATCTTTGAATCTATTTTTCTGATCCATTTGATCATATAAATAGTACACAGTGGGCTAGATCTAATTCAAGATCTGCCCCGACACCCCTTATTTGCATGTTTGATGGGTGTCTTTTATACAACCATTTTGAATGTCCATATATATAAATACTATAAATACATACGAGTAGTAATGATACGTTGGACTTTGACATTTACAAGTCAATGAACAATTAATTTTGCTAACTTAAGCATCGCAAATTAAACTGAATTGACTGTAATCGTCGATATGCTACCTCCCTTTTGCTTCGTCTTCATTTTATTTATTTATTGATGGTATTGTTAGTTGTTACAATACCAATATATATTTATTATACTAGCATTTTACCCGCGCTATGCAGCGGTATAAAAAAAACTTGCAATAGTTGTTCAATTATGTCATGATTTAGTAAAAACTGAAAAGAAAAGATAGCGATATACATCAATTTCTTACTTTATTGTATACATTATTATCGGTTAAAGTTGAACTTTCATACCATTAGTCTACTAACTTAAAACCCGTCAACCAATTTTATATTTTAGGTCAGATTTGAGTTAAGGTTTGCGTTAACTCATCAATCGATCAAGAATTTTTTTTAATTTTTTAATAAAATGATCCTACCCATGAACTTGTTTACCCCCGATTACCGAAATGGGTTATCAAATCATTTTCTAGGTGAATACTTTTATATCAACCATTTTATAAAATCATTCGAGTTTAAGTTTTGAACTTTGTACCTTGAATTTTAAATCCATTAACTTGAATTATGAACTTTTAATCACTATTATAGTTAAATAGATTATCTTTACAATAAGAAAAAAAACAGTGATTCATATGTTTGTACTTTTTGCATTATATATTGTACTAAATAAGACAGTGGAATAGTAACTTATATTTTTTTAAGGATATTAAATTACCAAACTATTTTACAGTAGTAGAAGTAGATCAACTTTTACGATTACTTGAATAACATATTATCTAAAAATATGAACGAAGTATTAGCTAACTTTTTTTTATCATAGAAATGACTATCAAAAGTTTCAATAATAGAAAAAAAAAACTATAGATTTTATCATAATTCTAGTAATACAGTACATGACACATCATCATTTTTTCGAATTTTGAGATGACATATTGCTAAAAATATGATAAAAATGATAGTTGCTTTTACCATTGATAATATTTAGAGTTGATATCTAAAATTTTAAATATGTTAATAGTTCGTTTCTATTTTAGGTAATTTACCCTTACTTGAATGTCATGCAAAAAAGTAAAATATTAAAGATAGTAAAAAAGTTTTAGTATCTCTTTATTTAAAGTTTAATATAAGTTTTTAACCTTTATATATTATATTATATATCATAGATACTTATAATCTGTAAGAAAAAAAATTGTAATAATTATTCTATAAAACAGTTGTAACCGACATTTTAATATACACTAATATGCTATCTTAGTTGGTTATAATATTAAGTTACATATATATTTGAAATTGAAATTGAAAGTGAAAATTAAAGTTTATAATTAATAACATTGATTAAGTATTTAATTGTAAACATATTAATGAAATGAATGGTAAATTAGTAAATTACTATTACTCCTCTAAGACTTTGTCTCATTTGTTTTATATAGTAGTTTAGATAAGAAAAATACTTCCGTACTACACTGCATGTGAAAATACTTATCTACATCAGCACATAGAGAAAATTTTAACAAAATAAAAAATTGTGATCGACATTTTTGTACAACCTATCCAAATCCTGGTATAAAATGATACAACTTTTTATACTCGTAAATGAAAATATACTTGGCGGAGGTGGGAAACTTAAATGGAGGAGGTAAAATGATTATTTTGTTGTTCTTCTATGATTTTTGTGGTGTAAAATTTAAAAATGTCATTAATACATTAAAAAAATTTTGTAAATATTTCTTAAGATGGCAGCTAACTCTACTACCTATTTTAGATCCAATTTTTACCTCTTAAGAGTTAAGAGTGCTGTAAATCAAACCAATCAAAGATAATAGGTAAATGCGTCATAAAAGTTGTCATCTTATAAAAACATATATTGTTCGAAACAAATGTTTTATTTACACAAGTTCATTTGGGAAGCGGTAGTGGTGTAAAAGAGGAATTATTAGATAATTAGAATTTTTTATGCATGTATTAATATATTATAAGGGACATAAATTATTTGCAATTTGATTAATTTTTAATTTTTAATTAATAGAGGAGTAACATTAACGAAATCTATTGGGCCTTATTATCATAACCAATGTTCTTAAAATGCCTGTTTATGGCCTTGTTGATGGGCTCGCAAAAGTTGGGCTTCATACTATAGGCTAAATGATGTTGTGTAGCACTTTAGCCCTAGAAATGATATCAAAGAGCAAGAGCTCTAATGTGATGTTTATAATAATGAAAGATAAATAAAATCAAATTATTGGGTCCCTTGAACATTTGTGAAATCTTTTAGAAAGATTGATTCCGTTACGTCATTGATATGGAAAAATTGGAAGGGACAAATTTTAATAATCATTTCTGTTGTAAAACTTCATGTTAAAAGATATTAGGAAAATGCTCTACGTAGCCCTAAGGGCTATGAATAAGAAATTCAGACACGCATTGGATGTTTGTACCTTAATATAACCACTCACCCTCTGAATATAACTTCCCCCAATCAACCAAATATACAACCTTTTTATGCATGAATCTAACTCTTAAACATAGCCCTTAGGGCTATATATAGCAAAATCCAAGATATTAATAGGTCCGAAATTCATGTAGCTATCTTCCTACTTTACTTTAAGGGACAACTTAAAAAGGGTAACGATTAATGAGGGGTAAAACTGACATCTATTATTCCCTCAACGACCGATCTCACACTTAACATGAGAGAGGTGTATCATGTAACTCATACTTAAAGGAATATGAGATGAGGATTAAAGTAATGACCTTCGCATTATGCTGTATGTAATGGCGGGTGAGTATGTTCACTTAAAACAATTTCTATTTCTTGCTAAAAAAGTTCGTGTCAGTAACATCTTCATATATGTTTGCTTCGAGACAAAAATCATTTATTTAATTTAATGATATCAATTTTCGAAATAAATGAAACATTGCTACTTAAATGCAATATATATATATATATATATATATATATATATATATATATATATATTAAATTATTTTAAAGTATTTTAGATAGTTAAAAAGTAATTTTAAAATCTTTCTCACGTTCTCACGAAAATTAACCTTCTCATTTTAACCTGGGAATATATATATATATATATATATATATGCTACTTAGAATGATTATGAAACTAAGCCTACTACAAATACTGTAGTTTAAATTTATCTTTGTATATATACTATATATACTCCTATTAATGAATAATAATAACACCTAATTTTAAAATATTAAAATGAATTCAATTAGTCGGTAGAACACCTGGGCAGGCAGACACGTAAGGAAATTGAACGAATCAGAATGAAACACGTAACCAGATATCACGTGAAAATAAATACGTGCCACATGGGCCCAATAAAAAGATGGGTACAATGACGTGGGGGTTTCGATTTGTGAGCTGGATTTTGCTGATGGGTCATGGGCCCACGCTGCTTTCCTTTTTTTTTTTTATTTATATTATTAAAATTAATTATTATGAACCGAGCCCATTCAGTAGACACGTCGATTACCCGGACCACATCTTAAACCGACATCAGCAATGGTATTGGTGTGGTCCACCTAATGACTTCCGAGATGCCCTTTTTTCCATTTTTAAAAACAATTTGATCGTGGTTTGATCTTGGCCGTCCTCTAGGGGCCCATGAGTCTAGTGCTTGCTTGTTGCGCATGTTTATTTACTATTCTCTCCCTCTCTATTGTTAAAATTTACCCTGTTTAATTTAACATGAATAAAAAATGTATTTAGGTCATATAATTGGCATTATGTGGTACGTTAATCGTAAGTGATACTTAAAATTGATTTATTTTCCAAAACTAACATGATTTTTTATTAATGATGATATAAATAGGTTATTATTTCAAGAGCTTTTTTTTAAACAGATTTATACATTATGTTTATCAAACAACGGTTTTAACTTGAACTTGTAAAAAATAAACTTAAGCTTACATAAACTACGTTATCAAACACCCCCTTAACCTCCAACTCTCCAAGAGGAACTGTTTTGGTTGAGGTATCGGGCGGGTTTATTGTACGTTTTAAGGTCATGGTCGATTTTCATCTCCTATAATGCTTTATACCAGGTTATTGTCCTTAAGTAGTTCGGTAATGTTTGACGTTTAGATTATAGGGTATCCACCGTTGAAACTTTGGGCTATTGTACTTTTAGTGTTTGTATTCTGCTATGAAGCACAATTATATGTCTTGGTTGGGGTCAATTTGCATGGTCGGTTTGGTTGAGTCAAGTTGTATGGTCATTTGAGTAATGGTATTTATGCCAAATTACATACATATTGGGAGGCTTTGTCGCCGTTCCAAATCGACAACACTATCTGACGTCGTTCTCCCACTCCCCGATGGGATTCTGAAGTAGTGTCCGGCAAGCATCGCTTCTTTCTACATTCCCCCCCCCACCCATTTATTTTAAAAGTCAAATATAAATCTAGAAAACATTGTAACTTAGTATCATCAACTCCTTCACTTTTTGAGCATTAGGGCATGTTTGGTTGGCAGATTGTGATGGAATCTGATTGAATTGGAATCAGATTCCATTCCATTATCCTGTTTGGTTGGTAAAACACGATGGAATGGAATTCAATTCCATTCCATTCCTTTGTCTGTTTGGTTGACATACGGAATGGAATTTGATTCCATCAAATTCCATAAAATGAATGAATTCAATTCCTTAGGATATTGGATGTAATCTAATTCAATGAACAAAGGAATGTTGTGCAACTACGTTATATGATTTTATACTACGTGTCTACATTATATAATTCATGTTACGTTATTTTTATAATATGTTTCAAAATTTATATTTTTATAAAATATTTTATATTTTATAAAAAAAAATATAATATATAACTTCTTTTATGTTTTAGATTTTGCATTTTATAAAATATTTTATAATTTTATAAAATATTTTATATTTTTATAAAATATTTATAATTTTATATAACATTTACTATTTTTATAACACAAACAAAGATATTTAAGTTAAAGTTGTAAATAATTGACTATGAAAAGTCAAAACATGACACTTTGGGTGGGACGAAGGGAGTATATAACACAATCAAAAATATTTAAGGTTAAAGTTGAAAAATAATAACTTTTAAAAGTCAAAATGAGACACTTAATTTGGGACGGAGGGAGTATTATATTTTATGTTTTTATATAACATTTACTATTTTTATAAAATATTTAATATTTTTATAAAATATTGTGTTTTAATAAAATATTTTTAAATTTTATTTATATATTACATTTTTTATTTTACAATTTTTTTTATTTTATATATTTTTAATTCTATTTTATATTTATATCTTCCTAATATATTTTATATTTATATTTAATATTTATATATTTATATTTATGCTTGGAATTTCAATTCCATTCTGTGTCAACCAAACGCGCATGACATATTGTAATTCCTTCATAATTACATTCCATTGAATCAGATTTCAATTCCATTAAATTCCAATTCCATCAAATTCCAATTCTTTTGACAGATTTCATTTATTCATAAATCATTCTTTGAACCAAACGAGACCTTAGTATTCTCATAAGAACATTATAAATACGGTATTAGTAATTCTCTCTTACTCTAATACTTCATTTTGTAGAATTTGGTTTGACTTTGGCATGATCATATGATTATGTAAATTGTTTGTATAGTTTCCAGTTATTTAAGACAGGGCTAATGGTAAATCCGACACTACTTTTGGTCAATCCACCAAAATATTGCATTAACGGATTATAAAATACAATTAATTAAGATAGAGGATCCGAGGGGAAGACCTCATTTGAGGTGAAGGAGGAGGAGACCAATTTTTACTGCATTTTAAGGCTAAAATATTGTAATTTACGAAAGTTACTGCATTTTATACATATCAAAAATCACTGCATTTTAACTCTTACATTTTGGTCCTAAAATGCAGTAAATTAAGCTCTCTCCTCCTTCTCCTCATATAAGGTTTTCTCCTCTGAACCTTACCCATTAGTTAATGCATATTTTTGGTGGATTTATAAAAAAAATAGTGGATATATCACCACCCGATAGATATATACTCTACCCGTTCCATTATAGGTGTCATGTTATGAATTTTTAAAGTATTTTTTTTCAATTTGGACCTTAAATATATTTCTTTGTGTTATATATTAATTAATTCAAAATATATGAATGAGTTGAGTTTTAAATGTATTTTCATCATGTATTATATAACACAAACAAAATTATTTAAGGTCAAAATTAAAAAAAAAAGACTTTAAAATGTCAAAACATGAAATTTGTAATAGGACGGAGCGAGTACATATCATGAGGTTGACGTTAACTTTTTTTCTTATATCTTGTGGATAATGTTCTTGTCTGCTTCTCCGTAATTAAATTAATAATATCAATTATCAAACAAAATTTGGTAATATAATGTATATACTTATGTATGTTATTTGTTGTTTCATCTATTATTATGGAGAAACTAAAGTTTTAAGAAGAATATGGTGGTAAGGAAAAAATTAGATTAAATCCCCTATTTACAATCATGTAACTACGTTTCTTCTTGATACATATATAAGAAAAGCGTCAAGCTTTTTTACGATGACACATCATCACAAAAATTTCTTTTCCTTTTTATTTTTTATATCAAATTATTATTATTATTATTATTATTATTATTATTATTATTATTATTATTATTAACTAACATCTTCATATTAATTATGTGCTTTGATACATCTACATCTTTACATTTATTATCAAAAACTTTCATTTTATCATTCTATATTTTTGCGATTTATCTATCAGACTTCGTTTAACCTACTTTAAAAGTTGTCATATTCAATTTTATCTTTCATCTTTCGAGATGTATATAACTTACTTTACATTTCTTATCAAACACTTTTCATTTAAAGTTATTTTGCTTTTCTCAAAATATATTTATTTAAAGTAATTTATATCTGGTAAACACTTTCGCTTTCACATTAAAAAACTTTTGCAATTATTAGCAAACTTTAAATAATATACTTTAAAAACATTTTTCAGTTTTATTTATCGACATGTACACATCTTATCTTACATGCGTTGTCAAACGCTTTTACTATTTGAATTAACTTTTTAGCTTATTTAGAAAATAATATTAACTTCCTTTAAATTTTGTTATATTCATCTTAATATTTCACCACATGAATATTCATTTTATCAAACATTTTCATTTTCTTAATAGATATGCCAAAAAATATTAAAATCTTTCATAGCATCTAAGTTAGTTACATAATGTATCTAACGAGTAAATTTTACCCGCGCGTTGCGACGGAACAAAAATGCTTATACTAATTTATTACATAATTTGGTAATACAAGTTTTTTACCCGCGCGTTGCAACGAGATTAAAAAGTACATTCTTAAACTCCAGTATGAAATATGAAATTTTAATTTTATGTATCGTGCGTTGCGACGGGGTAAAAAATTAAATTTTTAAAACTCCAATATAACAAATATTTTTTTATTATTATACAAATATGTATATATACAATTAAAAAAATTTTAAGTAGTAAAATTTTTTAGGATTTTTTTGTTTAAAAATATAATATAAGATAACACAACTTTTTATTAAAATAATTTTGTTGAAAAAAAATTGGGAAAAACTTTTTTTTTACGGTGAGTAAAAAATTACATTTTAAATTAACATATAAATTTTATAAAAAATTTTAAGTTGTCGAAGGTATGATCTCTTTATGGTTGTTTTTTTATTATACTAATATGTATGTATAACTGGAAAAATATAAATTAATACAAATTTGATAGAATACTACATAAAAATGTTAAGTTTAATTATCGTTCGTAATTATTTGTATAATTTTCTCGTAATAAAATTCGTATAAAAGTTTGTTGTAAGCAAAGGGGAAAAAAATGTATAAGGTATTAGTAAAAAAAAGGTAAAAAAAGTAAAGTTAAAATATAAAGGGGGAAAATAGAAAATGTTAAAACCTAAAGGAAAGAAAATGAAAGAGTGATAAAAGTTGAGACGAAGAAAATGAAAATTAGTTAAAAGTTAGAGGGTAGAAAATAAAAAAATCCTAAAAGTGAAGGGGGAGAAATTAGAAAATTACATGGTAGAAAATAGAAAAGTACTAAAAGTTAAGGGATAGAAAATTAAAAAACACTTAAACATAAAGGGTGTAAAATGAAAAAGTGCTAAAAATTAAGGAAAGGAAAATGTAAATAAGTTTGTACTATTCATTGAATAGTATTCAATCACCTTCCTCGTGATTGTATGTAGGACTAATATTCTTTTACATACGAGTTATTTAATTGTTGTATAGTTCATTCCTTTTTAGCTGTTAGATGCTTAAAAGTTAAAACGTTTTATATACATATCCGATTTTATAAGTAATCATAAGAACTTTAAATATTCATTAATTATGACAACATCATTACGCACTGAAGATGAGCAATTGAAAAGCTATTAATGAGACGTAATTAATAACTAAATTGGACATTTGAAATGATCGATTGTTACTAACATGATAAGTCATTGAGTCAACCTTAAGACTAACGACATTTCTTTTTTTCTTTGTTTTAGCTTTTAAAATATCATCGCATGATCATAGCTAACATTAAGATAAAAGACATTAACATTTCTAGACATGGATCTGGGTTCGTGCATCCCTCGTAAGCTTACTAGTATATATATATATATATACATCATGATGATGAACGTGTACCCACTACACAAACATATATATTCCTTTTGTTATATTTTAGTTTAGATTCTTATTCTTATTATTTTGACATATTATTGTTTTCACTTCTACTTGAATAAGCAATCTTTTGAATGTGGAGGTGTGTTAGCAATATACTCCATACTTACAAGATGACTGTAGAGGTAGCCTTCTCAAAGCGTCTTGGGCTCGTGGCGGATCAAAATAGAATTTAATATTAGCCAAGATTTAAGTGAATGGGTTTGAATATGTCCCATTAGCTAATTGGTCATGATCTGATCTGATTTAAGATCCAACGAATCAAGGAAAAAGAACATCCATTTTGTTTAATTTTTATATACAAGGGTGTGTATATAACACAATGCATATGCAATGGAATGATTATTTAGACAGCACCCAATGGTGCATCATTTGCGCCTTCCAACCAACGGAACCGACTTCATTAGTAGGGTTAGTCAGTTTGGAGCCGTTGGTTGATTCGTCGAAAATCCGACGAAGAAACGAACGTAATAGTTTTCTTTTATGTTTTGTTAATGTATATAAATAAATTTATATTGGTAATCAAATGTGAGGCACAAAAGTTGAAGTGACGGTGTCATTGTTACCAGTGGCTGTAGTTAGATGTTACAAGTTTCGATTAGTTTTATAAAAAGTTGATGTAGCACACCAATTAATAAGTCACTTTTAGTTTCAGTCAATTAATGGGACTTTGAGAGTAGTGTTATTAACATGCATCTTCTATCGTTTCATAAGAATTTAATACCGGGTAATAATTAATTACGAAGTAATGTTTTGATTACACATAATGCCATAATGGAGTATATGATATATATGATATTCATGGCAAAAAAATATTTTGTTCATTTGTCAATAGAATAATAATTCACGGAATTATTACTCCTTAGATAAAAATCATTATAGTAACGCGTTACGATCATGATCATATTCGATCTATGATATCGGATACTATGTCAAAGTTGTCAAAACTTGCCTTTCCAATTTTGACTTCCGCTTTAGACAACAATTTTGACTTCCGCTGGGATTGTTAGATGATGCATCAACCACAATTGCGCAATTAATTGGTTTGGTATTTGGGTTTCTAGTTTTCAAACTCTTTTTGTTGTATTTTTCTATTTGAAGGTTTTTTCTGTATCTTTTTTCCCGTTTAAGTGTTTTTCTTTGATATATTATAATAATATTAATATTATGCTTTTGCCGTGGAAAAAAAAGATATATCATTCTACAAAAAGTTATAATTGTAGCATTCCTTAGAACATTTGTAATTTCAATTCAATATTGTAGTATTCTTGACATAACTAATTCGTTTTCTGTATAATCATCGGGTGTAATGGTAAGATATTATGAGTTCCTCACAATAGAGCTCAGTTACAAAACTTTTAAGGTAAAAGTTACTAGTGACTAGAGAAAAGATCAAAACACTTAATGGGATACTTTAGTTGGAATGCACAAATTCGATTTTAAAAATAGCCGCGTAATCTGTAAGATAAAAATGCATTCTTCATTTTTTTGAAAACAACTTGCCATGAAATTAGGAATTAATTGATCCATGCCATAGACTTACGGTTTCGCTTATTACAACTATAATTTTGCTCTACTTTTTTTTTTTCGTTCAAGAACAATACAAACATAGTAAGTTTTTTTTGTTTTGCGGTTCAAAGTATAAAGGTACGAGTATTTTTTCCGTGAACAATACAATTTTACCTTTTCTATTGGAAGGGTATTTTACACTTATTATACACATAAAACAAATTTGGAAAATGAAAACAATAAATCTATACACTAATACACATGTAGTCTTATAGTTCACTTGGAATTCTTGGATATAATTTTTTCTTGTTCAGCCGTTCAAGTTATACGGGTAGAGCGAGTATTTTTTCCGGGAACAATACAATTTTACGTTTTCTATTGGAAGTGTTTTTATAGAGTTATTATACACATAGAACAATTTCGAAAAATGAAAACAATAAATTTATACACTAATACACATGTAGTGTTATATAAGTCTATCTTTTCTAAAAAAACATGTAGTATTATATATTTCACTTGGAATTTTGGATAACAAGAAACTGGATGATTAGAATCATACGAGTAATATTCATTGTTATTCTTATTTTTCAGGTTAGCCAAACTAATCACATAAGTAGAATAAATGATAAAATAATAATAATAATGATAATGATAACGATAACAATAATAATAATAATAATCTTTTTCTATATATTTATATACTAAAAGAAAATCTTGAGAGAATAATAGCTATTAGATAGAGATCAACAAATAAAATCTAACCCTTAATTAATTAATGACATCATTAATCCCATTTTATTGTGACTTAAAGACTAATATACTCTTACCTATTTATAATATGACGCTTCAATATTTACAATATAAATCATTAATTTTTTTCTTTTTCTGTAAATAATCCTCAAGATATTTTATACAAATATTAATTTAATAACTATTTTATTATTTATTCTATAATTCAAACTCTTTCTGTAATCTTTTTTATTTTAATTTATTTGAAAAAAAACACTAATACGTTATTTCCATAATTAAAAAATCATAACATCATTTCATCACCTAATGATTTAAATTCTTATACGATCATATTCTTTGAATTATTTTATCAATTACTGATTTACGATTCCTCGACAAATTCAAAGTAATCACACGAGTAGGATAACAAAAGGTCAAAAAGTGTTTGATAAAACTGCGGGTGGAATCAACCACTGGTCATGTGCCACGTGGTCCTCTGTTGGCGGGGACTGAAATAGAAAGCGTGCTGATTCAGCTAAGCATTTGGACGGTAGGATTGCGTTTGTTGTTGGTGGAATCTCGCTCCAAGTCAAACATCATGCGTCAGACATGGTATGCTCTCCGCGTCGGACAGTGGACCCCATGCTCCACCTTTTATTGTTTTTTCTTACGACATTTTTTTTTAATTATGTGTTTAGTAACAACGGGTTAAGTTAAGGGTTGGAATTAGGGTTGTAGCTGGAATTTCTGATCGGAGATAGAGCTTGAATTTCTATTCAAAAGTTACTTCAAAGAATTATTTGTTTAGTAATGAACTTCTGGTCGGAGATAAGAGCTTCTTGAAACTTACATTTAAGAAATCTCATTTTTATTGTGTCGTCAAATAAGATTTATATACCGTGACTTGTGAAAATATGGAGGCTTTGGTTAATTGTTCATCTCGAGGCTATCCGAGTCTTCATTTTAGTTTGTTTTATTTGGGTGTTTTGTCCTCCATCCTCGAAGCTTTTTCCCTCTTTGTATATTTTCTCGTTTCTCGTTAGTTTGAGAGAAAATTTATATGTAAATACTAGTGTTAAATCTGTGTGACGTACGATTAATAATATATAATGTTGTAATATGTGAATTATAAGTTTAACGGTATATGAAATATTTTAAGCATATTCAAATTTATGTTGTAGAGTATAAATGTGTAGATCATGTTTGTGGTATATAGTTAAAAATATGTTGTGTACAATCGCTTCTTTTTATATAATTTTTTTTTGGTAACATTAAAAAATAATGTATAGATGATATTTAGTAACTTGGGGGTGGTGGGGGAACCCGCTTATATTATATACGTAGTAGTACTAACGATAACTAATGAATTGCAAGAATTCTTCATTATATATGTATATTATATACATTATGTAATAGATTATATATTATATATAATTAATACATTATCATTTATCATATCTACATCAATTAATTTTGATGCTTTAGTCTAATCTATAATGTAACACCTCAAAATTTAAAGTATTATTTGGTAAAGGTAAAACTAATTGTTTTAAGTTATTATTATTATAAATGGTATAAAATAATAATAAGTGTGATTAGTTTTAAGTTTCAGACAATAATAATTACGGAGAGTAAAATTAAATAACCAGAAGTTCAAGAAGGAGAGAAATAAATCGCGGGAGCAAGATTCAATTAGTAAACACTAAATTGAAGCTTAAGGAGTTAATTTCTAATGTTAAATTCAATTAGTAAAAACCCACAATACTATCATTAACAAAACACACAAACACATATCTAATGTAAAATCACAAACCGTTGACTAGTTTGCGAAACTATGCTAGTCCAATTCAAGGTTCGTCGATTAGTAGTACTAGTATATACACACAAAAAAACATCGTTTTCAAGTTGCTTCATTAAAACTAAATTGGACTGTGATGTGCCCTAAAATACTAAATGCCATATCAAATCTGTCAACGTTTACATCGTCATTTTGTACTATAATCTTATCTGTTTGACTAGTTTGCGAAACAAAAAATGATTCATATCATGATGTGTATTGCGTTATACTTCGTTATGAAACAAACGATCACTACAACAACTTTCAAGCCGACAAGTCGCATTGTCTTCATAATAGCGAAAATTCTTCGGTCAGTATATATAGTGTGAAGAAACCACAGATCTTATGATGAAATATAAGATCAATAACTAAATTTCCAGAAATCAAAATAACAATTCAACTTCTTTCCAGAAAATAATCAAAGAACAAATACAATAGAAAACTCACTACAACACTCTATACACTCATATCATAACAGAAATCATTCATCAAAGAAATGAATCAAAGAATCACAGATCATAAGCTATGAACCCTAGAATGTGATTGAGAGAGTATAGTATACGGCTCAAGTGAGAATGAATGAAAAAATAGGTTTAATAACCCGTATGATACACATATATATGAATATTAAATAACCACAAATAGTCCTTGAAGAATAGGCTTGTTGCACAAGTGTAGAAAACCAACTGGAACAACAACCTTTGAGAAAGCAATATGCACACTTTAAGCCCTACAACTTATAAACAAATAAACCTGAAATAAACTTCTAGAAAACACCACTTAGTAGATACAAAATACAAACACTTAGACTTATTCATAAGCTTGAACTATATATTTTAACATTCCCCCTCAAGCTTATTTTTGAATAAGTCAAACATTCCAAGTTTCTCAGTCAAAAATTTATGCTGAGAAACACTTAACCCCTTTGTAAGAATATCTGCAAATTGATCTGCAGATTTAACTTGAACTGTTTTAATAACACCATTTGCAATTTTTTCTCTAATAAAATGTAAATCTATTTCAAAATGTTTTGTTCTTTCATGAAAAACAGGATTGCTAGCTATTTGCATAGCTGAACTATTATCACAAAACATCTCAACTGGAAGAGAAACCTTAACACTAAGGTCAGATAATAAAGCAATGAGCCAAACAATTTCACAAGTTACAGCAGCCATAGCTCTATATTCAGCCTCTGCAGATGATCTAGAAACAGTAGTCTGTTTCTTACTTTTTCAAGAAATAAGAGACCCATTCAAATAAACACAATAACCAGTGACAGATCTTTTTGTCAAAGAACATTTACCCCAGTCTGCATCTACAAAGGCTTTTAATTCAGAATTACTTGTATGCCTACTAAAATGAATACCTTTACCAAGAGAACCTTTTAAATATCTTAGAACTCTTAAAGCTAATTTAAGATGAGATTGTAAAGGAGCATGCATATATCTACTCAAACAATTCACAGCAAAAGAAATATCAAGTCTAGTTAAAGTTAAGTAAATCAATTTTCCTACCAACTTTTGATATTCAGTAATATTTTCAATTAAACTATCAGAATCTGTCACAGTAGATGAAATAACATAATTTGGTTCAATAGGAGTAGAAGCTGGTTTACAACCAAGTAGACCAAACTCACTTAAGAGTTCAAGACAATATTTCCTCTGAGACATACAAATACCATTACTATTGTCAAGAATCTCAATACCAAGAAAGTATTTTAATTTTTCTAAATCTTTTATCATAAACTTTGAACTTAAAAAATCTTTAACTTTCTCAATATCAACCAAACTATTACCAGTAATAACAATGTCATCATAATAAACTAGTAAAGCAATATATACATTATTGTGATTCAAAGTATACAAAGAATAATCAGATTTACTTTGTTCAAAACCATATTCAGTTAAGGCACAAGTAAGTTTCTCATTCCATTTTCTAGGAGCTTACTTTAATCCATACAAAGATTTATTTAACTTACACACTTTCTTTTCATTTTCAGAATAATATCCTTCAGGTAAACTCATATAAACATCTTCATCAAGATCACCATACAAAAAAGCATTGTTAATATCTAACTGATATAAAGGTCAATTATGTTGCACAGCTATATTAATCATACATCTAACAGTTACCATTTTAACAACAGGAGAAAATGTCTCTTCATAATCTATTCCTTCTCTTTGAGAATAACCTTTTGCAACTAATCTTGCTTTATATCTTTCAATTTTACCATTAGCTTTATACTTAATTTTATATATCCACTTATAACCTATTGGTTTTCTATTAGAAGGTAAATCAGTTAAACACCAAGTATTATTTCTGTTTAAGGCTTCCATTTCTTTATTCATAGCTTCTATCCAATTTACATCAGTAGAAGCTTCCTTAAAAGATTTTGGTTCTTTACTTTTATTTAAATTAGAAACAAAACAGAAATTATCTTTAGATAGATTTGCATAATTTACTACCCTTTCTATTCCATATTTAACTTTACCTTCTATCACAAAATCATCAAACTTACTAGGAATAGTACTTTCTCTAGTAGACCTTCTTAACACAGAAGAAGGAATAATAGAATCATATTATGATCTTGTGTATCAACACCAGGATTAGAAGAAAGATTTTGATTAAACTGTAAATTGCCCTCAGGGTGTGTGTTTTCTGGCATAGAAGTTGTTGTAGACTCTTTTCCAGAGCTACTACCATCATCATTGCCAGAAATAGCATCTCTCCCTTCATCATTGGAACTTAGTGTATTTGGAATTTAAGAAAGCAAGTTATCAAAAAAGTTTAAATGATTTAAACTGTAATCAGAATTAGAAACCACATTTTCTAAAGAAGAAGATTTATTTTTCATCTTAAAAGGAAAAACATTTTCATAAAATTTGACATCTCTTGAAAACAAAATACATTTTGAATCAAGACTATATAATTTGTAACCCTTCTTTACATTTGAATAACCAATTAAAACACATTTTTCAGACCTACTACTAAACTTATTTATGGGATTAAGAATAGTAGCAAAACATAAACAACCAAAACACCTTAGGTGAGAGAGATTGGGTGATACACCAAAAACAAGATCATAAGGAGACTTTCCATTAAGAACAGATGATGAAATCCTGTTAATCAAATAAGTAGCAGTCAAAATACACTCACTCCACATATTAAGAGGTAACCCTCCCTGAAACATAAGAGATCTTGCTACATTAAGCAAGTGTCTATGTTTCCTTTCAGCTATTCCATTTTGTTGTGGACTATAGGCACAATAAGTTTGATGAATAATACCTTTTTCATTGAAAACTTGTTGCAACATATTATTTACAAATTCAGTACCATTATCTGATCTAAAAACTTTAACAGATTTATCAAACTGATTCTTTATTAGATTTATGAAAACAATTATATTCTTATAAGTTTCATCTTTAGTTTTCAATAAAAAAGTCCAAACAGCTCTGGAATAATCATCAACAACAGTTAAAAAATATCTAAATCCTTCTCTACTTTGTATTTTAAAAGGCCCTCAAAGATCTAAATGAACAAGTTCACCTACATCTTTGGTTTTATGATCACTTAAAGGAAATGGTTCTCTAGTTTGTTTTGCTTTATGACAAATGTCACAAGGCATATCATGTGTTTTATTATCAACTTTAAGTTTGCCTTTTAAAACATTTAACACTGGATCAGAAGGATGACCAAGTCTGCTATGCCATAACTGTTTAGACAAATAGCACACAGTAGCACAAGTATTAGATTTAATCTTACAATTCCTATTAGCATCAAACAAGTAAAGACCTCCACTAACTCTACCAATCCCCATGGTTTTCATTTGCTTCAAATCCTGAATATAACAATTGAACTCATCAAATCCTATGAAGAACTTACTATCTTTAGCCAATTTATTAACAGACAGCAAGCTTACACAATAATCAGGAACAACCAACACATCAAACAATGTAATATTATCAGAAATTCTTAAATTTCTAATTTTAAAAATATTAGCTTGAGTACCATTTGGATGTCCAACAGTAAGATTTAAGTTTGAAATATCTATGATATCATACATATCATGTTCACTAGTTGTCATATGTTGATTTGCCCCTGAATCAATAATCCAACCTTTAGACTTATGCCTAAAAGAAGAAGAATGATTGGTTTTGAAAAAATTAGTAAAATTTTTATTAAAAAACACATTTGAATTGAAAAACCTACCACTCATATTAGCATGCATACCAACAGAACAATTGTTATCAGAAAGAAGATTCATAAGCCTCATCATCTGTTCATTAGAAAGAGAAAGAGGAACAGAAGAAGTAGTATTTGAAGAAGAAGGATCATTTTTAGATAAGCATTTACTACTAACAGAATTATTAGAAACACTTTTATTCTTATTTGCATTGTTATTAGTGATCACATTATTCATTTTATACCCAGGAGGATAACCCTTCAACTCAAAACATCTCTCAATTGTATGACCTATCTTTTTACAATTTTCACATTTTAAATTTGGATTAGGTCCTCTTTTTCTATTATCAAAACCAGGTTTAGTAGTAAAAGATGGAGTCTGAGTTTTGAAAGTTTGAGAAACAAAAGATGATGCTTGAGTTTTATTAGAAGAACTAATAAAACTAACCCCTCTATGAGATTCTTCCCTAGATACAATTGCAAAAGCAGTTTGTACACTAGGCAAGGGATTTCTAGTTAAAAGATTAGTTCTAACAGGTTGATACATATCATCAAGTCCCATTAAAAATTGCATCAACTTAATAAGTTGATTATGATTTAAAAAATCATTTGCAGCATTACAAGTACAAGTTGGTAACCTTAACAAAGCATCATATTGTTTCCAAAGTGAATTTAATTTGTGATAATAATCAGAAACAGAAGAACCATTTTGAGTTAAAGAATTAATCTTATGATGAAGATTGAAGATAATAGATCCATCAATCTTATCATAAGTTTCCTTAAGTTCTTTCCATACAACAGAAGCAGTTTTAGAAAAAATTTGACCCATATACAATTCTTCAGAAATAGAACTCAGAATCCAAGTAAGAACCACAAAATTACATCTATCCCATTGACTACCCAATACATCATCAGTAGTACTTCTTAGACAAGTACCATCAATAAACCCAATCTTATTTTTAGTTCCTAAAGCAAGTAACATAGCACGACTCCACACATTATAATTTTCTGTTCCTGTTAACTTGTAACTTACTAAAGGTGTACCAGTAGTATCACTAGCATGAAGATATAATGGATCCCCAAAATCTAACTTATTAATAAGTGTTATAGCATTTTCATCTTCCATATTTCCAAATAATAATCTGAGCATATACATTTAGCAATAAGATAAACAATAAAATCACACAAACAAAATCCTAAAGATTAATTGGTTTGATCAGGCTTTCATTAATCTCTTGGGACTAAGATCAAGAGTTGGACCAATGTAATCTCTCTTCTACAAGAAAATCAATTAGTTAATACAGAATATAGTCACACACAAACAAAACACCAACAAATCGATCAACTAATCAGATAATCACTTATAACAAATAAAAAAAACTATATATGAAAGAGAAGAGAGTTGGAATAATCTCACAGAGTACTCCGAGCAAATAGCAAAAGAAGAACAAGAAGATAAGCAGCGGAAGAAATCAGAAATCAACACTCTGGAATGGCCAAGAGTATTCAAACCACAGAGTTTCAAATCGAAACCCTAGAAACCCTAATTTGATGAAATTAGGATTTAGAAAAAACCAGTAGATCAGAAAGAAATCACTGATGAAACAACAAGCCAAACACCACAGATCACTCTTCGAACCCAAACAGATCTTGAGTACTTCGAAATACAGAAAACCCCAAAATTAAGAAACCCTAATATTGAGAAATCAACGAACAATCTCTACACAGATAAACCTGTCTCTGATACCATGTGAAGAAACCACATATCTTATGATGAAATATAAGATCAATAACTAAATTTCCAGAAATCAAAATAACAAATCAACTTCTTTCCAGAAAATAATCAAAGAACAAATACAATAGAAAACTCACTACAACACTCTATACACTCATATCATAACAGAAATCATTCATCAAAGAGATGAATCAAAGAATCACAGATCATAAGCTATGAACCCTAGAATGTGATTGAGAGAGTATAGTATACGGCTCAAGTGAGAATGAATGAAAACATAGGGTTAATAACCCGTATGATACACATATATATGAATATTAAATAACCACAAATAGTCCCTGAAGAATAGGCTTGTTGCACAAGTGTAGAAAACCAACTGGAACAGCAACCTTTGAGAAAGCAATATGCACACTTTAAGCCCTCCAACTTATAAACAAATAAACCTGAAATAAACTTCTAGAAAACACCACTTATTAGATACAAAATACAAACACTTAGACTTATTCATAAGCTTGAACTATATATTTTAACATATAGCAGTTTCGTAACATCAAAACCATAGTGTAGAGGATCTATCCATAAATTCCAAACAACAACGTAATCACAATTGCTTATGATAAGGAACAATTAAATGAACTCGATACAATATTTGAAGACGTTATTAGGTTCATTATAGTTCAAAATTGAGCTACAAGCTTACAACTATTACCTTGTCAAAATACCAACACACAAGTTTACAGAAGGCGCGGTGTAGTGAAAATCAACGGAAGAAAATTGACACTACGCTAAATCGATACAAATCGATTTTCCCATATATATTTAATCTATCTCAATTTGAATCCCACCCCAAAACTCTCTCTATAAATTTGCGGGCAATACACGAATTGTTACACGAGATAACTTGATTTTCAAATTTAACAATTTAATGTAATTCGAATCATCATATAACAAATAAATCCTACGTATCAACCTGTTTTTGAAGAATCTTCAATTTCGTATTTTAGGGATAATTTCAATTCATACATGTCAAGACCTGTTTTTGAAATCGTGTTAATTAGAAGTGACGAAAGGAAAGAAGTTAATGATGTACATGTTGGTTTTTTCACTAAACTAAAAGTGAGAGTTTTGTCCCACATTGGTGGATGGAACAAAGGAGGAGGTGACTCCTTGGTTATAAAAGGAGGTATAAGCCTTAGTTTCAAGATGTACCAAATCTATATACATCTTAAGTATTTGATTCTTTCTTTCCCCATTTGGTTTAAAGTGTCTAAGGTGTGAGTCAAATCCTTAGAGGGTGTGAGTGTTGGTTGGGCGGTGGCTTAAGAGATTAGTCTATGTGATTGTAATAATTTTTCATATAGTGAAATCTTTTCTCTTTGGAGGCCCGTGATTTTTTTCTCCGATTTTGGAGTTTCCATGTATATTTTTGTGTTCATATTTCTTTAATGTTTTCATTGACTAGGTTGTTGGGAATCATTGAGATTGTTTTTTCCAACAAGTGGTATCAGAGCCAAGGTTTTGGTGGAGGTCTTAGTTTTAGAATTTCATAGTATGCTTTGTGGTTGCAGTTTTGTCTGAACTTCCACATCAGAAACAAATTTTTTTCATTGTATTGGGGTATTTTGGTTCTATTGATTGTCTTGTATACGATAGAATTATATGTGAGCCTGAAGTATTTACACGTGTAGAAAAAGTTCCTGCTAAGGAAAGACTTGGTACTTAAGCGTGTCCATTGTGACCCACCACTCTTTCCCGGGATCCTTTTTTCTCATGTGTGTATTACTAATTGGTTGAAAACATACTTTTCTAGTATACAATACTGGTAATTTTTTGAGATACATATACGATGTCAAAGTTCAGTCCAATGAGGTTCGATGTAGAGAAACTTGATAGAAGAATCAATTTTGGCTTGTGGCAAGTTCAGGTCAAGGATGTGTTGATTCAGTCCGGATTATACAAGGCATTAAGGAGGAAACCAACCCCTATTTCTAGCGGTGATTCTAACGGAACCGGTAAGATCGATGATGAAGAATGTGATGATATGGATTTGAGAGCGGCAAGTGCTATTCATTTATGTCTTTCAAAGAATGTTCTTGCAAATGTGCATGGGTTATCAACGACTAAGGAGCTTTGAGATAAGCTTGAACAGTTGTATCAAGGAAAAGGCATCTCAAACTGGTTGTGTCTCAAGGAACAGTTCTATAATTTAAGTATGAAAATAGGTATAAAAATTTTAGATCATTTGAGTATTCTTAATAATTTCGTTTCAGAACTGGTGGCTATTGGAGTTGAGGTTGATGATGAAGATAAATCAATGAGACTTATATTATCTTTACCATCCTCATATGAGCACATGAAATGTAACATCCTCCTTACTAGTCTGGTAATTCTTTATTTAAATTTATTATTATAATTGTTTTAGGAATTACTTGATATTATTATTTAATTATGAAACTTAGATAAATAAGTCCCATGACTTATCGTGAATTGTGAAATATTACTTGTTTTAAATTATTATAATTGACAGTATTATAAAGTAATATATATCGTGAAAGATTTTCAGGTTCCAGATAATAGATTTAAGACGGGTATAAAATACCCAAAGTTAGGAATCGATTAAAAATGAGGAGCCCGACTTTTATCTTTATCATTTTCCCTAAATTGAAAAACTTCTTGAATCAAACCCTAGTGAAATCCACATAGATTGTTAACCTAACAAATTCAAGTGAAGGAAGTTATTATAACTTGATTATGCTTGTTTCATCATCCTCTTTAATATCCAATCGTGGTTCCTCTCCTTCTTGAATAGGTAAATGTTAGGTTAATTTATAGTTTTACTTTGAATTAAGTGGAACTACATGAATTTGTATGATTTAAAGTTGATAGTTGATGAAGTAGAGATTACATGTTGTTAGAAACTAATTTGGTGGGATTGATTATAAATCCTTAAGGTTTTAAACCTAGAACTTGAATTGATAAGTTCATGTGTTGAGTTTTGTTGTGGAATCAATTAGGTGGGTTAGATGAGGTTGATTAGTTGTTACATGATACTTTTAGTTGTGGTTAATGTTAAAATTCCGTGTAAACTTATTTTGATACCTGAATTTGAGTGAATTTGATTTGGATCTCGAGCAGTAAAAATGCAGAAAGAAACTAGGTTTCTGGGTCTGGACCAGGTAGCCGATCGGCTAACCACCTTAACCGACCGGGTATATGTGTTTGAGCCGAACGGCTAAAATTAGCCAATCGGGTATTTTAGTTTAAAATTGTCACAGAATCTGAGCTTTGAATTTAAGCAGAAAAATCTTTATGCTAGCCGATCGGGTTAGGGTGAGCCGATCGGGTATAAAGGTTTAGCTGATCGGCTATGATTAGCTAGTCGAACGGGTATGGACTAAAATAGGATTAAATTAGTTTTCATTTTTGTGTTATATTCACAATGCATAGATATGTTTGGAAAGTTAATAGATGATATGTTCATAGTGGTGTGATTAACTGTATAACATTATAATTTCATTAAGGTTATTGATCGATAACAAGTTACTAACTTGTTTGTTATGTGATATTTCAGATACCCCAAAGACTCAGTGATTAAAAGCTAAGTGTGGTGACTTCTGAGGTATCGGTGAGTGGATTTGAAACTCACCGTTTGATTTAGTTGTGACTGTTTGGTTGCAACAAGTAAACGTAGATGTGTTTATTAGACTGTTTAGTCTTAATTACTGAATTAATCTACGTGATATGTGAACCTTGGTGTATCCGTGTTATTGAGGTCAACGTGTTAGTTGGGCTAATTGGTTATTATTTGAATTACACAGGGTCTTGATTCATTCGTTGTGTATAGAACCTGTGTTTGATTATAATAACCACTAGCTATCGGTCTCGTCCGTTATGACCATACGGATATGTACGATAAGTGCTCTTGGAGAATCCCCGGGTATTATGATATCCCAAGAGCCACCGATACTCATTGAAATATGTGTGTTTACGGTTATTTGATGTAAACTTATAGTTATGATAAGTTGAATTGTGTGTGACAATTTCATTCACTTAGCTATGTGCTAATCCCTCATCCTACTTCCTGCAGGTTTTACTAAGTATGTGAGTGTCAGGAAAGGATGCTTTAATACAAGGAATGTTTTGACGTTGTGCTAACTCTGATATGTTTTGTTATAAACCTTCTTGAAATTCTATAACACACGTTTTGTATAATACTTGGGTTGTGATTTAATATCTTTAGTTTAGTGTGTATCAGATGTTTTAAACAGGTTGTGTACATTTTAATGAAATGTTTAATAATACAGTTTGTTTTAACTAACGCTTCCGAGATAAATAATATAATATTTCTGTTTTGAAAAGAGGGGTGTTATAAGTTGGTATCAGAGCATAGATTTGGGTGAATTGAGCATTGTAAAGTGTTCAATCCCAAATCTAGATAGTGTTATGTCAAAGATTCCT
Organism: Pseudognaphalium luteoalbum; assembly: GCA_963422505.1. Classification (NCBI taxonomy): domain Eukaryota; kingdom Viridiplantae; phylum Streptophyta; class Magnoliopsida; order Asterales; family Asteraceae; genus Pseudognaphalium; species Pseudognaphalium luteoalbum. The sequence continues at coordinate 40,588,580 of OY730192.1, forward strand.
GGGTATGGGATTTATCATGGTATATGAAATTGTTAGTAGATAGGTACTAACGATTTACAAATTTCAAGTGTTGTGTTGATTACAGATATGGCAGATAACGAGCCACCGACCACCAACCCTAACAATGCCTCTAGGATCGATGTTCCTCCTTCGTATACTCATCATGAGAGACATGATCATGAGGGTACTTCTATTCCGGTTCATGAAGAATCAAATAGAGATGATTATCTTTTTCAAGTAGAAGATGAGGTGATTAATCTAAGAGAATCTAAAAGACAAACTGAAGCTGCATCATCTCAGCAACGTTCTCAACAACAAATACATGTGTTTGTACTGTTCCTCCCTTTCAGTCAAATAAAATGTGTTCATTTAAAACGTTCATGAAGTAAACCACCAGAGTTTCATGGAAGCACCAATCCATCAGTGACATTAAATTGGTTAAGAGATATGGAACGGAAATTTGATGTAACAAAATGTGAGGAAGAATCTAAGGTTTCATATGCAGTTTAATGTCTTATAGATGAAGCTATGGTTTGGTGGGATTCCATCACTGGTCATTTAACTCAACAACAGAATGAAGCCATTCAATGGCCCGATTTTCATCAAGCAGTTTGTAATCAATATTCTTCAGATTTTGACATGGCTCGAATTAGACGAGAGTTTACCAATTTGCAGTTAACTGATAAAATGACAATTGATGAATTGATTTCACAGTTTTCTGAAAAGTTGAGGTTTGTTCAGCAGTGGGTTCCTGATGAGAAAACCAGAGTTGAACAGTTTGTTGGTACTCTACCTCCAACTTACCGTACTACAGTGAGGTTAGCTGGTTCTTTATCTCAGGCTTTTACTTTGGCACGTTCTGTTGATAGTGATATGAGAGCTTCGGGTTTTCAAATTATAGATACTTCTTCTCCGGGTTTTAAAACTGATTCTTCAAGTAAAGGCAAGTCTAGATGGCAAGGTAACACGCAAAACAAAAAGTTTGGCAGTAAAAGTAGTTCGTCTGGAAATTCTAATTGGTGCAGTTCTTGTAGATCCAAACATACTGACCCATATACAGTTCAGACAAATAAATGTGTTAAATGTGAAGAACTTGACCATGAATTTAAAATTTGCAAATTTCAGAATTTTGTGTGTTGAAATTGTAAGAAAGAAGGTCACCGGGTTTGGGCAATGTCCTGAGGCCGGGAGACAGGGTTCGGGTTCGGTCGGGAGTTCGTCATCTTACGGGCAAAAGCGGAAGAATCCGCCGCCATCTGTGAGTAGGGCAATTCAGATGACAGTCGATGAGGCTGTCCACATAGATGATGTTATAACTGGTACATTTCTTATAAACTTTGTGCCAGCATGTGTTTTATTTGACTATGGAGAAAACTGCTCTTTTATCTCTGTGTGTTTCTGTGATAAGTTGAATTTAATCCCTACTGTGATAACAAAGCCTGTAGAAGTAAAAATTGTTAGTGGCAAGTTAGTTCCTGTTACCACTTCGGTGACTGGAGCTAGTATTGTGATAGATGACCAGACTTTCTCAGTCTCATTTTTGTTGATGCTGATACCTAGTTTTGATGTGATTATTGGTATGGGTTGGTTGAGTAAAAAAAAGCGAGTATAGATTGTCACCAAAAGTTGATAAGAATCTCAATTTTTGAAGAGTCATATGTCATGGCTCGAGGAGAACGGGATGGTGGCCATATTCATCTGATTAGTATGATGAAAGCTAGGAAATCCTTTTCTAAAGGTTGTGAGTCATACCTAGCTTACGTGATTGATGCCAAGTTAGAAAAGAAATCCATTTATGATGTTTCGGTTGTTTCTGAATATCCGGAAGTGTTTCCCGATGAATTACTTGGTTTACCACCGGTTAGGGAAGTTGAATACCAGATTGATCTTGTTCCTGGCTCGTCGCCTGTAGCCAAAGCTCCCTATAGAATAACTCCTTCTGAAATACGTAAAATGATGAATCAGATACAGAAATTATTGGATAAAGGGTTCATTAGACCGAGTTCCTCTCCCTGGGGTGCACCGGTTTTGTTTGTGAAAAAGAAGGATGGGTCTTTTAGAATGTGTATCGACTATCAGGAACTGAATAAACGAACAATAAAGAATAAATATCCTTTGCCTCGAATAGACGATTTGTTTGATCAGTTGTCGGGAACTTCATTTTATTCCAAAATTGACTTGAGGTCGGGTTATCACCAAGTTCGTGAATAGGATATTCCTAAAACTGCTTTTCGTACCAGGTATGGTCATTTTAAATTCCTGGTTATGTCATTCGGTTTAACAAATGCTCCAGCAGTTTTTATGGATATGATGAATCGGGTATGTAGACCTTTTCTCGATAAATTTGTGATTGTGTTTATTGATGATATTCTGATGTATTCTAAATCCGAATCAGAACATGAAATGCATTTGAGATTAGTGTTGGAAACTTTGAAAAGAGAACACTTATATGCAAAGTTTTCCAAATGCGAATTCTGGATTCGGGAGATACAATTTCTGGGCCATATTATTTGCAATGATGGTGTTAAAGTTGATCATTCAAAAATTGAAGTTGTGATGAATTGGAAAGTTCCAAAGAATGTTTCTGAAATAAATTTTTTTTTGGGTTTAACGGTTATCACCGGAAGTTTATTAAAGACTTTTCTAAAATTGTCGGTCCGTTAAAAAAGTTGACACGTAAAGATGTTAAGTTTCAGTAGGATGAGTCACAAGAGGTAGCTTTTTAGACTCTGAAACAATTATTGTGCCAGGCACCAGTTTTAGCATTACCTGATGGGTGTGAGGATTTTGTTGTTTACTGTGATGCTTCTTATTCTAGTTTGGGTGGTGTTCTTATGCAAAGAGATAGAGTTATTGCTTATGCTTCTCGGCAGTTTAAACAACATGAAAGAAATTACGCCACTCATGACTTAGAATTGGCAGCTGTTGTGTTTGCGTTGAAAATATGGAGACATTATCTTTATGGTACAAGGTGTATTATCTGTACAGATCACACGAGTCTTCAGTATATGTTTTCTCAGAAAGAGTTGAATATGCATCAGAGATGATGGTTAGAGTTAATCAAAGATTATGATTGTGAAATTCGTTACCATCCAGGCAAAGCTAATATGGTTGCTGATGCATTAAGCCGAAAAGGTATCTCTGACCGAATTTATTAATTGAAAGTTAATGCTTCTTCTGACTTAGTGGATAAAATTAAAGATGCACAGTTAGAAGCTTTATTAGATCATAATCTAAAGTCGGAAATCATGTTAAAAAGGCAAGATTTGTTGGTTGACGATTCTAGAGGATTAAAGACTTTTCAGTCTCGCGTGTGGATTCCTCTCATTGGTGGTATTCGGGATACTATTTTGACTGAAGCTCATAAGTCTAGATTATCTGTTCATCCTGAAAGTACTCAAATTGATAATGATTTGAAACCATTTTATTGGTGGCCTACGATGAAAAATGATATTGCTCGATTTGTTAGTAATTGTCATATTTGTGCTCAAGTTAAAGCTAAACACCAGAAGCCGTATGGGTTACTAAAATAGTTGGAAATTCCTGAATGGAAGTGGGAACACTTAACGATGGATTTTGTAACTAAACATCCACGTACACCTCGAGGAAATGACATGATTTGGGTCATTGTTAACCGTTTGACCAAAAGTGCACATTTTTTGGCTACGAGTGAAACTGCATCTTTGAGTAAGCTTGCACAGTTGTATGTTAATGAAATTGTTTCCCGACATGCTATTCCGTTGTCTATTGTATCAGATAGGGATTCTCGGCTTATTTCCCATTTTTGGCAAAGCTTACAGCAAGAGTTGGGTACACGTGTGAATCTCAGTACAACGTATCATCCTCAAATAGATGGTCAGTCAGAACGTACGATTCAGACACTCGAGGATATGTTTCGAGCTTGTGTTATGGAATATGGCGGTTCTTGGGATTCTCACCTACCGTTAGTGGAATTTGCATATAATAATTCATATCACTCTAGTATTGGTATGCCTCCATATGAAATGTTGTATGGTCGTTGTTGCCGTACACCGACATGTTGGTTAGAAGCTAGAGAAAAGCAATTTGCTGGTCCAGACATTGTACAGATCACTGCTGACAAAGTGGCTATCGCCCGAGAAAAGTTGAAAGCTGCACGTGACAGACAAAAGCAATACGCAGATCCACCTAGACAATCGATATCATTTTCTGAAGGTAAACTTGTTTATCTTAAAGTTTCCCCTTGGAAAGGAGTTATCCGGTTTGGAAAGCGAGGTAAACTCGCTCCTCGGTATATCGGCCCATTCAAAATTTGCCAAGTGGTTAATGATCAATCTGTTACATTGGATCTTCCTTCAGAGCTTGCGGGTATTCATGACACGTTTAATGTCTGTTACTTGAGAAAGTGTAATGTGGAGGATCAGTCTCAGATACTTCCGTTACAAGATTAAAAGGTTGATCAGAATCAAAAGTTAGTTAAAGAACCGGTGGAGCTTCTTGACCGAAAAGTTACTAAACTTAGAAAGAAACAAATACCTATGGTCTTAGTAAAATGGAGACATAGTTTAGGTTCCAACTTGACTTGGGAGACCGAGGAGTCTATGGAATTCAGATATCCTAAATTGTTTGGTCATAATGAGATTTCGAGGGCAAAATCACCTTATGGATTGGAGATTTGTAACATCCTCCTTACTAGTCTGGTAATTCTTTATTTAAATTTGTTATTTAATTGTTTTAGGAATTACTTGATATTATTATTTAATTGTGAAACTTAGATAAATAAGTCCCATGACTTATTGTGAATTGTGAAATATTACTTGTTTTAAATTATTATAATTGACAGTATTATAAAGTAATATTTATCATGAAAGATTTTCAGGTTCCAGACAATAAATTTAAGACGAGTATAAAATACCCAAAGTTGAAAATCGATTAAAAATGAGGAGGCCGACTTTTATCTTTATCATTTTCCCTAAATTGAAAAAATTCATGAATCAAACCCTAGTGAAATCCACATATATTGTTAACCTAACAAATTCAAGTGAAGGAAGTTATTGTAACTTGATTATGCTTGTTTCATCATCCTCTTTAATATCCAATTGTGATTCCTCTCCTTCTTGAATAGGTAAATGTTAGGTTAATTTATAGTTTTACTTTGAATTGAGTGGAACTACATGAATTTGTATGATTTAAAGTTGATAGTTGATGAAGTAGAAATTACATGTTGTTAGAAACTTATTTAGTGGGATTGATTATTAATTCTTAAGGTTTTAAACCCATAACTTGAATTGATAAGTTCATGTGTTGAGTTTTGTTGTGGAATCAATTAGGTGGGTTAGATGAGATTGATTAGTTGTTACATGATGCTTTTAGTTGTGGTTAATGTTAAAATTCTGTGCAAACTTATTTTGATACCTGAATTTGAGTGAATTTGATTTGGATCTCGAGCTGTAAAAATGCCTGAAAGTACTAGGTTTTTGGGTCTGGACCAGGTAGCCGATCGGCTAACCACCTTAATCGATCGGGTATACGTGTTTGAGCCGAACGACTAAAATTAGCCAATCGGGTATTTTAGTTTAAAATTGTCACAGAATCTGAGTTTTGAATTTATCAGAAAAATCTTTATGCTAGCCGATCGGGTTAGGGTGAGCCGATCGGGTATAAAGGTTTAGCTGATCGGCTATGATTAGCTAGTCGAACGGGTATGGACTAAAACAGGATTAAATTAGTTTTCATTTTTGTGTTATATTCACAATGCATAGATATGTTTGGAAAGTTAATAGATGATATGTTCATAGTGGTGTGATTAACTGTATAACATTATAATTTCATTAAGGTTATTGATCGATAACAAGTTACTAACTTGTTTGTTATGTGATATTTCAGATACCCCAAAGACTCAGTGATTAAAAGCTGAGTGTGGTGACTTCTGAGGTATCGGTGAGTGGATTTGAAACTCACCGTTTGATTTAGTTGTGACTGTTTGGTTGCAACAAGTAAACGTAGATGTGTTTATTAGACTGTTTAGACTTAATTACTGAATTAATCTACGTGATATGTGAACCTTGGTGTATCCGTGTTATTGAGGTCAACGTGTTAGTTGGGCTAATTGGTTATTATTTGAATTACACAGGGTCTTGATTCATTCGTTGTGTATAGAACCTGTGTTTGATTATAATAACCACTAGCTATCGGTCTCGTCCGTTATTGCCATACGGATATGTACGATAAGTGTTCTTGGGGAATCCCCGGGTATTATGATATCCCAAGAGCCACCGATCCTCATTGAAATATGTGTGTTTACGGTTATTTGATGTAAACTTATAGTTATGATAAGTTGAATTGTGTGTGACAATTTCATTCACTTAGCTATGTGTTAATCCCTCATCCTACTTCCTGCAGGTTTTGCTAAGTATGTGGGTGTCAGGAAAGGATGCTTTAATACAAGGAATGTTTTGACGTTGTGCTAACTCTAATATGATTTTATTATAAACCTTGTTGAAATTCTATAACACCCGTTTTTTATAATACTTGGGTTGTGATTTAATATCTTTAGTTAAATGTGTATCAAATGTTTCAAACAGGTTGTGTACATTTTTAATAAAATGTTTTAACTAACGCTTCCGAGATAAATAATATAATATTTCTGTTTTGAAAAGAGGGATGTTATATGAAACCTATTATGATGTATGAGAAAGAGACCATGAAGTTTGAGGACGTTACTAGAAAACTCCTATCTGAGGAGAAAAGACTAGAAGGTAAGGGCGGGACTTCATCAGAAGGTACGGTTTTGGTAAGTGAAGATAGGAAGAAAAAGAACTCCAAGAAAAATCTAATATGCTGGAAGTGTGGGAAGTCTAGGCATGTCAAGATAGATTGTCCAGGTGGAGTGGATTCGACAAAGGGCTCCAAATCTGCTGATAATGTCTCTGTTCTCACAGAGAATAGTAAGTTCTATTAAGAGATGACATTTTCATGGTATGTCCGCGCCACCATGGGAAAATTATGGTTGTCAGGGATTCCACATGTATTTACACATGGCCATTGGTTTGGTTTAAAATGCAAGGTGTGTGGCGGAAATTGATGTCGATGGCTGAGGAACTTCCAGGTGAGCCAAACACGGGAAGTTGCACCATAAACAATTTCAGCAAGTTTTTTATTGACATGTGCCAAGGTGAAATGCTTAGAATGAGTTATTCTGAGTGGAGATACTCTTTTATGGTGGAGTATGATAATTCTCTTCGAATTATGATTGTCGGTCGAGACAATGGTTCTGATGATGAAACAAAGTTATTTTTATTTTATCCATGGTGAAGATTGTTGGTTTTTTTGGCTAAAATAAAAATGAGAGTTTTGTCCCACATTGGTGGATGGAACAAAGAAGGGAGTGAGTCCTTGGTTATAAAAGGAGGACTAAGTCTTAGTTTCAAGATGTACCAAATCAATATACATCTTAAGTATTTGATTCTTTCTTTCTCCCTTTGTTTAAAGTGTCTAAGGTGTGAGTCAAATCCTTGGAGGGTGTGAGTGTTGGTTGGGCGGTGGCTTAAGAGATTAGTCTATGTGATTGTAATAATTTTTCATATAGTGGAATCTTTTCTCTTTGGAGGCCCGTGGTTTTTTCTCCGATTTTAAAGTTTCCACGTATATTTCCGTGTTCATATTTCTTTACTGTTTTCATTAATTAGGTTGTTGGGAATCTTTAAGACCATTTTTCTCAACAAGAACAATTACACTGATAAAAGTTTGTACGAGTAATAATAATCATAAATAATTACTAATATTATTATATATAGATATATATTGTTGAGTATGTTAATAATTAAACAGTCATAACTAAGCTATAATAATAGATAATACTTTAACAATCAATGTTATCATCTACTTATCGGATCATCGTCTTATTTATCTATGCTTTTATAATCAAATTTTTTAATATTGATCTATATAAATAAATTTCTGATAAAAAAAACCTAAACAAATTTGTGGGTGTTTGGAATTGCTTATTTGTCTACTTAAAATAAAAGTATGTGTTTATATGCTTATTTTTAAAGTGCTTGTTCTTTAAGAAATAAATAGATAAGCAGTCTTCTGTTTGTTTTTGCTTATCCGACATAAATTAAAATCAACAACTAACATAAGCAATCCCAGATACTTTTAAATTAATTTATCGTCAAACTAATTTGATAAAAAGTTTATAATATACGTCCAAGAAGATGCTCTAAACGATTTTAGGGAGAGGTTTCTTCCTTGAAGATCCCAAAAATGAAGATAAAAGATACAGGGGCAAAGTCGTAATTTGGAATGGCGCATGCGGACGTGAAATGTTTTATACGCTATAATTTATAAATTATTCATCTACGTAATTATTTATTTATTTTAGTTTATTATTATTAATTAAATTAAATTATTATTGACTTATTACGACTTAATTTAATAATTAATAATGTGGCGTAAAATGACCACATCAGCCACATGACTGGTGGAGCTAGTTGTCCAACTCTTCACGACGTGTAGATCGATGTAGATTCGTACACGTGTACGTCGATCGTGACATTGAGTACTGCACAATTTGGGTGTTTACACTTTGCACCCCGACTTCATTGAACTCTTTTAATGCGTCCATTAAATTTCTTACTTGATATTTTATCCCCCTGTATTTGGATGCGTGTTTTACCTAGAAAACGCGTGTTTGGTTCGCAAAATGTTAGTTTATTTGTATATTTGCTATAGGAACAGGAATCAAAATGCATACAAGTGTATATGACGTAATTACCATATTCGAATTTCAAATAGTGTAATTTATACATTCAATATCCATTCTTTAACTAACACCCATCATGACATCATCGTAGGGTCAGGCAAATGAATTCGGAAGGCCCTGTACGATGTAAAAAAAGAGGCCTCAAATCGAAAAATAAATAAATAATCAAACATATATATAGAAAAATGTACTAATATTACGACAATTATATAAACTTACAAAAATACGAAGTCATAATCTAACGATTCGGAAAAACTAACAATTTTCATTCTTCTTTAAAAAAGCTATTCTCCGAGCATTCTTCGAAGCAAAATTGTTAATTAAATCTTTATAATCAATACTCTTTAGTAGAGCATTCTCAATTGCTATCGTTGCCAATCCATTAAGCCTCTCCTGTGACATTGTAGAACACAAATACGACTTCAAAAACTTAAGTTTCGAATTGTTCGAATCTTTTTTTAAGTATTGAATTAGTTTTTTTGTGTCCGCATTGAACCTATACTACCCTCGTAAAACTTGGGGCCCTCACATTTTAGAGACCCTGTGCAACGGCACATGTACACATGCCAATATCCTTCACTGCATCATCGAATTTTCACGTACACAACCCAAAAGGCAATCATATGAATCGAAACATAGAAAGATGGTGCACAAGCCAGATTGAATATGTATACCAAATTAAATAAGCTAAATCGATATTTAACACAACAAACGGTAAATTCCGATACTGGTAATCAAATATGACAATGATGCTCTCAAAATTAATATACCGATGATGCGAGATGGTGATGAAGTTGAATATGTCGCTGATCAATTGAATATTTCGAGCAACAAAATTTAAGAAGGTTATCGGTGAAGAAACTATATAATGAAGCTGCTTGCTACATAATAAAAAAATATAGAGCAAGGTAGTAGTGTCACAATGTCACTCATGCGAGGATGGCGATGGTGTCAGACGATGACTTGATGGTCATTGTCGGGAAGAGTGTCAACCGTGAAAGAGGGTCGGATAGGTAGCGGTTAGTGACGAAAGCAATATTGAGGGATCTCCAAATAGTTTCCTTTTACTTATCTACGGACAATCTAGTAATATTGTGTAATTCAATTCGAATATAAGAAATATGTGAAATGTTAATTCTTTTAAGTAATGAATTTGAAGAAATATAGGGTGTGTTTGGTAACAACGAGCTGAAGTTTGTAGATGGAGCTGGAGCTGAAGTTTGGGGTTGAAATTGGGGCTTGGACTTCTATTCAAAAGTCCCTTCAAAAAGCTTCATGTTTAAGAATTTCTGGAGGCTTATTTTTCAAGAAGCCCTATTTTTTTATGTTGTCAAACAAGACTTAAACTTATAAAAAATAGAAGGCCACGCCCCCAAAAGTCCCTATAAGCCCCTCATCCAAATACACCCCTAATGAATTTCAACTCATTTCTTTTTTCAATCAAATAATATGTGGAATCTAAATTACAAATTTCAATCCTATAAAATTCCACTATTTTTCGTGAAGCAAACGTATCCTTAAATTTATTTAGTTATTCTTTTATATGTTTTGCAACCAATATGTTAAGTTTGTGAGATATGAGATACATGATAAATATACTGTGATAGCATATACATGTTAAATATACTGTGATAATTATTATTTCATTTATTTCTTGTTTCCTCTTACCCCATATATATATATATATATATATATATATATATATATATATATATATATATAAATACAAATATGAATAATTAAATACTAATACTAATACTCATAGAAATAAAACATACGGAACCATGTAGTATAACCATTTTTAACACAAAAAACACCACTATCATCACTGGCCTACTTTTTATTTTTATTTTTAGGATGGCGATATTTTAACAGAAGCTAGCAAGAAGCTAGACAAAACAAAAAACAACAATTACATATTAGAAATAGCATTTAACTGGTCTTTCAATCACGCCGCTCAATTAACTCTAACCTTTTTACTTCGATGATTCATCCAAAATAAAGTTTGAGAGACAATGTTATAAAAAATCATGCATTTCTTAGGCTTCACCATCGCAAACACGACAACATTCCTGAAATTCCAAACATGCCACCATAATGAGAAGAAAGTGGCTTCCAACACCAACTTATGCAAGGAATCGTAAGCCTTTGAACCAGTCCTCCCAGGAAACCATATCACTCAACACTGGAATCTGAATACTCCACCTCGACCAATATGCCGGAATAACTCAGACACCAAAGAGCACCCCAAAAAAGGTGGTTACGAGATTCCACCTCCGAATCACAAACCGGGCATAAAATACAAGGAACATCCACCCCTCTATCAGAAAGATTACAACTACTCGGAAGTTTATCTAAAAACAAACGCCATATGAAAACATTAACCTTTACCCTAGGAAGAAACATGAACCAGCGCGTAGGAGATGAAGACAAAACAAGCAAATGCTAATCTATTTCTTTTCTAACTGAACTCACAGAGAAGCACCCATACTATTCAAAGACCACCTCCATCGATTGTCATGAGATGACATAACCACATAATCAAACATCTGAACCATCTCATTCCATTGGATCTCTTCCACACCCCCTCTCGGCCTTCTTCTACAAGATGAAAAAAAAATCATCAAGATGAAGTTTGTGTTCAACACAACTATCCTTCTGAAACTCCAAGTTAAATATTCTAGGAAATCTAACTTTAAAGCACTCATCACCATGCCATTTCTCATGCCAGAATCTAGTAGACGACCCATTCCCAATGACTTTGTTACAAAATTGCATGAGATCAATACCTTTAGACTTAAGAGAATCAATAGAATTACGAATCATCATCCAAACCGACCCACCTGAATGTCTAGCAATAGGATCATCAAGAGAACCATTAGTGCCATGAATGGCTTTATTAATAGATTTCCAAAAACCAGTTTGAGTGTTTAAGTATAACACCCCCTATTTTCACAAACATATTATATTATTAAACAACGTAAGCGAGTTCCAAAACGTAGACTTAACCATATTCATATTTACATCCATAAGTACAAAATATTTAAAGTTCTAAAATATTGCATTTATACATACTTTTATAATTACAAAACATTTACTTAACAGTCGGATGTTATATTAACTTCCAAAACATGACTATAATTTCCCAAAAGATCAGAGGCGCGGTCATAGTCAAACATCCCATCAATTATCCACAAGTCCAATTCATAACTTAACCAAAACCTGCAAAATGTTAAATATGGTGGGATTAGCTCACAACTAAGTGAATGGAACTGTATCCGACAATTCAATCCAGAAATAACAAATCTTACAACAAATAAACACATAAGCACATAACGTCAAAGAGGACTGGCGGTTCTTGTGTAGCCACACCAAGAACACCTTAAATCACTGGTATGCCATCACAGTGATTTACCGATAGTTTGAAGCTATCTTCACTGACTAGGGTTCATCCATCAACGATGTGTATCGGAAACCCTGCCGGCCAAACAATAGCAACAAACCCAACCAATGTTGACCTCTGAATAATCCATATAGTCACATAATGCATAATAGTCATGCCATCATGGAATAACAACAACCAATCAACCCAAATCATTAATAACAATAACCCAAAAGATTAAACAATCAATACCAATAACCATATATATATATATGTTCACCCGTTGTAACCAAACTTGTTACAACTGGGTTGAACCGAAGGTTACAGTTACCACTCACCGATATTCCCAGTCTCTGAACTCAATAGTCTTATATCACTGAGTTTCCTTCTGCTTATCTGAGAACACAAATAATAACAAGTCAGTAACTCATCCCATAATCATCATTCTAGCATATTTATTAAATTAGGTAATCCCTGAAGTCTAAGAAAACAAAAGTTTAATCGGATAGGAAATCAATAAATCCCGAAATGACGTTTAAAAACTGAAAATTGCCATTTTCGACCCCTAGATGACCCAAAAAGGCCAAAAACTACCTAGGCTCTTTGAATAGAGCCTGGATCATTAGGCCGTTTCCGAGTGACCATGCGAGTTTCAACCCAATCCGAGTTAATGAAATTGTCACTTACGCATTTTCAAAATTTGCAAAATAATATTTTAAAATTTCAGTTCGCAATGTCTCAGTTTGCACAGTCAACTCGGTTCGCAGAATTTCAGTTCGCAACTCAACTCTAGCGCTCAACTCGGCTGGTAGAGCTCAACTCGCAAAACTTAGTTTGGTTCGCAGAACTTAGTTCGGTTCGCAGAACCCAACTCAGTTCGCAGATCTCAACTCGCTTCGCAGAGCTCAACTCGGCTCGCAAAGCTCAACTCGCTTCGCAAGACGAACTCAGCTCGCAAGATGAACTAGGTTTTGTGAGTTTCGCTGCTGTTACCGATTTTACGCACCGAATCTCACTAAAACTTTAAAAAACTCAGTTCTATGGTTTCTAACACTTTACTAACATCAAATAACACCTTATAACAACAAAATCAAGCTTCAATTTGTTTCAATTACTCAATTTCTCTAAAAACCCATTTTATAAAACTCAAAATCAAACTTACGTCTTAAATGAAGATGAAGGTGTTAATGATGAAGGTAATCTGATGTATATAAGCTTGAATCCCAAAAACACAAGTTGTTTACTTGATCCCTTTTTGATTTCTTTGAAATTGTATTTGAGAATTTGAGAGTGTTTAGAATAAGAAGTAAGGTTTTGAGAAAATAGGTTGGTGGAGTCGGTTTATACACCAACCGACTTCACTATTTTACAGTGTAATTTTATATCCCCTTCGCAACCTATTGTCCGGAACCTAAAAAGATTCGCGAGACAAAATATTTTATTTTACCGTCAACTCTATTTATTTAAAACAAGTACTATTTTATTAGTCACGATAAATCCTGTAATTCTTTTACCTATTTATTTTCAAGTTAACCAAATAAATATTTCCCGTTTTCTTAAAATAATCCTTTAAAATCTTATTAAAATACCATTTACTTCTAAACCCAAAAATAGGATGTTACAAATCTTCCCTTCTTAAAAAGATTTCGTCCTCGAAATCTGATTATACCCGTTTAACCTAATATTCTAATCCCAACCATTCCAAATTTGCCACATATCGAACCACTATAATACCTTATCATATAAAACACAAGTTTAAACATAGTTAACATTAACTATATCTGTTTCAACGTCGTCAACCCCAACATTTTCTTCAACAGCCATCCGAAATGTTCTAGTAATTGCTGGCAGCACATTCTTTCTCTTTTGTCCCACAGATGATGCAGAACCCAAACTCGAACTTCCAGCCAAACCTGAACCTTGTCTGCTCTTTTTCGGACACTGCCCTACCCGATGATCCTCTTTCTGACAGTTCCAGCATACAAATCGAGGATAAGCACAATCCCCAATGCTATGCCCAAACAATCCACATTTCACACATCTAGCAGTCTCAGATGTACACGGTCCTGTGTGTCTAGATTTACAATCAACACACCATGAAATTCTGTCAGCTGAATCATTGCTAAAACTCAATCTCCTGTTCTGTTGATTTCCTTTATTCCTAGATGAACTACCCTTAGACTGCTGCATAGTCTTATCCTTGTTCAATTCATCAGAAGCTCGTATGTCACTATCCACCGAACGAGCTAAGGTAAAAGCTTGGGTAAGTGTACCCGCCAATCTTACAGTTGTCCGATAATGTGAGGGTAAAGTTCCAACAAAATGGTCAATCCTCGTCCTATCATCCGGAACCCATTTTTGAACAAATCGCAATTTTTCTGAGAATTGGGTAATAAGTTCATCCATAGTCATTTGGTCAGTCAATTTCAGTTCCATAAATTCCCGTCTAATCCTGGACATGTCAAACTATGAACAAAACTGTTTACATACCCCGTTATGCAAATCTGACCATCAAATAGAGGCTCTCTGCTGTGGAGTCAAATGTGCGGTAATGGAATCCCACCAAGTCATAGCTGGTCCTTTCAACAATTGCATAGCATAGGGAACCTTTATTTCTTCCTCGCATTGGCAAACCTCGAATTTCTTCTCAACATCCCTTAACCAGTCCAAAGTAACTGTAGGATTTGTACTTCCCTGAAATTCTGAAGGATTACTAGACCTGAAGGTTTTAAAAGAGCAAACCTTTTTCTGTTGTTGTGGTGGAAACACTGGTAACTGATAACCAGAAGGCTCAGATGAGAATGACACTGATGTCTGATTATATGTACCATGAGGCTGCTGCTGTTGCTGATCCTGCAAAACTTGCTGTCTAAATCCTCTAAGTGAAATTAATTCATCCTCTAATCGCAACACATAATCATCTCTCTCAGTATCCTCATGAGCTAAAGTTGAAGTACCGGTCTGCCCATGTCTTTTATTCAATGTCTTAGGAGGAGGAACTTCATTTCTGGAGACATTATTGGGTGCGTTGATCAGGTTCTCATCATCTGCAATATTTGTACTCAACACAACAACAACTCACAACTTGTTAATCGTTAGTACTTAACATACTAATTAATCAATACCCCTTTACTAGCTAATCTCACATACTGGAATGTTTGACTAACACCAAATAGATTTGGGATTGAACATTTGCCAATGTCCAATTCACCCAAACCTATGCTCTGATACCAATTTATAACACCCCATATTTTCACAAACATATTATATTATTAAACAAGGGAAGCGAGTTCCAAAACGTAGACTTAACCATATTCATATTTACATCCATAAGTACAAAATATTTAAAGTTCTAAAACATTGCATTTATACATACTTTTATAATTATAAAACATTTACTTAACAGTCGGGTGTTATATTAACTTCCAAAACATGACTATAATTTCCCAAAAGATCAGAGGCGCGGTCATAGTCAAACATCCCATCAAGTATCCACAAGTCCAATCCATAACTTAACCAAAACTTGCAAAATGTTAAATGTGGTGGGATTAGCTCACAACTAAGTGAATGGAACTGTATCCGATAGTTCAATCCAGAAATAACAAATCTTACAACAAATAAACACATAAGCACATAACGTTAAAAAGGACCGGCGGTTCTTGTGTAGCCGCACCAAGAACACCTTAAATCCTGTAATTCTTTTACCTATTTATTTTCAAGTTAACTAAATAAAATTTATTTCCCGTTTTCTTTAAATAATTAAAATCTTATTAAAATACTATTTACTTCTAAACCCAGAAATAGGATGTTACATTAAGAACCGCCAAATCCATTTGAACAATAATGCACGATCAAGGGCAAATAAACTATTGACCCGTAACCCACCATATTGTTTTTCAGCCATCACTGTTTTCCAAGATACCCACGTTATCTTACGTTCTTCCAACTCAGCCCCCAAGAAAAAAGAATTTCTCATCCTCTCAATATGCTTTAGAACTGCTTTCGAAACCCTATATAATGACATAAAATACGTTGGAATAGCACCGAGAACCGACTTAATAAGAATCCATCTCCCGTCCACAGATAATGTCCTTTCTTTCCACTTTGACAGTTTTGCACTAACCTTTTGGGTTACCTCCTGCCAAGAGTTTATACGCGACATATTGAGTCTTCCGAATAGAAACCTATAGAAAAAAATTTCAAACTTGAAATGATGAGTTCAGTTAAGAATCTCTTTTCCGCTAGCACCAATCTTCACCCCTAGATACATTAAAGGAAGTTTATTAGCTACACATCCGAAACTTTCAGCCATATATTGCACACCTGAAAACCGAACTCCCAAACTAAACAATATGCTTTTGTGAACATTAATCTTTAACCCATAAGCAAGGAAGAAAACGTGCAACATCAAAACGAGATTACTCATATTTTCTCTAGACCACTTTCCAATGAACACAACATCATCCGCATAAAAAAGATGAGACACCGGAACCAACTCTCCTTTTTCTATCATTAACGGCCTAAACAAGTCTCTATCAATTATTCTGTGGAGAGTAACATGCAAACTCTCCATCACAAGGATAAACAGAAAAGGGGATAAGGGATCCCCTTCTCTTAATCCTCTATAAAATGAGAATTCATCTATCGGAGATCCATTTACAAAAATCGAAGCTTTAGAAGACTGAAGACAACCCCAGATCCACTACACCCTACCCATTTATAACTAAACCTAAATTTATCAAAAAGGTCATCAAGATGATCCCAACGCACCGAATCATATGCATTTTGAAAGTCAACCTTAAAAATTAAAGCTTGCTCGTTCCTCGATTTACACCAAGACATAACCTCATTAAGAATTAGCGGCCCATCAAGAATTTTTCTTCCTTTGATAAATGCCGACTGCTCATGACTCACCAACTCATCAACCACCTCACTAAGCCGATTAGCAAGAATTTTGCTAATAAGTTTATATTTGCAACTGATTAAACTAATAGGACGGAACTCATTTATACTTTTAGCATCAATTACCTTAGGAATCAACGATATAAATGAGGGGTTACACCCTTTAGGAAAGGTACTAGACCTAAAAAATTCCTTTACAACCTTGATAATGTTGCACCCTACAAGATACCAAACCTTCTTGAAAAATTTAAAGGTGAAACCGTCAGGACCCGGAGACTTATCTGACCCACAATCCCAAACCACCTTTTTTATTTCCTCTTCTATCACATCTCGCTCCAACTCTAATCTATGATCATCTCCCAACCGTTTTTGAAAGTTGTTAGATATATCAGGCCTCACCCAATCGGGTTCCGCATATCGGTTTGCAAAGTGATTAAAAAAATTCTCTTTTAACCCTCTCAGGATTATCAACCCATTCACCATCTACCAATATACCCCGAATTGCTTGATGCCTTCTTTTTTTATTTATAATTCCATGGAAATATTTGGAATTCTCATCACCCTCAATAGCCCACTTAATCTTAGCTTTTTGAGCTAAGTCAATAGATATTTTTTGATCCATCTCTTCGATGCTCCGAGTAGCATTCGTCCGAGCAACCATATCATCTGTAGAACCAACATCCTTACCCAACATCGAATCAATATTAATAATCAGATCCTGAAGGGATCTCCTATCATGCTCCCTAACAACCTTTTTAGCTTTACTACAATCTTTCAACTTTTGCTTCAACAATTTAAGTTTATTTTTAAAACTCACCATATCGTTAAACACCTGGCCCGAATTGGAATTCCAATACATTTCACTGGCCTACTGATTGCTAGATTTCAATTCTAATTGTGTAACAACCGAAAGATACAATAAATTAGTACTTTCCAATTAACATGAAATTTTTTAGGTGTGGTGCGTAACAAATTTGAATTTTGATGAACTAAATAGTTCAGATAATAGACATTATCGAAGGTTGTAAATGAATATATTCTTGTTAGAGTAAATTTAAGGTATGTTTAACAACAACGAGCGGAATTGAAGATTGTAGTTGAAGGTGAAGTTGGTAAATGAAGATTGGAGATGGAGCTCGAGACTATGGCAAACAAATATTATCAACTCATATAAGATTGGAATTGCGAAAACTATAATCTGTCCCATGTAAATCTATAATCCATTAATGTATGTATCAAACATATCATAAATGGCCTAGATCAATGAGCCAGCTCAACGACCACCTTTTTCGTTGCATAATTAATATTGTACGAGTATTTAACAAATCTAATCTAATAATAATAGAAAATAATATTATTTATCCTAAAAAATCTTTTGATAGCTCTACTGCCCAATTTCTTATCTCTGTAATCACAAAATCATTCTTTACTTTAAAGTTTCAGATGGATGGTATGTATGGTTAAAATTCTCAAAACAAACAATATTATAATGTAAAAAATCAATGAAAATTTATTTGATCTCAATAGTGAAGTGTTAGTTATTTTAAATTGTACGTAGTACATGTTATCATAGACGGATTTGAGGATGTGCAATGTGAGCTATTGCGCATGGGCTCTATTTTAAGTTTTAGACTATAAGTAGGGTGATTATTTATACCTTTCAATTTCATTAAGCGAAGCCTTGTGATGCTAAGTACGATAATTATTGAATGTGAGACAAAAAATAATAATCAAGTTTAATGTATGTGTTTCGGTGGAAGACATGTGGTTACAGATCTGGTTTGGGAAGAATAGTTCTCCTAAAATTCTACTCTAATTTTTACAGGGCCTATAATTTCATTATGGCATAGGGATCCTAAAAAATCTTTTGATGATCTACTGCCCAATTTCTTATCTCTATAATCACAAAATCATTCTTTACTTTAAAGTTTCAGATTGATGGTATGTATGGTTAAAATTCTCAAAACAAACAATATTCTAATGTAAAAAATCAATGAAAATTTATTTGATCTCAATAGTGAAGTGTTAGTTATTTTAAATTGTACGTAGTACATGTTATCATAGTTGGATTTGAGGATGTGCAATGTGAGCTATTGCACATGGGCTCTATTTTAAGTTTTAGACTATAAATAGGGTGATTATTTGTACTTTTCAATCTCATTAAACGAAGCATTGTGATGCTAAGTACGATAATTATTGAATGTAAGACAAAAAATAATAATCAAGTTTAATGTATGTGTTTCGGTGGAAAACATGTGGTTACAGATCTGGTTTGGGAAGAATATTTCTCCCCAAATTCTACTCTAATTTTTACAGGGCCTATAATTTCATTATGGCACAGGGCACCTACAATCAACGAGATGTACCTGCATGTTATGTTTATAAACAGTAAAATTGAGATGAACAACATCAAAAACCACATTGAGAACGGTCCGATCACATCAAAACAAATATAATGAAAGACTCTCACTTTCTAGCGAATAGAATAGGAATATGTGAAGGTAAAACGGAGGTTCTTATGGTCTTAATTGGCCGAATGTGCCATCAGTAGGGAGACGGCGTAAAACTGCCATTTGGTCCCTAGGTACCTTCTCCGCACTTAGTTGTATCTAATAACCTTGCTTCTGCTCGCCGCTGGCGCACCTTGCCCTTTTTAGCACTAGACTGACATTCTCATTTCGCTTGTTCAGTTCAACGATAATCCACACCCTTTAATAAAACTTATGTATTCCATATCTTATTAGTTCTATGTTTTCATAAGTATATTCCAAATATTGACTTGTTTGTATTATATATCAAAACTATTGCTCTTCATGGTTGATAACTTTCAATGACTTTTAAGTTGTTGTATTGGAAGTAATTATCAAGTTGTTGTCTATAACGAATGGTAAATTATGATATATATTTTTAAAATCACCGATCGACGATTATATTTACCTCATTATACAAGTACATTGCGAGTTGTCGGTCAATGCTATTTGACCGTATCGACCATTGATGTGTGCTAAGTATAGGAAATTATAATCACAAGTTTTAATTAAGGAAATACTAAATAATACTATCACACAATTCAGGCAAGTGTTATCCTGATCATAGAATATAGCTTTATAAGTAAGTCCAGATTCGAACACAGGGAACGTGATTTAATCTATAACTAACTATTTATTTATCCTAATTACAATTATTACAATTAATATACAAACTTACAATAATACACAATAATATACAAGATAGGGGGGACGTTTTAGTTCCGATTGAACATATTTATAATTGATATTGATTCTTAATAAATAAGTTTTAAGGAACAACTTAAGAATACTCAATTGGATAGAAGATTATGACTATTTAAATTATTATTTATTAAACTTATTATATTAACTTATGTATATTTGCGTGTTGGCTATTATTATTGTGATTTACTAATGTAGAAAACCACAAAGGTTAAGATAATTTTCATATAGCAATACAGTCAAAGGTTATGTAAAGTATTACTATTTATTAAGATCTATCAATATATTATTGATACAATTCCAGGGTCGGTTGAATTACAATGCTACTTAACATTTAATGAAACATAATCACTTAATTTAAAAACCCAAAAGATTAATAAAGTTTATCTATAAATCAGTTAATTATGATCATTAACATAATATAACACAAAATTCTTGCATAATAATATTCAATAATATAGTTCCAACATAAACATATAATTCATATAATAAACCTAATAAACATACATTTAAACATTCATAACGAAAATCTAACAAGCAATTAATTCAAATAAACTATATCCATAAAAACCCAAAAGGTTAATAAAGTTACAAGGATAAAGAAACCGAACCAA
The DNA here is from genome assembly GCA_963422505.1 of Pseudognaphalium luteoalbum. Classification (NCBI taxonomy): domain Eukaryota; kingdom Viridiplantae; phylum Streptophyta; class Magnoliopsida; order Asterales; family Asteraceae; genus Pseudognaphalium; species Pseudognaphalium luteoalbum. The sequence continues at coordinate 40,609,451 of OY730192.1, forward strand.
TTGACGAACTAGCTTTTTCTAGGGTTAAAAACCTACAAACCCTAGCTCCTTAGCCTCCAAATTCGTACCTAAAGCTGGCCTAAAACCCCAACTTTTGTATTTCTCTTCTCTGAATCGTATATGGTTTAGCTTAGACTAAGCCTCTATTTATAGATTTTCTGGCCGACCCTCCAACCGCCGGTTGGAGTTAATTGAATCCCACTACAACTCTGCACTTTTCCACTGACTTGAAACCCTTAACCCCAACCGCAGGTTGGTTAATCCAACCGCCGGTTGGTTTGTTTTTCCAGAATATTCCACAAACGGGCTTGGGCTTCAATGTGGGCTTTCTTTCTTCTTAAACGGATTCGACTTGTTTTCTTGGCTCATTTCTTCAATATTATTATCTTAGTCTTCATTTCTTTAAGGTTTAAGTCCTCTTTTCTTAAACCGCTTTAATTTCTTCAGTTTTGGTCTTATTTTTGTTCCTTTTTCTTCAATCTTCAATTAAAATACATTTCTGCAAATATTAAAAAATAAGTATCTAAAATCATAAAAATACATAAAAATGTATACAAATATAGGGATAAATAGTATAAAATATAGTATCAATTTGATGCTTATCAACCATATAAGACAATAGGCGAGTAACTTGTTCGGTAGATTTTTCTAGGTTAGGGATGATTAATTGATGAAGAAATTGAGTTCACTAGCTTTAATTTGATGTTTGGGATTGATTTTGGTTGCCCCTTTTGTTCCTCGCGATTTCTTCTTCCTTTTCAAAGTCTCTAGAATAATTTTGGATAATTATGTATGTGTGTACGTACATGTGTGTATAAGTGTGTGTTTTATTTGTTTAGTTTTCACTCCCTTCAAATATTATTGTCTATAACGTAAAAACTAATTAACAATTATCATTATTTTATACCACTTATACTAATAATAACTTAAAATATTTAGTTTCACCTTTTTAAAATAATACTTCGAACTTTGAGGTGTTACAAAAAGTCAACACGATGGTTGGTGAGCTTTGTAGGTTTAAACACGACACACATAATACGTTTGCTGGGATAAAAGGAATATGATAGGACAATGAAATGAAAAGCACACATAAGTGAAATTGATGTAATAAGTGAGTCTCATAATGTATGATGCGTGATGTCATTGTCCCAAAATGAGCAAGGCGAATAGCATATAAAATTTATGTGTGATGTCATTGCCTCAAATGAGCAAGGCAAATAGCATATCCGTGTGATGCGTGATGTCATGACTAATAGCATATCGATGCAATGCGTGATGCCATTGCCTCCGCAAGATGATTAGCATGCATGTTTAACATATATCAACAAAAATTTGAATTCCACATAGTTTGTCACATAATTTTACAGTGTCACACATTTTATTCATATGTTTAAAGACAAATCAGTCATAGCATAAATACAGTTGAAAATTGTGACACCCGAAGATTTAGGGTTATATTTAAACCTACTGAAGACTTTGATTACTTGTATTTAGTTTTTATTAGGCTAAATATTTGTAATTGCATGTATATTTTAATATACTCATACGTGATTATGTGTTTATCTGTAATTACGTGAAACAACCGGACGGAGTCCGACAGAATATACGACGTTGGTGAAAACCTTTCTATAAATAACTTTAACCTATTTTTAGAAGTTATTTAATATATATTATTATTTTATATAATAATACACGAAAACCTCGACGTTTTGTTTAAAATGTAACAAACACAGTAAAAACGTGCAAACAGAACCCGACAACCAAACGAAAACCTAATTAATATTTATACAACTTAAAATAAAGTATTTTAATAATACTTAAATGAAAAATAATCCCAAACATATCGTGAATTAAAATAACACAAGAAAACGTTACGTGATTTAACGTTTCGACACGAATAACGGGTAAATGAACACAATATGTAACCTAAACTTAATTGATACAAATTTAACTGATTTTTGACCTTGGTGGGGCCCCTTGGTCATTCTTCCCCTTCCCCATATGAACCAAATGATTTCTCTTTTTCAAACCAACCACTTAACACACATGCAAATTCTTACACACTTCTCATTTATCCCCAAAAAACTCTTCCATCTTTTTCTCTCTAAATCCTCTCACCATTTGCTGAAACAATCAGTCCTAGAAACCACCATAACTCCTCCCTAACACCACCAAGAACCACCACATAGCCACCACAATCCACCACATAAAAACATCTCCATTTCTCAAAAATTTTACAAGGAATTGAAGCTCAAGAACATCTCATCTCATTTTTGTCCTCCTTTCTTCAAAACATCATTGTGAGGACTCATTCTACCTTTTTACACTTTTATTATCATAATTAACAGTTCACTCAACAAGTATTATAATAAGATATTACATAAAAACCATTTTTCTTAACTTGAAACACATGAAAATATGATAAAACTTTCTGTCCATAAAGATGTATCCAATTCCACGATTTTTAGAAAAATCATATCTCCATGAAAATGGACGTTTTTATAGTCAAAACTTAATTTCAAGAAGTAATCTTTCCAACCACGAAAACCACATATTTTTCTGAGCTAGTTTGTTATTTTTAATAATTTGTATAAAAACACATAGACAATCTGTTTCAGAAATCCATAAAATTTACCTTTACTATTTTGGCCATATCTCGAGCTACACATCTCCAAATGACCTAAAACCACCGCTCAAATTTTACACATTTCAATGGCTACAACTTTCATGTTGACAATGTTTACTAGTTCCTTGTAGATTTGTCTCAGAAATATAATCTTTACGCATGTGTCCAGATTGGTCAACTGTTGGACCTTATAAGACACGTGTAATTTTGAAAAATACTTAGACTGCACTTAAACTCATAAAAATATTACTGGAAGTAGTTAACACATGGGGAAACACTTGGTAATTTTGAAAATACTTATACTACACTTAAATTTGGAATGTATATATTTTATAAAAATTAGGCTATGTATGTATTTTCTGGAAATTAGATAATATGGACTGATTTTGAATAATGATAAAAAAACCGACACTCTCCGAAGCTTGGTAAATATGGTAAAACTGATTTTGTAACATTTAAACATATCTAAGGGTTAGGTAAAAGTCTCAGGTCAAACCGAGATGGGTTGACCAAGTCAATGGAAACGGAACTCGGTTTTAAAAAACGATAAAACTTACTATTTTTTGGAAAATGGTAAGAAAAATGGGTTTGGGTGACTTAGTTGGTAACTTTGACCAACTTTGACCAGGTTTGACTACCTTTGACCAGGTTTGACCACCTTTGACCAGTTTGACTAGGTTTGACCAACTTTGCCGAATGAGTTGACCAACTTTGACCTACGATTTAGGATTTTTACAAACTAAATAATCTATTAGCAACCCACGATATGTACTAATGAATAGTATACAATAGAACAAACTTAATAATAATGTCTAAGCGAATTATTATTACAAACTTTCACCAACGGGTCGTACACGTTTTGATAAACGAACTTGAACAACTTACTTGAACATACTAGTTGAGTGAACTAGCTTTAGGTGGACATTAATTCTCCACCTACACTATTGGCTTAAGTGGACATTAACTCCCACTTATACAATAGCTATAGATGATTTTTTGAGACATCTACTTATACACAACCTTATGCGTCTAGGGCGTTAGAAGGTTGCATTTGGGAGATGAACACCCGCTACTTGCTATTGCTTGCTTATTTGGTTAATTGCTTATTCTTTGCAAAGATTCAGGTGAGTCTTACAACCCCATTTTTTTTTACTGTTTTTACTTACAGGGTGAGATACATTGCTTAACTGTTTTTCATGAACACGAGTTCTAAATTACTTACTTTACTTTATATACGGGCTTGCGTAAATTACTTACTAATCCACTAAAGACCCCTCCATCATAGTATTGTTAGTTATGGACTTAAGCGTGAATATTAGTTAATGGATCCATTAGGAACTGACCCTCTCCGCCCGGGGTAGTAGCGCTACCACGAACCGTTCTGTAAAAACGGGTGACTTATATTTGTTCCGAATGAGTGTTTGGATTAGGCACTCGCGGGGGCACTGTTCGGTACTTAGTTGTACCAGATTTATTTACGGGTTAAGCTTCGACTATGAGCTTATGGCAACGATATATATGTACATATTCACTAAGTGCTTGGAATACAATTATCTCACCTTTCGATAACCCATGGCCATGACAATTTCTTAGCAATTCCTTTATCCTACACCAAGCTTCTTCCAAAGTTTCTCCTTCTTGTTGTTTGAAGGCCCGAATTTCATTCAACAATTTTTCGACCAAAGCCGGAGGGAAATACCTACTAACAAACGCTTCCCTCATTTGATCCCAAATTCTAATAGTATTTGGTTCAAGCTCTTGGTACCAAATTTTAGCTTCACCACATAAGGACATTGGAAAAGTCCTTAGCCGAATTGCTTCATCCATATTAGGGCCGTACTTAAAATACTCCCCGATCTCGAGAAAGGTAGCTATGTGTTTGTGTGGATCGGCCTGCACTCTTCCATCAAATTGAGCATCTTTGAGGGCTTGCATATGATGTCCTTTCAAAGAAAAATTATTGTTGTCGATGTTTGGCCTTTGAATGGCCGACTTGGGTGTAGGTGCAACGACCCTTGTCTGTGAAAATATAGGGATGTCATCTTGATCCGCCATCTCTTCCTCACTTGGTACAAGTTCTTCCTCTTGTTCCGGTGATACAAGTTCATCCTCAAAAACTTCAATGACAATCTCGTTCCCCGAAGATGATTCGGTTTCCGTTTGACTACTTGTTGAATCCGTCGACCTTTGCTTTGGTTTCTTCCTCCGTTTGCTCTTGGTGGTTTTCTCCAGATTGGACAAAGGACAAAGAAGCTCTTTACTGGAGCTCCTTGTGTTCATCCACTACCAAATAAACTTGTAAGAACACAAACGATAAAACCGTCAAATGCACCGGCGCAACACAATTAAAAGTAACTTTCTAAGAATAAATTCCTAAAAAAGATCAACTAATCACACTTAACTTATGATTTAAAACACAAGCTCCCCGGCAGCGGCGTCAAAAACTGATGTGTGAAATCTAGTCTTAAAATTTATCGTTGTGAATGAACTAGAAAATACCTTGCTAAGACTAATATACAATCGGGCAGTGGACCCTATCGAGTAGTAGTATAGTCGGGTAAGTTCAGGTTCGAAGACAGGGAACTTTAGCTTTAGAAATCTTAGCCTAAGTGTAAGCAATTTAGAAAATAGAAATAAAAATGGGGGTTTGTGTGACCGAGTTGTCACGATGCTTAGCACTACAATTATTATATTAAAACTAGGCAAGTGGACTCCTAAGAGTCAAAGTGGTTGATTTGAAAACTTTCGTATATTAAAAAAAAACAATACTTACTTGGATTAGATCGTTAGTGATTTCGGGTGTGAAGATAAAACCGGTTTATTCTATGCAAGCAAACTTCCATCAAATTTAGGCTTAACATTCTCCATCACTAGAATTCAACTTCAATTCACAACTTATGATTTAATCAAGTAACGGACATTCGCCATAGCTATCTACTTGCACATTTGAGCTCAAATTGACCAACTCATTCCAAAACGACTTCCGCAATTAAGTTCGACTATTTATAGACAAAGAACCGATAACAATTCACTAGATAGAAAACGTTCGCTATATCTATTAGCAAATCATCAAACAAGTTAATTCGTTGACATCAAGCTCAAACACGCAAGTTAGAGGTTAAACATAAGTTCAAGCTAAACGAGTTTATGATTCATCCATACAAAAAGCATTCGCCATTTCGCTAACTCATATCATTCAAGTTAACTAGTTTTACTTGTAACAACTTTCACTTTCACACAAATTGATTCATTCATACATTTCATACAAACGATAAATATTTTTAATAAGCAACAAACGTTCGCTATAATTGCTTAGCCAAAATACCAACAAGTTTCAACTAATCAAGCTAGTTACATACAAATTTATGGATGAATCTTAAACTCGAAGCATAAAACTCACAACAAAAGACAACACCCCTAGTCACTAACTAGTTCATCCAAGCAAGTATAACAAAATCTAGCTAACAATCATCATCATATCATCATAAACACAAATAATCAAAGAAATCCAAGGAAACATAATTATATTAGAATGAAAAGTGCAAACCGAGTGATTACAATATTTGGATGATGATTGTTCGTAACCGAGTGAAGTTATATGATAAGAAATCTTCAAGAATATGAAAAATTGCTTCTAAACCCTAAAAATCACCCTTTTTGGTCTGGTTTTCGTGTGTGTTTTTTTGCTGAGTGAAAAGTTGGTGAGATCCAAAAAGCAAAAGTGCTTTTCTAGTACAAAAGTAGCTGCCCGCCCAAACTACCCGACTGATTTGGTTATTACCCGGTGGGTCATCCAAGTTCAAATGACCCGGCTGATTCTTCAATCAAGCAGACAGGTTCCAATAGACAAAGGGACCCGACGGCTAATATTACAACCTGCCGGCTTCTACAAGCTTCATTCGGGCGAATTTCTCTGTTACCACAAATGTTGAGAATCCTTAATTCACCCGACGGCTAACCCAAACAACCCGGCGGCTAATGCTATCGACCCGGCGGCTGATGTGCTTGACCCGACGGCTTCTCATCATTTTCCAGCAGATCACCTTTCTTTTTGCTTTATTCTCATCAATCTTAAACCTAACACATAAAATAGATTTCAAACTAAATAAGTACAAAAAGTTCATGAAATTTACTAGAAACAAATGCAACATAGATGATATCGCGAGAGATTCATATATACAAAATGAGCGATATCACAAATCTATGTTTGTTATCTTCTAAGTGGCTTGAAATATGACTTACCACTCCCACTATGTATTCTCAAGACTAATCTTATATCTCAATGATCTCTCATTACTAGTGTCTCAACATTTGTAGTCCCAATATGTTCTCACAATTTCTCATTGAATATATGGTTAGGATCACATTGCTGATGACACATTGAAATATTAAATTCCATTTGAAAATCAAAACGAACTCATTTGACAATGGACCTTATGTTTCTAAAAAGGTAACATCTTAATGATTATCACCAAGACATATTTCATTAATTACTCAAAACATTGAAAGAGATATTTATAACCGAAATTAACTAGAAATCTGTTACTGAAATCAGTCTCAACCTTTGAACTTGAAATGACCATTTGACTTAAAAAAATCATCCTATTGACATGATATCAATTGCATTTGATAGTAGACATCTTGAGCTTAATTTTAAACTCAAGAAACGTTCAAAACATACATACAGTATTGACTAAGTTATGACTTCACCAATGCTGACCACAGAATCTGTCCAAACTCACAACATTCTATATAATTGTTTATTCGACACTAAAGCGTCCTCACAAGAATCCATCAACAATAATGATAACTACAACAATTTATCTTCATTTTGTAACACCTAAATCCAATCATTAGGTGCATTCATCAATAAACAGGATTCTAATGGACATAGAACTAGAATAACGTTACGAAACGATAGAATCAGAAGATTAGGGTTAGAGATCTACCAAATAAACGTGCCTTGATCATGATTCTTCTCGAGATTATGTGGAAATAATATAGATAAGAATTCCAATCATGTCTGTGAAAGAAACCACGAAGAAATCGAATATAAAACGTTGATAACTTACCTCCGAATACGAATAACGATGCATTCGATTGATATGAAAAATCAAAGGGTTAAAACACAAAACTGCCGGTATTATTTCTGGTTAAATGTCCGATGAAAATCCGTTGAAGGATTGAGTCGATAAAATATGTTGAAAGCTTTGGTCATTGAAAAGTGTTGAAATTTCTGTTAAGTCAAAAATCTGTTGGAAGATTTATGTTTGTGAAAAATCTGTGGAAAATGTCTGAAAAAAATTTGGTCAAAAACCGTTTCTCGCACAATGTACATGTTTAGAGAATTTTTTTTACAGGTCTTAAGTGAGTTCTATCTTGCACACTAGTCTTAATCGCAAGGCAGCGACTTCGTGTCTAGTCTCGAGATGGGTAGTTCTATGGTTTCGCTAAGATCCTGCTAATCCTCATAGATCTGTGCAACTCGACCCTGTACCAGGTGTATCCATCCTAAACGAGTTTTGTGTTGTTCTAACTCCATAGTGTCTATTCTATTCTCGTGGCGGTGTAGCATAGCAACTAGTACCATAACGGTATGATGAGAGGGTTAATGTGCGTATAGAGAGGTTCGCATGTCGAAAGCTTCTTCATCCTCTGTAGGAATCTGTATTCCTTCTTCAGTTCTCCAAGTCTCAAGAGTTGCGGGTAACCAATTCCATTGGCAGACATCTGACCGATGACGGGTCTTAGTGTGACACCCGCCAAATTAGGACTAGTAATTAGTACCTAATCAAGTGTAATACATGTCATTAATTCTATATTAGGCTAATTAATGAATCAATATATATATATTTGAATATATACAAGTATACGATTTGATTTAATCGTACGAGTTTCAAATCGAATGCAATTCGATTCAATTAATACGGACGTTGGTGAACAATTCTATTAAATAATATGACATTATTTAATAACTCTATTTTATCTAAGATATCATTTAAAAATTCAACTCAAATTCGTATCGTACAAACAACATTTACGCGATTAAAATGTTAAACGCGCAAACAAACGAAACCATTTAAAATATATTTTACAACTCAATTACAAGATATTTGGTAAAAATACTTTAACAAAATATTAAATAATTATTCGTATTTTAATACCTATAATTAAACATATAAAATAAATATTTAACGTTTAAACGATCGGGAAAATGAACACCACACGGAGCGCGAATGCAGGGAACAAGATTGGTGAAGCCCACACCCATGGACCCCACCGAAAAGTCAGCCAAAAAGGGGGGTCATCACCTCCCCCCACCTCATTTCCCTCCCTCACTCTCGCTCTTTCTTCCATTTTCTTTTTCTTTTTTTCTCTCAACCCACCATCACCACCACCACCATTAAACCACCAAAAAGCACCACGAAACAACCTCGGATCCTCACGCTCGTTTAAAGAAAAGTGACCGCGGCATCACGATCTACGTTTCTACCTTTTCGGAATTCTCCGGCGTCAACTTGTAAGATTCCCGACAATTCTCAAAAACTCTTAGATTCCATTTATTTTTCATAAAAGTTGTTTATTTAGTTTTGAAATGTCCATCTAAGGATTGGGTAAAAGAATCAGACCAAACGGAAACTGGAAAACTCGTTTTTGGCTCAAAATCCGTCGAACAGACGTAAGTGTCGCATAGGCCAGACCAGTATAGCGTCACTTCATGCGTCACTTAAGTGCCGCATTAAGTGACGCATAAAACCCTAATTATGCGTCACTTACCTAAGTGCCGCATAAAACCCCTTTTTCCCGACACTTCAACCGTCACTTGCCTAGTGACGCCTAACACCTTTATCCGACACTTCTAGTGACACTTCCTAAGTGTCGCCTATGATCAGAAACCGACACTCGAACCCGACACTCCCTAAGTGTCCCCCCCCTTATGCGTCACTTCTTCAAGTGACGCTAATAATTCAGAAACCATCATTTTATGCGACACTTCCTAAGTGTCGCCCAAATTTTGGAAGTGACGCATCAAGTGTCGCTAAAAACAGAAAGTTTAAAACTCATATTTCACTAAGTATTGAGGCTCAAATTTGACACCCCATTTTACCAGAATTCAAATCCCAAGTGCATTTTCAATAAAGCAATGTAGTAGAAATAAAAATTTCCCAAGCTGACTTGGCAGCTCGACCCCAACCAGGGGCTCAGCCCCTTGGACCCCGCTAACCAGGGGCGCTGCCCCCGGACCCGCGTCATTAACGGGCTTCTCCATTACCCTAGGGTCACGAGTAACAATGTTACATCTAAACTTTCACACCAAGTGTTAAACTTGTATAACATCAAACACGAATGCGATATGACTTCTAAAACACATTGGAACTTACTTTTTAAGTATAACACTTCAAAATCATAAAAATAATAATGAGATTATTGATACAACCAATTTACCGACGGGCCGTACACGTTTTCAAAACACAATCAAATCAACCAAGTCGTAGTAACTTGGACAAGTTCAATCAACCAAATCGTAGTAATATGGACATTCTAAGTTGGATGAACAACTACAAGGGCAGTCTTTCGAGATGCCTACTCATGTTATAACCATCGTGTGTCTTGGTTCTTGGACACCCTCAGGTTACAAGTCTTCGGACATCAATTCACGGCAAATCAAACAAGTTTATTAAGTTAAACTTTTCAGGACTCAGGTGAATCTCATAGCCCCTATTTTACGATTTTCATTAGGAGTGTGATTACATTGCTCGTTTTATTTTACAATATGAACGCAAGTACTATACAAATCAAATACTACATGAGTTGTTTTCACTAATCATTTTAAAGTCCTCCACAACATAGTTTGGTAATACATCTGTAGCGTGAATGTTAGTATATGATATCATATATGATTGACAATCCTCGTCCGGGTTAGCATGCACTAACTGGTCAAACGGACGTATTAGCATTTGGGAAGATGAGTGTAGATTAGGCACTCATAGGAGGCAACTCAGTTAGGTTTCCTTAATTGGACCTAACGTTCAAGTTAAGCTCAGACTATGTGCTCATGGCTGTATAACTTTTATTTTGCTTAATTGCATTTTAAATTCAATTAAATTTTGCGGTTCATATAAATATGTGTTGACATACAAACCTGTGAGCTCACCAGCGTTTCGTTGACCCCTTTTAGCATGTATCACAGGTACTCAGCAGTAGGTTGACTGCCCAAAACAGGAATCATTAGCTCGAGTCTGCATTCAAACAAATCAAAGATTTAATTGCATTATTATATTTTGTATAGATTAATTATGTAATGTAAATCTCTCAATTTCAAGTAACTGAGCTAATTTAAATAGTATTTTGATGTAAACTTTGGTTTTTATCAATACAATGTAAAACGACGCATTTAGTGGTCGTTCATTATATCTTATGTGTTATGTATATTGATTAGTTGCGCCCCGACCCGATTCACTTCCGCATCCTGAATTTGGGGGTGCGACACTTAGTGGGTGGAGTATCAGTAGTAGTGGTGATGGTAGTGGTGGTAGTGGTAGTGGTAGTGGTGGTGGTGGTTGCCACGAAGGGTGGCAATTAAGTTCGTATACGTAAGGTTATATATATATATATATATATATATATATATATATATATATATATATATATATATATATATATATATATACATATAAAATTTAGCACATAAGCACGTATAAAGGTTGGTCCCATTTCTATCATAGGTCAAAGTCTTCTAATGCATTCCCGTTCACTATAACCATTTCAGGTCATGCATCGATTCTCCTTAATTGTATATAGTTGATCAGATTATGTTAAATTAAATTAAAATGATGCAATTGCTGAACCAGTCATACCTAATAGGGAATACTAATCTAACGGTTATAGTCTAGGTCACTAATGCAATCCTAGTTCGCTATAACCTTAGGCTCTGATACCAATCTGTCGCACCCCCATAAACACGTGACAACGGAAGTATGAGGTGTCATGGGGGCGCCGACCAAATCAAGCATCATCACACAAAATTACGTCGACCAATCTATACTATGCTGTTTCATGTGGGTAACCCTATTGCGTCCGTGAACCTGAGAATATATACTAAAACGTCAACATAATGTTGGTGAGTTCATAGGTTTAATTTGTATAGTAATAATGTAAACACACGTTTTTCTTGCTATAAAATAGAGTTATGTAAAATAAAGTTCTCTAAAGTTCTGTATAAAAAAGATTATGTGTATCAAGATTCTGTATAATAAAGTTTATGAATACTACAGTATTGTATACTATAGTCCTATATACTATTTCCATGAGCTCATGTATTCGAAGCTTAACAATTTCTGCTACCTCTATGTGTCTAATCCGGGACACATCCTGATTCAAATAATTATACATCTGTGGGTTAGCTAGAGCGACTAGCTCGGACAGGATTGTCAATCCCAAATAGATCTATTCATAATTATTCGCGCTTAAAAATTAACTAACCATGAAATTGAGGACTTATTAGTTGATTAATTCTGCTACTCATGCAATAAGTATATATTCTGTTTACGTTTCTTGCAATCATAAGTAAAAATCTGTAAAATCTGTGCATGTATTCTCACCCCAAAATAGTTCAAAACAAGTAAAAAGGGGCTATGAAACTTACATGAGTTTAGCAAGTAACAAGCAATTAATCAAATAGAAAGCAAGTAAGCGTGTTTCCAAGTGCAACCTTCTAACGCCCTAAACGTATAAGGTTGTGTGTGTAAGTAGATGTCTCAAAAGACCATCTATGTAAGTGGATGGTTAATGTCCACTTAAGCCAGTCGCGTAGGTGGAGGGTTAATATCCACCAATGCTAGTTCACTCAACTAGTATGTCCAAATAAGTTGTTTATTAAAAACGTGTACGAACCGTTAGTGAAAGTTTGTAACAATATTTTCAAAAGACATTAATATTGGGTTTGTTTTATGGTATACTTTGCATTAGTATATATCATGTGTCAATGCGTTATTCAAAGCTTAGTGAAAATCAAGTTTCATATTCCATTTTTAGCGACACTAGGGTTGGAGACACTAATAATGGCGACACTAGGGGTTAGTGTCGCAGGTTTGTCGATAGTGAGATTTGTGTCGCAGTTTCGTGTCAAATTGAAGTTATTAGCGACAATTGGGTTAGTGTCGCTAATATGGCGACAATGATGATTAGTGTCACTACATATGAAAAATTTGGTGTCCAAGTAATGATAGTCGGCGACACTTAGTTTAGTGTCGCTAATTATGGCGACACTTAGGTCTAATCAGATTTCTAATTTTAGTCCACGAGTTCTAAGTGCCGTTTTGTTTAGTTCGGGAGAGTTTTTAAGTCTCATTTTAGGTCCAAGTTATTAAATAAGTCACCCAAACCCATTTGTTTACAAGTTTTTCGAAAAATAGTAAGTTTGTCATTTTCGAAATCGAGCCCCATTTTTTTGAAAAATAGTAACTTTTACCCAAACCTTAGATATGTCCATAGGTCATAAAAATCAGTTTCTCCACTTGTACTAAGTTTCGAAAGTGTTGGTTTTTATTATTATTCAAAATCAGTCAACTTTTACATTTTTCCAGAAATTATAACAAGTTGTCGAATTTGTATAAAAATTTATAATCCGAATTAATTTCCAAGAACAATTCCAGTTATTCCCCCATATGTTATCTACTTCCACTAATTTTTCCATAAATTTTAGAGAAGTTTAAGTATTTTTAAAAATTACATGTGTCCTCTGAGGTCCAATAGTTGACCAATCTAGATATATGCATGAAGATTGAGTTTCTGGGCAAAATCTATAGGTTTTTAAGAAGAGTGGTCAACAAAAAATTTGTAGCTAACAAAATTTGTGATATTTTGGATGTAGTTTTAAGTCATTTGGATTTGTATAGCTCAAGAAATGGCTAACACCATAAGAGATAACTTTCTAACTTTTTCTAGGAAGATTGAATATGTGTTCTTACAAAAATTATTAAAAATAGTAAACGAGCTTTAAAATTTATGAGGCTTATGGGGTTTGAAATCTAACATATTAAGATTGATCTTAAACTATAAAAACATCCATTTTCATTGAGAGATGATTTTTATAAAAATCATTGAAGTAGATAAAACTTTCTGGACATAAAGTTTTTCTTACATTTTGTTGATTTCAAATTATGAAAAATGGTTTTTGAGTAATATTTTATTATAATACTTGTTGAGTGAACTTAATATCATGTTAATAAGAGTAAAATGAAGTAGAAATGATCCTCACAATGGTGAAAATGAAGAAAGAATGGCAATAAAGTGATGGGGAACTCTTTGTGTCTTGTTTTCTTCAAAAATCTTGAATAAAAGTGAAGAATTTAACTGGTGGTGATGTGGTAGTTTATGGTGGTTTATAGTGGATTTAGGTGGTGGTTTTTGGGCTCAGAATACTTAGAGATTCTTGAGAGAGATGGAGTTGAGGAAAGTGAAATTGAGTTAGAGTGAAAAATGAAAGATATGCATGTATTGTAAATGGATGTGGAAGTAAGGAATATCATCACGAAATTGCATGAGGTATTAGAGGGGAGGAAGGGGTGGTGCCTGTCCCCACATGGGGCCCCACCTGAGTTTGTGTGTTTTAATTCTCATTTCCAGACTGTGTTGCATTCAATGTTCGTTTATTCGTTATTTCGTTATTCGGTTAAATTGCGTAACGTTATTTTGAGTCATTTAAATTAACGATATGTTTTGGATAATTTTTTATTGAATTATTGTTAAAATAACTTATTTTGAGTTGTCAAAATTTTTATTGACTTTCGTTTGGTTGCCGAATTCGATTCGCGCGTTTTTACCGTGTTTGTTACGTTTCAATTATAACGTCTAGGTTTTTCGTGCATTATTATACGAAATAATAATATAATGTAAATAACTACTATTTAAATCATAAAATAGGTTACGTTATTTATAAAAGTGTTTTCACCAACGTCGTATGTAGTGTCGGACTTCGTCCGATCGTTTTGCGTAATTACCATTAAACACGTAATCACGTAAGTGTATATTCAAATATACAAGTAATTACAAATATTTAGCCTAATACAAACTAAATACAAGTAATTAGGGTTTTCCAGTTAGGTTTAACAGTTAACCTAAATTTTCGAGTGTCACATATTTGAATTATTTTTGACATAGTAACTTATACACGATCAAACATGCCTTATAATATTGTACTAGATAACAGTATAAAATATGTTCATTGATTTACAAATAAAAAAGGATAATGTTAGAATAATCATGGGTGAATAGACAAAGAAGTTAATCTATTATCCAAAAATGTGTAAATAAGTTACTAGACTATTAGTTCGTTCAATTGAATTACTAAACTATTTTCATATTTTAAAATTACATTTTTATATTGTAATATTTATAACTAAGTAACTCAATTAAAATCTTATAAACTTTGTAAAACGATATGAATATCAATATTTATAAGTTAAGTAACGTACATTTTGTAATTTATAATTTTGATAATTCAACTGAATAAACTAATATTTAGTAACCTATATAAACATTATGAAAATTAGAGTTACACGTTTGTCTAATAACCCGAATAAATTATTCATTTCCTTGTTAATATGTATGAAGTGTATTTATTATGGGTGCTAATATTTTCACCGTCTAAATTGATGAATCAACCATAACTATGCATTAACAAGCTGCACTTTACAATCTACTAATGTATATTTGTAGTGGATTTATCATTTTGGACGGTGAAAATATAGTTTGACATTTATTATCTAGTTAATATTAATTTTTATTAATATCATTACACGAACACGTGTATAGTGACGTGGAATGTTGCCTTGGCGTTCTCTTCTCTCTGGGAGCTGCAAAAAGCCCCCACACATTTCTCCTTCTTCCTCCTCGTCTTAGAGAGAGAAACTTTCTAGAGAGAGAAAATGCACCTCTGAAAAATTCTTCTTCCAACTCAGGTATTCTATACTCCTTGATTATTACTATTACATTTTTTAATCAAATTTCTTCTCAATTGTATTATTTCACACGATTAACTTCTCAAATTCGCAATTCGATTCGATTTACTCGACAATTTTATGCCTTTTATAAACGATTGAAGTTCAACTTGTTGCAATTAGTGTTAATTTAGTTCCGATTCATGTTTTCTTATGAATACATGATGTACTTTTTCAGCAAAATATGTGTTTATATATATTTACATTTACGCATGTAAGTATGAACAGATCAGAACTGATGATTGAACACAATAAGCATGAAAAGATCAAAAATTGAGAAATCGATTTTTTAAAAATTATTTCTTAAAAGCATTGTGTTCATATAGTCAGAATTTGTGTCTTATACATACAATTTTAGTTGCAGATTTTTTTATATTATGTTAGTTGTTTATATTTCTCAAGTTTTATCAGGTGTTTATATATAATATTTTTAATTTTTCTTTTTTATGAACAATTTTATTGGGCAAATAAATAAAATAATTTCTGGAATTTTTATTTTTAGTCATGTAATTATTGGGATTAATGAGAGGTGCATTCTGAAAGTTGAATATTTGGTTATATTTGATTGGTAAATCTCTTTGGACTTTGGTGGGTGCTGTGTTACTTTCCCCTTGTTTGATGTGGATTATGGAAAGGACAAAAAACACCTTACCTTTTTTCCTGAATATGTGTTTTTATAATATCTTATTTTCTGCTATGATGAATCAAGATATGTAGATCCCATTAATGAAATTTTACTGGTTTAGTAAAGTACTTGTATACAACATACCTAGACTCGATACGATTAAGTTGTGAGTAGAAGCATAAATTATAATAGAAGCTCGTATAGTAGTGATTTGCTTTCGTGATCCTCCATCCTCGTGTCACAGAATGTTGTTACAAATTGGACCGACAAGGCGACAATCATTTATGCGCGGCTCACTTTAAAGATTCCATTCTTCTTGCCATATGTATGTTTGTGTGTTCAAACTCCATACGTATGTTGATTTTACGTCTATTGAATGCGCAAGCATGTCATATCATACTCTTACGTACAAGTCTAACGGATTTTTGTAACTTCTTACATACGGGAATTTCACTGAGATATTAGTTTTGATTGTTACTGGCTTACTGCTAGCTTACCATATATGGAAAGAACAAAAACATTTTAGAACTGTTACAATATTTTTGTCTACTTGGTTCCATTGTCACGGCACTATACCATTCTTGTCCGAATAACTATCATATAACTTGTAAATTTCATATGATAGGTACCTTTTATAATTTAAAGAAATACAAAGTATTTTCCCTTTTGAAGTAAATATAGTTCTTGAAAAAGAAACTGGCATATTATTATTACGATTTTTATCTAACTGTTTAGAGATGCTATACTTTTGTCTGATTGAGGTATATTATACGCGATAAATCCTCGATAAGTTATTGACATAATTAAAACACATGTACACACTAGAAATGACATGTAACCTAATAGACAGTGATAACTTGTGGTGGGGCCTTAAGAACTTTCGTTGTGTGTGTTTAACCCTCCAATTTCGGTATCTGGCTTGTTGTATATTGATATTTCTCTTCTGTGTTACAGCCAAGTAAGCAAGTATAGCAAGACAATCAGCGTAGTTGACTGTAAACAGTGCTGATCAGTTGTTATTTGAATCCATTTGAAACGTTTTTCCATGGGCAGCTGTGAACAGACCAAGGCTTGTAAACCTGAAAAATCATCTTCACCTCCACCTCCACCTCCATCTGTAAGTCCCAAAAAATATTTCATATTTCACAGTTCCTTCAGAACTAGTGTTGCTATCTTTACTCTTAGGTTGCTTAAGGTTTCACTTACGGAATACATAATTTTATTACTAACTGTGGCAGGAGCATCAGCCAGCCAATGTTCATCCATACCCCGATTGGGCAACCATGCAGGTTTTGTTGACTGACTACACATGCTTTGCAATCTAAGGCGAGTGTTCGGATTTTATGAACATAGTTAATCTTGTTTCTGCAGGCTTATTATGGCCCTAGAATGGCTGTACCACCATACTACAACTCAGCTGTTGCTCCTGGTCATGCACCTCCACCTTACATGTGGGCTCCACCACAGGTATCGTTGTATGCATATATGCAAACACTACCCATACATTATACATATTTTAATATGTTAAAAATATGATGGTCGTCATCATGCTGACTTCTATTTGTCCTTGTAATTTTCAGCATATGATGCCACCATATGCTGCTATGTATCCACATGGTGGTGTTTACCCACATCCTGGAGTTCCTCTTGTGAGTCCTCACACAATTTATATATTTCCTTTTTAGAACTGGATAGTAAATTATAATCTTGAATCGTGCAAAGCCACTGTCAACTGTCAAATCAATGCCCAGTAAAATACGGGTTATATAATTGAACTCTTGTTTGGTTTGATGCTGTATGCAGGCAAGTCCTATGAGCATTGATTCTCCTGCCAAGTCATCAGGGAATACTGATCGTGGTTTGATGAAGAAGTTGAAAGGATTCGATGGTTTGGCAATGTCATTAGGCAACGGCAACGGTGATAGCGCTGGCGGTGGAACTGACAATGGGAACTCTCACAGGTACTAACCTCTATATCCCTTCAATATATATGGCTTTTGCAATTTAATGGCAATGCTAGTATTGTACGTCGTTGTGCGTACCTCCGTGCTCACACTTAGTATCATTCCAATAGTTGTGTGCTTATATTACATTTACTAAATCAGATCATGTAACTTTTTTGACAGTGGGGAGACTGAAGGTTCTAGTGAAGGAAGTGATGGTAATACAACAGAGGTAAAAAGCTACTTTCTTCCAGCTAACGTTCATGTATATGTGTTGCCTTGGTAGTTTGGGTATTAAGAGATTTTCACATGCCTTTTTAGGGGGGTCAAAATAGTGGGAAAAGGAGTCGTGAAGATTCACCTAATGCCCGTAAGTTCCACAATCTACATAAGTTATTGATTAGAAAATTGTTCTCATTTGCAACTGTTTTACATCTATGTTCTCTAACTTTTGTACCAGCAGCTCAAGTTGGCAAGACTGAGCCACTGAGTGGCCAATTTTTTCTTACTGAACCAAATGGTGCTTCCAAGGCTCTTACTGTAACCCCGTCTCAGATCTCGGATTCCGAGCTGAAAAAATCTCCTACCTTGATGACCTCAGCTACTCTTGCAATGGTTCCGAGCGAGGCCCTGTTACAGGTCTTTTTATTAAATCTTTATTTCTGTAATAAGTAATGTATTGGAAATTTGGTAGAATAAACTTGGTACTTTGTTTTCTGAACCTAAATTCTATTTTTTTTCTCCTTTGAACTGTGATAGAATGAGCGAGAACTCAAAAGGGAGAGGAGAAAGCAGTCTAATCGAGAATCGGCCAGGAGGTCTAGATTAAGGAAACAGGTATCAGGATCTTCTTCTAGTGTTAAATTCTTATCTATACCGAGTTGTTTGTTACAGAATATCTGCAACGATTTCCTTTCCTAGATGTCCGAAATAAATACAATTAATTGAAATATTTTCAACATGATGAATATTACCCTTTTGCCCATTAGTACTCATTTACGGGAAGTAAACATCAACGATTCTTTTCACCGGACTTCCTCTCTTGTCGTTAGTGAGGGAAACTTTTTTCACCATTTCTTTGTGAGTGGGTGAGTTGGCTTTACGATTTGGGTAACAAGTCAAAACAAGTAGTTTCTGAATGGGTCAAATCGGGAAGGTCCGGTTAACCCAAAACTATTTACAGTATTTCCAAAAATTGTCTTTAGACAGGATGACAACTTGTATTCAGTACTTAAATAACAGTCCATTTTCTAATAGAATGATCTTAGGAGGTTTAACAGATTAACTAGACACATTGGGCGACTTTTAATCCCGTTTGACCTGTGTTGTTTCGGCTAATATATCTAACTTTATTTATTCAACCTGTTATAGATAGTAAATAGCCCTAATCAATCAATTCATCAGTAAATGGGCTCTCTTTTTAGGGAACACTTCTAAATATATGTATGGCCCCGATCAAGCTTTGCATTTATTTTTGAGTCAGTAGTTTGGTTATTTTCTTTTTATAGATTCAATGAATTATAGAATTGTTTGAAATTCCGATTATTCAGGCTGAAGCTGAAGAACTTGCAATTAAAGTTGAAGCCCTCACTAGTGAAAATTTGAACCTCAAGTCAGAGATTAACCGCTTGACTGATAAGTCAGAGAAACTGAAGTATCAAAATGCCAATCTAATGGTAAGAGTTGTCCGTTATGCTTCCTTAGTAGACATTTTCATTTCACCTCCTCACTTATTTCTTCCACCACAGGAAAAACTTAAAGACGCACAGAATATACAAGATTCGGAAGACCCACAACCCAACAATCCAATCGGCCTGTCTCTTAGCACAGCCAATCTTCTCTCTAGAGTCGACAATGGTTCTAGTTTGGGTTCTGGTCATGGAGAAGAAGTTTATGAAAGCAACAATAACCAAAAATCTGGTGCAAAGTTGCGTCAACTCCTGGATGCTAGCCCTCGGGCTGATGCTGTTGCTGCAAACTAATATATATATCATTATCAAGTAACCCAACCTGCCATAAGTACTCTGTTTGCTTTCTTTAGTTTTTAAAGATGATTATGTAATTTAGGCGTCATTTTGAAGCCAAAATTACTACTAACAATAGTAGATAATGAAACTATCTGAATAGGATTTGTGACTTGGGTGGTGGTAAGATAAACAATTGAGATTTTTAAACTTCCGTCTGGTCGTGCTTTAAAATTTCTGAGGTGAACCTGGAACGTGTTTTTAGTTTCAGAGTTCGCTTCGAAATTGGCCACCGACAGTTTATCTTATAATAATTATATAAAGTGGAGAGATAAGGATATTAGTGGGTGCTCTAGATGTTGTCATGGAACCTATATATGTATGGTTTGTGTAATATATGGAATATATTGGATGGTTATGACTTCAAATTTATATTTACTTCTGTTGGTTTCGAGGTATCTTGATTTTGTTACATGTTTGACTTGATAGATTTAGGTAATCCAGATCTATCCCTGGTTAAATCCCAACTGGTCGAAACAGTGACCCCTAACTCGATTGGGTCTGATGTCTCGGTGCATGTTTGAGTCTTGAACTTTTGGTTGAAGGACTAAGCAGACATGAAAATGTCAGGCTTTTTAACTTTTTTATATACAAGTAATAAAAAATATAATTAAATGTCTTCTGTAACGGTATTACCATAATTGAATATCCATCTGACATAAGTCTACTGTAGTTCAGTCTGAGTCATCGCCTTTTGGCTCATTCCTATTCACATTGCTTCATGCTTAGTAAAATCTTCTTAATAGGGATGAGAAACCATCAATGATCTCCTGTTTAGTGAAATCTTCTTAATAGGGATGAGAAACCATCAATGATGCTAGGTGCCTAGGTACTTGTAACACCTGAGTCTTTAACATAGTAAGGTTGGTTACGATATTTGCTACTATATGCCACAAAGAGAGACTACAACGAAACAGTTCGTGTGTTTTTTTTTGTCGCATCGTCAATAATTACCAAACTAATCCGGGTAAATACATTGCGACTTACATCGACTTACTTGTTTATTTCTCCAAAATGAGGCGACTCTTTTTGTGACATTGTTTCCATAAAATATAAAATATTAATAATTGTCTTCTTATATTTCAAGTCTCCAGAATTCTCATAATGTGTTTTCCTTATTACATGCATTGATGTCGATAATTTGTGTAATTGTAACTTGTTTAGGCTGATTGCTTTTGTTTGATGGGATCTGGTAGACAATCACAGTTGTCATGTTTTCTACTCTATATTAATTTATCCGTAACGTACTAACGTGTAGGTATATGTTATATGGGCAGAGCCAACAGCCAAGCCCAATCACAAGCCCAAACCCCCTAAATTGATATTCGAAGTAGCTTGATGAATTGAGAAATCACCTTTTAAAGTATTTTACTATTTTAGTCATTTTCCAATTTAGAAATTTGGGGCAAAAAGTTTGATAATCGGCAACCTGACCGGCTCACAATCGGCTGTCAATTCCATAATGTGAGATGCATACCTGATTCACTTATTTTGGGTAAAGATGCTTCCACCCATTACCAGCTCAGCTACACGTCATTGCCATTTTCCAATTAAGAAATGATAATTACTAACCCTGTGTGCCGTCAATAACATAAATCAAGTGCATTATTTGAAGTTGAAAATTTTCTTAGTAATTCAAAATTATATATAATTCATGTAATTTAATGTTCGCATTTAATTCGATCAACTTTCATTTTATTTGGAACGTATTAAATGAGATCTTTGATTAGAAATGAAATTTTAAGCTTGATATATGTCTGTAAAATTTCTTATTCATAGCACTAACGTCTGTCATCATAATTTCCCTTAACAAATTAAAACCTACATTTTAATTAAAAAATCAAAATCTCATATGTATACACACTTTTAAGATATAGTACAATTACAAAGGGAACTTCAAAATCACGCTATCCTACAAGAATTGAAAACTTGGGCCTAGTTGCTTAAAACATAGACTAGCAAAACAAGGCTTGAGTAACTTGTAATATGAAAGATGAAAGACGTTAATATTTGAGAAAATCCCGCCCAATTATAACCATATCTTAAACGGCGTATAGAAACCGATCAAAAGAATGTAAATCTTTAAGAGATCAATTTAGTCTTGTGAGCTTAATCAAGCTCTGCGTATGATAGCTCATACTTGAACTCGTTTATTAAACTAGCTCTAAATTAGGTTTAAGCTTGGCTCAAGCTTTTTTAGGCTCTCTAGACAAATTGACTCAGAGTAGTTCGAAAGTAGCATGACTCAGTTGCACACATACACTTACCTATTGGATATTGAAAAAGAGCTTGTAAATCTGTTTTTCGATCAACTATTCTACATTGCAGTCTACAAGTATCAAATTTGCTTTTACGAAAAATTGTTATGTGCTTGTAGTTGTGGGTGTCGCTAGTCAATGATAAGTCTTGTAACAATCAAGCATAATATTGTTTCTCTAATAGTTAAATAAAACAAAG
The DNA here is from genome assembly GCA_963422505.1 of Pseudognaphalium luteoalbum. Lineage (NCBI taxonomy): Eukaryota > Viridiplantae > Streptophyta > Magnoliopsida > Asterales > Asteraceae > Pseudognaphalium > Pseudognaphalium luteoalbum. The sequence continues at coordinate 40,632,127 of OY730192.1, forward strand.
CATACAATTTGTAGAAAATGAAATTTGTTGTAATGTTCAAAACCGCATGAAAGTGACAAACCGCAAATGTGAATAGAATTGAATGTTATGGGATATAATTCAAATTAACGAAAGAAAAATTCAAAAACTTGGAGTGAAGACTAAATCAAAAGAGTTGACTTCGGAAATTCTGGTCAAACTCACATGGTGTGCAAAGCACGTGTAGTTAACGACTTTGTCCCTACGAGAAATAAAAGCCGGCATCCCATTAGGAGGAAAGCCCTGTCGATTGTCGAGGAACGAGGGGTGACGTTTATAACAAAATAAGTCTTTTTTACCCTTTTTTCGTATTTTATTACTATTATTTTTTAATATTTAGCATATAATAGTTAGTAGAGTAAATTCGAAATATAAAAACATGGAGTATATAACAGAAAATATTACTAAGGTAGCTTTTAGTTTTAAGCAACGAAGAAAAAAAGATCGAGTAAATTTGAATCGTAACAATAAAAATTTTCTCCACTTTAAGCCGTTATTTATGGATTCGATATCAATTAAATAAGTGATTTACTAAGTAACAAGTTTATTTGTAGATATTGAATTATAGATTTTCACAATCAATGTTAGCAAAAAATAATTATGAGGGTACCTCCGACTCCCGTATCATATTTTAATGGTCTGTGTTCGTTCCATCGGTAAGGAGGCTCAACACCGGACAAATCACATGTCCACAGATCAACCAAATGTGTTGAGGAACAGATTTGAACCCCTCACTTACGTTTCACACATGTAGAGTTTAGGCAGTTGCAGTAAGGGTGCCACTTGAGCTATAAAGTTTCACAAGAAATGTTCTTTTTCGTAATATAAGGAAATGCGGTTCATAAATATTTATTACAACTAATATTTTTCAAAACATGTGTCAATGATCAACGAGTAATATAACCATATCTATTATTCAAAATCGATATATGATTATCGGTTAGATTGCTCAAAATATAGATATAACCATTAATAATTTAGTTTTCATCTAAACTGCAAAAATTCAAACAAAGATAAAATTTTAGAATTTAATCATATACATTTTGCCATACTTATAAAAATCAAATAAACGTTTAAAAGTCTACGTATATATGGGTTTAAAAGCTAGTTATAATATATACAATCTTATTATGATTAAATTAAATTATATATAAGATACATTTTTCTGATGTCATCATTCTAATTAAGTTTTAATATGTCAATTAAGTCTCTTAGTTTTTGTAAATATTAAAATAAGATCCCTAACTTATTAAAAAGGATTTATTTTTTTAATAAATTACTTATTTACATATTTTTTTATTTTAATTCATTAATTAAAACAGTATCTAGTCGATGGGTAATGTTTCCATTTTTAATTCACCGAGTAAAAATAAGTCTACTTGATAAGGTTAATATAGACTGAATTAATTTTGTTTCACTAACTTGGTTTCAAAAACTTTTAATTTTTTAGTCTCTACTTATATAAATCCATTTATATAAAGTAATATTGTCATGAATTCAACTAAATGTTTAACATACATATAAATCGATTTACATAAAGTAATATTATCATGAATCCAAGTAAAATGTTTAATATACATATTAACTTACCATTCTATTACTGGAAACAAAATATTAAATTTCGAAATTTTATATTAAAAATCAACAGACCATATGTATTGTAGAGGTTTAAAATATGTTAAGTATAAGATCAATTTAGAATCGCAAACTACGTCATCTATTTTACGTTTTCATAAATAAGTAAACTTCCAGCTAAAATTTAGAACTTACCCCTCGAAGTATTGAATCGCACTTCTTGCTCGTAGCTTCAACTAATTTTGTCAACATATTCCAAGGGTTGCATTAATATAATGTTAACAATTAAAATTGGGTACAAACTTTAGTGGACTTCTTTTTACCAAGGTTGGATTATTAAACTACACAAGTAAAAAAACAAAAACTAAAAAACTAACTGACCATAGTTTTATCAGCACCAACACAAGAGTATTAACTTAGGGCTGTTAACGAATCGAATCGAGTCGAATATCAGGATGCTCGAGTTTGACTCGTTTGCTAATTATCCGGTTCGAGTTCGACTCGAGTTCGAGTAAGTTTTAAAAGTTGTGTTCGAGCTCGAGTTCGAATTATTTTTTGTTGTTCGAGCTCGAGTTCGATGCTCGTTTATTTGATTGGAAAGTGTCTTTATAAATCAAAATTCCAAGCGCAATTTTGCTTGTTTATAAGCTCGGGATCGCTAAACTCATTCCATAACTCGAAATCAAGCTCGAGTAAGCTCATTTATACTTGATGTTTAGGTTCAAATATATTAGTTACATACATTTAAAGTTCCAAATAGACAAATTTATTATATAAACTCGACTCGTTCGACTCGAATAGCTCGTTTGAATCGAAACTAAACGAGCTTTCAAACGAGCCGAGTCGAACATTAATTTTTTATGCTCGGCTCGTGAAATTAATCGAGTAGTATTTTTCGTTCGAGCTCGACTCGTGTTCGAATATTATCAAACTCGAATTCGAGTTAAACGAGCTCGAACTCGAGTAGCTCGTTAAATGCTCGACTCGTTAACACCCATAAGTATTAACCACTAACATCTTAGGCACGATTGCACGATAATAGCAAGCCAAGTGCGCCTAATCGCGGGTACTTTTTTAGCCAAGTGCGCCTTAGGGTGTGTTTAGCACAGAGCTTTTGAAAACTTTTTAATTTATAACTTATATTGTTAAGAAGCCTCAACCTCAATTATGTGTCTCCTAGAAGTTGGTTATCTACTTCTCATTTTGTTTTAGGATTCTTCTTTTTCGTAGGGCATTTGTGGCACGCAGGAAGGGCTCGTGCAGCTGCAGCAGGATTTGAAAAAGGAATTGATCGTGATTTTGAACCTGTTCTTTCCATATTTAATATATAAATGAAAAATACAAAGAGAAAATACGCGAATCCAACCAAATAATTTTGAAAGAAATTTTGTAAGTAAATAAAAAAAGGAGCAATAATGCCCTCTTGTTTTATCAAGAGGGAAGCTATTGCTCCTTTTTTAGTTCAAAAACTCCTATACAATTAGACCAAAGTCTTATCCATTTGTAGATGGAGCTTCAATAGCAGCTAAGTCTAGAGCGAAATTGTAAGCATTACGTTCATGCATAACTTCCATACCAAGGTTAGCACGGTTAATGATATCAGCCCAAGTGTTAATTACACGGCCTTGACTATCAACTACAGATTGGTTGAAATTGAAACCATTTAGGTTGAAAGCCATAGTACTGATACCTAAAGCAGTGAACCAGATACCTACTACAGGCCAAGCAGCTAGGAAGAAATGTAAAGAACGAGAGTTGTTGAAACTAGCATAAATTTTATCTGACAACACAATAAACAAGGAGCTTCTATATTTTTGAAGAAAAAAAAAAGTTCTGAAAACCCTCAAATAAGAAGTTTTGCTAAGTAACTTTGAGATAAAAGCCTACACTCCAGCTCTATTCTGTTGTTGTCAAACACACTTTATATTCGATCATCATAATGTTTTTCACAATAGTTTTAGGATGAATATTGTCAATCTGTTTTGATGCCTTTCTTATTGTTAGATTGACACGAAGGTTTTGTTATTGATAATTAAGCTCGAAATTTGGTCAATATATACAATATTATTGAAGTCATTTTCACTAATATTCGTTTGTCAAATAACAAAATAGCTATGTCTACAATAATTGAAATGTATGACAAAGAATTTCCAAATTTTAGAACACCCATTTTCATTTTTTTTATTATTATTATTAGGGTTTTTTTTTTAGACACATATAATTTTCTTTTATATACAAGGAATGTAAGTATGAATATCTATACTATTCCCTCCACTTCTTTTTGTCAAGTTTCGTTAAATTAACCGAACGGATAAAGCTTTATTTGTTTGTTTAATGTTTAAAACTTCCCATTACATAGGAAGTAACAAAATCTTTGAAAAGTAAACAAACACATATCCATTTGTACACGAACTAGTTTCCTAGGATTTAAAAAAATACATTTCTTGTAAGTTTGAAATACTCATCAATTAGATCCTTTTTATTAATCAAATAATTCAATAATTGATGCCATGTGTTCGACATTTTATACACTTCATTTTTGGATAAACGATTTCAACACAAATGATTTGATAGAGACACATTTACATTTTACGTGCATGATGTTAATCGGTTGTCTATTCGTCTTTTAACTCAATCAAGCACACATGTATAGTATATCAAGCTCGATCGGATCAAATAATAAGTGGTCTAGACCATTAGTCAAGATCCATCTAATTTAGTTCAAGAACCCTGAAACTCATTTAAATTCTAGCATAAGATACTTGCAAAAATTATATATTACATGTATTAGACCTCTCCCAATAAAAACTAACTGGTCGGTATATTAGCATTTTTTAAAAAACTAATTGAAACTGATTAACAACTGACTGACAACTGATTGACCTATGTTATTAGTGATTGCTCACTTCAATTTTTGAAGCCTAACATTTAACTTTATTTCTAAAAATATAATAATTAAATACAAGTTATCCCCACTATCTCCAAACTCATAGAACATCGGATATCCGATTGGTGAAACCAACCCAACTGACAGCTCCGTACTATTGATGTTGGTTCTGTCGGTTGGAACCGAGGCACAACCGAATGCACCACAAGAACTGCTCTTATAGTCTTGTAATAATCATTATTAGATATAAGATTGTATTATATTCTTGTAATAATCATTATTGGATATAAGGTCATAGTTTCGTGGAATATTATTTTCAAGTAAAATATATTTTATGAGTAATTATCCTTACTTTGTATGTTACGTATCAATTTTGTTTGTTGACATCATATATGATATTTTCTAATAAACACAAACGTCAATATTCAAAGCGATCGGTTTTTGACCCGTGTGTTGTGGCGGAACAAAGATTTTTACATTAGTTTATATATGCAATAATTTTGTACATATGCAATGTAAAAGTCCTTGTTCCGTTTATAGTCAAATTTGAATGTTCGAATTGTTAAAAGGAATTATATATGGACGTAAACTACGTTCATTGGTCAATTATATTATATACGACAAGACAATAAGGGTACGTAAAATGATTACCAACATTGCCTTATAACTAGATGCATATAGTTTTTATTTATTAATTAAAAAATCACTTTCAATTTGCTTAAGATTTATATAAGCAGATTAATTTATATGAGTTTTATACTATATTCACATAAACAACTTCAAAATAATATTTGCATTTTTTTACCCACACTCATTTCTCTACATTGTTCCAACCTACACAAAACTATATACCCGTAATTAACTCATTTTACGTAACTTCTTATTGATCATGGATAGTTTCTTACTATCCTTTTATAAATAGTATATTATACACTACTAAATTACTCATATTTTAGAGTGAATATATTTTTAAAAAATGCAGTAAAGGGAAGAGATGAAATGTGAGATATATGTTAAAACATGGTAAAAATGTAAAATTTTTACCATGACTATTGCGGCGGAACAAAGATTTTCACTATTAAATTAATCATATGTTTTCTAGGTTTTCAATTGTATTTTAATATTGTTGAAAATTTAAAATTTATTATTAAAAGTCAATAGTAACATATAACAAAATGTACTAAAAATAATCAATTTCATATATTTTAATAAAACTAATATCTTAAAACATGGTAGTTGATAATTAATATTAGTTAATTGCAATGTATGAGATATGAAAATAAAGACTAAGATAATAAAGTATAACTGATAAATATTAGTCTTAGTAATAATTATTAAGGTTTTTAAGGGAAAAAAATGATAATCTGGGAGGTTAGGAGACTCAAAATAAAATGTAATGTAATGATGTGGCATGTCTAAAGATTAAGAAAAATTATTTAAGGTTTTTGAGATAAAAATAATATGATGATGTGTCAATTTAGGAGACTCTAAAACCAAGGCAATGTGATGATGTGTCATCTCTAAAAATTAAGGAAAATTCTTTATCCAATCATAAAATACAATTAAATTAATTTGTACGTCAAATGCTGTTACTTGAAAATACATTTATCACTAAAAATGAAAATGATTAATAACATACATCAAACCATTATGGATGTATTTGTATTTATTTTTTCAGCATTGATACATCAAGTATGATGTAATCTCATTATTTTTTTTGGAAGTTGGGCTTGTGCTCACTTCTCACCATAACACCGATCTTTTCACCTTGTGAATGATAAAAGTAACAATATTTGTTGATCCTCGCAATACATGATAATTTAAAAAATAAAAATTAATCATATGTTTTTTAGGTTTTCAATTATAGTTTAATATTGTTGAAAGTTTAAAATTTAATACTAAATAAAAGTCAATAGTAACATTTAACAAAATGTACATAAAATAATCAATTTCATATATTTTTTATAAAACTATTTCTTAAAACATGGTAGTTAATGATGATAATATTAGTTAATTGCAATGTATGAGATATGAATAAGAAAATGAATTAAAGACTAATATAATAAAATATCATTGATAAATATTAGTCTTAGTAATAATTATTAATGTTTTCAAGGAAAAAAATAATATGATGATGTGGCAAGTTAGGAGACTCGAAATAAAAGGCAATGTGATGATGTGACATGTGTAAAAATTAAGGGAAATCTTGAAGGTTTTTGATGTAAACATAATATGATGATGTGTCAAAATAGGAGCTCTAAAGAAAAGGTAATCTAATGATGTGACATGTCTAAAATTTAAGGACATTTTTTTGTTTTGTACGTATACTAGGTTTTTAGCACGTGCGATGCACGGTCGTTACAATAATATGTTTATTTATATAGTAGTTTAATGAATTAGTGTTGTTCACTTAAAATGTACAATTGTCATTGAGAATTGAAAATAAATAATAACATAAACCAAACTATATAATAAAGTAATCAAACTTACATAATAAATTGTCGAAATTAATACACGGAGATGAATTGTAGAAAGATACATAATAAGTATTACATGTATTCGTAAAAAATTATAGGTTTTTGAGCCCGTGATCATATCGTACGATAATGTATGCAAAACTATTATATATTATTAAATTTTCTAACAATGTCAATTTTGTAATTGAAAACTATAAATTTGTCATTGAAAATAGAAAAATAGTATACAACAACCTAAACATATGAGCATAAAAACTTTAAAGTTTTTATGAGTAACAACATGAGATCTTGAAACAAATACAACATATTCACAAATGCTAACGTAAAATATTACAATTACAAATGTTATACAACTTTAATATAAACAACATATATTTATTAGTTTCTAATATTGTTGTCTCAACTGAACATTTCAATCTACCAATATGTTTAACTTGTGAAATATCTACATATAGTTGATCATGAATTTGATTATTAATGAAATAAACTCAATGAGACAACGACAATATAAGCCACATATATGTAATAGTTTTTAACATTGTTGTCTCAACTGAATATTTTAATTAACCAATATGTTTAACTTGTGAAATGCCTACATATAGTTGATCATGAACGATTTGATTATTCATGAAATAAACTCAATGAGACAACGAGAATGAGATAAAGGGTGTAGTTGACTCTTGTGTTAATCAATGCAAAACATACCTATTCAAAATAAACTTAAATGATTAAATTTTGGTCACCTATAAGTTAAGGTCTTTATACATTTAGAAACAAAAGTTAGAAGAGTTAAAAGGTAAAAAATAAAAGTGAGAGGATTAAATTTTAAGGAGTATTAACTATTATTTAAAATGACTTATAATAATAAAAAAATTATTAAAAATGGAAAGGCATGTGTCATCTCTAAAATTTAAAGAATAATTTAGAAGTAACTAAATTTTAGACATGTCATCATCATATAATATATAATGATTAAAAATATGCCACTTAGCCAAAAAAATGTTTGTTTTATATACATGAAATAGAAGATAGATAGATATGTAGATATATAAGTGATTTTGAGAAGTGTTCACCGTCTTACAAACAAATCTAAAATTAAAAAAAAGTACACAAACCAAGGAGGTGAAGTGTGTTTATTCAATAAAAGAAGGACTAAACTGTTCACATTCACAATCTATTTATCATCTTTGGCCCATTTGCCATCCCTAGCCATCTTTGATCCAGTTCCCTTCATCAAGTTGAAACCTTTTTGTCTCCTCCGACAATTTAAATTAAAAAATAATAAAATAAATCTCATAATTCCTTAAAATTATTTTTCCATTTTTATCTTTTTTCCCAAATCATGACCGTTTGTACAATTTACATGTACTTCACGTATCTTCCACGTCCTTCACGGTCCTTTTAATACAGATTAAAATTTCAAGGTACCCTTTTCATTTATATCCTCCTTAATTTTTGCTTAATATTTACATTTTTTTATATTATTTTGCACATGTTTTCACAATCTTGCCTCTTCCCCCATGTTTATTTATTCTCTTATTGTCTAGTTTTTTAAAAACCTTCAAACTTTACTTAAGGTTCTTGAATTTTCCTCACAAGTACTTTTTATTTCAAGCGAAACCCATCAATGTGAGTAAATCTTTATTATTATGTTTTGATTATTATATGTGTTCTTGTTATTGTGTTATTTATCTACTGTTTCTTCTTCCCTCAAGTGGGTCTTTTTAGATTCGGTACTATTGTTGTTGTTATCATAGATATAGTTTCCTACTGTAGCAGCAAGTTTGTTGGTGGAATTTTGGATCCAAAATTTGGCAATTTCAGAAATTGGGTTATGTATTTAATTTGGTAATGTAGGATATATATATATATATGTGTGTGTGTGTGTGTGTGTGTGTTTCACTTGTTTTCTTGAATTGGGGAAAAGGGTGGTACTTGGACTTGGTAATCAATTTGTTTTTCCTTGAAGATAATTCTGAGATTTTTTATTTGGATTTAGGATTATGGGTTTTGTACATTGATTATATAGGAATTGTTTCTTGGAAGTTTTTCATGGAAGTGTTTTGAGTTCCTTGCCGAATTCTCAAAGAGTAGCCAGTTTACAATGTTTCTTGTAATTTAACTTTTTTAGAAGTTAAGGCAAAATTTGTAAAGATTGGTTTAAGAGTCTTTTTGTTGATGTTTGTGCTTCAATACAAGTTCTATGATTAAGGATGAGTTTTTTTAGAGAAAAGGGTTTGTAATATTGTCTTAATTACTTTCGCTTTATGCTTCATTTCATTCGTATTACTTGACAAAAATCTGGTTAGATTCTTGTGTTGTGAACTTTGGGTAGAAGCTCATGCTACTGTCGTTTTGTATTATAACTGATGTAGGATAGCGTTTTAAGAATTCTCATGAGATTTCTCTTAAACCGTAAGGTCGACTATTCTCTTGATACAGAGGAGTACTTTTGTCTATTATACGCTTTTGAAAATTCAAGTTTTTAGTTGTTGAACTTTAGATAGCAGATCATTTATGTGTTGTTTTTGTTAATTAATTTTTAATTATAAGAGTAATATTGCAATAGCCTTCAAACCGTAAATTCGACTTGTCTTTGAGAGTGATAGAGTCATCGTGTTTTGAACATGTGTTTTGCTTGTTATACACTAAATTTGATTGCTTTTATTTGAAAATTAGGTTGCATATTTTGAGGTTGAATATTAGGTAAGGATTCTTGCATCACAATCTTGACTTTTGTTAATCTTATCCTTTGATAGGTGTATTGCATAGAAGCATTCACTTTCAAAGTATTCAAGTTGGTTTCCGGTTGAATCCATTTCCAAGACCCAATTTTATGGAAGATCTTGACGGTCCGATTGGGAACAAATTTGAATAAGTAGCAGTGGTTTCTATAGATTGTTAACAAGATTAGGTTTTGTGAAAGCTCGTGTGAGAGAAGGGTAAAATGGGGCACTCTGCAGCAGTTTGGGATTCACGATTGGCCCTTGAAACGATAAAGGATTGGAATGGAATCGAGCAAATTGTGCTTCGGACCCCACAAGGAGCTTCGACTAGGGTTAGTTCACATTTACTTGTGTAAATATTAGTACTGTGTTTGATTTCTTGAGAATCTTGCATTAGATTAATCTCAATATGAATATTTATGCAGGTTAGCTTGCATGGAGGTCAAGTGATTTCATGGCGAAATGAACGAGGCGAAGAACTTTTATTTACAAGTAGTAAGGTGTGGCCTTTTCTCCTTGATTTTTGTTTTCTGATGATAAACTTGCAAGATTTCAATTCTAAATTGTTACTTTACAACTATAGAGCATCTTAAAACCCCCGAAGGCAATGCGAGGAGGTATTCCAATTTGCTTTCCTCAGGTACATTTAATGACATAATACATTAGGTTTACTAATAAACTCATAAACCAACAAAGTTAGCTTAAGTGTTTATGTATATAACCTCGTGATGTAGTTTGGCAACTGTGATTCACTTGAGCAACATGGGTTTGCAAGAAACAAACTTTGGACTGTTGATGACGATCCTCCACCACTTCCTGCCAACGATTCTAATGGAAAATCGTTTGTCGACTTGCTACTCAAACCTTCAGAAGAAGATCTCAAGTTTTGGCCACACAGCTTCGAGTTTCGTCTTAGAGTCTCTCTTGGGATGGATGGGAACTTGACGTTGATATCTCGCATTAGGAACGTCAATGGAAAGCCTTTCAGTTTCTCTTTTGGTTATCACTCGTATCTCTCTGTTTCAGACATAAGGTATGGGTCTGTTTTTATCTGGTTTTACATTTTATAAAATCTCAAGTGCATCTATGCGATGATGATACTTAATGTACTAAATACTCTTGTGATTCACAGTGAAGTGAGAATTGAAGGGCTAGAAACAATGGATTACTTCGATAACCTTTTTAAAAGAGAGCGTTTTACAGAACAAGGAGATGCTATCACTTTTGAATCCGAGGTAACTCTTTCTGCATTTCGAGTTATCTTAAACTTCGCGTTTGAAGTGTTAATAATAATGTATAGACCTAAGTTAACCGATTTTATTTCAATGGGTTGAATATTCAGATTGATCGTGTTTATCTTAGTTCTCCGAATTGTATTGCTGTACTTGATCATGAAAGAAAGCGTACATACGTGATACGAAAGGAAGGACTACCGGATGTCGGTAAGCTGTTACAAAAGTTATTGGTTTTTAACTTAATAGTTGTGTATTTCATCCAAGCGACTTTTCAGGTCGAACCTACTGTTTTCTAAATTCAAATTGGATGCAGATTTATTATTACAACTCAACGACCAACTTTGTTTCTGTTGACAGCCGTTGTTTAAAGACCTTAACATCACCGTCTTTTATTTTTAAATATCTAAGTAGGCACCATGAATTAAAGTTGAAATTTTGTGACTGACCCTCAAAAGTCAAGTATGTTATATATCTATATATTAAAGTTCTCCTTTAATTGGGACAATAGAAGTCGTATACAAATTGCAGTGCTTGACTTATTCCATGTGATTTCTACAAATTTACTGACTTTCCCCAGTCGATGGCATTCTTTTTTGACATTTGAAGTCAAATTGACTACTTCTCATATTTGAAATTAATATAGATCTTGTTATGAGTTTATGATCAACATTTTTCTTTCTGAAATGTTTTTAACAAAGTTAAATGTAGCTGTTTGATCCAACTTCCCCACAACAATCTAAGCAATTGTTTTGCTTGAATTTGAATCATTGTCCGGTAGACCTCAAAAGTCAACTCACATTTTTTCTTGACTTATTTGCTCTTGTAATTTCTGCAAATGAAGTGGTGTGGAATCCATGGGACAAGAAATCAAAAGCGATGTCGGACTTGGGAGACGATGAATACAAGCAGATGCTATGTGTCGATGGTGCAGCGATAGAAAAGCCAATTACTTTGAAACCAGGTGAAGAATGGACAGGTCGCTTAGAGATTGCTGTCGTGCCATCGAGTTTTTGCAGTGAGGATCTCTGATTTTCAATTGAGGTGCCTCCACATGAGATGTTACTATTTCATGTTTGTTAGTTTCTTTTGCATATGCAAGTAGATTGTAGGTGTTGTTTGTGTAATCAATGTTTAGGAACGTGACTAGCTAAATATGGTATGTTGTTTCTTTCGAGTTTTGAAGATTGGTGCATACTATAGTCACTCCACAATCCATGTTCGTACAAAAAAATTGAGTATGTTCTTCCTTGTCAACCCTATGGGTGCGTGTGGTCTGGCCCAAACCTAGTAAACCTGCTCAACCAAAACAATTTGGCTAGTTTATTATCTTTGAAACCATATCATATTGATTGGCATACATTTGAATATATTTGGTTAAATAAGAATTGTTGTATAGTGCGTAGTAGTAAAAGTACTTGCTTGTAATCTGATACAGGGGGTGTCAAAATACTCGAAATCAAATAAACCCTGATCTTAGCCAGATCAAGTTACGAGTTAAATGTTTGTGATTGAAAACTCACAAATGGTATTTAATATACAAATATAACTCTACTGGTGTTTTTACGATTTATAAGTATTCTATCTATGTATAAATTACATACACATTTATTTACTTATCATGATATATACGAAGCTATCAGTTATTTTTTGAATTGTGATGTTTGTTTAACACGCTATTTAATCTTTATTCGAGTTAATCACATAATCTGAAACCATGACTCAACCTGAATAACTTGAAACTGGACGACTTGAATCTTATTCACTCTGGTTTACAAGTTCAATTATAAACTTGGAAAACCCGAATAACCTGATCGAATGGTATCCTAGTCTAATACTCCATTTATCATATTCGATTAACAGCTTTTCCGAGTGAAGTAATGATTCTATCTGTCTGAAAGTGCCTAAAAAGATTGTCTAATACATTAATCATTTTACACCTTTTTTAGACATTTTCTCATTCTTTGATGTGTATCACTGATTAGTTATGTGTCAAAATGTTCTTATGATACATACTTTTAGTCTCACATGTTTAAAGTTTAAACCTACCAATAATTGGTTTTGAAGGAACTTTATATATATATATATATATATATATAGTTTCAGCTTTGAACTGTGTTTGGTTCAAGCGAACATTGCATACTTAGTTTGGGCCAAATGCTAATAATTATGGCCCAGGGTTGTCTAACCAGTATCCAGTCGTAGCAATCTTTGTAGCCAACCATTATCATTGAAAGCGTGGCCCAATACAATCCTATTGATTATTATGATATTTTTTTATCTACTCAGATTCAAAGAGACCATTTGTAGTCTAGGATTTAAGGATTCAGTACGTAGGTTTAAGCATAAACCTTCAAGTTTAACCTACTTTATTTTATAAATTTTAAACATAAACCTCCAAAATATGTCTTCATTATTGATCAACCAATTCTCTATTTACAAGATTGTAGAGTTTTATAACTTTTCGAGAGTGTAGCAACTGGAAACGGGCATCTATTATATTATTTACATTTATCATAAATATTGTTTGTCAATAGTTCTTCTTTACATTATATAATATTAATATTATTCATTTCGGTTTAATTTTCAATTAGTATTAGTTTTCTTGTTTAAGTTTGTTTAGTCCATATTTACTATTTCATTATCTTAACCATCAAAAAGACACCATGAGGGCTCACAAATTAGGATGGAGGTATAACGGAAAGGATACAACACAGGTAAGATCCAAGTTTAACATGAGCCGAGAGAAATCTTTCCTTTTCTTCAACTACCGGATTCGTGGGGCGTGGGTCAACTTTGGATGAGATTTAAAACTTGTGGGAAACTTAGCGATATTCATATGGCCAAGGGGAGACTAAGGAATGGACAAAAATACGGATTTGTTAGCTTCAAAGAGGTGTAGGATGTAAACAAGATGGAAATGCTTCTCGATGGTATATGGATGGGTAGTTATAAGCTAAGAGTGTTTGCGGTTAGAAACAATAGGGAGGAAGGCAATGAAAGGGAGATGGGGATATAGAAAGGCCTGGGACATGTATTGAGTCAATGGAGAAATGGGAGAAGGTACGTTGATGTTGCCAGAAGACAACTAAAAGAGATTACTGGTAAACGGACAGATGCTACTGTTGGAGATGGGAGGAATAATAGTATCATCGAAGATAGAGGAGGTGAATAGACATGCTGAAAGGCTCGAGGAGGAAAAGACTATTGCAGACTTCACAAGAGTGCATGGGAATGAAAAAGGTTTTCAGGAGGCGGTTGTAGGTACTAAGTTACAGGATGTGTCGATTGTGGGTGAAACCCAAGAACTACGTTGGTGATGAACGTTGAAGAGAGGATACAAACTGGGCCGGTTTTGAAGGTGAATATGAGTGAAGATGGGCCTGGGTTAGGGGACAAAGAGAGTAATGGGTTGCAGGTTGTGGATCGTTTAACATCTATAAATCATGGGCCGTTTAGTTTGGACAACATATGTGTAGGTAAGTCTAAGAAAGTGGGGATCATTAAAGATAATATTATCAGTACCCAAAATAAAATAAAAGAGGCTAAAAATAAAAGGAAGAAGGGGATCGACATGAATTGTTGCAGCGATGGCGAAGTAGGTACGAACGTGAGGGTTTCAGATTTACACCGGGAGATGGGGGTTAAAGGGAAGGAGACAGTAAACATGGGTGGTAATCACACCTAGGAACCAAAATCAACCAAGATTAATGTAACACCCAATTTTTAAGGTATTACTTTAGTAAATAAAAATAAGTTATAATACCTCAGGTTTAAAGTATTATTTTAGTGTACAATAATATATACATCTTTTTAATTATAGATCCTTTATATATAAGATATAGTAGGAAATGTAAACAGATGTTCAGTTCCAGACTGTGTAGTATAGAAATTAAAAAGAAATTTAAAAGACACAGTACGTGTCTTCTTCCTGTATCTTCCAAAGAAGCCCAGAAATCGCAGGAGCCAAAAGCAAAAAAGAAATCAGTTTTAAATTTTTAATCCAAGCTTCAAATTATCAAAAATCATCATCTCCTATCATCCATTAACTATTGTAAGTTGTTTCTTCTCTTCAAGAACCCTAGAACTTGGATTTTCATGGGTTTTAGCTAATTGGTATGAATTAATCCGAAATTAGGGCTTGTAATTGATTAACTAGTGTTAATTTAGTTTATAAATGATAATTAGAAACTCAATTTTATAGTGAAAGTGAAAGATTATGATTAGGGTTCATGAGGTTTCTTATGAACCATGTGAATTAGTTAAAATACAAGTGTTAAAGTGTGAGTTGATGTTAGTAACCTCAAGAAAATAGTTTAATCACATATTAAAGCTATAATTTTGATTGTTAGAATGAAATTAGTTAACCTAGTAAGGTAAAGATAGTATGTAACTAGCGGGGGAGAAGGGAATTAGATGATTAAGTAGTTGAAAGTATGATTAGTAATTGATATATATGTGTTATATGTATGTGTATTAGGTGTTAAAGAAGGGTAATCATCATTTGATCATCTTGTTACAAGTTGTGCAACAAATCAAGGTGAGTATATGGAATGATTAGTTGTTATTAGAAATTCAATATGATGAAAATATGTGATTAGTATGGTTAATGATTATTAGCCATAAAGTGATTAGCATAGCTAACCAAAGTTAGCTATGGTATTGATTAGTAGCTAACTATGTTAGCTAATAATGTGATTAGATTAGCTAATCGAGATTAGCTAAACGAAAGATTAGAAATGTGCACATGTGATTAGTATTGTGAACAAAGAATTGTAAGAAAAGGGAAGTAATCCAATTTCCTTATTTATTATATGCTTTTATGTTATAATGCATAATTTGATTAGTTATACCTATACTCACTAAGTAAAGTGCTTAATTAGTTTAGCTTATGTTGTAGGTACAAGTGAAAGTGGTAAGGGAAAGGAAGCAAGTAAAGACTAGACGTGGAATTGCAAGCTTGTTGTAAGTTACACAAACTCCTCTCTTTTAATTTTCGTTTTGAAGCCCTTGAAAGCCCAATCAAACAATGTTTTGACATGTTAAGTTAGATAGAGGTTAAGAGTGTGGTAAGAAGTCTCACAACTTTGTTTTGATAATAGAAATGTGTGGTTAAAGGTCCAGCTTCTAAATCCTTGTGGTTTGAAATTTAGCATGTCCACTAATTAGCCCTTTTTAGTCGAAAATGAGTCACACGTCTAATTCTTGAGTTATGGTGAAATTTGGAAATGTGCAAAAAGGGAAGTCTTTATTTTGATTTATGAGTGTGCCTGCAAATTTTCAGGGTCAAGTTCCTTACCGTTTAAAACTTATGCGCGTTTGAAATTGGCTCTAAAACCTGAGTCTGTTTTACTACTAAAACAAGCTTGGATCAACGGAGGTGTTCGGTAGAATGAGTACAAAAAAATAAAAGAAATGGCAAGGTCTCGCAAGCAAAGGAAGTATACGGAATCAAGATCAATTAGTGTCGAATCAACCAAGTCAAAGGAATCCAGAAGCAGGGGTAGCAAGGGTGTGGTGATGGCAATAAAGGTAAAAAGATTTAATAATTTAAATGAAATTAAAGAGTTTGGTGAACATATTGGGTTTAATTGGGCAAGCGATAAGGTTGAGGTAAACAAGGAAAAAGTTAGCTGGGAGGGTTTGGATACACAGAAGCTAAGTGGTTGATTTAGTCTGGTACGGCTAAGGTGCTTGGTCATATTCGGTTGGTTTCAATGAAAGTTTTAACTTTTAATTGTAGGGATCTATATGAGGAAGAAACTCATAACTGGATTAAGGAGTTGTGTGTAAATCATAAACTGTGGGTCATGGGATTACAGAAAACTAAATGCAAAAAAGTGGATGATGTGTTGGTAACCAGATTATGGGGGTTAGATGATTTTGGGTACGCAAAGATCGATGCTACGGGTTTGACTGGAGGTTTATTACTAGTGTGGGATTCGGGATTGTTTATAATGTGCATGACGTTTATGGCGATGAATGTTTTATCGCAGCAGTGGGTCGGTTTGATGGAAAAGATCAGATTTTTGGCTGGGTTAATGTCTACGGTCCGAGACAAGAAAAGTCAAGATAAATGTTATGGGAAAAATTAGAATGCATGATGAATAATACTCGAGGAATTTGGTGTGTTTCGGTGATTTCAATGAGGTGCGAAGAAGTGATGAAAGGCGTAACTCGGAGTTTAGATGTAGGGGAGCGGAAGCGTTCAGTAGGTTTATAAATGAAGCTCAGTTAGAAGATATAATGATTAAGGGTAAAAATTTACGAAAATTAGTAATGATGGGGTTAAATTTAGTAAGTTATATAGATTTCCATTACTGAAGATTTTCAGAAATAGTGGGGAAATATGGGATGTGAGGCGTTGGACAAAAGACTTTCGGATCACTGCCCTTTCAGAAAAAGTGGGGAAATATGGGACCCGATAATCTTGATGAATGACGTTGTAAGGAATTTCGGACCTAAACCGTTTAGATTTCTTGATGTGTGGTTTGATGTAACAGGTATCGATGCAGTAGTGGAAGAAACATGGAATAAACCTGTACGTGTCTTCGTGCAGACCTGATTGTGTCTTCAAAGACAGGTTAGAAAATATGAAAAATGAGCTGAAAAAATGGAGTATAGGCAGCATTGAAGAGATGGACATAGAGATAGAAAGATGTCAAAATGAGGTTCAATCGTGGGAATGGATGGCTGATGAGAAGAATTTAACTCAACAGGAAACAGATGAATGGCTGGAGGTCAAAAAGAAGTGGGTGGAGAAATTAAAAATGAAATCAAAAATAATGAAACAAACATCTAGAGTTAAGTGGGCAGCGGAGGGCGACGATAATTCAAAGTATTTCCATGTGGTTGTTCGAAAAGGAATTAGAAAACGTATGGTAGCGGGTTTGAACATAAATGGTAGCTGGTGTGAGGAACCGCGGACGGTTAACGAAAGTGTAAGGGAGTATTTTCAGAAGCTGTTCACTGAAGAGATTCAGGATAGACCGACTTTTAATAGTTGTAGGTTCTCTAAAATATCAGAAGAGAAAGGATGATGTTGGAGAATCCTTTTTCGGAAGAGGAGATTTAGGGGGCGGTTATAGTTTGCGGTTGCTCAAAAGTGGACGGATTTAATTTTAGGTTTATCAAGAGGTATTGGAGAGTGCTGAAAGAGGATTTAAATAGGGCTTTAAGGTGGTTTTGGGAGAATGAATATATGAGTATGGGGTGTAATGCTTCGTTCGTGGCGCTTATTCCCAAGATAAGTAACCCGGTAGATCTTGGGGACTATAGGCCAATAAGCCTAATTGGTTGTTTTTACAAGATTGTGGTAAAGGTCTTAGCCGAAAGGTTGTAAACGGTGATTGGTTAAGATAATGGGGAGGTTCAAAGTGCTTTTATTAAAGGAAGATCAAATTTTAGATGGAGTTTTGGTAGCTAATGAACTTTTGGATTTTTTAAAGAGAAAGAAGAGGAAAGGATTGATGTTAAAAGTTGATTTTGCGAAAGTTTACGATAGTGATAGTGTCAGATGGGATTCTTTATGGTCGATAATGAGACAAATGGGTTTCGGGCAAATGGATTGGGTGGATTAAAGCGTGCGTTTCTTCGGCAACGACATCTATCTTGGTCAATGGTTCCCCGACGAATGAAATATATCTAGAGGTTTTAGGCAAGGCGATCTATTATCTCCGTTTTTATTTTTAATGGTCGTGAAGGGTTGAAACGTGGCTATGAAGGAGGCTTTGGATAAAGGCATGTTTAGAGGTATAAAAGTGTAGGAGCATGAGAATGTGAATTGTCATGTTGAGATTACATATCTCCAATTTGCAGACGACATTATATTTTTTGGAGAGTGGAATGAAGGTAATGTTATCGCTTTGTTAACCGTTCTTAAGTGTTTTGAAATGGCGTCGGAGTTAAAAGTAAACTTGAGAAAGAGTAAAATTATGGGCGGATATGATTGGATGTGGGGTAGAAGGATTTTCGTTTAGATACCTTGGTCTCCCGGTTGGTAGCAATATGAATAGAATAGCTTCATGGAACACGGTTTTTGAAAAATTCAAAGGACTTCTCTCGGATTGGAAGGCTAGAATTTTCTTTCAGCGGTCGGTTGACTTTGATCAAGTCTGTTCTTGAAAGCCTCCCGTTATACTTCTTTCCCCTTTTTCAGGCCTCGGTATGTGTTCTTAACTCTCTTGAAAATGTTCGTAGAAAATTCTTTTTTTTTTTTTTTGGGGGGGGGGGGGGGGGGGAGGGGGAGGTGATGGGGAGGGTAACAACAATTTATCTTGGATTAGTTTGAAATGTGTTCTTTATAATGGGAGGGTGGGGGTTTAAACATTGGGAGTCTTTTGACGTTAAATTGGGGATTGCTTGGGAAATGGTGGTGGCGATTTAAAGTAGAAGGAAAGGCACTTTGGGCTAGAGTCATTAGTGCATTGTATGGTAAGAATGGTGTATTGGGTGTGCATCAAAGAAGTTGTTCTAAAATGGGGCAGGTTTGGGGAAATATAATTAAAGTGAGTATGGAAATTGATAGTGCGGGGTTGGAATTTTTGAAGTCGTTTGCTAAAGCGGTTAGGAGCGGTATGGGTACGTTCTTTTGGAAAGATAATTGGGTGTTTGGGGGTGAGCCGCTTAACCTTATATATCCTAGATTATTTAACCTAGAAAGGTATCAAGAGGTGAAGGTGGGCAATAGAATTGTATGGGACGGTAAAAATTAGAGGCGGAATTAGGATTGGATTAGAGAACCAAGGGGTAGGGCAAATGGAGAGTTAGATGAATTTTTGAGTTGCTTGAATGGGTGTTCTTTCTTAAAGGGTGGAACGAATAATTGGAAGTGATTACTTAGTAAGGATGGTAAGTTCTCAACTAAGGAGTTGAGAGTATTGGTGGATAGTAAAAATACAGTGGAGAATAGAAACAGAAAGGAGACGTTATGGTGCAAGGGCGTTCCAAGAAAGGTAAATATCTTCATGTGGAGACTTAGATATGATAGATTACCAGTTCGTGTTATTCTTGACAAAATGGGTATAGATTTACACAGTGTGTTATGCCCGTTTTGTGACAATGAGGTTGAAAGATGGATCATTGCTTTTTGAAGTGTACTCATGTATAACGCCCTACAATTTAAAGACCATTTTTTAAAAAACATATATCGGAAGCGTGTATGTAAATTCTTATATCTTAGATTGCATAAATTACAAATCAAAAGTTGCAATCCACATAAACATGATTCTTTAAACTAGATTACAGTATTAACTACAAACATTAAGTTTAGGTGTTATACAATTCTAAAACACAATGTTAAACCTACTACATGGTTATTAAAATCGGAGTGAGAGCTTGTCAAACATTCCATTCTAAGACCATCTTCTTGCCCACCCACAATCAAAAGTTAACCTGCAAGAAGTAATGAGGGGGATTAGTACAAAGCTAAGTGAATAGATCGTAACTATCAACCTAACTCAGATTAACAATTGTTTACAGCTAAGCATCATAATCAAGTAGCTTCAAAGAGGACCGGTGGTTATTGAGGTACCCTACTGCCGCGGTGGCCCCCAAGTAACGCTTACAACCAACTATAGGCCAATACAGTAATCTAACCGATAGTTTGGTACTATTACTACCTACAACACAATTTCAATAAACAACAAATGTGTAGAGCACTTATGTTGTCCAAGTAATAATACCCAAACTCAATCCATGTTGACCTCTGAACAATTCACATAATCCATAATCATCATGGCAATATGTAAACTTAGCAGTTTAAGCAGTAAAACCAAGTTTACCCATTATAACCAGATTGCTACAACTAACTTAGAGCGAGAGTCATTGATCCACTCACCCTTGACGATCACATCCTCCACTCAGAGATCTTATTTTACTGAGTCTTCGATTTATCTAAGGATATAACCAAAACCCAAATTAGATTTTCATGTTATAATTCATAGTATTCTACTCGAGTATATATATATATATATATATATATATATATATATATATCATGTCAAATATATACACATAATATACATTCAATACTATTTAAATATCAATAGTATACAAGTATACAAGTCACAAGTTATCTAAAACACCCCATATTTTCACAAACATATTATATTATTAAACAACAGAAGCGAGTTCCAAAACGCAGACTTAACCATATTCATATTTACATCCATAAGTACAAAATATTTAAAGTTCTAAAACATTGTATTTATACATACTTATATAATTACAAAACATTTACTTAACAGTCGGGTGTTATATTAACTTCCAAAATATGACTATAATTTCTCAAAAAATCAGAGTAGGCGCGGTCATAGTCAAACATCTCATCAAGTATCCACAAGTCCAATCCATAACTTAACCAAAACTTGCAAAATGCTAAATATGGTGGGATTAGCTCACAGCTAAGTGAATGAAACTGTATCCGACAAATCAATTCAGAAATAACAAATCTTACAACAAATAAACACATAAGCACATAACGTCAAAGAGGACCGACGGTTCTTGTGTAGCCACACCAAGAACACCTTAAATCACTGTTATGCCATCACAGTGATTTACCAATAGTTTGAAGCTATCTTCACTGACTAGGGTTCATCCGTCAACGATGTGTATCAGAAACCCCGCCAGTCAAACAATAGCAACAAACCCAACCAATGTTGACTTCTGAATAATCCACATAGTCACATAATGCATTATAGTCATGCCATCATAGAATAACAACAACCAAATAACCAAAATCATTAATAATAGTAACCCAAAAGATTAAACAATCAATACCAATAACCATATATATGTTCACCCATTGTAACCAAACTCGTTACAACTGGCTTGAACCGAAGGTTACAGTTACCACTCACCAAAGTTTCTAGTCTCTGAACTCAGTTGTCTAATATCATTGAGTCTCCTTCTGCTTATCTGAGAATACAAATAATACAAGTTAATAATCTGTTCCATATTCATATAACTTATGTTAAATGTATAATAACAAACCAACATTTAATAATCATATTATAATCAACAATCATAACTAATTATATTACCCATAGTAAATACATTAAGTTAATACAAATATCCTAATACCAATGTATCACTTACTAATTTACTTAACGTTTATAATACATTGAAAGTGCAACACAAACTCAAAACTAATTTTGACCTGGTTATAAGCCTTAACCGATCGGCTATAAAACCATAGCCGATCGGCTATCAACCGTTACCCGATCGGCTAAGATGACAAATTTGAGACCTTTTTGTTCAGACGCAACGTGCTATAACCAATTTGTTCTATTTCATCCGTTCATCTCAATTTACCCGATCGGCTAACAAAGCTATACCCCGGCTAAGCAAACATAGCCGATCGGCTATGCACCCAAACCCAGTCGACCTGAACCTGCTCAAAACCCAGACCCCAAATTTCATATCAAAATCATCAAACTTCAACAAACTTAGGTTCTATAATCACTTTAAACATAGCAACTAACATCCTAACAGAATATAAAACATCAACCACATTTTTCCAACTTCAATTTCACCTATGAACCATAAATCCCAATTCATTTTAAACCAACCTAACTATATCTTCAATTTCCTATCTAACATGAACCTTAACTAAATTTAACTTAAAATTTAAGAATAATTCATGCAACTTAAGTTATAAACCTCAATAATCAATATATAACAACAATCAATCAATTTCCAACTTCAATTCAATTCATATGTTATCACCCATCTAATTTATACTTATATCAATAAAATCAAGTAAAGATGCTATAAACACGGAAACCTCTTACCAAATCAAGAAGATGGTGATGATGATTAGAACAAGAATATGAGTTTAATCCATATCTTCAAGTTAGTCATTGACCCTTCCCTTTAATTTCTTTGATTATAATTTATTAATAGTGTTTTTGGAAAAGTTTAGAACAAGAAAGTGAAACAAAAAAAGTTAGGTGAATTTTAATCAGTCACCACCGCTTCCATTTTAAATATAATGTAAATATTATACCCCATTCTAAGCCTATTGACTGGAACCCGAAAATACCCGCGAAACAAAATATTTTATTTTACTGTCAGTTCCAACAATTTAAAACAAGTAATATTGTATTAATCACAATAAATCTTGTGACTCTTTTACCTATTTATTTTCAAGTAAACCCAATAAAAATATTTTATTTCACTTAATATAATCTTTTTAATTCTAGACCCAAGAATCTGAGTGTTACAAATCTTCCCCCCTTATAAGATTTCGTTCCCGAAATCTAATCGTGCCCGTTTAATCCAAAATTCTAATATCAATAATTTATAATTTACCACACAACAACAATTCTATAATTCTAATCATATAAAATACACACTAAAACAAGGTTAATGCAAAATATACCTGTTTCAGCGTTATTAACCTCAACAGGTTCTTCAACAGCCATCCGGAATGCCCTAGCAGTCGCCGGCGTCACATTCTTTCTCTTTTGACCTACAAATGACGACGAACCCGAACTTCCAACTAAACCTGAACCCTGTCTCACCTTTTCCGGACACTGCCCTACCCTGTGACCCTCTTTCTGACAATTCCAACACACAAATCGAGGATAAGCACAATCCCTAATATTATGCCCAAACAATCCACATTTCACACATCTATCAGTCTCAGATGTACACGGTCCTGTGTGTCTAGATTTACAATCAACACACCATGAAATTCTGTCAGTTGAATCATTGCTAAAACTCAATCTCTTGTTTTGTTGATTTCCTTTATTCCCAGATGAACTACCCTTAGACTGTTGTATAGTCTTATCCTTTTTCAATTTATTAGAAGCTCGTATGTCATTATCCACCGAACGAGCTAAGGTAAAAGCCTGGGTAAGTGTACCTGCCAATCTTACAGTTGTCCGATAATGTGGGGGTAAAGTTCCAACAAAATGATCAATCCTCGTCCTATCATCCGGAACCCATTGTTGAACAAATCGCAATTTTTTCAAAAATTGGGTAATAAGTTCATCCATAGCATTTGGTCAGTCAATTTCAGTTCCATAAATTCCCGTCTAATCCAGAACATGTCAAACTCTGAACAAAACTGTTTACATACCTCGTTATGAAAATCTAACCATCTGCTGTGGAGTCAAATGTGCGGTAATGAAATCCCACCAAGTCATAGTTGGTCCTTTCAATAATTGTACAACATAAGGAACCTTTATTTCTTCCTCGCATTGACAAACCTCGAATTTCCTCTCAACATCCCTTAACCAGTCCAAAGTAACTGTAGGATTTGTACTTCCCTGAAATTCTGAAGGATTACTAGACCTGAAGGTTTTAAAAGAGCAAACCCTTTTCTGTTGCTGTGGTGGAAACACAGGTAACTGATATCCAGAAAGCCCAGATGAGAATGGCACTGATGTGTGATGATATGTACCATGAGGCTGCTGCTGCTGTTAATCCTGCAAAACTTGTTGTCGAAATCCTCTAAGTGTAATTAATTCATCCTCTAATCGCAACACATAATCATCTCTCTCACTATCTTCATGAGCTGCAGAGGAAGTACCAGTCTACCCATGTATGTCATTCTGTATTTCTGAAGGTGGTACATCATTTCTGGAGACATTATTGGTTGTGTTGGTCGGGTTCTCGTTATCTGCCATATTTGTACTCAACACAACAACAACTCACAACTTGTTAATCGTTAGTACCTAACATACTAACTAATCAATACCCATTTGTTAACTAATCCCACATACTAGAATGTTTGACTAACACCAAATAGATTTGGGAGTGAACATTTTCCAATGTCCAATTCACCCAAACCTATGCTCTTATACCAATTTAAAACATCCTATATTTTCACAAACATATTATATTGTTAAACAACGGAAGCGAGTTCCAAAACGCAGACTTAACCATATTCATATTTACATCCATAAGTACAAAATATTTAAAGTTCTAAAACATTGTATTTATACATACTTATATAATTACAAAACATTTACTTAACAGCCGGGTGTTATATTAACTTCCAAAACATGACTATAATTTCCCAAAAGATCAGAGTAGGCGCGGTCATAGTCAAACATCTCATCAAGTATCCACAAGTTCAATCCATAACTTAACCAAAACCTGCAAAATGCTAAATATGATGGGATTAGCTCACAGCTAAGTGAATGAAACTGTATCTGACAGTTCAATTCAGAAATAACAAATCTTACAACAAATAAACACATAAGCACATAACGTCAAAGAGGACCAGCGGTTCTTGTGTAACCACACCAAGAACACCTTAAATCACTGGTATGCCATCACAGTGATTTACCGATAGTTTGAAGCTATCTTCACTGACTAGGGTTCATCCATCAACGATGTGTATCGGAAACTCCGCCAGCCAAACAATAGCAACAAACCCAACCAATGTTGACCTCTGAATAATCCACATAGTCCCATAATGCATAATAGTCATGCCATCATGAAATAACAACAACCAATCAACCCAAATCATTAATAACAGTAACCCAAAAGATTAAACAATCAATACCAACAACCATATATATGTTCACCCGTTGTAACCAAACTTGTTACAACTGGCTTGAACCGAAGGTTACAGTTACCACTCACCAAAGTTTCCAATCTCTGAACTCAGTTGTCTAATATCACTGAGTCTCCTTCTGCTTATCTGAGAATACAAATAATACAAGTTAATATTCCGTTCCATATTTATATAACTTATGTTAAATGTATAATAACAAACCAACATTTAACAATCATGTTATAATCAACAATCATAACTAATTATAATACCTATAGTAAATACATTAAGTTAATACAAATATCCTAATACCAATGTATCACTTACTAATTTACTTAACGTTTATAATACATTAAAAGTGCAACACAAACTCAAAACTAATTTTGACCTGGTTATAAGCCTTACCCGATCGGCTATAAAACCATAGCCGATCGGCTATCAACCGTTACCCGATCGGCACCCTTTGACCCGATCGGCTAACATGACAAATTTGAGAACTTTTTGTTCAGACGCAACGTGCTATAACCAATTTGTTCTATTTCATCCGTTCATCTCAATTTACCCGATCGGCTAACAAAGCTATACCCGATCCGCTAAGCAAACATAGCCGATCGGCTATGCACCCAAACCCAGTCGACCTGAACCTGCTCAAAACCCAGAGCCCGAATTTCATATCAAAATCATCAAACTTTAACAAACTTAAGTTCTTAAATCACTTTAAACACATCAACTAACATCCTAACACAATATTCATCAACCACATTTTTCCAACTTCAATTTCATCTATAAACCATAAATCCCAATTCATTTTAACCCAACCTAACTATATCTTCAATTTCCTATCTAACATGAACCCTAACTAAATTAAACTTAAAATTCAAGAATAATTCATGCAACTTAAGTTATAAACCTCAATAATCAATATATAACAATAATCAATCAATTTCCAACTTCAATTCAATTCATATGTTATCACCCATCTAATTTATACTTATATCAATAAAACCAAGTAAAAATGATATAAACAAGGAAACCCCTTACCAAATCAAGAAGATGGTGATGATGATTAGAACAAGAATCTGAGTTTAATCCATATATTCAAGTTAGTCATTGACCCTTCCCTTTAATTTCTTTGATTATAATTTATTAAAAGTGTTTTTAGAAGAGTTTAGAATAATAAAGCGAAACAAAGAAAGTTAGGTGAATTTTAATCGGTCACCACCACTTCCATTTTAAATATAATGTAAATATTATACCCCATTCTAAGCCTATTGACTGGAACCCGAAAATACCCGCGAGACAAAATATTTTATTTTATCGTCAGTTCCAACAATTTAAAACAAGTAATATTGTATTAGTCACAATAAATCTTGTGACTCTTTTACCTATTTATTTTCAAGTAAACCCAATAAAATTATTTCATTTCACTTAAAATAATCTTTTTAGTTCTAGACCCAAGAATCTGGGTGTTACATTATCAAATTAAATTTGTCAAATTAAAACATGCAAACGTGATCCGGGCAGGAGGGAGTGGGATCGCGTTGCTCAGTTCAAAAACATTCTGTTACCGTTTTACATTGTGAAACGCGATCCGAGCAGGAGTTCTGGATCGCATTCCCAAGAAGGAATTCAGTTTTACCAAAGTTACATATACTAACGCGATCCAGAAAAGCAAGGCGGGATCGCGTTCACACGACCAAAACTTTATGTAATCAATTTCAACTATGAAACGCGATCCGGGAACAGGGCTAGGATCGCGTTCCCAAGAACAAATTTGACGTGTGACACTTTATAACTATGAAACGCGATCCTATAACTCTATAATCGTCATACACAACATAAATAACAACATGCAACTCTCAATTTCATTTCACCTACCATAAATCATATAATTAAATTATAAAACCCATTTACACATTCATACATTAAACACTTATAATCAAGAAGAACAAGTAGGGGATGATAAAGATTCAATAATTCCAATAACAACCAATCATTCAAGCATAGTTGTTCATACAAGCATCAATTCTCTACTTAATTTCATCAATTTAGCTCAAAATACCAAATAAGAAATCTTACAATTGAAATGGGGAAAAGAGATGAACTATGTGATGAAGATGATGATGAATTCAGATGATTGTACCAAAATCACAGGCTCACAATTGATTGAATCAGGTTGTGAAATCTTTGAGAGTGTAAGTGTGATCTTGAGAGTGAAAAAGGGTGTCTGAGAAAACAAGAAACTTAGGTCGACCTCACCAACAAATTTTGATATAAGTGGTGTAATATTATACGCGTTCTAAATCTATTGTCTGGAACTTAAAACCATTATGCCAGGATAAATAGTTTATTTTACCGATAACATTAACAATTGAAAACAATTAATAGTTTATTATTCACAATAAGTCATTTAACCTTTTAACCTATTAATTTCAATTATCCAAATAATATCAATTATTTATAAACACAATTAAATAACCAAATAAAATAAAGAAATTATCGTAATTCTCTTAGGCTCAAAAAGAGGATGTTACATCATGTCAAGGAGCTATGGGCAAAGATTTTCGAATGGTGGAGGCTGGAAGGTTTGATGTGGATAGTGTTGAAGATCTTGTAAAGCATCAAGGCAATGGTTCGTTTTCAGGGTTGAAGAAAAAAACTTAGATGTGTACTATTTGGACAGCTTTATTTGTAACATATAATAACCGTAACAATAAGATTTTCAGAATGTTAAGTGCGAATGTTATGGAGCTGCTGTTGAAAACTAAAATTTAGTCTTATGAATGGATATCTGCTAGGGATAAAACTTTAATTTGTTTTTGGGATCAATGGAAAAAATAACTTGTGTTGCTTGCTGCTTTCTGCTTTTTTCTTGGTCACTGCAAGGCTTCTGTAAGTCATGGGTCAAAGGGGCAAGGCTAAAGTTGCTTCATGTGGATTTATATTTTATCTTCTTAAGTGTCTGTTTGCTTTTTATGTGGGGCCTTGTAATTGTGTCTGCTTGATTTTCTAATAGTCGTGGTATAAGGATGTTATTTTAGCTCCTAATGCAGGTGTTTTGCTTTTGGGTTTCCTGATATTCCTCAGTTCTTAATTACAACTTGTAATTTGGTTGTTGCCTTTGTTGTAATGGTTGTTTTGTAATTTTCTGTGATGGTAATAATATGTTTATTTCTTAAAAAAAAAAAAAAAACTCTTTCATTATCTTACAATAACATGGTCTAATTTATAGACCCTACGTGAATGCATGCAGAGACGGATGTGCCTTTTTCTACCTTTTATTTATATTATACATTTGTCATAAGAAAATTAAGATGTGTTATAATGGAAAACTTTCTTTATATTTTCTTTTTCATTAGTATTGAGTTTTGTGTCCCTTGTAAATTAAATAAAATGTGAAACATACGTTCAAATAGGAAATATAGGCAATCATAAATTATATGGAGTAGATTTATTATTTTTTATTTTCTTTCAAAACTTATCTAGAAAATCACAACTTAAACCCATGTTATTTTTTTATGAAAAAACCTTTTCAGATATATAGAGAAATTTACCGTAACTAAACGCACTAGAAACTTTCGCATGGTAGCATTTTTAATCCTTCTTGTCTAAACTCGAAATTCGTAAACCTGTGATAAAAAAATTTCATAATGGTAGCTGATTTTTATAAGTAAACTTTTACTACTTAAAATGAAAAATATACTTTTCTTTTTACAAGGAACCTTATATTTTCCTTGTATGAAGTAAAATATTTCTTGTAGAAATCATCTCCTTTTCATAATACGGAGTATATGTTTAATTCTTAAAACAATTTCTCCCTATATTGAAAGGAAATTTTATTATAATGGTATAACAAAAAAGAATATTTTCTATCATTTTGGTTTGCTAAAGACTATATTCAAAATTTCTTTACATATTAAAATTCACATTTATAATTTATTAATTCAATTTTATATATATTTTCATACACATCGTAAATACAAATTTAAATACAGGCTTTTTTTTGCATTTACTCTACCTGTCACATTCAAATTAAAGTGTCCACTTCAATTTTGCACACAGTTTAGGATTCATCATTGACTACATTTTTCATCAATCAAATAATGTATCTACCCATTTAAAGTTTCTATTGATTAGTTGAACTTAGAATTGAATATTTATTTGGGACAACTCAAAATAATAATGTGAACACTTAAAATAGGATGAAGAAATTTAAATTTCTATCTTAAATTAGAGCATTAACAATGCAAGCTTTTTTTCAAGATTTTTGTTTACTTATGTGTATGTGCGCAATTACAAGAAGCTATACAAAAAACTTTTGCTAAAATGGTTTAAACCCATTAGACCCTTAAATTTAATTGAAAACAATAAAAAGATGTATGAGAGAGGCTGAAAAACTCGATGTACACAAACATTTTATATTCTCTCCATATATTTTTATTGAATCTTGAGGTTTAATGGGTAGTATTGAAGCAAAAGCTTTTTAATTGAACACTTGCACAGAAGTAAACAAAAACCTTGAATAAATCGTGGATGCTCGATTTAATGTATGACAACCAAAACTTGCTTTTTGACTAAAACTTGCATATTTGATCTTCTAAAACAACGTAGCCCATGTCATCTTGTAGTCTTGTCTGATCTACTTCAACAGACAACGACAACGCATTGGGATTTGGGATGCATACATGCGTAATATTTTATTTATTAATAAATTGCTTGGACTTCAAGTTTTGCACCATAAACAAGATAAGATAAAATATAGTAAAATGAATGAATGATGCATGTATTTTTCACACATTCTCATCGTTATTCTTATACTTTGTTTATTGTATACTTATATGGATAATTCAAAAATTAAAAGTTGTTGCGCGTTAAATTCCTTATCTACCTAAAATGACTAAAATACTTTACTTCTTGTTCAGTCAAAAGAGGGTACATTACTCATCTTAGGTAGAGAAGAGATTAAACGTGCATCAATTTTTGAATTGTCCATTAAACAAACAAAGTATAGGAACTAACAGTGAAAGTGTGTGTAAATCACATAGATTATTCATGCAATTTACTGATAAAATATGCATCCTTGTTTCACTTAGAACGTACAATCAAATATCAAGATTTTTAAGAGTATTTGGAGTCATTAACCATGAAATAACTTTAGATATATATGAATTCTTAATAAATACAGCTAAAAAAAATTAATTTAAGAGTAGGTACTCATCTCCAACTACCTTATATATAATTTAAAATATTAGTTAGGTTTGTGATCAAATTAATGTAGGGTACTTAAGTTATCAAGAAAAGAATACCTATCGTTATTTGCCTTTTCGAGTTCCGTGGTGAGCAAGGCGAAAAGATTTAATTTTATTCAAGAAGGCGAAATTTGTCAACTTACCATTTGTTTCTAAAAATAAAATAAAATTAAGCATATATCATATCATAATCATAATTACCATATATTTTGTTACCATGTTTATCATACCCCTAGTCTTCCGATTAGTAATTCAAACAAGTTTATTATTATTATTGCTATTATAAAAAAAAAACACTTAAAACGAGTTCTATAGGGGAAAAAACTATAATTACAAATTAAGGGGCCTATATTATTATTAACGATACTCGTAATCATAATCATTCATCGTTTGTTTAATCCATAAGAAATATTATGTTTTAAATTGAACATGCCTTGTATTATTATACGGACGGATCTTATTTTTAAATATAAATTTTGATAAGATATGTATACTTGCTAAACAAGCCATTGGTCATAGTTTATAAAAAGTAAAAATAAATAATAGTATCTATAATAAATAGATTTGTGTTTATATAAAGTAGTCTACTATACGGACTTATAAATCAAAAGATATTTCCTACCATTTCTCATTTCTTAGCTATTTACACTCATTTATTCAAAGTTCAAACATAAGTTATTTGTATCTCTCCACTTATCACTCCCTCTCTTTTAGCTCCGACCGTTTCATATTTCATTATTCCTTTCCGTTAATTAATATTCTTCTTTTAAACATTCTTCATTCCATTCCACTTTCTGTTATTAAAACCCCCCATATGATCAAATACCATGGAATTACAACATTCTCAGGGTTCTTCTAATCCTCAAAAACTCACAATTAATAATACCATCACAACCAAACAACAAAAATCACATCATACCCATTCACCCAAAATGGTCTCAATCTCTATGACGGATCGTGATGCTACTGATTCTTCAAGTGATGAAGATGATACCAAGAAATTGGGTCGTCGGAAAGTTAAAAAGTATGTTAGAGTGATTAAATTGGAATCAAATTGCTGTAAAAATGATGGTGGGAAGAAGAAATTGAGTCGCCGGGAAAAAGCTCCGGCGACGGTGGTGGTGGGGAGGGGTTCCGGTGAACGGAAGTTTAGGGGAGTGAGGAGGAGGCGGTGGGGGAGGTGGGCGGCGGAGATTCGTGACCCGGTGAGGGGGCTTAGGGTTTGGTTAGGTACATTTGATACCGCGGAAGAGGCCGCGTTAGTTTACGATCGTAAAGCGATTGAGTTACGTGGGCCGCAAGCTCAAACGAACTTTTTGCAACCGCCACCGGTGTTGCCGACAATACCGGCGGCGGTTGTGCCAGTAATTATACCAATGTCGGTCTCTGATGAAAGTTTTGGCAATGATTTGTCGGATCTTTCATCGCCTACGTCCGTTTTACGTTTTACTAAAACGGAGGAGGTATGTGAAGATTTAGTAACTGAACCGAACCAAACTGAACCGCTTACTAGCCCTTTCTCCAGTGATTATTTGAATTATGAGTCGAATTTGGAATGTGATTTGTTCGATTTTCGGATAGCTTCACCAATGATCGTCGAAGAAGTTGATTTTCTTGATAAAATCGAGTTGGGATCAAGCAAAGTCTTATCGGACCTCAACGATGACTTCGAATCATGGGCGTGGGATGTCGATAGTTTCTTCCAAGATACTCTCGCTACGAAATGATCGGTTTATATTTCGTACACTTATAAGAACTTATATGAATAGTTTTTGATGGTCATCATGATTATTGATTATTACATGTAACTTTTTTAAAAACTATTCACGTAAGTTTTTAAAGAGTGAATGGAAAGTATATATATGATTAACGTATTAGTACAAATTAAGTTAGGAATTTTTGGCTATAGTTCTAGTACTATAGTTTGGTTTCAAATTAGGAGTAATTTCTAGCAATAAGATGTTTGATGGTAACTTTAAAATGAACATAATTTTATGGGCTTTTTTGTTTTATCGTGTTATGAGTATCTATATAGTTATATACTATCTCAAAGATTGCATGAAATCTAGTCATCGTTTGACTGACATTGACAACTGTTCATGTTATGATTCTATATTGTATATGATACAATTTTATGATTTTTTATTTTAAAACAAAAACAGACATACTTGTTTCACCTAGTAGATTTATATGTTCTAACCACAGAGTATATAAACAATAAACAATGCTTTCCCATAGAGAATTTAACTCGTAATCTTTGAGTTAAATGATTTCCTCTCATACCGCTATAGCAAGGACCTTTGGTGTAATACATCGGCTGTGACTTAATTTGAATAACTATTCAATAAAAATTTGTAAGTGTAACGTATGGTTGATTTTATTTTTAGGTTGACTTTGAAGTTGGATCGGTTATTTACTTGAGGAGTTGGAACTGAATAAGTAACGTACGAAATTTCTAATTATGATTTTGGATATTGCCTAGTAATTTAACGCAAGTACGTTAACAAATTAAAGGAATACAAATGTATCAAGTACTTTTGTTCTTTTGCTAACGATAACGGATTATTATTATGATTAACAACTGGATGTTTAATAAAGTTAAAAACAAAAAAGCTTAGCGTTGCAAAATAAATGAGAAAAAATCATGTTATTAGCCTCTCCTCACCTTCTTAATGTCTATTCTCAAAGACAGTGGCAAATCCAGAAAAATACTTCGCGGGGGACTGATAGAATATGATCGGGTTTCTAATATGATCAAAGAAGTTCGGGTCATAACACGTTTGATTAAAACGATAACTTACTGCACACGTACCAAATTGAGAGGCTAAAAATTTATGGAAGTTTAATGATATAATACTAAATTGAGAGGTTAAAAATGATTAAAAAATATTAATTGAGTGGCCTGAATTGAAAAACTAACCAAAAGTCATTATCTCTAACAAAACTCACCTACAACTCCCAAAATTTCTTCTGCAATTCAAAAATTATCACTTCAACTCCTATATTTATCCATTAGAACGCATTTTAGATTACTTAGTGCATACGTACCAATTCAAAAATACATAATACATTATCACACTTAGGGGGCCAAGCAGCTAGTTGAATCAAAATATCCATTAAATAGTGTTGGGACATGTTATTGTGACAATAGATCTAACTTATAATAGTACTAGGGATTATTGTAATTAAGTTTGTAAATTGATTTTGAATTGTAATGAAAATATTGGTTGGTAAACATTTTAGAGTTAAATGTTAAATCCTGAAAAATGTTGACCAAATTTGACTGGACACATGCGGTGCGAACCGAGTTGGGTTCGCAGGGCAGATGTGCGAGGCGAGCTGAGTCAGTTCGTTGGGCCAAGCTGGGCTGCGAACCAAGGCGGTTCGCAGAGCCCATAACCTGCGAGCCGAGTCGAGTATATATATAAAATTAGGTTTAAACCTAATTAACTTTGTCATAATACCCATATGAATTTTCTGAGTTTCCAAAGATATTCTAAGCATTCTAAGAGCTAGGTATTGATAGATTAACGTTAGTTTTAATCAATACAAAACTAAATAGTAATTGATTTCACTAATACTTGTGAAACAAAACTGTTTACAATTCGTAAACTAGTATTAAGGGATTCCGCACTTTAATATCTAAAGATAACCTCGTTATCGATCCTAATACATACGAACTTACAAATAATTAAGATTTTACATTACTTGGGCCTAAGTCATGGGGGCTTTGGAACCCAAGGTTACATCCACCCCTACTCAAAGGTGTCAAATGTCATGTCATCAAATTATAATTAGAAGAGGATGTTAAAGAAAATATTTTAGATACTAGTACTTCAAAACTTCTCAAGACCTTCACAAATTACAATTACAATTGACGTATCATAACATCATCTAATATGGTGTTTACATTTATTACACATGTGACATTTTGACAAATGCCAAATTGTGTTTCAAACTAATCATATGTTTTTTAGATTTTCAGTTGTAATTTAATATTGTTGAAAATTTCAAATTTATTAATAGTAATATATACTAAAATGTACAGAAAATAGTAGTTGAAGATGCTAATATTTGTTAATTGCAATGTATAAGATATGTATTAGAAAATAAATCTTTTTCTATGTAGGTACAAATTGTTATATATTAAATATAATATATGAATTATAAAGGCTATTATAATAAAATATAATTGATAAATAATAGTCTTAGTAATGAGTAATTAAGATTTTTAAGTAAAAAATAATAATATATACTAAAACGTACACAAATATAATCAATTTCAAATATATTTATTAAAACTAATTATAAAAATACGGTAGTTGATGATGATAATATTTGTTAATTGCAATGTATAAGATATGGATTAGAAAATGAACTTTTTGTTTATGTAGGTAAAAATTATTATATATTATTATATATAATAATGAAATTTTAAAGGCTATTATAATAATAAATACATAATAAATAAAATAGTCTTAGTAATTACTCCTTCCGTCTCAAAATTATTGTCCGCCAACAAAAAATACACAGTTTAATAAAGGTGGGACCACAACACTTTTCAACCAATCAAATAGAATCTTCACCCACTAAAGTCTCCTCATATTTGTTGAAATGAGAAGTGGACAATTATTTTGGGACATCCAAAAGGAAAGGTGGATTATAATTTTGGGACGTAGGGATCGGAGTATTAATTAAGATTTTTAAGGAAAAAAATAATATGATGTGACAAGTTAGGAGGCTCTAAAGAATATGAAATGTTATGATGTGGCATTTTAAAAATCAAAGAAATTTTTTTGTTTTATATATATAGATAGATATCATGTATCATGTTAATATCATATGACTTGTGTATATACATGGGTTTAAAAATTAGTTCTACATATAATACTCACACATATTAAATAAATGTTCATCTTTATGTTTATTCTTTTTCAAAATACATTTTTACTTTCAAAATCAACATACTAACTTTACCTATCTATCCTTGATTTACTTTCTCACAAAACTGATTTATAAAGTATTATGCAAAAAAAGTAATCGTAAGAATGTTATTTATCTTACCATTAGGGACGCCATCGAAGAGTGGTGGAATATTGTAGGATGACATTCTCGTTGTTGAATGATGAAGGGAATGCTCCACTCCGTGTGCACTTATATACGTATTCGTAAGATGATAAGTTGTTATGGGCGGAGCCATATACAAGGTAGGGGTATCCATCGCTACCGGTCCGTTTAGCATACGAACTGTAAATTTTTCAAAAAAAAAAAGTGGATTCTTTAATATTGCTACGGGTCCACATAAGTTTAGATAACGGTCCTATACATAATAAGCCAATTTATGTGCTATAAGTTCAAAATATATATATATATATATATATATATATATATATATATTATAAAAGTAGCTGCTACAGGTCGTTGAAAATGTTGGATCCGCCACTATAAGTTGTAATAGACATTTTAATTACATGATATATGATTTATATAGATATATGATGCTTTTTACCTTTGTGATTGATGTAAATAATAATAATAATAATAATAATAATAATAATAGTGGTGGTGGTGGTAATAGCAGCTAAAATGAGAGTATAATCTAAATCTTAATATATTAATAAAAGTAAATATAATAATTAAGAGATAAAAAATAAAAAAAATAAAAATAAAATGAAGAAGGTTATAGAGTTCTATTGACGCCAATCCGGCCTTATATCGTTGTTATTTGAGTAGTACCTTAATCATTTATCATCAAGTGACAACTGGGGTTATGATGGTTTTGTCACATATATTTATTTATTTATTTATTTATTTATTATTATTATAGGCTCAAAACTTAATACAGTATTATATAGTAAACTTATAATACGATTTTTCTTATATATATTTTTTAGAAATGTAAGTACCCACACATCTTATTAACTCATATATATACATTAACTTCAATTCAGGACTAAATACAATTATCTCATCCATATGGTTTGAACCCCAACCCATTAGTTAGATATATTTGTATATACTTGTATAATGTTGATCATGATCATATCTACGCGTGTTTTAATCAAAAAGGTTGTGACTTTAAATGCATGTAAAGATTGTATGTAGCCTAAGCTCAAATGTTAATTAGGAGCGTACGTGCAATTTGATCCGATCGGCATGATAAGATTTGTGAACTTATTTGCACGGATTCAGATGAGGTTTCATGTTTTTATTATCATCATATATATATGTTAACGTCGCCACCCAATTGTTTGGCTAGTTTTTGCATATTAGATGGATATTTCACTTGTTAGGGTGACATACTATGAATACATCTATAATACTATGGTTTTGCTTAATATAGATCATAATTTAAATATTGGTTATGAACAAAAGAAATCGATAAAGTTATATAATTCCTTTTCTTATTAGGAGCCCTTTAGCCCCCTCAGAGTTCAAGTCCCACATTTAGAAAGACATAAGAACTTGAAGCATTTATATCATCAATTTGTCTTATAGTCGAACACCGTTGAAGTTATATATGTACCAATTAGCTAGGCTTTGTATGAGTTGGACTCTAAAAGGTAATAGTAAAATTGGTAGCAAAGATGATACACAAACTAATTCTCATTTTGACAAACTACAGTTTACTCCATGATAAGAAAAAGGAACAATCGATACGTTAGTCATTAGATTGGAAAACCCGGCCATAAAAATCTTATTGTAAGACCCTTTTATATATACTTGAAATGCGATTGCTCTTAACAAATAAATTAACTTATAAAAAAACACATATTGTACTTTTTAATTGGAGGAAATCTCGGTGGATCGTGCCCACAAATCCAAAAATGGGGTAGACCCTTGATGAGCCATGATTCATAGTATCACTTTATGTGATGCCAATTCCCAAAGAGTGGTCTACACTCTAGCATACATAGCCCACATAACCCCAACTTTTAGTTAACCTAAATTCATTAAGGGCTAAATTCGGCTATTCAAACAATATTAAGGGGCAGAAATGAAGTTCAAGTGTGACGGAATTTAAATATCACATGTCGAAATAAGAAATTAGACTTATTAACCATGTGAACTTTTAGTTATATGTAGAGAAGAGTATTAACATTGTCTAAACGGTGCAAAAGCTGCTTCGTCTCATTTAGTATTGTTATTCTCCGATCAATCTTGTAAGCGAAAGTGATGATTAAATCTTTAGAATCCTCAATTGGTTGTCTACATAAATTTTTGTTTGACAAGTTTGAACTAGATCCTCGTAGAACAAACATCATATACGACTATACTGACACTTTTATATCAATGTTTCCATTTCTAAACCCGTAACACATTTTTTGGTTAATTATACGAAAAGGTGCAATGAAATTAAAGTATATGTTTACCGCATGACAATTTTGCTATCTTCAAAGTATTATCTAAGAAACAAATTAACAGGACAATATTAAGGATTCTTACTAAAACCTTGATCAGGGATCGAATTCTTTTAAGAATCACAGATTTTTGGTCATTGCTTATTTGTTTTCGTTATCTTTTTCTTCAAAATAAAATAAATAAAGAGCAAAGGGAAGTTTAAACAGAGGCCAAACAGTAAGACTGTAAGAGTGTAGTCGTGAACAAAAAACCCGAACCCGAAAAAAAACCCGGAACCGGTTTTTTAAAAAACCGGTTTTTAACCCGGTTCGGGTTTTTTTATTACCGGACGGGTAGGGACCCGGGTTGGGTTTTTGAAATTCAAAATCGGGTTGGAACCGGATACACTACGGGTCAGGTTGGAAAACCCGGTATAAAACCCGGAAAACCGGTATTCGTGGGTCAAAAAACCCGATTCGGATTCAGGTCGGGTAGGGAAAAAATCGGTTTCTCATTTGGGAAATAAAACTGGTTCGGGTATCAGGTCGGGTCGGGTTGTGCCCCAAGCCCCCAACTCGATTTTTCATGCCTATAAGAGTGTAAGACAAAAAAGAAGCAGCAAGTAGCATGGGCCATGAGGGGATGTCCAAAAAAAATGACCCAATCCATACTAATAAAGCCCAAACCCAAATAACAAAAACAATCCCCTGTTTTGTGACTTTGTCCAATTGGATAAACATGAAAATATGAAATGCAACACATCTATTAAATTTCTCATTATATCGA
This sequence comes from Pseudognaphalium luteoalbum, assembly GCA_963422505.1. Classification (NCBI taxonomy): domain Eukaryota; kingdom Viridiplantae; phylum Streptophyta; class Magnoliopsida; order Asterales; family Asteraceae; genus Pseudognaphalium; species Pseudognaphalium luteoalbum. The sequence continues at coordinate 40,670,927 of OY730192.1, forward strand.
TAAAATTTTATTAAGTTCGGTATTGCCTTTCAAGAACCAAATTATGTGAAATTGTGAACCATTAAAAAAACATTTTATTTTATATGTATTTTACAGAATAATAAATCATGGGTAGGCAACAGGTCTAATCTCAATTCCTTCTACAATAAGGCCTCCTTTCAAATGAACACCGTTAACTTCTCTTAAGCTCATTTTAACCTCTTTCTCACACGTTCCGTCGTTGTAAAAGTCTCCGAATTTGATTTCCAACCATCCATCCTTTCGCTCACGACACTCGCTAGATGTATCTTCCGATCCGAATGTTGAGTGCTTCAAATCTTCTTCAACTTTGTTTGTACCAAAATCGTACTTTAAGGAGTTCTTGGTATGTTCATTTTGACCCAAAATTATCGTTCTTGATAAGCAAAACTCGCATACTTGAATTGAAACCTCGGTTGGTAGAACATCTAAACCATAAGCGCGATGATGTGACACTTGAACAACAAGATACGCTTCATACTTGGTATTTGGTGACAAAATTTGTGTGTTAAATTTTCCTTGAATTTCAAGCCAACTCGTCATTCTAAGCTCAGCAGTTTCAGCAAATCTATTATATCTAAAACTTTAATATATGAACATATACATAATCGATTAATTGGTTATACTTTTTAGTATATATCTTACGAACCTTGATTGAACAAGGGGTTTCCAACACCAAAAGAGAGGATTGCCTGACCAAGCAATGTAAAGTTCTCGTGCACTTAACATGTACGATTTCTTGCCTGTTGTTTTGTCTATTGAGAACGTCTAATCAATAAAAAATCGTTAATAACAACAATTGGTGCGTCTAATTACAGAAAATAATTTATCTCTGTCTCTTCACTTCTACTTATCTTATAAGTAAAATGTGCTTATTATTTTTAGCTAGAACAATTGTAAACAATTCGGAAAAATTGTTCTAGCTGTTTTCATTTTTGAGTTTAGAAAACATGACAAGTTATCTATGTGGAAGAGGAAATGGTTGAGAACTGATTAAGTTTTCTACCATATAACGTAATGTTGAGCACCTTTTCTAGATTTTCAGGCTTTCTATATGACTTTTTTCACAAAACGTCTCGCTTTTTCTGTGACTATACACACATTAAAAATACAGGAATTCATGCATAATAATAGCAATTCATAATTATTTATATCAGATATTAGATTAGATACCTTGTGGCCACCATCAATGAGAAGAGGATTAGTAAGCTTGAAATACAGTTCCTTCTTTGATTTATAAGTCACTGGACACAAACTTTTCAGTACAATTTCTTGGTGATCATCTGGCAAGAACTTATCCCACAACATCTCCGAATCTGCAGCGTTCCTAAACATCATAGCCACCAACGCAAACCGACAAGCATCCTGAGGGGACCCCCGGGAGAGGATGTGAGCTATGCAATCCTCTGGCAAACGCTCCATATGTGCTCGAAAATTGGACCAAGTTGCTAGATCAATGGAACAATGAAAGGCTGAATAAACTGTATGTTCTAATTTATAGTAGGCACACCATGACGACATAACATGGATATATGTGGACATGTTTTTAGATGTTATGTTAATCAGCTTATTAATATGGAAGTTAATGTATTTGTGACTGATAGTAGCTCTTGTTGACTTTTTGTAATCAAACTTTTGTGATTATATATTGATTAAAATGCATGATCTATAGAGAAATACTACCAACAGGGCTAAGAGCTATGTATATATAGTAGATAATAAAACTAATTTTTATTGATTTTGCTTTTACGGGAGTATTAATTCTAGTTTTGACATTTTGGTCACATAACCAATGAAAAAAATATCTAGTGCTATTGGGAAAAAACTAAATAATTTTTTTATTTAATTTTGTTTGAATTTTTAGTGGTCAACTATTAACCCAAGTACAATGACTCAGGATGGAAGGGAAAAATAAGTATCCTACGCGTAGACGTGAAAACTGTATCAATATAACTAGCTTCTTTTTATTTAGGGAGAAACGATTTCCTGTTCGCATAATCGTCCATGGAATTGCACATGTTATGTATAGTTGCACTTTATATCGCACAAGATGTTTATGAATGTAGATATGGGATAATCACTTGCATACAAAATGCGTTCAACTAGTAGCAAATATCTAATCCCCTATAATATGAATCTATATCCAATGTGTAAGTTTAGCTATCCCATTTCATTGATCGATCCTTTTCTTTTTCTTTGGTTTAGACTTCTTGTGATTGAGCCTCCTCCTAGGAGCCTTTTGTCTATATCTTTTGTAAAAAAATCTGGTTTCAATAATCATTTTTTTATATAAAAAATATCCATATATTTGAGCATTTAAATTTCATGATATAATTTGTATGGGTCTCTTGTGATTGAGATAAAATAGCTAACAAAATAGTTGGGGAGCAAGTTTAACTAACAATTTAACGGGAAAAATAGAAATTATAGTGAGGTGCGTGGATGAGGCATTATAATCATGCTAAATTTGTGTGGTCATTATTTCATGCTCCGTCAAATATTCGTGGGTACCAACTTTCGGAGCATGTTAGGGGTGTTAAGTTGGGTTTAAAAATATCGTTTTCGTGTCCATTTCTATGATATAAGTGGATATAAAATGTGCAAATAACGTTATTGTGTATAGTACATAAGATTAAATTAACCATAAGATAAGATTTTGTTGTTCTGAGATCTGGAATTCAATTATTTTATTGATGGGGAATGTAAGATGGTTACCGTTACACGTTTATCATGAAAACAGTAATAAAAATGTTAATACTACCATAATATATTACTCCGGATTAAAGAAAGTAAGAAGAATTAAAATATCAAATTGCTGGTGAAAACAAATTCCAGCGTGACTTGAATCTTTTTGTGTATACGAAAAGTTGAACGTATATTTACTACGTGCATTAAAAACAAACTAATGATCAGTTTTGCTGTAATGCTCATATATGTGTAGTCAAGTACACAAATTATTCACGCTTTATTAGATAAAACCTTAAACCGCTTTTGTATGTAATTGTGATTTGTTAGGACTCTAAAATTTGGTACCAAGGAGGTACGATGACTTGAATCGCTGTAATACAAGTTTATCTTATAATTAGAAATAGTAAATATTATGCTTTGAAAACCCAATAGAATAGATTGCAAAGTCATGATTATTAAAGTCTTAAACGGACCCCAAAGGCTCAAAGTTGCATCAAGGTGGATGGTTCTAAATTGTTTTAAACAAGGTAGGGGCGGATTCAACCTTTTAAGTAGGGGGTCAACTTAATATTGACAAATTAATATTTTTTTTCAACAATGTATTAGAAATGATTTCTATTACAACTTTCGTCATTATAACGAATGTCCACAAATTCATTTTTTCTTATTATATTTCAGTTTTAATTAAATTAAACGATTATTTTAATAAAGATTCAAATACTTTATGAATAGTTTTTATAGACATAGATAAAGCATAACTAAAAATCACATATGCTTATAAAACTAAATTTAAGGAAGTAAACTTATTTAGATTTTTATAATTTTTTAAATAATCAGATAATATAGTTTCGTTTATAAGATGAGTATTCTTATGTCTCAATTATCACGTAAATTAAAAAGGTTGCTTTACCGAGCTATCAATGTAAAAAGAGATTATAACTAAACTCCTAACAATCTACTTTGAATGTGAAAATTAAAAGAATGCAATATAAATTTAAGGCATGATAGAAATGTTGCTATTAAATAAAAAATAATTATTATTATATTTCTAATAGGAATATCTTTTAGTATATATAAAATACCATTGGAGACAAAATAGAAGCTTCTTTTTCTACTATCCATAAACCTTCAAATATTATAGGTAATTTCTAGAATGTTTATGAGATAGACTTGATCTTAAAATCTACAATACTTTGATCAGAACTTAATCTGCAGTTAATGGGCACAATTAATATATTTGAATCTATTTATCTAATTATTAATAATATGTTTTCTAATATTAACTCATTGAAATGACTGATCTACCCTTGTGTGCATTACATATGTCTTAACTTAATGGTTTTAACTAGCAATTGTTTGCTGAAAGGATCATGGGTGTGCATAGTACAATCAGTGTAATCTAAAAAGTAAAAGAACAATGACTGATGGTTCGTCTACAAACCACATAGACGATCTGTATTATTTAGTATTTACTCTAATATTAATATGTCGAATGTGTGTTTAAGTCTCCCAGTCGTTGTGTAGTTAAGATTTACAATCCGGCTATTTGATAGCAATTTGGAACGTTGCTAATCGCAATTCGTTTCAAACGATAGATTTCATGTATCGATATGATCTAACCTTTTTATTAATCTAACAATTGGGAATTTAATAAAATACTGTTTGCAGTTTATACTTGTCAGTGGTCACTAGGTGGGCTTATACTTGTCTTTCCCTTTCTGTTTGATAAGCATCGACATCAAGATTGATGAAGAAAAATGAGAGGGGGAGAAACCAGAAAACAAAAAAGATAGTGTAAATTATTAAAGTTGAAGTGTGTTGTTGAGTGAAAGGGGAAAAACACGTGAAAGATTTACATCATAATCATCTCGTATTCGAGAAAAAATATTTTGTAAGGAAAAAAATATGTGGAATGTGTAATCTTCCATCCCTTCCTTTTATCTTCTTTCTATATCATCGTAACTAGACTTCTTAGCGAACCGAACATTGAGCTAACAATTCATGAACCGTTCGGTGAGAAATTCGTTTATGTTCGTTTAAATATATGAACGAACATGAAAATAGGTCTCATTCATTAACCTACGTTCGTGAAAGTTTGAAAACATGTTCGATTGTTAACAAATAGTTTAATTAGACTAATACATACTCCATCCGTTCTAGTTTTATTGTCCTCTTTTGACTTTTAGAGTCGTTATTCAACAACTTTGACCTTGAATATTTTTGTTTGTGTTACATAATACTTGATGCAAATTATTTATTACTTCATTACATTTATTTTTTTCCCTATAACCAACTGACTCGAGAATATTGAAAAACGTACAAAACAAACTTCATGCGCATAAGTTACAGGTACTCGTATTTAGGAGTTGAAATAATGGGTTGTCTGAAAGAAAGAAACGTGAGGAATTTAGCGCAGTCAGAATAGGTTGAATTCACCCGTGAAACCTTCAGGGCCGTTTTTCATCACTAACTAATATGTTAGTAACGTGATTACCACAACTTTTACTTTACAAGTATCAAAATGATGACTCAAATATCTGGAATTATGCAATTTATTGTAAACAGTTTAATCGTATTGTGTACCTTATACTTTGTAACCTGTTCGATGAGTTTCTTGAGGGCTAAATTGTTTAGTTAGTTTCGCCTGTTATCAGTCAACTGGAAGTCAACTGGAAGCAAGATATTTCCATACATAAACGGATTGAATTTTTTATTTTTTTATTCATTTCTATTTTTAAATTTTTTATTTTTTTATTCATTTCTATTTTTAAATTTTTTATTTTTTTATTCATTTCTGTTTTTGCTTTTTTATTTTTTTATTCATTTCTATTTTTAAATTTTTTATTTTTTTATTCATTTCTATTTTTGCGAGTGCCTTTTAGATGTGGCAAACTTTACAAACAGTTCTATGGCCATCTTGGTTTAGTCCGACATGGAAATTTGGTGGCTGATGAATAGCTAATCAACCATGGTTGGACCACCATTGACCACGATGTCAAACTTACCTTGAAAGCTCAAAAAAATTAAGGAAAGTCCAACAACATTTAACAGATTCCTACATAGCAATGGCAAGAGCCATTTAAATGTGTAGTGTAAAGGAAAGAGTCAAACAAAACAGTTTTTTATGATAACACCACAACACCAACAGAACCTGCTAGTATCCGGTTCTATATGGGTCTTTTCGTAAAATAGGTATGGGATTTAGTAATCTCAACTAGTAGTGAAAATTATGTCATCTTGAATAACAATTTATATAGAGAAAAGTTGATCCATTAATTTTAATGTCTGTCATGTAGTTCAGTTCAGCCATAATAACAATTAAGCACAAGTCGACATCAAATTTATGATTTTGAAATTGGAGAAAATAACCAGTTTGTCTGAAGTCATATAATAGGAATGTGGTGTTTTTAAGTCATCAAAAACCACATACTCAATCTCTTTTGTATGGTACACAAGAGTTCAGGAAGTGTTTGCCTAACTAAATAAAACACAAATCGGATAATGGGAGAGTAGGTATTAGATTGATACTTCTCAAGGTACAGAATGATCAAGAATACAACTAATTAATAGCCACAAGGATGTTAATTAATAGGGTGATGATTCGTACACCATTAAAATTATCCATACACCACCAATTGTGCTTTACAGTGTTGTACAGTACAACATTGTAAAACACAATTAGTGGTGTATGGATAATTTTAGATGGTGTACGAATCACTTCCCTAATTAATATCATAGCCAACTCTTAATCTGCTACAATAACAATTAACAAACATGTTTTAGAAGAGACCATACGGAAAGGCATCCAAGGGATGGATGAGATAGGTTAGAAGTAAAGCGCCAATCATCAATGCATAAGCGATACCCTGATCAATAGAAGTCCCTGCAATATTCAATACATTGGTCACTCTATCCAACTTTTTAAGTAGTTTGAAAACTAGTAGCAATAACGTACACATGTTCAACAATTAGGTTGTGAGTGTCACATCTTCTTGTGTGCGCATTTAAATTAACCTTTTTCGAAGCTCCCGTATGGTCTAAAGGCTAAAAACCCTATGACCAGAAACAAAAAGGCTAAAGTTTGCTACTCCCTAGTGGCCTAACTACATTAAACATATGGGTGAGTATGGGTCGGTTTGGGTTGGTTACTCGGTTATGACCCAAAACCGAGATGTCGGTTATGAGAAATATAAAACCGAACTGAATCAGTTATTAAGTGTGACCGGTTATCGATTTTAACATTTTACTCAGGTTGGCTTTCGGTTAGAAGTCGGTTATTAATGGTACATTGACCATCATAATAAATTTGATTCACTTTTGTCTAGACAGTTGGGCTCTGTAATTCCAATGATGGGCCCAAAACCAACAAAGACCACTTTAAATTTTCTACAAGTATGGGATAACTTTTTAGCCCAAAACCAATATGAGCGGGATGCCTCTAAGATTTCATTCAGAGACCAATGTGGGATAACTTTTTAGCTCAAAAAATTGAGATCATGAATCAATAGGGGAAGTATTCGATTTCTAAACACACCAGTGAATATTTAAAGTCAATTTACAACTCTACTAGAGTTAGACTTCAATCAATACTATATATCAATATCAATCTAATCTAATCAAATATCTAATATACCCTTATAAAGAGTTTACACATTTTTTTCACAAAGTTTAACATTTCAAGATGCAAAATTCCTACAATACCCTTATCATCAATTCATGGAAATATTACAGCATATACAATTAATGCATAATTAATAAATTGAAATACTTTCCATATAAAAACTATTAGTAGATATCATATGAATATAATATAGTCTTTTCCCTCTACTATACCACATTAACAATTATCAAATTTGTCTCACTATCACAAAAATTATTAACAATCTTGATTTTTTATTTATGACGATTAGCTTTTAGTTTCTCCTAAAAATATAAAAGTACAATGTAACACTAATAACAATTGCTAAATTTGTATCTCTTTGAGATGATTATCTAATGGAACCGATGCCTAGCTGATCAAAAGGACAGGTAATTACCACCTCTGAACTTTTTAGCATATGAATATTTCGATTGCGATTTGTCTTGAGTATAACATTATAGCGTTGTAGTATATTGTATATCTAAATTTTGTTTGCACATTGAATGATAAGTAGTGTTGGCAAAGTTAATTTTTTCTCAAAACCTTCTTATCATAGCAAATAATGTTGTTTGATATTTTAATTATATGTCATTCCCGCTACATTGTGCGGGTAATTAACTAGTTAATATGTATATCTAATTTCCAAATTTCACCATCGACTTGAGGCACATTAAAACCTCATTTAGTTATTAATTACTTTTTATATTTTTGTATTATAATGGTATTGCAAGCTCCTCTGTCATCAAGTAAATTACAAACAATTGTAGAGATGAGTAACTGACTAACTGAGTAAGAATAATTAACTTTATGACAGTGGATCGAGTGAGGTTTAAGACAGTAAGAAACATGTAAAGGACTAAAGGGGTAGAGTTTTTCTTTAACCACTTTCACATTCATCATATAACGTCATCAGAATTCAGAAAGTAAGATTCAAGCACTAGAAGTCTAGAACACAATTTATGGCATAAGTTTTTACTTTTTACAACATTACATATTCTTTGACTTGAGTACTCGTACCTGTTATTTCAAACATAAAAGAAAAACAATATAGAAAACGAAAGCATAATATACATCATTATCATAGCATATATGTATGTATGTGTGTGTGTGTATATATATATATATATATATATATATATAAAATAGCGGTTAAAGTCAGATTATTTGGGTCAGTTAATCTACGTTAACCATAACCGACCCAAGTTAGTCGGTTAATTCAAAATTCATATTTGAACCGCTGGTTAATGAGTTGGGTCGGCTTCGGTTTCGGTTTCGGTTTTTGTTGCTCACCCCTAATTAAACATGTCATATACATACAATAAAAAAGATAGCATCTGATTCTTGAACATATGTTAGTAAATTGTTCTAAGTGTTGTTCAAGTTCAACAAAGTTGACAGAAAATACTAGTTGACTACTAATAAAGGAAACGTAACAATGACAAGTGAACTACGGTCCCCAAAATGTGAAACTTATCAACTTAGTAGCTTTGTATGTTATCGCACAACGAATATAGTTGTACCACTTTCAATCAAAATACTATAAAGAAACTAACCGAACCACATATCCCTAACCTGCATTATTGGCCGATTACTATCTACTCAATGTTTCAAATTTGCTGTAAAAAACTCAATCGGCAAAAATCAAATCAGAAAACATATATACAGTTTATGTACTGCTAGTCAGCTAGTGAAGGGCTGTCATAAATTAGCTAAAACCACAAAAGAAAGTGTTTTCTATTCGGTTAACGATGAAAAAATAGTTATAGTAGATACACAAACAAAGAAAACGATGCAGATTCATTCAAAAGAAGCTTCTATGAGTAATCACAGAAAAAGATTAATCATATATCACTGGTAGATCAACGTAAAATTGCATAAAAGATGGATATACTTTGTTTTGGAAGATATGAAAGCAGAGATAAACCAGATTTACACACAGATAACATTATAACCCCATCCAAAACTGCATTAGTGTATAAGTTGTATTTAGTTTTCACATTAATTTTCTTAATATACATTTCTGAACTTTTTTTATATTTGTTTAACAACAATAGGCTAAATTAATTCAAAATCACATAAAACACCAAATGATTTTCTCTAAAATATCTTCAACGTATAATAGCAGAGCTAAATCAGATCTATAAACAAGAAAATTGCATCTATACATAAAAAAACCTAATATTAAGCTAGAAATAAGCTCAACATCACATTATTAAAACCTAATATCAATAAGCTCATCAGATTGATGTAAATAAGCTCCAAATCACATAAAAATCTAATACATAAAACACAACATTACTCCGTCTAAAGTAAACATAATTTATCCGAATTTAAGCAAAAAAAAAAAGATTAATTACCATCACTAGCAGGAGCAGGTGCAGGTGCAAGTGCAAACGATTGAGCATCAACACGTGGACAAACAATGCCTAATAATACCGCCATCAAAATCGCCATTGCAGTCACCAACACAGCTCGATTCACCGCCATTTGTCTCCGGTTAAGCTAATTGAACAATGCAGATTCGAATCTGCGATCAATTGGAAAACGGAGGTGAAACACGCGTTATTCCTAGAATCAAAACCCTAGATATATAGATAAGAGAATGTAGAGAGTTTTGAAATAGGCAAATGCGTGTGTATACGTGTGTGTTTGTAAGGGGTGACTCTTTATATATGCCAAACACAAGGGAATTCAGTTGAAAATTACAAAACAAACCATATATAAAAATATATATTCCCTCACTTCCCGTTAAGATTTTGAGTTATTCGTTAATTACATGTTTCGTCAATTAAATATCGTATTTATTCACTAAAGTTTTCTTTATATGTTAAACATCAAGCTAAAAAAATTATAATGAGATAATCCAAAATAGTAATTTGACAAATAAAAGTATAGAATGTTTTAAGTTATTGTCATGTTACATGTACCTATATTTGTATTATTATAAGATAAGATTTAGATTTATACGGAGTATTTTTTATGAGGTATGTATCAATCAAAAGCTTATGAATATACTGCTAATAACTTTATTATACCTATGAATACACTGCTAATTCTAGGTATACTTAGCCGTGAACAAAATCGGGTTTTGGACCGACCCGACCTGACCCGAAAACTCGAACCGATTTTTGGTCAAAGTCAAAAAACCGGTTCCTGCACAACCCGACCCGACCCCGACCCGGTTTTGGGTGGGGGAAAACCCAACCTTATAGTAACCGGTTTGTACCGAGTAGGAACCGGTTTGGGTCCAATACCCGGTTTCAAACCGGGTACGGTATACCCGTCGGGTATCAGTAGTTCCAGCTGGGTACAGAGGCCTGAATCACTTCTGTTACCAATCTCCAAAGAGTACCCGTCGGGTATCCATAGTCCCAGCCGGGTACAAATGCCATGATCCAACATTTTTAACCATTTCGCACCAAAATTTGTACCTAATTCCAAATGGAAAAGTGTTTTGGGATGTCGTTGTACAAAAACGTACCCAAACGTCATCCCTAGTCAAGTATTCCAAAATATCCAAACAGAAAATTAAAAGTACTTAGATAAACCGTTATCAATTTTTCTAAAAAAGTGTCTGGATCAAATGAGGTACGCAAGCACTCATAATGGGGAATAGTCATAGGGGAATCCACGCTCCTCTTGCTCTCTTTCATGCTGCCTTCGATACTCTTTCTGCAGCTCTGCCAAGGCAGCACCCTCGTCATAAATCGATGGTGGATAGCTTACTCTAGGCTGACCCCACATGGGTGGGTAGTTGTAGGCTGTAGGCTGTAGGCCGGTAGTTGGGCACCACTTCAGAAAGTCTTTGTGTGTTGTGTGTCGACCAAGCGTTGTGGTAGCGTTGTGCTCCAAACTCATACCTGACTTCCTGCGAAAAATTATCTTGGCTAACCTGAAGGCCCTGAATACCCTGCATAAGATTAAGCATGGATGGTTGTGTTGCGCCCTGCTGCTGGAAACCTATAACACCCCTCATTCTATATAAGAATATTATATTATTTAACTCGGAAGCATGTATTTAAAATATATTTTATTTCTGTACATAGTATATAACCGTCTACATACTTAATACAGAACTGTTAAAATTATTAAAACCGTATTACGATGGTACTCAGAACGGGGTATTATAAAATTCTAAACAAGGTTTATCATAAAACCATATCAGAGTGAGTATAATATCAAACATTCCTTGCATCAAAGCATCCCTTCCTGCACCCACATTCTTAACAAAACCTGCAAGAAGTAAAATAAGGGATTAGCACAAAGCTAAGTGAATAGATTTATCACACACAATTCAACTTAGCTTAACTAAGAGTTTACATCAAATAATTGTAAACACACATATTTCAATGAGGATCGGTGGCTCTTAGGTTATCATAATACCCGGGGATTCCCAAGAACACTTATCGTACATATCTGTATGGCCATAACAGACGAGACCGATAGCTAATGGTTATTATAATCAAACACATGTTCTACATACAACGAATGAATCAAGACCCTGTGTAATTCACACAATAACCAATTAGCCCAACTAACACGTTGACCTCAATAACACTGATACACATTGGTCCACATATCACGTAGATTAATAATCAATAATCAAGACTAACCAGTCTAACACACATCTACATTTACTTGTTGTAACCAAATAGTTACAACTAAATCAAATGGTGAGTTCTAAATCCACTCACCGATACCTTTGTATTCACAAGATCAGAATCCAGACGTCACTTAGTCTTTGTAGGATCTGAGAATCAACAATCAAATATAAGTTAGTAATCAGGATCTTTAATACATAACTTATATTAATCCATAACACTAAGAATTTAGTACAAATGACATCAAAGTTACAAGTTCTTAATCATGTATTAGTAATCTCAACATAGTTATTATCATATACTAATACTCATCTATCAATGTTATATCATATAACAATACAATTAACATTAACATTAACAATTAAGAATGGATGTTGGACTGGCCAAAGAAGCTGCCGGCTGAGGTCTAGGACCCTCCGGTTTCACCCTACAAGCCACCGGCTCACATCACCTAGCCACCGGGTACAAGGGATTTTGAGGGAACAGCACAAAGTCGAGTTTTAAAGCTTCTAGCAGCAGTCGGTTAGGGTAATTAGCCCGCCGGTCTAGGGTCACAAGCCACCGGCTTGGGTATTTGACCCGTCGGTTTGCCAACCCAACACAGAACCCGCCGGCTTACTCATGTGAGCAGTCGGCTTGTTCATCAGATACAGCAGCAGTACAGCATAAGTGCAACACATCCCAAACACGAGCTACACTCAAAATTATCAATCTTTCAGTTATGAAATCGACAAAGAAGATGTTTTAATACCACAACAACAGCATATTACCACTAACTAATCCCACATATCATCAAGCAACATCAATAATTCTATTTTCATGCCAATTCACTCAATCCATTCAAGGGTTTAAATTTAAAGCTCAAGAACATGAATTTAATCACTCAAACTATACAACCAGCTTGTAATCATCCTATAACATCATCAATCATCATGAGAAACTCAAGAATTCAATAAAGTTCACAATTTCATATTTGACCTAATAACCATTGAGTTTACAAACATAATACCACTTACACTTGATGAGGGGATGATGATTTCAAAGAAAGATTGAGATAAACTTGTAATCACAACTTCAATTTCAATACTCCTTGTATAATGAATTTCAGTTTGAATTTAGGAATTTAGTGAAAGGTTTAAGTTTCTCAAGTAAGTTTCAAGTATTTAGGAATTAACACAAAAAGGAGGTCGGCCTCCTATATGACTGACTCCATTATTTGGGTATTTTTATACTCGTTCCAAATCTATTGTCTGGAACCTAAATATCAGTTACGAAAAATTTATTTTATTGTACTGTCGACTATAATACATTAAAACAAACGACAATTTACTATCCACAATGAGACTTATTTAACTAAGTTTCACAATAAATAACTAATATCAAATAATTTCTAAAATAACTAAGTAATCAATTTAAATTAGAAATTACCAGACCGACAAGGAGGATGTTACAAAACCTCCCTGCTCGTATGTAGTTTCTTCTTCTTGATGTTGTTCATGTTCCACTTGCTGATGTCTTCTTCTTGGTGGCTGAGCCGGTTGCTCCTCTGGTGGTTCCTGACAGGGCACGAAATTATTATTGACAACGGAGATAACCTGTGCACCCTGAAACTGAACTAAACCTACCGTTTTCTGCCTAGCCGTCACTCGCTCTAAATTTTCAAAACTGATGTTGAAGGACTTAGCAATCCTAGTCACAAATTGTCCCCCACAGATAGGGGATGACCCTCTGTGACACCCGTCAGATTAGGACTAGTAGTTAGTGCCTAATCAAGTTTTAATACATGTAATTAGTTCTGTGTTAGGCTAATTAATGTATCAACATATATATTGATGAGTATATATATACAAGTATGCGATTTGATTAAATCGTACGAGTTTCAAATCGAATGCAATTCGATTCAATTAATACGGACGTTGGTGAAAATCTTATTAAATGATATAATATTATTTAATAATGCAATTATATCCAAAATATTATTTAGATAATATTTCAATTCAAATTCGTATCGTACAAACAAGGACTACACGATTAGATTATTAAACGCGCAAACAAATCGAAACAAGTTAAAGTTATACTTTATAACGCAACCATAAAGTATTTGGTAAAATACTTCAACAAAAATATTGGGTAATTATTCGTATTTAATAAAAAAAAAAAAAACCTATATTTAAACGTATAAAATAAACATTTAACGTTTAAACGAACGGGAGAACGAACACCATACGGAGCGCGATTGCGGGGACTGAAAAAGGTGAGGCTTTCACCTACACCCCACCTCTTTCCCCTCTTTCTTTCATTTTCATTTCAACAAAACACACACACTTCCTAAATTCTCTCCCAAGATTTCATCAATTTTCGGATTTGTAAACCAACCAACAAAAGTTGTATTTTCGGAATCACCATCAAGCAAGTAACAAGATTTACAAAAGCATCATCATCATTTTCGGCCTCCTCTAGCTTCGATTTGAAATTTGTAAGAAATCCTCTAAATATTTAGATCTACTCATTTTGGTGTATTATTTCGGTGTTATAATGTTTATACAACTTAGTATTGTCCAAATGTATGAAGAAAACACGATTTTTCAGCCTAAAAATGAGTTAGATTTGTGATTTGGGTCGGAAAAAGCGCGACGGGCGCTGTTTCTGGGCTGGTGTTCATCTTTGCGACACAAGCCTTGTGTCGCAAGGTTGTGTCGCATAAACCCATTTACGTCGCATTTTATGTCGCATCAACCCTTGTGTCGTAGATTTTGCGACACAATGATTATGTCGCACTTTGTGTCGTATACCCTATACGACACAACCCTTATGTCGCTATTAATTTAGCTCCGAAAGCTTATGCGACACAACCCTTGTGTCGCAAAGCTCTTGTGTCGCATATCTGACCTTGTGTCGCATGAAACAGAACCAAGAAAACACAGATTTTACTAAGTGTCGAGACCTAAAATTTTATCACCCGATTTCACCCAAATTCAACTCAAGGTGCGTTTTTCACCAAAGCAATTTAGTAGGAATAAAAATTTTCCAAGCTGACCTGGCAGCTCGACCCCAGCCAGGGGCTCTGCCCCTTGGACCACGCCAGGGGCTGCCGCCCCTTGGACCCCGCTACCAGGGGCGCTGCCCCCGGACCCCCGTCATTAACGGGCTTCGCCCTTACCCTAGGGTCACGAGTAACAGTGTTACATCTAAACTTTCACACAAAGTGCTAAACTTGTATAACATCAAACACGAATGCGACATGACTTCTAAAACACATTGAAACTTACTTTTAAGTATAACACTTCAAAATCATGAAAGTAATAATGAGATCATTTATACAACCAATTCACCAACGGCCGTACACGTTTTCAAAACACAAGTCAAACAACCAAATCGTAGTAATTTGGACATTCTAAGTTGGACGAACAATTACAAGGGCAGTCTCTCGAGATGCCTACTCATGTTATAACCATTGTGTGTCTTGGACACCCTCAGGTTTCAAGTCTTCGGACATCAATCAACCGTTAATCAATTCAATTTTATTGATTTAATCGCTCAAGGCTCAGGTGAGTCTCATGGCCCCTATTTTACTGTTTTTCAATCAGGGGTGTGATATTATTGCTCGTTTTGTTTTACAAGTTGAACGCAAGAACAAATCAAAATCAAATACTACATGAGTTACTTCAACTAATCAATTTAAAGGCCTCCATAGCATAGTCTGGTAATACGTAGTAGTGTGAATGTTAGTATATGATATCATATAGGATTGACAATCCTCGTCCGGGTTAGCACGCACTAACTGGTCAAACGGACGTATTAGCATTTGGGAAGACGAGTGTAGATTAGGCACTCGTAGGAGGCATTCAAGTTGGGTTTCCTTAATTGGACCTGACACTCAAGTTAAGCTCAGACTATGTGCTCATGGCTGTATAACTTTTATTTTGCTTAATTGCTTTATAAATTCAATTATAAATCTTGCTGTTCATACAATTATGTGTTGACATACAAACCTGTGAGCTCACCAGCGTTTCGCTGACCCATTTTAGCATGTATCACAGGTGACCAGCAGTAGGTTGGATTGCATAATCAAGATCAATTAGCTCGAGTCAGCATGCAAACAATCAGAGATTTAGCTGCATTATTATATTTTGTATAGATTAATTATGTACTTAAATCTCTCAATTTTCACCGAGCTAATGTAACTCTATTTTTGATGTAAACTTTGGTTTTTATTAATACAAATGTAAAACGACGCATATAGTGATCGTTCATTATATTTTTGTGCTTGTGATATTTGATTAGTAACACCCAATGTATGCTTCCGCTAAACAGTAAATTTGGGGGTGTTACACCCTCTAATCCCGCTGGCATTATGATGTAAATTACCAGGCAACAGCGTATGGTACATTGATATTCTCCTCCGCTACGAACTTCCTCAAATACCATAAGTCGGCAAAGCCGACTCTCTTTATGTTCTCCCTTCTATGCGAAATGGTGTGCGCAAGACATCGTTGGATTACCCGCAACTGCATGTTCTCCATATCTTTGTATGAACTTCCACCTCTAGCATATGGTTTTGATGAAAATTCGTGCCACACATCCTTGGGATAAAATTCCGTCTCGATCATCTCACTAGCCATCAAGTAATCCGCAAAATGAGGTGCATCTGCTCTCGAGAATAAATGCCTAGACAGGCAGCAAACTCCATCATACTCATTTTCCTTGGTTGACCTCTCAGTCGGAAAGTCATAAAATTTTTATCAGTCGCCGTCTCAACATCCTCTTTCATTTCATATGTGCAGTGAAATTCCACACATAGCTCCTTGTATACCTGCTCTTTAATCTGAAATATTCCTTCTCATTCTTCATATTCAAATGTTATGTGATCCACGAAATAACGTTGCCTAATGATATCCTTAATTCCGTTGGCTACCCCTGCTTGTTCTAGTGGTTCCCAATCGACCACCCTAGATAAATCACATTCTTTCCCCCTCAACAAGTTCAGTTTCTGACAATATGTATTGTACTTTGTTAACATGTTACTAAATCTGAGCCATGGGTGAATTGTCTCGGGAACAAGTAGTTAAGTTTTCAAAACCGATTATTAGTTGAATTTTAGCATTTTTTTTCACAACTTAAGTGCATCACGTCTAAGGGTAAGAAGACTTACATGATTATATCGGGGTTGAAGAGTATTTTGAATAACCTTAGTAAACCGAGGGTTGTCGAAGTGGTTGAACGGCAAAGCTTCTTAAATCACAAAGCCGACAAATGCTTCTCGACACCGCTCCGCTTGGTATGTGAAAATACCTCCATCCCGTGACATGGTTGCTTGACCCTCCTCCGGATTAGTTTTGTTTGAACTACAATACTTTAAAGTATGTTTGCTCAACGTTGAGTTGGATTCGGCTTTTAAAAAACTCCCACATCGTTTACAATGTGCCTTAGTCGAACAATCCGACAACAACACTTTGTCAAAGTTACACCAAATCTTTGGATTACGTTTTGTTTGCAAAACTTGAACAATAGTTGGTGCATTTGACGAATTCGACGAACCAACAAAATCGTTAGTTGAGGAACTTTGAGTTGCCATTTTGAGAGCGTTTTTAGAGGATGAGAGTAATATTTTGAGAGTTTCGTATGTAATCATAAGCGTTTTGAGTGTTTTTTCACTAGAATGAGTGAGTTTAAGTGTTTTTTCACTAGAATGAGTGTTTTTGAGGTTTAGGGTTTGAGGTTTAGGATTTCTCCCTGAAACCCCAAACCTCAAACCCTAAACCCTAACCCCTAAACCCTAAACCCCAAACCCCAAACCCTAAACCCTAAACGCTTTACAAAACTCTAAACCCTAAACCCTACTAAACCATAAACCCTACTAAATCCTAAGTCCTACTAAACCCTAAACCCTAAACCTTATATCTAAATTTAATGTTCAACCAAATATTAACAGATGTGTTAGTAAAATGTGAAACCCACCAAAAAATGGGGGGAAAAAAACTCGTCGAAAGTATGCCTTGAAGGACGGCAAATCGAAGAGGATAAAACGCTGAATCTAATGGTGCAATTTTTATAATTTTTTGATTTGTCGTTTGTGAGATATTTAAGTTTGGGGGTAAATGAGTTTTTTACATGTGGAACATTGTATTTGTACACAAGACACAATTTAATTGGTACTTCCATTCTTTCAATAATTATTGTAATGTCATGAACTTTTCTCTCTAGGTATAAATGTTAAACAAATTTGATTGGATCTAACCACACTTGGAAGGCTGATAGACCGTGCCGGCCGATGGCCAAATCGCTTATACAGAATGATTCTTTATATTATTCTAATAAATAAAATTCAAAGAAGAATTTTGGAGTATGGATGCTCACAATTTCGGTTTTTAATTATCCGAGTACATGTATGATTTGTATAATAACACATCTTTAACAAGGTAAATCTGTTGAAGTAAAACTATTTGCTAAAATAAATTGTAGCAAGACTCGCCCCATAGCACGATATCGTATATAGCGAAAACTATGTATAGTTGATAAAATGTTCTTGTTTATTCATAATTTTTCTTTTTGCATTATAAAAAGTCGGTATAATACCGTAAATAATATAAAATCATGACCTCAATTGAGTACTTGTGTAATTTCTTTGGAGTGTATTGTATCAGTAATTCGATTGTACTTTCAAAATTACCCCTAAAAGATGTATGACCTTAACCATTGGTAAACTCTATCATACATTTGTTAAAAAAAAAAAACAAAAAAAAAAAAACTCAATCATACATAAAGCTGCAAACATTTATTGAAAAATTGTACATTCTACAATAGAAATGGTACCTAGTGTAAAAAGACAAGTTGCTGAAATGGATTATCCCAGAGACCAAAAGAGACAATGGCACATTAGTAGGAAAGATAAGTACAATTCAAACCATTAACAGAAGGGACCCATCAGTCCTGACCTTTGACCATGGTCCTAACCCACACCCACATGGGCTCGTACCGAATCCCTTACCAGCTCCAGCACATTAAGGACCCACAAAAGTTGCAATTGTGATCCCAAACCAGTCAAGCTATCCAGTGGAAATAATCTTGACCACAATATCTAGAAAGATTAATATCTTATGGGATAGAGCCGTGTCCGGAAGTCGCATGATCAAAACAGCATTCTTTTATGTGATGATAATCAAAATTACAGTTGTATTTTGTGTACAAGAGTTCACAACTAACATGGTGAAGGAGGGCACAAGGTGCAAATGGTATGACGTAGGGATCGCGTGTATACCAAACGACATTATCCCAGTTGTCACAAATTATCCAATTTATCCCTTTAGTATTTGGTGTAGACGATGTCAAATACACTAGTCCTGATTTTTATTTTTTTTAATTAAAGTAATAATCAACCCACTTATATAACGATGATATCTTAGCACAAATTTGATTAAATATGTCTTTTATCCATTACCAAAATGTGGTTCATAAACCTTGTGAATATAACTAACAGTCAAACACTTCTATTAAACTATGTGTTGGACATTTTCAAAGAAACCTAAAGAATTTTCGTCATGGATCCAGATTAAAAAAAAACAACTTATACTAAATAAAATACAATCATACCACGTGTTTTTTTTATCAGATTAGAATCCTCGCCTAACTAAGAATCTGAGTGAATAGAACTTGGACAATGCTAGACATTTTCAGAATAATTCTAAAATGTAAACAAAATCAAACTTCAGTCCACTAAACGGAAAATAAGATCATAATAATTGTCTAATACAAGACATCCCAGATTTACAATCTTCGTTTTAATGCACACAAAATAAGATACACGCCACACAGCCTTGTAGTAAGCTAAAAAACTAAAGCCATTCTTGCACACACCCTTTTCTACATAATCATTGTACATCCCCCTGTAACAAAATACGGAGCTATTAAAGATTTAATATTCATTAGAAAGTATAAATCACGATGTAGGTGCTTACATAAATTAAACACCGAATGCTCAAACGATCATGCAGATCAGATGTTATGGAACATGAATATGCTATGTGTTTCTAAGGGTGTTTATGTTTGTGTGCGTGTGTGTGTGAGAGGGAGGGGAGGGGGGGGGGGGGGGGGGGAGGGAACAGTCCAAGACCAACGACTGGTCCAGCGCCCAGCCTGTAACCAGTCTCAGATCGCCAAAATAATAAGTGTGGCGATGTAACCAGTTAAGCTGGGCAGTCCCTTATCAGCCCATCATTCTCATTTGTTTTCACTTATAGGAGAGACCAGTTTCAGCCAAGGGGTTAAGGAATAGATATTTTTTTAGTATATAACGGATTGTTGGTTGGTTAGTATTTACACTATTTATCTTTGTGTTCTCTAATCTCATATCTCTAAAATTCTCATATCTATTATTTAATTATAATACATTTAATCAATTTGATTATTTTTTACATATCTGTAGTATTTAGTTTACAATATTAAAAAGACCATGTAGGTTATTAAATTGTTAAACAATAACTACAAACCTATAACTTTATTTAACTTAGTATAATATACTCCATATATTGGTTGTTATCAAAAGTGCATTACTTTGAAGCAAGCACATCTGTTACAAGTATTTCTTCGCTATTTATTTCTTGGCACCTTTAATTTGCATAGGATTCAACCTTGATCTGTATCCAAGCTGATTATTAAAACTGGGAATCTAAGATTATGAAAGTTTACTGTACAACCAGCAATTTATTAGCAGCAACCAGATTAACTAAAAAACTAAACTTTTAAAAAGACACTGCAATACTGCATATGAGGCAGAAGTGCAGAACAAGGAGGTATCTAAGATTTAGAAGGGGTGAAAGTTACGCATGACACATCTACTTTAATCAATGTTGATCAATTAACTGGTCAAATCCATCATAAGAGAACCAAATTACTTTCAATTTGACATATAAGTGAGATAACTAAAAATAACAGAAACATACTTGGCCTGTTTACATTGCTACCCTTGGATCAACTGTCCCAGTAACACTTCCTTCCCCTGTTAGTATATGGTCAGGATCCTGAAGAACCCACAAAATTCATTACAAGATTAATGGCAAAACCCCAAAAAACTAAAAGATTAGGGCATACCACATACCTCCATCCCCCATTTTATATAATCTGGGGATTCACAGGCCTTATATTCATCTACCAAACTCTCAATTATGTCCCTAGACTCATCGAATTCCGAAAGATCATTGTCCTGTGCAAGGTTAAAAAATAAAGTGACGGTTGGGATATTTCAGAATATCTCACAAAACAAATGTGATTACAATAACTAAGTAGATAATTTATAATCATCATCTGTTCTAAAATCATATAGATATCACTATAAATGTACATTAACTGCAGTGGTTCACTGGTTCTCGGTCACATTTACAGAATCTATGGTAATTGCTCACCAATCTTCAGTTTATGTCTGGCACTTACTCGACAGCACAATCATTTATATGGGATCTATACTTATTTATTTATTTGGTATCCATGAAAATGCAACTCGAGCCAACTTTGTTGTCAGGACTCAGGCAAACCCGGGGCTACATTACTTTAAACTCAATAAAACATTATCTGCAACTATTCTTATAGAACAAATAATGATGAACAGTGAGAGCAGTCGGTAACAACTTACATCAAACAACGGGAAGCTCCTGTACTTGTCAAGAAAGGCTTGTCTCTTTCTTAGGAGTGAATACTGACTCAAACATTTAGAAAATAGATGCCGAATACCAGTGTAGCTTGCTAGCATAAGCCCACTTACCTAAAGATATACAAACACAAGAATTTCATTATCTTTTCATCCATCACTATCATCAACAAACACGTACAAAAACGTTTCCGGATTAATTAAAGTCTCACCCTGTGGGCAGTTTGAACATATGGAGATTTTCTTGAGAGAGCAACCTGTCTCGTATGTACAGGGCAAACAATCAGTAAGGATCTAGAAGAAAAATAATGGTTACCTAGGTGCCATTGTGAAACATACCTGAATGCTAGCAGGGCCCCACTCAATGAAATTAACAAGCTTTCTTTCACGTATTCTCTGCAAACTATCATGTACCTAATAAAAGCACCATAAAAGACCACAATACTATAAGTGGAACATGTCATTGTATACTTACTGATTGCAGTTTCAACTATCCAAACACAAAATGAAGGCAAAAACTCCTACTTCTTGTGCATAGGAACTAAGTGCATTGCGAGACAGATCCTCATTCAAAGATACAATTGTACTAAAGACCAACGTCAACATTGATCCATACACACACACAAAAAGGTTCTCAACAGCACGCAAAATAAGTATACGAACCCATAATATGGTAAATGCTACCCAATTTGCTATGCATGAACAAGCACTCCGAAACCTAGATTCTAACAATCTAGCCCTCCCAATTTGCAAATGCATAAACAAGCACTTCCAATTTGCTAATAAAAATCCATAAGGACCGTGTATTCCATATGGTTGTTTAGCTGGTTCCTACTACACTAGGTTCTATTATGCTAGCACACCTTGATAAACATTGATGAGTGCGGTGTATTTGCACGTATGTGTGTGTTTGTGTGTTATAAACACCAAAATGTGTACACTATACAGAATTTGTGGTTTGACTCACCTGAGTGGGATCGACTTCTCCCTGAATAATGTTCAATATTGATATATATTTGGCCTGACTAGCTTCCTTTGTCCTAGCATGTGAAGAAACCATGATATTCTTTGTCTGCAAATACATTTTTTTATTAGATCACTAAAAAAATTGGCAATCCGTGTTTCAAAAATAATTTTTAGTGTTATTGCCTGAAGAAGTCTTCTCATCACGTCCAATACGGTAGTTTTACGGATCATATTAGCCTGCCAAGAAAGATTGCAAATATCAGAATGCATAATATCACATAAAGTAATATAAAAGACAGAATATATGTTCTTTAATAGATATTGTGACACATGATAGCACATAGATATCAAAATCTGACCTGGCGCTCTACTGTAAGTGGTGTATATCCCGTCATAAGAAAGTGGCACCTCGGTGTAGGAATCAAAGAAGCAAGAAGGCCAACCAAGTCATTGTTCATATATCCAGGGTAACGGAGGGTGGTTGTACTGGCCGACATTACAGTAGAGACTAAGGAATTGGTCTGAGAAACAGAAGGATTTTGTATATGCAAACGTTCTACAGCGATTCTATTAAGTGCAGTGTTATCAAGAACAACAACACAATCAGCATTTAGTGTAAGTCGTTTGAGAGTCAAAAGGGAGTTGTACGGCTGGACCACCACATCACTTATCTCATTCTGATTAGGAAACACACTGTATGTCTGAACTAGCTTTTTGCTATAACGATCATTTAAAGTCTCCAAAAGGTATGAACCCATTCCTACAAATTCAAACACATCATAAGACCTAGACATTTTGCATACATATGTTACTTCAAGTATAAAACTACATAAAAAAACTGGAGATCGAAGATCAGCCAAGAGGTAAAAACCTGAGCCAGTTCCTCCAGCAATTGAATGACATAGAACAAATCCTTCAAGACTATCACTTCCATCTGCTTCTCTATCAATCATATCCATTAGATCCTCCTCGAAATTCTTACCCTGGATAAACATGAATGCTCATATACAAATCACAAATCATCCAGGTATATCTGACTTTAGACCAGAAAAAGAATCTAGTCCAACCAACAAACATGAGTTTGTTCTGATTCATATACAGCGTCAGAATAGGAGTTGGAATCATTATACAGATTCAAATATCAATTAGATGTAACACGATCCAGATTGTTTAATAACTGATTGTCCTAGTTTCAACGTAGATATGAATTCATGATAATTATCTGTGCAACTTAACAATTACTTAGGATGCAACCCAATCACCCAACCTGTCTATATTCGTTACTTGCAATCATTAATGTAATGTGATGCCAAAAAAAAATAAAAAAAAAATACCAACCTGATGATATCCACTAGCCCAATTGTTACCAGCACCCCCTCCTTCCTTTGATGTAAATATATTCTCATGATTATATAGATTTCTGTATTCACCAGTTTGGATTCCATTTATCACTCTGGGTTCCAAATCCATAAGCAACGCTCGTGGTATGTAGTGTTGATCATCAGCTTGATAGAAAAACACATCTTTCCTATCACCTCCCTGCAGCACGTTCAAACATGTTAACATAGGTGATTTAAACATCAAGGTGTATATACAAGTTCCAACATAATACAGCACATTAATTTTCAACTAAAGTCTTTCATTTGGAATTGAAACAAATCATACAAGCTTCAAATACAATTACAACTCCAAAAATCCAATCGCATACCCACACTCACTACAAACACACACAACTTTTCAACAAGGCCACCACAGCCATTGCACATTACATGTAACTCCCCAACCCCAAACTTAAAACAGCAAGCTTGCCCACATAACGTTTAGGTTAACAAGTACAGTGATAAAAATTTATTCACAATCCTCTATTTATAACCTAAATACCTAACATCCTTATTAGACCTAAAATAAATTGTTTCAAAACCCTCATATCTAATCTACTATGTTAAGAAATCACATTTAGACATTATCAGCTTACAGAGAACAAAAAAATGTATAATTTTAACCTACTGTATATAAGATAGCACACTATACAATAGTACATACATGATACATACAGTAATAATTATAACCTAAAAGTCAATAATAATCGATGAGTTACGGAGATCGCACGCAAATACTGAAACTACATAACGCTAACTGTAATTAGAGTAAAATGAATTAAAAAATGGAAAAGTAACCTGAGTAGCGAAATCTTCAAGAATGCCATCTTTAGAGATACCGTGTTCTAAACAAAGCTGTTTCCAGAATTCCATTCCGATCTGGTTTCCACATTGTCCTACTTGAAGTGTTATAATTTCACGAGGCATTTCGTAATCTGATGATTTGATGAAACTGATTTACTAACTTTATTCAGTTTTCTAGGGTTTCAAAAGTGTGAGTGACTGGCGGGGACGGCAGGGGTTTTTAAAAAGGGAAAATAAGAAATGAATGGAGAAAATAATAATAAAAAAAGGAAAGGGGGGAAATTGAAGAAATGCGATTGACGTCGTTTGGGTCGTTAGGCTAATGTGCGCATTTGGCGACATTTTGATTCGAGTAAGGCGGATATAAGCAATATACTTTCATTTTTGTTCACATATAACCAATGTACTTTTTATATTACCGAGTTAAGCAACGTACTCTTAAATTTTGTTTCGACTTAGGTAAGTAAGTTGTTTTTTACCGATTAAAAGTGATTTTCTGCTAACATGGTTTTGCCATGTCACGGATATCATTGATGTGGTTGCCATGTCTGTTAAATTTGTACACGTAAGCGTCCACATCATTATTATGTGATATTATAAAAAAAGAATAGCGGCTTCTTCCCCCTTTTGTTCCCGTCGCTAACCCATCACCATAAAACCCTAAAAACCAAATTTTTCTTTAATGGCTTCATCAAGCTCTTCTGTTAACTCTCGAATGCCAAAATTATGCAAATGCAAAGAGCCGCAACACTTGAAGTTGCGCACTTCATGGACGATTACCAACCCAGCTAGGCGATTTTTGAACTGTCCGGATGCTTTGGTAAGGGGTTTTGATTGTTTGGTAGCTCTTGTATGTAACATGAACACATTCACATACGTAGTAGCTTTTTTAATTGAGTGGTCTTCATTATGATATATTTGTACATAGTAGCTCTTGAATAGGTCACCATCGATTGTTTGATATTTTTGAAACCGTTGTTTTTATTAGATTCCATGGAAGAGGTGCAAAGCATATTACTGGGTTGATGAGGAAGTTAAAAATGCGTGGTACAAGATGAATCTATACGAGTTGTATCAAAGCTTGAACCGTGACCAACGAGATTCGTATTATGAGATGATGAAGTATAGAGAAATGTTTTCGAAAATGGAAGATGACTTTGCATTGTATAGGTCTGAGATGGAAGGTATGGTGGCTGCAAAATGAAGTGGTGGACTACAAGAAAAGCATCAAGTTTTACCTGAAGCTAACTATGTTTCTTGTTGTGATCATAGTTGGTATGGTGTGTTTTGGTTAGTTGCAGTACATTTAGGATAGTTGCAGCTTGATATAGTTCAAGTTTTACCTGAAGCTAACATAGGTAAAATTATTCTTTTTTAAAAAATGGTGAAACCGGCTAAATAATACTGGTGACCGGTTGCTTCCGGTCAAAAAAATGACAGCGTGGCATCTTACCTAAGTCGAAACAAAATTTAAGAGTACGTTGCTTAACTCGGTAATATAAAAAGTAGATTGCTTATATGTGAACAAAAGTGAAAGTACGTTGCTTATATCCACCATTTACCCTTTTAATTTTTCATATTTGTTGCGAAAATATGGGTTCATTGAATATAGGGGTCATCAAAATTGAGATACAAGTATCACGGGTCACCATAGATTCGGGTTGACCGTGGATGTGCACATATTTATAAGAAAATTACACTTCATAAATCGAATGAACTCGTACCGAGTGCTACTCTGTCTTCAACATGGCACTGGTAGAATTTGTTGTGAACTTGCATATATGCTTCAATTACTTCATTGTTTTGGTTAGTATACTTAGGGCATTTCCAGTGTCATCGTTAGTTGACCGTTGGTTTCATAATATTAAAACTCATTTGTAATGGCATATTGCATAATAATATTAATAATAAACAATTAATCGTACATTATTCATCATATGGAAGACTTCTCAATATACAACGTTTGATGTGTAGACTCTGGATACCTTCACGATCAATGATAATAGGGGTTCCATTTCTATATCAAAATAGAAAAAATGTAAATATTATATACGATTACCAAATAAGTAAGGATACAAATATGTAAATATATTCAACTTTACTAAAAGTATAATCGTCACCCAAATATTTAGTCGGTATAAACAAACATATATTTCCAACAAGGTCATATTTAAAATCAAGAAACAATACGTCAAAATTAGTAGTCATACACTAACCATTTTAAGTTTCAACGTTTGCATATGCATTTTTGTGTTTGGAGGTCCGATATATAGTTGAGAAGATGAAAAGTGTTAAATTGGTTTTCAATCTCTAAGTTTATTTGTGTATTAAACCATGCATGTATATTTAAATGTTGATTTGTGGTATTAAAGTTTTTACTTTTTGGTAAACACATTAAGTCACAAATGTCGAGAAATTAATTTTCAATTAAAGAAACATTGATTTTTTTTATTTAATCTAAAACACTTAAATTAAATTATGCAAACGCCCCATCACTTCCAGAAACTTCCTGAAACATCCCTAAAATCGTCATTGACAAAAAATGGATGCACCCCGCTTTTTCACATTTTCTTCTCCATGATTACAACCACAACGCACCACCAAACCACCACGATCCCCACATCAAAATCCTAATTATACGACTCTACTTTCTTCCGAAATCGTTATCCTTACCTAACTCCTCCAAAGCAAACTATTATCCTTTTTAACCTAAGAAAAAATATTTTATGTTACTTACAAATCAAACTACTACCAAGTCAAAGAAGAAGAACTTGGAGGAAGAAGTAATAAAAAAGGTTGTCTATAGGTGAATTTGGTGTGACGGTACTGACGGTGTAACGATGACGGTACCTAAGGGTGTGTTGATGTTTGTGTGGTAATTTTGTCAAGAATACAAGTGTGTTTATATAGTGTTAATGTTGTTGTGGTATTTTTATCCAGTGATTATGTAATTGATTGAGTAGTGCATGTGTTGATGTAATTGATTTTGTAGTGGTATGAGTTATTGTAATTGATTTTGTATAGAGTGGTATGAGTTAATGTGTAGTTGACTTGCCAAAATAGGTTGACGTGTTATTAAGACAGCTGGTGCCAAAAATAGGAAAAGGAAAAACTCGTTATTAAGATCATTCCTAGATTTAAGATTAAATAGAGGGGTATTTTGAGGATTTTCTATATGACTTAAGGTCAAAATATGACAATGCTTAATAAATGGGTAATTACTAGATATTCATGATAACGGAGTCGTCTCATTTCTAGTGAGAACATGAAGGGATGGATAATTTGGTTCAGCTAAAAATAAAAGCATAAATATAGTTGCAATGACAAACAAAATATAAAGGAACAACAAAATTAAATCTATAGTACATGCATAAGTACATACATGGACGAGTATTTAGTGATAGACTATTAGACATCAGGTTTGAGGGAGTAAGTTGACTAGTTAAGGTCCGATTTAAATTTGATCTGACATCATTACCGATAGAGGATCGAATGTTTTTATTTGTTGCAGGCCCCTTTGATTTTTCTGCATATATACTTGCATGATAACATTTATACCCTACATATCTTCATATATATGAAAGATGTATTGGATAAGAAAAATTGAAGATGTAGGTTTTACTGTGATTATAGAATTATAAATGAATTTTATTGTGATTTTTTTTTTTTGAAACTGTTGATGTATATATCAGACACTAACCATCACGATGATATGTCATATGATTTGTGCTTAAAAAAACATCACAATGATGGTATCATCTTAATTGTATTTAAAACATGTCGAGATGGGAGAATATGTTCTACAATAAATTAACAACAAAATAATAAATGGGTGAGAGATGTTTAAACAACGAATATTATGATTATTTAAGTAATTATTATTTAAATATTGGATTTAGATATAATAATTCAAATTTTTAATTTAAATTAAATGTATTTGAGTAAACTTAACTCCTACTGAACCTTAGTCGTGAAAATGTATAACTTATTATATATTTTAAAGTTTTAATAATAATACTAAATACTTTCCATTTATTTAAATACTAATACTAAATACTTTGTTATTATTCTTAATTAGACTTCGAGGGTAGTGATGTGTCTTTTGACTTTAATCAAATTTGGTATTTAGGTAGTCACATATAGATTAGGAGATCAGAATATAATTAATTGTCACTAATTGTTTAATGGGCAAGATTGCTCTAAAATGGTCTATTTTAAAAAAGAAAACATAATTAAAGTTTTCTTTTAATATAAGAGAGATTTGAAATTAAATCATATTATCTTTTTCATCATCATCATCATAATCATAGCTGTAAAACTTGTACGATTCACGAGTCGAGCCAAAAATCTGAAAAATGATTTAACTCGGACCCCAACTCATACATTACTTTGACTCTTTAGAGGCATTTATTGATTCTTCCGAGTCATGTGTAACACTTCCGAGTCTTTTGCGATCAAAAAATCAGCTCGCTTTAGTGTAATGTAATACAAAACATAAAATAACAATATAGAAAAAGAAATGACTAAAATTTATTTTATATTAAGCATTTGTGTTGATTGACAGACAACGACTTATATATCTACTTTCACTGTATTTTAGCTCACTTTAGAACAAAAATCTTAAACAATAATATACATATACAAATAAATATATGTATTTATTGTAAAATATGACTCTTATGAGTCTAGTCGAGTTACGAATGATGTGTTAAAATGTAACACCCTAGGAAAATCCCACATCGGCCGTGGACATGAGGGATCTGGGGCTTATAAGGGTAATATCATCCTTAGATGAAACAACGCTTTTTGGGACCATATGTAGAGCGAATCCTGCGAGAACGCCGTGGTTAAGCGTGCTCGTGCGGGGATAAGTCCAGAATGGGTGACCTCCTGGGAAGTTAAGTGGTGGAAGTGTGGTCACCAAGAATAAATCCATGCGTCTGCAGGCAAAGCGGACAATATTGTGTCGTGGTAAGGCGAGTTGTTGCAATTATAGTATCTTTGCAACTCATGTGCCGTTCGGGATGGTGGGGCAAACCTCATCGAGGACAATGAGTCCCAAAAGGGGGGTGAGTTGTAACACCCTAGGCAAATTCCACATCGGCTGTGGACATGAACGATCTGGGGCTTATAAGGGTAATATCATTCTTACATGACACAACGTGTTTTGGGAACACAGGTAGAGCTGATCCCGCAAGAACGTCGTGGTTAAGCGTGCTCGTGCGGGGGTAAGTCCAGGATGGGTGACCTCCTGGGAAGTTAAGTGGTGGAAGTGTGGTCGCCAAGAACAAAGTCGTGCATCTGCGGGCAAAGCGGATAATATTGTGTCGTGGTAAGATGGGTTGTTACATAAAAGTTGAGATTCTAAATTATGAGTCAAGTCACGAATTAACAAGTATGATCATAATAGATTGAAAGGGGGAAGTAACTATAATGAAAACTGTGATTGATAATTGTGGTCATATTTTAGCCCACTGGGTAGACGTGCAAATCGAAAACCCGATTTTTAAAAAACCGACCAAAAACCGGGTTTTTTAAAAACCGATGTCGGTTTTGGAAACCCGACCGGTTTTGATCGGTTTAGGGTTTGGGCGCCAACCGGTTTTTTACCGGTTTTAACCGGTCATTGGAAAAAAACGGTTTTAACCGTTTTTTTTTCAAAAAAATCACACAAACGGCTAGTAGCTGTTGGAGGAGCGGGTTTGGCCATTTTTTTGAACTTTTTAGGGTGTTTTTGCCCCCTCACTCACACTATAAATAGCAATGGTTACTTTAGGTTCAAACCACACCAAAATCTATCACTTTCTCCCATATTCTATCACTTTCTATCATATTCTCTCAAAAACTCTCAATATATATATATATATATATATATATATATATATATATATACTTTTTGTTTGCGAAATGGAGATATACAATCTAAAGCTTCCGGTTCCGGTTCCGGTTCCGGTTCCGGTTCCGTTGGTAGCAATGTATGAAAAAAAGTTTACACAAACGATGATATCGTGCAAGTTAAATCAACGAACCGGAACCAAGAAGTTTGGGTGAATTATGATTTGTGCATTATGAATGATGGGGCGAGTAAGACTCATTGCAAGAGATGTGGGAACTTTAATTGAATATAATTTAGACGACAAAATTTTTACAATTTCACTAGATAATGCGTCAAATAATACGAGAGCTATGAATTTACTAAAATTACGTTTAAAACCATGTTTAAATGGCGCTTTTTTCATTCTCGTTGTGTTGCTCATATTATAAATTTGGCCGTGCAAGCGGCATTAAAAATATGTGATAATTTACGTCAAAAATTTAAGAGTTTATTAGTAACTATATATAGTTCTAGTAACGAACGTCAAGCTAATTATAGAAGTTTTCGTGTACAATGTGGTGAAACTCCCCTATGCCCATGCTATGATAATAATACTAGGTGGAATTCTACTCACACTATGTTTGAAAATATTTTAAGACAACATGATACTTTAAATGCTTTTAATACGTTGTTAGTTGATAGAAATAAGTCCGTAGCTATAACCGATTTTGAATGGGATCAACTTTATGATTTGACTTCTTTTTTAATAGTTTTTAAAGGTGCTACTACTATCCTTTCGGGTGTATATTACCCAACTAGCTCCTTAGTTCTAAACCAAGTTTTTATAATGACCGAAAAATTAAAAGAATTTGAACTTTCGTCATTTCCAATTGTATTATTTAAATAAAAGTTATGAATTGCATTATTTAAATAAAAGTTAGGGTAATTTGCAATTTTTACCACTGTGGTGTTGAGTTTTGGCCGATTTTGCCACTTGAGAATTTTTTCTGCACTTTGTACCCTGTGATTCTCAATTTCTGCAATTTTTGCCACTCTCACTAACTTTCGTTAAGTTTTTCTGTTAAATATGTAAAATGACTAAAACGTCCATTGTTTTCTTCAATTCCATTATTCATCCCTTCCATTATCCTTTTTCGTCCATACACGTCATCTACCTACAAAAATTAAAAATCCTTCCATTTCTCAATTTTGTTTCTATCACCTAACATGAAAAAAAGTTCCAGATCCAAAATTCTTCACATCATCGGCGAAGTGGAGAACACAAACAACTTTTCATTATCAACATCTTCTTCTTCAAACACAAACAAATCAAAATCTCAAACATCTTCTTCCATTTCTCAATTTACAGTTGTGTATTATTACCGTACTCTTGTAAACTCCATTCATCATACATCATATTAATATATTATAAACATATTTGTTAACTCCATTCATCATACTTTACCCCTGTTCTTCGTCGCCACCACACCTCCTCCACCACATCCGTCGGCCACGAATTTTCATTGAGAGATCCCGGCGACGATGACGGTAGTAGTGGTGAACGATTGAGATCTTGAGGAAGACAAATCGAAATCGAGAACCACGTTGAGAGATTCTGGCCAGATCCAACAATTCCCGTCATTCGAAATCGAAATCAACAAACCCTAAAACCCTAGATCTCTACCAAATCGATGATGAACGATTGAGATCTTGAGGAATACAAATCGAAATCAACAATCGATGAGCAGGAGCAGCAATCGATGAGTATTGTCAGAAATCAACAATAAATGAGTAGGAGCAAAAATCAACAATCGATGATGAGCAGGACGTTAGCCACAATCGATGAGAAAGATAGATTATAATTTGGTTTGTGTTTGTGTTTGTGTTTGTCGTTTTCGTGAGGTGGTGGTGGGTACGGTGTTGGTGATCTGTCGTGGTGGTGGTGGTACGCAAAGAGAGAGAGAGAGAAAATGAAACATATATATGTTTGATTTGTGTAGAAATAGGATAGAGAGGAGTGAAGAAGACAACAAAGGGCATTTTTGTAATTTGAGGAATAAGATAAAGGGTATTTTGGTCAATTTACTGGACTTGATGGAATTTTTTAACAAAAGTTAGTGAGAGTGGCACAAATTGCGGAAATTGACAACCACGGGGTACAAATTGCAGAAAAAATTCTCAAATGGCAAAATCGGCCAAAAGTCAAAACCACGATGGCAAAAATTGCAAATTTCCCTAAAAGTTATGAAGACTTTTTCTATTCAATAATATTTTAAGAAGACTTATATAAGACTTTTGTTTAATTTATTGTTGAATTATGTTTCCTTTACTAATGTTCTACGAATTCAATAAAAATTTTTTGACCCAAACATTGTTTTCCCTTAAAAAGCTTAACGCTCAAACCACTTGAAATTGGGAGTTGATAAATGCAAGGAAGTTTTTACTAAGTTCACGGAAAAGTACAACTCTTTGTGCTTACAGTACCACTCTTTATGCACATGTTTCTTTGAATTTAGTAAAAAATTCCTTGAATGTATAAGCTCACTTAGAATTATATAGACTTTTTAGATTCAATAATAGTTTTAGAAAGATTTACAAGCCTTTTGGTTATGTTATTGATTAATTATGTTTCCATTACTAATGTTCTACGAAGTTAATGAAATTTTTTTGACCCAAACGTTAATTTTTCTTAAAACGCTTAACGCTCGAACTTGTTTGAATTATATAGACTTTTTAGATTCAATAATATTTTTAGGAAGATATACAAGCCTTTTGGTTATGTTATTGATCAATTATGTTTGCATTACTAATATTCTACGAAGTTAATGAAATTTTTTGGACCCAAACGTTGATTTTTCTTAAAAAGCTTAACGCTCGAACGTGTTTGAATTATATAGACTTTTTGGATAAAAGTTATGTTTGTATATTTTATTTTCATTTGTCTTATTTAAATTTTTTTATACAATTTTACCGAATTTGAATTCGGAAAAACACCGAAAAAAATAACCGATTAGAACCGGTGCAAAACCGAAAAAAAAACGATTCCGAACATTTAAAACCGAAAAAAACAGATTCCGAAAAATCGAAACCAAAAAAACCGAAACCGATAAAAAACCAGTTTTTACCGATTTTTTCGCACCTCTACCGCTGGGGTAGAGATGAAAAAAAAAACCCGTTTTTTTTTTAAACCGGTCGATTAACCGGTAACTGGTTTCCCCAATAACCGGTTTTTCTATAACCGAACCAGTTTTTTTATAACCGAACCGGTTAGACCGGTTTTGAGTTTTTCGGTGGACCGGTTTTTTACCAGTTTTTAACCGGTTTTTTTCAGAAACCGGTTAAAACCGGTTTTTTCCGAAAAAAGCAGCCAAAGGGCTAGATAGCCGTTACCAGCCCGTTGGATCCGTTTTTTTGACCCTATTTGGGTGCCTTTGCCCCCCTAAACCCCCTATAAATACACTTGGATGGTTTGGGTTTTAAAACACACCAAAATCTCTCATATTCTCTCATATTCTTACATATTATTTCATATTCTATTATTCTCTCAAAAACTCTCTCTCTATATATATACATACTTTTTTTTTGCGAAAATGGAAAACATACATTCTCAAGCTTCCGCTTCCGTTGGTAGCACTGTACGAAATAAAGTTTACACAAATGTTTATGTCGTGCAAGTTAAATCAACGACCCGGAACCCGGAAATTTGGGTGAATTACGATTTGTGCGTTATGAGTGATGGGTTTAGTAAGGCTCGTTGCAAAAGATGTGGGAAGTTCTATAACCCCACATCAAACTCAACATTAAGAACTCACATGACCTCGGCTTGTAGAGCCGCTAGTCAAGATGCCTCACAAACGACACTCGGTTCGGATGGTGGGGTATTTATATACGATGCCGAAGCTCTTCGAGAAGATTTTACCAAGTTTGTCATCCAAGAGGCGCTTTCATTCAACCACTTTGACAACCAACGACTTACGAGTATCATCAAAACGAGACTACAACCGCGATACCAACAAGTAAGTCGTACTACCCTTAGAAACGATGCGTTTAAATTGTGGAAAAATGCTAAAAAAGATATAATTGATGGTTTTCTAAACTATAAACATGGCGTTTCTATTACTTGTGATGTTTGGACCGCACCACATGGTACGGCAAATTCTTATTTAGCCGTTACGGCCCATTGGTTTCATCCCGAGTCTTGGTTGTTAATGAAACGTACAATTGCTTTTAAATTGTTTGGTTATCCGCATACGGGATGTAACTTGCGGAAAATTTTAAATGACACTTTAATTGAATATAATTTACACGATAAAGTTTTTACAATTTCACTAGATAATGCGTCAAATAATACGAGAGCTATGAATTTACTAAAATTACGTGTAAAACCAATTTTAAATGGCGCTTTTTTTTCATTCTCGTTGTTTTGCTCATATTATAACTTTGTCCGTGCAAGCGGCATTAAAAATATGTGATACTTTACGTAAAAAATTTAAGGGTTTATTAGTAACTATATATAGTTCTAGTAACGAACGTCAAATTAATTATAGACGTTTTCGTGTACAATGTGGTGAAACTCCCCTAGGACCATGCTATGATAATAATACTAGGTGGAATTCTACTCACATTATGTTTGAAAATATTTTAAGACAACGTGATACTTTAAATGCTTTTAATACGTTGTTAGTTGATAGAAATAAGTCTCGTAGCTATAACCGATTACGAATGGGATCAACTTTATGATTTAACGTCTTTTTTAGTAGTTTTTAAAGATGCTACTACTATATTATCGGGTGTATATGTAACACCCACTTTATGGGTCCAGTATTTTACTATTATTTCCTGACTTGAAATGGTTAATTGAAATGTTAGGAAATATTGTAAATTGGTAATTGAAAATAAATGGGTAAAAGAGTCAAATAATTTATTGTGGTTAATAAATTATTAACTGTTTTAATTTATTTCAGTTGACGGTAAAATAAAATAATATTTCCCCGCAAATGGTTTTTAAGTTCCAGACAATGGTAAGTACGGGGAATGAAATTCAATCATTTATATTACACACTCACAGAAGTGAGTCAGTTTAATACTTACTACCTCATACATACATACATACGCATCATACATACACATAAAACTTGAGATTGAACAAAAACATGAAGAAATCTTAAATTGGAGCTCTAGAAATCGAATTCAAGCTTGAAGATCATGGATTATTATCTCCTAATCCTTCTATTCAACTTGTAAGTTTCAATTTCATGAAATATGAACCCTAGAATTTGGGGTTTTGATGTTCTTGACCTTAAATCCGAAATTAGGGTTTCAAATGATTAAATTGATGTTAATTAAGCTTCAATAACATGGATTAATCATTCCATCATCATCATAAGCATGTTGTAAGTGTTAATTTTCGATTTATATAAATTCTAGAAATTGGTTTTTTGTGTATTAGATAAAATTAGTATGATTGATGTGAAATTAAGGCTTGTATTGATGATATCATTGTTTGTTAATGTTAACTTCATAATTATATGTAAAAACCTAAGCTTGACGTGAAGAAATTGTATGTGTTCATGAAGAAAGTTTGGGATTAGTTAATCTTTCATGAAATAAAGATTATGGTTATGTTAGAATTGTTAGTTAGTGCTTAAATTGTGATTAAAACCTAAGCCCTAACTTGAAATTGAATAATTTGATTAATTGTTCATAAAGTGTTTTTGAGAATTGGATGATTATTACAATCATGATGGATTATATGAAGAATTATTGATATTGAAGTTTAATGAGCTAGTTAAAGCTCTAATCATGTTAGTTGTGACAAGTAAAGTTGATTAAGATGATATTGTGATCCTCATGATCGTAAACTTGATAAGTGATTATGATCTAATAATGTTAATGTGATTATTCATAAGCTTGAAATGAGAATTGTAATTGAATAGTGATTTGAGTAATATAATTGAAATTGGGCTTATGAATCATGTTGTGGTTACTTAATTAAGTTGTTTAATGTAACTACATTAGTATGATGTTATATTCATATTAAGACAAGTGACTAACTTGTGTATTCTATTGTATTCTCAGATATGGAGAAAGACTCAGTGACATTAGACTACTGAGTGGACAACTGAGGTGTCTGTGAGTGGATCTTAATCCTCAGTGTAATTTAGTTGTAACAGGTTTGGTTACAACGGGTAATCGTATTATTACTGCTTTTGGTTTGCCATGATTAATTTGTTTTGATAGTAATAATACTGTTGATAGACTGGTTAGTCTGATATGTTGACTTGATTGAATATGTGAATACGTGATCACATGATATTTGGCCTTCGGGCATCAGTATTGAGGTCAACATGTTGGTTGGGTTTGGTTACTATTGTAAGACGACAGGAATTTCCTTGTACATATCGTTAATAGGAAATTAGGTCGTATGAGATTAGTACCAAACTATCGGTCTATTCTGTATTGGCCATACAGATTGACGATAAGTGTTCTGGGAGAATCCCCGGGTATCATGATATCTCCAGAACCACCGATCCTCATTGATATGTTGTGTATTGAGATGTTATCTCATTGATATTATGTGCACTGTTGGTATTCTTGGCTGAAGGTTTCCCCAAGAACCATCGATCTATTTGATGTTTTTGTTTACGATTAATTATTGTAAACAAAGTTGTTATGCTAAGTTGGGCTGTTGGTTATGTATTCACTCACTTAGCGTTATGCTAACCCCACCACCCCACTTCTTGCAGGTTATGGTTTTGATATAAAGGGATTAGCAAGAAGCTTGTTCGGGATGGAAAGTTTGACAAGACGGCTTACTCTGATATTGGTATTTGGAATAAAACCAAATTGTATTTGGAATTAAATAACACCCATTTTCGATATACTATAGTTTTTGAAATATTATGGTTTAATTTCTTAATATTCTATAACTGAATTGTTAAAGTTTTGTTTGGACTTACGCTTCCGATGTAAAATACATTTAAATAATGTTGTAAGAGATGGGGTGTTACAGTATATTACCCAACTAGCTCTTTAGTTCTAAACCAAATTTTTATAATGACTGAAAAATTAAAAGAATTTGAACTTTCGTCATTTTCAATGTTTAGAAAAATGGTTAGAGTTATAAAAAAGAAATTTATAAAATATTTTGGTAACATGCCTTTGGTTTTTACTTGTGCCGCCGCACTAAATCCAACTATAAATGTTGGCGGCGTAGAACGTATACTCACAACAATAATGGAAAATTTGGACTTAAACTTAACCGACAACCCCAACTATATTACAAATGAACTTACTAGATTTGAAAATGGTTTTACACAATTGTTTGAGATTTATCAACAAAAATTGGTTACCAACCAAACTCACTTGTGGACTCCATGCGGGCGGGAACATCTCGAGCATCATCGAGTGACATAAGCATAAACCTTTATAATGCTTTACTTGAAGATGCTACAAAGCGTCAACGTACATCGGCTCCAACAAGCGAGTTGGGACACTATAAGTCTACAAACTTTTTAACCACTTTAAGTGTTGAGGATTTCCGTAATTTTGATATTTTGAGTTGGTGGAAAGAAAGAGAAGTACAATTTCCAATTTTATCCGCAATGGCTCGAGATTTATTAGCCGTCCAAGCTTCGACGGTAGCTTCAGAATCGGCATTTTCTAATAGCGGTAGAATTTTATCGGAAAGAAGGTCAAGACTAACCGCTGAATCCGTGGAAGTATGCGTGTGTTTGAAGGATTACTTGGACGGGGTAGATAGGATACAAAATGTAACAACGTTAGAAGGCCCACTATTAGGTAACGTTGAAGAGATTATCGAAGATGAAGAAGTCGCATTAGGGATATCACCTCCAACGACCGAATTAGATGAAGGTGAATTTGAAGAACTTGAAGTTGAATCCGTCGATGAAGATGAAGTTTGGGACGACATAAATGGTTAAGTGTATCCGGGTGAGGGCCATGCCGAAGCTCGATATACTTTACCATTTTTAGTTGTAATTGTATCATTCAAATAAAAGTTATGTTTGTATGTTTCCATTTTTAGTTGTAATTGCATTATTTACATTCTCAAGTTATGAAGACTTCTTGATCAATTATGTTTCCATTACTAATGTACTAACATTCCAATCAAAAAGATTTGGCCCAAACGTTGATTTTTCCGAAAACGCCTTACGCTATTTCAGTAAATTCTATTATAGACTTTTCTGACAAAACATTTTTTTAGGACGATTGGTAAGACTTTTGGAGTAGTTCTTGATCAATTATATTTCCATTACTAATGTACTAACATTCCAATCAAAAAGATTTGGCCCAAACGTTGATTTTCCCGAAAACGCCTTACGCTATTTCGGTAAATTCTATTATAGACTTTTCTGACAAAACATTTTTTTTAGGAAGATTGGTAAAACTTTTGGATTAGTTCTTGATCAATTATGTTTCCATTACTAATGTACTAAAATTCCAATCAAAAAGATTTGGCCCAAACGTTGGTTTTCCCGAAAACGTCAACGCTATTTCGGTAAATTCTATTATAGACTTTTCTGACAAAACATTTTTTTTAGGAAGATTGGTAAGACTTTTGGAGTAGTTCTTGATCAATTATGTTTCCATTACTAATGTACTAACATTCCAATCAAAAAGATTTGGCCCAAACGTTGATTTTCCCGAAAACGCCTTACGCTATTTCGGTAAATTCTATTATAGACTTTTCTGACAAAACATTTTTTTTAGGAAGATTGGTAAGACTTTTGGAGTAGTTCTTGATCAATTATGTTTCCATTACTAATGTACTAAAATTCCAATCAAAAAGATTTGGCCCAAACGTTGGTTTTCCCGAAAACGCCTTACGATATTTCGGTAAATTCTATTATAGACTTTTCTGACAAAACATTTTTTTTAGGAAGATTGGTAAGAATTTTGGAGTAGTTCTTGATCAATTATGTTTACATTACTAATGTACTAAAATTCCAATCAAAAAGATTTGGCCCAAACGTTGGTTTTTCCGAAAACGCTCAACGCTCGGAAAAAAACTCAATTATATAAAAAAACCGGGTTGGATCCGGGTTTACAACCCGAACCGGTTTGAAACATTTATACCGAATTCGAATCCGGAAAAGAAACCGAAAAAAATAACCGATTAAAACCGGTTCAAAACCGAAAAAAAACGATTCCGAACGAAAAAAACCGATTCCGAAAAACTGAAAACCGAAAAAACCGAAACCGATAAAAAACCGGTTTTTAAAAAACCGAAAACCGAAAAAAACCGATTTTTTTTCTACGCTGGGGACATAAAACCTCAATGACTGAGTTTTGCTATAAAAAAAAGTGTGGGCCATATAAGCCCATATAAACCTGCAATTCGGTCAATCTTCAGTAAGCCCAGTAAAGAGAAACCTACTTGTTATGTTATACTACGATTACGACAATGATAATTATCGAGTTTGCATGAAATGGTACTTGCTTATCAATCACAAAAAAGTCAGTTATTGTTGTGCTTACTAAAAAACGATCATGTAAATTGTGAGAGGTAAAAGAAAATATTGACGTATCAACGATTAAATTACATACCAGTAATAACTGTTAAACAAACCCATATACAACAGTATAACTACGTTTTATTAAGTAAAATACACTCATGAAACAAGAAGCTCTAAATACATAAAGAAGGAAAAACAAACTTAGTATTGCCATAAAAACGCCCCCATAGCAAACTTCCTTTTCTGGTTTACGTCTCCAATGATGGGGAGTCCGTAAGATTTGAGCAAGCAATCTAGCTTCCACTCGGGCATAGTTTCATATTCTGCCCGTGTGTATCTTGGGTAGTGCAATGGCATCTCAAAATGCCCACAACGATCTTTCGCTTGATGCCCATTTGGGATCGTTCGTGCTAGAGACCCCATTTTGTTTCTCGTGTTTGCTTTGTTGTTTTTGTGTAAACTAAAGTTGAAAAACTGTTGCTATTTATAGTCACGAAGATGAAGAAAGAAATGTGATGAGTTGTTACATGTAGGTACTAAAATAAATACGGAGAAAACAACGGATGGCGATGGGTAAGAGAATAATTGGGGTTTATTGTCTTTGGTTTTGTAAAGTTAACAAGAAGCATTACTTGCCTCAAATTATTAATTGATTGACATTATTTTTTTCATTTAATTACTTAATATGTTAAAAGATATATATATATATATATATATAAATATTCAAATGAGTACAACAACTTTTTGTAAGAATGAGAGAATCAATATAAAATGCGTCATGTGTCACTAAACTCATTTTTCTTCATGTTTTTTAAATATTAAATATTCATAAACGGTAAGTTGAAAAACCACAAAAATTGCATCATAAAAATCATTTTTTTCTTCGATTAAAGATCTCACAATTTATACTTTCGATAAACTTTTTTATTTCATTTTTTTGGTGGGTTTTGAAAACGATTATTGTACAATTTGTAAAACTAAAAAAAAAAAGGTCGGACAAAATTATACCTTATGATATTACAATTCGAAGAGAAAAAATGTCAATTTTTATGGTGCAATTTATATAACTTTTTGACTTACCGTTTGTGAGATATTTGCTTTTTATTAACGTGAAAAAAATGAGTTTTATGACACATGACATTTTCCTATTAGTTCTCTCATTCTCACAAAAAATTCATACTCATTTGAACCTCACTCGTAAACATACATGACAAGTTCATATCCTAAAAATATATAATCTAATAATTATAATTAATAGCAATTAAATAGGAAAATCATGTTTATACCTATATACTAGCAAAAAACCCGCACAACGCAGTGGTATACAAAATCTGTTTAATAATAATCGTGGTAATGTTATGTTGTTTGTCTTCTTTTTTGATAGATTAGTTATGATGTTAAAATTTGTTATTTGAAGTGTTGGAATAACTATGTTTGGTGGATGAGAAAGTATATTAATTGTTATTTACTACAATAGTTACATTTTTATAATAATTAGATATCTAAAATTATGAATATTTAAATTTAAATGATGAGCCTTAATTTTTGTTAATATATTTTTTAATAGAAACCTAAAATGAATTATATGTATTTATAGATTTAAAGATCATACATAAAAAGGTTTATTGTTATGGTTTGCACTTTTACGTAATTGAAAATTTTCGGATCCCTCGTTACATCATTTTCATGTCATTTTAATCCAAGTGTCTAGCATAAATAATCAAACATTAATAATGATGAAGACGGTTTACATTATTGACGTCCATAATCTTTTTCCAAAGTTTTCTTGTTCTAAAACAACAAGTTATGTTTGTTTAAGTTAAAGTAAACCAAAAATAAAGTAATAACATGACTAGTCACTATAAATATTTGTAGTTAGCCAAACCTTAATACAACAAATCTATACTATATTATAAATCATTAACGTATTCAATTTGAACATAGAGGGGCTTCAATATTATAAATCATTCAATTTGAAGATCGAGCGGCTTCAATATATATACATGACGCCAATCTACCATTCCATTACATACAACATCACATTAGCGACAACTGATCATCACAATTGAACATCGTTGAAAATTGTCAAAAGATAAAGAAAACACTTAAAATGTCGCAAGTGACATATAAATATTATAAATTCAAAGAAACGGAATAATTTTTGTCTGTACCATATATAAAGTTGTAACAAAAAGAGCATTATAGAAATTCACATCTATATCCAAATACTTAGTAATTAGTGATTACGTTCTTATATCAAACACTCTCCTTTTTAATTCTATATTCCACGTACATAAATCAAATACTATTTAAATGATATTATATAAAGTGGTAATAAAGAAAAGATCTGTATAATAAAATCATAGGTTGTGGTTATTGTAGTGATTTAAATCGGGGTTTTAGTCGACCCGGAAAAGTGTTAAATTCTGATTGGACCGGTCGAACTGGTTGGGCGGGAAGGTCGGACCGGAGTTGATAATAGTATGCAGTAGTAGTATTTAGTGAATTTTTTTAATTTTTTATAATTATATCATGTATAATAATTATAATCACAGAGTAATACAAGTTGATGACACATCGATTCCCTTTTTATTTTTGGAATACACATCAATATAATAATTATATAATCCATAGAGTATTAAATGGTGATGACACATCAGTCAAAAATTCTTTCATTACCCTCATTATTTTTAAAATACACAATCAGTCAACATTCTCTAATTATAAATGATTAAATGTACATAGAAATGATAATAAAAAAACTAAAAAAAAACCGGGTCAATGCGTCGATCCGGTTCCCGGTCCAACCAGATCCGACCGGTCGGGTTAACAGGGTCGTTGACTAGTCAAAGTATCCAAAAAACCAGATTTTTTTAGCCGAAATTCTCTAAAAATATGGTCCGATCGGTTCAACCGGGTCGGTCGAACCGGGCTTAAAACATTGGGTTATTGGTTAACGTAGAATGTGTTCCTAAAATGAGTGGTGGGGGGACATAATGGTATGGTCATCACTTTTTTTGGCCACGTACACATAATTGCACCACGTCAATGCCATGGAAGAGAGGTAAATCGTTAGCAACGAGGTGGTTGGTTGTTGCTCGTGTAATAAATATAGGCTTCTCTTGTTAAAAATACTACGGAGTATAATTCAAAATGTGGTTAAGTGATTATAAATATATATATATATATATATATATATATATATATATATAACATGTTAAATCTTAACAAATTAACAAGTCAGCAAAATACACAAAATATACAAAATAAGTTTTTGTACATAGCGATCAATCTTATTATGTACACACTATATTAAATCCGTAGTTATATGTATTTAAACACTTAACTCTTAATTGTAGTTTAGGAAGTTAAAGACTAATATCATATAATCAAACTTCATATTGTGAAAGCTAGGCATTATTATGTCTATCATTACATAATATTTATTGCATATCACAACTTTTTATCATCATTA
The DNA here is from genome assembly GCA_963422505.1 of Pseudognaphalium luteoalbum. Lineage (NCBI taxonomy): Eukaryota > Viridiplantae > Streptophyta > Magnoliopsida > Asterales > Asteraceae > Pseudognaphalium > Pseudognaphalium luteoalbum. Next base: position 40,714,431 of record OY730192.1, read on the forward strand.
TTTTAGTTGAACTTACAGTTCTTCTTTCATGTGTATATGTATTATATATACAAGACAAGATATAATTTACTCGATTAAAAAAGTTATATTATAGCTGTGTTAATCTATAATAAGTTGAGATTAAGTAAAATATTTAGTTGTTTTTATGACATGATATTTAATTAGTGGGTTAATAATGGTTTAATACCCAAACTTTCAACTTTTTTTCGTTTTAACACCTCAACTATTTTTTTAACGTTTTAACACTCAAACTTATAGTTTGACCAAAACTTAATACCCAAACTTTCAACCTTTTTCCGTTTTAACACCTCAACTTCTTTTTTAACGTTTTAACACTCCAACTTATAGTTTGACACAATTTAATCCCTTTAGTTTGTTTGTCCGTTTAAAATTACACTTCTGATTTTTTTTGATACGTACATATATATATATATATAAAATTTAAATGCTTATAAATAATTGTAACGTGTCATCACAATTAATTTTATAATGTTTTATTTTGATAGCGATATATTTTTATAATGTTTTAGTGTATAATATTTTTAGTTATATGAAAAGCTATTTATAATGAATGCATGTTGCTAAAAAATGATAAATGGGTATTAAATGATAAATGGGTATTTCTAGTCAATTAATAGAATACGTATTAAATAGACAACACATAAGAAGAATTTCTAGTGGATTCAAATCGAATCTTGATTATTTCAAACTAAAGAGTTAACAAAAAAAATTCAGAAGTGTAATTTTAAACGGACAAACAAACTAATAAATTATGGTCAAACTATAAGTTGGAGTGTTAAAACGTTAAAAAAGAAGTTGAGGTGTTAAAACGATTTTTTTTTGAAAGTTTGGGTATTAAGTTTTGGTCAAACTATAAGTTGGAGTGTTAAAACGTTAGAAAAAAAGTTGAGGTGTTAAAACGAAAAAAAGTTGAAAGTTTGAGTATTAAATCATTATTAACCCTTAATTAGTTGAACCTACACCTTAACAAATTCTTTGTACATGATAATTGATTAAATTTATTGTTTCGATGTGTATTGTATTCTACCCTTTTTATTACTATTATATGAGAGTATACTTTCAAAACTTTTATTGTATTATTGATTCGTTAATATTCCGTTGATTGTATTTACACTTTCTTCATGGTAAAGCAATATAATAAACGAAATTAACAACTTGAATACATACAATAGACTAAATAAAAGTACGTTTCATGCAATATCAAATTACGCAAAATATAATACACTTTAAAACAATAAACCATTGAGTAATGGGTTTTCCGGTGACCATATAGATGTATATATATGGCTACGTGACACAAAATTTTATTTTATTATCCAATTTTAAAACTTTTAACTGTATGTAAAAACGTTTCTAATAATAAATCTTGATATATTTAAGAAAAAAATGAGTAATGTTAAATGTGTTCAAAATATAAACTTATGTATATGTCTAATACTATGGATTGACAAATTAATTCAATTCTTTCGTTCTTTTCTTTTTCCGGTTTAGTGTTTTGTTAAGCTTATATATTTTGTATTGTTGTATGAGACATACTTCGATTTGTTCTATTGTATGTATTGAACTTGTAAATATAGTCTATTATATGTAAATTTTCTTTTTACTAATGTCTAACAAAGAAACTTTCTTATTGTGGCCTTACGAAAAAAGAAAGTTTACATCAAATCATATTTACAAGTTCAATACCTACAATTAAATATTTCAAAGTTATACTCATAGAATAGTGGAAGATGTAAATGATAATATATAACGAAACAATAAATCCCATTTCTACGACAAATTATAATATATACTTTTAGACGTAGATTTTACACACACAAAAGTATCTCTGGTGTTAATATTAAGACTGAAAATGGGTCGAGCGTTTATCGAAGAACTCAAGTTCAGGTCGAGCTTGAGTTTCATCGAGTCGAGCTTTAATCGAGTTTGAACCCAATCTTTAGCTTAAAAATCAAGTTTAAAATGTGTATCGAGCCCAACTCGACATACTATAAAGCTTTTTGAGCCTTATATAATATTTATATGATAAACATATGTAAGTATTAATATGTAAATGATATTACTATTAAATTTTAGAATTCTTACATTATAGTACAAAGTTTTTCACGTATATACACGATTTATTTTAATTTTATATATACTTGAAAAATTTTCATAATTGATTTATATTTTTACATATAAACAAAATAAATCTGATAAAAAACACTATTTTAATATGTAATTTCGAGCTTTCCAAGCATAGCTCGAGTTATTATAAAACATTTTCGGGAGGAACTTGAACCTATATTGTAAACGTTCGCTGAGCTCGAGCTAAACCTAAATGAGTTGAGCTAAGAACGAGTCCTATCAAGCTCGAACTCGAATCGATTATGACCCTACTTAATAATATCCTAGGTCGTCAATGAGGAATCCTAGAAAAAGCAAAAAAATGGCGGTTAATATTTCACCCGTTAGGTGCAAGTATGCACTTTTGAGCGTTTGGCCCTGCTTCGTTAACCGTGGACTTTTTTTGGTTGTTTTCATGACTCTTGTAATTATATGAGACCACAATGCACAAGACTCGTGAACTTAAAAAAAAGAATCTGAAGAAGTCGCTGAATTTGATCAAATTTCCAAACCAACCACATTAAACATATATCCTTCTTTTAGACTAGCATCGTGACCACACAAATTAGTGAGTAATCGTTCCTGCTTCACTTTTATGATAAGCGACTTATACCTAGACTAAATATTCACGATTTAGGGGTAATAAATTGTTGGATTTCCTTTTATAAAAACCCAAAAATTTTACTATGTGAAATTAATTTTCGGTTTACATATAAGTGTATGTGGGCGTTTTATAATAACCAGCTCAAAGGTTCATCTATATATATATATATATATATATAATATATATATATATATATATATATATATATATATATATATATATATATATATGGTTGATTTTCAGTGAGAACAAGGGGATCCATGAGTGTATGTGGGCGTTTTATAATAACCAGCTCAAAGGTTCATCTATATATATATATATATGTATGTATGTATGTATGTATGTATATGGTTGATTTTCAGTGAGAACAAGGGGATTCCATGAGAACAGTAAAAACAAATCATACCCATCTATTTAAAATAAATAGTCCAAAATAGATGTAACATTTTAATAATTATTGAAAAATCTGGAAAAAGGGTGGTATTTTCGTAAATAATTGAAACTTCAATTTTCATTCACATTTTATTTTTACTGTTATTCTGTTAATGTTTTCTTCTTTCGTTTCTTTCACGTAACTTTTGAAGATGTGAAACATCTTTTTTCTTGTTCACAGTGAATTTTTTTTTTATAACATTTAAGAATGGTGAATCTTTACTTTTAACATTCACAGTTTACAATAACTAAATAAACTTCAAAACCAAAACTATAAACCTTAACTCATAGATTCTTAACCGTAACCACTAAACTCTAAAGGCATCTCCAACGTATACATTAAACACTGTATCAAATTTGGTGTAACAAATGAATCTTTCAGGAATATACTTGCATCAAATGTGTTTCATCTCCAACGTATGCACTAAATTTCTGCACTAAAACTAGTTTAAGCATTTACACATTGCCCCTTAAACTGCTTTTACATTATATTTAACTTGAATTTATTATTTTAATGATCTCCTACTGTTACACCTGAGTATTAACTTAAATGTTAAGTATATTTATTTACTTTCACAAAACTTCAATTACATAAGTTCTTTACATGAATCAATGTTTAAATTAACATAATTTATTTGAAAATTATATTCGATTGTTTTAATAATCATATTATATAATCTAAAGTTTATAGTACTTAAAAAAATCATGCAAATAAATAAGTTTTTTCAAGTTTTGTACATATATAATAAGAATAATTCAAACATAGGATTTAAAATGAAACATTATAAATTTAGTGCAAAGTTTAATGTTGCACCAAATTTAGTGCAAAATCTTTCAAAATTTGGTGTACACTAAATTTTTCATCAAATTTGGTGACTTGGTTGGAGATATTTTGACCTAATACCTAAAATTGTATGTATCCATTTAGGGTTTCGTACGTATAATTGCATGGATAGATACACAAAAGTAAAAATAACAAAAAATATAAAAAAGTGAATTACGATTTACGAGAATGAAATCGGAATCACGTCAGATGGTTTTGGTGTATTATTTTGGCTTACCTCATTAGTTTTTGTGATGATTATCTTTATATTTACCACGGAGTATAATTTATTTTGAGTGTAGCTAGTAGCGGAGTCAGAAGGGGTGTGGGCAGACACCCCATTTAGAAATCAAAAATTATTGAAAAAATAATTTTTGTAAGGTAATTAGTGTCGATCTCGAATTTTAGCAAAAGCATAAGCACACGAAATAAGCTACGCCAAACACCATTCTAACGTGTCCAACCACCATGGCGGCCGAGGTTCTTGTTCTAGTTTCTTTTTATTTCTGCTATCATTAATTAATTGGGTTTTGACAGGGCTTTCATTAAGGTTTTATTTAACAAAATCCTAATTAAATTTATATATTTATTTTTTTTTAAAAAACCCTAATCTGCAGGCTATAGTGATCTGTATTGACACCAGTAGTTGGATGGATAGCACAGAATCAGTTAGGTTTAAGGATCAAGTTGAGGCAATTGGACTCTATTCTACCGAAAAAATTAATGTAGTTTCGTTCCCTTTTGATTCGATATTTAATTTAATTTCTGTTATTATTAACAAACGCCTTTACTTTTTTCTGCTGTTACAGTCTCATCCGGAGAATGTCGTGGGCTTATGTGGAATGGGTCACAGATGTATTACACATTTGATTGCACCTAACAGAGAGCCTTCACGCATCATCAATGCTGCCGTTAATCGTTAGCTTCTGTAATTCATTAATTGTCGTGATTCTTTGTATGTATAATGACCAAGTCTATTGTTGTTTGTTACTCAGGTGTAACAGTAGGCGGTTATTTGATGTTAATAGAGGCAGTCGATTATGCTCATACCATTTGGTTCGGTTGCTCAGGCACTGAATTAGGCACACATCTGCGAAAAAGGATAGTTGTGTTTGCTGGAGGGTATGTACGTCTGTTTATATCTGCTACATAATGCAACTTTTTAATCTAAAACTTATATGCCTGTGTCTGTTTCTTGGCTTTCAGTCCTGTATATGATGAAAAGGGTGACGCGCAGTTGTTAGGAAAAGCGATGAAAAATAGAAATATAGCTTGTGATGCTATCAACTTTGGTGACCCGAACCGAGATAAGAAGGAACTTTTTGACACCTTGATTGCTGTTGCAGATAATAATGGCAATTGCAACGTTGTTCATGTTCCACCTGAGTCTTCTGTCCATGACACCCTATAGAGTTTTATTATTTTTTCCCCCTTATTTTATTTTATGTACTTTTGATCTGGCGTATCATATATCTTGTAAACATTTGCTATAAGGTCTCGAATCATCCCTCGAGTTGGAGGAAGCAGTTCATCACCACTTGCTAGTCTTTCGGTGCTGGAGGACAGTGCCAATCAGAAGAAAAAGGCTGCTGCAAGTTTATCTGAAAATGTTAGTCCACATCATCATCTGGCCAAAATTAACGCGTTATCTCAATCGGTTGTAGACCTGAAACTAGAGAATGTGTAAAGCTGCAGCGATTGAAAACGAGAGTTAGAATCATTGATTATGCAGCAGAATAATCAATCAAGTTTTGTGCTAATTAGTTGATGTATGTCCACTAGTTGCTCAATTGTTGATGTCGCATCTCTTGCTGAATAATATTGTCGTTATCTGTCGGTCCAACGCTGAATTATTATAATGTTTTTATCTTGTTTCTGTAAATAAATATTGACCATTGTAATCTTTTCTCTCTCTGCAGTCTGCACTCATCGTAGTATCTTCTTCCCATGGAGTGGAAACACTCTTAAGTAGGAGCTGTGAATGCTCATAAGCTATTACACCTCCTCATTAAAACTCTTTTATATGTTCTGTTGTTGCTAAATCCTTTATCCTGAGTTGATCTTTTACACTATATAGGCTGGAAAGTTGCCTGAGATTATAACACCCGTAGGACCATAACCAATACTAGGATGTACAGTTCTTTTATATCTAATACACCGATGCATTGCTATTGTATGTTATGTTTGTTGTATAGATAACACGAGATTGCAGTCAATTTTGATACTACGATAGGAGAAAATGCAGGTAGTTATATCCCTTAATTCACTGTTCACTGGTACTCAATTGATATATGCACTTTGATAACTTGGGATAGTTTATAGATTCTTATAAGCACGTTATATTCTCTTTGTGGATTGGGTTGCTGTTGAGTTCCATTTTATCAATGGGAACGGATCACCGGTTGCCCGCAGGCTGCAACTGCAACTTACTAGCTTGTTCATTTGAGTTCTATACTATCAAATTAAATTGCCTATTTTTGCATTTATCAGAAAAGCCAATGACTGATATTCTTTTATGGCAGTTTGTTTATCTCAGAGACAACCTGATATCTTCATTATACGGCATTGAAATACTGAAGTGGGTGAAGCTTTTGTATACAAATTTCCCCTCTCCTTTTTAACTACTACTATTTAACAATTCCCATATATAACTTTCAGTAAGGCAAATTATGCTTGTATGCTTATAGTCCTCAAAAAAGTTCTTTTTTTTCTTCTTCTCTTATCTAACCTTAGTATGATTGCGTATGTTCCATTAATTTGAAATGGCTTATTGCTCTCGAGTGTTCTCTACAGTTTGGTATCTGACTATTTTGGTCTATTTGTAAATTCTTGATTTGAGCTTTAATGATTACAAGGGCCTGGTTTTGAACCACTTGAAGCCTGCAACGTCTTGCAGGAAAATTCCTCACATTGTATACGTCTCATAATTTGTCATAAATAATCAACTGTTGTAAGTTCTAACCAACATTAAAAAGAAACTCTTGTAGCAACTCTATCTTGCTGGGAATCAAATCACATCACTTACCTCGCTCCCCGCACTTCCAAATTTGGAGGTAAAACATCTGTCCATTTTCTTATTATACTGATGTCTGCTTTATTAGCATTTAATGAAGCCAGATTATTTCTTGTTCCAGTTCCTCTCGGTTGCACAGACTAACTTAAAGCCTCTAGCAATGGCAAGTCAGCCATGATTACAGGTTTATTTCATCCTCTAATTATTTTTATATGTGGCTTCATTAGTGTCATTCTTTGACCTTTTAGTTTCATACAGGTGTTAGCTGCCAGCAAAAATAAAGTGTCAACGTTGAAAGGTTTTCCATGTTTACCAGCACTCGAGGCAAGTTTACTTGCATATATTAATATATCTTTCTCTTTATAGTGAAAAGATTTTGGTATCAGGCTATATATATGTACTCCTGGTTACTATTAAAGCTAATCAAGGATGTACCTAATACAAACATGCTAGAAGGTTTCACCAGAAAAAAAATAATGCTTGAAGGTTACTTGATATATCTACGACTGCTATATTCTGCAGCATTTACGGTTAGAAGAGAACCCTATACTTGAAATGGCGCATGTAGAAGCAGCTTCTGTTTTGCTTGTTGGTCCAACACTGAAAAAGTTCAATGATAGAGGTCTTTGATGATTTATTTGGTATGAAATCTGAATACCTTTAGCATAGACTGTATTCTAACAAAATCGCCATCACTTGCAATCGTTGAATTTTTTATTTTTTTTTCATTTGTTCGTCGTATTTGTAGTCAACATTCCTCATGTATTCAATTTGTCATTAGAGAAATGCTACCCTTGAAATTTATTGACAAACAAAATCTTACAAAAATGAATTGTACATATGCCATTGTATTCCTCGGAAACCTGTCTTCAAACAAACTGTAAGCCATGTATATTTGATTGTCTATGTTTGTTATTCTGAAAGGGCATTAAAAATAGTAGTATCTTCTGTTATTTTTTGCAGTACTTCTATCCACCGGTTAAAGAAGAAAATAAAGTTTTTAGGTACACGATTAGATTTTTAACCAGATGAATTGTTTGTGTGATAGTAGGTTCTGACAACGGATGTTTTCTACTTTTATGCTTTCTCTTTTGGGAATTGGTTGTATATAATATATATGTAAATAACTAAATATAAATAACCGGTTTTAAATACCAATATTTTGAATATGATTTCTGCTTTTATTTTCAACCTATGGTTGTCACTGCTGTGGTACAACAAGCAATGCAATATATTGAGGAAACCCCAGCTATTTAAACTAAGATTGAGCTCATTTAAACACTCAACAGTGTATCAGCGGGAAGGTAAGCTTGTTGATATAATCTTGAATATGTTTTTGACTAGTCCACAAAGTTGGCTGGATTTTACAAGCCTGTTCATAAGATAGTAAAGCTTATACTACACGAGTTTGACTTGTCATTTTCATTAACGTTAACATTGTCATTTTCAGTGTGATTTTCATTGTTTATAGAATTCTCATAATTACATTATTGTCTTCAACATAATCATACTGTCACAAAATTTAATTTTTTGAAGTTTTTAGTGTGCGGCTTCCAACGGATTAACTTTATGATTCTTTCTGACGTTTGTTTGATTGATTTTTTTTATTTTACTTTATTGGGCCGGAGTTATCTACTTGGGTCAAAAGATTTAAAACTATTAAGAGTTTAATTTACAGCCCATTATTTGTTTTCGAAATGGGTCGGTTAATTAGGTGGCCCATTTAAACATCTATAATTTTCAACTGCGGTTTGTTCCCCAAGACATAGATTTAAGATTCCTTTCAACTGCGGAGTTATCTACATGAGGAATACATTCCTCATTTATTCAATTTGTCATTAGAGAAATGCTACCCTTGAAATCCAGGTACTTATTGTTCTATGAGTGTTTGTGTTTCAGTTCGATCCTTTTTTTGTGTGCAGAAAACTGAATCTGAACCCAAAAGTTCCGTTTTCAGGACTTGGAAACCGTTTGGTTAAGTTGGTTGTGGCTCACAATTTAGTTCGTTTTGGTTAATTTGGTTAAAACAGGACTATCGAGAACAATATAATGGCTACGAGGAAGATGGAATAATCCAAGAGTATGACTATTCCAATTTTGTTAATCGAAGGAGAATGTTGTATGTAGTCATAGTAGCTTTAGACGTCGAGCGCATGGGAATTATATTATTTCCGAGCAATTTTAAAGGCGTAAATAATGAGCAGGATTTTTTATTAGACACCTCAAAAAGATTAGCACAAAATAAACGGAAGAAAAAAAAGATGCGACATTGCTAGCGATTCAAAATTGTTTAAAGGGTAAATTACATTTTTCATCCTTGTAGTTTTTGATTTTCTCACTCTTAGTCCTTTTACCCTTTTAATAACAATTGTCATCCTTATGTTTTGTGCTTTTTCCCAAGTTAGTCCTTTTACCTTTTTAATTATAATGGTCATCTTTATGTTTTGAACTTTTTCCCAAGTTAGTCCTTTGAGTGTATAAATGACTAAACTAGACTTTAAATTTTTTTTTGATATCTTTTCATATAATTTTTTCACTTATCTATACCCCTTATAATTCATTTCACTTCTTCCATAAAAACTTATCAAAAGAAATATCGGAAAACCTCAAAATATTTAATCTACTTATTCTCCACTAACTACACTTTTCATTAATCAAATATCAAATCTATTAACTAAAATCTTTTTTATTGGTTAAACATACACGTATAATGGGGACAACCCAAAATAGTAATGTAGGACACTCGGAGTACAATATATTTTTATTTAAAATGTCCACATTATTATTTTGGATTGTCCCATTATAAGTAAATTTAACCAATCAAAAAAGATTTTAGTTGATAGATTTAATATTGGATAAATAACAAACATTGGCAACGTACTGCTACAAATTATTCCAAATATGCAACCTACCAAATTTATTGTCAAAGTATGCATCAAACTAGATAAATTTGTATTGATGTGGGTAAGATGGTAACCGATTACCTTTAACAACCGGTAAAATCGATTACGTGGCATTTCTCATCTAATAAAATTACTTAGGTGACTTTTTTCTTTTTGTTTATATTTTATATAAAAAATAAAAAGTAAAACTATAAACTAGAAAAGTCACACATCTAATTCTAGCACCACCTCATAACCGTAAAACTCATATCTCATCTTTATACTCACAAATCACATATTGATCTACCACTGGTCCACCACCACCACTCTCACCACCTCCATAGCCACCACTTCCATCACCACTTGAAGTACCCGACCTGAAATCCATTTTTAAAGCTCAATCCATTCTAGAAAAATCCAAATCACTGAACAAATTCTTACCTTGAAACACACATGATGAAAAACTTCTAAAGCAAGAATCTTGATTTTGATGGCATTAACTTTAATGAAAGTGGGGTTGATTTGGGAGGCCTTAAAATGGCGAAAGATTGGAGCTTTACAGGAAAATATTACTGGGTTTGACGCATTGTTGTTAGTTAATATTTGTAAGCATTTTAATCTGCTGCTTGTTTACTTTCCGAAGATTCTCAAGATAATTCTCATGAGGGTTTATCAAACTGCCACCACCACCTCGTTTATTGAACAGCTAGCATCAATGCCTTAATTAACCACCGCCACTGGTTTACTGAGCCCGAATTGATTATCGTGATCCCCAACGGTTCTGATACCATCACCGTCAATATTATTAACAACCAATGCCCCATCGTCGTTTTTTGAAACTATCATCGAGATCTGTGTTCACCTAAAGAAAGCTTGTTTGACCACTATCTCCGACGGCATCGGAATTATATCCGGCGACATAAAAAGCGACGGATAAACCTGCAACTCCGTGATTTGTGGTACGAGAGCACCCAAACGACCACTCGCACCTAGGATCGAGCACCATCGTGGAATCGCATTTAGATCTTGGAGAAGACGTGGTGCTTGATGATTTAAATGGTGATCGGAATTTGTTATTGCTCAAGCTGCAACTTAAATTATAATGGAGATGATGACATTATTTGTACTTTATGTGAAAAATTGTTAAATAATACTAATGAATTTGATGTTGCCTATTTTAATTTAAAAAAAGGAAAAAAATATTCAGACTATTACATGGCATTCCACCTATATGTTCCAGGTGGCAAAAAAAACCTATGTGGCAGATGATGTGTAAGCTTAATCAGCTTTTGTAAATTTAAAAAGGTAAAAATGCACTTTGCCAAAATTCCAATACGAAATCATCCAGTTTGTTGCACACATGGACAATAAATTGGGTAGGTTGTATACTTGAAATAATTTGTGATAGTACGTAGCCGATTTTTGTTATTTATCCTTTAATATTTGATTAATGAAAAGTGTAGTTAGTAAAAAATAAGTAGATTTAATATTTTAGGGTTTTCCGATATTTTTTTTATAAGCTTTTAAAGAATAAGTGGAAATGAATTATAAGGGGTATAGATAAGTAAAAAAATCATAGGAAAAGATATCGAAATCAAAAAAGAAATTTAAAAGGCTAGTTTAGTCATTTATACACGAAAACGACTAACTTGGAAAAAAGTACATAACATATGACCATTGTAATTAAAAAAGTAAAATGATTAACTTGGGAAAAAGCACAAAACATAAGGATGACAATTGTAATTAAAAAGTATAAGGACCGAAAGTGGGAAAATGAAAAACCACAAAGATGAAAATGTAATTTACCCTTGTTTAAAATGACGCTTAAAACTCGACATGTCACCTTTATCACATTAGAAATCTCTTTTCTCTTTTCTACCAATTACTTAGATATGCTCTTCATTTAAATTTACCCAAGCATTTACTAACATGGAAAATGGTAAAAACAACAAAAAGGTTCTAAGAACTAAATAATCTTCAATTACTTTTTTCATCATCTTCTTCTTGGTATCTATTCTATATATTAAACGAGGGATTAAGCTGACGTCATTCGTCAACCCTCCCCCAATCGTTCACTGAGATTTGAGCTACGTGACTTAATATGGTCATTGTGTCGACATGTCTTCATTTGGTGAAAGGTCTTCATTTTAAGTAGAAATAGAAGTTGTGCATGCAACAATACAACTATTATTCAAGACAAGCTACAAGAAGACAAATTATATTAAGCATTTTCATAAACAACCTACAAGAAGACAATTACATACATGCATGTTTTCTAAAACCGTATGCGGCTTCACCATTTCGTGGGTCACTATACAAGCAATGCTATGCAATATTCCAAACAAGCTACAACAAGACAAGTATTCTCATGCAAAGCACATTCACATACGGTGTGTGCATGATACTACATGCGGTTTTAGTCATTATTCTAGCAAAACAAAACGCATGTAAAAATTTGTTGGCATTATTATTTTATGTTTAAAAAAAAACCCTTTAATTGGTAGGAAAATCGGTAAACTAATATTTAGATGGAAAATGTCGCACCCCCAAATTCGGGTTACATAAGTGAATCGGGTCGGGGCACGACTAATCAATAATCACAGCACAAAGATATAATGAATGACTCTATATGCGTCATTGTACAACTTGTATTGATAAAATAAAGTTTACATCAAAATATAGTTTACATTAGCTCAGTTTGAAATTGAGAGATTTACATACATAATTAATTTATACAAAATATAATAATTCAGCTAAATCTCTGAATGTTTGCATGCTGACATGAGCTAATGATTCCTGATTTGGGCAGTCCAGTCTACTGCAGTGTACCTGTGATACATGCTAAAATGGATCAGCGAAATGCTGGTGAGCTCACAGGTTTGTATGTCAACACATATTGTATGAACCGCAAGATTTAATTGAATTTAAATTGCAATTAACCAAATTAAAGTTTTACAGCCATGAGTACATAGTCTGAGCTTAACTCGAGGTGTCAGGTCCACATTTAAGGTATCCTGATCGAGGTGCCTCCCACGAGTGCCTAATCTACACTCGTGTGAACAAATATTAGTACATCCGTTTACCTAATTAGTGCATGCTAACCCGGACGAGGAGGGTCAATCCTATATGGTACCATATACTAATATTCACGCTACAACGTATTACCAAACTATGTTGAGGAGGACTTTGAAAGATTAGTGAGATAACTCATGTAGTAATTGTTTGTTTTCATACTTACGTTCATATAGTTAAAATAAAACGAGCAATGATATCACACCCCTGAGTAAAACAGTAAAATAGGGGCTATGAGACTCACCTGAGACTTGGAGTGTTTAACTTAATAAACTTGTGTTGATTAGCCGAGAATCGATGTCCGAAGACTAGTAACCTGAGGGTGTCCACGACACGCGATGGTTATAAACGTGAGTAGGTATCTATAAAGACTACATTTGTAGTTGTTCGTCCAACTAGAATGTCCAAATTACTACGATTTGGTTGATTTGATTATGTTTTGCAAACGTGTATGGCCCGTTAGTGATTGTTTGTAATAATAATCTTCAACATTATTATTTTGATTTTGAACTGTTATACTTAAAAGTATTTACAAACTTTAGGTGACGGGGGTCTGGAGGCAGCGCCCCTGGTTAGCGTAGTCCCAGGGGTGGCAACCCCTGGCGGGGTCCAAGGGGCAGAGCCCCTGGATGGGGTCGAATCATATTGTTATAGTAAAAAACGAATCTAAGATTTGAATTTGGGTAAAATCAAGTGATAAAATTTCAGGTCTCGACACTTAGTAAAATCTGAGTTTTCTAGGTTCTGTTATCTGCGATATTAGGTGCAACATTAGGCATAGTGTCGCAGCCCGTGACTGCGACATTGATCACGGCCGGATGACTTTTGTTTGGTCCGAAACTTTTACCCAACCCTTATTTAGACATTATAAGCTTATATAAACAACATTTATGAAAAATAAATGAAATCTAAGAGTTTTCGAGAATTGTCGGAAACTTATGAATCGTCGCGAGAGAAATCTGAAAAGATAGGATTGTAGATCGTGACACCGTGAATCTTTTTCTCCAAATGAGCTATATGATTTAAGGGTGTTTGATGGTGTTATTTGGTGATTTAAGGTGGTGGTGGTGTGGTGGAAATGAAAGGGAGAAAAATGTGAGAGAGAGAAGGTATGGGTGTGTGTGTGTGTGTGTGTATTTGTGTGTTTGAATGAGTGAAAGGGTGAGGGGGTGATGTCCCTCCCCTTTCTTTGGCCGGTCTTTGTGGGGGTCCACCGAAGTGTGGGTCTACAATTTTTAATCCCGTGCATTCGCGCTCCGTGCGATGTTCATTTTCCGATCGTTTAAACGTTAAATAATCATTTTGTACGTTTAATTATACGTTTTAAAATACGATTGTTTTATCAAGATTTTGGTTGGAGTATTTTACCAAATACTTAATAAGTGAGTTATAAGATATAATTTAGCTTCGTTTTGATTATTTGCGCGCTTAATATTTTTATCGCGTATACGCTTGTTTGTACGATACGTATTAATTATGAAATATTATCAAAATAATATTTTGAATAAAATAGTGTTATTAAATAATGTTATATTATTTAATAAAATTGTGCACCAACGTCCGTATTAATTGAACCAAATTACATTCGATTGAATGCGCACGATTTAGCCAAATCGCGTAATTGTATATATTCAACAATATATATTAATTGATACATTAATTAGCCTAACACGGAACTAATTACATGTATTATAGTTGATTAGGCATTAATCACTAGTCCTAATTTGTGCAGGTGTCACAGAAAACCCTTTCTTTTGGTTTACCCATGCATTTTTTTTCTCCGAATTTAGAATTTTAAAAATGCTGCTAATCGATATATAGAGTTGCATTCACAAAGACATGTAGACTCAATATTGCTTTAGGTGTAGACAGTCATAGACATGCATGCTCAATAAAATAGTAGATATGGTTATACAAGTAGTCAAATGCAAAACAAGAAATAAGTGTTTACATGCAATCTGGGTAAAACAAACATATTTCTTTACAAAAAGTCTATTGTTTTCTAAAACCGTATGCGGCTTCTTCAAGGGGTAATGTTCAAAACAAGCAACAATGAGACAACTTTCCTCATGCATTTTGAAAAACAACATACTAGAAGACAGTTTTTTACATGCAATATGAATTCTTTATGTGTTCTCACGCCGTATGCGATAATGTGTTCACCATACATGCAAAATCATGCAAATGCTTCTCCCTTTATTTCTTTACATCTCCCTATAATTTAGTGAACTACGTTTGCTTGAATCCGTCAGTTTTCATTCACCCATCTCTCAACTAAATCCAACTATATCTCAATTAACCCAATGGACCAAAAACCCTTGAATTTCATCTCTGATCTTAACACTATCAATGATTCATGGAAGCTAAAGGTGCGTATACTTCGAGTGTGCAAATCTACCTTTCAGATTCATATGATTCTAATGGATGAAAGGGTATGTATTGTTAGTTCTATTTTTTTTATTAATTTACTATAAATTCCAAACTTATTATTTCACTCTAAACACCAATTAAACTCATTATCGACCATTCTTTCGTTATTAACCACGGTGACAAAATATCGATCTTATTTTATTGATTGTTTTCACTTTCCATTATATTTAATTCAACAAATGTAACTAATTTAGAAAAAAAAAATTATATAAAAATTAATTTTGTTTTTGTTTTTAAGATAATACTGATTGAGTTGTTAAATCAACATATTGGAATGCGTGTAATAATCACAGTTATGTCTTTGACTATACAAATCTACTTTGTTCGTTTCTTTATTTCCTGCTTTTATATATATATATATATATATATATATATTGTTGAGTCATATTAGTGTGTCTGTCAGTTTGTCTTGAGTCTGTAATAGCTTAGATTAGAAAATAGATAATTTTCTGTTTTGAGTGACACTTATCTAGTGTCGCATTCAGGCGACACTCAGTAAGTGTCGCACTAGGGTTATGATCTGCGACACTTAGCAAGTGTCGCAGAATCAATCTGTTTGTATATATAGAGCCATCACGGCTCATTGCAAAGGTTGGACAAAACCTATGCACAACTTGTCGACTAAAACCTCTGTAAACAAGCTAGAATTCGTTTGTTATTAATATACAAAGCGTTGTTATTCAATATCTTATTGTTTTGATTTATAGTTTATGCTCGTTACTTCAATCGTGTGATTCCGCCACACAATTGGTTCAAGTGATCTGTTCTAGATCCTAAGCAAAGGGACAACAAAGTGGTATCAGAGCCGTTGGGATGTTTGTGACAGATTTGATCAAGTTTCGAGTTTGTTTCGGTTGAAATTGGGAAGAAGCTAGCTTATTTTCATTGATTAAAGAGTTTTTGGTCTTCAATTTCTTGTTATTAACGTGTTTTTGCAGGTATTGTTCATCTGGGAAAGAGAATTTTCGTTAGGTTTTACGAAAATTTGGTTTTTAGGGTTTTTGGGTTGCTGCTGCGCGTTACTGCGACACTCGTGGTGACACTTCTAGCGACACTTACCTCAGTGTCGCCTCTAGGGTTTTGCAACATTATCTTGCGACACTATCTTACGACACTTCAAACGACACTACTTCAGTGTCGCCTTAAGGATTTAGTGACACTCAATGTGACTGTAATTCTTATCTTGCTAGAGACACTTGCCAGCGACACTCCATTGCGACACTTACATCTAGTGTCGCCTGTGTTTTAATTTTACACTTTTTGCGACACTTGTCTCAGTGTCGCTTGTCAATTTGTGACACTTCCTTAGTGTCGCTTAAGCATTTTAAAATCAGTTTTCTTTTTAGTTTAATTTACAATGTCGATGCAAGCTTTTGCTAAAATGCTTAAAACCAGTAATGAAGCTGGTAGTACAAATAAGGCTCCAATTTTTACAGCTAATACAAATTATGTTGAATGGAGACAAAAATTTGAAGCTTTTATTTCTTATAATGAACCGGATATGATGATTCCTTTGCTTGAAAGGTATGAGCATCCGAGGCAAGAGGGGGTATTTATTGCACCTCCTAAGTCTATTCGTGCGCTGAATGCGGATGAAAAGAAATCTTGGGATATGGAAAGAAAAGTCCATTCAGCTCTTGTTATGAGCTTATCTTCTGATGTTCTCAAAATGTTTAAACATCATGACATCGCATATGATATGTGGCAAGCCCTCGAAAGACGATGCGGTGGTAGTGATAAATATAAGAAGAGTAGGCTGGAGTTGGTCAAACGACAATATGAGTTGTTTGATATGTTAGAAAATGAATCCTTAAATGGTTTGTTTATTCGTTATTCACATCTTGTGAGTGAACTGTCTGACGGGGGAGTGAAAATGCAGGTAGAGGATATTAACAAGAAATTGTTAAGTGCGTTACCAAAGAAGTGGAATCATCGTGTGATGATGATGGAGGAAGACGAAGGCGTGATGTCTATGTCTCTAGATGATTTCATTGGACGATTGCAAGCATATGCACTAGATATGCAAAGGAAAGAAACAAAATCTGGTGCTCATATTCAGGATCCAAGCATTTATAGGAGTAAATCTTCATCTTCCGGGATTGCTCTTTTGTCTGGAGGAGGTTTGTCATCTGCCACTAAAACTTCAACTGCAAGTGGTGGTGCCTCCAGTGGATCATATATTTTTTCAGGTGGATCACTTTCATCATCTGGTGGTTCCAAGGCTAATCAAGCTTCTCCAGCTATTGAGGAGAATGCTGCTGTATTTCAAGCATTTTTGAGTGCTTATGACAGTTTTCTATCCCAGAAAACTAGTACCACTGATTTAACTGATGAGGATTTTGATCAAATAAATCCTGATGATCTCGAGAGAATGGATATTAGATGGAATTTTGCTATGTTGACAAGGAGAACAAAGAGATATTTGCGAAAAACTGGAAAAAAGAACTTGGATGATGATAGTGATTCGGGTTTGGGTTTTGATAAGAGTAAGGTTAAATGCTACAAATGTCACAATCTGGGACATTTTGCAAGAGAATGTGAGAAATCTAAACAACCTCCTTCTGGTTTTTCAAAGCCTTCTGTTTCAAAGAAGTCAACTGCTAAGGATGCTGATAAGCTTGAGGAATCCTTCAATGAAGCCCTTCTCCTTACTAATGACGAATATCACAACTGGAGTGATACAGAGGAGAACATTCATAACACAGCTCTTATGGCAGAGATTACAGATGAGGTACCAATTGATGAACCTCTTTCTTGTGTTAATTGTATCAAATTAACTGGTAAAATTAACAGATACTCTGAGGATAATGCTCGCCTGTATTCTGATTTAGATAAACTTAGACAGGCGAACCAATTGTTAAAAGAAAATGAAAAGATTTTTGACAAAAAGATTAATGCCACTATGACTGAAAGAAAAGATCTAAAGGCTAAGATTTATTGTCAACAAGATGCTATTGACAGTTATCTTAAGAAAATTGTCGATTTACAAAAAGCTCTTGATGAATCTAAAACTGAGGTTATTGATCTTAATCGAAAACTTTCAAATTTCAGTACATCCTCCGTTGTTTTTGATGAGATCCTTCAAGTGCAAAGGATCAATACAAAAAGTAAGTCGGGGATAGGATACCAAGCGGTACCTCCCCCAGCTAACTATGAACCTATGCCATCGAAGGATGACATTAAAAACTTTATGCCTTCAACTGTTACAGAAGGCAAGTCATCTGTTAAAGAACCAGTTATTTTGGTTTCATATGAGAAGGGAGATAAACCCATCTCTCAAAAGAAAGCAAAAGCATTACCTGTACTTCCTACTATTGAGGAGGAAGTAATTGAAATTGAGGATGTAACTGATGAGATTGATACAAAGATTCTTAAATTGGATGTAAAGCCTGAAAATTTTATAATTACAAATGAACCGTGTAGTGAAATCCCTTCACTAAAGGTTAACTCTAAGGCTATTCCTAAGGTTAAGAAGGAACAAAATTTTGCTAATAAAAAATCAATTTCTTCTAAACCAATCATAAATAATTCCAAAGTAAATCAACATCTTTTTCACGTGCCAATTCACCTTGCAAATTTCAATGTGCCTGTTCAGTAAATAGAAATATCAAATCCTCATCAGTTTTGCAACCTCACTTTCAATCGGTTGTTGAGAGAAGATCCTATTTCTACTGCAAAAAACAGGGTCATTTGATAAGTGTTTGTCCGTTGCTTTCTAGACAACGGTTTGGTAAGACAGTGCCTAGGTCTTCAGTTTACAGAAACTTTTCAAAATCCTCACCTAAGCACAGTTTTATGTCTCCCAAACTTGTCAAGAAAACTGACAAGATAATGTCGGTTACACCTAATCGGCAATCTCTTGTCAAAAAGCAACCATCTAAACCTCTACAGGTTTGGAAAATCAAAGAGTCCAAAGAAGACTCTTCATCCCATAATACCCCATCAGTTAAAGAGTCCAAAATTCTGAAAAATCATGTACTCACTGATGTGGTTATTATGGATGACTCTGGTAGACCCAAGTCCGTTAAGGCTTGGGTCTCACAATCAAACTAATTTCTCTATTTTTTGTGTGCCTACAGCCATCAGAAGAAGTAATCAAGAGCAAATGGTATGTAGATAGTGGTTGTTCTCGGCACATGACAGGCAACATATCTCTACTCTCCGATGTTCTACCTGTTAAAGGAGGATATGTTGCATTTGCGGGTGATAAGGGTGGAGAAATTACTGGTAGGGGAACTCTCACTAATGGATCAGTGAGTTTTGACAACGTGAACTATGTGGAACAATTGCATTATAATCTTCTTAGTGTATCACAAGTATGTGATAAAAAGTTCACAACAGTGTTTACGGATACGGAGTGCTTAATACTCAAACCAGGCTTTCAAATAGCTGAGGAATGGGTACTCATTCGAGCACCGAGGACAAAAGACACGGATGTCCTTGACATGAGTACTGTGTCGACTTCAACATCTGAACATACATGTCTGTTGTCCAAAGCTACTCCAAAGGATTCCCTTTTATGGCACAGGCGAATGGGACACATAAATTTTCGTAAGATGAACTATCTTATAAAAAATGAGCTTGTTACTGGTGTGCCTAAACTCACATTCAGTTTGAATGATAACTGTGTTTCCTGTCTCAAAGGAAAACAACACAAGCAGTCCCATAAGTCGAAGAAGGTGAATTCCAATGCATCGCCCCTAGAACTATTGCACATGGATTTATTTGGGCCGGTTAATAAGAGGAGTATGGGAGGTAGTACTTATTGCTTAGTAGTTATGGATGACTACTCTCGTTTTTCTTGGGTTTACTTCATTTCTACAAATGATGAAGTCCCCGAGATTTTAATATATCTGTTTGACAAGTTAGAAAACTTGTGTGGAAAGAGAATCAAGAGGATTAGAAGTGATAATGGAACGGAATTCAAAAACAAAACAATTGAGATGTACTGTTTAAGGAAGGGTATTCATCATCAGTTCAGCTCTGCTTATACACCTCAACAAAATGGTGTCGCTGAACGCAAGAACAGGACTCTTATTGAAGCTGCGCGTACTATGCTATCCGACTCTAAGCTTCCAATCACTTTTTGGGCAGAGGCGGTAAATACCGCGTGTTTTGTTTTAAATAGGGTTTTGATGGTTAAAAAGGAAAACAAAACATGCTATGAGTTGTTTAACAACCGTAAACCAAACTTACAATTTATGGAGCCCTTTGGATGTCCTTGCAGCATTATGTCACGTACTCAAAAGGACAAGTTTGGTGAAAAATCAATGGATGGAATATTCTTGGGATATTCTGTAAATTCTCCTAACAAGAGAGTTTACAATTTATCTACAAAGCGTATTGAGGAGCATTATGAAGTCAAGTGTTTACGCTATACAGCTCCTCCCGAAGGCAAAGGACCAGAAAATCTGTTTCAGTATGATAGTTTCTTTGACTCATTTAATATTCCGACCCCTGAGAATGTTGATGATGAAGAAACTATTGTCACTCTTCTACATGGTTTGGATATTAATGTAGATCACACTTCATCTGCACCACCTGTCCAACCTAATACATCTTCCACCTCAGCATCAACACCATCAGTTGATACACCAATTCTAACAACAGATCCTCCATCACCTCAACCGTTAGATATGGCCAGTCCTTCAGAAGAAAATGTTGAAGCCAATGATCCTCCATCCGAGAACAATGATACTGAAGGAGATCTTAATAACTTGGAACTAGTTATTGTGCCTAACTCAATTCCACAGACTCGGATTCATAAGACTCACCCCACTGATAATATCATTAGTGAGTTAAGTAAAGGTGTTCAAACTAGACATCAACTGGCTGTGACCGACACGTCTACTTCAACTTCTGAAGCATCTCCTACAGCCTCCTTGGAATGTCTTGTCACTGAGATGGAATAATGTTTTCTATCTCAAGTTGAACCAAAGAAAACAGCTGATGCGTTAAAGGACCCACATTGGGTCGAAGCGATGCAAGAAGAGTTGCATCAATTTAATAAGCTGAAAGTTTGGGAATTAGTTCCTCTACCCAAGGGTGTCCATGCAATTGGAACTCGTTGGGTGTATCGTGTGAAGAAGGATGATCGCGGTGTAGTGATCAGGAATAAGGCTCGATTAGTAGTTCAAGGATTTACTCAAATTGAAGGATTGGACTACGATGAAGTATTCGCCCCTGTTGCTAGACTGGAATCTATTCGCATATTTTTGGCTTATGCTTCATTTAAAGGTATTCGGGTTTATCAACTAGACGTAAAGAGTGCATTTCTGTATGGACAAGTTGTGGAGGAAGTCTATGTCAGGCAACCTCTTGGATTTGAAGACTCGGTACATCC
The DNA here is from genome assembly GCA_963422505.1 of Pseudognaphalium luteoalbum. Classification (NCBI taxonomy): domain Eukaryota; kingdom Viridiplantae; phylum Streptophyta; class Magnoliopsida; order Asterales; family Asteraceae; genus Pseudognaphalium; species Pseudognaphalium luteoalbum. Next base: position 40,736,157 of record OY730192.1, read on the forward strand.
GAATTATGTCTTCAAATTAGACAAGGCTTTGTATGGTCTTCACCAAGCACCACGAGCATGGTACGAGAGGCTGTCTACACATCTACTCAAGCATGGATTTTCAAGAGGCCAGATTGACAACACTCTTTTTACAAAAAGGTCCAAAAATGATTTGTTACTTGTGCAGGTATATGTGGATGACATCATCTTTGGCTCTACAAGTAATGCTCTCTGCAAGGAATTTGAGCAACTTATGAAGTCTGAGTTTGAGATGAGTGCAATGGGAGAACTCACATTCTTTCTAGGTGTCCAAGTTGAACAATCTGACAAAGGCATTTATATCCATCAGTCAAAATATGTCAATGACATGTTGACTAGGTATAATTTGCATGATTGTAAGACTTATAGCACCCCCATTGAGGTATCTCACAAACTTGGACCAGCTGAGGAAGATGATGATTGTAATGAGAAGGACTATCGTTCAATGATAGGTTCTCTTATGTACCTTACTGCTTCAAGACCATACATTGTTTTTGCTGTTTCTTTGTGTTCCAGGTACCAAGCTCACCCGAAGGTTTCTCATATGAAGGCAGTTCAGCGGATTTTTGGGTATCTCAAATATAGACCCACTCTTGATCTATGGTACTCAAATGAAGACGACTTCACTTTAGCTGCGTATTCAGATTATGGCGGATGCAACAAGGATAAGAAGTCCACATCTGGTGGATGTCAGTTTCTTGGACCGCGCTTAGTGTCATGGCAGTGTAAAAAGCAGACAACCGTCTCAACCTCCACAGCCGAGGCTGAATATATTGCTGCTGCCAGCTGTTGTTCACAGTTTCTGTGGATTCAGCATCAACTTCGCGATTATGGTTTCATCTTAACTCTTACTCCTATACATATAGATAACACTGCAACCATATCTATCACACGCAATCCCGTACAGCACTCTAAAACTAAACATATAGAGATACGATTTCACTTTATACGGGATTTCTATGAGAAACATCTTATTGACCTTATCCAAATAGAAACACTTAAGCAAAAGGCTGACTTGTTTACTAAAGCCTTTTCCCGTTCTCGTTTTGATGAATTAGTTTCTATGCTTGGCTTACGATTTTTTAAATCGTTACAGTGACGTTGATTTTAATATAAAAAAAAAAATATCGCAAGAGCCACACTTTATACTTCTTAGTATTAAAGTAATGCATTATTGCTACATCTATAAAAAGACGTTGGGTTGTGTCTGTAAACAACTTGGGATATGATAGTACATTAAGTATCATTCACGAAATGCAACTGTTAAATGTTATATCTGATGTATCAGTAGGTTTAGTAATGTATTTATCATAAATTTCTTAACATACAGCTTCATCATATGATATGTTCATAGGCAACTCTCTATTTGTTCTCGGAGATATTAAACAGTAACTTCAACTACTTGTTAATTTTATGTAGTAAACATCATATGACGTACGGCGGTGTGTCTTAATTCCTATATTTAATATGGACAATGTTTATATGCTGAAATTTTATATCAACTTATTTGGGGGATATAGTATTGGTTTACTTTGTTGTACGTCGGCACAGACATGGTCTCTGATACTATATCTTAAAAATTAAACAACTGCGAGTTAATCAGACTTGCAAAATCTTAGAGCTTCAAATACAAATACATACTTAAGTCAAGTTAAGTCGCTTTGTTGTACGGAAATACAGACCTGTCACCAATGACTTGACGAAAATTGATTTTGTTTAAACCTGAATCAAGATAAGTCGCTCTGTTGTACGTAAGTACAGACCTGTCACCAATGTATTGATTCTTAAAAATAAGTTTCATATAATTTTTCTTAATATAAAGATTAACCATATGTAGATGTTAGGGGTATGTCATATGTGTGAACTGCAAAAGATTGAACATACTAACAATAAAAGGTTATCTCTGATGAATGAAGGTTAGTTGTTTAAGCGGATAATGATATGAACAATTGTCTTGAACTGTGTGTTATTAAATTTATTTTAAATATGTTATGTAAATTTAAAGAGGACAAGTATACTGATAATTGGAATAACAGCAAACATATGTAAAGTAATGTATGATGACTTAATATGATCCCTAACCAGACCCAAAACAATCCCGTCACCAAAAATAGTGTATTCGTTTTGAATTCTTAGTTAAGTTATAATTATTTTAATATTTTTTGTCTTACTTAAAGTCAAATGTCACTGAATAGCCAAAACCGAATCGCGGAAGAATTTGAAAGTGTTAAAAATTTTCAAAAATTTTAAGTCTGTGACACTCACTGAGTGTCGCATCTAGTGTCGCTTCGAGTGTCGCCTATAGTATAGAGTATATAAATGCCACCGTGCGGCATTTATCATCACATTTCCTGCGACACTCACATACGATTCTGCGTCACTCGCTCTCGTTTAAGCGACACTTGCTTTGTATCGATTTTTGCTGCGATTTCTTGGTGATTTTTGAAATCTGTGCTTTGAATCTTCTTCTTCTACTTCACACGAACATTAAGGTACTAATTTCAATCAAAATCCTTCATTATTTAGTGATAATCTGTAGGTTGTAGTTACGGGTTTTAGGGTTTGGGTGATTTCGAACGTATTGATGTGTATAAAGGGTTAATTTCGTATGCATTATTATCGATATACATGTATCTCCCAAGTTATTACCCTAGGTTATCTTAGTTTTGCAATTTTGTAAAAATTTGAATTCTGGGTTTACGGTTTCTGGGTTAGTGTTCATCTTTGCGACACTCGAAGCGACACTCGCCTTAAGTGTCGCAACTTGGTAATTCGAACACTATCTGCGTCACTCAACTTGAGTGCCGCCTTTTGCTATGCGTCACTCGATTAAGTGCCGCCTTGTCTCTTGCGACACTTACCATAAGTGCCGCCTTTAAAGGAACATCAATTAGTTGCGTCACTTAATTAAGTGCCGCCTTATCTTTTGCGACACTTACCTTAAGTGTCGCCTACAGTTCTCCTTAAGTGTCGCCTTTTTATTTGCAATGTTGCGACACTTACCTTAAGTGTCTCATGGTGAATTTTTAGGCTTCTGAGCGACACTCACCCAAGTGTCGCTACTTCAATTAGCGACACTACTGAAGTGTCGCCTAAAGGTAATTTTGAAAGATCAGTTTATACTTTATTTGTTCTAACGGTATAACTTTTCTTTGTGTATTATCTATGTCTTATTTTTGTGCAGATGGCAAACTTAGCTATTTATGCTCGCCGCACGCATCCACGACATAATGTGGTGGCTTTTCTCGATGATACGCACGCCAACTCGATTCCGTTTCATCCGATGATTCAGTTTTTGCGTCGCTCGAGGATTCACCATGCTATCACTGCTTCATGTCCAATCTACCTGAATCAAATCGAGGAATTTTATGCAAATGTTGTGATTAACACAGAAATAGACTATCGAAGGATTTTATCAACTGTTTTTGGTCATCGTATTGAAATTACGGAGGATACGATACGAGAAGTTTTGGGATTTGATGATAATTCTGAGTTTCCAACTCAGTTTGAGAACAGTTTTATCGCTGGTGGTCTTCAGCGTATGGGTTATCCGGCTATTCCTCCAGATCAATATAGGAAACAACATTTGAGCAGAGTCTGGAGGTACTTAGCACACATTATCATTGTGTGCCTCTCGCCAAGGAAGGCGGGATTTGATGGGATGAGTTACGGAACAATCTCCCTGATGCTGGGTTTGGTTTACAACAAATCTTTCAACTACTCTGGATACATCTTTGGGCATCTAGTGGACAATCTACGAGCTGGAGATCACATGTGGTTTATGTATCCACGTTTTTTGCAGCTGATCCTGAATTCCCTGAATCTAGGGATTCAGCCTGACCCAAGGTCGATTCTGACCTTGACTCCGATGCTGGTCAGGGTATTTGGGGATTGTGCAACACCCCCAAAGGGTCAGGCAGTTCTGCCTGATGTTCCGTTATTCGGCCACGTGATTGATGAAGAATATGTGGCTCCGCCGGATAATGGGTTTCTTGATGTTGCAGCTCCACCACCGCAAGTTGATGAAGCGGTTTGGGAAGAAGTTCTGGTTGACATTGAAAATTTTCCAACTTCTACACCTGCTGCTGTTGCTACAACCTCCGCTGCTGATAAGGGCAAGCGGGTTCGAGATTCTTCAGACACAGAATCCGATGTCGTTCCTCAACAACGTCGTCAACGAACCTCGACTGCTGCTTCTGATGATATTCAGCCACAGCCGGAATTTTTGAAGAAATTGATGGAGGATATGGCGCAGATGAACCAGATGCTTCAAGATCAACAAGCTCTTTTACAGGTTCAAGCGTCAAGACTTTTGGAGTTAGAGGCCACGGCTGCTCGTGTACCGGATCTTGAGCGTCGTGTGTTAGATTTGGAATCTCTGGCTGTTGTTCCGGGGGAGTTAGATCCTGAAACCACAGGCCATGATAATGTAAATGTAATCAATGATTCTGAGATTAATGAAAATATTAATTTGGATTACTTTGCGTCGTCAGCTCACGTACCTGGCCAACCAGTACCATTAAATGTAGATTACTCGCATGCTAATCTTGAATATCTACAAAGTCTTGTATTTGGAAATGTTGAGAATGAGGGTCCAAACATGTTTGCCGATGATGTTCAATTTGAACCTGATGAGGTTTCTGATGAAGATGAGTTTGAGGATAATCCATATGAGGAGGTAGAATCAGATGATGATACCGTTCCTGCTGATTCTCCTGCAGCTTCTGCCGAACCATCTTCCCATTCTGCTGGTACTTCAACATCTACTGCTCAACCTAGAAAGTATCCAGAATGGATTTTGCCTCCAACGCCCGAGTTGAAAAGATGCCGAGCATATTCTGTTCGTGGAGACTTATCTGGGCTTATAAAAAGCTGGAAATTCGATGCTGATTTTCGATTGTTTGTCATCAAAAGGCAAGATGGTATTCAATATTTTAAGGCAAGGCTAGATCATTTGACTACATTACCGAAGGTTGATCTAAATCGACTAGCTCAATTGAATATGATAAATCCCACTGATAATCGAGAAGCTGAATTCTTTCAGCAAATACTGCATCGAGAAATAAATACAAAGAAATTAAAATGGATTCGACCAGTAATGGGAATTAGATTTTCAAATAAGAAGAAGTTGGACCCGAGGACGCGCCAACCCATATATGGTTATCATTATCCTCCAACCAAGAATCTTACCCAAGTGCCATTTGAAAAGTTACCATTTGATGTGCTGGGAAATTTTAGGTTCTTGTGGTATGACACAGTTACTGGAGAGGCGGTTATTAAATATTTTTCTCAAAAGGGACCGGGTCGTGATGCTAAAGAATGGAAACATGTTACTGGCTACACTCTTAGAGTTTTTGATCCTCTTAGCCTGATTAACATGTCAAAGAATGATCTTCAAGCTCTTCACGGTAACAGATTGCAATTTGATATGATTGATCAAGAAGATGATGTGAGGTTTCAGAGAGTTGTGGATCTCTGTATTGCTAAGGGAATTCATGCTGGTGGGAATCTCCCGACAGACTGGATCTGATATTGAAGATATTTTTAAAGACCAAGCTGAAGACACGGGGGAGTTTGTTGAGTCATATTAGTGTGTCTGTCAGTTGGTCTTGAGTCTGTAATAGCTTAGATTAGAAAATAGATAATTTTCTGTTTTGAGTGACACTTATCTAGTGTCGCATTCAGGCGACACTCAGTAAGTGTCGCACTAGGGTTATGATCTGCGACACTTAGCAAGTGTCGCAGAATCAATTTGTTTGTATATATAGAGCCATCACGACTCATTGCAAAGGTTGGACAAAACCTATGCACAACTTGTCGACTAAAACATCTGTAAACAAGCTAGAATTCGTTTGTTATTAATATACAAAGCGTTCTTATTCAATATCTTATTGTTTTGATTTATAGTTTATGCTCGTTACTTCAATCGTGTGAGTCCGCCACACAATTGGTTCAAGTGATCTGTTCTAGATCCTAAGCAAAGGGACAACATATATATATATATATATATATATGTGTGTGTGTGTGTGTGTGTGTGTGTTTTGTATTCCATTTCAAGCTTTCATCAATTCTCTTTCTTCTTTCAACCTAATATCATCATTTATTATACAAAACGTCTTCAAACAGAGACATTAAGTCTGTAATAATCACTAAATTTCGTGTTATCATTGATGAAGAGGCTATTAGGAAATTCCTTTTTGAAATGATTGTTGAAGATGCTAACAAGTCATTCAAAGATTTGGAAGAAATTATTCTTCAAGTTAACAAGTTGTCATCATGTTCATTCAAGAACTGTACACTAGCAACTCTGTATGAACATCTGAAACTGCAAGAACTTTACATTAATATTTTATTGAAGTGCTAAACTCTGTTGCTGAAATTCAAGAAAAAATGATGTTTTTCTTCAATCCACTGTTAAATTTGTAGTAATTGTTACTTATTGCGTTTTTCATGTTTGTGTATATCTAATTTTATGTTATCAAGTATTATGTTGTAATGCTTCCTAATGAAATTTGCTTTAATGTTTTCATTATGTAATCGTTTCTTATTATTATAATAGTATTTTTACTTGAATGTTTACACACAAAATCTATAGATTATAAGTCTTGAATGCAAGTTTTATGATATTGGGCCGATCCAAGATGCAAAATGTTCATATAAATTTGAATTGGGTCACCAAATAGAAGAGATTAGATCCTGGGCCTGTAACGTTTTTTTTTGAAAGTTTTAAATTTGAGTGTGTGTTGGTTCTTCAAGAATCTTGATAACCAGTTTTTTCATGTTCTGTACATTGGTCCTCAAAATCTATTATAAGCAGGCTTTGATCATTAATTTTTTTTTTATCAAAACTAATAATCAAATTCATATTGTGTATTAATTATTTAACTAACCCGTGCAATTATGGGTTGATTCACTAGTTCTTTTTGTGCAAGACTTCCATCATCGATTGTATGTGGTTTATTGGGCCAAATTGCTCTGACTTTGGGTTTTATTTCACAACCCATGGACCTAAAACATCGTATATCATAAAATCCTTATTCGGAACCCATGGGCTAACTATTCAGTGATGTTATTATTATTTTTTCCTTCAAACATATGTACTTAACAGATATTTTAAACTTTTAAAGTAACATTTTCCTTTATATGCCGGCTGATAAACCTTTTTAACGACGTGGTTTTGACATCATATTCGGAGACATACTATTTTACGAGGACCAAACTCACCGTTACACATTTGATCAAACTTTACCCGTCACCTACTAGTCTCGAATAAATGAAAAGACGAAAGTGAGCTACGAGATTTAGTCAAGTATATTAAGAAGATCAAAAAAATTGAATTGATCATAACAGACTTACCGATCAAAACAAAACTCAACCCTAATTACATCTAAGCCATTCAAAACATTTATATTTTGTCATCACATACCCATATTTATCATGTGAATAGTGCGATCTATTAGTACTAACTTAATTAGGCCACTGAATATTTTAATGCACGTGCTTTTAGTTACGAATTACAATCTTCAACGTTCATCTTCAAAAACTAAAATCCCGGCGCCCGCAACACAACTCAAAATCTCAATCTCAAATCAACGTACGAATGCGAATGTTGAATCAACTTGATGTGGTTGAGTTGACTTGCCAGCGAAACTTTATCATGTTTTTTAGACAAAGATTGACAACTTTGATTAATGGATACCTTTTTAAAAGCGTGAAATGAAATAATACAACAGTCTAATTCGAAGGTGTATATAATTGTGATGAAATGAATAGGGAACGAAAGAGTTGGGCCGAAGTAGATACGAGTTTGGCAAGTACATCGTCGATAAAAATGAAAGTCGCTAATTAAAAAGGGGTGTTCTAGATTTGGTTAATTAACCTCGAAATTATGTGAAACTCTATATTCAAACTCAAATGTACGTAGCCGATATATCAAATGCACGTATATTAAATTTGTGTTAATTACTGATAACAAATTGATGCTATATCTATTTTTAAGTAACTAAGTACTCGTAAGTATAGATTCCTATATAACCTTGAAAAAGAAAAAGAAGTTTGAAATGAAGTTATAGATGAGTTTAGTAATCTGTAACCCAAAAGTAATCAACTTAACTTTCCCACTCTTTAAAATAAAATTCCAAATGATTTGGTTAATTGGACAACGTATTGCTAAAGTGGTAAGTGTTTGGTGAATGCATGCTAAAGGGTTCAATAGTAAAAGTTAGACAAATGATTTCATTGTTATAATCATCACCAACGATTAGGAATGGCAATTGACGTCTAATCCGATTAATATCTACCCGATTCATTCATCAATTGTGAATATGAATGATATAAATGGATGCAAGATGTAGATATGGATGTTGATGAATACTAAATCAGACGTGAATGACAAAACTATCATTCATGGATTCACCATTCACCACTCGAAATAGATATATACGTGTGTAAAATTGCATATAAATATACTAATGTTATATATTAAAAAAATGTATATGAATTATAAACTATTATAATTAATTAGTTTGCTAATACGATTCATATAGTTTTGAAACAATAATGGTTTGATACTTTGATACTCAAAGGTTTCATTTTCTTTTGTTTTAACCATTCTAAAAAAATTTCCTCACAATTTGATCCTTCAAATTTTAAACATTTTGTGATTTAACCATTCCACAAGTTTTTTGAAAGTGCTGAAGTGGTGCAAAGGTCAGCATTTCTCAAATAAATGCAAAATTAACACATTAACAGGTATGAGTGATCTATAAGGTGTAAAGATTATTGTTAACATTACTATACATCATGTGATTTGTCCCATTGTTAATACATAATTGCTTATCAAAAAGTATTTTTGGCATCCAACTTTAAAACTAATTACTATATTATTGATTTCGTTAGAGAAAGATCAATCAAAATTAAATAGCATATCATCGTATGATTAGATAATATAGATATTGACATCTTAAAGAAATTTATTAAAAAGAGCACCCATTTGAATATATTATCCATGACAAGACAATCGACATAAAGCAAGTGATTAAAACTTAACGGAATATGATTAGCAACTTCTAAAAGGTTAGTTACATTTACGATAGGTGATAAACATAACACCCATATTGTTTCATACACCATACAATATAAGAGACAAAACTCAGAGTACAAGTATATAATAGGGGTAAGGACATAAAAATACAATTAACTATCATCTAATATTTATAGTATGTATTCAACTATTCGGGTTTCCATTGTATGTAACAAACTATTTATTTCTTTCCAGTATATGTAATTTTCGGCATTTTTTCCACGTGTCATCTAATTAAGGTGTCGCGTGTCATCCTTACACGTTGACACGTCACCAAATTGCATACAATAGAAAGAAATAAATAGTTTGTTACACACAATGAAAGCCTGAATAGTTGAGTACATACTATGAATGTCAGGTTATAGTTAATTACCTTTTTATGTACTTACACCTATATAATAACATAATTGTGATATATGAATCAATTTATATGGTATATTCATCATCTCCTTGTACGTTTATATGTATAATCCTTTTTAAAAAGAAAAAAGGTCATACACTCATATCGATCATCTCCTTATACGTTTATAACTTTTTATGTGTTGAAATAAAAAAACTAGTAATTTTATCTTTACTGCATCTTGTATATTTTTACCGCATCTTATCTTTTTAAGTATTTTTTACAGAGTCTTTAATATTAGAAGTTTTTTGATTGATTTTTTTTTGACATTTTTTGAATAATATTTCGGGCAATTTTTTTGGTCAGGTTCAAAACTTTGTTATAATTGCAAAATAGTCTCTGTCATTCCTTCCCCTTTTGTTCTCCTCTGAATCGTTCCCTTTTATTTAATATTATCGATTCTATACTATTTCAAATATCACTATAGGAGAGTTAGTAGATGTTCAATGCAAACTGAATAAACAAGTTTTATAACAAGTTTGAGGTATTAAATACAATTAGTTTCAATATAGGGAAATCATAAATTGGGTATATATGTAATTTTCTCTATATTGAAACTTCAGAAGTATGATTTCAAAATAACATGAACAAAATAAGTTTCTTTTATAAGAATGCATTTGTTCATTTTTATCTATATAATATAATGTGCACAATTTCAATTTGTCTTTGGTTTACATATTAAAAAGTGGAGTGTTCCCCACTAATGTAATGTGAACTGACATTACCTTAACCATATATGTAAAAAGCAAATTACTTTACCATCCCTCTGTTATGAACAAACAACAACAATAATAATGAAATAAAAGATTGAAATATGTCTAAATTAACTTTAAAGTTTGTATCACAAATTAACTTAGAGCGTGGAGCCGTGGATTGTGGTGTTTAACTTGCTACACTTCGATTGACGTATATAACTTGATGGTAAATGTAGTGATCTAGTCACGAATGGTTAGAGTTTGTTCTTGAAATCACGAAAGTGATTCCATGTTGTATGAGGTAACCGTTTGTTGGATAATATAGACAATGAGCATATATTATATATGTGAATCATGTTCGAATTACTTTTCAAAGACAATATTTAAACTACGTTCATGAAATTTGTCCTTGAATAATTAAAGATATCAATGTTTTTTGGAATGAAATCGATGGTCAAAGCGTTATTATGTGCGTGTTTTTCAAATGTATGCAATTATGCAGATTGTGTCATATCAACAAAAAACACGACAGTTATGAAAATAAATAAATCCGGCTTCAACGTATCTAGATGTTTTTTTGGGTATAGTCTATTTTGTTATTTTTTCGGGGTGCTGCCCCGACAACGCAAGGAAGCGCGACCACATCCATGGGCTTTTCCCCTTGGACCCCGTTAGAGGTGTTGCCCCTAAGATCCCACAAGGGGGTGTGATCCCCTTGACCCCACAATTTTGGTTGTGCCTAATATTTAGTAATTTTGTTGGATAGACACTCTACATTACCTAATATGTGTCTACTACTCCGCTAGTGCATCAAAATATACAACAACCTTAACCTTAGAGAATATGAGGTTTTTTAGTGAGAGAATTACGGATTTTAAAACATATACTTCTCTTAAGATAATTGTAGCTATGTAAACCGTGTGTTATGTGATATTGCAAATGCTTTCCCTTTATATAAAAAGCTAGGGTCACCGTGAAATGGAAGTTTACGTGATGAACAATTTCACAGCTTAAAAATATTTTTATTTAAGTTTGTACCAAAATAAGTGTATACTTCATTTTACTAATCTACTCGAAGTTTATTTATTCATAAAACTGATTTATAGAAAAGTGTACAAAATATATGGTTTAAAGTGTTATTTTTCTTTTACACAATGTAATTATCATGCATTTCTCGAATATTGTGTAATGTGATTGTGGACCTATTTTGAGATTATATAATTGTACTTTTTAGAAAAGATATATTATACACACATATATATACTACCTATGTGAAGGGTCATTTAACTCATATATCTTATAATAATATAAAATTTATATATATACAAAATTATTTTAGATTCCATTAACCTATCATTTTACATTTCGAAGAATCTCCTATCCTATAATTTTTGAGTCTTGGTAATAAATAATTGTAATAAATATTGAGTAATAATAATAATAATAATAATAATAATCTACAATAGTATAATTTGTGAGTTTTACAATAATAATAATAATACTATAATTTTTTTATTTTTCGATAATTAATAATATCATAAATGATTTATAATTATATTACAATTTTGAGTTTAGTTAGTCATATAGTCATAGAACATATTATAATTTTGAGTTTATCGACTTAGTCATATACAATTTTGAGTAATAAATTATTGAATTAATTATTATAGTTTCACTAATATAATATTGAAAAGTAAGTTTACGTACATGACGGAATACTTCAGTTTCCTATTTCGAATTTAAGTATTATTTAATGATGTCATACATAATATATAATTATATTACAATTTTGAGGGTTCAATTAGTCATGAAGAATAGTAAAATACTACAATTTTCAGTTTAGTTATAATTTTGAGTAATAAATTATTGAATTAATTACTATTGTTTTTACTAACATTGAAAAGTACGTTTGCGCACATAACTTGAATCCTTCATTTTCCTACTTTATAATTAAAGAAGTATAATGGTAAGTTCTATTGTCAATAATTAATGGTGAAAATCAATACCTAATCCTTGCACAATCTCTTTGGCTACATAATTTAATTGTAGGTTATTCCTAACAATGATTATAACTCTTTGAGGTTATTATTTCAGTTTTGATCCTAAGTGGTATGTAGAAAGACATAGTTTGATAGTATTTAATCAACTTTAAGTGGAATCCTTTCATTATCCTAATAATAAAAGATTAAAAACTATTCCAACTCAATTAATTTGAAAACGTTTATTATCTGTAAATACTTTCACGTGTCATATTCTTAGTTAACCAGTTACACAAGGTGTATTAAATAGCAAATTAAATTGTGAGCTTTTGTTGTCTATAAATACATCATTTTTGATTTCAAATGATCTGTATAATTAAAATCTCACATATTTTTTCAATGTCACCTGATTTTATCTTCTCAACATTAACATTGAGTTTCCATTTAGAAGGTGAATATCGAAGTTATTACGGGTCCTAATGTCATTCTATTAAAAGATTTTCTTGATGCGCATATAAGATTATGTATGCATTTTTACCATCTTTGGATTTTCTTTCTATAGTCAATTAGAGTCCATGTTGTGTAATATCATTATTGTTTGATTACTGGTAAGCTATTTTTTGCTTTGCACGTCTTTTGGGTGTTGGATGTTTCTAATCGTGTCATCACTTGACGTTGAGTATCAAATATCATAAGGATAAGCCTAGGATTTACGATACTAAGAAGATGTACAAAGTTTTGTTAGAGATTTGAGTGTCTTAAGATGATGAATTTGTTCAAGAATTAACATTCCTCATTAGATGCGTTATCGTATTCGACTTGGTTGTGAATATATGTTGTATTAGTATATATTAGAATTATAGCGTTATGTATCATTCATGAACGACAGAAAAACAAGTCGATGATATGTGACCACCTGATTATATATATAATTAAAATTTTATAATTTCTATAGTTTTTATGCTAATCAAAATCAACAATTGTTGGGAATTGATGTTAATACTGTTACTAATACTGTTGATTGAAGAATGCACAAGGCATTAACACTGTTAGTGTTAATGTTACTACTGGTATTAACACTGTTAGTGTTAATGGTTACCACTGTCTTCAGAGTTACAACTGTTATCGAAGATTGAAGTGAAGACAAGAGTTACAACTGTTAGTAATAGTTTCAACTGTTAGAGTGTTACAACTGTTAGTCTGGTTTACAACAGTTAACACTGTTTAGGCTAGTTACCACTGTTGGTTGGTAAGTCTAGTAAATTGTACAAGTGTTAACACTGTTCTATAGGAAATACCACTGTTTGTATAGTTGTGGTAGTTAACACTGTTTATGTATAGAATAGGCGGAAAAGATAAAGTTTGAATAATTATGGAGTGTAACAGTTTCCATGATTATAGGAGATTGTTTAGCAGGACTCTATGGGATATAAATAGAGATCCTAAACCTAGATTAGGTTAACATTAGTTTTACGTAGCTTCAAGGTTTTGTAACCCTAATACAGTTCAGTGTATTCGTCTTATATTATTAATAAGATTGAAACTTTTGATAGTAACTTTGTTTTATTGATTTTATTATTGATCTTCATAATATTATTGAGTGTGATTCCGCAAATTCTCAGTAATAATTCAAAACTTGTGTTAATCTAATAAGTTTATTAGATCGATCTTGGTTTATCAACAATGATGATATAACATGTTATAATCCAAGACAAATTAACCTATACAAATTTGTTTATTACATTAAAATTTTCGATCTATACTCAAATAAAACTTCATACGTAGTATAGTATTTCGTTGTAAACTTTTATATGAAAAAGTTATAGTAAATCATCTGGTAAATGAGTACAACATTATGGTCAACAATAATGTAAAACAATAATCAAGAGTGATATCAACTCAAAAAATGTATATGAATTTTGATGCATGTCATTTCTAATCGCCATTAGTTATCATAAGGTAATAAATAACTGGAGTTTGTAAACTAAAGGAGAAATCACAAAGTTGGTTTAACTAAGGTGTTTCTTTATGATATGATTAAAACTTCTACGTAAATATAATCAGTAAAGTTAAGAACTGTGCATCGCACGGGCCAACATTTCTAGTAATAATATCAAATTGAGACAAACTATTATTAGGGATTATAATCTATGCTTGCTTATTAAAGATTTCAGTTTTTTCTCTTTTAAACTTAATAATCTAAATATGAAACTACACATTTTATGTTTAAAGATGGAAATTATAACGTACTAATAAACTATAAAGTATAAACCTAGTCAGGGGACTCCTGTAATGCTATACCCATCCAAGATATGGGAGAGCAACTCTTATAGGGCGTGGCCTCAGGGGGCGGTTACTCGATCCCAGAAGAGTAACCGCTTGTGAAGATGATCGGGTGAACCAAAGGTTCGTCAGTTATTCCACGACTGCCTTTTAAAAAAAACATTACATATTATAACCATATCGTACAGTGATAATGTTAATTGGCTTTATCAATATATTCGGCTAAAAGCTTTTTAATACATAAATTATAAAATGGAAAATAATTTAACAATGCCAATGATTAGGTGCTATTAGCTTTAAAGGAAGCCCAATGATAAATACAACATGGCTTTTGATACATACAATAACATATATGCATTATAATATTATACAGTACAACAGTGTAATGCATATATTTGTTGTATGTATCAAAAACCATGTTGTATTTATCAACACCCTAAAGGAATGACTAGTTTTGAAAAAAATGAGGGTTCTAAATGTAGAAAATTTAGGATAATCGTTACCCTATTCTTTGTGTTGTCAACAACGGCATCCATGCTATTCCTTTATAGATAAATAGACTCATACAAAATTAAAATTAGCCAAATACCAAAGACCACTTGACCATATATTTCATAAGAACATTCTAAAAATCGACATGAAAAACAATGAGTATTCTTATATTTATTCAGCCATACATATTGAGTTGCATCAACTCTATATTAGTTAAAGAACAATATGTGACTAATAAATATTACTGCATAGTTTTTTATTTAACTGTGTTACATAGCTCGGGTACTTACTCTTATCTAATCGTCTAAAATCAAAAGAGTACAATGTTATCAAAAACTGCATCGTCATCATCATCATCTATATATATATTTACGCTAATTGTTTAAGTTAAAGACTTTTAGATCGTCAAAAATCATAAAATTACGCTTTTAATCAAACCTAAATAAATTCTCCATTAAATAGCCTATATATATTGCTCCAACCTTCAAGAATCTTTCCTTCACTTCATACTCCCCTTTCATTTCTTCCAATCCAACACAACCAAGAAAATCCGAAGAAATCACTCCCAACAAGGTATCTCAAACACACACTTCTTTTTTACTCTTTTCTATACACAAAACATTTTATATTTATATTTATATATAGTGTGCCCCACATCATTGTATTAATTATTCACCGGTCTGTGTTTTTTATACGTTTATGGTAAAAATTCCCAAATCTGTTCAAGTGTTCTTGCTGTCTGTTGTAATTTGTACACTAGTAAAAATAGATAAAAATCAATCAAATGCACCCAAACACATATCATTTTCCGGATCAAGATTATTCCCTTTTGTCAATTCAGAGAGACCCACAAGATTTCTATTATTACTTATACTACCATTTGTTTATCAATCTATCTACACTGTGTGTTTTGGGTGTTTCATGATCATCATCATCCATATCTCAAATTGGTATCTTTTAAAGCTTTAATCTTTATGTTTTGTTAAATTAGCTAATTAATTAACTATTTTCTTGATTTTAGATTCTACTTTATGAATCTATTTTCGTTTGCTTGAACTTTCTAGAGTATACTTTAGATGGATACGGATTATTTCACATGTTCTCTATTTCAAATATTAGTTTACACATAATAACATATATATTTTTATGTATGTGTATGAGGTGTTGATGTGTTAATTCACCTAAAGTCTGTTAGAGTTTAAAGTTTATTTTTATGTTCCAAAATTCAATCATTAGTTTGTAGAAGTTATGCTTTCTGGGGTTGACTTCTTTATCAAAAGAAGTCAAGCATTACTTTTCTATAATTTCATTGATTTAATATGAAGAAGCTCTTCCTATTATCATCTTTTTTACATGGGTGTGATCTAGTTACATTTTTATGATTTGGGTTTTGTTAATCTATATGAAATCTTTGACCTTTTTGTCAAAAAGTTCAAGAATATGATTCTTGTTATATAAAATTGTTGTAGGATCAAGCAATAATGTTGGAAAAGATGGAAAAAGGCTTTGAACCTGAAAAAGTAATTGAAGAATTTGAGAAATTGACAAAAGATGCTAAGAAGGTTCAAACTGAAACTCTAAGAAGAATTTTGAAAGAAAATGGTGAAGCAGAATATCTTAAAAAATGGGGTCTTGATGGTAGAACTGACCCTGAAAGTTATAGTTGTTGTGTCCCTCTTGTTACCCACAAAGATCTTGATCCTTTAATTCAACAAATTGCTGATGGTGCACCTCACCCTATTCTCACTGGCAAACCAATTACCACCATTACATTAAGGTATTTTGTTGTCTTTTTGTGCTATAATGGTTTGTACATTGTACACTAAGTTTGTTTGGTGTATTATCTTCAATAATTCTTTTGTTGAAAATTTGTAGTTCTGGGACTACCCAGGGGAAAAGAAAGTTTGTACCTTTCAATGATGAATTGACCGAAACGACAATGCAGATTTATCGAACTTCATTCGCCTTTAGAAACAGGTAAGTTTGTAAGACGAAAGATCTATTATTATGTCCAAGCAAATATTATTTCATATGATATTCTCGTGACTCATTCGTGCTTTTCCTTTAGTAATCTTTATGTGATTATGGTATGAATCTAGATTCTAGTCCGTGATTGTGGTGTGAATCTAGTCCATGATTGTGGTAGAAACAAGAGGTCTAAAGAAAATTAGGTTTATGTAACTTTGTATACATATTTTTGAATCGCTCATTTTGACTGAATGTATCAGTGTAGCTTTACAAAATATCTCTGGGTTGATGTCCATAAAATGTTATTAAGGGTGTATTTTTTAGAGTTAGGCAGAAGTTAGGGAAAGTGTGCTTTTCCTTGCGTCCTTGGTAAAAAGACTGCTCTATGACAGATTGGAGACCTTCTGACCAATGGTCATAATTAATTGACATTTTTAATGGCAATTAGGCTCTTCCTTAAATGAATCACTACTTTGGGTTACTGGGCGGATCTACTTTGAAAAGAGGGCATGTTAGTTCATACCTTGGAACTTTCTTTTTGTGTGACTTGATAGTTTCAACTTTAAAGTTGAAAAGGTAAAAAAATTTATGACGATAATGCATACCTATAATTTTTATGTATATGACTAATATTTGTACATAGGGAAATATCTCGTATAGCCTATGCTGTAGAGTACAAACGACTAAAGTATAATGAAACAAGTTTTAGAAAATTATACAGTTACTTTATGGATTCAAGCTTTGATTTTTAATTGTTTTCTTATGTGTAGGGAATTTCCAATTGGAAATGGAAAAGCTTTGAGCTTTATTTATGGCAGTAAACAGTTCAAGACAAAAGGTGGTTTACTAGCAGGTACTGCAACTACTAATGTATACCGCAGTGAACAGTTCAAGAAAACAATGAAGGACATGCAAACCCCGTGTTGTAGCCCGGATGAAGTCATTTTTGGGCCTGATTTTCAACAATCTCTATACTGTCATCTTCTCTGTGGGCTCATATTTCATGATGAAATTCAGGTTATATCTTCTACGTTTGCCCATAGCATTGTGCATTCGTTTAGGACCTTTGAGTTAGTCTGGGAAGAATTGTGTTCCGACATAAAAATGGGAAGTTTATCGACCCGAATCACTGTTCCAACAATTAAAACTGCCATGGCCAAGATCTTGAAACCGAACCCTGAGTTAGCAGATAAGATTCATGAAAAATGTTTGAGTTTGAGCAACTGGTATGGATTAATCGAGGAGTTGTTCCCCAATGTGAAATACATTTATGGGATCATGACTGGATCGATGGAACCTTATTTAAAAAAACTAAGGCATTATGCTGGTGGAATACCATTGCTGAGTGCAGATTATGGGTCTTCGGAAGGGTGGATTGGAGCAAATGTAAACCCGACCCGACCTCCTGAAATGGCTACTTTTGCTGTTCTTCCCAATATTGGGTATTTTGAGTTCATACCATTGAGAGAGATTGGTGTGGCTAGCCAAGGATATACTGAATCCGAGTCTGCATTGGTCTGCGTCGAGCCGAGAGCCGTCGGTTTGACTGATGTAGAGGTTGGTGAAGAGTATGAGGTTGTTGTCACCAATTTCGCAGGTACCAAGAATATTGGTCCTTTTATATATGATACTTATCCGAGGGTGCTTATGATTGCTTTATTTCAATCACTTGGTAGTATCTGCTTAAAAGCTAAGTAGGTGCAAACTTTCTTATTCTTTATAATAATATAGGCAGAAAAGCAGTTAACTGTGTTGTATTTTGCATATTTCCTGTAAAAATAGCGATAAGCACATACACACTTTAATAAGCAATCCCAAGCACCCCTTTGGTAGACAGTGCTTCTATCGTGCAAAATATAGTACGATTAGGCATGCAAACCATGAATAGTTCTGTTTTTACTTGGTTTTGACCCTTACCCGGATTATTTCTAAGATAAGGGATTTGGTTCGGTTAGATCCGATTTTATGGACCATTTTGATTAGTTGAAAGATGGGACATATTCACGTGTACCTTCTCAATGTGGTTTCCATGTGGGTGTTCGTAAGACTGGGCCAACTTGTTTCCTTGTCTTAAATTTAATGTTACCTACTTCAAGTTTGATATCTAGTTGCGTTTCCACAAGATGTACAACATGAGCATTAAGGTATCACCATGAAAGCTTATTAACATCAAGATCATTGAGAGTTGTTGACTGTTTGACTTTCCTGATGCAGGTTTGTACCGTTATAGGCTTGGTGATGTTGTTAAGGTTGTTGATTTCCATAACGCAACCCCGGAACTCCAATTTGTTTGTAGAAGAAACCTAATGCCAACAATCAACATTGACAAGAACACTGAAAAAGATTTACAGCTATCAGTTGAAGCTGCCGCCAGGTTGTTGGCTGATGAAAAACTTGAGGTAGTTGACTTTACGAGTCAAGTTGACCTCTCTTCGGAGCCAGGACATTACGTGATATTTTGGGAGGTAAGTGGGGAAGCAAGTGAGGAGACACTTAAAATGTGTTGCAATTGTTTGGACTCGGCATTTATTGATGCCGGTTATGTGAGTTCCAGAAAGGTCCATGCTATTGGACCATTGGAGCTCAGGGTCCTTAAAAAGGGGACATTCCAAAAGATTTTGGATCACTACGTTGGGTTGGGATCCACCTTAAACCAGTTCAAGACACCGCGGTGTGTGGGCCCTGCTAATCACACGGTGCTGCAGATTCTCTGCAACAATGTTGTAAGAAGTTATATTAGTAGCGCTTTTGATTAGGGTTCTTATGGGGGTAGGGGTATCTATGTTAGTATTGTAGTTTGCAAGTATGTTTTTAGGCTTGGAAAAACATGCTACAATGCTGTATATATAGATATATGTTTATGTTTTTTTTTTATCTTCCTTTTGTTTTGGTTCTTGTGGAAGTTGTATCACAAGGGTTGAGTGTTGTAGAACTTCCAGATGTAATGTTTATAATGTAAAATATTAAGAAATGTAGTATTTGCAATTTTGCATAGTCGAGGTGTCCCTTACAATACTACATAGTATCGATATCATATATAGAAGTAGTACTTGAAATATATGTTAAGTCGTATGTCGAATGAGTGGGTCAGAAAGTGTTAATTAAGTGAAAGTACATGTGTTTCTGTTAAGGTTGCAAGTTGATGACTTGATGTTATCCAATTGTGACTTTAACTATAAGTCTACACAATAGTAACTAAAAGTGATTGTAACAGCGTCTTATAAGACGGCTCCCAACGGTACCGTAGGCTCACCGTTGGTTTGAACCGATGAGAGTGACACTGATGGCACCGCCTGTCGGTTCCTCTTCGTCGGTTGACTCCGTCGGTATGGTGACGATCGTCGCTTCGTGCGTTGGTATGAGATAAATAAAAAAAACATTAAACGTTAAAAAAAAGAGCGGTTAGAAAATTAAAAAAATCAAAAAAACTATCCGTTGGCTAACTGATTTTTTTCCTTTCCCCCCTATAAATACATACCTCTACTTTCAAACAATTCACACCTCAAACACACATCTCTTTCTCAACATACAATTCTAAAAAATTCATACACAAAAAAAATTGAAGACGGTCAAACGGTTAATGCGTGTTTCAATCCAATGCAAGCTATCGCTATAATTAACGCAATAAGCTCCGATTCGTCCGACGAAGACGATATTCCAATCCCGATACCACGAGCACCCTGACGATACTTTCCTAGAGATCGTACTGCCGCGTCAGAACGTTTGTATCAAGACTACTTTGACGAGCATCCAACATTTCCGTGTGATATGTTTCGCCGACGTTATCGGATGAGCAAAGCATTATTTCTCCGCAAATGTCAAGGTATTATATCTTACTTCGCTGAACCGGTACCTAAATACTTGACATATTTCATTCAAAAACCCGACTGTACTGAGTTACTTGGTTTTAATGTTTGGCAAAAATGCACGTCCGCCATACGTCAATTGACATACGGTTGTGCGGCTGATGCATTTGATGAATATTTACATATGGGTGAACAAACTGCATACGATTTTTTGGATAACTTTTGTAAGTGTATTTTTCATCTATACTCTACGGAGTACTTACGAAAACCAACATTATCGGATGTGCAACGTTTACACGAGAAGCATGCCCAGGTGCATGGTTTTTCGGGTATGCTTGGAAGCATTAATCGTATGCATTGGCCATGGAAAAATTGCCCAGTGGCCTGGCAAAGGCAATACACTCGAGGTGATCAGGGGCATCCAACGATCATGCTCGAAGCGGTTGCCTCTTACGATACTTGGATTTGGCACCCCTTCTTTGGTCCAGCAGGTTCAAGCAACGATCTTAATGTACTAAATCAATCGGATTTGTTCAACGATTTACTTTAAAATAGAGCTCCCCAAGTAAACTTCACAATTGTTGGCCAGAAATTCAACAAAGGTTATTATCTAACCGCTGGGATTTATCCGGAATGGGCCACTATTGTGAACTCGTTTAAGCATCCGCTATCGGAACAAGAGAAGCGCTTCAAGAGATACCAAGAATTTGCAAGAAAGGATGTGGAGCGAGCATTCGGTATCTGTAACACCCGCCAAATTAGGACTAGTAATTAGTTCCTAATTAACAGTTAATACATGTAATTAGTTATATATTAGGCTAATTAATGTATCGAAATATATATTGTCGAATATATACGAATATGCGATTTGATTAAATCGTACAAATTCCAAATCGAATGCAATTCGGTTCAATTAATACGGACGTTGGTGAAAAGAGTTATTAAATAATATAACATTATTAAATAACTCACTTCTATCCAAAATATTAATTAGATAATATTTCATTTCAAATTTGTATCGTACAAATAACGTGTACTCAATTAAAACTTAAGCGCGCAACAAAACAAAACAAAGTTAAATTATATTTTATAACTCAATCGTAAAGTAATTAATGAAATACTTTAACAAAAATATCGAGTTAATAATCGCAATTTAAAACTTATATTTCAACGAATAAAATAAACATTTAACGTTTAAATAATTGGGAAAACGAACACCGCACGGAGCACGACTACAGGAGCTGAGGAAGTGAGGCTTTCAACAAAACCCCACTCCCTCCTCAATTCTTTTTCATTTCCACCCACACTCTTTCTTTCTTCCCTCTCTCTCTCACATTTTTCTCTCAAACTACATCACCACCATCATCACCTAAATCTAGCAAATAACACCACCAAACGGCTTTAAATCACCGGAGTTCTTTGGAGAAAAACAATCACCACGCAACGATCTACATTTCTATCTTTTCGGAATTTCGATTCGACACTTTGTAAGTTTCCGACAAAACCCGAAAACTCTCGATTTCAAGTGTTTTTAGGTTCTAGTTGTTTCTTTAAGCTTAGAATGTCCCTATAAGGGTTGGGTAAAAGAATCAGACCAAACGGAAACCCGAAAACTCATTTTTGGCTCAAAAATTCGTAAACAACCTTAAGTGTCGCAACGAAGGTGCAGTATAGCGTCACTTCATGCGTCACTTAAGTGACGCATTGAGTGTCGCTAAAAGCCCTAATCATGCGTCACTTGCATAAGTGCCGCATAAAACCCCTTTTTCCCGACACTTACCTCCGTCACTTGTTTAGTGACGCCTAGGAACCTTACCGTCACTAATAACCCGACACTACTTTAGTGACGCCCAAGTATGCGTCACTCCTTTAAGTGACGCCTAACCGATACTTACACCCGTCACTGATGAAGTGTCGCCACCTTATGCGTCACTTACCTAAGTGACGCCCTAAACTCAGAATTTCCAATTTTATGCGACACTTACTAAGTGTCGCCCAAGCCACTAAGTGACGCCATAAGTGACGCCCTCACTCAGATTCTGCCATTTCATGCGTCACTTCCTAAGTGACGCCCAAGCCCCTAAGTGACGCTATAAGTGACGCATAAAACAGAAGGTTTCAAACTAATTTTACACTAAGTATTGAGGCCCAAATTTGACGCCCCATTTCACCCAAATTCAAGTTCAGGTGCGTTTTTCACCAAAGCTCGACCCCAGCCAGGGGCTCTGCCCCTTGGACCCCACCAGGGGCTGCCGCCCCTTGGACCCCGCTACCAGGGGCGCTGCCCCCGGACCCCCGTCATTAACGGGCTTCACCCTTACCCTAGGTTCACGAGTAACCGTGTTACATCTAAACTTACACACAAAGTGTTAAACTTGTATAACATCAAACACGAATGCGACACAACTTCTAAAAACACATTGGAACTTACCTTTTGGTATAACACTTCAAAATCATCAAAATAATAATGTGGGATTATTATTACAAACAATCACCAACAGGCCGTACACATTTTCAAACACTTAAACAAACAACCAAATCGTGGTAATTTGGACATTCTAATTGAACAAACAACTACAAGGGTGATCTTTGAGATACTCAATCATGTCATAACCATCGCGTGTCGTGGACACCCTCAGGTTACAAGTCGTTGGACTTCGATTCTTGGCTAATCAATCTAAGTTTATTAAGATAAACTCTCCAGGCTCAGGTGAGTCTCATGGCCCCTCTTTTTACTGTTTTACTAGGGGGTGATACAATGCTCTGTTTTAACACGTGAACGTGAGTACATATTTCAATATACTACATGAGTTGTTTTCAACTAATCAAATCAAAGTCCTCCGTCAGTATAGTCTGGTAATACGAAAGTAGCGTGAATATTAGTATATGGTACCATATAGGATTGACCCTCCTCGTCCGGGTTAGCAAGCACTAACCGGGTAAATGGACGTACTAATATTTGGGAAGACGAGTGTAGATTAGGCACTCGTGGAGGCACCTCGCTCGGAATTCTCTATATGGGACCCGACCCTCGAGTTAAGCTCAGACTATGCGCTCATGGTTGTATACATTATCTATAACTTTATTTGCTGGATGCAAATCAATACTTAAATCTTGCGGTTCATAGAATATTATTTGATACTCAAACCTGTGAGCTCACCAGCGTTAGCTGACCCATTTTAGCATGTATCACAGGTACTCAGCAGTAGATTTGGACTGCCCATCAGGATGCATCTTAGCTCGAGTCTTCATGCAAACTTCAGAGATTTCATTGTATTATTAGATTTTGTATAACTAATTATGTACTTAAATCTCTCATATTACGAACACGAGCTATGTACGAGTTCAAACTGTTGTAAACCTTTAATATTAATATATTTTGTTAAAACGACGCATATAGAGTCGTTTACTATATATCTGTGTGCTTTGATTATTGATTAGTAACACCCAAAGTATGCTTCTGCGAATTATTAAATTTGGGGGTGTTACAGTATCCTTTAGGGCCGTTGGCAAATAATCAAGAACCCGACACGACCATATAGCACCAACCGGATATCAAGAATCATGTATGCTTGTTTCATTCTACATAATATGATAACCGAGGAATCGAAGATAACGGACAAATTCTGTGTGAACTGGAGGAGCAATATCTGGATATTCCACCAAGACGTTCGTGGCGAGAAAGGGTTGAGACTCATTTGCGTATAGACAAGGAATTACGCGATCGGGAGATTCATCATCAACTTCGGAATGCTTTAATCGACCACATTTCGCAACTTCCTCCAAATTACCATAGTCGTTGATTATTGTAATATTTTATTTTGAATTATTGTAACGCTTTTTTTAGTATTGCACAACGTTTTGAAACCCGGGTTTCAAGTTGACCCGACCTAGTGACCGGGTCCGGTTCAACCGGGGTTCAACTAGTTGAACCGGCGATTGACCCGGTTTCTAACAAATTTTCATTAAATATATATTACCAATGAGTAATAAAAGTAAAATCAATTATTTTACAAATAACAAACAAAATTGATAAATACATAACGAGCATTTCAAAAATTGTATAAATTTACATTCATTTCCTACAAAACTAAACTTTACGTCCATTTTGTAACTTCATTTCCTAAAATACTAAACAGTAAAAGTACATAAATAACTTTCTATTGAAAAAGCGGAGTGTTATAAGCATTAGAGTTTGATAATTCATCTAGTCAAATAGCAAAAACAAAAAAAAAATCGAAAACATCAAACCCGGCCGGGTCCGGGTCACCGGTTCGACCGGAAAACCCGACGGGCGAACCCGAGTCAAAAACCACCCCAAACCTGGTCCTAGTTGACCCGGTCCCTTCCCCGGGTCCCGGTCCGACCGGTCGAACCGGCCGGGTCAACCCGGGTTTTAAAACATTGGTATTGCAACGTGTTTTTTAAGTATTGTAACGTTTTTTTGATTATTGTAATGTTTTTAATTTGAATGAAATGTTTTTTATTTTAATTAATTGTGTATTGTTTAATTAATTTAATAGTTGTGGGTCCCTGAAAAAACAAAATGACGGACCACTATTGGCACGAGTAGTTTTATGGAAAAGCCGACATCACGCTGATATGACGCGTCAGTTTCTGTCACTGTTGAGAGTGGTTTAAGAGCATGACATTGTTATATATAAATTTGGTATGGTATTCTCTTGCCACTTCAATATCACACTCATAATCACACAGAATCCTATATGACATGATAGAATCACACTTATAATCAGAACCACCTCACATTTATAAACCCTAAAACATATAAAAAAAGAAGAAAAAAAGCAGTTATATGTTCCACTGCATTGGAAGTGATATTGTCACACGATCAGTGTGGTTGGTATACCACACCAAAATATTAAGTCAAAGTTTGTACTCTCTAAGATAATCAGATTCCAGATATGACAATATCCTTGTAACTATAAGAAATTCTATTAACTAGTTAGAATCATATCGAATTCTATTTTCTTTTTATAACGGCTATATGGCTAGTAAAACATTTTTGTTTAAGATTCAAGTCTTATCCTCTTTTAATTATGTAGCATAGTAAATAAACCGAGTAAATTTCATTGTTAACTAGGACACAAACAAAATCTATTTAGAAATACTCTTCGTGCATTGCACCAAAAGCAAATATAGATCTCTTTGCTATTTTTGCTTACTAAACTTTCTTTCCTACACAAGTTTAAAAAGTTAGAAATAAGTGAGTTAAAGCTTATTCATTAGTATATTTGACATCATGTCTAAAGCCTTATTATTAATCTTTAAATTTCACTTTCTTAGAAAGATCAACCTTGAGTTAAATTATATCTCTAAGTAATATACTATAGTTTTGGTATAAAATCATACTTATCTTAAAGTGAAAAGTAAAAATTTTACATTGATATATGCAATCAAATTAATCAGAGACTTAAATCGTCTATTACAATACATTCAATCACAAGATTAGATAGCTTTCAATTTTACTTTTCGACCGATTTTATTTATTTAGACTTTAATCATGTAACAACACGAAATAATTTTACTGGTCACATCTAAATTTTATAAAGATATTTTAGGTTGTATTAGAAAACGTGGAACGAGTCTAAAACAAGGTTAGATACCTCTCCCCTCGCAATCGACATCACTAGTCATACTGTCATTATTGTTTGTTTGTAATCTTGCATACATGACAACGTTTAGAAATCGACATAAAAGTCAAAATCGTTTTAAAACAAAACTATGGTGCCCAACCTATAAAATCATACCAAATCTAATGTATAACATACAACTTTTATCACACATTACAATGTATTAAAGTTTACATTTTTTTATGATGTATGTACGAAAGCTTCTATTGTGTGCATTGAAAATCGACATAATATCATACGCGTTGAACATTTTTTTAAACTTTAACACACACCATAGAGCTTTTAGAACATGAATACATATGACAGCAGAACCTGTAAATTATTATATTCTTCATAACAGAATCCCCATTTTTTTATGTAGGTAGTGTTTATATATAGTTGTCTGCAGCCTAGTAATATAGTAAGTAGAAGGACATGTCAAATGTTCCTAAAAAAAAAAACTATAAATCTTCTTCTATTCTATGACAATGTTGAATTAAACATGATATTGATTGATGGGGGAATTGAGTCTATGAGTGGGTACCATGAAACCACTATATTTGGATTTTGGACCACACATTTGATAGTGTAGTAATGGTTTATGATGTTGAAATGTTGGTTCCCACTATTTATTCAGATTGCCAATTAGCCACCACAAGGAGAATATGTGTTAATCAAAATGACTTATTTAGATCTACTGATTTTTACAATGTTTACTATGTTGCACCTAAGGTTTGTTTTGAATTCATTGGTCTGAGCTATAAACAAGGAATTAATGTGTAGGAATGCACTTAATTCTAGCATGATCTCTATATTGTGTACCAAACTTCATTTTTGACGTATTGCGTTTATCAGACTTTGACTTTTGGTATATTAATTGTATCCAATGATTTATTTGATGATGTAACCATATAACTCACCATGTCATCTAACATGTCATCAAAATTGGGTGTCACGTCTGTCTAATACACACAATATATCAAAATTGATTAGTTAATTGACATACATAATCAACCAAGATGGTGTTGAGTACACGCTAAAGAGAGAGATGACTAAATTTAAATGTGTTTCCACGCTAGTTGTATATAAGAAATTTGAATACCAACAAAGATAAACAAAATAATCAATGTCTGTTATAACATGGTTCTCTTATAATACAAATCTATTTTAAGGTCCTCTTTATGTATCTACATGTCAAAAGAAATGTAAGGTTATTATTCTTCAAAAGCTTGGGGTTTAACTTTTAAGCTTAACAAACGAATTTTTGGGCCCATTGTGACTACTATTGGACTGGGCTCTTTATTGCAGATTGTATTAATGTAAATTTCTAACCAACATAATCTCAGTTTGATTCAACTATTCAAGTGCCTTGAAGAATAAAATCAGTATATTTGTAATTATATTTCATGTATAGAGACATTGAATAAATAAAATCCATGTATCAAACCATTAAACTTATATATACATTGATATATATATAGCATCACTATTGAATGTTCCATACAAACATTGGTAATATTTTATCAAATCGTATGATGTTATCATCGAATAGATTGGTAATGCACGTTTTCTGAAGGTGGAATATTATTTCGACTCGCGAAGTGAGGAGGAAAATCCAAATTTAGAAAAAAGAGGATCTCAAGGAGAGAGCTAAACTTGAAAAAAAAAAATAGAGAAAGAAATCTAAAGAAACGACACTAGTACAACTTGAACTTAAGCTAACCAATACCCGTAGCCATTTCAGCGTGCATAGAACCAACTAGATTTGCACCTACTCCTCAACCATAGAAGCAAAGACGATTGAATACCGTGAAATATATCACGAGTACTAATTAATTTTGTGTCTTTTAAAATAAGATATATACCATTAATTTCTCCATTTTCAGATTCTTTACAACTCTATCGTGCCATGAAAGCATTTAAGCTTCAAACCAGAGAGATGCGAAATATAAGGATCCATTATGCAAGTTTGAGAAGCTAAAAGAAGACCAATCCGAGGATGAAACTTGCCACCATCCAAATACTTGACAAGTTTACGCCTAATAGATGCCACTAGTGGACTTTCTATCAGAATGTGATCTCGAGACTCTGGAATGATACAAAGGGCGTAAATCGGAACTAACTAAGACACCCCTTTTAGCCAAATTAGCCAAATGCATACCATATTGTACGTAATTAACCATTATACTTTATAACTATGAAAAACTTAATCTTTGTACCCTAAACCCTTTAATATGCGTGTAAAATGCATTTCTCATATCAAAAAATTTTAAAAATCGTTTTTCACATCCTATAAATTAAATTATTAATATATACAGATTTATAGCAGCGTTGTTGTTTAGTTTTGTTGATTTTCAATGTAATATTCTTAACTTTTGCCTTTATGATTAGGAAATCATTAATTTAGTATCACAACTCACAAGGGACCAAATTTGCTTTTGATCTTGAAATTGTGAGGATTCCAAGTTTATCCAATATTGGGCCTTAGGTTATCAAGTACTTTCCTTTCTTGACTGCTTTAACTAGTAAAGTTTTATTCATTTTTTAACTTTAATTGTAGACATTCAAATATTCATTAGTCTTGTCCTCTAGTTCGAATTGAATTTTTATTTACAAACCTTAGCGGCAATGTCTTTTACAAACTTTCAAAAATTATGAACCATTACAAAACAGTTCAAATAAGATATACCGATACAAAATTTACTAATATATTAGTAACTATTGGCATAACAAATGTATCAAATTAAGAGCCATTAACTTTGCGGTATCGAAGAGACTATTTCAATCATAAAGTTATAAAGTTGGGGGTTTAAGTTTTAAGAATGAGACAATTATAAATATTTGTAAATTAGTGTGTGTATGATAATGGTTTGTGTTAGTAGTTACTCTAAGAAAAAACCAACTACTTAAAAAATTCCATATGTGAAATTGGTAAAACTATATGTTAATAAAATACATAATTATTCACATTTATAAAGTAATATTAATCCATTTATAATGATCATATTTCTTTATGTTTTTATATTTTATTTTTAATGAAGTTAAAATGAATTGTAATGTAAACTTTTTGGACGCACGTGTTTAAGATTTTATACGTATCAATTTTGTAAATTCACAATTCTATTTCTAGCTAACAGATAATCATATACATAGAAACGTCATTTCTCCAACATTAATTGTATATCATCAAAAAAGACATAATAATCTTCATAGATAAAGTTTTTAACTTTCTTGGTAGATCCCAAAATGGAAGATTTTCATAACACAAATTCTCACTATTTATTTTTTACCTAAAAATCCATCTAGGCACGTTACCCTCTTGCATAAATAGCTATATTTGTGACCAATTTCTCACTACTCTTGAAATATCAATCTAAGTTACAGAAGACAATTTAAGGATGAATGAGGATGATGATGGGCTTTCAAGGGCAAAAGAGGAAAAAGAATGTTCATGCACAATATTATGGGATTGTGTTAGCCCTTTGTATGATTCATTTGAATTGGTTTCAATTCACAATACAATTGATAAACATCTTATGAAGCTTCCATATGATCTCCCATATCTTGTAAAATCATCATCATCAATGGTGTTACCAACTCATTTAAAGAAGAAGGGTAGATTTACAAAGTTAAGAAAAGGCTTCATTGCTATGGCGTCCTCGATAACACATTTTGTGGGAAGAAAATTAAGAGTGAAGCGAAAGATGATAAAGAGCACATGAAGAAGCTAGGGTAGGGGCGGAGTTAGAAAATTTTTATGAAGCATAAAGAGTTTGAAGTAGTATCCGAATCGTTTCTTAAGATTTATTTCCTTTTCATATCTATTTTGGTTGTTTTCTAGTTCTCTTTAATTACTACTCCTTCCGTCCCATTACAAATGTCCACTATTGACTTTCTAAAGTATTTATTTTTCAACTTTGACCATAAATATATTTGTTTATGTTATATAATACTTGATGAAAATTATATCATTGAAAATACATTTAAAACCAAATTCATTCATATATTTTGCATCAAATATTATATAACACAAACAAAAATATTTATGGACAAAGTTGTAAAATAAAGACTTTCAAAAGTTAATAGTGGACATTTGTAATGGGACGGAGGGAGTATTTCGATATGATTTTGAAGTTACTAAGTCAGTAGCACAAACAATTTTTTTTAGCAACATACCGTTAAAATATTAGGTTCTGTGCACCCCACAACTCTAAATTGTTATACGGAGTATAATTTATCTTTACTAAGTTGAGACATAATTTAACGCTACGTGAACGTAACCTTAACAATTTTAGTAAAATTATTAAATTATCACCTTTCAAAACCATTTCATCATTAACAAATTGATTCAAACTAGACATAAACCTTATTTTAATGACTTAGTAACTAATTACCCCCTAATATCAATTAATACACCACTATGAATAGTAATTTTAAAATTTTTATTTTTAACCCCTAAAGTTTTAGCACTTTTAAATTTACTACCATTTATGTCTTAGCGAATATCTAATTTCTATCCTTTAACTTTTAGTATTTTTCTATCTTTTACCCTCTAATTTTAAAAACTCCACCCCTTAACTTTTAGTGATTTTTCACTTTTCCCCCTTTAAATTTTAACTACTTTTCATTTTCTTTGTCTGAACTTTTATCACTTCTTCATTCTATACCCTTTAGGTTTTAATATTTCCAATTTCCCCCCTTTACATTTTAGATTTAATCCCCTTTTTCTTACTAATAGTTTATACATTTTTTTCCTTTACCTACAACAAAGTTTTATACTAATTTTATTACGACAAGATTATACAAATAATTGCAAACGATAATTTAACTTAATATTTTTATGTAGTATTCTATCAAATTTGTATTAATTTACATTTTTTCAACTATACATACATATTCCCCCCTAATAAAAAAACCCATAAAGAGATCATACCTTCGTCAACTTAAACTTTTTTATGAATTCATATTGGAGTTTAAGAATGTACTTTTTAACCCCGTCGCAAAGCGCGGGTAAGAAAATCCGCGTATAATATCAATTAGCAAACTTTATGAATAGTAAGTTGTTTGTTTTATTCTAAATTTAACTTTATGTGATCTAATAAATTACTGATAAGTTGAAAATATCATATTAAGTACATTATTGTGATATAAATAAACAAATAAAGGATGACATGGGTGGTTGGGTTGTTTCTAATTTGTTCAAGTTCTAAGTGACCATCAACTATATATATTTATATATTTTTTGTTTCGTGTTTCTTATACTTTCAAAATAATAAATATAATCATAGAACTTTACATTTGATATAATAACCGTTGATGTGGTATTATTACCATTATTATTATAAATTTAAAGATTACACTAATTTAATTAACAAAGTATGTTCGTACTTAATTTTTTTATGTTTGAAATATTAGATTACTTATGTAGGCATATATCGATCAAATATTTATTATACTAATTCAACAATGTATCTTTATACGAAATGGTACTAAATTCGTACATTTAAAAGATTAATCTATTTTGTAAGCATGTAGTAATCATTAATCAATCAATCATATACATATATCAACAAATTAAAGATATTACTAATTAACCTTTTATTATTTGATATTTCTTTGAGTAATAACTGTTTTTGCTTATTGTCTCAAAAAACTCAAAGATAACCATTACTTCTTTATTTAAATAAACTTATATGATTAAGTATTTTGAATTTTTAGTCCAATAGAATTTAATTTGCATTTTGTTTTAAAAATTGTTAATCATTAAAGAAACTTTTATTTCTTAACATATATAAGTATAAGTTTTTATGAATGTATGGTTACTACGAAATATAAGTTAATATGTACATTGTTATCATTTTTTTAAATACATCAAACCTGAAATAAAATATAGATATTTCTTGATAGTAAAAGTGCGGACAATAATATAACCTATTATCATCATAATCTTTTTAAGAATTACATACGACTTACAACTATAATTTAATCACGTTTGATATACCCTGTCACAACGCGAGGGCATATCAAATCTTGTTAGTTATCATTTACAATAAAGTAAGAAATGCATTCATATTATTATTACATATAGTACAAATAAAAAAGGGAGAATCTTAATTAAGGGAAGTAGCGAGTGGCGATTTCCCCTGCAAAGAGCTGGATGATGGGATGCTTTCACATCCGGTTCGGAACCATTATTCGATTGATCTCTTAATTGGATCGCATTTTTTTAATTTCTTCTTCCAGATTTGTAGGAATTAAGATAGCTAAGGGTGTGTTTAGTTGTGGAAAATTTTTTATTTCTAATTTTCTAAAGAAAATTGTTTTTCAGAAAAGTATTGAAAATTTAGAAAACACGTTTAAATGTTGAAAAAGTGGATTTTGGAAAACTAGTTATATCTTGAAAAATTTGGAAAAGTGTGGGGGAAGTGTTTTCCACCTCCAAGTTATATTTTGGAATAATGGATTTTCCATTTTCTTGGAAAATTTTCTCAGAAAAATTCATTTTGAACGCGTTTTCTACTTTTCCACATTTTTTGGAAAATTTTCTAGAAAACTCACTTTTTTCCACAGCTAAACACCCCATAAAATATTGATATAAAAGTCATTATTTTGTTACTGTACGTATTAATATGAAATTATTACATTACATTTTTGCTATCGTTGATGAGATTGTTTTCTAATCCTATTTTATTTATTTATTTATCATGTCCGTGCTCAAATATATTATTACTAGCCTTTATACCCGTGTATACACACGGGCTATGCAAGGTAAAATTACAGTATTTATTATTGAATATTTTGTTCTTTGATTAATTTGGTGATTAAAAGTAACGATCTAATTGAAAAAGGGGGAAATAAAATAATAATTTATATGCAATTATTGTTAAGAACAAAATAAGAATCCTAAATATAGTTAAAATAGATCTCATCCTATATTTAATTATTATTATATTATAGGAGTCATAAATATAGTTAAATATCTCTCATCCTAAATTTAATTATTATTATATTATTTATGACATCATTGTATCCTAAATTTTAGTCAATTGGACAGAATTAAAGAATTTAATTAGCTAATTGATAATTTGATGACATCATAGGACGTCTCTTATATATAATTTAATAATTAATTTAATAATTAGTATTATTATATTAATTAATTATATCTAAATATTAATAAAAGAAAACTTGTCCTAATGAAATTTTTTAAAAAATTAGTACCTATTAACCAATCAGATTCTTCGATTTTATCTACCTTTCAATTAACCAATCATATTTCTCAATTTTCCTAAAAGTTCTCTCTTTTTTTTAAACAAAATAAATCCCGAATGTAATTAAATATA
This sequence comes from Pseudognaphalium luteoalbum, assembly GCA_963422505.1. Taxonomy (NCBI): domain Eukaryota; kingdom Viridiplantae; phylum Streptophyta; class Magnoliopsida; order Asterales; family Asteraceae; genus Pseudognaphalium; species Pseudognaphalium luteoalbum. The sequence goes on from OY730192.1 coordinate 40,769,853, forward strand.
TTCCATTACTAACCAAACTAAAAAGCTAATTTGAAAATATAAAAATTAAAATTCTATAGCTAAGAGTCGGATAACATTTGCAAAGAGAGTTAAATTCAAACTCCTTCAAAATATAATTAAATATAAATATTAATAAACAAAATTAATATATCTATCTAATCTAATCTGAATATTAATAAAAGAACTATAAACATAAACCGTGTAAATGTAAAGTATTAAATTGTGTAATTGTATATTATGTAGGGTAACATACATAAAAATGCATTTACTAAAAATGCAAATAGAAGATGTTGAATACTAATTAAACAACCAACGGTATACAAAGAAAATTGAATGTTTATAGTTGAACTATGTTAAGTAAAAAAAATATGCTTTTTAGTTTGTTGCAATTACAATTTAAACTTGTTGTTTTTTCTTCACTATAAAACGGAAAAACTTATATACTACAATATGTATTTAGAAAATTTGCTCAAATGAATCTTTATGAGAAATCAAAAACTTCGGGGGGAAAAATAACCAGTATTGATACCTATTTTTCATGAATATACGTGTAAATTTGACTATTTTTAGCATTTGTTCTTTTCATAAATATCTAATATTACTTCTTTTCCTATAACTCTTTCAATTATATCTTTTAATTTGCTTGACCTAGAAGTACCATGTACATAATAAAATAAATTAAGAGTTAATTGCAATGATAAATTTAGTCATGTATATAATAAAATAAATGTAAGAGTTAATTGCAAAAAAAAATTTAGTCGATATATGTGTCTATTCACAGGTTTAACATTTAGATATATGAAGTTAGGTTTAAATGCCATTCAAGTATGTTTACAGGTTTGGTTCAACAATCAAAGATAATTTTATTCAATATGTGTGTATTACCGGATTTTACATTGACATTAACAAAAAATAGTTTAATTTTTCAACATCACTTATAAGAATTTAACGTTGATATAAATAAAATAAAGTTTTCTACAATACTCGTGTTTATACACGGGTTTAAAATCTAGTATACTAATAATTGAAAATCTTTAAAATACAAGGTATTAGTTACTCGATACAAAACTGAATACGACTATACGACTCCAAATCAAAAAAAAATCTAATCTAAGTCACTATTCTACGACGAATAGTTGATTAATAGTACACGTAAATGCAAAACTACTTAAGATGCAATTAAAAGCGATAGCTTAATTAATCAAGTAGTTGTCCATGCATACTCTCTTTTACATTTATTTACTGTATCAATGTTCTTTTTAGCAGTGGAGTATATTGGCTGGTGTAGTATGTGCCAACCTACAGGACCATCAAAATTTAGGGGCTTCAAATTTTACGAGAGTTGTTATATATTAGTATATAGGTTCAATGTGGAAAAAAAACCATTGTGATACTTGAAGAATAAAAATAAAAGTGTGCACTTTCTAGGATAAAACATTTTGATTTTGAAGAGAATCCAACTGATGAAGCGGATGGTTCATTTTCAATCGAGGAGTCATTTAAATTGAGTTCTTACTTTTGCATTATAGATCAAATAATTGTTTCTTAAAAAAAAGATTCGAACAATACATACAATATGGCATAACTTTTGGTTTATTGTTTACTTCTAACAAGTTACACTCCTTTGATGACAAAAGTCTTAGTTTGTGTTGTAGTCATCTTAAAATAAAGCACTCACGATTAGTGGACAACCTGATATTAATGCAGATGAACTCTATGTGAAGTTAAAGTTGCTTAAAAATTTCTTGTCTTGTGCCTATACGAGACCTATTGATATTCTACATTATCTGAAACGAAACGATTGTTTTACTAATTCGATTATTGCATATAGAGTATTCTACCATAATTGTAGTAAGTGTAGAAATAAGTTTTCAAAATGGTTAGTTTCCCCAAAACGCAAAATGATGACTTTGTATTTTTGTATCTTTATATAACTTTCGAAAATATTAATGTATTTTTCTTTATATTCTTTTAAATTTTTTTATCTATTTGGGGCCTTTTTTTATATCGTACGGGGCCTCTTGAATTCATTTGTCAGCCCTGCCTTTTAGCAAAACATAATAATCTACAAATTGAAGTTATTTTGATTTATCTATCGATATGCATCTTATAATTCTTTCATTAACTAATCGATAAAGTAAGTATAAATACTTATTTTATTACTCACTAACTTGAAGAAAACACAATAACTTGAGATTAAACCTATTACCGAAATAACGTTGTGGTTGCAACCAAAATTAGATTATTCGAAATTGTGCGACCCTAGAATTTACAAAGTTATTCAAGCTTTTATTAGTTAGGTTAATGAGCGTAATCAAAGAATATGGGTTCACAAATTATTTCATTATAAAGAAAAGAAAGGAACCAAATTTTAGCCGATGAGAATTTAATTCATTTCTTATTTCCTATCAAAGCCTAAAACTAGTAGTACGTTTTCTAAAAATTCCGTCACAACGTGCGGGTTAAAAAAACCTAGTCAGATTCGCAGATTTCAAATGTATGTTAAGTGCATTAAATTAATATTACATGTTTAAAAAAAAACCTCGTCAGATTCACATATTTCCAATGTATGTTAAGTGCATTAAATTAGATAGACATGTTTATGAGACACATATATTAGTACCATTTTCACTAAGCAATAGTAGCTGTTTTTAGACTATGAAGCTAAAATTATATCAGTGACACTGATTGTGTATGTGTGTCTGTTAATAACCGCATCAAGAGCGCGCATGTGATTTTAAATCCCAAAATTCAAAAAATACAATTAATCGTCACATAATTGGTGAGCACATGGGACTTCTCAATTATACATATGCCTAATTGTATTTGTATCTTATAAAAGATTCATTAGACTAGATAATTAATCAAAATAATTCAACATTGTTATTATCTAATCTACCGTAGATTACAACAAGCTAATAATCTTTTATGTTTCCTTGTTGGCAAACACACGTCTTTTTTTAATACAAAATGACATTTTTCTCCCTACTAGCTAAAAGAGTCCCACGATGAAATCCAACAAGAATAGCTCAATGATTTTATCAAAGATCAACTCATCAAGGAATCTTGTTATCTAATCGTTAGGAAATTTTTACATTGCAAAAGGGAACTGATTTGTAGAACGCTAATTTTTCCTCCAACAACATTAAAAATGTTTAGACTGTTGAATCGTACAAAAGCTTTTATTTATTTATTAGTGTACGGAGAAAAATATGCGGTTTAAAAACCATTACCCATTACAAGATGATAATTTTATGTCAACCAGCTAAATATCCAAATTTTTCATAGAGGGCAATTTGGGAAGTCCAACAACATAGGCACATAGCCCAATGCTCTGGCCAATAAAAATGAATCTTTTTGTTTATTTTTGTCTAACAATTGTCATTAGTTTTAGCGCAAAACAGAAATATATAATTATCTAGTAGCTAACGATCCAAACTTTTCGAAGAGGGTAATTGCGGAAATCAGTCTACATAACCCAACTAGTTAATCATCTACAGAGTTACACAAGATGCAGAAATCTGTCTGTCTATTGTTCAACAAACACATGCTATTTTTTAATTGCCAAGCGACAATTTTCCCACTATATAAATAAATATAATTAAAAATGTTTTAAAAAAATCTAGGATGGTTTTGGAAATCCACTTGATTAATAATCTAATCCCTTTAAAGTGAGTCCTTGTGCACAAGAAAACTTCAAAGGTTTAATGGGTGAAAGACAAGAGCTTGATGAAGAGAAAAAGGTAGAAGAAGAAAAACAAGAAGAGGGATTAGCTTCAAAGATATGGGATTGTGGTAGTCCTTTGTATGATTCGTATGAATTAGCGTCGATCGCATATGTTTTAGATAGACATCTAATGAAGTTTCCATATGTAATCAACCGATCAACGAGGTCAATTACATACCCATCATCTTGTTCATTATCATTTCGAGTGCAATTTATCCCAATGGCTTCCGATTCATCAAGAAAGACGAGTGAATGTTTATTCATGCCATCTTTCAAATTCTGGAAGATCAAGATGAATAAGGCTGGTAAAATGAAGATTGGGATTTTGAAAATATGTCATAGTGTCGTGTCGTGGAAGAAATGATCGATTGGATCAGCAAGACCCTTGATCGTTTTTGTTTTTTGATTTTCTTCATTAATGTATATTTGTACGTACACAGGATTGAAATTGTTGTTCAATGGATATCTTCTTCGATGTTTTGTCATTAATGGGGCTAGGCCATTTGTTTATCGACAATTAGGAAATAAGTAACTAGTGACATATACTCATGTTAAAGATATATCTACCTCTAATCCAATAATTTAGCCTGTTAAAAGTTCCAAATCTAAATTTCTTGTAATCATGAGATATCAATATGTACTTAAATGTGATTTGTTACAAATACAAGATTTTAAAGGAAATACTACTCCTACTTGGATTGACAGTAGTAACACTACAACAAAAATACTAATTCTTCACGCTTTTTTCTTCACACTTTTATAAAGTGTTAATTTATTTGCTAAGTTATTCACACTTATAAGTGTGTACAGAATGTTTACGCTTTTAAGTGTGAAAAAATTGAACTAATAACAATATGTATCACAATATTGACGCTTAGAAGTGTAAAAAAGTTCAAAATTTGCAACAAACTTTACACCATGGTACATGTATTGGGTGTGGACTCCTCATGGCGAGAGATACCTCAAATTCCCCCATGTCCTATTGTCGGTGATGGTATATCTGCTCATGGATGTTTGTATTGGTTAACTGATCATCCTACCTTGTCATCCAAATTCAAGGCAAAATTAATATATTTTCATGTGACAAAGGAGAATTTTGGGTTGATTAATCATCCTGTAAAACCAAGTGGCCCTGAAAGCACTAGTAATTTGTTTGATCTACATGGTGATGTTGGATATGCGTATCATGATGATTATGATACCATCAATCGTAGCAAGGTGGTAATGCACTAGTAATTTGTTTGATCTACATGGTGATGTTGGATATGATTATCATGATGATTATGATACCATCAATCGTAGCAAGGTGGTAATGGTGTGGGTATTGAAACAGAATGAATGGATGATGTATTGTTGTTTTAATCTAAAACCACCACACTGTTCTAATATGATCAGCACAAAAGTTCTTGGTTGTTGGAACCAAGAGGGGGACATATTATTTGTTAAACTAAACTTATAATAGTTTGGGTCAAGAATGTAATTTAGATATAGTATGTGTGTATTATGTAAATAGATGAAAGGGTACAACCGCAGGAGGAAAAGGAATAACCGAATAACGAAAGGATGCAATAGTTCACAAGAAGACATCAACGAACCAACACAACTCTTCAAGGCACCTTTTCATGTTGTATATATATATGTAGAAGTTATATAACAATAAACATCTTTGTAAATTATCAATATCAATACAACTTTGTTTTGGTATCAAATTCATACACGTTGTAGAAGAACAAGGTTAATTCAAAGATCCAGAGTTTGGGCCAACACATATTAATGAAAACATATGAGCATGGATGTGTTCAGTTTATTATTCATAGGCTGAAAACTGGTATTATCGATAAAATTAAGATCACCGGTATGAGAGGACAAACTAATTCATATATTTACATATCTCCTGCAAGCAGTAGCCTGCTTTCAAAGCGTGGTATCAAGAATACAGATGCTTATTCAATCGAAACTGATTTCAAAATAGGTAGGCGCCATTTTAAATCATTGAAGTGGTTTTGTCAACATTTTTAAGAAGAAGAAATCGAATATACGATTCCCCTGATGCATTAGAATTTGTTATGGTTAACCTTAAAATAGAGATTAGAGGTCTCAGATGGATTTACTTGCGTATGAATTCATAATTTCTTTCTTCTTTTGAACTTTTTTTTTAAACTGTGATGATTTTATATAAAAATGCTAGTATGAAACTAGCAGTGAAATTTTAATGTTACAAAAGATTACATAGAGTTTTAGGATTGCTACACCAATCAACCAAAAACGTGCCAAATATTTTATATCTAAATTTTAACCAAGTATAAGAGTTGGCAATGACATCTAGAATCTTTGTCGAGCTTGTCGTCATCCCTTGGAAGATTTTGTTACTTCTCGCTTTCAAAATCCAACCAATCGAACAAAGAATTACTACATCAAACCTTTTAGCCAAATCAACACCGAAAGTTATAATATAGTCGTCAATCAATATTAACAAATAGTACATGATGCGAACAAATGGTTTTCTGACTCGATTTCGTCATCACACAATGGACACAAATAATTGTGAAGATCTATACCACGCTAGCTTATTCTAACTAAATTCGATCTGGAGGCAACTTACGATTAAAAAGTTACTGAACTGCAAGTTACTTAATTGTTCCTATAGACCTTTAACCACACTCCTCTCAAATGTAAGTTAATGTAGTACTTAATAGTTAAGACTATGTAATAGGTAGAGGCTGGTTCGACCCATTTGACGACGTACTTGTTTTCTTTGCTTATGTTTGAAATTTTGTTTGTTTGACCCTTTAGAGATAAAAATATAAACCAGACAGCTGTTCTAACCAGACAAGTCAAAGTTGCTTTCAGGTGCGTTGCTAGCTTCCGCTTTTGCATCACTACTAAGTTGCTTGCTAGCATGTTTATTACAGTATGTAATGGTAATTAGATACGTATATTCTTTTTGTTTAGGCATAGTTTATGACTTTCTTCATTCATGTATATTTGTGACGGATTGATAATTTCTGATCAAGTTGTTCCATGGATATCTTTTTCGTTCTTTTCTCACCTATTATGATTGAAGTTCCCTGCCTATGTAAATTGTAATCACGGAGATTTTAGAATTAAAATGCAAGACTGTTAAAATGAACAATCTAATTATGTTATATTTGTTACTTTGTATATGTTCTCATTGTGGATGGTTAGTGCAGATTATATGTTTGGTGGTCAAATTATAAAGAATACAAGTTGTTGCTGTTGTCAAAGAAGATGGTGTCAAGTTTCTGAATAAAAGAAGTTCAAGGGCTAATCTGCAAATAGTTAATTCTTCTATATTATATAAGTCGTTTATTTTTTCTTTTTTATTAATTCAGTGTATTATTACCATTGTCAAATTAGGGTTTCTCTCTAAAATCGTTTCCTCTGTATTGTATCATCTTGATACTTGTTCTGAGAGTTGTTGTGTGAATGATCTACACCTATTGGTGTATGATTCATTGAGAGTGTTTTCTTGTAAGAGTGAGGAAGAGTCTTTTGGTTTTGTTTTTGGCTTCTAAGCCGGTTTGGTTAATATAGTTTGGTTCTTGAAGTAATCAAGTGTTGGTGGTTGATAATCTGTGGTTCTTGTTCTTATTTACACTTTTGTTCAAAGACTTTATAAGAGAAAAAACGGTACAACTAATTGGATCAAGAGTTGTAATAGATCACAGATGTCACATTGTGCTTTATAAGGATAAGTTGGAATTGTATACGTATAACTTCCTCAATGGGCGATCTCTGCTCTATGAAAAGAAGCTTGATAAATATGATCATTTGCAGGACGATACGGTGGATCCATAAGCACCGGTGGAGCTAGGGTTCCAAGTTAGGGGACCTTCATTTATCATAAAACAATGGCAATAACTTTTTTTTAGCCGCACAATATTGATCGTTAACAAAAGAAATGAACAGCGAAAAACTAACATGTTAACCTAATGCATAAGTGTTACTGAAGCTGTTGATCATAAACAATGGCAACCGATAATATGATATATATAGCACTTGTTTTCAGTGTTTACAAGTGAAAGGTATTAAGTAACTAATTAATGAATTACTTTAAATTTGGAGTGAATTATAAAAGCTCATTAGTTCACTATCAACAAAATAAATTAGCGGAGTTGAGCTATATAGAAGGTATGGGTAGCAGTTGTTACGACTTCATTCTCAGTACGCAATGTAATTTCTATTGAAAATTTGCATTTTTAATTGCATTTCTTGTTTGTGCTACGAGTTCAAAAAAATTGGGATACCATTATTACGGGTCACTCAAAATCTTGAATCCGCCACTATAACTTAATATACTAAACAATCAACTTAAAATTGAAGCAATTAGATTATGATAAGATAAGATAGATGAACATCTTATTACTTCATTATAACTTAATAAGGGTTTGAAATTTTAGGAAATGAAAAACGCCAACATTCGAGAGGTAGAATCTGGTAGATGATGATCGATTCTTTCAGCCAAACAAAAGAAAGAAAGAGGTAATCTAGGTGGGCTGGGCTACTACAAACTCAATATTATTGGGCTTTTTGCAGTAAAAACCAAATATTTTGGACTTATCCTCCGAGTAGCCTGTTTTCAATTAGCCGTGAACAAAGTCTGGTTTTGGATCAACCCGATCTGAAAATCTGAACCGGTTTTTGGTCAAAGTCAAAAAACCGGTTCCTTCAGAACCTGACCTGAACCCGACCTGGTTTTGGGTGGGGGAAAACCCAACTCTATAATACCCGGTTTGTACCGGGTAGGAACCGGTTTGGGTCCAATACCCGATTTTAAACCGGGTACGATGTACCCGTCGGGTATCAGTAGTTCCAGCCGGGTATAGAGGCTTGAATCACTTCTGTTTCAAATCTCCATAAAGTACCCGTCTAATGCGCCACCAGCGGTCGGTAAGGATTTCAACCCTTGTCGTTGCACCGGCTACCGGCGGTGGGCATCAGTGGGTGTTTTAAATTTGTAATTGCCGGGGCCTAAGTTTTCCCTAACAATGCTAATCCTAAGGGTGAGCAAGTGGTAGGTATGACCTAGAGTCGTTCTTCAAACCGACTGAATTGAAACTAAGGCGTGGCAGATGAGGCCTTTCAAACTAGTGAAGGGTTTATAAAATGGTGGGGGAGTTTTGGTTTTTGTATTAACTTAGACAAATAAATGAAAGCGAAATAAAAATAAAAGATAAAGCAGATAAAATAAAGATAGTGTTTGCTGAGATTTCGTTAATTAAGTTATGAGATGATGTTTGGAGAAACTGTTGTGAAAAATATTTGTTAATTATTAATCTTGAATACTCGTGATGTAAACACTAGATTCCCTACTAATTAAAATCCCATTAGCATGTCACACCGGGAGCTAGGTTATGGTAACTTCACAAAGTATTTAGAATAATAAGCAAAATCTTGATTATGGTTTAATAATACTTTCATATGAACGAGGACAAAATCTTAAGATACTAGACATAACTGAATCATATATTATTGTAACTTCACAAAGTATTTAGATGATGATCGATTCTTTCAGCCAAACAAAAGAAAGAAAGAGGTAATCTAGGTGGGCTGGGCTACTACAAACTCAATATTATTGGGCTTTTTGCAGTAAAAACCAAATATTTTGGACTTATCCTCCGAGTAGCCTGTTTTCAATTAGCCGTGAACAAAGTCTGGTTTTGGATCAACCCGATCTGAAAATCTGAACCGGTTTTTGGTCAAAGTCAAAAAACCGGTTCCTTCAGAACCTGACCTGAACCCGACCTGGTTTTGGGTGGGGGAAAACCCAACTCTATAATACCCGGTTTGTACCGGGTAGGAACCGGTTTGGGTCCAATACCCGATTTTAAACCGGGTACGATGTACCCGTCGGGTATCAGTAGTTCCAGCCGGGTATAGAGGCTTGAATCACTTCTGTTTCAAATCTCCATAAAGTACCCGTCTAATGCGCCACCAGCGGTCGGTAAGGATTTCAACCCTTGTCGTTGCACCGGCTACCGGCGGTGGGCATCAGTGGGTGTTTTAAATTTGTAATTGCCGGGGCCTAAGTTTTCCCTAACAATGCTAATCCTAAGGGTGAGCAAGTGGTAGGTATGACCTAGAGTCGTTCTTCAAACCGACTGAATTGAAACTAAGGCGTGGCAGATGAGGCCTTTCAAACTAGTGAAGGGTTTATAAAATGGTGGGGGAGTTTTGGTTTTTGTATTAACTTAGACAAATAAATGAAAGCGAAATAAAAATAAAAGATAAAGCAGATAAAATAAAGATAGTGTTTGCTGAGATTTCGTTAATTAAGTTATGAGATGATGTTTGGAGAAACTGTTGTGAAAAATATTTGTTAATTATTAATCTTGAATACTCGTGATGTAAACACTAGATTCCCTACTAATTAAAATCCCATTAGCATGTCACACCGGGAGCTAGGTTATGGTAACTTCACAAAGTATTTAGAATAATAAGCAAAATCTTGATTATGGTTTAATAATACTTTCATATGAACGAGGACAAAATCTTAAGATACTAGACATAACTGAATCATATAACGATTCCTCGTCATCCTAACAGATTCGTATATTTAAAAAGTTCATTTATGACTTTAAACCAGCCCTTGCTTAAGACTACCCAATAAATCCCCTAATTATCCACAACGTTCCTCACTTAAAGTGGTTCCGCCGCTTCAAACCTTGACCATGTCTTGTCCTATGATAATACCCTATGTAGCCTTGCGGTTCCATAGTTTCATACCTTTGACAAATTATATTGACACAGATGACTGATTACCTTTTAATTGGACGTCGTTAAAAAGGCGTTGTAATCACGTTTATTGGTGGAAAGGCGATAGATTAAATTGAAGTTTAAAAGTCTATTTAGAAAGGTTAATTAAACTAGGTTTCTCATTTTATAGGTTAGTCCGTAATATAATTACCTTCGGTCGTTACTCGACTTCCATACATTTGTACTCCACCTTGAAGTGTTTCCAGTACTATATCGAATAACAGTCGAATAAGGGCCATCATATTACTTCGTAATATTGTACCATTTCGCAATATGACTACCTTCGGTCGTTCCTCGACTTCCAAACATTTGTACTCCACCTTGAAGTGTTTCCAGTACTATATCGAGTAACAGTCGAATATGGGCCATCATATTACTTTACGATAATTAAGACCGTTTATATTTTACCACTATGATGATCCTAAGGCAACAATCAAACAAGAACATGCAATAAGACGATCAAAGCGATATTACCGATCTTTAATATTTAATTATAAATCATCCCATAATTAATTAACTATATCGCAAACAAACACAACAAGTATACTACTATCTAATCATGGCAATAACTAAATCTAGAATAATCAACAAAAACGTAATTAATTAAGATAGATAGGGATAGAAAGAATCAGGATTAAATGCGAGAGAGAATATACTTGAATTAATTGACGAAATTCTGAGCATACACCGAAGATTACAATGCGTTCCGCACTTTCCTTCTACTTCCAATAAAACTCCGAAACTAGTTTACATACTAGTTAAAACTAATCTAAAGAAAGAAATATAGAGTGAGAAAGTGGGAGCTTATTTCTAGAGTGAGAAAGATAAGCTAAGAAGGTGTGTTTGCAAATGAGCCTCATGCCTCCTATTTATAGGAGAGTTTTGGTGCATTTTAGCAAGTGGAAGCTCACAATAGCAAAAGGTGAAAAAGGTGGTGGCACCAGGTACGAAAAGGTGGAAAAGGTGGTGGCACCGAGTACGAAAAACACGTAAAAGGTCTAGCACCGGGTACACGAAAGGACCAAAAAGCGGGATCCGTGCAGGGGGGTGGCGGTCGGCGGTGGCCATGTGCCAGCCGGCAGCGGTGGGGTGGCTGGCCGGCGGCGGCTGGCACCCCCCCGCACTGGTTCGTCGCCTGTTGCCTCATTTCTTGATTCGTGCGTGTTTTCTTTGTTATGCGTCTGTTTGCATTGATTCTTTTTGTGTTGGATTCGTAATTCAAAAACGAAGCTTTTGATGAAAAGAAATCCCAAAAATATGTCTCTGAACTTTAGATGTTTCGTACGAATCGTTTGGATCTTCCGGCGTACGTAGAATCTTCATTCTTCGTCCGTTTTTGTTGATTCTTCTTTTTTTGGATTCGTAATTTGAAAACGAACATCTTGGGTGAGATGGATGTTGGCGATGGGCACTTTTGTCTTGAAATCTCGTTTTGATGCCTTGAATCTTCAAACGTGCGTGGAATCTTCGTTTTCTATCCGTTTTGCTTGATTTTCATCGTGCAATCTTGTTTGGACCATCTTGGCATAATACTATTGATTTGTACTGAATTTGAGTTAAAGTGCCAAGAATCGTTCCAGAATGAGAGAGATATCGGTAGTAAAAACGTGGCTTTTTACGCGATATCACCGTCGGGTATCCATAGTCCCAGCCGGGTACAAATGCCATGATCCAACATTTTTCACCATTTTGCACCAAAATTTGTACCTAAATCCAAATGGAAAAGTGTTTTGGGATGTCGTTGTACAAAAACGTACCCAAACGTCATCCCTAGTCAAGCATTCAAAAATATCCAAACAGAAAATTAAAAATACTTAGATAAACCGTTATCAATTTGTCTAGAAAAGTGTCTGAATCACATGAGGCACGCAAGCACTCAAAATGGGGAATAGTCATAGGGGAATCCATGCTCCTCTTGCTCTCTCTCCTGCTGCCTTCAATACTCTTCCTGCAGCTCTGCCAAGGCGGCACCCTCGTCATAAATCGGTGGTGGATAGCTTACTCCAGGCTGACCCCACATGGGTGGGTAGTTGTAAGCTGTAGGCTGGTAGTTGGGCACCACTTCAGAAAGTCTTTGTGTGTTGTGTGCCGACCATGCATTGTGGTAGCGCTGTGCTCCAAACTCATACCTGACTTCCTGCGAAAAATCATTTTGGCTAACCTGAAGGCCCTGAATACCCTACATAAGATTAAGCATGGATGATTGTGCTGCGCCCTGCTACTGGAAACCTCCCTGCTCGTATGCAGCTTCTTCCTCTTGATGTTGTTCATGTTCCACTTGCTGATGTCTTCTTCTCCTGGGTGGCTGAGCCGGTTACTCCTCTGGTGGTTCCTAATAGGGCACGAAATTATTATTGACAACTGAGATAGCCCGTGCCCCCAGAAACTGAACTAACCCTATTGTTTTCTGCCTAGCCGTCACTCGCTCTAAAGTAGGTAAAAGAGTCTTAGGACTTATTGTGGCTAGTAAATTTATAATTTTTTTAATATGTTTTAGTTGACGGTAAAAATAAATAATAGTTCTCGCAAAAGATTTTAGGTTCCAGAAAATAGGTTAGAATGGGGACGAAAATTGAAAGAGTAATAGGTCGGCTAAGAGTGTGAACTGACTTCACTTATCTGACTTTCCCAAATTTTACCTAATTTCTATTTTACTCTCAAATAACACTTAAAGAAACCTAAGAACCAGGTTGAAACCTTAATAGAAAGCTGTGATTTTGCTCTAGCTTTTGATTTCATCATCTCTAATTGTTTGTAAGGGTTGTTTATTTTTAAATTTTAGCTATGAACTTGTTTTAAGTGAAATTATACGAGTTAAGGTGTTAGGAATGTAATTGGAACTTATAAGTTGATTACTTGATGTTATATATTGTTTATATGATACTAGAAAGCTTGCTAGACTGTTATGAAACTGAAATTTGGTCATTTGGTTGAGAAATTTGCGAGTTTGGACTGTGCAGAAAACAAGTTGCAGGTCGTCTGTAACTGGGTGATACCCGACGGGTAACTTGTTACCCGGTGGGTAACCGGCTAAAATGAATAAATCGGTTAACGAATGTACCCGACGGATAACACCTAATCCGGCGGGCAAAACGGGTTTATGGAACCGGGTAAAGACTTATACGATGGGTAATCTGGGCGAGTAACTAAAGTTAGTTTCTGTCCCAAAATTGAGTCCGAGTAACCAATGGTACCCGGCGGGTAACCAAGGTGCCCGACGGGTAATACATATTTAGGGATGACTTTTGTTTTAACATGAATACTTGTTTCATATATATATTCTATATGTATTTAAGGCATAGTATGTGTATTACATGTTTTTTAATGTTATGTAATTTGAATTAAGTTATACAAGATTGATTACTAACTTACGATCGATTTTGATCTCAGATCAGCAGAAGACTCAATAAAATAAGACATTTGAGTTGGGGATCTTGACAGACGGGTGAGTGGATCTGTGACTCCTAGTATAATTTAGTTGTAACAATTAAGGTTACAACGGGTCACTTGGTTTACTGTTTTATACTACTGTCTCATATAATACAAAGTTATTATAGAATTGTGACATATTGCCTTTGTGCATATTTGTTTATTGAGAGGTCAACATGGTTTGGGCTTAAGGTTGCTATTAATTGGCCAACACAGAGTCTTGTACATGTGTTGTTATTAGATACTGTGTTGAATGGGTAATTAGCACCTAAGCTATCGGTTTCATGTATAGGCCAAATACTGTTGGTGATAAACGTTCTTAAGGGCCACCGCGGAAAGAGGGTTTCCTCAAAAACCACCGATCCTCGTTGATATTGTGTTTGCCATATTATTTGTTGTAAACTGAATTGTTATTGCTAAGTTAGACTGTTAGTTATAAGTCTATTCACTTAGCTTCGTGATAATCCCACTACTTAAACTTCTTGCAGGTTATAGATTTTTATATGACCGGGGGGGGGGGGGGGGGGGGAGAAGTACGGCTTGAAGAATGTTTGAAACTAGTACTCTGATATGTTTTGGAACAATCTGATAATGAAGTTGTTTTTGATATAACACCCTAACTCATGTATTTTGAAGTTATGATGCAGTATTATGCTATATATAAAATTCATTACAATGTAATCTACTGTATTTTATATTATATAATATAATATGATATGCTTTTGACCAACGCTTCCGGATTTTTAAAAAAATATGGTTTTAAATGAGGGGTGTTATACTACTGATCTTACGTCAAGCTTCATGTCATCAACTATTTTTAATACGAGTCTTTCTTTTGTTGCAAAGGCAAGACTGATAACAATACAAAGATGTTACCCGACGAAATTCCAAAGGCTCAATAATGGTTTAATCCATGAACTTTCAAGTTTTTATCATTATAAAACTTCAACTTTGTTGACTAGATAAGGGAAATATAATTGACTTCATTTACGTAAGGGTTTATAATGGTTTAATCCTCAAACCAAGGGCTTTCATCGGTTTGGTTTTTATTTTCCTAGGTTTAATCCATTCGGTTTATTCGGTCTGAAAATTTTGGGAGCAAAACCGAATTCGAATTTGGTTTAAACCGAAACTAATATCAATTTTAAGAAAACACGCTTAAACATACAAAGCTACAAAATATGAACGATTATACGATACAAATTATTTATCTCTAACTATTAATAAGTTTTACTTGTTGGCCAAATTCGAGTTTAAAAAGCATAAAACTGTCAATGTATGTGAATTTCAATGTCCAAACAAGACATTTATTTTTCGCAATACATGGTACCTAAAAAATTTAAGTTTTCAAAATGCTAAAGTATTCAAGTTTTCAACTGAATTCGAAAAATCTCTCTCTCTCTCTCTCACACACACACGCACACACACACGCACACACACACACACACACACACACACACACACACACATATATATATATATGATAATTTGTTTTATAAATCAAATTCGGTTTTCGGTTTATCCAAATTTGAAAAATTCAAAACTGAAAACCAAACCAAAACCGAATTTGAATTCAGTTTTTGGTTTAACCGAATTCGGAAATTCAAAAACGAAAAATGAATTTAAATTCGATTCCGTATTCCGATTAAACGGTTTCAAATCAAGTATTGAACGCCCCTACCTCTGACTTTCATTTTTGACGTTTTAACACTTTAATCTATAAGTTTACCAATTTATAATCTCTTTAGTTAAGTACCTGCTAAGTTTTTGACCATTTTAGCAAAAGATAATATTTTTTGCACAATATTTGTATTGTCTATACATATTAATTGAAATAATAGATATATATTTCATTATAATGTTCCCATGTATAATATTCCTTTATAAAGTAATGTTTCAACATGATTATTTGTATAATGTTTCACTCTGACAACAAAAATATTTATATAATGATGCCATCATGTATAATATATCTACTTTAACTAAATGTGGGTTACAAAAATAACAGAAGTAATTTTGACATAAAATACATAATAAGAGTTTGAGTGTAAAATCATTAATTAAATGACATTTTAGAGATTAGATTGATTTTTGAAAATATTAAAAGTATTAACCTTAGATAATATGTCATAACTGTTCTTTTAATTGGTCATGCAAAGTTAAAGTGTTAAAACAATAAAAAGGTAAGTTGAAAGGTTAAAAAGAAAAAAATTGAAAGTTTGAGGATTGGACCATTATTAACTTAATTCTAAAATATGTAAAATCTAATGTTAAGAAATGGTTTACTTGTCCGGAAAATCAAAAGTACTGAAAGAGCACGCCCGACTAACTTTTGTGTGTTTGAGACCACAAGAGTGTAGACACTGGAACTGCTGATATGATAATTGGCTTATCAGATGATACAAAAACATGGATTGTTTTCTTAACGAAAAATGTCTGAAGCGTTGGTGGCAGGGTACCAACGGACACTCTTTTCTTGTCATCTAAGCGGTCGGTGATCATGTTAATGACCGAGTAAACAAGAAACCCATCTTCAATCGTACAGAAGAAGTAATTAACCTTAAAAGGGGAATTAATACGTGTCGCACCCCCAAATTCGGGTTGCGGAAGCGGATTGGGTCGGGGCGCGACTAATCAATATACACAGCACATAAGATATAATGAACGACCACTATATGCGTCGTTTTACATTGATAAAACCAAAGTTTACATCAAAATGTTGTTTACATTAGCCCGGTTTGAAATAGAGAGATTTAAGTACATAATTAACCTATATAAAATATAATAATGCAGCTAAATCTCTGATTGTTTGCATGCTGACTCGAGCTAATAGTTCTTGATTGAGCAGTCCAACCTACTGCTGGTCACCTGTGATACATGCTAAAATTGGTCAGCGAAACGCTGGTGAGCTCACAGGTTTGTATGTCAACACATATTTGTATAAACCGCAAGATCTGATTGAATTTAAAATGCAATTAAGCAAAATAAAAGTTATACAGCCATGAGCACATTGTCTGAGCTTAACTTGAGCGTCAGGTCCAATTAAGGAAACCTAACTGAGTTGCCTCCTACGAGTGTCTAATCTACACTCGTCTTCCCAAATGCTAATACGTCCGTTTGACCAGTTAGTGCGTGCTAACCCGGACGAGGATTGTCAATCATATATGATATCATATACTAACATTCACGCTACAGATGTATTACCAGACTATGTTGTGGAGGGCTTTAAATTGATTAGTTGAAAACAACTAATGTAGTATTTGATTATGAATGGTACTTGCGTTCAACTTGTAAAACAAAATGAGCAATGATATCACACCCCTGAGTAAAATAGTAAAATAGGGGCTATGAGACTCACCTGAGCCTTGAGTGTTTAAATTAATAAACTTGAATTGATTAGCGGTGGATTGATGTCCGAAGACTTGTAACCTGAGGGTGTCCAAGACACGCAGTGGTTATAACATGAGTAGGCATCTCGAAGGACTGCCCTTGCAGTTGTTCGTCCAACTTAGAATGTCCAAATTACTACGATTTGGTTGATTGACTTGTGTTTTGAAAACGTGTACGGTCGTCGGTGAATTGGTTGTATAAATAATCTCGTTATTACTTTCATGATTTTGAAGTGTTATACTTAAAAGTAAGTTCCAATGTGTTTTAGAAGTCATGTCGCATTCATGTTTGATGTCATACAAGTTTAGCACTTTGTGTGAAAGTTTAGACGTAACACTGTTACTCGTGACCCTAGGGTAACGGCGAAGCCCGTTAATGATGGGGGTCCAGGGGCAGCGCCCCTGGTAGCGAGGTCCAAGGGGCAGAGCCCCTAGCTGGGGTCGAGCTTGGAAAATTTTTATTTCTACTAAATTGCTTTGGTGAAAAACGCATCTGGACTTGAATTTGAGTGAAATCGAGTGATAAAATTTTAGGTCTCGACACTTAGTAAAATTTGAGTTTTCTTGGTTCTGTTTCACGCGACATAGCGTGCGACATATGGCTTGGTGTCGCTAAGTGCGACATAGTCTGTTGTGTCGCAGATCATATCTGCGACATAAGGGCTTGTGTCGCTAAGGGCGACATCCGCAATTTAATGCGACGTAGGGCGTTGTGTCGCTATATGCGACGTCCGTAATTTCTGCGACATAACTATTTGTGTCGCTATATGCGACATCCGTGATTAGTGCGACATAGTAGCTTATGTCGCTATATGCGACATAAGGTCTGATTTAGCGACATAAAGGCTTATGTCGCAGGTGGCCTGGAGCCTCTGCGACATAACGCGCTGTTGGCCGGAAAATGGGCCGAAAAGGTGTTTTCCGGCCTCCGTTTGACCTGAGACTTTTACCCAACTCATTTTTGGACATTTTAAGCTTAAACCAACCATATACATGTAAAAATAAGTGAAATCGATGAGTTTTGAGAATTTGCCAGAAACTTACGAAGTGGCGAATCAAGATTCCGGAAAGGTAGGAGTGTAGATCGTTGCGTGGTGATCGTTTTCTTCTAAATGAGTCTCGAGATTTATGGTGGTTTGGTGGTGTTATTTGGTGGAGGAAGGTGGTGGTGTTGTGGTGTTAGTTAGAGAGAAAAGAAGATGAAGAAAATGGAGAGAGAGAAAGGAAATGAAGAGAATGAGGAGGGGGAAAGGGTTGTTGGGCAGATTTTTGGGGAGGGGGAAAAGGGTTTTCTCCCAACTTTTTAGTCCCCGTGTTTGCGCTCCGCGCGGTATTCATTTTCCCGGTCGTTTAAACGTTAAATAATTATCTTATACGTTTAATTAGGAGTTTTAAAATACGGATATTTATTCAAAATTATATTTGAAGTATTTCATCAAATACTTAATAATTGGGTTATAAATTGTAACTTTAACTTTATTTCAGTTGTTCGCGCGTTTAACATTTTATCGCGTTGACTTTGTTTGTACGATACGAAATAGTTATGAAATATTATTAAAATAATATTTTGTGATAATATGGTGTCTTTAAATAATGTTACATTATTTAGTGAAAATGTTCACCAACGTCCGTATTTAATTTGTAAGTCCCTAGTTCTAGGATCGATAACTTCGTTATCTGTAGTATTAAGGTGCGGAATTCCTCAATACGGTGTTATCTTACTAATAACGATTTAGTTCGCGTTTAGGTTAACCAATTGCTTTACTTTATACGAATTAACGTCAAAGCCTAGCCGTTAGTCTATGTTTCTCTGGAAATACTGAGTTTGCAGGAATGTAAAAATTCTGATCTCAAATTATGCCAAAGTTAATTATGTTTTTCACGTACAAAAACATCTATATATCTCGTCTCAACTCGCAGCCACTGGGCCTGCGAGTTGACTCGACTCGCTACGCAGCCCAAGCCCATAATGAATTCGACTCGTTAATCACCTGTTGAGATCTTGCGAATTCAGTTCTCATCTCGCAGCTCAACTCTCTGCGACTTGAGAACTCGACTCGCAGCAAACGTCTATAACAAATAACTCGATTCGCAACATATGTATATATATTGTTAAAATCTATATTCGTCTAACACTTTATCATAATAATATATTTAACGAATATTAATATCAAAACAATATCAATTTACAAATCTAAACCAATATATCAACATGATAACAATTACACTAGTCATATTGCAAAGCTAGACTAATATATCAATTTACAAATCTAAACCAATATATCAATATTAATATCAACAGACTCCCCCTTGACAATAGCTCTAACATCTTTATCTTCACATTGTCTTTGATTTTTAAGAGTAAATCTTACTACCTGCAAAAATTTTCATCTTCATATAAGTCTTAATCATCATTTGATAATCTCGTGCTAAGTCACCCCATGCTTCAGTACAAAAAATTCTGTTCTCATTTAACTTCAATAAATCTTTTCTTGACATATTCATTAGATGACGATGATCATAAACTCTGAAGATCTCTCTTTCAACACCTTCAACCTCATCATCAGCTTCAACCATTACAGCTTCTCCAGATTCTGAATCCACATGCCAACTCTTCATATTTCCCAGAATATCTTGTGGCATTGTCTTCAGTGGAATCTGCTGCACACATTTTACAGCTGGATATATTTTCTTCCTTCTTCTTCTACCAGTTCTTTGACTTCTTTCAGCCAACTTAATTGTCTTTCCTTTTCTTGGCTTAATTTTTTCAAACTTATTAGCTCTAACCTCAGTCTTGATTATGTGTTCAACATATCTTCCAACAAAATCATCACTTGGGTTATTCAAAGGTAATCTAGCCAAATCTCGAATCTGAAATCTAGGCAAAGAACTAAACACTGCAAGCTTTCGCTCAAAATATTGAACTCCATCAAACCTTTTAATAGCAAACAGCTTCAGCTCAGAGTCAAAGTACCAACCAATAATCCCTCTTTTAGGTTCCCGTTTCTCAGTTATATCAACTTCAGAAACTCCAACCTTTTTCTGTTTAGGAAGTTTTCTAAGAAAAACTGCTGGATTCTTGGTAGGAATCAAGATTTCATCATTTTCAGAATCGGTTGAGTCATCGATTTCTTCATCTACATCGACAACTGTTGGACCTTGATTATTTTCAATAATAACTTCTATCCTAGATGGGCTCACATGGTGTTCATCAATATTTGCATCTGGATTTACACCAATGTCTTGCTCATTCTCAGAAACAGCAGTCCAATCCTCAGGTGGTTGAAATTCTCCCTCTTCAAGATCATAATCAATCTCTTCATCTATCTCATCCAAAATATCATTTTCTGAATCTGATAGATCTAGACTTTCCATTCCTAGAGAAAACAAACAAACACAAATAAATTAATGATTTAAATTCTCTTATTGATTTCCCTGAATCAATCTAAGAATTCCAATACTAATCCTTTTGTGTAATTAAATATAAACGCGAAATATATATAACTTATAAAAATCTTTTATTGATTATCCTGAATCAATCTAAGATTTCCTAAGTCTTATATCAAACACTTAACAAACATTAATTAAATTTAAACTCTAATGTACTGTCAAGAATCACCAAACATTTAAGTTTACAATTAATTAACTTATATAATTTCCAAGACTTAATTAAACTGTTATATAATAAAACTTAACTTTCAATTATATCTTTAAATTATATATCATTTATCTAGTTAAAAATCATACAAATTTAACTTGTCAGTTATAAAAACTCTCAAGTCTAAAATGTCTAAGTTAAAATAAACTTTGACCGCTGAAATAAATCAGAACACGCCGCTCGACTTCTCAATGAGTCGGAAGACTTTCGATCACTAATTTATTTAACTTCTTAAACAATTTATAATATATTTTACTTGTAATAATGATAATCTCAAGCCGAATATATTACAAAAACTATTAAATTACAATTATTCAGTTACAATTATAGATTACAATTATAATTCAACTAAATCCTAAATACAAATAACTACACAAGTCTAAGCTGTCTTACCAGCTTCTCTTGTACCCGCAGTACTTGTACCAGCACCATCACCACCAGCTCCAACACTCGTAGACTCCCCGTGAATAATAGCTTGCTCACCAGTCTTTGAAGGACCAGTCGGCTCACCATCTTTCTGTGCACTGGGATCATCATCTTCATCATCTCTTCTCTTCTTTGCTAACTCATCCTCTTTGCAAGCTTCATGATATATCATTATCTCCCCCTGAGCTGACTGTCCTGAATTCACTCTCAACACTAAACGTTCTAAGTGTTCAAGCTTCAGTCGCTGGGCAGTAAAATCAGCAAGCAAAGTATCATGAGTCTTCAGCAGTGTCAAATGTGATTCACTGATATGACCCATTTGCTGAGCAAGAGAAACATTCTCAGCTAACAACCCTGGAATCCTGGATGTACTCTGTTCTAATTCCTTAACTCTTGACTCTAAGGATGTAATCCTTTCAGCATTAGTCGTCGGAATAACAGATATTGTGGATGGTCCAGGCGGTGTCACTGAAGCAATGTATGATTCACGTGTGAGTGGTGCAATGGCTTGAGATAACGCTTCCTTGAGAAGACTAGCTGCGAATCTACTAGCTTTATTGGTCGGAAACTGAGCATCATGCACCAGTTTTGCAACTCCCTCCTCAACAGTCTTGGAAACCATTTCTGGTTCCACTGACTCAAGCAGTTTCTCAGCCTATAAAGTTAGATATAATTAAATAAGTAATTGTTACAGATAACTCTGTCTCAATCTCTAATTAAATATATATAATACTTGTAGTACTAAACATTTATCTCATACCTCAGATGGTACAGATACAGGTTCAGTAACCACCGGTATCATCGTCTCTACTTGCAATGTATCTCGAGCAACTGTATACATAATTAACTGTCTCAGTTAACATACCATCCTGAATGTTCGATGTCCTGGAATGCTTACAGCGTTGAGAAATAAAAGGTATATCCTCTTCCTCAGGACCTTCGTCAATAATACTGAAGTCCGGATCGACTTCCTTAGCCTTTCTCTTTTCCTTCAGTGCTGGTTCTGGAATCATCCGAGATCGGTATCTAATATAACCAGCATCCGGAGGTGGAGAAGGAGTACTATCATCATCATCTGAAGCCGATTGACCATCACGGCCTCCAGATGGACCAACATCAGAATCCTAAATATTAAATATATTAAACATTTATGATTAGCTAAAAGCTCTATCATACAAGTTCTATATATTTATGATTAATCTGATAAATACCTTAGAAGGTAAAACCTCAGATCCATCTAGCTGTCCCTGCTCACCCTCAGGTCGAGTGACCTCTGGGTCTGCAGTCTCAGCTCCCTGATCATAATGATATTTATATTTTATAATCAGAAATATTATCTTATTAACTAAATATCTATAACATTTGTATTATATAATAATAATTTGATAATAATATAACAACTAAATACCTATATTACTATATAATTATAAAATTACCTCAGGTGAAGCAACATAACTATCAATATCCCGTAGCAAGATATCAGTAGCATCATCATGCTCTACTAGCACCTCCTGTATCACCTGAGCAGCAACATCTGGGTTCACCTGTTCCCCAGCATGTGCAGGTTGTTCCAACACATCCTCAATGAGCTCTTGTGGATCTTCAGAAGGAACCACATCAGCTCTCGGTTCTGGAACTGCAACCTCAGCACCAACATCTAGCCAACCATGATTCGGTGGTGTGACATAGGTAGGATCAACAATAAAACCAAAAAGCTCTCGCTCCTCAGGCTTTACTACCCCTTCCTTCCTCACTGACTGCAGAAACATCGCATTGTATCCTCTGAACCCAATAGTATCTACACGTAAAAATGGCCCAGGAATAACAAGCTGTGGCAAACGAGCGCGAATGATCAGCATACAAAAACGTGGATAAACCAGAATCCGTGATCTAATAGAACCCGAAATCTGTCTAACCAGCTCTCCAAAAATATAATCACAAAAATTGTATGGTTTATTATAAACCAGTGACAGTGCAGCTGATACAAGGGCAGGGCTTAATTCATCGAAGCCTCCCTTCTTTGGTGCAAAAACTGTGACAATCACATGCCACAAAAACCTCCATTGTCCAATAACCAAAGGTTTTTGGAACTGACGTCCCCTCCTATCTCCAGTATACCCCATACTGCCTATCGCACCCTCAACAAAATCACTAGGATTCTCCGTTGGACCATCCTCATGGTCTTCTGTACCCAAACGTAAAATCTGACGCAGATCTCTAGCAGAGAAAACAACCGTTCTATTATTGACCGTTGTGCGTATAACTGGTGGATTGACCGTCTCGTCAAACTGAATACCTTCCCAGAAGTCATTCAGTATAGTCTGAGAGATCTGTGGAGACTCTGTAATCGCATATCTAATGCGTGAACGTGCCAAAAATGTAAGCACTTGAGCTACTCAGTTAGCTCCACGTGCACCAAGATCTAGATCAACAAGAATATTGTGACCTTTATCGAATTGTCTCGCCATATCTATAAAATACAAATGACAAAAACAATTAACACACGTTAATCAATTTTAAACTATAACGTATTATGAATAACAATTCATCAAACATCTTAGTTTTTAAAAATTATATAAAACTTGTTACATTACAGTCGCAAGTCGTATATAATTATTTCTAACATATATAACTTATTACTAATAAGTCATAAGTTCAATATGTATGTCTCATTAATTACTTGTTAATTTGAAATTCTCAAGTCGTTAACATTTTTTAAGAAATATAAGTTATACCGCTAATATAAAATTAGGACACGCCACTCAATTACCTCTTGAATTGGTAGACTTTCGATATAAACATATATAATTTTAATACAAGTCCATGATATAAAAGTTATTACTGAAAAAGTCTTAACATTTATATAAAACTTTTTTAAAAAAAAATTTAAAAATTTTCTAAGTACTGGACTCGTAGAAGTATCATGTGCGAATCGAGTTCAACTCGGTTCGCAACTCAACTCGCAACCATATCAACTCGCTAACCAAGTCAATCCGCAACTCGACTCGCAAGTCAATTCGCTATCAACTCGGTCCGCAAGTCAACAAGTCAACAAACAAGATTTGAATTCACAAAAATAAATCTGCGAATCGAGAAATATCTCAACTCGCTAATGTATCTCTGCGAATCGAACCTCTGTTCAACTCGCAACATAAACTGGTGTGGCGAGTCGAAACTAAAATCAATTAATCCTTCAAAAGTATTAAGATCTATTGATTAGTTCACGTTTATTAAGGTTCGTTTAACATTAATCCATAGAATTCTTGTCAAATAACACCTGTAATCTACGTAAATCGTTTAAATGAAAAACGAAACCCTAGATTAATAAAAACTTCGATTTCGTGTAATTTAAACGGTGAAATCTGTTGGTTTATACCTCAAAATGTTCATAATTTGAAAGTATATATAAGCTACGGATCAAAAACTCGTTTCTTGTAATCGAGAATTCGAAAACAAATGAAGTACTGTGTTCATCTCGTTTCGCAAGAACTGGATTCGCAGAGCTAAAGTGAACTCGCAAATCAAATGGGTTCGGTGAGGAGTTTGACTCGTTTGACCACCCTTTTATACCTTGTACTCGATCGCAATACATCTCGATTCGCAAGTTTGACTAATTAAACTTACAAAATTAAATAAAATGCAAATTTAATACTAAGTATAAAATGAAAACCCTTTTATGTGTATAGTTATCTCTGTAACTATTTAGCTTAAACATTTAAAATAAAATGTTTTCGCATAATTTTTCCTCAATGATAACCTTCGTACATATATTAACCGACTAAACCCGTGATACAGTTAATCTTGTATAAAGAAAAATCTTCGAGCTAAAATTATTCACTTATATACCTTTATGGTCTTAAGTATAAAGTCAAGTCTAAAATATATCTATATAAGTTATAATAGAAAAAATTAACCGCCGATAAAAAATTAGGACACGCTTCTCGACTTCATGTGAGTCGGAAGACTTTCGATTAATATTTCTCGTAACCTATATATATATTATTTTTCAATTGTCAACACACATTTGTTCAACATAAAATAAATAGCCAGTATAATTCAATGTCAAAGGGTAACATATTAAAAAGAAAATAAACTTTATTTATCAATGAACATGAATACAAAACAAGAAATAAAATTGTATTTTACTAACATCCTATTAAAGCAAACAAAATTAAAATACTTAAAATTTTAACTGCTTAGGGATCATACTAGGCAAAATAAGCTATCTACTTTAGATTTTTAATAAGAACAGGACGATTGTTAGTATACATACCTCATGAAATTCTTATAAGGACAATAAATTAACCAGTACTAGACTTATATTTATAAAATTATATCTTAGTTACCTTTATCCACCTGACATAACTTTAAAATTAAAAATTATTAATTATTCACAAAAAGTGAACATTCCAATAGCATAGACAGTTCACGATGATTACCGGTATTATGGTCCACATAAACAAATTAAAGTTAGATGTTTGAGCAAACATTATTATTATTAATGTGAAAAATATCTAATGTGTTCAGTTATATAATATACTGAAGAACTTAGGTAAAACCCATAACACTGCATCTTTTAATTTCAAGGTAGAGGTTACTAAATGATGTATCTTTTCGACACATATAACATACACCTGAGTTAAGATTTTGACAAATATCAAACATCCTTTAAAGATACTAGTGGTTCCAGATCTGTACTTACGTACAACAGAGGATCCCTTAGTATAATTAAAATAAGTTTGAGACTATTGGCAAAGCTAAAGGCAACAGGTCTGTAGTCACGTACAACAGAGTTATCTGTTAGTTTCACTAATAACCATATTTGTAACTACTTGTCATTAGTTCAGAAATGCATGATAGCAGTGTATGACAATACCATCAGTCATCAATTAAGTATATAACATTTCACAAAAGATATGACACCCAAAATTAGAATTTCTTAATTGCTCAAAAATCTAAAAGTAATTTGCCTACCAATAGATCATATAATGAATCTTACTAGACTATAGTTATTCTTATCACTTATAAAGAATACGAGTTATTATCAGTGGATATAGGTGTATAATCAGATAAATATAAGTAAACTCCTAGGTAAGTATGCAATTCTAATGAAACTTATAGGAATCTACTAACATATCAATCTTAGCACTTAGGTTTATTATTCTTAAGCTTATTCTCCTAATGTACTATCATTTCCCAAGTTTTTACAGCCAAAACTTAAAACATTTCTAAAAGAACTACGATTATTCTTTTATTTGAGGCGATTCCTCTTAGGTAACAAGCAAATGAATGCCATACGCCGCTTTTTTTTTTTAATAAACATAACACTGACTACTAACTATTACAAAAATACCCTTGGAAGACTAATCACTCTGGATTTCTCATTCCGTTAAGTTGAACCAACGTCTCAAATCTAGCTCTGTCAAACGCCTTGGTGTATAAGTCTGCTAAGTTATCCAAAGATGGAACCTTAACTAACTTTATCAAACTCTTTTCAGCACAGTCTCTAATAAAATGATGTCGAATATCAATATGCTTAGTTTTACTATGCTTCACCGGATTGTTGGTGATCGACATTGTAGATTCGTTATCAATCATCATAGGAGTATTGGTTATATTTAACCCGTAATCCCGCAGTTGCTGTTGTATCCAAAGAACTTGAGAACAACAGCTGCCAGCTGCAACATACTCAGCTTCACATGTAGAAATGGCTACTGAGCTTTGCTTCTTGCACTGCCAAGATACTAATCTACCTCCTAAGAATCGACATCCTCCGGTCGTAGATTTTCTATTTTGATTGCATCCTCCATAATCCGAATCAGTATATGCTACTAGATCTAAGTCTCCATCAATTGGATACCAAAGTCCCAGCTTCGGTTTCCCCTTGAGGTAATGGAAGATCCTTTTCACAGCTTGCATATGTGACTCTTTCGGATTTGCCTGATATCTTGCGCATATACAAACAGCAAACATAATGTCAGGCCTAGAGGCAGTTAAATACATTAGTGATCCGATAATTGCTCTATAAAGAGTTGGATCCACATCGCTATCACTCGATGTATTTGGTCCAAGGTTGTGATTGACTGGAATTGGAGTATTATAGACCTTACTTTCATCCATCTTAAAGTGTTCCAATAGCTCATATGTATATTTAGATTGATGAATAAAGAATCCATCCTTCTTTTGATCAACCTGTAATCCTAAGAAGAAATTTAACTCTCCCATTGCAGACATCTCAAACCTTTTTCTCATGACTTTCTTAAATTCCTGACACATCTTTTCATCAGAAGACCCAAAGATAATATCATCAACATATACTTGTACTAATGGAAAGTCATTCTTGTTCCATTTTACAAACAGTGTACTATCAATTGATCCTCTTGAAAATCCATTCTCAAGTAGATAAGTTGATAGCGTTCCATACCATGCCCTAGGTGCCTGATGTAATCCATATAGAGCCTTATTCAAACGATATACTCTATCTGGATGGTCAGAATCAGTAAACCCTGGCGGTTGTGAAACATACACCAATTCTTCAACTTTGCCATACAAAAAGGCACTCTTAACATCCAACTGATAAACTTTGATACCCTTAAAAGAGGCAAATGCTAAGAATACTCTAATTGCTTCTAGCCTAGCAACTAGTGCAACACTTCATTGTAATCTATTCCCTCTTGTTGATTAAACCCTTGAACCACTAGACGAGCTTTATTGCGAGTAATGACTCCCCGGTCATCTCTCTTACACTTAAATACCCATCTAGTTCTAATTGGATATTCTCCCTTTGGAAGGTCAACCAACTCCCATACTTGTAATTTTGAGAACTGTTGCAGTTCTTCTTGCATAGCTTCAACCCACGAACTTTCTTTGAGAGCCATTTGCACATTTTTAGGCTCAACTTGTGAGATAAAGCATGAATATAGACATTGATTAGGAATCCCTGTCTCTTTCATAGCAGTATACAAGCTTTCTAAATTTTCCGTTGTACTAATATCACCGATGATATTTTCAACGGGATGATTCTTACTCATTCTTGTAACCGGTATAGGGTTAACTATTAACTCATCTCCTAAGTTAGTACCAATCTCTTCTAATGAAGGCATTTCATCTGAATTTGCTGAAGAGATCTTTAAATGGTTCAAAGAAGTAAGCACATCATCAAACGTTGTTTGAATATCCTCTTCAGAATCTTCTGTTTCCTGATACTTATCCTTTGAAAATTGTTGAGACCCACTTGAAGAAGCTTCATTTGAGTCATCTGATATCCTGATTCCAGATTTCGGAACACTCGATGTTGAAGACGGACCATTGTCTAATTCCTCATTCAATAAGTGCTGAGAGATCTCTGAATCACTGACAAAGTCACTTATGGGAACCTTAAATGACTGAAAGAGATCTGAATAGTCAAATTGCCAATCTAATCCCTTATGCACAGCAGGTACATAGCTCGTAACTTCAATGTTATAAACAATTTCCAGTTGTCCCGTGACTTTATTGAAAACTCTTTTATTTGGTGAGTTGGGCACATAACCTAGGAAAAATCCTTCGTCAACCTTTTCACCAAATTTAGCTTGATTTCCTGTTTTCAATATTGTACAAGCAACTCCAAAAGGTTCAAATCCTTTTAAGTTTGGTTTCTTATTGTTCAAAAGTTCATAACAAGTCTTGTTATGCTTTTTCACCGTAAGAACTCTATTCAGAACATGACATGCTGTATTCACTGCTTCTGCCCAAAAAATGACCGGAAGCTTTGAATCTGCAAGCATTGTTCTAGCAGCTTCAATCAACGTTCTATTTTTCCTTTCAGCAACACCATTCTGTTGAGGTTCATATGGTGCACTGAATTGATGTTGTATCCCTTTGCTTAAGCAATAGATATTCAACGTTGAGTTCTTAAATTCCGTTCCATTATCACTACGAATACGCTTAACTCTTGTTTTATAGATATTCTCTGCTAGATCAAAGAACTCCATTAAAATTCCTAGAGTTTCATCCTTAGATCCCAAAAAGAATACCCATGAGAATCTAGAGTAATCATCCGTGATAACTAAACAATACCACTTGCCACCTAGACTTCTCTTGCTTATTGGGCCAAAGAGGTCCATGTGCAGCAGTTCAAAAGGCGAGGAGATTGAGTTTTCAGTCTTAGACCTGTGTGGTTTCTTGTGCTGCTTTCCTTTTAGGCAAGGAACACACTTGTCTTCTGACTCAAAACGTTTCTGTGGTACACCTAGAACTAAACCATTCTTGGTTATAAAATTCATTTTTCGAAAGTTCAGATGTGCCATTCTCCTGTGCCATAACAATGCGTCTGCTTCTGAAGCCTTGGATAGTAAGCATGTAGACACCATTGAAGAATTAGAAACACCCATGTTTATAGCATAGATGTCCTTCTTCCTTGGTTCCCTCATTAATATCCATTCTTCCGGAATTGTGAAGCCTGGCTTCGGAACTAAAGCCTCCTTTTCATTAAAATGAACTGAATGACCTTTATCGCAGACTTGGGAAACACTCACTAGGTTATGAGTTAGTTCTTCAACGTAATTCACATCCTCTAGTGTCAAAGTTCCATTTGAAACTCTTCCTTTCCCAGTAATTACTCCTCCTTTGTCTCCTGCAAAATTTACTTTTTGCTTGAAACCTTCTCTGAAGTCCTTCAGTAGACTTCGTTCACCTGTCATGTGTCTTGAGCATCCACTGTCTACATAGCACCAGCTGTCCTTGTTCACAGTCTTCTCCTACACATAACAAGTTGTACACAGTTAGTTATCAAGAGGGACCCAAGCCATTACGGTCTTGGTTTGTCCCTGATCATCTACAATCTGAACCTCCTTAAAGTAACCTTAACTATTCCCATCAAGAGTCTTGGTAACCTTCACAGGAGTTTGAGATTGTTGATGATCTGTAGTCTTGGGCCTATGAGGAGAGTGAGTAGAAAACCTCCTAGGCACATACTTAGATCCCTGTGCACTCGAAGTAGAGCCATTCTCAAATTGACTATGGTATCTACTTGGGGTCCTAAACCTCGAAGGTGTCTTATCTCTTGGCTTATTGAAAGTATTTTCGTTTAGAGTATAAGCCCTTTTAGGTTTAGGTGGAGAGACACTATGATTACCATCTCTTTTCAGAATGTTTACAGGTTTGCTTCCTAATCCCGGTTTGGAGCCTAACCTATCTACAATCGAACTAGAAGTGGTCGGTGTCTTTTCAGTATTCACTAACTTATGTGATGCTTCCAACTTCTTATTTGGACAACAGGAAGTTACGTGTCCTTTTTGGTGACACTTGAAGCAAGACATCCGTTTTCGTGACTTACTAACTTTTGCATCCGCTATCGGAGTCTTAGGCACTAAAGATTCAATCACATGTTCTTTATTAACCACTTCATCAGTCTTAGTATCATTAATTACTCCACCCGGTACAAAATGTACTTTGGTGTGAGGAATTATCTTACTATCATCAGATGAAGGGTTCTTAATAACGCTCTTCTGTGCCTCTGACTGATTAGGTTTAACTACTGGTTTTTCAGAACATACTTCAGTCATTTCAGTATCTTCTGGAAGTCTAGAGTAATTTGAATTGAAAAGAGGAGGTGTCTCATTATAACCTAGTCCTGACTTATCCTTTACACTTCGTTGAGCATCTAGCATCTTGTCCATCTCAGTGGTTCTATAATTTTCTATTTTTCTATTTTGCTCAACCAACTTCAACTTACAGTTAGCTAATTCTTTCTCTTTATTAGCAATTGTCTGGTTTAAGTCTTTTAGGTTCATATAGAGACCATCTATGATGACAGCTTTTTCATTAATGGTATCTCTAAGTGCACTCCTATCAGAAGCATTAGGCTTAATTTTATCTTTTAAGTCCTATTTATCATCACTTAACCTACGCAAATCAATCTTAGCTAGTTCAAGTTCAGATCTAACAGTCTTATTAGATTCAGTCAATATGTTAACTTGAGAAGACAGGTTTTTGTTTGAAACAGTTAAAACACTAACCAGTGACTGTAAATCAGTAACCAAGTAACAGACATCAGCAAGAGTAAGAATATCAATACATACCCTTTTCTTGTCTGTTTGAATTTCAGCCATGCGTGCTACAAAATCTTCAGGAATCATGTTTTCAGTTAACTCCATATATAGCACGTCTTCATCACTTGCTTTTGTTTCAATCTCTGGCACCTTTACCTCACATTCTACATCAGTAGGCATATAGGATGTAGATTCATCAATCTCAGCCATGAAAGCATCCTCAGACTGAGCTTTCCATTCATACGATCCATCCAACTGCTTCACAACTAAGGCTTTGGAAGCGAGAGTGCTTCCCGAACCTTGTTGTCCATTGCCAGCTTCTACCTTAGGTCTTTGGCACTCTCTAGCAAAGTGTCCATAACCCTGACAGTTAAAACACTTGATCTTGGTCTTATCAAACCCTGATCTATTGCCAACTACCTTTCTACCTGTTTTCTTCAAGAAATTCTTTACCCTTCTTGACAACATAGCAAGTTGGTCCTGAAGGTCTATTTCTTCTAGATAATCAGGGTTTATCTGATCGTAATCTTCGTCAAACATAATTAGATCATTGATTTTACCCTGAAGGTAGTTTTCATAAGAAGCTACAAATGAAGCTAGAACAGATAATTGCTGTTCAGCAGATTTCACACTCATAGGCATCTTTTGATGCTCCTGAGGTGACTTCTCAGTTGTTTTACCCTTTGCTTCACTACCAGATGATGTAAGAAGACACAGATCATCGGTAATCATTTCACCCTTTCCTTCAGCATTACCAACAAATAAAGCAGTGGTCGAGCTCGAGGAAGCAGTAGAAATAGTAGATTTTCCATGATATAGTCCCGGATCCTGAGCCTGATCAGAATCAGTATCTCTAGTCTTCTTGGTGAAATCATAACCTCTGAGCTTATCAATTGCCTGCTCTAAGGTCATGGTTGCATACCTCTCATCATTGTCTTTAAGCATTATGCCATGCATTTCCCACTTCGACGGTAAACCCTCAATAAACTTGTCGGTTTTCTCAGTCTCTGTAGTCACAATCTCATGGTCATCTAGCTCACTCAACAAATGGTAGTATCTTGTGGTATACGCATCAAGATCTTCTCCTTTCAAAGCTTTGAACACAGTAAACTGCTTTTTCAGGAGATTCCTCTTGCCAGCTTTAACTTGTGGACTACCTTCACACCATTTCTCAAGTGCTGTCCACAAAGTTCTAGCAGTATGGAAGGACTTTAGTTGATGATTAAGTTCCTTAGGAAGACTCATCTTAATAGAAGAATGAGCCTTGTTTTCAACCTCAAATTCCTTCTTTTGTGCTTCACTCATCTGTTGATAAGTGAGAACCACAATAGCATTTTCAACAGATTGTGTAGGTGCCGTGTATCCATTTTTGATACACATCCAGATAGATAGATCATGAAATCTACAGTAAGATTCAAACCAATCCCTCCAGCTATAATAATCCTCAACTCTCAACAATTTAGGTGGAACATTAGATTTTCCAATCTCGTGGTCCATCTCAATCATTTTGCTAAGGTCAGACATCGTAAAGTTTAAAGTTAAAATGTATTCGCGAATTTAAAAAAAAAATCTCGACTCGCAAGAACTCAGTTCAACTCGCAATCTCAGCTCGACTCGCAGAATCTCGGTTCGCAGGTCTCAGTTCGGATCGCAGTGATGTCAACTCGCAAGTGATCTCGTTTCGCAGGAGATCTCGGTTCGCAGAGTATTTCAACTCACAACTTAGTTCAACTCGCAAAATGTCGACTCGCAGGTATGTCGACTCGCAAGTTCAACTCGGTTCGCAGACTTATCTGAAACCCTAATCTCGACTCGCAAAACGGCTGAAAAACGCGAAAACCAAAGATTTCTGATATTTTTACGATTGAAACAGGAAATTTTGACCGTAAACAAACCCTAAATCGTCCAGAGAGTGATTTTAATTGTTTTTACACACTAATGCACGTCAAAACAATCCTAAATCACACGCGATTAACCCGAAAACTTCGAACTACACTCGTTATCTAGCCCGAAAGCTCTGATACCAATTATAAGTCCCTAGTTCTAGGATCGATAACTTCGTTATCTGTAGTATTAAGGTGCGGAATTCCTCAATACGGTGTTATCTTACTAATAACGATTTAGTTCGCGTTTAGGTTAACCAATTGCTTTACTTTATACGAATAAACGTCAAAGCCTAGCCGTTAGTCTATGTTTCTCTGGAAATACTGAGTTTGCAGGAAGGCAAAAATTCTGATCTCAAATTATGCGAAAGTTAATTATGTTTTTCACGTACAAAAACATTTATATATCTCATCTCAACTCGCAGCCACTGGGCCTGCGAGTTGACTCGACTCGCTACGCAGCCCAAGCCCATAATGAACTCGACTCGTTAATCACCTGTTGAGATCTTGCGAATTCAGTTCTCATCTCGCAGCTCAACTCTCTGCGACTTGAGAACTCGACTCGCAGCAAATGTCTATAACAAATAACTCGATTCGCAACATATGTATATATATTGTTAAAATCTATATTCGTCTAACACTTTATCATAATAATATATTTAACGAATATTAATATCAAAACAATATCAATTTACAAATCTAAACCAATATATCAACATGATAACAATTACACTAGTCATATTGCAAAGCTAGATCTGTTGTCACAAACTATGTCTCAACATAATTGAACCGAATTACATTCGATTTGAAACTTGTACGATTTAATTAAATCGCATAATTGTATATATTCCTTAACATATATTTCGATACATTAATTAGCCTAATACAAAACTAATTACATGTATTAACAATTGATTAGGCACTAATCGCTAGTCCTAATTTGGCAGGTGTCACAATACACACTTGTTAGCAAACACTCACAAGTAAAATTAACTCACTCATAACCGAAGATTTAATATATATCATACCCCTTCAAGAGCACATAGGAGAACACTAGTGATTAGTTTAGCATCCAATCGTTCACTGGTGACAACAGTAAACTTGGGGAGAGATATAATGTTTACACATCTATTTCCCCAAGTACCAACAATATCATATGCACTGTAATTTGAATTATCCTCAATTTAACCAATATCACGGCATTAGATTTGGTAATCCAGTTTGGTCTCCTTCTTCAATTGAAGAATTCCGCCAATGATCATTAGATAATAAGGACTGCCTTGAGTAGCCACTAAAACCTATATCAATATGATGTTTAGATCAGGGTGTACCTTAAATATAAGCAATTAGAGTGCTTGGATAAAAGAAATAACACTTGTTTATTGGCTTATTTTGAGGTAAAATAATCAGTTTTAAATCTGATGGGTGCTTATTTCAAGGTATTTAAAATGAAACTAAAATTTCCCCTTTACCCTTATATCTATCATAAAACATGTGATTATACTGAATTTACACTTCCTAACAAACTCTTCTATTTATATGGTTTTTTTAAATTATCTTACACTTAAAAAGAAAAGCAGGGGTAGAAAATTAATCAATCTCATTCATACTTTTAGTCAACCTTGTCAAACTTCAAAATACATATAGCGAAACACATTAATGTCTATGTACCTGCGTATAATTTGCAGAGGCGTGGATAATATTGTGACCGCCAGGACCCATCCATTCATATTGCAACTTTCGTGACCTTAAGCAGACCAGTCTCATTGAGACTGAAGTAGCCTTAAACCATGTATTTAATATAAGGAATTATGGATAACTTGTATAAAAATTTAGGATTTATGTACTGGATCATTAATATAATTTCATTTTCATTCCAATGTCGCCAACGAATTCCTTTTTATTACCAAAGTCGACAGCATACTTAATACAACTAGGTTGATATCACCAACATATTAATTATTAACCTGCACAATTTGAAATTGTTTATGTATCTTTGACATGTCAACTCATTTAGCATCCATTTCTACATGTCGCATCCAGGTTACTATCCTTCATCTTCAATCTTCATATGAGATTAATTCAATGTGATTTTTAGTCATTTAAAATCTCAAGTAATTCTCTCAACTTCAGTTAAATTCAAATTAACATTGATTTAACATGCTATCATCTTAAACAAAAATTATCATTATTTATTACTTCTCTTCTTCATTACATAATTAATTCATCTTCTTCACTAGTACATATATCATTCATCTTCTCCAATAAATCTGCAATTTTTTGGAGTTTCGCAACTGTTGGAGTTTCACCCACTCGCCGTTTTTTATCGGCTTTTGTTTTTTAAATAATAGCACGTTTCTCCAGCCTATGTTTTTCTGGCGACAGGTTTCAAACTGAGACAACGGGTTTTGAACGGACCATTTTCCGATGACAAATTTCAAAAGAAGACGACAGGTCTTAGATCCGCTTGTAAGAATTTGACCAAAAGTATTTTATCTTTGAATTTGTAGTATTCGGTGTTGTTTGTGTTTGATATATTTGCAGAGAACTTCGATGGTAGCAGTAGTAAAAGAAAAAAGTAAGTACAGTAATATATAATATCAATTCATTCAATATCGGTGTAAAAAAGAAATTGAATAGAAATTCCATGGTGGCATTTTTTTTTTAAAAAAAAACGAATAATTAAGCGCAAGTTTCATGATGCATATTTGTAGAAAGAAACAATATTTTATTGTATAACTAGTGAGTATTATAGGTCGTGCAATGCACGGTCCCGAATTTAAAGAAACAATATTTTGTTGGATAACTAGTGAGTATTATAGGTCGTGCAATGCACGGTCCCGAATTTAAAAATGTAAATGTTATTTATAAATTGCTAATAGTGATGTGTGGTATAATGAGAAAATAAACATTAAAGATATTATAGTTATAAATATGTTATAGTTTAATAGATAGAATGTTTAAAAGAATTTTTAATGCTAATAGTGATGATGTATGAAACTCTGATGTGCTTAGTATAAGTTTGTGTTGAATTTATATATATACTAGTAAATATATAGGTCGTGCTATGCACGGCCTGCGTCTAAGAAAGTAGACGATAATTCTTGCATAGTTACATGCATATTACCTTTAAGTACGATCTTTGATTGATTTTTCGTACCTTTAGTGTCAAATATCAGCATTTCGATTGGTGCTTAGTATGATACACCTTGAGCCGTAGATTATATGGAGTGAAAATCAGTTGCAAGACCCAAGGAAAAATTCATAACATAATCTCATGTTTTAACAATCAATAGTTTCATATGACCAGTTTAACTATTAATTATGCATCCATAATAGTTTTTTAATACATCGACCAAGAAGCTGTCATAATCAATGAATACGATTGACATACATGATCAAATATGTATGTACAACCCGTTATAATGTGAAAAGTAGAATTGATGGAAGATGAACCTTACATGAATTAAGTATAATAAAAAAATGAACTTATGAAACCTTTAGTTGTTAAATCGAGGATACCTAAACAAAGCTAAATATGCATACATCATGGTAATATATATATATATATATATATATATATATATATATATATATCATTCTTATTGTATATAAACAACATGCATAAAAAGAGTCTTCATGTCATAGTTTATAAACTATTATGATTTTTTCGTTAATACCCCGATTCTTGTTAACCGACTAATCTTTGAATTATAAAAAAGTGATATACTTAAATAAAAAAATCAAATTCATATTTCTTCAAAAGTTTCACACACGTACATTGAAAATTTGTTTAGGCAAAGTTTCAATTTTTCCAAAGTTATTCATAGTGATAGACATTGTCACCGATGCAAAGGACTATTTTAAAAACTTTTATGTTAAAGAAACTTTTAAAGCATTACATTTGAAACGTGTGTAAGAGATTGAAAACTTTTTCAAAACTCACAAAGAAATACCAATTGAGAAAGTGAAAGTGTTTTGATAAAATACGCTTCTATCAAAAGAGGAAAAGACCACGGTAAAAAGCATAAACAGATCACGGATTTAGTGGGGTGGTCTATGAAGGGGGGAGTCTATTTAACAAAAAAAGCGACCACGGATCTCATGTTGAGAACCGTGATCTATTTGACTAATTATATATAAAAAAATATTTAAATTTTTATTTATTTTTCAGTTCAATATATATATAATATTTCAAAAATGATAATAAAAATTATGATTTAAACAAATATATAAATAACAATATGCAAACAACTTGTTTATCTTTATCTTTTAAACATACTACACAATTACAAACAATGAAGATCAACAAAGTAATACAAATTGTGATATGGATATTAATTACTTACGTTACGCCCACAAAGAGAAACGGAAAGCCATTAAGTCACTAACAACATAAACTAAAGTCTTAAACTATATATCAATCACAAAATACAAACAATGACAACATATTATGATCAGTAGCAGGCACAAAATTTGGAACTCATACAAAACATAACTAACAATGCCTCCAGCTTTTCCTTTTCACTTCTACCACGGGTCTTCACCGCCTTTTTTGTAAAATTTTGAAGTATACTTCTAAAAAGTCATAAAATTTAAATAACTTTTAAACCAAAATCGAAGCAACGAGAACAAAATGTTGAGCCAAAAATTGAAGTAACAATTGAGTATACAAATAGAAGCAAGTAACAAATCACCTGAAACACGCTCGTTGGGTAGTAAATTGAGAGAATATAACTTTAATTACGAATGTAGATCTAGAGAAATTAGAAGGAATAACACCCGATCCTACAAAAAAGAAAAGTGGTGTTTTGATGAAGATGAAATTTATGAATTAGGTTTTTTGTTTTGAAACTAAAGATTGAAGATTTGAAATAATGAAAATGGGGCAATTTGGGGTTTTTGGATAAAAATATTAAAGGGGAAAGTGGTAAAATATAGGGGAATCTAAAAAAAAAAATGAAGGAGTTCAAATTTTTTAATTTTGTAGACAATAGCCCACGGTTCTCACACTAGGACCCTTGTCCTTATGAAAATTCAAATCACTGCTACACAAATTAATTTTAAGATTGGTTAAATATGTAATATAGATAAGTTTTGAAAACGAACCAAGATACAGTAGAAAAGTTTGGATATACTGCGGTTGAGTTAATCGATCTAAAAATATTAAATAGTTCGGTTCATAAGCAATTCGTTACAAAATATAATCAAAAAACTCGTCTATTATGAATTGGTCTAAAATTGAATTTAAATTGCGGGGTTGATTTAATCGATCTAAAAAATATTAAATAGTACGGATCATAAGTGTGCATTCCAAAAGATAATCAAATATCGTGAACCGATCTAAAGTTGAATAAAAATAGCGTGATAGAATCTAATCATTCTAAAAGAGGTGATTTATTTTATACTTTATGTAGTAGTAGATAGACCACGGTTTTTTTAATGGGAAACCTGGTCCTTTTGAAAATAATAGACCACTCCTATGAAAACCGTGGTCGTTTTTTTAAGAGAATAGACCACGGTTCACAAGCGAAAACCCTGATCCGCTTTATTTTTAACCGTGGTCTATCTCATTAAATATAAAGATGCGCAATTATTGACATATGGACCACAAATTTATGATTTTTTAATATTTTTTTGGTCAGTTATAGGTAGTCTATACGTGGTTTTCTAGTAGTGAGAGTTAAAGCATTGGATAAAATAACCTTACAACTTAACTTAATATTTTTTTGTCTATTATGGGTAGTCTATATGTGATTTTCTAGTAGTGAGAGTTAAAGCATTAGATAAAATAACCTTACACAATAAGTTGTAGACATGTTCGTGTCTAAGAAGTAGATTTGAAAAAAATCATAGATTGAAAAATAAAGAGTGTCTTTCTGAAGAAGATAAATCATGGAATGTATCGAAATAGTAACTACGAGAAATTTGAAGGAGGTTACATAAATTTAATTTATAACAAATTGATAGACATATTTTGTTTAAGAATTCAACAATTGGTATTCAAAAATATTGATGTGTCAAACAAAGAGGTCATGAAATGTATTATTTTGAGTATTCAAGTTATATTATATTTTTTCAAAGAGTTATTATTTATCTTTTTTATTTTTTGAAGACATGTGGTAAGTTTTAATGAGCTTAAGAACGTGTTAAATATATATATATATATATACACTAGTTAACACAAAGCCCCACGGATGTCAACGGTGTTAAGAATTTTACGTAGTTAGTGGCGGGGAATGCTATATTGTTATGTGTATTTTGGAGAATGAGAGAAATATGCGCATTAACCCATATAATGAGGTTACTTCAAGCAATTATTTGATTTGTTAGTTTGCATAGTTGAATAAACACATTCTTGAAAAATCTCTTATCATGGTCTATAACTAATATAGACAACAAATAGTCATAAGCAGTTTGATGCATATAACTTTACTACAAAAGTGATTCTTCTTGTAAGATCTGATTGTGGTTTTTAAGAGTTGCAACTTTCTTCAAGAATTATGACACGATATCGGCTAAGGTATAATACAGTGGGTTAGTGGGTGACAGTTTTACCTTTAAATGACATTACATACATGAGATATTTCAAGAGGTGTATATCATGGATGTTAGGTGAAATCGGGACAATAGATATATACATCTCTCCGTGGTTAGAGTTTTACATAACTTCTTAATAAACAATATTGTTTGTTTCATTCACGTTAGATCGGACACGAGAGGTGGTATGATGAGCATTGTATTGTTCTTACGCGTGATAGTATTATATATAATATCTTTGATGTTATTATACATATAAAATTTTCTTAATGAAATTAATGATTAATTTTTAATGACATTTAGTTGTAGATAGTAAAGAAAATATTATAACTATATCATGATGTGCTAAAAATTTATAGCATTGTTTAAAGTGCATTTGATAAAATTTAAAAAGTCTATTTATTAAATTAAGATACTTAATATAATATTGGTATAATGATCATTATAAAATTTTTAGTGGTTATATTTAAAAAGGGTAAACTTCATTAGTAAATACTCGTAGTAAATTATAAATTAATGATTTTTAGAAATGATTAAGATTATATGTCAAATTTTTTAAAGTATTAGGTGTCAAATTCTTAAAGTTTTATGTGTTAAATTTTGAAGCTAATTTCTTATTTTTATATAGTTCTGATAAAGATAAAAGAGAAACTAAAGAGATATTATTATTGTTATATTATTATTTGCTAACAACCAAATAATTATTTAATAGATTTTTTTTTTGATTGATGGCACACTTTAAAGTGCCTATGTGTTAAGTTGTGGAGGCATTATGTGTCATGATTTGAAGCATATGGTCTTTTATATATAGTAATGAGATATATATATATATATATATATATATATATATATATATATATATATACTAGGAAGCATGTAGGTAGTGTGACGCATTACGCACGGTCACGCCTAATAAGGTTAATTTGTGAGTATGTAACACCCCCAAAATTACGGTTTAGCGGAAGCAAGCTTTGGGGTGCTACTAATCAATAATCAAAACACACAAGGCATATAATGAACGACTTTATATGCGTCGTTTTAAACATTACATTGATAATTCAAAAGTTTTACAATGTTATAATAGTTACAAAAGCTCGTGAGCCAAAATGTAAGAGATTCTAAGGCGTATCTATTTTACAAAATGTAGAAATGCATATGAATCTCCTGAGATCTGCATGCGACTTGAGCTAGCTAATCCTGAACAGTCCTACTACTGCTGTGTACCTGAGAATACATACTAAAAAGTCAGCTAAAAGCTGGTGAGCTCACAGGTTTGCGTAGTAATAAAGTAAGTGTGAACCACAAGATTTAGTAATGATTGTTTGAAATGAATCAAATAATGTATACGTCTGTCATGAGGTCATAGTCTGCGCTTAACGTGGGTGTCAGGATCACACTAAAGTACTTGATCGTGGGTGCCTCCGAGCGAGTGTCTAATCCACACTCGTATGAACAAAAGTTAATGCGTCCGTTTAACCAGTCAGTGCTTGCTGACCCGGACGAGGATGGTCAGTCCTATATGGTACCATACACTAACATTCGCGCTACATAAAGTATTACCAGAACTATGATCGTAGAGGACTTAAAAGTGATTAGAAAATAGCTCATGCAGAATATAGCGAGTTTTGTACTCGTGTTCACGTGTAAAACAGTTAGAGCATGTATTCCCACCCCGGGAGTAAAAACAGTAAAAAGTAGGGGTTATGAGACTCACCTGAGCCTGAAGAGTTGCAATGAAGCAAATGTGGTGAAGTAAAATGGCGTGTCCGAAGACTGTAACCTGCCGGGCGTTTATAACGCGCAAGGTTGAATAAAATAAGTAGCTATCTTAAAAGATAACCTACGCTAGTTGTTCATCCAACTAGTAATGTCCAATGATTTGATTTGATTGGTAAGTTCGAGTTTTGAAAACGTGTACGGCCCGTTGGTGATTATTTGCAATAATATTATTATTATGTCGAAGTGTTATACTTAAAAAGTATTTACAAACTTTAGGTGATGGGGATCCGGGGGCAGCGCCCCTGGTTAGCGGGGTCCCAGGGGTGACAACCCCTGGCGGGGTCCAAGGGGATGGCCCCTAGCTGGGGTTGAGATGTCAGGTCAGCTCGAAAAATTTTTATTTCTACCATATTGTTATAGGGAAAAACGCATCTAAGATTTGAATTTGGGTAAAATCAAGTGATAAAATTTCAGGTCTCGACACTTAGTAAAAATCTGGGTTCTGTTTCATGCGACACTTATAGCGACACTTAGGGTCTTAGGCGTCACTTAGGAAGTGACGCATGAAATGACAGATTCTGAGTAAGGGGCGTCACTTATAGAAGTGACGCATAGTGAGGCGTCACTAGGTGAATTGGGCGACACTTGGGAAGTGTCGCATAAAATTGGAAACTCTGAGTTTAGGGCGTCACATAGGTAAGTGACGCATAAGGTGGCGACACTCCATTAGTGTCGGGTATAAGTGTCGGTTAAGGCTTCTAGGCGTCACTAAACAAGTGACGGAGGTAAGTGTCGGGAAAAAGGAGTTTTATGCGGTACTTATGCAAGTGACGCATGATTAGGGCTTTTAGCGACACTCAATGCGTCACTTAAGTGATGCATGAAGTGACGCTACACTGCACCTTCGTTGCGACACTTAAAGCTGTTGACGAAAATTTGAGCCAAAAATGAGTTTTCGGGTTTCCGTTTGGTCTGATTCTTTTACCCAACCCTTATAGGGACATTCTAAGCTTAAAGAAACAACTAGAACTTAAAAATACTTGAAATCGAGAGTTTTCGAGTTTTGTCGGAAACTTACAAATCGTTGCGCGGAGGATTCGGAAGGATAGAAACGTAGATCGTTGCGAGGTGGTTCTTTTTCTCCAAACGAGTGATGAAGATCGAGGTCGTTTGGTGGTGTTATTAGTGAGATTTAAGGGATAGTGGTGTGGTTTGGTTTAGAGAGAAAAGAAAGAAGAAGAAATGTGAAAGTGAGAAAGAAGAAAGGAAAAAGGGAAGAAAAGGAGGGGGAAGAGAGAGAGGGGGCCCGGCTGGTGGGGTCCACCGAGTGTGGACTTCATCAGTTTTTCGTTCTCCCGCGTACGCGCTCCGTGCGGCGTTCGTTTTTCGATCGTTTCACGTTAAATAATTATTTTTATACGTTTACTTGCAAGTTTTAAAATATGAAGATTTATTCAATATTTTTGTTGAAGTATTTTACCAAATACTTAATAAACTTAAATGGTTTCGTTTGCTTGTGTGTTAAATGTTTAAGTCACGTAGAGGTTTATTATACGATACGAAATGTAATTGAAATATTATCAAAATAATATTTTGGGTATGTTATCGTTATTAAATAATTTTATACTTTTTAATATAATTGATCACCAATGTCCGTATTTAAATTGAACCGAATTACATTCGATTTGAAACTTGTACGATTTAATCGAATCGCATATTCGTATATATTCAACAATATATATATTTCAATACATTAATTAGCCTAACACAGAACTAATTACATGTATTAGAGAATGATTAGGACCTAATGACAAGCCCTAATTTGGCGGATGTTACAGAGTACAATGACTACGTGAGAACGGTAAGAACACATCTTAATCATCCATTACTATTTGATCAAAATACCCCATTTTTAAGGTGGAATTTTTGTAAATATTATAAAGTGTGATTTTCGCGGCTTCACATAAGGGTGTTGGTGTGAAGGTTTTTTTTTTCATTTTCGCGGTTTCACATAAGGGTGTTACTGTGAAGGGTTTTTTTTTTTCATTTTCGCGGCTTCACATAAGGGTGCTGGTGTGAAGTTTTTTTTTCCTTCATTTTCGTGGCTTCATATAAGGGTATTCGTGTGAAGGGTTTTTTTTTTCTTTCATTTTTGCGGCTTCACATAAGGGTGCTGGTGTGAAGTTTTTTTATTTTTTTTTATTTTCGCGGCACAAAAGGGTGCTGGTGTGAATGTTTTTTTTTTCTTCACACAATTTTGTATACGATGAAGAATTATTTAGTTTTGGTTAACACTAAATTTAGAGTAATGAATGTTTACTTTCTATTGCTTAACACATAAAAAAAATTGCTTCGCACAAGTTTCCTTTTGTGAATGTTAAATTTTTAGCTTCATTGTATAAGAAATCTTTATGAAGCAAAAAAATCTAATATTAACAAATAAAATTTTAGCTTCATTGTAAAAATAAATTACTTCACACAGAACATATAAATTGCTTCACACAAGTTTTCTTTTGTGAATGGTAAATTTTAGTTTCATTGTATAAGAATTATTTTTGAAGCAAAAAAAATCTAATATCAGCAAATTAATTTTTAGCTTCATTGTATAAGAATTTTTTGTGAAGCCAAAAAATCTAATATTAACCAATAAAATTTTAGCTTCATTTTATAAGAAATGTTTGTGAATC
This sequence comes from Pseudognaphalium luteoalbum, assembly GCA_963422505.1. Lineage (NCBI taxonomy): Eukaryota > Viridiplantae > Streptophyta > Magnoliopsida > Asterales > Asteraceae > Pseudognaphalium > Pseudognaphalium luteoalbum. Next base: position 40,814,119 of record OY730192.1, read on the forward strand.
AAAAAAATCTAATATTAACAAAAAATATTCATTGTGAAAGAAAATTAAGGTTTACCCATATTTACAAAAATATCAATCTCCCCCCTCCCCTCCTTTGATTTTCAAATAGTTGCAAAAATGCCATCACCCTTTTAAATTATTGATTTAAAATAGGTGGCTACGATTTGTTCTCACGGAATCCTCTTGTTCTCACCAGAACCCAACCATTTATATATATATATATATATATATATAGAGGAAGCATGTAGGTCGTGCGACGCCTCACGCACGGCTCACGCCTAATAAGTTTAATGTTAATTTTTATAATATTACATGTATATTATTTTCAAGGGTGATCGTTGATTGAAATATAACAAATAAACTTTTATCACTTATCCTCAATTATTGTCGAACACCATCACTTCCATTAGTGCGTCGTGTGCTAAATCCTAATAAAAAAAAAAGAGGAATGCACAAAATCCAATATTAACAATGAAAACTTAGGTTGTTAACAATCCATCATTTTAAATGACCAATTTACCATAATTGTTGTTCGATATATTAATCGACCATGAAGCTATGACAATTAAATAATGTGAAATTTTCTTTATTGACTTACATAATTGAATATGTACATAAAACCCGTTTCAAGAATGTAATATAGAAATGATATTTTTTGAAATAACCTTACAAGAATTAAGTACTACAATTATCTTACAACGCTAATTAGGGGTGTGCATGAGTTAGTTTGGTTCGGTTTTGGCTAAAATTTCGGTTTTTGGAAAATCAAAAATCACAACAGTTCGGTTTTGTTCGGTTACAGTTTTTTCGGTTCGATTTTTCGGTTTATCCATTCGAACGTCTTTATCAAATAAACTTGGTGTAGCATACATTACATATATGTATCCTAGAAATGATATCACATTTAACCGTCATACTAGAAAAACTACTAATTTTATGTTGATGTAGAATTTCATTGATCATATACAATCAACGAACGATATGTGATAATATGATAATAAAAGAAGTACAGATAAATTAGTGTATTGAATCGAATATAACAATAAAACGCTTAGAATTGCTTTAAATATTTGTAGAGTTTAATATATGTACATATATAGAATACATAATACATATTGTAAAATATGTACATATATAGATATATAGAAGTAATGTATATGATATAAAGAGTTCGGTTTTTAGTGAAAAAAATCAAAAACCAAGCCGTAGTTTTGGTTTTTCGAAAATCAAAAACCAAACCTTCGGTTTTTTATTCGGTTCGGTTTTTTTTAGTTCGGTTCATTAGGTTATTTTCAATTTTTGATTCGGTTTCGATTTTCCGTCCTCACCCCTAACGATAATAATGTGTAACTAATGAATAAGAAAATTAGTATCACTAAAACTCTCATGCCTTGAACATGTTTTAAAAAATTACTGTTTTAAAAAATGTAGCTTTAGAAAAGACATAACATCTTTTCAAAAAATTCCTCATGTAACGAAACTTTGTACTAATTAAAGTTAAATTCTTATAGGACGTGGTTTAAATTCTAAATATGTTGTGATAAAACTTTGTTCTAATTGAACTCAAGTATTAATATGAGTTACTTTAACTTATAAATATTATATGTATTTATTATGTGTTATACTCACAGGTGAGTATATGTGTGTTATTTCAAGAAGAATTAGGTTGATTTTATGTAATAGTAATTATGAATACAAATGAAAAAACATTTGTTAATATTAATAATGATGTTTTATCTATTTATTTTATGCATTAATTTGTGATGATGTACCATCTTTTCCAGTGTTTAGTGTTTAGGTGGTTTTATAAAAAGCAAAAAATAATAAAGTTTATGTTGTTTTACATGAGAAGCTTAAGAATTATTAATTTTAATACATATGTTAAATGATGATTAGTAGTTTATTTATAAATAATTTATTTAAGTTAGTATTTTTCTATAAACAAAAAGTGAGGTGATGTGTCATTTAATTGTGAGCTTATGCGTCAATTTTAGAGAGCTCATGGTGCTTCTTCTTATTAAGTCATGGTCAATCGATGAAAGAAGATGGATAATTTATATAAAGCCATGTAATAATAATAAAAGCCATGTAATTAATATATTTTAGATAAAAAAAATCTAATAATCAAAGGTTACCAGTTGAGCCGATTACCGTTTAATATTGGCTATTCAAATCTTGTTTCAAAGTCACCCAATATTGCCACAATATTGGGTGACTTTGAAACAAGATTTGAAAGTATGTTATGGACATTTGATAATAAAATGGGTAAGTGATATTAGAAAAAAAAAGAAAGTAGGTCCATAAACCCAAAAATTTAAATGTGTCCTAAATGAGTGTCAAAGTAACCACCTGAACCACTAGACTGTCTATAGCATTATGACATAGACATGTAGGACCTTCAAAATAAAAGCCCTGAATCTCAGTATCCTTGAGCTTCGACTCATCCTCTGAACTGATCGATTTCAGATATTGAAGTTTGGTTATCAAAGCTTAAAACAATATATCTGTCGTAAGGATCATCCTTCGCAAACTTCAGCGACCACATTCTATTGATAGCATCCAGTTCCACGGTTGCCTTAAAATGGATATAAAAGTAGCAGAAAAGATAAATAATCAAACTTATAAAACACTACCAAATGAACACAAGAAGAAAATGCCCTTACATATTCATTCAGTGAAAATTCTTTTCTAATAATGCGCAGAGAGACATCTTTAAACCCTCCTGAGCAAGCGACTAGATACCCTTGCCCTTGGGTCTCCAACTCAGCAACACAAAAGTCAGAAATTGGACCCAAGTTGACATACCTTTCTATCACTCTAGATTAGGGTATAAACCTTCTGTATCAGGTTGGAAATTCAACCTGATGAGCTAAAAGACAAGCAAAAAATTTAAAAATAAATAAACTTTAATGAAATGTCATCCGTCAAATCCGTCAAATCTATCTTAACCACAAAAACGCCGCATACCTGTGAATCACCAAACCTTGAACCAACATATACCAAATCATTAGTAAGGTGTGACAAAGTTGTAGCTATTGATGTTTCCCCAAGCGAATACAGCTTTAATCCAGTAACACTAACCACAACATAGAGAAACTATAGTTTATAACAATTGAATGTGATAGCATTAATTAGGCTTAAATGACAATTTAGTTTAGTATATAGAAGACAGCATATTAGAGAATGTCTTATAAGAACAAACTAATAATAACAACAATCATAATAATAATAGTAAATAAATTATTAGTGTTACTCACTTTTGATCATTATTTGCTAAAACGAGCATGTGAAGCTGCCCACTTTGGTCAGAGAATAGATATCTCCAACCGCCTGGACCAACCCTTCCACGGGCTATATCCCGAAAGGTGTAACTGAGCCCAATACAACCATGTGTTCTATTCTCTGTATCCACACATCTGAAACCCTACAAAGTTGAAATGACAAATATAGTTAGAACATGATTAAACCAGCTTCATATATTGAACCGATAGTTGAAGAAGCTATTGACTCACATCAACATGTGTGTGTAAACACAAAGAGTCGCTAATATATGCAATAATATTATTGCCAACCACTAATACATCACAAAAAGGTGCCGGAACAGGTATTAGAAACTCGGCGGCATTTAATGTATTCCAGGACCATGGAATTTCGACGACCTCACCAATCCCTTCATCGTCTACTGAAACCTCATGTCTTTACTCTGCAAGTACCAGCCACGTTGACCTGAAACAAAGCAAACTCTCATGAATATATAGAACTCCTTTGGTGTTATTTGCATATTACCAAAACCTCTACAAAAAGTCAACCTGAACGAGTACAGCAAGTGTAGGCCATTCAAAGCCGTATAGAAACTGACTGTCCAAAACCCTTTCGTCTGTATTAAGTCTGAAAGCATATTGAATGGCAACTAAATGTGAACTACAACTTTTCAACTAAATATATCAAAACCACGAATTGGTGCATTATTAGTGACATGTACCTGATGTCATACGCTTCACCGAAACGTACTTCTTCGAGCGAAATGAACTGAAGAAAAGAACAGTACGAGTGTTATATACATAAAACTATTCACACATAAATATATATACATATGTTCATATAAGACGGATGAAAGGGTTATTAACTACCTTAACAACTTTCACTTGAAATCTATCAAGCAGATTGAGTCCAGTGAGTCTGAAATCATTGGAATCATGGTCGATTATGCACATCAACAAACATCAATAAGGAAATCAGGAAGGATTAAAGAAAATATCATAGTTTCTACTCATTATATTTAATGGAGAATTTGGGGTTCTTTTGGTCAGTAATGGAAACAATCATCTCGATATAGATGCATATACCATTTCATATACGCCGTGACCCGAGATATTAAATGTGTCTCTGAAAAAGAAAGAAGAAACTTTAAAAGCAATATAATGACTGTTAAATAATAGGTCAGGTTTGTTGTAAGACGAGACCTTGTACTAACGTCTCTCTCACTCGCATCCCAGCAAAGAAGAAAAAGCTTGAAGGATCCGTGCCTTACAGTTCCAATAACCAGAAGATCTTTTGTTTGACCCTTCACAAAGCAACACCACAGTAAAATGAATTGTATTTCATAACTTCCTTATTAGGTAACAACAAACTAATAACCTCACAGGAGGCCAAAGAAGTTTAACGGTTGTAACACTTCCGTTAATGGCCAAATCTTTTAGCAGCTGGAAAAAATTCGCAACTAATAGATGTGAGATTCGAGAGTTTTGATTTACTAGCAAAATTCAAAATCGGGATTTTTGGTCATACTTTAAAGCTAATCACGAGACAAGACAACTAGGTAACTCTATGTGTGGAGTCGGGCAGTTACACATACAAACGGTTCTTTTTAACATATAAAAAAAAAGATGAAAACAACAATATATTGCATGCCTTTAGATCAATTAGAAACTAAACTCTTGAATGCTACGAGTATAAGGAATGATGGAGTAGGACAGCAGAAGAGTTTTGATTCACAATCACGTTGTGAACAGGAACAAACTTGCAAACACAAGCTACTTAAGAATTCTTGACTTCAAGAACAGATAATAAAAGAAATGTGCTCTTTAGATTGATAATAATATTCAGAAATAAAATAACAATTGCGGGGAACAGATTATATAAGCCTAGCTATGATAATTGTAATACAACTAAAACTCCTAAACTTCCTAACAAAATAAAACTCCTAGAAATATTAAATATTAAATAATTATCCTAATAATAAAATAATAAAGTTTCCTAATTGAAAAACTTCCAGCAAATGGATTACTTGTTCTTCAAGTATTATCTCCTACATCAAATGAAGATACAGATGTGTCACATGGGAATGAACCAACCTGGAGGCGGGGTTCACTAGTGAGTTTATAAAATCTCTATGTGGCTGTGTTTCCTAAAAAAAGAAAGTGACCACCTTGAAAATTAGATTGTGTAAGTTACAGTTAAAGACAGCCAGGGAAATAGTAAGTACTTTCAATGCAAATTACATACAAACTGATTAGAATTGTATTGTTACCTATGCTGGAAAATAACATGAAGGAGTCTAAAAACATATATCTACAAAGACTAAATGACTCTTATCATGAGCACTTTCGTTACCACTTGGGAGTTGGGTCGACTAAATAAAACATTGTTTCCCAGACCAATTTAGCAGTGTCTACAAGTATTTTGTGACAAATTTTAGCACTAAAATCAGTTCCGTAAATAAACAAAATAATAATAATAATTAAACGTAGGAGCTCACAAGTCTGCATCTCATCCATCATCATATTATATCAAGTTCACTAATAGTATGTTCTAACTTAACGGCAACAACCAATTGTACTTGCCGCCAGCAAATGAAATAGAGAGCAACTGTTATTGTTTAACCAAGAAGGTTGCTCTCTTTTTTTGCCGCACATAAAGATAAAGAGCAGTTAATGTAACAAAATAACCTAGAGACATCTGAAAAGCTAAGGAAAACCTTAACAAATAAGCATACACATCAATTGGGCTGGAGAAAATATGAGTCATGTAAAGCATAAGCTGTGTAGCTATCATTCGTGTATACAAGTCAGTTATGTAACACTTTTTTCTACAAATTATCACATTACACATAAAAGTTTAGGGTGAGGTTCAAATGAGACTAAAATTTTGTGTGAGACTAAGGGAACCAATGATATTATGTCACATGTACAAAGAGAATGTTCCATACTACAAAACCCATTTACCCCAAACATCAATTATCTCACAAACGACAAATCGAAAAATCATGAAACTTGCACCATAATTTTCAGCGTTTTATCCTCTTCGATTTGTCATCCCTCAAGGCATACTTCTGACGATTTTTTTTTCCATTTTTTTGGTGGGTTTCATATGTTACTAACACATGTGTTAGAGTGTTACGTTTAGGGTTTAGGGTTTGGGTTAACCCCAAAACCCAAACCCTAAACCCTAACTCCTAAACCCCAAACCCTAAACGCTTTATAAAACTCTAAACCCTAAATCATACTATACCCTAAACCCTACTAAAACATAAGATCTAAACCCTAAACCATGAACCCAGCTAAATCCTAACCCTAAACCCTAACCATGACCGTAAATAAAATGTACAATCAATCACTAACACATGTGTTACTAATTTATAAAACCCACCAAAAAACCAAAAAAATTTTTTTATCGAAAGTATGCCTTGGGGACGGCAAATCGAAGAGGATAAAACGCTGAAAAATATGGTGCAAATTTCATGATTTTTCGATTTGTCGTTTGTGAGATAATTGATGTTTGAGGTAAATAAGTTTTGTAGTATAGAACATTCTCTTTGTACATGTAGCATGATATTATTGGTTCCTTTAGTCTCACTTACTCTAGAAGCTTAATCATCTGCTTATCCATAAACAAAACATACATTTCATGCACATATCAATTTCAACAAAAAAAATAAAGGACGAAGTAAGAAAATCAAATTATAACGCAAACACTTACGCCACAATTAGATGGAGATCATTTGCATCATTGAAATTTCCAACAGTTGAATGAGAGACGACGGTATTTTCTTTGTTCAAGAACAAAAACAATTATTTCTTTGTTTAAAAAAAAAAACAATTATTTGATTAAAGAACAAAAACAAAGAAACATCTTTCTTTGTTCAAAAAACAAACAAGATCGGTATGTTCTAACCAAATCCATACAGACGATCCACATGAGTTTCAAACAGGATCCTCTCGAAACCAAACAAAAACTCCAGAAGAATTCATCTTCTTCTGTTTCTTTTACGATAAACAAATATTGATGAAATAGATAGAAGATGCTAAAGTAAAATACATAAAAAACAAAAGGTTAAAACTTAAAAGTACACGATCTGGAGATGAGTTTGAAGTGAACCAGATGAGATGTAAAAGGGGAATTAATCAAAATGCCCTTTTTAAAAAAAGTATATATGGTTTTGCCCTCGAAAAAAAAAAGTTGACGATTTGCCCCTCGAAATCGTAAATTTGCTTTTGCGATCCCGTAATTTGCTTTTATGACCTGTACACCTGAATGAGCCGTACCCGAATACTGCGTGCGCAAATCGCAAAACCAACATGAAATTTGCGACCGCCTTTTTCTCAAAAAGCTAACCCTGTAATTATTTTATTATTACTTTTCATATATTATATTTAATATATTTTATTTTCCTTATTTAATTAACGCAGTATTTCATTTTTCCTTAATAACTTTTTATATACAATGTTTAAAATAATTTTAAATATATATTCATGATCAGCGTAATTTTTTCTACATTTTGACCTAAATTTTATCTTCATATGTTATGTATTTAACGAAAGTATTTTTTTGTCTCGAAACCAATTTTTTTATATATCAAAATGTAGATAAAATAAACTGGTCATGATGGTATATTTAGATTTATATTATGACATATGTAAAATTGTCTATTAGCCAAAAACACAATAATGGAATATGTGGTCATTTTATCATTAAAACACACACCACCATTTACTTTGTTAATATAATATGCTAATTCATATAGCAGGTGGACTTTTGTACACTAGAGATAGTAGCAATATACGATATGCTTCAAGTGCATCGGTGGTGTTACTTGTCTACTCTAAAATACTCACCGGAACCGTTTAATGCGGTGGCACCAGTTTCACACCTTATGAGATAAAATCTTTTGCAAAATCTCAGGTAAATTTGCATTGATCTAAGAAATAAAAACATTTAGAAAAGTAGCTAACATATGTTCCAACAAATTTTGTGTGCATATTTCAGGACAATTCATAGCTAGTCTTTTGTTTTTTAGCTGTTCTGTAGGCTCTTCGTTCACTTATTTATTTATATCTTCTATTTTCTAACTAATACTTTTTAACATAAAATAAACATATATGTCCATGGTAATTGTGGTGTGTGTTTTAATGACAAAATGATCATATATTCCATTATTGTGTTTTTGGCTAATAGATAATCTTACATAAGTTATAATATAAATCTAAATATACCACTATGACCAGTTTATTTTTATCTACATTTTGATACAAAAAAAGTTGATTTCGAGACAAAAAAATGTTTTCGTTAAATACATAACATATGAAGATAAAATTTAAGTCAAAATGTAGACAAAATTACGCTGATCATGAATATATATTCAAAATTATTTTAAACATTGTATATAAAAAGTTATTGAAGAAAAACAAAATACTGCATTAATTAAATAAGGAAAATAAAATATATTAAATATAATATATGAAAAATAATAATAAAATAATTACAGTGTTAGCTTTTTGAGAAAAAGGCGGTCGCAAATTTCATGTTGGTTTTGCTATTTGCGATCGCACGCAGTATTCGGGTATGGCTCATTCAAGTGCACGAGTCGCAAAAGCAAATTATGGGATCACAAAAGCAAATTTACGATTTGCGATTTAAAGGGGCAAATCGTCAAAAAAAAATTCTGAAAGTAAAACCATATATACTTTTTTAAAAAGGGCATTTTGATTAATTTCCCGATGTAAAAGTCAAACCCTACTACTTTCAACCGCGAGCCCATAACCATCTCCAACGGCCCAAACATTCAATTTTCAGCCCATTTACCTCATAACTCATTTTTTTATTAAAAAACGTTTTTTCTTTTTTTGATAGATGGAAAATGATCCGTAATAAATTGAATTAGGTCATTTTAGTATTAATAGAGAGGTCATTTATGCAATTATAAAAAATTAAAGGATTAAAAATGTAAAATATGTAATTTTATTGGGTGATGATATTTCCATTAAAGATTTTGATAAATCCATCATAAATGTGCATCATTTGTTTGTACAATACAAATTATGAATGCAGATGTGTGATGGATTTATCAAAATCCTTGATGAAAATATCAGCACCCAAGTTTATTTGTTTTGTGATTGAACAACATTACAATTCAATTGTAATGTCAACATTACAAATGATATCCTTATAATTAATGGTGTAAGTAATATTATAAACATTCATATTTAAACTAACTTGGTCTTTAAATTGCCCAACAACCAAAGTGATTATTGATAATTAATATCAAGTTGATTCATGCATCGTACAGTAGTTAAAGCTCACACACTATATATATATAATAATATAAGTTTAAGAGTGTCTTCAATATATTGTTATTTAAAATATCGATAATTTCTTTGAGGACATTATTTAATTCCATTCTTTATGTGGAAATTAAAGCCCTTGAAACAAGATAACGTATTTTATGAATAACACGAAACCATTTGTAACATGACACCTAACTTCTGTGTTGGACCATCAATTTTTACCTACACATAATTAATTTGATTTTATAGCTTATATCGCTAGTTCTTTACGTGTTTGTCTATGTGATTTCACCAAATTTCCAGAGATGTGTTGTGTTATACGGATTATTTCTTAACAATCCCGTATAGACTAACATGTACGTACCAATGAACTTACCAACATAAATAATGTAATAGGACATTTTTTAATAGTATTAATTACATTTCGGAAATTTCATCTTCACAAAGCTATAATAGAAATACAATATAATTTGTTTTCGCCCCTCCATTTGAATTTTCTAACTCCGCTACAAGTTGTTTTTATAGTTATTTAAAAAGTACCTGCGTACTTTTAGCATTGATGAAACTTTTTTGACAAAAAAAAACCTATAGTTTACCTATACAATTCAAAATTAAATTCTAGGTGAACCTTGGATGAATGTTATAAACCTTATTTAACATTTATTTATTTGATTAATACTCCCTCCGTCTCAAAATTATATTTCATCTTTCCATTTTTTACATTTCAAAATAATTTCCCACTTATCATTTAAACCAATAAGAAGTGATTTTGATGGGTAAAAATTCTATTTGTTTGGCTGAAACTTGAAAGGTATTATGATCTCACTTTTATTAAAGTGTTTATTTTTTGTTAGTGGATAATAATTTTGGGACGGATGAACGTTGTTATAGAGTTTACATGTTGTTGACGATGAACGTTGTTTATTTATCGTTGCATACTCACAATCTCAATCATGTGGTCGATATAGAGTTTACATATTGTTGACGATGGTGAAACACGTAGCCATCACATGAGGTACAATACTTGCCATTTGTCATTCAACGACAACTTAGCACGTACTAGAATGTACGCCACAACTGCCCACAAGTACCCTGAATTGAATTGAATTGAAAGGTGAGTCGTATAAGTAGTTGTAGCTGTAGCGGTCCGAGAAAACTTTTTAACCAGGCCGAATTTTAAAATTGCTACGTCATATATTGGATTTCAAATTGAGAAACTAATATCTTCAAGTAATACAATAAACTAAACCATCTCAAACTTATGTTAGCATGAATAGAATTGAACTGAAAGAAAATTCAGTTTAATTTGTTCTCAACACGAAAAATCATACCCAAGATTGATAAATTTAGCAATCTGAACCATGACTTACTATCGCCTCTGTTCGTACATAAAGTGTCTTTTATATTGAAACATGGCTTAATTTATACAAGTATGTTTGATTAGTGCTTATAATAAATTGGTAGAAGGATTTTAGTTGAACAAATTAAAATAAATTTTAAAGCTCGTGTTATGTCTCTTAATCTCTTTTGGCTGCAACAATGAAGCTCTAAATGACATGTCCAAATCATGCTTGTCAAGATCTCACAACTAAGTGTACATATATGTATTTTATAATTCATATAATAATAATAATAATAATAATAATAATAATAATAATAATAATAATAATAATAAATTATTTATTATTATTACTATTATTATTATTACTATTACTATTATTACTATTATTATTACTATTATCATTATTATTATTATTATTATGATTATTATAATAATAATAATTATTATTATTATTATTATTATTATTATTATTATTATTATTATTATAGCCCGGCCTCAAAGTCTTTGAATTTGGCATCATGTTGAGATCATTATCTCATCACCCAATTAAGAAATTAACATCCAGAAACAAGTGAAAGATCCAAGATGCACATTCATGTAACGTTGATTGTAACTTAAAGTTTAGAAATAAAAACTAACTAATTAGTCGATATTATGGTTACCAAAAGAAAATTGTTAAGAACAGTTTTTATTACTCTGTATTAGATATGGTAGTATGGTACAAAAACATTTAGGGCTTCAGTTGTGTTTTGCACTAGGGATTTTGAGAGGTTATACTGGATTAAAATCTTAGTTTTGACAACAAAAGACATGTGAGGATTCTTGTAAAAATAATTTCCTATACTCTCCTAAATAATACGGTTTTAAACTTGTTTCTAAATATATATGCTACCTACAATCTCCAGCTATCTGCTTCAATGTCAATTGATTTGTTGCCGAAATACCCTTTGTCTTCTCATTAAACTATACTATAAGAACTATTATTGCTAATGAAGCTTAATTGTAAATTAGTCAATTGGTCATAAAGATACCTCTCTTTTTCTAAAATTTAATTTAAAATAAATCTGAACGCTTTGAAAATTCTGTGACATAGCCAATCATCACGCTGATGTTTGTGGCTTTGTGCATGCACGTCTATGCGAGGCCCTTTTAATTTTGCCAACGTTATACCCACTATATAAACTAAAGTTAATTATGGTTATAAATAAAGTTAATTAAGAAACTGGCTAATTAATAAAATAATTAATAATAATAATAATAATAATAATAATAATAATAATAATAATAATAATGTATATATGGTTTTGTAGTTGGCAATCTACCCATTTTCATTTGCTATTCCAAACAATTATTAATAACGGAGTAGTTGACCTCTTCGTTAATTATTCTTTATAATAAAGGTTATTATTGCATCTCGATCCGTCTTTTGGAAATTTAGAGATATAATATTCATTCATTCCAAAATAATTGTTATGTTTTAACTTTTTAAGATCTTTTAAAACTCAATCTATTTATATATTTTGCATCAACTATTATACAACACAGACAAAAATATTTAAAGTCAAAATAGAAAGAAAAAAAAAAACTTAAAAAGTGAAAAGTAAACAGTTATATTAAGACAATATCATTATCAATAACAATAATCTTACCTATAAATTTTATATAGGGATAATATCGGTTGATAGCAAAATACAAAGATGTTATGACTTACTATCAATTATGAGTATTTAGAAAAATATATTTTACAATTTTAATCCTTCAACTTTTTTTTATATACACAAATAGTTCATACATTAAAGCCGACAGCAAAATTAATCCGTGTAAACTGGGTCAGAAACAAGTCAAGTTATTATTGAGCAACTCGAACTCGAGCCTAAAAATCAAGCTCAAAATATTTGAGCCAAGCTTGAGCTTTTAAGAGCTCAATTCGTGTTTGTGACACTCATCCAAATTAGGTATATAATTATACTTAATTACATGCATTTCTTACGCTAATTCCCTGCTAAAAACAAACTAAACTAATGATGTGAGATAAGTCTAGCGAGCCCACGACTGCTCAACAAAAGTATATCAAAAATTTGTAATTTATTATAATTATAAATTAAACGATACGAAATAATATCGGAATGAGTCCGACAAAACAAACACAATCGTTGGTGATACAAAATTTCAGAATGAACTTGAATATATTTTTAAGTATTTTTTTTGAAAATACTACGTGAACTGTTGAAACAAAAATGAGACGAAAATAATTATACGTTTTATTTAAAATGTGTCATGTGCGAACAGAAACAATTACAAAACGTACATAACAATCAAAAATAATAAAAAATTTATTTTTATTATCCGTTATAAAGTAATTGGAGAAATACTTCAAAGTATATTTACATATAGTAAATGTAAATTGGTACACAATTGGACTCGTACCCGAAATTAACGGGCTAAAATACTGACCTAAACCAAATTATTGGTGAGACCAACTACTGTGATCTCACCATACGGTTTCTATATTTTATATATACTCCCATTCCCTCTCAATCTCTATACTCAAACACCCACACCAAACTCAAATAATTGGAGGGCACTATGTTTGTTCTTGATCATCGGAGGAAGCAGAGCAGCAGGAAGGAAGTGGAACCAAAAGCAGAGACTAGTTCTTGGTTCTTCACCACCCTCTTCACTACTTCCATTATCAAAATCATCAACTACAACGTCACAACAACCTTATTATTATCATCATCATCATCGTTCTATCATCATCATCGTCTCTCGGCATCACCATCAAAATTACCATTGTGAGGAACTTTCTATCTTTGAATCCTTACTTAAATTCGTTGTATATATGGTATAATAACAACATAAATGATGTTCATAACTTAAGAATTTGATGATTGATTGATTTCTTGTTCTTGAAAAATAATTTTGAGAAACCAAACTATAAACTCAAAAATTTGGAGTACAAACTCATTTTGATGCGTTACTAAGTTGATAAAAGGTTAATACGTGTTGTTACAAATGATTGAAACCTTGAG